>OX456986.1:180695665-183095665 GCA_949752695.1 Melanostoma scalare | reverse complement strand
TTACGCGTGCTAAAATACGTGCTCCCGCTTAAAAACCCCTCCAACATATAATATAACTCATAGCAACACGTTTCATATAAATTCAGCCAACTCCACAAAGCCCTCTTAACAAGCAATTAATAACAGGCAATTTTCCAATTTTTGTGGCAAAAAACTTTTTGAATCGTCAATCAATTTTAAAGTCATCAGGGTGTGATTTGTTGAAAAGAAAAACAAAATATTCCTTACACTCACTGTCTTCTTCTTAGAAAGCCAAGATCTTTAATTTTTTCTTTCTTTTTCTCTTTTTTTACCGGAAATTTGAAACTTTGACTGACACGTAGAAGAAAGCCTCGTAATATAATACAACCCTTGAGATTTTTCGCCAAGAAAGAGAAGTTTTGTTGTTCATATTTCTTGGATTTAGGTACTCCTGCCACCATCAGACCTAGTTTATGAATTTTCCGAAGAAGAATCCTCTAATGAGTTGGCAATGAGTTTTCGAATTTTCTATATAAGAAGAATGAGTCGCACATTATTTATCTCACTCCTATCCTTTCTTTTCACGGTATGAAACGTGAACTCTGATCCTGGAGATATGAACTGTCTAACTACCTTTGGATCGGCACAAAACTTATATGAACTTAAGGATAAGAGAAACTATTAACTATCGCCTGTGTGGTTAGAAGAAAATTGCTTGGCAACAGACATCACTCCTGATGTCTGTGTATAGATTTCATAAAACTTTAGCCTGACTGTTATTTCAAAACTGAATTCGTTTTTGCGTGTGTGTGTGTTATTTGAAATTTTAATTTTCAACAAAATTGATTCTCAGACCCATACTGAAAATAATAAAATATTCAAGAAAATTTCATACTAGTTTTTGAGTTGTGGGTGAGTTTTCTATTTTTTGTGTGTGTTTCCTATGAAACCCTTCAACCCGAGTAGTAAATGAAATTAGAGACCCTTCTCATATACACAATACAAATCTGATCAAACTTCTGGATTTGAAAACCTTTGTATGTTTCCATAAATTTAAAAAAAAAAAAAAGAAAAACCAAAATTATAATGACGTCGCCTTCTTCAAAGTATATTAATCGTTGTTGGAAAGTACATTTTATATATTTTGTATTCTTATCTGACGGAGCTGGACAGATTATCACACTCTCTTTCATTACTCACAATTCGTTGAGATAATTTCCAATTTAAATGCAGAGTCAGGTGATAAAATTTGCGCCAAGAGTGATAACCATGAGTTGGAAGAAAATGGAAATGACAAACAACCTTTTAAATAGATGTAAAGGTAAACTGTTTCTCATTTTGAATGTATAGGTAGGTCTAATGGGTGTTAAATGGAAACTATTCGTCCTTAGCTTTTATTATCAATAAGAAGAATCTTAAACTCACTTAATAAACAAATATAATAATAATGAAGAAGCAACATTAAGTTGTTGTAATCTATGCTCCTATTATGCTGTTGAAGATATTATTTTTAGTTCCTTGACTCCAAAGTAGAATTAGAGGTCTTAAAATAACATAATACCGACATCTTTCAAGTAGATTGAAGGGTATTTGGTGAGTTTTGCTGAATGTTGAATGTTATTCGCCTAAGTCAAGGATTAAGTGGATTATAATTATGGGAACAGATTCAGAGATTTTCTTTGTATACAATTAATACTTATGCTCACAGAGTGTTATATCCATCAGAAAATCAACAAAAGAAAAAAATTTTATTCCTAAATAAAAACAGAATATATTTGCAATCATATCATTTAGGTAAACAGCTTATAAGCGATTACATATCGTAGCCTGGATAAATGTTTGTCGTATGTGAAACAATGAGATTTTGGGGTTGAAATCACGCAGTTTTGGTAGTAAAATTTTTGTCTATACAATCTTGTAAAACCCTTTTTTAATTTATTTTAGATGCCGAGATAATCAGTGCCCTTGTTGCGGAAAACACGGTATTAATCTTGGTTAAGTATCTGAGATCAATCCTTTTCTTCAATCCGCATCTGTCATCTGCCTGTTGTTGATATATCGTCTATCGTCTATCGTCTATCGTCTATCGTCTATCGTCTATCGTCTATCGTCTATCGTCTATCGTCTATCGTCTATCGTCTATCGTCTATCGTCTATCGTCTATCGTCTATCGTCTATCGTCTATCGTCTATCGTCTATCGTCTATCGTCTATCGTCTATCGTCTATCGTCTATCGTCTATCGTCTATCGTCTATCGTCTATCGTCTATCGTCTATCGTCTATCGTCTATCGTCTATCGTCTATCGTCTATCGTCTATCGTCTATCGTCTATCGTCTATCGTCTATCGTCTATCGTCTATCGTCTATCGTCTATCGTCTATCGTCTATCGTCTATCGTCTATCGTCTATCGTCTATCGTCTATCGTCTATCGTCTATCGTCTATCGTCTATCGTCTATCGTCTATCGTCTATCGTCTATCGTCTATCGTCTATCGTCTATCGTCTATCGTCTATCGTCTATCGTCTATCGTCTATCGTCTATCGTCTATCGTCTATCGTCTATCGTCTATCGTCTATCGTCTATCGTCTATCGTCTATCGTCTATCGTCTATCGTCTATCGTCTATCGTCTATCGTCTATCGTCTATCGTCTATCGTCTATCGTCTATCGTCTATCGTCTATCGTCTATCGTCTATCGTCTATCGTCTATCGTCTATCGTCTATCGTCTATCGTCTATCGTCTATCGTCTATCGTCTATCGTCTATCGTCTATCGTCTATCGTCTATCGTCTATCGTCTATCGTCTATCGTCTATCGTCTATCGTCTATCGTCTATCGTCTATCGTCTATCGTCTATCGTCTATCGTCTATCGTCTATCGTCTATCGTCTATCGTCTATCGTCTATCGTCTATCGTCTATCGTCTATCGTCTATCGTCTATCGTCTATCGTCTATCGTCTATCGTCTATCGTCTATCGTCTATCGTCTATCGTCTATCGTCTATCGTCTATCGTCTATCGTCTATCGTCTATCGTCTATCGTCTATCGTCTATCGTCTATCGTCTATCGTCTATCGTCTATCGTCTATCGTCTATCGTCTATCGTCTATCGTCTATCGTCTATCGTCTATCGTCTATCGTCTATCGTCTATCGTCTATCGTCTATCGTCTATCGTCTATCGTCTATCGTCTATCGTCTATCGTCTATCGTCTATCGTCTATCGTCTATCGTCTATCGTCTATCGTCTATCGTCTATCGTCTATCGTCTATCGTCTATCGTCTATCGTCTATCGTCTATCGTCTATCGTCTATCGTCTATCGTCTATCGTCTATCGTCTATCGTCTATCGTCTATCGTCTATCGTCTATCGTCTATCGTCTATCGTCTATCGTCTATCGTCTATCGTCTATCGTCTATCGTCTATCGTCTATCGTCTATCGTCTATCGTCTATCGTCTATCGTCTATCGTCTATCGTCTATCGTCTATCGTCTATCGTCTATCGTCTATCGTCTATCGTCTATCGTCTATCGTCTATCGTCTATCGTCTATCGTCTATCGTCTATCGTCTATCGTCTATCGTCTATCGTCTATCGTCTATCGTCTATCGTCTATCGTCTATCGTCTATCGTCTATCGTCTATCGTCTATCGTCTATCGTCTATCGTCTATCGTCTATCGTCTATCGTCTATCGTCTATCGTCTATCGTCTATCGTCTATCGTCTATCGTCTATCGTCTATCGTCTATCGTCTATCGTCTATCGTCTATCGTCTATCGTCTATCGTCTATCGTCTATCGTCTATCGTCTATCGTCTATCGTCTATCGTCTATCGTCTATCGTCTATCGTCTATCGTCTATCGTCTATCGTCTATCGTCTATCGTCTATCGTCTATCGTCTATCGTCTATCGTCTATCGTCTATCGTCTATCGTCTATCGTCTATCGTCTATCGTCTATCGTCTATCGTCTATCGTCTATCGTCTATCGTCTATCGTCTATCGTCTATCGTCTATCGTCTATCGTCTATCGTCTATCGTCTATCGTCTATCGTCTATCGTCTATCGTCTATCGTCTATCGTCTATCGTCTATCGTCTATCGTCTATCGTCTATCGTCTATCGTCTATCGTCTATCGTCTATCGTCTATCGTCTATCGTCTATCGTCTATCGTCTATCGTCTATCGTCTATCGTCTATCGTCTATCGTCTATCGTCTATCGTCTATCGTCTATCGTCTATCGTCTATCGTCTATCGTCTATCGTCTATCGTCTATCGTCTATCGTCTATCGTCTATCGTCTATCGTCTATCGTCTATCGTCTATCGTCTATCGTCTATCGTCTATCGTCTATCGTCTATCGTCTATCGTCTATCGTCTATCGTCTATCGTCTATCGTCTATCGTCTATCGTCTATCGTCTATCGTCTATCGTCTATCGTCTATCGTCTATCGTCTATCGTCTATCGTCTATCGTCTATCGTCTATCGTCTATCGTCTATCGTCTATCGTCTATCGTCTATCGTCTATCGTCTATCGTCTATCGTCTATCGTCTATCGTCTATCGTCTATCGTCTATCGTCTATCGTCTATCGTCTATCGTCTATCGTCTATCGTCTATCGTCTATCGTCTATCGTCTATCGTCTATCGTCTATCGTCTATCGTCTATCGTCTATCGTCTATCGTCTATCGTCTATCGTCTATCGTCTATCGTCTATCGTCTATCGTCTATCGTCTATCGTCTATCGTCTATCGTCTATCGTCTATCGTCTATCGTCTATCGTCTATCGTCTATCGTCTATCGTCTATCGTCTATCGTCTATCGTCTATCGTCTATCGTCTATCGTCTATCGTCTATCGTCTATCGTCTATCGTCTATCGTCTATCGTCTATCGTCTATCGTCTATCGTCTATCGTCTATCGTCTATCGTCTATCGTCTATCGTCTATCGTCTATCGTCTATCGTCTATCGTCTATCGTCTATCGTCTATCGTCTATCGTCTATCGTCTATCGTCTATCGTCTATCGTCTATCGTCTATCGTCTATCGTCTATCGTCTATCGTCTATCGTCTATCGTCTATCGTCTTTCGTCTATCGTCTAAGGTCTATAGTCTATCGTCTATCGTCTATCGTCTGTCGTTTTTCCGTTTGTGTTTGTGTTTGTGTTTGTGATGGTATGATATTTTTGGCACACAGATTTTTTAGTCGAATTTTCACAAAATACTATTCGTAGTTAAACTCGTAGTTAAGTTCAAAAGAATTTCCAGCCAGTTCCGAAAGGATATATGAGAAAGCTTTTTTATGAAAGCACTGCCTCTACTTGCATCTCGTATGACTTTCCAATTACTCAAATGACGTTATTCCAGGAAAAAGTCATTGTCGATCTAACTTGGAAGTTTGAAACATCAATCGGTAGCGTTTGACCTTTACACTACGAGTAATAAAAACATCTATTGAAATAATGCAAAGGGCTGATTTTTGCCTACATTTCAAAAGTTCGATTTACTCAATTCCCAGAAACACACCCGTAAAATTAGTTTTTTTAGTTACTTATATCGAATTTTTGAAAAGAATCGCTCCTAAAACAATTGGCAGCAAGTTTATTTACATATATTTACTTCAACACTGAGTTCAACTCAATTGCAGTCGTATAACTACTGGTAAAATGAATTTTGAAACAAGGTAGTTAATGAATTCCATGAAAATGTTCTCACCATGGGCTATTTACTCGAAATCAATTTTAATTGGACAGCAAATTGCAAGGCCTTACGAGCAATTAGTTGTAAAAACCTTTATCGAACGCAGAGTTCGTGGAAAGAAACAGCATTTTAAAGGACATTACTATACAAATCGCAAACACAATCATGTATGTCCGAGCAATTTGCTGTCAGCAAACTTAATTCTTTTCTAAGAAAGATCAACATGTTTGTAGCACTTTTCGTAAGGTCACATGATGTTTGACAACAAGACGAAAACAACGAAAACTTCTAATTGAAAGTTAATAAAAACGCACAATTTAACATATAATGGAAGGTCTTTATTTAAAATATATGCACATCTTGCTTCGACTGTGCTGCTCGAGCTCTCATAGTGGACTGCGCACTGTGCACCGCTCAAAAGTTCTTAGTAGACTGTGCACCGCTCTGCTGATGTTAGTGGACTGTGTTCTTGTCAATGCTCATCTCGCCATATATAGGTTGTTGCTGCTGCACTAGCCTGCTTACCCTTATCGATATTGAGCACCGCTACTTCACATATTTGGCACAGTAAATCTGCAATTGGGTTTTTTTTCCATTGCGACCCTTCGGTCGCAACCACCGTTGTCTGGTACGTCTGCCACGTACGATCGCGATGAATATTTGCTATTTCTCGGTCCCAACCACCGTTATCTGGCACACGATAACACAGTGACTCTTAACCGAAAAGCTTCTTCTTTGGTTGCATGCACCGAATCATGTTGATTCTATTTCTCGGTCGCAACCACCGCTATTTGCACATTGTATGTTGTCTTGTAGGACATCTGTGTTGTAAGAACAATTCTTCTTCTTGCTGTAATTAGCGACCGTGAGGTCACTATGGAAAGGGGTGTGGCCTATGCACGTGCCACATGATGATTTCGCTTTCTCTAACATTCCTCCCCCCAAATTGAAGGCTCGTCTTCAATTTCGCCTGTTGGCTCTTCAAGAGGTAGAACGCATAACTTCTGTATTGCTCGCACCAAGGTTTTATGCTCCAAGCACTGAAAAGCTGCCAACAATGCAGCGCTCTTTAGGTTGCTCACAAGCTCTAGGTGTATGGGCTTCCTCACCATGCACACAAACACTGCAATGTAGCCCTTCTCTATTATCTTTGATCGCCCTGATCTCCTTTTTATTTGCACCGGTCCAGCATAGTCTACTCCGCTATGCTTGAACGCTCTCGTGGGCTGGACACGTTCTTTGGGAAGACTGCCCATCAGCTGTTCGGACGTTGTTTTGCTCTGCCGAAAACATGTTATGCACCTTGAGATGTGGGTCTTCACTGCTCGCCGCAGGGAAGGGATCCAAAACCTTTGCCTTATGTACTGCATGCACAGCTGTACGCCTCCGTGTAGTGTCCTCAGATGCGCTTCTCTAAAAAACAGATTGAGTGAAAGTATGCTGCTCAAACTTACCAATGAAGATTTCTCCAGGAGTTGTTTGACTTCCATTTGATACGCACAAAGTTGTTCTATCCTTGCCCATTAGGATAATGCTCGATCTCGCTCTTCCAGTGACACTGGCCCGGTCAGGATTGTTTGACGGTTCTTCCTACACGCTCTCGTAAACATCGCCGCTCACCTGCCGCATCAGTTTGCACAAAAGCACGGCTGCACATAGCTCAAGTCTGGGTACTGAGATGGTTTTGACTGGTGCCACTCTGGACTTCGAAGCTATAATTCTGCACGTTGTTTTCCCAGTGATTGAAGTCGCACGCATGTAAACAACTGCGGCGTAAGCTCTAATTGAAGCATCTGCAAATACATGGAGCTCCAGTTTGTGTTGCTCCGTGCTTTTCAGCCACCTCGGAACCCTTATCGCCTCCACGTGTGTCAGTTGCTCGCGGTATTTTTTCCATACAGGTAAGATGGATGTGGGTATTTGCTCATCCCACTCAACTCCGCACCGCCATAGGTCCTGTATTAGGATTTTTGCACTAATTATTACTGGTGCCAGGTAGCCATTTGGGTCGTACAACCTCTCGATGGCACTGACAACTGCTCTTTTGGTGGTAGACACACTGCCATCGCTCGTTCGCACCTTAAACGAGATTTCATCTCTTTCGCAGTCCCATACGAGACCCAACATTGAAGCACTATGATCTTCTGGAAATGTTAGCGCTTTTTCGCTCGACCAGGTGTTCGTCAGTCTTGATAGTACGCAATGACCTGAAGACATAAATTTGCTCAGCTTGAAACCGCCTACTCTTAGAGAAGACTTTATTTGTTGGCACTTCACTTTCGCCTCCTCTTCGTTATCTGCACCAGTCAACATTTTGTCCATGTAAAAATTGTTCATGATGGCCTCACATGCCAATGGATACTCTTCCTTGTGGTCCATCGCGCACTGATGCATTGCTCGCACTGCATTGAGCCCGCTGGACGCCATGCCATACGTGACCACTGTAGACAGTATTCTCTCATGCGCTCGCTAGAATTCCCTCTCCAAAAGATACGTTGGAGATCCCACTGCTCTGGATTCACCTTCACTTGGCGGAACATTTTTTCGACGTCTGCCGAAACTGCAACCTAGAAGCACCGGAAACGCGTAATTATTGCAGACAGATCGTCTTGTAATTTGCCTCCGGTAAACTGCACATCGTTTAGGGACATCCCACTCACGCTCTTGCACGATGCGTCGAAGACGACCCGAAATTTCTTGGTGACGCAATGGTGTGGAATGTGGTATGCTGGCTCGCTCGTACTTGGTTCAGATACTTGCTTCATGTGTCCGAGAGCCTCGTATTCCCGCATGAATTCAACGTATTGTGCTCTTAGCTCTGGCTCTGCACTTAACCGCTTTTCGGTTTGTAGGAACCTCTTCATGGCCACCGCTCTGGTCGAACCCAACTTTTCCGCTCCAGTGCCTCGCACGTCGAACACGCACCGACGTTTGATGAGGCCCAAACGCTGCACGCACTGCTCAGTAACCAAGTTGATTTGACTTCCGCTGTCTAGAAGCGCCCTTGCTTCATCCGGTTGTCCTGCTCTGCCCTGCACTTTGACGCGTGCTGTTGCCAGTAGTGCTCTTTGCACCTCGTCACTACCGGTTTGCTCATTCTCTAATCGCTCAATGTTGATGCCGTTGTCGCTCTTGAAACTTCTTTGAATTTGTGCTCAGTCTCTTCTCTAACTGGTGGAATTGCCTCACTGCAATCGCCCTGGAACTTGTGCCCGTGAGTTGATGGTAATAGTGACCACATATCGCTCTGATGTGTCACGCCAATGTGTGCTCTGAAAGTTTTGCTCTACCCATTCATCCTCTGCAGACATGGGAATCGGTGATTGTAGGTCCTCCGCTTCCCAAAATTTTCTCAACAGCTCATTGAGATGCTCATCCGGTGATTCCGTCGTCATTATATCATGGTCATTAGTGTCGCTCTAGCTGGATTCGGATTTGCTCGCATCTGTCCGCTGCATCTCATCACAAACGTAGGCTCTATTCGTTACAGCAAGGTAGCGTAACTGTTCCGGTGAATCGTACCTTTGTGCTTGCTCCCATCCCTTGCGCTTGAGTATCACATTTGTTCTTTCTCAGCCCCATTCTTTGCACGCATTGCTCTGTTATGATGTTGACTTGACTTCCCGAACCTAGTGTTCTTGCCCTCATGCCCTGCCCTGTTTTGCTCATGATTTTAATGCATGCCGTTGCTAGTAGTGCATGATCTGCATTTGCTCTGCTCTGTTCCACCTCGTTATGTTTGGTTACATCTCTATTGTAGTTGTTTTGATTGCTCGTATCGAGGTGGTGTGACTGGATCACATGCTCGATGGGTTGCTCTCGATGTGATTGCTGCATTAATTGCTAGTTGTCTGGTTGACATTTTGACGCTCTTGAAGTGGTTGGCAGGCTGTGCTCTGACCGCGCTATCACTGATAACCCAGTTACCGGATTGCACTGCTCTGGGCAAAGGATGCTATTGTGTCCCTTGTTACTTCTCCGGCAAGCTCCGGCAGGACATGCCTGCGCAACGTGTCCGCTCTTCAGACAATTAGGATACAGCTTCCAGCTGCGAACCTTGTCGCTCCTACCTTGAATGGAGAGAGAGAGAAAATCTGCACAACGATATAGTGGATGTGGTGACTTACACAGCGGACATTTTAATGCCGTGGTCGTCTTTAGTGCGCTCGAACCAGCCACATTCCTTTGTACCCCTCTCTGCAACTTCGTGTCTGACCTTTCTGCACACTGCTCTATATCGAAAAATTCTGGAATCCAGAGCACTGGCTCTGCGCTCCAGGAATTCAAAGAACTCCTCCAATGTGGCAATTTGACGAACATCGGCCCTTGCCATTTGCCATGCGTGGTTCGTCTCCTGATCCAGTATATTGCGCAACTTGCTTTAGCTTGAATTAAAAGCGCACTTCCCGTAAGACCGTACAAGACCGCAGCGACCCAGGTCGACCCTTCGAAAATCACTTCAGTCCGAACGGAATCAATGCACTTTTTTTGGATCTCTCAAATTTATTTGCGCTCTGCAAAAAATAACCTTTGTCCGGTTGCGCTGCACAGTTAACGATCACTTCAGTCAATTCGCACTTCCTAGATTGATGAATTCGCACAAGTTCTTATATTTTTCTTCTCGTTAAGTAGGGATATCTTGTGAAAAAGGTTTTTCTTTCGAAAATATTTGCATTCGATTACCCACATATAGGTATGTATAAATATATTTTTGATAAGCACTTTTAATTTATCTTTAGATAGGTCGCTTGCACAATTTATTCGGCTCGATTAGGACCAGAATGTTTGACAACAAGACGAAAACAACGAAAACTTCTAATTGAAAGTTAATAAAAACGCACAATTTAACATATAATGGAAGGTCTTTATTTAAAATATATGCACATCTTGCTTCGACTGTGCTGCTCGAGCTCTCATAGTGGACTGCGCACTGTGCACCGCTCAAAAGTTCTTAGTAGACTGTGCACCGCTCTGCTGATGTTAGTGGACTGTGTTCTTGTCAATGCTCATCTCGCCATATATAGGTTGTTGCTGCTGCACTAGCCTGCTTACCCTTATCGATATTGAGCACCGCTACTTCACATATTTGGCACAGTAAATCTGCAATTGGGTTTTTTTTCCATTGCGACCCTTCGGTCGCAACCACCGTTGTCTGGTACGTCTGCCACGTACGATCGCGATGAATATTTGCTATTTCTCGGTCCCAACCACCGTTATCTGGCACACGATAACACAGTGACTCTTAACCGAAAAGCTTCTTCTTTGGTTGCATGCACCGAATCATGTTGATTCTATTTCTCGGTCGCAACCACCGCTATTTGCACATTGTATGTTGTCTTGTAGGACATCTGTGTTGTAAGAACAATTCTTCTTCTTGCTGTAATTAGCGACCGTGAGGTCACTATGGAAAGGGGTGTGGCCTATGCACGTGCCACATGATGATTTCGCTTTCTCTAACACATGACTTTTGCTTGATGTTCTCTTTTGTGGAAATAACTCAATGAAAAAGAGGGTTTGATCCCCAAGTTATCTAAATGGATCTACATCGAGCAAAGCCCCCAGTTATATCGATAAGAACAAACCATCAGGAAAAGTTGAAACAACAGGTAAAAGGAATTTTTTACTCACGAGCGAACAGGAAAAATTTTCAGTTGGCAGGCTCGCAAATCTTCACAGCTACAGCCCACCAACTGCCTTTCTCAATGTGTTGAACTCGAAAAAAAAGGATTTTGAGTAAGTCTGTCAGAAGAACCAATCGAAAATGAATCCCAAATAATTGGAAAGATTAGTTAATTTTTGGTTGAGATTTCAATCAGCTGACGACAGTTTTTTGTTGATTCCGAACTAGTCGAGGAGGCACTTTCCATGGCATTGAAAAAATTCTTCTATAGGGATTCAAAACTCGAACCTCCCACGTAGCAGACATGCTATTCGGAACCACCAAAAATTGGAAAAAAAAACATGGTTTCAAAAGGTGACTACTTAAGTTATTAAACGATATTGCAAATTGTTGAAATTTATTATCAAAACTCGTTAATGGGGATGATGAAACGTCAATTCTTTGCAGTTCTCAGCAATTGGGTACGTGTTACTTAGCCACTTAGAAAATTTTGCGTGTCGATTTGGATTATAAAATTCGACTTCTAATTTTTGGCGAATAGGCTTTAGAACACCTCCATTGAAATTCGCTGTTTTATTGAAAAACTGTGTTCAGTTATGAGGCTCATTTCTGGCTCAACGGAAACGCAAATAAGCAAAACTGTCGCATCTGGGTTGAGAAATAGTAACATGCCATACAAGTTTTACCGATGTATCCCGAAAAAATACAGTTTGGTACGGTTTATGGGCTGGTGATACGTGCCTTTTTTTGTCCCTGTTGGCTGAGTTGAATTTGGTTGACATGTGGTTTCATCAACACGGTGCAACACATGCCACACAGCTCGTGAAACAATGAACATATTGAAAGATGATTTTGTTGAGCACCTTATCTCTCGAAATGGCCCATTTGAGTTGGTCGCCAAGATTATGCGGTTATGTTAAGTTTGCTAGCCAAAAGACAAGACATATACGATTGAAGCCTTACAGGATAACATAACACCCGTAATTCGTGGAATACAGCCCGAAATGCTCGAAAAAGTGACACAAAATTGGAAGTTCCGAATGGGCTGTTTGAAACGGAGCTGCGGACTACATTTACAGAACCCTTAATACGTAAATGGCAAAAGCCAATTTAGGGATTCCAATCAAAAGTTTCATTGTTTTATTCGATTTAAAAAGAAAAAAAACTACGCTTAAAAAAGCACTCTTTAGTTTCATTTGAAAACTTCCCCTGATTCGTTTAATTGATCGCTAAAACTGGCTCCTAAATGTGAAGGAAACATTATCCACAATTACTGATTTATTTTACTAGGGTTCCTGCAAAACACAGCGACGGCACAGTGAGGAAGTAAACATCCAAATAAGGATTCGTAAATGGTGCAATTTACACAAGCATATCTACAACTTCTTGACATTAATATGCATCGCTTACCTCTCTCCCCACCTGGAACCCACTGAAAAGCAAATATTTTCTCAAGCTAATAGTCTCCGAGATTGTATCGCTAATAAGTTGTTTAACGAAGAAAGCCAAAAGTTAACAAAAGGGTGGATTGTTGTGTGCTTCAGTTCAAGTCCTTGATTCATGCATTTTGTTCACCTAGGATTCTACTGGTGGAGTGCAAACAAGTTATATCTTTATTACAAAACTTTCAGTTGCCTTAATACCAAAAAGGTTTTGTGCATATATGACACCTATAGGAACATATTCATTTAAATATTTACATTGCTGCGAACTTGCGGGGGTAGATACAAATACACAATTGCTTTTTATTTGTTTTGTTCTCGATATCATAAAATCATTCTCTCGCTGCTCCTTCATTAACACCCGCTCCCATTTGTGTATTGAGGTCACCTAATTAGTTGGTACACCATATCCCACTCACGTTCTTGCATCCTTGCAATTTTCGTTCACCAAAACGATGCTGCTTGTTGATTTCTTTCTCACGTGTCCTTGTTCCTCATTCAGAAACAGAAAGAAACATAATAATTTTCTTAAAATTGGGTCACGTAACAGGAAAAAAAAAGAAAGACAGAATTAAAACTTATTCACCCTCTTTGCCATCAATGTTCAAAAAGGCGAACGCCAAAAAATAAAGTCCAATGACAGCAACACCATTTTACCATACAAGTACCCGAAACTACCTTGACTGCTCATATTTTTCATGCAAACTTTGCTGCTGTTGCTCTACTTCTGTTGCTGTTGCTGTTTCTAGTGAAAATGAATATGAACTTGACTACTGGTGCTGGTGTTGTTTGTAGGTACTGTAATAAGTCGGAATACATGTCTTGAACACTAAACTTCTGTCAAAATATCCTCACACAGCAGAGGCAAGTAAAAGTAAAAGAAGGCTTCCAACGTCATATCCCTTCTCTGACATTCTCACACATCAAGCTGTAACGCTTCCTTACAAATCGTTTTAATGCACGAAATTACTTTGTCTTGTCATCAAAGAAAAATATTCCGGGGAGCGTCAGAAGGGGAGGGTGTAGCGAGCGGGTGAAAATGTTGTTTTTCGTTTTATTTTTGGGAAGGGAGATGGTGTGGAATAGCGGAAGAACTACAAAAGTAGGTGGACACGAACAAACGAACATGTACGTTGAACATGAGCATGGCTTAAATGGAATAATTGGTAGGAGTGGTTTTCTTCGTGTTTTACCAGTTTTAGTTCCACAGACCTTCTACTTTTTCTTTTTTCTCATGATGGCTCACACACATTTGGTGGCCCTATACTTGGCTTATCGGGAGAAAAGTGCTGGCGAAAGTGCACGGAGGATACAAATTGCCCCCATCCAACACCGAAAGTTGGGATACGAGACGAAATGGAATATAAAAGTTCTTCGCAAAGGATGTTATACGGGGGGAAGAAAAGTTGTTGGCCCAACAAATTTTGGTTAAGGCACATCGGAAGTGTGAGAGAACGTCATAAACAGATTTTGGACAATTTTCAAACCTCGCCCATGTCTCGTGAATGGTGGTGGATGACCTCACAAGGAGAACCAGTTCACACGAACATTAAAAGTCATTCACGTCTGGGTGTAAGTATGCTTCGGGGAAAAAGGCTTTCATTCGGACGGAGCAAAAGTCATTTTGTTTTGTGAATCACACTCGTTTCGGAAACGAGGCAAATAAAAAAATGTTTTGCAGTTAATTCATTGAAAATAAGCCCAAGCAATTGTGCTTTTGGCTTAGAATCGCATGAAGCGATTCATCGCTGTCACGGGAGATAGAAAAATTAGACTTATAGTCTTCTGAGAGTTAGAAAATATGAGCCTGTTTTGCTCCTCTCAAAGAATACAGCATCCTCCGAATCTGCTCTGCGGCTTTTCAAGAACTGTGATTTGAATGTTTGGTTAAGAGAATAAATTGTAATTAATGGCCATGTAAAGAGAAGAAAAAGTAATTCAACTTGTCAACAAGAAAGCAATTATCTCATCCCAAGGAACACTTCGTTCAAGGACTCGTGTGAATTCAGTCGGACTTATTGGGTTTTAGTATCGACTCACACTTAAAACTCCGAATATAAATGAACTGGTAGTAGCAGACCAATTTTTCCATGACAGTGTTCTTATTTTTCACACATACATCTGAAATTCAAGCCGCAGACTAAAGACATTACTCTCGTGTCTTTTATGTCTGCAAGATTATGTGTATTTTTATAAAATTATTTATGGTTCTCTGGCCTTTTGAAGGTTATCCTTCGAAACACATACGGGTACGGGCGCACGCAATATTTTTATCCCAGGAGAAAAATTTCATTAAAATCTGTCAGAAACACCCAGAGTCCATGTCCCATGTGCCAACATGCACTCTGTTACTTTGAAGCACTCTCGAGTGTGTAGGTGCCTAATATCATATATGTTGGGTGGGTGGGGTTCCTTGGTTTATTTAGGTATAGTTACGAAGAACGAACTGGAATCATCTTATTTTTATTAAAGTCAGAGAGTAAATAATCAAAATTTTTGGTCGGTTGCAAAGGAATCCTTTTCATCGATATTTACTTTTCTTTTCTTTTCTTTTTTCTATCTGAGATATATGTTTACATGTTCAGGAGCCTTCGCACAAAAGAGGTAGAGTGTATAGGTAGAGAAAGATCTGTGTCTGTATACCTAACTACTTTTTGGTTTTGCAAAGTTTTATGCCTGGTGCGCCTCATTTCACATTTCGAAAATGTTATCCTGTCTTGTATCATAATTTATTCCTTAAAGCAGATCCTTACAAACACGTTAGAGGCACTCGTAAGAACACCCTCTTCAAAATATTGTGAGGTGTGAGAGCACGCCTAGCCTAGCTAGCTCCTCACGACACGATAGACAGCCAAGATGAAAGATGGAATTTCGAAAGTAGAGCCGGGGAGGATTTTTGAAGCAAGGAGGGCATCTGGATAAGAAGACTCTACGTGCACGAGGATGTGAATTTCTTGTTTGTTGAGTAGTTGCGTAGTTATGAGATAATCACACAGCAAACAAATAAACTGAACGAATAAAGACAGGGATAACAAACGAAATAGGCTAAAACGAAGGATGGCGCAATGGGGACAAATGAGAGAGAGGTGAGTAGAATATTTATGGTAATTTATGCAAGTTTTAGGGGTTTTTGTGTTATTTCGTTCTTATCTGAGACTTTAAGATGCTAATAATTTTAGTCAATGCTTATAGTTGAAAAAAGAAAATAACAGGTCGAGGTCGTTTGTATATTGACAAGATGAATGATGGGGTACGGGGATCGACAGGGTGTGGTTTACTTTGATGGTGTTGTTATAAATAACTTTGGGAGTTGGTATTGTTTAAAATGATCTCACAAGTCCAGTGAGGAAAGGAAAGGTTATGAGATAGATGACTAAACAAAGAGTAAAGTTTTGTTTCGGAATTGGCATTGGATTTGAAATTTATCCTGACCATTGACCTTTGAATTTATTTTGGTACTTAATGAAATTTGAAAATTTAATGAGATTTTGTTTCTATATCAATGAATTTAGTAATGATTAATTTGCCATGTTTAAGGAAGCAATAGCAAACTGAATTCAAATAGTCAATGGTACTGGAAGATAGGTTCTTATCAATGTCAAAACACCAGGGAAAATAGCATCGATTATCTTTTTATGGATTTCAAGGCCACGTATTAAAGAATTTACAGAGACGAGCTGTACCTACAGATCCATGTAACAGCCATTGCAGCAGAAGCGCTTGATTGTGAATAAAAACAAAACAAAGTAAATGATGTCATCCAACAAAAACAGAAAACATTTTTTTTTAATTGAATTAAATTTATTATACTTATCAAAAATTTTTATACAAAATAACAATTAGTGTTGATAAGCAGCGATAACTACATAGATAAATATAAAAAAAATTAAAAGTTCTGCAATAAATAGTTCACAAGGAACTAGTGCCGAAAGCAGCGGAAGATGATAAAGTTAAAGATAATTAGTAAATAAATATAAATAAAAAGATTAATATAATTTGCAACAGTTAAAAACACTTATTATATTTCCTCAAATGCACATTTCAGAAGCAATGCTTCCATCACTGACGATGGAAGCATTGCTTCTGAAATGTGCATTTGAGGAAATATAATAAGTGTTTTTAACTGTTGAAAATTATATTAATCTTTTTATTTATTAGATTAAAAAACACGTGGAATATCTCTACTATAAAACTCATAAATAAATATAATAATTAAAAGCGTAGAGTTACATAAAAATGAAATAAGAAATAAAAATAAAAATAAAAATGATAATAAAAGCAAATCAAATCGAAAATTGTATATTAAAAGGAGATTTTTTGGCGTGGTAACGTTTGGTCGACGAATTGAACAAAACGACGCAACAGACAGACACTACAGACATAACTTCGAAGTAGTACAGGACCTCGTCTACCTAGGATCCGCTATAGACACGAAAACAACATCGGTGCAGAGACCAAACGGAGAATAACTTGTGATAACCGTTGCTTGTTTGAGCATACTTCGGATTTCGAACCCTCTGCTCTTACTCCTTCTTATTTCATGATCGGAGAATCTTATCCTGCAATCCCCACACCTGAGATTTCCATGAAGGATGTTTCAATTAGAAACAACTGGTCTCTCTTACTGGCACTCTGGCAAGGGTTTTGGAAGCGTTGGCACTAGGAATACCTCACGTCTCTACAAACTCGCCCAAAATGGAAAAAAGAACAACGCAATCTTGAAGTAAATGATGTCGTTTTATTAAAGGAAAGCAATCTTCACTCATCTAAGTGGATTCTGGGACGAGTGACCGAAACCCACATTAGAAGAGACAACAAATGTCGATTTGTAACAGTCAAAACAAATAATGGCAGCTATGTTCGACCCGTAGTGAAACTAGCTCCCTTACCAGTTGCTGAAAGATCGGAGTCTTCCATGAATGTTTTGAATTAAAATAAATTTTTTATTATTTTATACTTTTTGAACTATTGTTAAAGTACCAAACTAGTGCATTTTACCCTAACACGAAGTTGCACTCAATTATTAACTTCACTCAATTGAATTAACTCTAAAATCCTGTTCTTTTCTTATCTTCTTGTTAACCTGCTGCTTGAACAACACTAGCTGAAGAACACTAGCCAAATAATCATACAGTCCACACATCACAGTACAAAACATCTTGGTAACATCTTCAATAAATCGACCAATTCGTCGATATTTTCCATTGAGACTCATCCGCAGCTACACGTGGCTATTCGAAGAAGCTCATTCAGAACTTTCAATACATTTGCATTTTGCATTTGAAGAGCTTAGAAGATGAAGGTGCTAAGTGACATTTTCCAAAATTGGAGTAAAATGCGTTCAAAGTTTATTACCTGCATGCAATTTCTATGTATATAGCACTTTTAGTTACATAACCTTTCTAGACAAGGTAAAGAACAACGTATGAGACAAAAAATTAAGTTTTAATATAGAAACTTCATCTCAAAGAAAAAACGAAATTCTTAAAAAATTTTCACTTAGCACCTTCATCTTCTAAGCGCTTCATTTGGTTAATGAAAAATATTCCACCTATAGCTTTCGTTTCTCTTCTGAAAGCTGTAGTAAAAATGAAATTGAAGAGCTCTTTGTTAGTAATCATGTTACAGAGATGAATGAAAGTTTTCTGAGCTCAGTATGATGTGTGTTCACAATGTTGCACTTCCAAACATTGAGTGAGACAAATTTTTCAAAAATTGTCTGCATGGTTTAATCTCCAACTTTTTTTATGAACAGAAAATAAAGAAATATACACATATATTTGTATACGAGAAAGCATATATATATGTATATCATATGATGCTTACATTTATAATTGTTTTTTCTTTATTTTGTTTTAACCAACAGAATTGATTTTTCTCAAAATCACGGTTTGATCTAAAGTCACTCCGAAAGTCCTCGCTTTTACACTTTGTACTCATAATTCGTACTCATAGTTCTTTAATCCACTGTATTTCGGGAGTTACTTTTATAAAAACTATGCAAAGTGACTTATATCACCTCAAAAAAACTCTAATTGTGAAAAATTTAATGAGGGGCTAACTCATATTTAGTTCCAATTTACTCATCGACTCATCTCTTATTTGTCTTGATCAATTTGACAAGCTTTAATATGTCTAAACACAGCAACGGATTCTATATGGACCACTCCTATCTGTTGTTTAAATCGAAATCTCGATTTAGTCATTACCGCTGACGCTATTAGTACTGTCGTTCTTTAATATAGTTCAGGCATTACTAATGTACATGACCTTCTCTTGAGATTTTTCTTGGCCTGAGAATTCACATTTATAATTGTCATAGTTCATATATTTGTTTGCATACATCTGACTATCGAAAGACTAACTTTAACATTTTTTCTGATGAACTAAGTAGATCTTATATTGAAAATATTTCAGCTATTACTAAAACTGACAAAACAGTGAGACATTTTTATTCGGCCCTTAGCGATTGCATGAACAAAGCAATACCACTCGAAATTTCAAAGAGTCAACTGACTATGTGCAAAGCTGGAGAGAGCTTCCCCGAAATCTAGATTTTTATCAAAAGATGTTGGTTAAAACACAGGTTCAATCCGAACTGTAGGTCCTATCTAAGTATCTGCATCGCTCTTCTGATCCTCTTCTGATAAGCCACTTTTACTAACTGATATAACTGTCCAAAATTCTTTTGGATCTGAACAGTTTAAGGCTTGACAACTGAGTATTAACGAACACACAAAAAGGAAAGTATAAATTTTTACTTTGTCCTGAATCTTAAATTGGAATTGATTGAGGTCGTAGATTCCTTCAATATCAGAACTCCAATAATACGCTCAAGAGAGAGTTGAAAACAAATATACTCGTCTTTTGCTAAACTTCAAATCATTGACCATTTTCGTTTGCAACTGTTCTATACAATATCACTTCAATTAAATGGACAAAAGAATTCATCAGTATCAACCTCATCAGGCACAAACCACAGAAATTATTTAAATACTCAGTTGAGTAACTAAAATGCGTCTTAAAGGTACAAGCGGCTGATCGATGTACTTGGGGCTAAAGAGCATAGAGTGCACAAGCTTGGTTTTTTTATTTAATAATTGACGAAGCCATTTATGCGGAAAAATTATTCAATTTGTGATAAGGACTTCTTACTTAAAGGCCTTTGAAGATGGAAAGCAATAACGATTTGGGAACGCCTTTAAGGCTTGTATATACGTCTTCATCTATCATGTGCTTCTACCGCACAACTTCCTTATTTATGTCGTTCTTGGGGATTTTGTGTTTTTGTTACTTCCTTCAACCAGATGGTAAACTGAAATACCGCAGAATCCCTAAAACCAGACAACAAATCCTTGAAACCATCCATGTGTAGGTCGACATTATTTTCGGTTTTCTATAAAAGATACTTCCGGCTGAAGACACATCTTGAGCCACTTACGTTCAGTTTGTAAGCAGCTTAAAATGCTTTTTAAATAACGAGATCGTTCTTAAGTGCTTATTATCTTCCATACACATATACAAAGATTAAAAACTTCTTTGATGAAATTCAGCAGTCGCGGAATTCAAAGTAAATTCATTTAAGGGTATTGTTTGACATAAGTCAAAGAAAATGATGTCTTCTTATTTTTGCCCCTGTGAAACCTAATCATAAATTACATGAGAAAGGATTTTGAGAACATTTTAATTTAAACCCAATTGGATTTATTCGTTTTCAGGAAATGAATGTGTCACTTTAACCGAGTTTTCACTTTGAACAGAAAGAAAAGGCCCTCGCCTCGTATTGATGGGGACGAAATGTTTTTAGATTCCTGTGACTTAGGCTGGAGGACATGACTTTGATCAGGATAAATACGTGATGATTGCACACATAATATGGTTCTATATGATAAAAATAATCCTTGTCAGGCAGTTCGATATGACAAAACTAGATACGTGCAGCACCCGTAAATACATGTTGAGCCTACATTTTCATCTGGGGTCTATGGTTGCGTCCCTTTTTTCGTTACGTTGTCAAGTGAATAAATCAGAATAACGATTGTTATTTTTGCATTAAGATCCTCTCTGCCATCGATAATGTCGTCTCTACATTTTGTGCTTACTCTTGCCGGTGTGTGCGTGTTTGTATTTTAAGATAAACAAAAAGTAGACACAAAAGCCAAAAGAAAAGAAAAAAAAAATGAAAGAAATTAGGGAAAATGTTAGACAAGCATTTCCCTTTTCTCTCTTCATATAAAGTTTATTTTCTTCTTTGTATTCTTGATTTGGGATTATTTTGTCAAGAACGTTAAATGATATAGATAGCTACTCCCTTATATCAGACACCTAACTCATTCCACCAATCGCTAATGTTGCTTCAATGAAAAAGTTGAAACGTATGTATGAATTTTGTTCTGTGTCGTCCTTGATGTTTGTCTTTTTGATTTTGTAGAATCACATAAGAAAAAATAACAGTTGTGGGCGAGAATTAACATCTGAGCATTTTTACTGAACTCTTTCGAACGAAAGAAACAAATTTTACTTGAATTCGAGGAGACTCCGTAAAGTCACAAGCTCAGTGGGTAAGAGAAAAGTGTTTTGGAAAGATATCACACAGATCCTTCCTAAGCAATTTTCTTGAGTGGTTTGAGACGAGACGTCACATTTTCGGATTTTTTATGTAAAATTAAACTGTTTGCTGCGATTTATTGGTGCGAGATTGTCTCTGCCGCAAATTGAAGACGTTTTTGAAGAAGAGAAATTCAGACTTGTTTAAATGGGAAGGAGCAAGCTGCAGCTTAAAGGACGACTTTATACTCAAGTCCATTCATTCTGTGTAACTAAGAGTCCTGTAAAAATAAATTTAGAAAATAAATTTAAAAAACAAAACTAAAAAGACACGCTTTAATGAAAAATCGAACTTAAAAGTGTATGACGCTATCGGCCTTTGAAAAGTATGGATAATTTTCGGTCCATGTAAAGTGGGTCAAAATTGCATTCAAAAGAGTCGGATACAAAAAAACAAACAAGCAAAGAAACCTTCAGATAAAGCTCGAAAAAGCACCGGGTTAAAAATAGTAGCGATAAGATAAGAAAGAATCTTTTTTTACTACCGTGAATTAAAACGTGTTTGGAAAGAAGTACTACTCATGTAGCTGAAGGCAAAAATACAGCAAAATGTTGGTGGTCATTTTGTCTTCCAAACTTCTATCCAACCCCATCATTTTAAGGGCGACATTACAGAGAAATAGAAGAGCTTTTTTTTAACTAAATATAAATAAATATTTATATAAGTGAGCGTTTGGGGTGATGCACAAAGCTGTTATTTGCTTTCACTGCTTGAATAAATAATCGAAAACAGCTACATGTATCCACCTGAAAAAAAAAACTGATTATCTCAACCCATATCCATTCATACGACGAATATTCAATTTTCGGGCTCGGATAATTTAAAAAGCACCAGATGGGCCGGCTTGTTTCGTTGAAATTTTTAAAAAATGCAAATCGTAACTAGCAACTGTAACTGGGAGAGCAATAAAAACACCTGGTATTTTATATCGTCAATCATTTTTGATCAATTGATTGTATTTGATTTTTTTGTTTATTTGTTTTTTTATTTAACATTGAGTTGTGTAGAAAGAGAGGAAGTCAACATTCGCAATTTATAAGCAATTATTCAGTTTAATCAGATTATCAAGAGTGGAGACTGGATATATTTGGTTGGTGTCGAAATAGAGCGGAGTGTAAGCACACTACTACAACTGTGAAGTGGTATGATGATGATAGAAAATATTATCACAAAATCGGCATTTCAATCACCTTACATTTGTTTGATGGCGAATGCATTACACGGGTGATCTGCCAAACTTTAAATATCTCCCACATTCCACTCAATGACTTCTTTTTAAAACAGAAAGTTCAAAAGATAATTTAGTCTGATGTAAGCATTCAGGTGATTCATTCGGATTCGCAGTAACCATTGACTTAAAATTTAAAGTGGGACACATAAAAAATCAATACATTTGGAGCGAAAATTTTTTTTTGTGTATAAGTGATGTACAAGTGGTTGCAAAAGTATTTGACGGCAGGTGTTCATTTAACCACAAAAAGAACCGAAAGTTTTCTTTTTTGGTGTCGGATTATTAAAATTACTGAGCAAATGTGTTTATTTATTTTGTTGAAGAAAAAGCAGAAGCAACAGAAGAGCACTCAAAAGGGGGATATGGCACCGGAGTTATTTCCCCCTTCTACTATTAAACTCATTTTTTAGCTGACAATTTAACCTATTCTTTTCTTTAAGAAATGCTAAGAGTATGTATATTAAAAGGACTTTAGCAGAGTTGTTTAAGTTGTGCGTGACTTTAAAATGTCAAAAAAACTGAAGCAAAGCATTTTGCTGAACTTCACCCATCATTTTTTTCAGTCAATATATTTTCATTTCACTTCATTTATATTTTTGTTAAAAAAACAAAAAAAAAAAAATATTTTTGTGTTCCAATTTTCTAAATAGTGATTTTTTAAAGGCAGTTTTTTAAAGAACAAAAAACTCAAATTTTTATTGGAATTGATGAATTGACTTTTGCCATTTACGTTTTAAGGAATAAATCAGCGCAACAGAGCGAGGAGCCCCAGGGCCCAGCGCATTTCTCACAACCATTTCTTGTGAGGGAATGGAGGGGACCTACAATTTTCTGCCGGTTCCGAACGGCTAGTCGAGAAAGCGTGTTTCATGGCAATAAATTTACTATCGGAGGACTTGACAATTCCTCGCGAATTGCAATACCAGCGGAAGAAAATTTTTAGCTCTGTTGGCATTCGAACCACGAATGGGTTAACGTTTTAAGGAGACTTCTTGTAAATATTATTGTCCGCCCGTTTCAAACGGTCCATGCGGAATGTCTAAACTGTTTTTTTTCGAGCATTTTGGGCTATGTTCCACGAATTACTTGTGTTATGTTATCCTGTAAAGGTTTAATTGTATTTGGGTTGTCCACATAAATTACATATAATGACTTTACATTACCCCACAAGAAATAAGGAAGAAAAGTTCATCGTATCATCTTGGCGGTCAACTCACAAGGCCATTTCGAGAGTTAAGCTGCTCAACAAACTCAACTGTCTTGATAAAACCACATGTCAACCAAGTTCAACCCAGCAAACTATGGCAAAAATATCACATATCACGGCTGGATATTGTTCGCCGTTGACGGCAACGTTTCTTCCACGGTCGTCTTTGAAGAAAAGCGGACCGATGATGCAACCAATCCATAAACCTTACCAAAGTAGCGTTTTTTTCGGCATGCAGCATCGGTAATTGTGGTATGGCATGTGGCTGTTTATCAATCCATATGCGACAGTTCTGATTATTTACGTATCCGTTGAGCCAGAAATGAGCTTCATCACTGAACACCGTTTTTCAATAAAACAGCGGATTTTTATGGAGATGTTCTAAGGCACATTCACCAAAAATTAAATATTGTGGTAGGCCATTCGGCTTCAATTCTATCAGAAGTTGAATTTTATAGGCTCTCAAACCCAAATAGACACGTAAAATTTTCTATAAACTAACTAGTACTAGTAACTAACTACTAACTAGTGCAGCCAACCTTAAAAACTAAACCCCCCCCAACTTTACCCTAAGTTTGTGTGCTTTTTATAATAAAAGAGAAAGAAAGTAAATTTCTAGCTGTTAGTATTAAACTACAGGTTCATTTTACTATCAGGGTCAACCATTCCTTTTCTTAGATGAAAAAATGGGGTTTTAATTTTACTTACAAGCTCGAAGGTGACGTCTAGATGAAACTGTGAGACTGAAAAAGTGATGATGC
This sequence comes from Melanostoma scalare, assembly GCA_949752695.1. Lineage (NCBI taxonomy): Eukaryota > Metazoa > Arthropoda > Insecta > Diptera > Syrphidae > Melanostoma > Melanostoma scalare. The sequence continues at coordinate 183,071,141 of OX456986.1, read as the reverse complement.
CCCTCATTCAAGCCACGAGTCAGTGGGCCGAATGCAGGCACTCGTTATAGACGGTATTTCAGGATTTCAGTGTAGATTCATAGGTGGGATCAAAGAGAGATTTGTTAGCCTTATAAATGAGACGTAAGTCAAAAATCAAAAGACGTAAAATAAAAAAAATGAGACGTAAATCAAATGAGTTGACAACAGTAACTGTGCCAAATTAAATTTCAAAAATGATTTTTAATAGCGTTTTTAATGTCGTGAGAAAGAAATTTGTAAAAACTTCACTGCTGTTTCGTGAACTTCATTACTAAATTTTAAAGGCTTTATTTCATCAACTGTAGGATGCCTAGATCTGTCCTATAAATGTCCACTGTTCTATATAATTTGTTGGAATGTATAGCTACTCAAAATAGTTAGCTTGTTAGTACCTCAAAAAATACGATGAATAAAACGATGAACTACTGTAAAATGTGATCAAAAGTAGTTGATCACACCCAGATGTTGTATTTTATGCAGTACCTTGCAAGTACACACCTAATGGTGCGAGCGTAATGGAGTAAAAAAATGCTCTGTGCCGAAACAAGATGTTTTTTTTCTCAGGGTCGCTTAGTACCCAAAATTTATATGCCCTAGGAACAAGTGAACAGCGCTGCCGATGTCGCGCTTTCGAGCACTTTAGAGAACTTTTCATTTAAATAGCACTGTTGAACTCAAACTTTGAAAATGGGATTCTTTGATATTGTTTCTGACACATCGTTGATAAAGTAACACTAGTGACTAGTTCCAAAAAACAGAAAAGTGTTGAACAGTTTCATGACCAACAATCTAGACCATGTTTGAGAAAAGTGACGAACTTAACTCCTCTACTCGTCTGTCAAAATATTTTAAACTTTTTAATTTGCTGACCAAACCAAAAATTAAAGGGAGCGGGTCAAAATTATGGCTACAAAATACTGCTTTTCATAATTCTGCTTTTAAAATGAAAATTCTGCTTTTCAAAATTCTGCTTTTTTTACATTCTGGCTGACAAAATTCTGCTTTCCAAAATTCTGCTTTTCAAAATTCTGCCTATTTAAAAGGAAAAAATTCTGCTGATTTTTTTTTTATTTTTTATTTTCAGAACAAAAACAAAATGAACAAAAAAAAAAAAACAATAAAAAAGAAACTTTATCATGAATGAACAAAAAAAAAAAAAACATAACATAAAGCTACATATACAAGACCAAATAGAACAATATTTTTCGCAATCCGCATTTATCTTTTAAACGATTCGCACATGCCCAATTATAATGCTTACACTTACTAAACTTTTCAAAGTAGAACATATATCCATCCACACCTAATTAATTTTTTCCTTTATTTGATTTAACGATTGACACATTCATTTTATATTTTAATCTTGACACTTTCGAAGCGAAAACACTAATGACACTAAATGAGTTATGTAATTTTTTTTTTTTTTTTAGTAAGAGAGTGACACTGAGGAATTCATAAATTACTTCTCTACTTTCTATTTCTTTAATAAGCAAGAGTTTAAGAAAGTAAATAACTAGGAGAGAGTAAGAACAATTGTTATCAATATTGATAAGCAGAATTTTGAAAAGCAGAATTTTGAAAAGCAGAATTTTGAAAAGCAGAATTTTGAAAGCAGAATTTTGAAAAACAGAATTTTGAAAAGCAGAATTTTGAAAAGCAGAATTCTGAAAGCAGAATTTTGAAAAAAGAATTATGACCCCGGCAGAATTCTGACCCCAACCCAAAATTAAAACGTAGCCTAAGCTTCTTGACTGCGCATTTGAAGACATTCAGATGCATTAAGCATTTCTCTTGAAAATGAAGAATTTAGAATTTTCGATTTTTTCCATATTATGTACTACCCAGTTTCGTTGGTGACACCAACCCAGTGGCTTAAAATGGCACTTTTCGTTAACAGTTCTGGCACCGTAAGAACTTTATCACCGGCAACGCTGCATGTGAGGCCAATTCACCGATTTTTCGATGAAAATAGAGTTGAATTCGAATTTAAAAAGACATTCTGTCTAGCCAAGAAAACAAATAGCTATGGGTGGCTCTTGTCTTAAGGTATGTTCATATCAATAATATGCCGACAGCCAATCGTATCCTTTCATTTCGATTGGCGGTATGGAGAAAGGCTGATCGGGACATCCAAACTAATTATTATTCTTCGTCATAGAACAAGAAACAATGCCTACAAAAAATTCTTGGCTTGACTCTAATTCCTATGCATATAAACTTTACTCATAGCATTTCTGGAGCTATCAATTTCGGTGTATTTCGTGGGCTAAGAAAACGAGTATTCAGGATTGAGGAACTACAGAAAATGCAGATATGTATATGCAATACAAGAAAGGAATAATTAGAGTAATGAAGCTAATATTAGACATCTGACTGAAACTGTGAAAAAAGCAGCAAGAACTCAAAGAGGGAAATATAATCGCGAAGAAAAGCTGACATCAATTTAAAGTGTCGCCTCTCCTTCAAAAACTTGAAATAAGTACATACGACGTGATTTCTCCAACTAGACTGTGAAGCAACAAGAAAATATCACCAAACCATAGATGAAGATGCACGTCTATAAAGGATTTTCCTTCTTTTTTTTTTCAAGAACTAGGGCACACATGAAGGTCATGCTTTTTGTCACGAATAATATGCAAATAAGATTGTTCCTCCTTTTTTGTTGACGTCTTCCTTACCTTATAGTTTTTAGTGCTCCCTTCTGTATCCGGATATAAACAGAGCGCGTCAAAGAGTGAGCTTTCGACATTAAGTGTTGTGCCCTGAATTGCGGAAACGCCTTCACTTCAAAGTGGTGAGAATATAATGCACTTTATTCCAAATGCTTAGAATTTTTCATTCTGAAGATTTGTTTTTCTTCTTTGCGGTTTATTTTTCTTTATACTTTAACAGCTTCTTCTCGCTCTTTCTCTCGCTTACTTGATTGTTTTCGTTTCAGAGTTGATGTGTTTGGATAAAAGATGTTTTTGTCGCGTGCTTCCGCATATTTAGGTTTTTTTTTTAAACACACATTAATTTTGTGATAAAAAAAAGAAGGAGAATAAGAATTATGAAAGTCCACCCCCAAAGCTGTATTTAAATTATGAACAAACAAGGATAATGTATAAACTCTCAAATACTAAGCAACGGCACACAGATAAAAGTTGCTTTATGAGAATGATCCTCTTGAATGTTGATATGGTTCAAGGGCATCTTGTATGAAGGTGAAACATATACGTACTATGAATGTCTCAAAAGAAAAGTAAAATTTCATATGAAAGGAATCCTTAATTAATTTTTTATTTCTTAACAAAGAATTCTCAGTTCAGTGGAATGTATACTGTCTAGACTCTAGACTGATACTTTCCTAGCGACGACAATGGCAGGATGCCTAATAGAAAAATATTGCCATGACAATACCACTTCCCAAAACTGGAAAAGTGTATCTGCTCCAATTTCATTAGAAAAAATATTTGAACATAAAAATAGATGACTGTCATCTGTTAAGAGTGTGTGAGTATATGTTTTTTGGATATAATAAAATATTGCTAAGAATTTGGAGTATCTTTCTTGCTAGACAAAGCAAAAAAAGAGCACTTGAAATCAATGAAATTGCCTTGAGGAGCTATTTTACTAAGAACTCATATTGAAATGAGGGTTTAATATAAAATCACCATAGAGAAATCATACTGACTTTAAAAAGAGACAGATTTTTTTTACGATTTTTACGTAGTTCACATCACACATTCAAAATACATTCCTCGCGAATATGCAACTACATATAATTTACTACCCAAAAGAAGCCTTCTTGAATTCACATTCTTGATTTCAAAGAGAATAACACGTAACTACGAATGATTTTTATTAGCAAATAATGAAAAAAGGAGTTGACTTACTTTCAGTTTGATAAAGAAATATTTTTAAATCAATGAGAAAGTTACTCCTCAAAAACAATCATCATTCATTCATATGGTGGCGTGACAGAGTTGGAAGCCCCGGGGCCCAGCGCAGTACCTTGCGAAGAATTTACAATTTATTGCTGATTCAGAACGGCTAATCGCGAGAGCGTTTTTTATGGCAATGAAACTATTATCTGAGAAGTTGCCAATTACTCGCAAAAGGTGATGCTAATGGAAAAACATTTGGTATTCTGTTGGGATTCGAACCTCGAACCTCTTATTGTTTTTATTGTTTTGATTAGGAAATTTTATTGATTTAAAACGATATTTTTATAAAGAGTTGCACAAATAACAGATACTATTGCTTGTGGTGCCCGTGGTGTAATATATCTCTGTTATTTGTACAACTCTTTACAAGAATGTAATTTTAAACCAATAAGATTTCCTAATCAAAACAAGATGCTTTTCCTTTATAATGGGTGTATTTTCAGACTTTTCCAGAAGTTAGGTATCAACATGGAATTGCCGGCTAACGAAAATGGCGTTTTTTTATCTGGAATTGAGATTTGAAGTTAGTTTTAATCCGACATAATTTAACGAATGATAAGTTCAAAATTGTGGCAGCTTAATGGGGCCAACGGGTCTAAGTATGTTAGCCGAGCTGACAGCCACCATAACCTAACCTAACCTCAAAATTGGCCTTTCAACAGTTCATAGAAAGTTATACTGCCACGGGAAGTGCTTTCTAATCTAATCTTCGTTTGGATTTGACCCTATACCTTAGCTTGTTGCGCGCAGATAGAATATCCTAGATGTTACAATTTTTTTAAATCTAAAACGAAGAAAAAATGAATGATTGAATGAAAATGATGTTTATTTGAGGCCATTCGTGTTTTTAAGTATCTAGTTGTAAGTTCAAGATTCTAAAATTTGGTCCTTTATATGCCTTTTTAACCTCCTTATTTTCCAGAGGTAGACTTCTGTAATTATTTTCCCCGCCATAATTTTCAAAGATATGTGAATTCCAAACAAAGGCGTGTCTAACTAAGTAGAGGAAATTATTGTTTTTGGGGTTATGTAAAAGACGAGTTGTATGCAAAGGCTGCTCAAGAACGTTCAAAATAAGTATTGAAAACTATCATATCCGATGTCAGATATTCGAAAATTTACTTTTCTTGTGACTACACGTTTACTCTTTTACGTTAAGGCATCTAAGTATGTAAACAGATTTTTAGTACACGTTTACATGTGCTGAGAATACACGTGTGGTTAAATACACGCATTTACACGAGAGCTTTGTGGAATTATTATTATTGGTAGGTACCTAGTGTGCACTTGAACGGAACACAACAGATTTAAAGATTACGAGGGAATCTATTACTTCTAGGAACTGAGTAGGATTAATTTGGTCTTTCCTCAAGCCCATAGAGTCAATTTTGTCGAGGCATTGGAAGAAATGAAAATCAAAGCAGAGAAGTAAGCAGGTTCAATTAAATGAAGAAGCGTACAAACTGTCCTGCGATCAGAGACAGAGTGCTATTTATGAAATCGGGTAAAGTTTCCACATTTTTGTTTACGTTTTGGAAATTTTTAATTCAGTGGTTAATTTTTCTGACTGTTAAAACATTTAACCAGCGGCTTAAGCTAGCATTTTATTTATTGTAAGTATTTTATTGTACTGTATTTTAAGTTTTTTATGTATTATATTATAAGACCAAGTCGCCAGATTTGTAAGTTGTCAGCTTGATGAAGTTGTCTAGTGTTTAAATAAAAAATAAATTAAATAGGGTGCCGCAACTGATCGGAGAGTCTCAGGGCTTAGCGCAATTTTCTCAACCATACCCTGTGAGGTAATGGAAGAGACACACAATTTTTTATTGATTTCGAACGACTTATCAAAAAATACTTTTCATGACATGAAATTACTGTCGTGAAAATTGTCAGTTCGTCGCGTAAGGCGATACCCGCAGAAATACTTTTTTCTTCCATTGATTTAGCTGGGACTAGAACTTCGATCCTCCCACGTAACAAAACTATTTCATTTGTTGTTGATCTTTAAGGATTATAATATCTGTAATGGTTGGGGTTCAATTTTCTTCGTTGAGAAAATGTTTATAATTCGCTCTTATCGATTTTGAGTTTAATAAATTCATACTGCGTCAAGTGACAAATGAATCGAGGTTATATTAAAGCAGAAGAAAATCAAAACTAGTTCAGACGATTGAATACAATTAAATCACAACTAATGGCAACGATAAACAGGAGTGGTCCAAGGAGGCTGCCTTAGAGTACTTTTCTAGGTGGGAACCAAAGGAACTGAAAGAAACTCTATATTGGGGCTTTTTTGGCACTAGGAGACCTATTTGTGAAGTCGGTAGTAATAACCTCTACTTCATTATAATTTTCTCCATTGCAAAGAGTGAAAATTAGAAGATCTACAAGATCCCTCGTGGTAGAACTTCCCTCACACAATTTAAGCTTCTTCGAGAACATCAGAAATTCGCATGACAAAGGTCAATAATGGTGTTTTGTGACTGCGAGTTTGAATTTATTTTTGGCTAGCTGCATACAAACGAATACTTGTGTACCTACATACTCGTATGATTAACAAAGGCAGAAGTGCAAAAGTCGGAATGAAGTTTCAACTTCCAACGATTCAAGTAGAGTTCTTACAGAAAATGTTCTTAAGCATACACATATCACCACAGGTATCAAACTTTTTTGGATGCTTAAAATGCTGCATAATTTCCTTGTACTTCTCGACGAATTTATGTCATTATCTTCCAAATGCCACTTTAACATCCGTGCGTTTGTTCCAATCTTGTGTTTAGAATAGATAACAAACAGTTTTAGTTAGCAAACCAATTTATTTCGACTACCAAAAAAGTACCGCAGGGCTCGATTTCAAGACCACTTCTTTTTTCACTATATTTCAATGAACCTATCAATTTGATTATATTCTTCTTAGTTCTACAAAAGTTCTATCACTGAAAATGCAAATAATATCTTTTTTTTTTTATTATAAACTTCCGTTGTTAGTCTAATAATCTAGTATTCTATGTATTTTCGTTGAAATTTATAATTTTTAAAATTGTCTCTTGACGTGCATAAGTTTTAAAACAAATAAATTAAAAGGGTGGCGCAATAGACTGGAGAGCCCCGAGGCCTAGCGCAATTCTCATAACCAGCCTTGTGAGTGGAGGGAACCTAATTTTCTACCGAATCCGAACGGCTAATCGAGTAATACGACTTTCATGGCAATTTATTTTACTATCGGAGAATTTACCAATTTCACACGAAAGGCTATACCCGTGGTAAAATAAATTTTTTGGGTTATACCTATTGGGAATCGAACCACGAAGCTTCAGCGCAACAGGCAGACATGCTAACCATAACGTCCCGGGTACCACTCATTAGTTTAAATTTAAAACACATTCCGTAATATTGAATTTGGGGCAGATTGCTTTGAGATCTTTTCACTGCTTAAAGTTTTTTGTTTGATCTCATCGAACCTATCCATTGTTGATCATATTGAGCACCTGTTTCGTCCTTCAAACACAATGCAACTATTTGACATTTAATTAAAATGAACGATGAAAGCTCTTTATCAAGTACACTACACCGACCAGTCAAAACATAAAAGCATTTTGCAAAGAATGAATAATAAGAATTAGCTTTCCATTACAATTACAATCCCCAATGCAATGAAAATAGGAACTTCTTACCAGGAATCATAAACAACTTTCGATAAACATATTCAAGGAAAAGAAGAAACGATTTCTTACAGTTACCGGTTGATGTAACTTCTCAAAGTGCGAGTAATATTCTCCAGGAACAAATCATTTACAAACTTTTAACTTTTCGTGGTGATAACAATCTAATCCCATATACACAATCTGGTTTCCGAAAGAGAAATAGCACCCAGAATGGTAGAAAATCACCAGTTCCTAACTTTTCAATCACTTAACTAGGTAGGGAGGTAGCTATATAAGAAATGCTTCTTCTTCTTTTTTTCCTTATTTAGAAAAACGATACATTTTCTCGAATATTTTTTTAGCCTCAGAAAGTGATAAACTTTATTTAAAATGGCCCTCAAGCAACGAAAAAGCCAAAAGTGTCATTGTACATAAAGAATGTAGGTACCTACCCCAGTAAACTTTCAGCAGTCTACATTCGAAATGTACAGTCACCACAATCTGCTTCACTGTAAAAAAGTTTTCAATAAGAATGAAAACAGAAAACACACACATACACACATGATAATTTATGGCCTCGATCTGTTACCATAGCTTTTTGCGTTTAGGTATATGTTGAGGGAATGGGTAAATATTTGTGTGACTCTTTCAGAAAACCTTAAACGCCTGGAAAGGTTGTCGCGGCTGCCTTTAAAATAATTTAACACAAATATGTATCGTCTGCTCGCTTGTCACGCACCTCCCTTTAACTGGTTCTAAAAGAGCAATATACACTTACACACTTTGCCACCCTTTGTCCTTGGCAGTAAGTTAGTTCTTCCGAATCTGAGTTAGAAAATTTTAACATTTTTCAGCACGTCACGCTAACGCAAAATCACACCATGTTTTCTACCGGATTGCTGTTTTTTCCACTTTTATTTTTGTTTTTTTTGTTTTTTTTTCTCAACCCTAAAGCACCCCAAACTATTTCTTTTCTTTTTTTTTTTTTGTTGTTTGGTTGTTGACTTAGAAAACATTTCCGCCAACACTTTGGCAATCACGCATTTCATACAACCCAATGCTTTCGGAGAGAATCACAAATCTGGTATTTTTGTCAGGAATTTTTTTATGTTCTGTTTTTGTTAATTTGTTTGTGTTTAACATGGTCCACGTGCGTAGTTTACCGTTCTTTATATTAAAAAAGCAAAGAAAAACGAAACTTCGTATTCTCACATTCGTGTTGAAGATTCCTTGCGGTTTCCTTCCAAAGTTTTGCGTTAAGCATTCGCATTTCCGGTTTGTTCGTCTCAAATGGAGTGAGAAATAACAAATTGTTTTTACAGGGGACTAAGTTTTCAATTAAATGATATGAAATGTTGTCACGGAATTTCAGGAATGTTAATAGGTACATGCCTTTGACTTTGGTCGTACTTTTGAGGTCTGTTGATTATGCGTTGAGAGGAAAAATAGTTAAGTTGAAATTTACTTGTTTTGACAAGTTAATCTACCCCGTCACTGATAACTTATACATATGAGTGAGTGAATAAATATTTTGGGGCTTTGAATTGTCACACTGCCATCCTAAGGATCCATTGTGCTCCCCTTGCGAATACTTGGCTGAGTAATTTAACCTCAGATACAATATCTTCTTCCATCTCTAGTTTGATCTTTCAACAAAGTTCTATAGAATCTGAACTGAAGTACATACGTCTAAATAGTTGAATTCCTTCTCAACTGTTTGATATAGGACCCTGAGTATTTATTTCTTTGGTGAAGGAAAACTCAAGATAGTAGAAGAACTACCATTTTGTGGTGCGGTTATTGAAGTTATTCCAATAAAAACGAGTGCAGTGCAGTGCAGTGACATGGAATAAATCAGAGTGAAATCGAAATATTTCTCGACAAAGCACTTTTCCAAAACTTTGCTCTTTCAGGAAAAAGTCCTGCACGATGAAACTTTCTTATGAACGGCTGGAGTTGAAAGTTATCTCAGTTTGAAAGCATCAGCGATTTCTAAAGAGGAGTAGGGTGAGAAAATCTATTTTACTCGTATTTTCTAGTTTATTGATTGATTGCCGGTTGTCTCATTCATTCAAAAAAGTTGAGAATTGGCAACCAGTTGTTGGTTCGGTAAACAATGAACAATCAAAGTGTGATGTGATTGATTAAACTGAAGAGCATCGTTGAGGAAATGTGTAAATCGCATCAATACACAGGGTGTTTTGCATAAGATGAGGGAAATATCATCGAATATATGTATGAAGAGGTGGTGGTGAAGGTTTAAAGTTCAGTTGGAGTCACCGAAGCATTTCACGTCAAAGTAAATGTACACCAAGGAAGCGTCTTGAGTCCTTGGCTCTTTGTTACAGTTCTTGACTATCTGCTGGAAAATAAAGTATAGAACACAAAAGTACATCGACTATTCTTTGGTGACCGTGAAGACCTCGTAAGTGAATATCTTACATCCCTGCAGAAGCACTTACTGTATGGATAAAGGTCTTAGATGGTAGTGAATGCTGTAATATTCCAAAAAAGACTGAGTTTTAGTGTTCCCCATTTTGGGATCTCGACATGCCCATTCCGGAAATTCATTTGAGTGGAAACATACTTCAATAGTTTGAAAAGTTTAAGTATCTGGGATCAATGAATGAATGTAGCCAGCTTCGGTGACAGAGAAATGCTGCCTTAGCTGAAGGAAAGTATCCGTGGTGTGATGGTAAGCATGTCTGCCTGTTAACCGGGAGTTTTGTAGTTCGATACCTAACAGAAGCAAAAATGTCTTCCACTTATAACTCCTTTCACGAGGAAGTGGCAAGTCCTCCGATAGTAGATTGATTGCCACAAAAAGCACTTTTTCGATTAGTCGTTGAAAGATTGCAGCCGAAGAAGAAGCTCCTAGTTTCTAATAGATCCGGAAATTTTCATAGAAAATGAAAAACGATCTTATCTTTCCTCCTGATTACAAAACTGCAATAGCCGGGAAGGTCCTCTCTATGTGGCATAAAATTCAAATGCAGAAGTTCTACACGAAGTCTCACTATCATCGATTCTGTTCTGGTCCTTGAAGATGTTTCTTTGTCCTAGGCTATATCATAGGCGACTGTAAACGACTCGGTGCATGGGGTTGGTCGCATCTTCGATATACTTCTTTTTAAGCTTCTCATCAACCATTGGTTCTTCTTCTTCTTCTTTTTCATTTCCGGCGTTACGAGTAGTGATCTTGAAGCGATCACAACTCTCCCACTTTTCTGCTTCACACTAGTGATCCGCCTGTGGGGTACGCCGCGTTGACCTCAGAAAGCGTCGGCAAGCCTCCCGGTTTTGGATTGTTCCATTTCTGAGGCCAACCAAATGCTGCTGTTTTTGCATTTGCTTGTACCAGGAGTGTTTTGGCCTGCCTTTTCTTTTTCGTCGCGAATTTGTTGAAACGTTGTACGATATTGCCTTTTGGACGGGGCTCTGCGGATCTCTCCTTTGAACATGACAATACCAAATGAGCCGGTCGTGCTGAATTTTGTCCAAGATGGTACTTTTAACATGAAGGCTTCCACGGATCTAGGTACTTCTAATTCGATCAAGCTTTGTTACTCCTGCTGTCATCCGAAGCATCTTCATTTCGGCTGCCGTCAATTTGCTCTCATACTTTTTGTACATTGTCCAACATTGTGAACCGTATGTCAGAGCTGGACGGACAACTGCTGTGTAGAGTCTTCCCTTCAGCTTAGGGGCATTTTTCGATCACAGAAGATAGCGGAGTTTTCTCGCCACTTCATCCACCCTACGCTTACTCGATGATTGATGTCGTCATCACAAGTTGCTTCACTATTGATCATAGATCCCAGATATTTAAACGTTTCACACTTGGGAAGCACATTTCCATTCAAATAAATGTCTGGAATAGGCTTGTCTGGATCAGAAAAAGGGCAGCACAGGTATTCTGTCTTTTTAGCGCTAATACGGTACCCATTTCCTTCCAGAACATCAATCCAAACGTCAAGTGCTCGTTGCAGGGATGTAGGATCCTCGCTTATGATGGCTCCATCATCAGCAAAGAATAATTGTTGTACTATATTGTCCGTTACTTTTCCTTCGAGCAAATAATCTTGAACAGCAATAAAGAGCAGTTGACTCAAGACACTTCCCTGATGTACACCTACTGTTATTTGGAATTCTTCGGTGACTCCAGCTGGGCATCTTACTTTTGTAACTGCTCCCTCGTACATGTCCATAATCATTCGCACATAGGCTTCAGGAACTCCTCGGTGTCTGAGGGCCACCCATATCAGATCTCGTGGTTGTCGATCGAATGCTTTTTCGAAGTCAACCAACACAATATGCAAATCCTCTAAGGCATCTCGGTGTTTTTCCATAATGATCCTTATACTTTGGATTGCGTCTGTAGTTGACTTACCCGCGACAAAGCCGCATTGGTCATCAGACAGCCTCATTATTTTCCGCAGTCGGCTATCCAAAACCCGCTCAACGATCTTCATAGTGTGGGACATCAACTTGATCGAAAGATAGTTGTCACAGCTTTTGGTGTCTCCCTTTCCCTTGTACATTGGAAGAAGAAAACTTTCCCTCCATTGATTAGGCAAACTGTCAACTCTTATAAGTTTGGAGATGAGAATCGTGAGGCATCTCAACCCATATCAACCATTGCAATTAAGTTATAAAGTTGACCTTTCCATATTTTCATATTTTCAATGTGCAAGTCCAGCTCCGTACCACACCGTTGCGCGAGCTGGTTCCATTCCGCATACCAGCTGTATTTCCGGTTGATAACGTAACGGAAAGCTTTCTTGGGAAATCTTTCATTATTCATGCTCAAAACTTTGATAATATAGTCCACCTGGGCTTTGAGGGTTTTGACAAAGAGTGGTGATAATTCTGTTTCTAGCATCAGGACGTAGTTTGGTGTGTTGGTGGAATATCGTTATAATGTAAAACCTGAGCATTTTGAAAATTATTATTCAAATATATATCTAATCTATAATACAAAAAGTTTTTCGAGATTCATTTAAAAAGATTTTTATGGTAAAAATTAATTATCAAGTTGTTCACTCAGATGCTTTTCCCTGCTTAGGTTTTTTTGTAAAACCCACTCCAAGTTTGTTCACAACTGCAATAAGAGTTGAATTAAAGAACAATTTTTCGATTTGGCTATTTCTTCCTCCACCGTTTCTGAAGATCATTATCTTTGATTCGTTTAGGTTAACGTGAAGATTCCACCTAGTACAGTACATATAGAATTGATTGATCGTAAATTGAAGCGATTGGGGTGGGGTAGATAGTAGCAGTGTGCCTTTATAGTGGTCTCCGCAAATTCTACACTTCCATTCTTCAATAGATTCAATGTCACTCTTTAGGGTGGATTTGGAAATTAGAAGACTGCTGCTTGTTTTTAAAAGCACACGTCAGGATGTTTGTTTCTTTTATTTCATTTTTCCACAAAATCAAAAAAATTTGATAGTTTCAAAGGACACAATTTTTCTCTGGGACAGCAATAAACTTCGTCTATTCTTTTTCACATTGTCTTTTCTTTTCCCATTTTTTGTCCAAACCAAATTTATGTCTACGATTAGACGCAAACCCTTTTTAACGAAGGCAACGTCTATGGGCTTACGCAAAAGCTCTTCAAAAACAAAAAAGAGCTTTTTGTTTTGAAAGACAAATAGTAGTGAATACTGTCAAAAATGATACTCCCAAGTCCCAACAACCTACTCAACCATCAGATTTACCTTTTCTTAGTATTAATTTCATTACTAAAGATTCTTGTCAACAGGCCAAGGAACCCCTAAACTCGTTGGCCTGGTGTGCCATCGGGCATATAAAATATAATTTAATTCGTTTTCACTTGACTAAAGAACTTACGTATTCATCTAAACTTGTTTTCGTTTCCCAACTTCATAAATTTTTACAAAGAAAAAGGAGAACAAAAAGTAAACGTTCGTCAACGTGACAGACGCAACTTTTATTTTAAACCACAGAATGTCTCAATAAACTAAGCCCTTTAAAAACTTACGCTTCAATCTGTGGGCACCAGGATAACAGCTCGTCATCAAAAACGCTCTAAAAACTGTCAACTTAATGAACTTTTCACTTAAAAAGGGAACTTAAACACTGAACTATAGAATTTGTTCAACCTCTCAAAGTAAACTTTTCTCCTGCTCTTCAAAACTTCGATGGCAAAAAAAAAAAAAAACAAAGAAAACGAAAAAAAAGTTAAATAAATTTCATTTAAAAAAAACAACACACACAAAATTCATCTGCTCCAGAATACGAAAAGTTTAAATCAAGTTGAAAGAAAAGCATAAACTCCAACAGGATTCACTCAACTGAGTTGGAAAATTTTTTCATTGAATGTTTTTCTCCTTTGGCTCATTTCTTTTTTCTGTTTGGTTTTTCTTCCTTTTTTTTATTTTTTGCAAATAGTAGGCACTTATAAGTTAAACAATTCTCAGTGCCTTACAAAGCTAACCTCTCTCTCTCCTCTTTGAATCTGACTAAGTGAAAACACATAAAACACATAAAATTTACGTTCAATCAATTTGCATCGCTTGGGAACACATTCGTTTGAAATGGCATCATACTACTCGTATAGCTGCAAAGCAAAAGTCGAGGCAATTGACCCTTGTTAACCTTCAACGTCAATTTACATTCCTTGGGAGTTTCACTTTCTAGTTGAATGCACTTGTAACAACATCACGCCTCATCGCCTTTACCTCTTGGGAGAATCAAATTCCATTCCTGGAACACAGTTCTTGATTTCTCTAAAGACAAACCAACCAACGCACTGATACAAGTGTAATACAATCCTTGAAAAGTTGCCACCCCTTATCATCATCACCATCATCTACAGTAAGTGTAAGTGTTGTTGTAGACAGTTTGAAGGACATCTGAAATGTCCTCCTTCAAGAAATCTGAGAGAAGTGTTTAATGAATTTCACTATTGTTCGCATTTTATGTTGACGAAATTTTAATGGGATTGTTTTATGTAAATTCAAATGAGATTCCTCATTATTATTATTGTTTTGCAGCGACAAAGGAAAAGGCCATGACGAAGCAAATGCTCAACAGTCAAATTAAAAATTCCTCACAATAAACCGATCTTAATTTCGTTATTTCAATTTTTTTTTCAACATTGAAAAGCTGATTGAGGGGGCACACAATACACAAATACTTCACCGACATTTTTCGCTGAATCATGCACTTTTGATATGAATGAACTTTTGTAGACATAAAAGCCCGCTTTAGTTTTCATCCCTAGGCTTTCATTTCGTTTGTCAAGATAAATGCCTTTTTGAATGGTCTAACTTAGATTGCTTTCGTTGTATGAAGGTGATGTTATATTGTTTTGTTGATTCATTGGGGTCAACTTTATGAGTATTGTTCAAGGTAAACACTTTATGGCTTGCTGCATTATTTTAAGTCGTAAATCTTACCTCAGAGGTAAAGGTAAACTAAGGACGCATGTTAAAACATTCCCATCAAAAGTAAGGTAACCTCTTAAAATTTAAATCTTGTCTGCTGGTAGCGCCCAATGTAGAACCCTTATTCGATAATCATGCAAGGGCAAGAGCATATTCTTTGGAGTCTGCATTAAAAGTAATAGGTAGACGGACGAAAAAGAAGAGGGTTATCATGTTAACATATGGAACCCATTTTAAGGGTACGCACTTAAATTTTATGTCTTATAGCTTTCTGGGCCTGTCGAAGTTTTCTTCTTTTTTTTTTATTGTTGCAATTGCCTTTATAGTCAATTTACTTGTATGGAGAAGAAAGAGCGTAGGTTTATATTTCTTAAATCGTTTTACTGGACTTTGTGTTAATCTGTAAGCAGATCGAGAGGAAGTCAGTTTTCAGGATAGTTACACTTGGACGTTAAAAGTCGAACTGGATAAATCGATTACATTAAATTCGTTGTCCTGTGAGACTATGGGAAATCAAAGCTTACAAATCTACACCAATAGAGTCCATAAATGAGTGTATAAGAAAGCAATACTTTCGAGCTAATTCTGAAAACAAATTGCTTGGCATATCGAAACAAAATAACTTACAATAAATTACGAACACTTCCTTTAAAAGTTGAAAATTGATTGGAGGCCCAAATCTGATAGTGCAGAGCAGGCAAATAACTCAGTTCGAGCCTCGAACGATGCTTTTAAATGACTTTTGAACTAGGACACCTTTCTGTGCCTATAAAAGAATAATAGAGCTTGTCTTTCACTTTTGAAATTGTGACAGTGGAATCGATGAAATAAAGTCGATTGATTTACACCACTTTCTCTACGGCTTTCTACCAACTTAGTTTTGTTCAAACTCAAGGTTATGGGCTGTCCAACTGACTAGATATCCTACTACACAATGAATTCATCTTATTAAGCCTAGTTTCGAAATCTACCTTCAAGGCCTCTTAATACTGGCCATTTATAAGCCTCCAAATAAAGTCATTTAAGACTTCTTGTCTACATTTTCACTTCAATTATGCCGTCACTTGTATTTTCCATAACCAAAGTTTAAAATCTCCTTCAAACCTCAAGCGCGTTGACCCCTTACAATATGAACAGGTCTTTTCAAGTTCTAATTTAGCAAATAAAAAGTGTATTCAGGGGATTTTTTCTGTACTCTTTCTGTTCTTGAGCAGGATTATTTCAGATAGCACTGCAAAAGTCGAGACCGAATCTAACGAAGATTAGATTAGATTAGATTGATTTTATTATCAGTTTCTTAAATTAAGATTCACATTTTAATATATAAAAAAAATCGTTAAGCATCAATCTAACGAAGGCTAATTATGCCCATTTTTTATAATTCACGTAAGGTGTTACTATAATGTTTAAAACACATTGCGGTTGTTAAAAAATAAAAAAATAAGGAAAGGATATGCTGATGAACATTATTTTTGAGATTCTAGGCATTGTAAGGAGTGGGGAAAACTGAGTTGTGTAAGGCATTTCACATTCGGAAGGTGCGATTAAAATATTAATCTCTATACTTTCATGTGCGTCCGAAATGGGGCTGAAGGGAGAACTGATGCACATTCCTTACGAGGTGGTTATTGTATCTAAATTGTTACAGGGGAGGAATGAAGCTGGCTATTTTACTAGAGCACTGTGTGTGAAAACAGCGATAAAAAGAAGACATGAAACGTTACGAGAATGTTTAACGGAATCAATTGCTACTACAATAGAACTGACACCTATCAGTTCTAATGCTCTATTTTGAACCCTGACAAGCAGGCTTCATGATAGTTATACTCTAGTTTGGGGTATAAATATATAGGCTGTTTAAATTGTAGCCAGATCAGAGGGGGTGAAGAATTTCGTGCGTCGTTTTAAGAATTTTAAGCAGCATTTTTGGCGACCTCAAATACAAATGATGTCCCGACGAATACCGTCGTTTATACACAAACCGAGTACTGACAGCTTTTCGGATCAGAGAACTTCGAATTGTGTTCCTGCTGAGAAAACCTTATATCTACGCTTCATTTACTGTAGTCTATTAATTTAAGTTTCTCTGCAATAAAAGACTGTTTTATTACAATTTTAAGGTCTTGAATATGTTGACGCTATCAGAAAAAGTCTAACCCAGCAATGGCCTTCCATCTCACTTATCCTCTGTTATCCCGGGGAGGAAAATGGATTCTTAGAGATCAGAGTGAGGTTTTGCCACTCTGTGGCTGCATCTCTTCCAACCTGACCTTATAAAATATCTAGGAGCATTACATAAACTCTGGTGTCTTGGACGCCAAGAAGGAGACGGAGTATAAAAATAAAACAGCTAGATCGGAAATTCAATATGTTTAAGTGATATCTACATCCTACACAATTTATACTGTGCAGAATGTTCGCCTTTTATAAAAGGTATTTTTGTTAGACGTGTGGTTTTCAATCTGACAACACTATTTTTGGTGTTAGTATTTTCGAAGACACATGTTACTTGATTTCAGTTTTGATTACCATTTTCTTGTAATAGAACTAAAGACGAGCGATCACTGGGCACTGCGTACGTTTGGCAAATTGACTCGAAACCAATCCCCGATTTGGGCGATTTAACACTACCTGACTGATTTTTGTGAGGCCGCTTGCCTGCACATGCACAGATAAGCCCGAGGCAGTTGACGCATGGGAAGTGAATTTTCGACTCGTTATTGCTGACATACGGCCCCAAGTACTGCGAAAAGTGGTTGAAAATTGGGTCTCTCGGTTGGAGTTTATTCGAGCGAGCCGCAGTAGCCACTGGGCCACTGGCCACTTGCCCGAAACTGTTTTCAAAACATATTTGCAAACTCTTATCTTTATTATACAAATAAAGCTAAATTCTTGGCTAATCACATTGAATTATATGAGTAATATTTTTTATTAAAAGTTACACGTTAAAAACACCCTTTTGGACGAACTACCAAATTTTTGTTCTGATACCGCAGAGTTGAAATAGAACTTTACTAAAACTATTTTTATTTCAGATTATTAGTAGAATTATTAGTAGAAGAAGAAATCTCTGCAGTTGTGAGTTCGAGTGTGCCTCAAGGTTGTCATTTAAGCCCACTTCTGTGTGACCTGTTTATTGATGATTTCCTATCATTTGGGTTCATCTCTGTTTTGTCTGTTTATCACTGACTTCATATCTCTCAAAGCATAATTTTTACTGATATCATTAGTGTTTAAAGTCAAAAAGAACTAAAACAATATAGTCTAATATTAGTAACAGTGAGTATAGATATTAGTGCTGACAAAATAACTGCTTCTTAATTTTCAAATACAACGAAGTGCTTTGTTTTAACATTCAGCATGTTGATTGTTTTAAAATTCGACAACAATGTATGTGTTGTTGACGATTTAAGTAGTATAATTCTCATACTTCGACTAAACCCAATTCCATTTTCGAATTTTCAAACGGTATTTCTCTGATAATGAGGATCCTTGTACAGAATTTAAAGGCTTAGTTTTGTTCCATAGCTCTTCCGTTACTGGAGTATTATATGGAATACGGATTCCAAAAAGTCATAGTTATGAGTAAGTTGGTTAAAAACTTTTTGAGCTGTACTTCAACGGAAATAGTAATCATTCTTAAAGCCTACTACGCGGAACGATCGCGGTTCGAGTTTCAACAGAAAACCAAATTGTTTTTTTTACGGGTATCTCGGGACTGCCCACTCTGTTTAGCCACCCTATGTATTTATGTACGTAAAACAAGTATTAATTAATCGGCAGCCAAGTTCTGAATCAAAGCGTAGAATGTTGAAAGTCTTTTTTGTACGTGATATTTTTTGATATATTTTGACGTAGATTGTTATTTCACATGCTTCGCTTAATAAAGGGTGGCTTAATTTTATGGGACGATGTTGATTGTGAGCCTCAACCAAAACGTCAAGTTTTTTCATAAATTTCATTTGACATTTACAATTTCAGATTAATTCAATTAGAAGTATTGAAAGTTCACAATCAGCGTTAAGGTTATCAGACTCATTATGAAAATGGGCGTTCAAGATGATAAATTTTCGAAGAAAATCATCTTCAGTGTAGAGGCACACTTTCACTTCACACTTTTAATTACCGCATTTGGGCTGGCTGCATCATCGTGCCGTATTTTTTCCAAAATGAGGCTGGTCAGGCAGTTACTGTGAATGGTGTTCGCTATCTTGTTAAAGCTTTTTGTGGCCCAAATTGGAAGATAAGGATGTGGACGATATATGGTTTCAACAGGACGATGCAAATTACCACACAGCTAACGAAACAATGACTCTTTTGCGCGCGTGGTGGCGATGACAATTAGCCGCCAAGATCATGTGATTTGTCACCGTTGGACTTCTTTCTTTGTGGTTATTTGAAAAAAGTTCGGTGTACATCGATAAGCCAGCAACAATTCAAGAGCTAAAGGATAAGATAATTCGGCACATTAACGGCATAGAGACTCAATTATGAATCAGCGTCATCGAAAATTTGGACTATCGGATGGAGTTGTGCCGCCAAGGTCGCGAGGTCGAGGTACGTAATTGAACCACTCTAATGTTATCATTATCATAATAAAAAGAAATGCCGATATTTCTTCAATAATAATTTGTGTTTTATTCAAAATCAAAAACGGCTATTAAAATTCAACTGCCCTTTATATATGCACCTAGAAGAGCTTTTGTGAAGGCAACAATTCGTTTTTAAAATACTACTGTAGGCCGCTTAATAAGGTTTCTCATTGCTGTAAGCTCATCAATATGTGTTTTAATAACTGAGATCGTTTTGTGCCAAAGTACAAAAATTATAGCAAAAATTGGCACAAGAGAGTTCGATGAGCGCCGTTGACCAGAGTATTTCCCTCAACCTGGCCTTGGTGAGAAATGAAGGGGACCAACAATTTTCCCGATTCCGAACGGCTAAGTGAAAAAGCTTTATTCATGGCAGCGCAATCACTCTCAAAGGGATTTGCAATTTCTTGTGAGAAGCCAGAAATGTGAATAAGCCAATGTGAAAAAGCCAACGTAATAAGACATGGTTAACAGTACACCACGGGTACCTTACCTACACCTTCGTATTATTAACTTCGAAGGTTAAATCATTTTTATGAATAGGTATGTTGGTCTCTTTTTGGTGTCGCTTTGCCGTTTCATTGAATTTTCAAATCACAACAGTGCTTAAAAAGATCCGTCTCAATAATTTTGGGGATAGAACCTCTGAGTGGCGTCCAAAGTATTCTAAAAGTACCTCATTGTGAAAACTTTCATTGAACTAGAAAAGTAAAACGTTTAGACGTTCGCAAACATCAAATTTACTTTCCCTAAAAGAAGCCTTTTCGCTCCTAATGGCCTTAGGAGACGACACTGAAACATAAAATTTTATGGAATCTCTGAAGAAAAAAAAAAATTCTTAAGAAAATAGGAAAACGAAAACCTTCAGTTACCCATTGTCCTTTTTTAAATTCCATTTGATTGAAAACTTCCTTCCGGCTAATTCAAAATTCCGTTTCTCAAACAGCAGCCACTTAAGCTTTTTTTTCACCCCTTTTCATTCTTTGCGCAATCCTGACGTAAGAACAGCTCAATTAACCCCATTGAGGAGCACTCCTTTAAATTAACCTTTACAGAGAATGTAATCACCGTTTCAAAAAGAAAATCTCTACACAGCAACAAACGGCAAATCAAAAACAGAGCGTAATCTCTCTCATAAACGACTAGAAAAACAATAGCCTTAGATTTCAATAGCCACTCTTCATACAACTCAAACGACTCGAACATAACGACCAATTTTCAACCCAGATCCTTTGTTTAAAAACAACACCAGAGGGAGTCATAAAAAGTAACTTAATTGCACAAACCAGCCGAACAGACTCATTGTTTGTTATATTTTCCTTGTTTACCAAGGGCTCTTATAATTTTTTTTGATATAAAAAAAAAACTTCTCAATACAAAGTTCAAAGAATTGGTCCTAAAATGTATAGATATGTGTGTGTGAGTTTGTAATTAGGAAAAACTCAACAGAAAAAGATGTAATACAAAAGGAAGACACAAATCACCCAAACGATATCCTTTCGAGGAGATTATGAGGTAATGTCCAGATACACATGCCTCATACATAAGTATGCTTGTAGATCTGTCCTTTGAAAATCAAATGGTTTTATTTTTTCAAATGAATGTGGGTGTATCTACTTAGACAGCTCTTCAACTCTACAAAACATCCTTGGACCACATCCGGTGGGTCAATTAAAACACAAGCACAACAACTTTAACTTCTAAAGAAAAGTCTTTAACAACATCCGCTTGGCTCTTCTTTCTAATATGACATGATTTGACAATCAGCTTAAGATGCAGACGCAGACACACCACCGTGCACCGGGAAGGAGAAAAACGATACTACACCTTTGCCATAGAACACACAAGACACAACGCAAACAAAAAAGAACAAAAAGTTTGCTGAAGAAGTCAAAGACAAACAGCGAACGCAAGAAGAAGGATGTCTTTTATTTTAACAATAGGCTCCATTGTATGCCGCTCCTTGTTGCTTATCTAGCATGACATAAGTGCTTAATTAAAAGCCATTCTCAACAACCGCAATAAAACATTTCACTGCCATCGTCATCCTAAGGTACTCATTGCTGCTCCAATTGGCATTTGTTGTGAGCATTGAGCAAGATGGGAAAACAAAAAATATAAAAAAAAGAAACATCATTGTATCGTAGGTACACATTTAGCTAGTCCTTGTTTGCCTTTGTATTGGCGTCGTTCTATTTGTTTTCGTTTTTCTGCTCTCAAGGATCAACAATAAGTTGGTCAATGCGCATACGAAAAAAAGAAATATAAATATATATGTAGGTATGTTGGTATCAGCCAAACAAAAGCGGAAATCTAACACGAAAACAAACAATCCGGAGATTGAAGGTGGAGCGAGTTTAGTCAAAAGCGGATCCTTCATTTAATTAAACTATACCACAACAATGTATAGGATCCTTGAGAGAGACTATACAATCAAAGAATTGTGTTTTTGTTTGTTATACACACAAATTATAAGTCTATTCTCTATCTTTTGCAGAGATACAAAACCAGAATGGATGTTGTGTAAAAGGACAACAAAACAACCGAAAATCCATGTTCAAATTGAATCTTGAATTATTCATAAGGATTCTGTTCAACACACATCAAGCATCCAGAGGTGTGGCCGAATCCGCAGGATAACACACAGACCCACATAAGAGGGGGCCCGGGCGGGCGCAAGGAAGACTAAAAACAACACACAAAAAAAAAAAACAAAATAAGAAAGAAAGAAAGAAATGATATGCACAGTTAAAATTAATGTGCGGACGTCGTCGTCGTTGTGGCTACAAGCAAAAAAATAAACAATACTACCAGGAAAAAGGACTCACCCGCCGCCACTGCCGCCAGGAGGAACTTTTAGCCCTAATAAACCGTAAAACCACGCGAACACAACACAATATCCCTTAATAAACTTTACCAAAAGTTAAAAGAAAAGTCCTTAAAGATTTGCGTTAACATTTTCTGGTCGTCCACTTATAGCTCAGCTCTGAGTAATAAAAAATAAACTTTTTGGCATCCTTAAGAGTCCCTTTTTACAGATGAGAGAAACAAAATAAAAAACACAAGAAAACACAAAAAACGCAGCACAGAGACAAGCCTCCGTTCCTGCTTAGGCCCGAGTGGCATAAGGAGGCATAAACAAAATAATATATATTTTTTTTATATGTATGAATAAATATGTATTATAGGCTCAAGTATTCAAAGGCAACAAAATTAAATTATCCCTTTTCTCCGAAAAAGATATAGAGGCGGAAAGCAGAGTGATATTGAAAAAAGAGAAACCAGAAAAAGAAAATTGAAAAAAAAAAAAGAAAAATGGTAAGGTACGTTGGGTGGTTTTCGGTGTCGGTCATCCTCAGAAAGGACAAAAGGGATACTGACATTATAGATAGTTAGATAGGCAGGCTACTGTGCGGCGGCATCATGATTCATTGATTATTCGAAGGATGTTCGTTCTATTTTGGTTATCTTTCGGTTTAGCCAGCTACTTTTTTTTTTTTTTTTTTTTACAACACACACAATTAATTTGAAATGCAAAAAGGATTCGAGATGGATACGTATCCTTCGACCTTACCTGTTCCCAAAATGACAGCTGTTAATAATGTCAGGTAGAGGCTGGAAGTTGGCATATTGATCTTTACTTCCAATTCGTTATTTTGGTTGGCATTTGTATAAAGAAACGAACGGTAAGTGGAGTCCTTAATCCTTTGCTAATGTGTTTTCAACAAAAAACCACTCAGTAGAAGAATCCTTGCTATGGCATGACTCTATAAACAGCACTCACTATAATGATAACCATTCTGAAAGATTTATGCTTTTTGATCACTTATTGCCACTGCTGCACAAGCACATCTTATTTTTGGTTAACCCACGCCACGTCTTAAGAATCCTTATAAACGTTTTAATGCACCACCACCCACAATAACAACAATAACCATTTAAGGACCCGAAACGACAACATAACCCGTCGCGACGTGCTAACGCATAAAACGCAAATATTTAACTGAAGAGTGCCTTTCCCCCAAAAGCTTCTGATCCAATTTTCGTTATGGACAATTAGGTATCTCGTGGACCGAATTTTATTCGTCCTGGCTCCAGGTTTCTTCTGTATTATTCTAAGCGCAATAATATTCCCTGTCACGTGGGATCTAACTGCGCCAGACTGTTCTCACTTTCTAAGAGCTTTCTTTTTTTGGTGTGTTGAAGCTTCCACATTCAAAAAGCTCTAACTTTCTGGCTTTCCAATTCCGAATTTCGATTGCTACTTGCGAGTTGTGGAAACGTCCTTTTGTTTTGAATCGTTTTTTTTTTTTCCTTTTGAAGGAGAGAACTGAAGCTGTCATAATTAACTTCAGTTCTGAATAGGGCATTTTTGCTCACGTTTAGTAGGCCATAAGTCGGAAAAATTATAACTAGGACATTTTGAATTCAAATCCAGTGGGTGGGGGTACTCGTATATGTACGGCTTTTGCTTTGCTAGGCGAAGTGGGATTCCATATACTTTGTGGCTTCTTTGCTGTATGTGTGGCATTCGCTGTCTTTGAGAAGGAAATATTTTGTTTGGCTTCTTTTTTAAAACCGCCACATTCAGGACGATCTCTTGCTGGTGCAGATTATTTTATTTAGCACACCAGTTCTTTAGTTTCCTTCTTTTTTGTTCCAGCCACAATGCTTTGCACATCATTCGCGCACAAAGACCGGCCATTCACTTCAATTGGAGGTACTAGAAAGCTAAGGTTTTTGGTTGAAAAGGCAAAAACATAAAAGTGTTTGCTTGTTCAAGTGGTGCCCAAAAACCAGGGGATGATGTTTTGAAAGCACTTCCGCTGTCAGAAAAGTGGTTGCACATCATTCGTTGCAATTCGCATTTCACTTTAGGAGGAAAAAAAATGTGTAGGAACTTCGGTTAATCAAATACCTATGCCTTTGCCCTTTGATGAGGTTTAACGCTCGAGGGTTTGATTTCGATTTAAATTTTTTTTCTTTTTGCCAAATTAAAGTGGGTACGAAAATTTCGTCACAAACAGCGAATTCACGAAAGTCGATAGCTTTTTTGTGCGGTTCGGTCAATTGGCGGAAACAGAAATGCAGAAAATGGGTTTTTCTGATTCCCTTTGCTTACAAAAATGTCCTAAAACGATGTTTGTAATTTCAGTCGCAAAAAAGCAGAAGAGAATATGAATAAATAAAAAAATACGAAAATAGCCATTCGAGAAGAGTTAGCAAAAAAGAAAACATTCTTCTCAACGGAAACGAGTTTTTAGCGAATGTGGAAGTAAATATTTTTTTTTTCACCTACTCTCTTTTTTGATGTTTTTGTTTGTGGACAAAGCAGATTAGATGAATGCAAGCGGAAATAAAAAGAAATGTCTGCCTATATGTACATAGGTTCAGATTGCAAATTTCGCCGGAAGTTTATTTACGATGTTGTTTGGGAGATTGAATGGCTGGCGGGGCTTTCGACTTCGATTACCATAGATATCACGCATCAAAGTGAAGGAATTAATCCTCAAACTCGGTCAACGAGTGACACTGTTATAGAATGATAGGTTGAAGTGGTTGACATAATCCTCTTGGGGATGGTGTCAGTTTTTGTTTTACGATCAAAACACCGATTGATAGAGCTTATGAGTGCGTAGTTATTGGCTTGTGTATACATTGATGAGTTTTGATATTATTTAAGACTTTGAATTCAATAATCCAATTATGACTATCTGATTGCTCAACCACTGACCTGATTAGCAAAATCAAATGAAAAAAAGAAACGTTTAGGTATTGTGATGTAAAAAGGAGGCAGTGAACTGATATAATGACAGTCGATGACAAACCTGAAATATATGAGATAGTATCTGTGAAAGATCAGAACGAAATTGAAATTTTTATAATCGTCGCTGAGTGACGACTTATTTTTAGAAAAAAGTCAAAGTCATTGCTCGACCGCTAATAGAATAGTGCTTTAAAAATAATTAGTAATGTAGTGCAACAGAGCGGCGAGTCTCGGGGTCTGACGCACTTCTCTCACCCGTGCCATGTGAAGGAATGGAAGGGGTATACAATTTTTTGCCAATGATGATTGGCTTAGCATGAAATTACTATCGAAGAAACTACCAATTCCTCCCGAATGGCGATACCCGTAGAAAAATATTATTTTCTGTATGTTTCCATAATTCGAACTATGAAACTCCCACGTAACATGCAGACACGCTAAATGGACGAACTAGTCAGGGTAAGGTTAGGTTAGGTTACACCTTTAACACCTTTAATGCACATACGATTCAGATTCAATAAGCTCTTTGAACGTTTCGGGTCTTCACATGACCAAATTTGCTTAGTCATAAATCACGTATTACTCTGCGTCCATCTAGTGCTCATCTTAGCAAAAGTTAGAGTGTAGATAAGCTATAGGTAAACCTTTGTTCTTCCTACTCAGTGTAAGAAGAGAAGTCATTCAAAGTTGAATTTTGAACTGCTCTGACATATCCTTTAAATACAGTTGTAGATGTTGTTGTGACAAAAGAAAGGGCATTGCGAGCAGCCTGATTGTCCAAGAAGGTACGAATATCCGTGAAGGATACAATATTTTCTCTGAGCCAGGACAGGACCTCTTTTATCGCCAGAATGTCCGCTTGGAACACACTACAATGGTAAAATAGACAGAAGAAAAGACTTAAATTCAGCCATTTCGAGGAAATTCCACTTCCTACACCATCACAAGTTTTAGATTTTTAGGAAGTGTAAGGCTTCATTATCCAAAATAGTACGGTTCTCCCAAGCTCCGGCGTGAGTCTTAAGTTGTTTAAAGTCTTAGTGTGACCAATTTGATTGTTGATTTGTGAGGAAGATTTTTGTCAAAGGCTGAGGAAGGCTCAGCGGATCCAAGGGGTTCTAAAGAAGCAGCAAAACTTTAGATTATTTATTGAAGCTAGTTTTATTCCCGATATTCAAAAAAAATGTTCTTTTGTAAATGCTATACAATAGTCTAAGAAATTAATTCAGGTTCGTAATTTCAAAGTATTCCAAAGTATTGGTAGATTACGGTGATGCCTCTTGTGATGAGGGAAGTTTCACTCGGGGGTTCGGTGGGGACAATGGATAATCCGGGACTCACGACCAGATTCTTGGATTGGTCTTCGGGTCAGCCGGGTGAATGTTTCCTGTCTTGATTTTTGTGCCTCCAGTTCTTGGGCTCGGACTTGTAGTAATGTTGGGTTCTTGGTAATTCTCTCTTGATATGGTGATTTCTGGAATGATATACTAGAGAGAGAGTTAATGGTTGCTCTGAGGTAGCTGGCGTCACTAAATTCACAACGAGGTAGTGTTGGACACTAAATTCACAACGAGGTAGCGTTGGACACTGTTAACTTACCCAATCTTGGGTCCTGACGACTTCTTATCCTCTGCTCCTGGTTCGTCCACCGCAGGGACTGGAATCCTACTATTACCTCGAGTATTCCAAATGAGTCGCTTACTCATCCACTGCCGGGACCGGACTAATTTTCATGTGAATTAGCTTTTTGTCGAGTAGCTGAGTTCGCTTCTGACTGTTTGAGGAAAATGTTTAGGGATGTATGGTTTAGTAATATTTGTCTAGGACATCCGTTCGCTGAACTTTCACAAGCTTGCTGCCTAAGCAATGAAGGGCAAGTAACATTCTACCGATTTACAAATGAAAAGGAGATACTCGATGCTTTTACAATTGTCCCTCGATCAATTTGATTTTCTTTCAATTTTGTTGAGCGAGTATTAGGTAGCCCACTGCAAAATATTATAAAACTATCTTATGACCATAATTCGGTATTATCTCGGGTAATTCAATAAAAATGGGATTCAGGAGTAAGGATCTTTTTATAAAAACATTTCGATTGTGGTCTCAATTGACTCAAAAAATTTATTTTTATCGACAACAATGAACAGCTTTTGGCGCGGATTATATATGAATTGTGTGAAGGAACAGTGTGAAAAGATAGGGGTCTAACTAGAGTCACCGGAGAACTCGCAGCCATAGTAGTTGTAACCAAGTGAGTTCCTGAATTTTCTGGTTCTCATAACATTCCTTGACTATTTGTTTTAAATTGGATTCCAAAATTTAAGAAGTTTAAATATCTTTTTTAATATAATATTATGATCAAGACATCAATCACTTAGAAAGTAGGCAAGTAAGGATAGGTAAAGTGCCGAGAAAACTCCTCCACCTTCTGTGATAGAAAAAAGACCCCTAAGATGAAGGGAAGACCCTATACCGCGAAGTTAGCACTCATATACGACTCACAATGTTGGACAATGAACAAAAAGTATGGAAATAAAAAGCAAACCTGACTGCAAGATTGACGAAACTGGATAATAAGGCACTACTTTAAGCCTTCTCGCCAAAACAGAGAGCGGCAAGCACAGGTGTTGACATAAGCAAAGAGGAAGTTCCAGAGAACTCCGTCAAATCATTCGACAATTCGACACGATCACTATTATGGGAAAGAGAACATTCAGATAAAAAACACTTGTGACTAAATCGACGGAAAGGTGGTTTCAGAGAAGGCTTGTCATCCTCTACACAAGTAAGTCTCGTCATCTGGGTAACCAATGAGTTGTGAGTTGTGACCCATGAGAATTCCATTAACGGAGAGAGTTGAGGCCTGCTAAGCTGGTGTAGTATTTTTTTTTTTTCAGAAGTATCTGGGGTCTGTAACACAATACTACAAGTACTTGTAATACAATTGACTCATGACAAGCTTATTTGCTTGTTTTGTCTAGAAGTGTAAAAGTCTTAGCATTGGGGCCTGTGACATAAAACTGCAGGTACATACTTGTAATACACGTGAATTATAAAAAGTAACGCAAACCAGCAAGCTTGCTTGCCTTTCAGCAAGTGTATTGGACACAATCCTGTAAGTGGCTCTTGACTTGAAGCTCTGTATTACAAGCCACTGGAATGTTTTTGAAGATTCCCAAATGATGTCATTGGCAGTTTTTAGAAAGTTTCATTGAAATCTGTTTTTTTTTTTATTTTGCTCTATTGGCTTGAAAACACGTGTGTTTTTGAGGTTGGATTCAAGGAATGACCCGATTTTAGTCAGCTGCGATTTCGTTACCAGTCATGCCACTATGATGGTGTTGGTGTCTATGAGAAAAATCATTCTACACACTCAGAGAAAAAAATACCATAAACTTTCAATGGTACGACCATTGATTTAAAAAGACGCTTTTTAATAAGATTTTACTATGAAATCAATAGTTTCTTGGTAAATTCAATGGTATTTGGGGTATTGATCCAATAGTTTTGAAATTATTAATGCTAATACGACACATATTATTAATTTAATGGGAAATACTCCTGATTTAATAATATCCTACCATTAATAATTAATACCACGTACTTTTATGTTAATGGTCCAATACTATAAATTTCCAATAGTTTCGATACCATTAAAAAACATCGTAGTTAATAATTTGTCGAATTAGTTCAATGGGACGGCTCATGGATTGAATAGTATTTGACTATTAACTCAATAATGTTGACACTATTATTCAAGATAAAGTACACATTTTGTTGAACCATTAAAAACTATTGATTTAATAAGGTTTATCTAATTGATATTAATAATAAGGACTATTGTTTCAATAGTCTCATGTAATCAAATAGTTATGAAACAAGAACAAAACATTTAATTAATAGTGTATCCCATAAGATCAATGTCTTCAATTTAAATATTTTCGAATATTCGAAATTATCGCTCGAAATATAACACCCATCGTTAATTTAATAGGAAATACTATTATTATGACCAAAAAAATTAATAACACAAACTATTGCTCGAATAGTTTTATGTAGGCAATTTAATATTTATAAAAAACAAAACAAAAATTTTTTTTTCGAGAACACGGAGGATTGTTTTTATAGTTTCATGTATCCTATTTAATCAATGTAAGGGTTCATTGTTAAAAAAAAACATTGTAGAAGAATAAAAAAAAAGTAAAAAAAGAAGATTAGGATAGCCATATGGTAAAACGAATTCGCAAAGCTAAATAAAAAAAGAATTAGCGTGTTTAAAGGTTCATATTTTAAAATCTTTCGTAGATCGGTTCCTTCACTTGAATTAAAATGGTTAAAAAATTTAAGTTTATGATTTTATTTTTTCCCTGAAAAACGATAAATTTGCCACGAAAAAGTTAATTTTGAACTCCGTGCAAGTAAAAAAAAAACTATTATTACTATTACTATTATGGAAAATTTAGGTTATAGTTGTGAATTATATGTTTTCTGTACCTACTCAAAAACAGCCCTCAGCTTTCTATCGAATTCTTTGAGATACACCCTGTCATAAGAAGATTTGTCTACATTTTCTCGCATCCTATAACTTTAATAACTTTCCATCATTGAAGTTATATGATTGCTTAAAATACTTATATTAAGTTTTTCTTTTAATATGAAATACTATTGATTTAACAACTTTAACTATTAGCAATTATAGTAGGTATGCCCTTTTGCTCTTGTAGAACTAGAATAGTTTAACAATAGGGTGACCTGTATATTTCGTTTAAAATAAAAAAAGAAAATACTGAGTTTTCATTGTTGCAAGTTGTATAGTTTGTTTTTGCTCCAAAAATAACATTGAGTTTACAAGTTTTTTGGCTTCACAGTTAAGTTTCGTCTAATAATACACTATCCTTTAATAATTCAAAATTGATACTTTATGTAATTTTGGAATTAAAAAGGCAAAATAGTTGAAAATAAAATATGCATACTCAATTGACTTGATTTGGTTGAGCTTGATTTTTCAAATCAGAAATTCTTGGCCATGGGTGCATTAATTTTGTTAAAGAGTTCATTTTAAATTCTGTGAAAGTGAAAAGTGATGCAATGCCGTATATTTTGCGTATGAAACAAACAGGTACGTATATAATGTTTGTATTATTATAATAACCAATATCATTAATATTTAATTCAATGGATAATTTTAAAAGCAAATTTTCATTTTTATTCAAAACTTTAAAAATGATCAAATTGAATTATATTTAATTTTTTCAAGATTTCTTCCTTATCAGCACAAATAAAATAATTTCGCTAAATTAAAACCCCTACCTCTAAAAATGTATACATGCAAAAATCGGTTGTTTGAAATGTAATTTCATACAACTTTGTATATGAAAAGTTTTTGTCTACGGCTGATACTTTTTGACTTAATACTGAAAATAAGAAAAAAAGTTGTCAAAGCATATCAATTTGTATTTCGTTAAATAACTCCCTAATTTAAATTTTTTGACTTAGAATTGATATGTATAATAAAAGTTGTTCAAAATATAATTTCCTACAACTTTGATTAAAACACTTTTTGCCTACGATTGTTATTTTTCGACTTAGTCTGTAAAACAAGTTTATTATCGTATCATTTGGCCTAAAGAATAATTTTTTTTTATGTAAATTTTTCTAAGCAGTCTGAATTTTGGGACACAGGCTAGTATTGAAGTGGTTTGCAGTCTTAAGAGCCTCCCTAGCTTCCCTAAGCACGGTAAATCCGTCATAAGAGTCAAATGTAAAAAATAGGTTTTAAGCGATGAACTTATTTATTCACCTTTTATCTCCTATAATAGACCAACAGTACTAGGGGAAGTTAGGGAAGCTCTTTAGAAAGCAAACCACATCAGTAATAGCCTCTGTTCCAAAATTCAGACATTCTTACTAGGCCAAATGATACGATAATAAACTTGTTTTACAGATTAAGTCGAGAAATGACAATCGTAGGCAAAAAAGTGTTTGATCAAAGTTATAGCAAATTAAATTTTGAACAACTTTCATTATATAAGTTTTTTGTCGAAAAATTAAAATTAACGAGTTATTTAACAATTTAACAACCATTTTTCGAATCTTCGAAAACAGAATTCAGATAAAGCCATTCTTTAAAAGTCCCGTTAAATTTTAATAGTATTTATCCCATTACCTCAGAGCGATAATAGTATATCCCATTAAAGTGCACAGTTATTTACGAAATTTATGGTATGTATCCCATTACTTTATTCCAATTTATAGTATATCCCATTAAAATAGTAAGGTTTCGCTAATTTAGGATGGCAAATATTTTGCCATTACAGTCGTTGTCATTGTAAAGGTAGTTGTCGTTCAGTTGTGTAGCTAAAAGTGAAATAAAATATTTGTTTAAAAATTCAGTAAAAAAGACAAAAAAACAAACAAAATTGAAAACTATTGAACTCAGGTGTGGTCTATATAATTCATCTAGATAATAAATGTGTTTCATTGAGTGTTTTATTACCATTTTTAGAATTCTCTAAAATCAGATTCAGATAAAGCCATTCTTTAAAAGTCCCTTTAAACTTTAATAGTATTTATCCCATTACCTCAAAGCGATAATAGTATATCCCATTAAAGGGCACAGTTCTTTACGAAATTTATGGTATGTATCCCATTACTTTATTCCAATTTATTGTATATCCCATTAAAATAGTAAGGTAATGGCAGCAAGTCAATGTCCCTCAAAATTGGGTTTCTTCAATGAAACTTTGATTTACTTCATTTTAACAAAAAAGTTTAATTAATTAATAAAACTTAATTAAGCCACAAATGCTATTCATTGTCTTTTTCCATCTGAAAGCAAAGTGAGTTTTTTTACTTTAAAATTACACAAATTAAAAAAGTACAGAACTTTACATGATCATCGGTCATTTCATTTCATTTCATTTCATATTTTCATTTTGCTAAAGGAATATTATCTGCACAAAAGAGGTCGTGGGCTTACCAACCGGTAAGCTTCACGATAAGGCCGTAAATGCGCGGATAAAATTAAGAGGTTTAAAAAGACAACTACATAATAACCGAAGTCATCGAGGACGAAGGTAAAAAACAAAATCGGTTTTAACTTTTTTTTATGTAATTTTGTTTATTCGTATAGAAACTTTCGTATGTGATCCCCCAATTGACGAGATATTAGCTGACGTTAACTTCGAAGAAGCTGAGCAAACCATTATTTGGCTGACGCACAATAATGAGCCATGGTCCGAAGTTCAGACAAAATGGACTACAGTATTCCAAGAGCGGAGCTTGGATATACAAACTGAGGGTTTAAATGTCCTTACAAAATGGCCACTGTTTAAGCATTCTCTGGGGCATACTTTTCGCACTGGTCTACAGGGGAAGTGCAATTCCAAATGAAATTTCAACCTGTTTTATTTGCATTGCATGGAAAATCAATTTCCACTTCGGTGTTGCACTCAGTTAATGATCTTAATCTTGACAGCCCGCCAATTCACATTCATTATTTACACAATGGATTAAAAGTGTTTCGGTTAAAAAAAATTTAAAAACATTTGCTTAACATAAAAATTGGTATCCCAACATACAATACTATTTTAAACTCATAACTTTAAATTTGTATCTTTATATCGAACTAATTGTACAGAAATTAAGTTTAGTTAAGTTTTTTGTTAAATAAAACCTATTTAAAACACTTAAATTTAAGAGAAAATATAGATTGTATAATTATTTTAAAAAGATTAAATAAATGTTAAAGTAAAATTGTAAAATGTTACTTGAATACTTGTATTAACTTTTTTTTGTAGATTTTTATTCAAAAAGGTTATGGATAACTATCACTGAGTATAATGTAAGAGTGAGTATATTTTCAAAAGGACTTGGATCTAATCTGCAATAATGCTTTACCTTTTCAGCTTTTTATTTTTGGAACATAGTGGTACGTATTGTTTTTTTAATATGATATCTATCAATTTAATAGTACATGCCTCATAAAATGCAAAACGTATGTTGTTACTATTAAATTGATATAGATATCACATTAAAACAATAATGCGTACTATTAATTCTAAGAAATGTATACTATGAAAGTCATAACAAAATACTATTAAAGCAAAAGTACTTAACTATTAAAACAATAGTGCAACCCTATTAAAAAATTAGTACTACACTATAAAATCAATAGTACCACACTTTTGAAACAAAAGTGCTACACTATTGAAATAATATTACAACACTATTGAAACAATAGTACTACACTATTAAAATAATAGTATTACACTATTAAAACACTAGTACTTGACTATTAAAATAATGGTGCATCACTTTTAAAACAATAGTACGAACAATAGTACAACACTTTTGTTTTAATTGTACTACATTTTTGTTTTAATACGGTTTTCCTATTATTTAAAGGCGATTTACCATAAGATCTTAATAGTTTATATACCATTGAATTAATAGGTATCGCATTGAAACAATAATGCGTACTATACATTTTTGAAAAGCATACCATAGAAAATGTAAGATTATACTATTAAAGCAATAGTACAACACTATACATCCGTTTACATATACAAACATTCGAGTTCGAATTTCGAAACTAAGCAATGGTATTCCACGGTTGAATCAATAGTATTACCAGATTAATTTTCAATAGGACATTGCTTATTAATTTTAGTCTTTTATAGTACCAACCATTGATTATTAATAAGAGAGACTATTATTTCAAAACTATTTAACTTTTAAAGCAATAATACAGACGTACCATTATAATAATAGTTCCAAAACTGTTACGGTAATGGTCTGTGTCCTATTGACCAATTTTAATCGTAAAAAATCATTGAAACAATGGGAATTCTTATTCAAAATATGGTTTTTTTCTCTGAGTGCAGAGATAATTAACACACAATTTGACGAAAAACAAAAGAGTTCACACATTTTATGAGTTACCTAATAGCTCGAACTTCAAAATCTCTGCAATAACTTAAATTGGTTATAATAAAGCCAATCAATAATTTTGTGGCTTGAGAGTTAATTCAAGGCTATGAGTCTTCCATTTTCAGCTTTGTCAGCTTGAACTCATTAAAAACATCAAATATCTATTCGGTATTATAGAATACGCTACAAGCCTGTGTTATGAATTTAGAAGATTAATTCAACTATCCTACCTATCTACATACCTAAATATTGGTTTCGAACAACAGCGGTTAAAAATAACAACCATGACTCTGGTTATCTTTTTAGAGTCAACAGTATTATGGCTCAAAGTTTGTGACACTAATTATAAACAAAGATGAATTTTCGTTTTATCGGAATTCCTTTTGTCATCACAACCACCCGAAGAGATTTGTGCAAAACCCCAAACAGACATTCCATTAATCACAAATTGGAACATTTCAAACTCTGAAACCCAACCGTGCGCAGATTTAGCTTGTTATGAAAGGATTACCGCCAACGGAACAAAAACAAAACCAAGAAAAAAAATCGAAAAACAAAAAAGGAGCAAAATCACTCCCTCACTCCTTATATTATGTTCTCTAAATGGTAAGGCTGGCTCTGAAACCCTTAAATGATACAGCTTAAACTGTCATTGAACAGGTTGGGCCTTCTTCCTGCCTGTGCTTCTTTCCGAATCCCCAAAGTCATCATCCCATCAGGAAGCTATAGAGTGGTATACCTCATGTAAACACGTGGTCTTACAAGGATATGTTTGCTTACAGCATCAATGTCAATTTCAACGAATACAAAAACCAATGATGGGAAAACAAAAAACGAATCCAGATTTTCCAGATTGCTTAAAACAATATAAAATATTACTCCACCTCTTGTGCTGTGTGGGTGCTTACGTGTTCGTGACATCTTATTATTACGTTTTGCCTCGTGGGGGTGTGTGTATGTTTAACTTAAACTAATGATAATCTTTGTATCTTTTGCTTGCTTGCATACAGATTGCCATTTTTCTCTTCGTTCTTTATATAAAGGAAACCCGTCTTGTCAATTGTTTACATTTCATTTATCTGATAGGATGTTTACGTAGTTACGTATAGGTACAAATGTGGAATCGATTTCGGTTTTATATATGTGTAGCTATATGTAGGAGGTGTAGTCGGTAGATATTTCTTCCTCTCTTTTTTTTTTGTATAAATAAAGATTGTTCTGATGTGTTGCTGGTTGTGAAAATGTGCTACAGCATATTCCCAAGTGTATTCCCTAAAAGACAACTTTTCATTACCATCCCACAGAGTTTCATGCAACCGGAAAGTTATTTATCGATTTTCCTTCTACACACAGGTACACTGCGAGTAGATAGGTGAACCTTGTACGTTCTACGATGTTGACAGCAGTGCGGCGGCGAAAACGGTGAATACAATTCAACATCCTTAAGATTGGAAAATCTAACATCTCCAAAGCACCGTTCTAAAGCTTAAGAATGATTTACTTTAAATTTCGATACGTGATCGGATTATAAAAAGATAAACCTCTCCCAGAAGTAAGTATTTTATTTATTTTTATTTTCTATTCTTTTTTCTTGTATTTTGCTTTTTTAAATGCGCAATACTTATCTGGAATATCTTCTTGGTAAGTCTATTTATTCGGGATTTCCAAACCATGGCTAAGTACTCAAAAATCATCTTAAAGCCATTGGAGTTTTTACAGTAAAAAAGTATTTTCGGTATACATATTTATATTTGGAAGATCTGTGATATCTAATTACGATGGTCAGAACCCCGCAAAAGGGAGAGGAAAAGGGTGATACGGGTTCAAGGCTCCAAGGCGTAGCTAATTACAGAGACTCATTAATTTTTCTGATGAATTATAGACCCGTTTAAAATTGGAAAGATGTCATAAGATTTAAATAATCAATGGGACCACATTACCCGCCTATTGTAAAATTTGCTGTATTCGAAAACTTTCGAAAATTTTTTTTTTTTTTTGCCAAATTGTGAATAGAGCTATGTGGATGTTAGTATAAGCCACCAGTTAAAGAAACAAACATCAAACACCATTTAGCCTCTTCTTACACGCTGCACATTTGTCAAAAAGTAAAAGAGATAAGGAGTTCTGCAATATAAGTATAAATTTTGCACTTAAGTTTACCTACGTTTTAAAATGAAAAACCCTGAATTTTAAATCAAAGGTTCAGTTTTTACCAACATAAACTTATTATTTGACAAAAAAATATTAATCGATTTCACAGCAAAAGGTCTACAACTTGTGAGGAGCTTTAGAAAGGTTTAAGTATGTACTAAAGAAAAGTGAAGTCTTAGTTTTTAAGGAAAAAGATGTAGGGTTTACCTTTACCAACTCCATATATCCCAGACTTGCTCATAAGTCGAACATAAGTTCGGGGTAAGCCACAGGCGGAGGATCACTGGTGTGAAATATGGCTCCGTCCATTTAAAGGTCAACATAATCTTCGATCAGAGCAATTAATTCGGTTAAAATGGATCGTATTCGCTCTACGTTTACCTTATGCGATAATACGCATCTTGGTTATGAGCCGAAAGTTATATTGATCTCCATGGTGATTCTCATCGCAAATTTTGTTCAGTGGTGAGGCTCATTTTTGGTTGAATGGTTACGGCAACAAGAAAAATTGCCGCATTTGGATAGAAGAGAATCAACATGAATATAATGAGACGCCATTACATCCACAAAAACTGATTGTTTGGTGTGCTCTATGGGCTGGTGAAGTCATTGGGCCATACTTTTTTCCGAAATGATGCTGGGGAGCCAGTTACC
The DNA here is from genome assembly GCA_949752695.1 of Melanostoma scalare. Classification (NCBI taxonomy): domain Eukaryota; kingdom Metazoa; phylum Arthropoda; class Insecta; order Diptera; family Syrphidae; genus Melanostoma; species Melanostoma scalare. The sequence goes on along the minus strand of OX456986.1, from coordinate 183,034,040 downwards.
GTTAATCGAGACCGGTATAGAGCTATGATACCCGGCTATTTTGTTCCCGAATTGGATGGAATGAATGTGGATGAGATGTGGTTCCAACAAGAGGGCGCAACATGCCGCACAGCGTACGTCACAATCGATTTATTGAAGGAAAAATTCGATGAGCGCAATTCGCTGAATGGACCTGTCAATTGTCCACCAAAATCGTGTGTTTTGACACCATTAGACTACTTTCTTTGGGAATATGTGAAATCGCTCGTCTACGTCAACAAACCAGAAACGTTAGGGGGCTAGGAAGCCAACATTGTGGCGTTATTGCCGACAAACGGCCTCAAATGCTCGAAAAAGTGGTTGAAAATTGGAAATGAATATGAATCCGCCTAATTCATCGATTAAAGGTTTCGATTGCTGTCCATGTTGATTCACATAGCAGATCGCTTGGTCGCTTAGAGAAATCTGGAAGAAATACCAGCTTAAAATTATATTATACTGATGTCATGGATTTGCTGAGGGGGCTGAATTGGCCACAAAATTATCTGTTTGCCGCTTGCTCAATACGTTACTGGGGCATTTGTACCTACTTTTTCAAACATTCTTGTTCTGTCAAACGCATTTTTCTCCCAAAAATTTGATTTGTGCCCAGTACCTCTGTCCTGATGATGAATGATTTTTGTTATTTATCATTATTAACGCAAAGGTCAAGAGATTTCGAATAATATGAGAAGATTTATTAGGAGACACTGAGCACGTAGCTTCTGAACACTTGTGAATCGTAATGCAGGGAAAAAACAGAGTCTGGTAAAGCATTCCACATCTGGGTAGTGCTACTCAAATATGAATCACTAAACTTGACCGTACGTCCAAAGTTGGGTTCAAGGTAAAACTGATGATCAATTACATCGATCGATCCACCGTTGATCGTCAAATTTTATCGACGGGACAGTTACAGACAATGGGCACAGGTGTCATAACATAGGGTGACTCAACAGAGTGGAGAGCCCAGGAGCCTAGTGCATTTCTTTCCACCATTCCTTTTGAGGGAATGAAGGAGACCTACAATTTTCTGCCAGTTCCAAACGGCTAATCGCTTTTCATGGCAAACAATTTCACTATCGGAGGACTTGTTTACCGGTGGAAAATATTTTTTGTTTTCTGTTTGGATTCGAACCACGAAACTCCAGCGTAACAGGCATAGCCCACTACGTCAAGGGCACAGGTGTCCTATATCATGAGGTAAATATCACACGGATATCATTTAAATACGAACAAATTCAGCATATCTAAGAGTGTAACTTGGTTGCGAAACGACGGTATACTTTCGCTTTGGTGAGATTGAAGTTAGTCTCTAATATATTTTCATATTCAATTCATATCTTGAGGTTATCGATTTTTGTCGTGTAGGTGTAGGTAACTTAGCTAATACAAATCAGTTTTCGATTCATTGTGTAACAGGCATTCTGTTCAATTATTTTCCTTTTCTTAACAAACAGCTTAATATACAAACAGATGATTAAAGGACTACGTTCAATGACAAATAGTACTAACTTGCAATTCAAAACAACAAAACCAATTTTATCAAAGTGTTTCACCTCCCCCAAAACATCCCAATATCACATCCATCCATTTTCCCTTTTTTTCAGTTTATTTTTGTTTAGGAATGATAAACAGTAGCTGAGCTATAGCATAGAAAAGAAGATTTTTCATGAAATCCATAATATCCACTTGAGTAATTTCCTATATAGACACAGGATCATAGCAGAGAATTTTATTTCCTCGTTTTGGAAATGAATTTTCATCTTTATTTAGATAAAATAAAATATTATGCCATGCCAATGGCCAAACTCTCAGACTCTAGATCTAAATCCTTGAGAAACTGTTGCATTTTATTGTTCAACTGCTTAAGAGCCTCATCTTCAGATGAACAAAAAAAAAAAAAAAAGAAGAGAAGAAAAAAGAAAGACAAAAAGCAAACGAACGAGGGATATCCTTATCAGCCTCCCCCGTTTCCGGAGTCGTGCCTGGGTTAGATCTCTTCTGTTTTGGTATAAAATGCATTATGAACGCCTCTTCCGCCTGGTAAAATGATTTGATAGCTAATTCCAAATGGCCAGAGAGTGTTTCTTCTCCTCGTGCTCATCCGAAGAGTCATGAATTATTCGATTTTGGGCATAAATTCAAATTGTATGCTTCCTGGCCTGATTTATAGGGTGGTCATGAGAGTAGGTATATTTGCAAGCGTATACTCGTATATATAAATAGCCTTTCATCTTAACCATGTGTGTGACTCGGCCTGGATCAATGACTGGCCGATGAAACTTGGTTATGTCCGAGAGTTTTGTATATGTGTATCGGCAAACTCTGGGCGGAAGGAAGATTCATTGTTATTTGTATTCTATTAGCATACAATAGGAAACCACCAGCCCCCGGTAGGCCTGGTGATAATATAAATAATGATATATTTCGTATTGAGGCGGTGATTTTGTGGCCCCTGGCCGACACCCTTGTTGTACAAAAGCCACACTAATGGGTTTTCAGAAATCCGATTTTTATTTTATATCATTTTTTTTTTCATCCTGCGCTGCGTGCCTGGCAAACATCCTCGCACGCTCATAAGTGAGGTAAATTGTTATTGCCTTGTTGCCATACATTTTTTAAGCACATTGTTTGTGTATATTTTTTTTTTTTTTTTACAAATTGGATCAATGCGTAGTGAGGCCGAAAGAGTTTAAGGCCGTGGTGTGTAACAAATTGATATGCTGGGTGGTGCCTGTTTTGTGAGAATGAAAAGTTACAAGGCAAACATCATGTGCGTTTGGAAGTAAAGTTAAGTGTTGGGTTTTTGGGTTTACTTTCCAAAAGTTGAATATGGGCTGTATGTCAATCTCATAAGTTATTGAAACGTCTCATTTTGTTTAGGCGTAGAAAAGTTAATGTGTATTTATTTCGATAGAGGACATTAAACAAATTCGTTCGGCTGCTGCTTGGATGTGTAGCTTCTAGCTTCGATTTTCTCATTATTTAGGGTAGGGTATTATATGTATTGATGTGGTACCAGTGGTGTGATGGATAGCATGTCCGCCTGTTAATCCAGAGATTCGAGTTCGAATCCCAACAGAGGCAAAATGTTTTTTCACGGGTATCGCCTTTCGCGAGGAATTGTCAAGTCCTCCGTTAGTATTCATTGCCATGGAAAGCGCTTTCTCGATTAGCCGTTCGGAACCGGCAGAAAATTGTAGGTCCCCTCCATTCCCTCACAAGGCATGGTTGTGAGAAATGCGCTAGGCCCAAGGGCTCCTCGCTCTGTTGCGCCACCCTATTTATTTATTTATTTGTTAGATGTATTGGTTGATAGATTTTGACATCCGGTTGCTGTCGTTGTTTGTTGTCCAAAGACAGCAAGTGAGGACTTCCCGAACATTCTGCAATAAATTGATCCTTATCTCCGCGAAAGTTTCATAATGGATTTGGCTACAACTGAAATTATTCATTAAATCATCGCGTAAGGATTCAAAAAACATTTTTCTGCAATAAATGTAGCTAAATATTTGCTTATTCCAAAATAAATTGTCGTTTTTAGAGAAGTGGTCCCAGTAAGAATGTCTGCCTCTTACGCAGGAGATTCGTGGTTGTACTAGAGCACAGTTTGTGGTAAAAGCGATAAAAAAGAGATTCAGGTAACGTTTCGACGATGTTCAAAAGATTCAATCGATTCTTCGATTGAACTATCACCTTTGAATCTCAACGCCTTATTTTGTGCCTTATCAAGTATAGGCGCAATGATGTTTCAGGAGCCCCTGACCAGATATGAAAGTTATGCTCCAATTTTGGGCGAGTGTAGTCAGGTCAGAGGCGGTGAAAAATTTCATGCATCGTCTAAGGAAGCCTAAGCATTTAGCAGCATTTATGGCGACTTCAAATATGTGGTCATTCCAACGAAGATCATCGTTTACACACACACCAAGTACTGACTTCGGTTTCTTGGAAGCAGGTACCATTCATGGATATTGGCAATGGGGGAGTTTTAATGGTTGGAATTGAAGCTATAACAACAGAAGACAGCATTGAGTGTCCAAAGCATAGAATTCTGCTAGATTTTTAAAGCCACATGTTACAATGCTGTCATGGTTAGAATTCAATGAGCTTGTCATACGCAACCGTTCCAGTTCTACATCCGAAGAGCAAGAACGTGAATTTGGAAACGAATATGAAAAGCTAAGGGTTAAGTCATCAGCAAAACAGTGAAAAGGATCAAAAGTTTCAGGCGAGAGGTTATTTATGGAGATAAGAAAGAGAGTCGGAGACAAAACGGAACCCTGGGGCACATCAACTATTTATAAAGTGGGAACCAGGCTTCAAATCATTCAATACAACTTGTAGTGAACGGTCGGAAAGGTAGTTTCAAATCCAACAAAGAAGAGGTTCATCGATACCAAAAGCTCACATTTTCGATAAGAGAGCTTGATGCTAAACTCTGTCAAATGCCTTAGAAATATCAAGCGCAATAATCTTACTTTCTCCAAAACAATGTAAGGATTGGTTCCACTTTTCGGTGAGATAAGCCATCAAATCACCAGTGGGGTTTCTGCTACGAAGGCCGTAGTGACGATCATTTAGAAGCAGTTTTAAATCTGCTCGGAAAGAGCCCAGACGAATAGGAGAGATTCAAAAGCTTTCGTAGTAGTTTTATCATCGTAGCGAGGAACACCTCATCAGAATAATGGCAGGGATACCATTTGGACCTGTCAATTTTAGTATACCTATTGAGATCTTTAAAGACTCGCGACCAAATGGCTTGATCTCTCTCAACAGAAAACAAATAAGTGCGACAGTTGCTGTCATTACAGGACACCGTCTTATTGTAAGACATGCCACAGGGCTAGGAGTAAGCTCAAATTATTTTTGCAGAAGCTCTGTTTGGATTCACCTAGGTTCTTTAATTGGCCTAGTGATCTTACTCACATTAACGCCCTGCGTCTCTCCCACTTTATTGTAAGCTCAAAATGGTTTCATGGAAGAAAAATCTCCCTTTTTGCTATCAAAATCTATCAAAAATTTAGGACCAGTGTTTTTTTCTTTTCCATGAAGGGTGCTGCTATTTATTTTTTACTTCCAAAGGATCAGAGCTCTCATACTTGTTTACTTCACCCACACTTTTGAGACTATTTCAGCACTCTAACATTAGAAAGTTACCTAACATAAAAAAAAAGTGTTGTACTTTCAATATAGAAAAAATCATTACCTGAACGTCATAGCTTAGTAAAAGTCTCCTTTGCAAATAACTTTTTTTTTGAATCTTTGCTGTGAAAATCTCAAGCTCAACTTTAATTACTCAAGCCTTACTTAGAACATTAAATTGAGATATCCAACGAGTAGAAGGAATCGCTCATTTAGTCTTTGTGAAACTGAAATAACAAAACAATTAGTTCACTGGAAACTAAGGACCAACTTCATGTGACATTGCTTACTAATTAAACTTTAAATACTTTTAAGGGTCAAATGCTTTCAAAACTTCCATTTCCATATTTGCCTTCCTTTGACCTACCTAAATGGTGGAAATATTTACCTACCTCCAGACATGTTACACACAATGTCATCAAGGCTCTTCCTTTAAAGCTCATTAGATATTAAAACCTTAGCCAGCCAGCCTCTCTCTCAACTAGGTGAAAATAAATCCCCCTTTTACAATAGGTAATACTAAAGTTCCACTTTACACCCATTTTATGCTATCCTCATACAAGTTTTCTATACGAGCTCAAAATAAGACCATTTATTCACTTGGCACTTGGTACTTCCGCCATTCGGCCATTACGGAATCACGCTCTATTTGAATTCTCGGTGAATTCAAATTGCCCGACAAATCCTGGCGCTCTACCAAATTAAGGAATTAGAGAATCGTCATTCATTAATATGTCCACCCATTTCCTTAGGGAAATGGCATCCCTACACTACCATCGATTGCTACCACCCTTTTCACAAAAAGATGGGGTTATTTCGAAAATCTCCTCATATGCAGTGTATGCATCTAGCGACCTATGTGCAGAGATTCTCAATTTATGTGGTGTGTTAACAGTGTTGTTAAATGTGTGTAGTTTCTTTTATGGTGTTAAATTCTTTAGCTCAAATCTATAGTCAGCGGGTTTTTGAGAGAAAGTGGCGGCTACAGTTAACATCACCTTTACTAAAATGGGGTCATTTGATACAAACGATCTATAAAAATCTCACCAATTAATGACAACTTTAAAATGAACTAGGTTAAAATACATGCGACGAGTGCCACAATTTTGATAGTTCAGGCGAATGACATTAAGTATAAGACCTAAAATGCATAAACAAAATAAACTGAATGAATAAAAAATAACATATGTACATACATAAATATTGTTTGAGGACTAGAATTTGAAGTGAAAGACTAGTTTTTGTCGAGAACTACTTGATTTGGAACAGAGAACGTCAAGCAAATGAGAAACGTCAGTTTTTTTACAGCAAAATTTTAAATATTGAAAATGAGGGTTGCCTGACTCTAAATTTATAGTGACTTTGAAAAAGTGTGAAGCTAAAATCAATTACAAATTGACTCAAGAGTCATTTTAAGTTAGTACTTAATCTTAAGTGACTATAAATTTGCGCTTTTAATTTTGAATAGATAGATATATGTTGCCTTGAGGAGGTCCTTAAATCCGCGATATACTTCTCTCGGCTTTTACCAAACTTTTGTTTCTGGTCATATTTTATCGATAATTACCATTCAAAAACTTACTTTCTTTTAAAAGTCTTATATTCAAAAACCCTACTCAGTATAACATCGCTGCATTTTAAACTCAAAAACAAAATGAAAAACAAGAAAAGATTGAAAAGAAGCCTCCAGCAATGGAAGTTTAAAAGTCAATAAAACGCCATCCGGACTATGTAACAGCTGGATGGACATTTTTAGAGAATTGTGTGTAACCATGTGTGTTGAAGAAGTGTCCTGCATCTGGCATGTTTCATGGGTTTTTCGAATGGAAAGAGCGATATAGGGTGTCATCATCTGTGGGCAACCGCACAGACAAAAGATTAGGTGCTTGTGTAATAGGGGATAGCAACATTTGTGCCAACACAACTCTAACAACATATACAAAATAATATTATTACATTGCATGGGGCATTGCGAGTTTGAGGAGAAGGAGCGTTGTCATCCTTTTGTATCCCGAATCCTCCTTGATTAATTATAATTTGTAAATTCAAACCGCGTTTTGCATCTCTAATGTAAATGTTATGCTTCTATAAACTTCACAGATGCATGTAAGGGACATGTTTTGTAATTGATGGCGACATGCTGGGTTTTCATTCAGGGATCAAGTAAATCATAATCCTTTATAAAATTTATTTACTTTTACGTCGCTGTCGTGTCATTTTCATATGTGTAGGTATCGGAAGGATTGTTCACTTTGGAAAGTAACCCTTGCACTATAAAGGGCGAATGCAATTATTTCAATTAAATTCTTGAGAATTGTTTTTGAACGAAAGTTAAAGATCAATGCAGTGTGTAGTTTGAAAGATTTTTGCAGTCAATCAAGCAGTCCGTATGAAGGGAAACCTCTTTGAACATTTAAAGCTAAAGTAACGAAAAGGTGGTTTCCGCGGTGTAATGGTTCACATGTCTGTCTGTTACACGGGAAGTTCGTGGTTTGAATCCCAACAAAAGCCAAAAATGTTTTCCCTCGGGTATCGCGCTACTCTAGCAATTTATTGGCAAGTCCTCTGATAGAAAATATTAATAATTCATTGCAACAAAAAGCGCTTTTCTCGGTTAGCAATTTGGAATCGGCAGAAAATTGTAGATTCACTCACAGGGCATGATTGTGAGAAATACGCTGGGCCCCAGGACTCCCCACTCTCTTGCGCTACCCTATGTATGCATGTAAATAACAAATGAGCACAAAAATTACTGATTACACCTACCTGCTAGCTAAGCTATATGACGAAACTTTCGTCAAAAATATCCTCAAAAAAAATCAGTCTCTATTTAAGGTACAGCTTTGTTCTTTGAAAAGATCAGAACATGAAAGACTGTTGTGGTTGAACATTGAAAAAAAGTTGAGGAGATGGGATTCATGATAATTGTTCAGCAAGCTTGTTGTGGTCGCAGTATTGGCAATCTTATAAGAAGTTTTCTTATGTATTCAAAAAGACAAACACTTCTTATTAAGATTGTAGCCAATGCCTAGCTTTAGGTACTGTTTAAACTCAAGTTCAACTGAGCCTGAACTTCAGTTTAACGAACTCATAGAGCAAACTGAATCTCAGTTCAAACTTACAAAGTTAAATAACAGATTGTTTCGTATGTTAAAAACTGATTAACGCCCTCTCTTAGCCAATTACCTTGCTGCTTTTGAAACTTGAACATGTAAGGACTTTTGTTAACACAGCCATTCCTGATGGTTTTAGAAAACAGAATGCTAGCGTTGCTGTCAGAGTGAGAAAGAAGGAAAAGGGTCGCATGTCTGTCTGCAAGAAATAACCAATCGTTTTCCACGGGTATTGCCTTTCCCGCGGAACTTGCAGGAGCGCACCTTCTAATTAAGCCATTCGGAACTAGTAAAAATTTGTAAGTCCCTTCTCTTCCTTAAAAGATATGGTTGAGAGAAATGCGATAGGCCCCGGGGCTCGTCGAGCTCCGTTGTACCACAATTGCTATGTTTTTCGAATGTGGGTCGTCATCAATATGGGGTAATGGTAGAGCATGTACTTTTTGGGAAGGCTCTGATTGGTGTCAACTTAGATCAACACTTTAATGCTCTGGAAGTAATGACTGACTGCCCGAACCTCAATGAGGCCAAGAGCTTTTTGGAATGTCTCAGCTAATGAAGACGACAGAATCAAAGACTTCAGATTCCATGACAGGAATAAGGCCCCAAAAGACAAAAAGATAAAAACTGAACTCAAGCCTGTAAAGACAAGCAGGGAAACATAGTAGTAGAGACGTATTCGCTACTGAGGATCTGCGAAGATCACTTCTGAAAACTGCTTAACGGCGATGAAGACACCATTTCTGCTGTCAAGCAGGAGGCCCCATTCAACTTAAACGGTGATCAAGAATGCCGTCCTCCCGACCTATAAGAAGTAAAGCTTGCCATATGCGAACTTAGATCAAACAAGACTGCAGGTAGACACAGATGGCCTTGGATACCGAACTTTTCAAGGCAGCTCCAGATCAGTTATACCAGTCCAATCCTATGAAAGAGAGGCCTTCACGCAATTGCGTTAGCTATAAAGGAATAGCCTCCTTAACGCCTGCTGTAATATGTGAACATTTGAAACCTAACTTCAAGAACTTGATAGGCCCTTATGAATGTGGTTTTAGACCAGAAAAGTGCACAATAGACCAAATTTTCATATTAAGGCAGATCTTGAAAAAGCAGGGAATATAATATCGATATACACCATCTTTTTATCGATTTCAAGGCCGCATATGAAAGTTTTTACAGAGGCGAACTGTAGAGAGCCATGTCTAGTTTCGGCTGCCCTGCGAAACTCGTTCGACCATGCAGGATGACTATGAAAAATTCACACTGGTCTGTTGATGTCGGTAGAGAACTCAACGAAACCTCTTTGACGTCGAAATAGGCTTTGGTGGCGCAATCTTAGGTAGCGCGAATCTTCAAGTCGAAGAAGATATCAACCGGTTTAAAGTGCAAAACTGAAGAGAACTCGCCTAAAATCCAAATTATTTGTTTGCGTTAGAAGTTGGTTGAGGCTAAGGTTCACCCCGAATTGTGATTCCCACCAGTATCTTACAAGCCCCAATTCCATGTTTCCGTTTTCGTTTCCGTTTTTCGGGGAAATATGGAAAAGACTTTATCATTTTTCAAGTTCTAGGCTATTTTTGTTCAAATTTTCATTCAAATAAGCTCAGTAGTTTTGGAACATTTTCAAAACAAGCACTTAACTCTTGTTTACGTTAGCTACCGTTCCCATGGGAATATGGGATTGATGTCCATTACTTCATATAAACATACAAGCCTTTCTCTTGGATCTGGATCACGCTATCGCATGAAAATCCGTTGCGTTGTCTTAAAGATCTAAGCATACAGAATGCGAAAATTACTTTGTTTTATACTATGTAAAGATTCAACTCGAATCTACTTCTTTTAAAAACGTTTTTTTTCTCTTCATTTACAAAATAAGGCCAACCCGATTGCCTGTTTTGACAACCTTCAAACCTCATTGCCCTGAATCGACGAGGTCCTTTGCACTATTTCCACGGCTTTGTACAATTTATAATAAATATATTATTACGTAGAAGCTTTGATTCTTTTCTATTAAAAATTAATTCTATTTTTTTTATTGAGATCTCAGTTTAATTGAGTTACAGAAATTATTTGATTGATCTAGGCAGCAATTAAATTGATGTTATGAATAGAAAATCAGCGTGTGTGAACTAAACTCATGCAAGCGGATAAACTAGCTGGTTGATTGAATTTTTTGGTCGTTGGTTAATTTTTTTATTTTTAGTTTGCTGACAATTAGTGTGTGGCAGCATAAAATTGTTTGGTGTTTTTGCTTTGGTACGTGCACTTCTACACGTTTTACCAGCGCCTATTTAGGTAAAAACTTTTTCAAAATGACAAAAAGAAAAGCGAATATAACAACAAATATGCGGGGTAGCTGCTATGTGGAGCGTTTGTGGTGCTGGGTGACACTAAATGGCGCTCGGTAGCATGCTGCCATTTTAATTGATAGTTAGATATTTACGGGTGATAATTTGGGTAAATTTCAATTTCAAGCCGTTTTGTGGAAATTGTTGAATAGTTTGGTTGCGTTGAGGTGGTATAGTTGGGAAAATTAGGTTTGTGGGTCGAATGTTTAGTTTAATGGTTGTTGGGTTGTGTAGTTTCTGTTGTTTCCATTGATATAGAATGATTATCCATAATTAACTATACAACAGAAACAGGTCCCGATAGAAATAATTGGATCATGATTCGGACAAACATACGTATACATGTAGTCAAATTGGATTTGTTCGATACTGCTTACGATAATGGGGGAGAAAATAGTTTCGTAAGTGGGTTGTTAGGTGAGAGAGACTTTTAAGGAAAAGTTATAGTTGATTCTTTAAGCTGCCTTTTGAAAAGACTTAAATACACTTTTGTTCGTGGATATGCTTCAGCAGATTTAAGACTTTTGTGGGCTTCCTCTCTTCGAAAACGAATAAGAACCTTTAACTTCTTGGTTCCAATAATATCAAAAGAAGTTAGTCACGGAAGCAATGGTCACAATAAGATCTTGGATTGCTGAGACATAAAAATTTGACTTGTACACTGAACAGTGCAAATATTGTATCGAGTGTTTTTTTTAGAAATTGGTTTTTGAATAGGGATAAAACTGACATCTTGTGGTCAAATCGACCAACTTTAATGTCATTTATGTTTAATTTGGTTTGTCATGAACAGGTTGACAAAAGAACAACGATTGAAAATTGTTCAAACTTATGTCGAAAACAATGGTTCAGTTCGCGAAGTTTACCGCAAGCTTTGTCCAATTTATACTCGACATAATCATCCGTCAGACCAACTAATTCGGTTATCGTTTTCGCACTACGTTTACTTTTGGTAATAAATACGCATCCGCAGAGACGTCAAACAGTGCTCATCGAAGAAAAATAATTGCCGCTGTTAGAGCAAAGTGTTGAAGAGGACCGGAATGAATCGATTTGCCACCGTGCACAGCAATTGGAGCTTTATCCATCAACGTTATGGAAGATTTTGCGCAAATATCTTGGCTTACGACCTCACAATGTCTAGCTTTTGCAAGAATTAATACCGCGAGACCATGCAATGCATCGTGATTTCGGTTTTTGCAATGAGATTGATGACGATACTGATTTTCATCGCAAAATTTTGTTCAGTGATGAGGCATTTTCATTTTCGGTGAGTGAAGAGAATCCACATGAGAATCCACAAAAACTGACTGTTTGGTCTGCTCTATGGGCTGGTGGATTGATTGGGCTATACTTCTTCCGAATTGATGCTGGTGAGCCAATTACCATTAATGAAGACCGGTAGAGAGTCATGATAACCGACTACTTTGTTTACGAATTGGACGGCATGTGGTGTGGATTAGATGTGGTTCCAACAAAACGGTGCATGTAACTGCACAGCGTACCTCACAATAAATTTATTGAAGGAAGCATTCGATGATCGCATAAATTCGCGGATTGAACCTGTCAATTGGACACCAAGATCGTGTGATTGGACACCACTTGGATTATTTTCATTGAGGATATGTGGAGTCGCTCGTCTACGCCAACAAACCAGAAACGTTAACTGGTTTGGAAGCCAACATTCGTGGCGTTTCCCAATAAAGCCAAGTTGATGGTCATTAAAAGGATTTTCTTGTGTTTTATTTCAATTTGAATTTCTATACCTCTAGAAAAACCACCCTTTCGTGCTTACTTCCTCTTGATCGCAATACCTAGAGTTATATTTATTAAAAGTATGAACTTGTCCGCATTTTATCAGACGTAGAATCGAAGCAAGGCCATATCTTGTCAATATTTCTTCAGAGTTGCCGCCTGACTGAGTCCCGATCACTGTACAGGAAGCCGTATGACTTGTTGAATATTCTCATCCATATTCCTAAAATTTAAGAGTTTTCCATGGCGTTTTCTTAGGTTTTCTTAGCGCAGAGAAGCAACGATCGACTATCGATCGGTTATGTTGTGAAACTTAAACAAAGTCTTTAACTAACTCGAACTAATATCTGCTCACAGTGACATTCTGTCTGCCTGTTTTCTATTTTTATCAAGCTTTCATCTTTGATAACTTAATACCTCGATTGGTCCTCATTGATACCAAGATACTTTTCCATTGTTTCCGCGAACATTCTACTATCAGCTTTTTCATCTTACAATGAGGTTTGGCGAGTTGCATTCAAGCTAGCAAAATTCTTTTTCGCACTTCACAGTAGTTGATAATCAAAGCGATGAGCGGGGCCCAGATTACGTCATCAGTGATCGAGTGCATGAGTGACATTGTTCTTTTAAAATTTACCCGTAATTACACAGTATCGGTCAGAGAAACTTCTGTCTAATTAAATTCCGCTCAGATATGAGAATATGGGAGAATTTATGGAATTAGATTTCTCGATAAGGCGAATTGTAATGTCGAAACCATCTGATTCTGTCACGTATTACTGGATAACAAAATAAATAATAAATGGGGTGAGGCAACAGAGTGAGGAATCCCAGGGCCTAGCGCATTTCTTACAACCAAGACTTGTGAGGGAATGGAGGGGACCTACAATTTTCTGATTGTTCCGAACGGATAATCGAGAAAGCGTTTTTCATTGCAATGAATTTACTAACAGAGGAGTTGTCAATTCCTCCATTTCTTGCAAATTGCTTGCTGTGCCGTCCCTTCCCAGATATGCGCAGCAGCTCTAAGAAACTCAGTCTGGATGACATTTGCTCCAGCTGCTCTTCAAATTTTTGTTCTTCACTCTGCAATCCTTACTCAAATTTAGTGAATAAGTCAACCGTTTCTCGCAACTTCGCTCGAGTCAAATATATCATTTTGTCAGTAATTTGCTCTTAAACAGAATTTTTATATTTATCTCGTCAACCATTCATTCGATAGAATTATCGACGATTTTCTCTTCCGCTGTAACACTTTTAACCATCATCATTCTGTTTCTGTTTGAAGAGCAGTTACTCTTTATCACTCTTTTCTTGAAGGGTTCACGGGCAAATTCTTATGGGTTTTGCATTTGACTACTATACCCAGAACTAATTGTAGTAATTTGTGTCCTTATACTCGCATTATCGCTTTAGAACATTATCATGACATTCAAGATACTGGCTGGTAGACGACTTATGGCTAAATCAAACCAAATCGTTGTTAAGGAGTTAAATTTACTAACTTCAAGTTACAGGCGACATAAACCGGCAAATCGCAGTATGATGACTATGGTTTACGATTTACTGACCTGACAACCACCGCAAGTCCTCTTGGGACTATGTTGACGTTTAAACCCGCTTCAAAGTCAAACAACATGAATCCATTGCGGGAATTGTTGTAGTTTTGGCTGCGATTTCTTAAGGACACGCTCCTGACCAATTTTCGCATTAAAGTCACTACAGACAAATGTGACTTCGTATTCCGTTTATTTATTATTTGATTTTGCGAGAACGTCGTATAACGAGAATGTTTTTTGTCAGATTGATATTTCTTGTCTGAGGCTGTGGTTGCACATCAAAACACTTTGAATGGCCTAAATATACGGAATGCGACTAGGCAGTTGACTTCTTGTTGACTTCTTGGCTAAGTCAATCTCAAAATCCTCTCCGTAAAGCCTCATGCTCCTCTCTTTTGTGCTTTATTGATATTCTTTGTTCCCTCTAATCTAGAGGGCTGATGTCCTTTGGGACAAAAAGAGCTGAAAATTGCAGATGTCAATAACAGCTTTGGAAATATGAAAGCTGCGTTCAACTCGTTGATTTTTGTTTCTTACAATACTTTAATTCTCTGACTAGAATTACCTGACCATGACCTCTAAGTTGCGACTGAAAAGGAGAAACTCATCCAAATTATGTCTCTAATTCCTTCGACTCTCCTCTCGCTTGCGACTGCTTTAAGTAAACTCTGGCACTTTTTTCGCTATAAATAGATTTCGTGGACTGTTTGTCAGCGCAAATGTTCACCGATTAAGAAACAATCCTTCAATCCTTAACACACACAGCTGCTTAAGGAAAGATACTTCCTCCTATTTGCACATCTCCTTCTCATATCCTTTTGCTACAAGCGATTTACTTCATCAGCTAACACAAAGTAAATGTTATTCTATTTAATGGAGGCCTACAAAAATAAGTCGGTACCTTTAAAAAAAAACAAAAACAATCTCAAAAATCATTTATTATCCTTAAGAAAAAATCAATTACAATACTGTTGTCAACACCAAACATTTCATTACACCCAACATGCATTAAGGACCGTCTCCGGCTTAAATACACATCAAACGGAATAATGATAAACCAAAAAAGAGGACCTCGTATATCAATCAGGATCAGAACTGTGTATTCTCTTTTATTTTTTTTTTATTTTTCGGGTTTTCCTACAAATTTTTCATTTTCTTCATGACATTGGGCTCATCCGACAAATGAGGCAATAAGTATACAATGAAAAAAGATACCACCGCCAAAATATACAATAAATTACATTTAAAAGTCTGCTATTTATTTTTAGCAGATTACAGAAAACCAACATTAAAGTTAATTTTTTTGTAAAATGCCTTTTAAATATGTCAACATCCTGTTTTTCGCATATAAAATTATTTACCCATTTTTCGTTGATTTTTATTGCTTAAGTTGAAGTTGTTGTTGTTGTTGTTGTTTTCGTATGTCGTTTTTGCCAATCTGAAGTATTTAACAAGAACGTCCATCAGTGAATGACTGCACCCTTCACATCACACACAGCATAACGAAGCCTCGAGACTATATTCACAACTCAGATCCAACATCTACTTCCTATCAACATGCAATATTAACGCATGCCGCTGTGCTGCAAAGGTTCCATGCCTTGCCAGATTGCCAGCAAAGGCCAGAGGTTGAATTTCAGAAATTCCAATAATGTTCCCGATATCACCCCACAGTTCACCAAGTGAACCACTGTCATCCACTTATCCTTCTTCTGGAGAATTTATCGTACACAGGGCTATATGAGTATAGATCAACTACTGTTTTCGATTTCGCATTGCTCGTCCTTCAGAGTTACCGCCAGCAAAGCAAAAAATAATAATAAAAGGAAAAACAACTCAGGAAATCCCAATTTTATTGGTATTGCGAATATTTTGACGGTCAAGCAGAAGTTTTTTTTTTTTTTTTTTTATATACGAGTCCTATATCTGAGAGGAATGGGGTTGACTTAAAAAGAAAAATGAATTAAAAGTACATAGGGGAGACGTAGGCACTCTGTAACAGAGCTGGCCGGAAAGAAGTGCACCTAAAAGGGTTCGTGTAGTTGGGTGTTGGTTCGTTTAGCATCGACGTGTTTCCGTTATTTCTGATAATGAAACAGTCGTGCCTATATGCACCCAACACGAGCTTACACCAGCCATTTGAGAGGTGAAAAACCGCCTTTTTGAATAATTCTAGTGGAAAAAAAAAAATTGTGCAATTCGTGTTTGTTCGTTTAAAACGAAATCACTTAGTCTTTTCTGACGACCCCGTATTGTTGCTCGTGCTCGTTCGTTTGAAACAAAACTACGAACCATTCCTAATGAAAAAAAATACCTATTGGCGGTCAATCTGAAATTAGTTCATTGCAGTAGTTAGAGCTAAGAATTTCCAGATGCTGTCAGAGTTCGTATGAATTTTAAGAAGTTATAAGTCTTGTCACTAAAATGCAAAGTTCAAATAGTTCAGTATTAAAATAAATATATCTCATTCGGACGTGAAATAGAAGCCATTATTTTTCTGACTGCAAGAACTTTGTTTCCATTTCAATGATAAAGCAAATAACCGCTTGAGACTGATGTGAATTCTAAAAATACCATCAAACCAAACATGTAACCCTGATTCCCTTTCAACGCCGAGACCGCTTATTCGCTACTTCGTAATAGTAGGGCCACGTAGTCGTCACTTCATTTACAGTCCACCTTGTTTAACTGGAGTCCGATAACAAGGATTTTAATAAATTGTTGAACTTAATATAACAACTCACGAGTTCATTTAAAGAGTTTCTTGTAAATCCCACTTTACCCTACGCAACGCGAGGCCATTGCTGGCAGTTCAATAATGGTACGCATATAGGGAGGTAAATTGGATTCCTGCGGACTATTCGATGGACAAAGTAGCATAAAAGAACCATTCCTTTATTATTATTGTATTTAATAAAATATTGGTTTTTCCTGTTTTACTTTATTTTTGCCGAATCAATTCGATGAAATGTGGGTGCACTATAGTAAAGTGGATAAAAGAAATTCGGTTCGAGACTGTAAGTCGATGTCGTTTTATGTATAGGTGGAAAAATTCTCACTGAATCTCATGGAATAAAATACGGAGGCATTAATTTTAAAAAATTTATTCCATATGTAAGAGGATAATAAACGGCATAACAAAAAAACAAAGAGTTTCTGGAGAACTTCGATTGAAGATCCTTTAAATGTTCGTTTTACTCTTGAATAACCTGACGATGAAGAGGAATATATAATAGACCGAATATATTCAATATAAATGGCATTGATTTTGGGAACTGTGGTGTATTCAAATAGTTGACAATTAAAGGCATTACTTTGGCTCAATGGAGCATTGTTGGAAACCGTGGTGTAATCGGTATAGTCCGAGTCCATTTTGCACATGCATCGTTTTTCACGAGAAGTCAACAAATCCTTCCAAGATAATACTGCCAGGAAACATCCTTTTTCAACGAGTCGTCTTCAGCCTTTGTTGAGCCGTCCTCAGAATCTGTATCATGGCTTGAAGAAGAACTTTTTTTCATTTTTTATCGTGTAATCAAAAAGCGGGTACCCGTGGCATGGTTAGCACGTTTGTCTAATAATCCTACTTCCTACCTATTCGAAAAACCAATCATAAAAAAAACTCTGGTTATAATGCTTAAAGAAGGGGAACAGACTGGATGGAGTGTCCTGTTGATTAAGACCGTAGTTTATCGTAGATTCTACGCAGCTATCATCTTTCTTTAGGCTAGCTAAGTGGCTGCTTCACCTTAAGATTAAAACTAGCGTGTGTCCAACGCAGAACTTTTCGACTTAAGATATCCAATGGTGTACGTGGCATAATCGTTAACATACGTAGGAGTTTTGTCGATCCAATCACACTATATAAATAAAAAAAAAAAAATACCGACACCCGTTGCCTTTCATGAGGAATTAGCAAGTCCTCCAAGGGAAATTACACGCTTTTTTTACGGCAGTGTGGGAACGCTTTCCAACTTAGCTGTTAGGAATTGGTATAAAATTAAAAGTCCTTGAAATACGTTAAACCCCGAGATTTTCATAGTTTTTTGTTGCGCTATCCTGTGTGTTTATTTATGAGATGTCCTTATTGTGGTTAAGTGCGAGTTGAGTCCTACAAGAAAGTACATGTAAACTGTCATTTTTGATTAATCTTAAGTGATACATTCAAGACAAAATCTAAGACCTTCATTTGCTCTAAGTAGAAGCAATAAATTTGAAAAGGACGAAGAGCTATCATTTTTTTGTATAAAGCCACGCAAATTTGATACAGCCGTTAATTTAAAACACCCTCTCTCTAATTTATGTTCTTTGCCTTCAAAATGTCAAGCAAACATGTAAAAACAAACAACATACCAAATACAAGTCAATACAAACGCCCGCCACCACCGCCACCACCGCACCCATACACAATTCACTTCCATTGCCATGGAACCCTTTAGCGTCCGATTTGATTAAAGTCTTGTTTTCTGAAACTACACAACTAATATGACCAGTATTATATTATCTTGTCTTCCCATTTCAATGTGTTAAATTACTAGTTTCCTGTTATGTTTGGCCACACACAACATATTCGATTTGTTTATCTCTAGGCAATGAAACCAGGATACTTGCGGTTGTTCAATTTAACCCAACAAAAAGGTCCTCTTTCGGGTGACCCTATTTCGAAGAAAACAAAACTAAAAATAAGCAGAGTTAAGCCTTTGCGTAAACATTTTAATACCTTCCATTGATTTTACTCAATTAGTGTGTTTCCATTTTTTACTTTAAATTTTTTTTTCTCTATGTTTTTATTTTTAATCTCACTCATTGTTTCCCTTTCATGGTGCTGATGTTGTTTCATTCTTTATTAAATTACATATTTACCCTTTACGTGCAAGGAATACGGCACGTATAATAATCAAATTGAAATTTGGCTGTGTAAACATTTGATCCGCCTGGGTCATTACATTTATTGTACGAGTATCTACGAGCGCCTATCTATATTTCTAGATATAAGTTTGGATGCTGTTTACAGGCAGAGAGAGAGAGAGAAAATCAACTGCACGTCCGTGCGTCGGTCGTCGTATTTAGTTTGATATGAGATGAGGTGGTGCAGTCTACCTCTACACATAATTGTACTTTTGGACAAATATTTTACTTGGTTAAAGTATAGTCAGCGTCAGCATATATTGGAGATAATTATTGAAAACGTGTATGTGCGAAAGAAGAGAAGGGGTCCTTTGCACCATACACAACATCGTGATGTTATCACAATTCAAACTGTTCATCTATTGATTCAACATTGTTTAAAATTCATTTAAGCCGATTGATTTGTTCTCATGATGCAAAAAAAAAGTGCACAGTAAGGAGGATTGAAGTAATCACTTTGTGATTTAACAGCTGGAAGCTTAATAAAGAGTAAGTAGATAGATGAACGCTGATTTTGATTCGTTTTTAAGCAAGTACCTATATGTATGGGATGTAGTGACTTAGGCTAACTGAATTGTGCATTTAATTGAATGTTCATCTTGTTACTATAAATTTAAATTAAAAACGTATAAGGTTCACAACAAGAGTTTAAATTCCTTCTTTGCTTTTAAGAAAAAAGAGGCTTATGCAAATCTGGAGCACTCAGACTCAATTGCCGATTCATTGTACAAACAGGGTAGCAGCCCTCAGCTTTTTATGATGTAGTAGATGAAAATAAGGTGGTTGTAATTGCACATGAATGTGACCGCAAAAACGACGCACTCTGGAGCAGTTCCATAAACATCGGTGCGCAAAAGGCAAGCTCTAAATTTTGGGTAGGATAACAAACAAAACTGTTACTTTTTATAAAGTACGTTATTTCTGATACAAAAATTGCAATTAAGTTTTGCTTTTAAGTTTGACACTATTTTATTCAAGCGATGAAAGTTGACTAGCATTTTTCGCAGAAAACACCACTCTCTCTCTCAGAAAATATACCTTCCTGCTTTATGAGATCAGTTATTTTCCCAGCTCACAAGGTGATTCATACGACGTTGAAAACTACCGTGGAATTTATTTTATGAACGAAGTAGCAAAGTTATGGTGTTCTAGTAAAAAGACTTGAAACATTGGTAGAAGCTAGCAATGTGTTATCTGAATCTCAAGCTGGCTTTTGAAAGGAGTATTCGACGATTGACCATTTATTCACATTAACTTCAATTGTTAAAGCTTTCCAAGCAAGAAATGAAAAGGTGTAAGCCTTTTTTGTCGATTTCAGAGCAGCTTTTGATCTTATCAACATGAATGTCCTCATTTATATACAATCTAGAACAGTTATATCAACGAAATTCATTAACGTTATCCAAAGACTTTAAACGAAGTCAAAAGCAACGGTGTGGGATGGATCTACTCTATTTTACTGGTTTGAGAGAAATAATGGAGTAATGCAAGGCTGTCTTTAAGGTGCGCTATTGTTTTTAATCTTCATTAACGATGTGGGAACCAGTCTTCCTGGAGGAATTAATATACAGGCGGTTAAAAAATTAATATACTAATGTGCGATGATGACCTGGTCATACTGTCGGAGTTTCCAGAAAATCTTCAACTGATGATCAATCGTCTATCAGATTAGTGTCAAGAGTGGGGTCTTGTTATCATAAAAAAAGGTATCTGACCGTTCCACCAGAACCAGAACCAAACCCATAAAACTAGTTTCGATATTTTAGGCGAGTATAAGTAATTGGGAGTGAAACTAATTCGTAGCTTAGATTTCAGTCCACACCTTCAAGATAAGTCGAAGACATCTCAAAACCTTTTGAATGTATCGTGGAAGCTGTTCACTTAATACATCAAATTACGCCCTAAACACCTAAACAGTTTACTTACACACTAAAGCTGCAAGCTCTTAATGCTCTCTCCCAGACAGATACTCGATCAACCAGAAAAACGCTGATGTACGAGTTGAGAAATGAAGATTGGTGGCTGTCCAAATGGAAGCATTTGGGAATTAGTTATCTGTGATGAAGAAATTGAAATAAGTGGAGACAACTTAAATCTTGTCAGAAAACAGCTCCACAGATTACTACAAAAACATGAAGATTCAGTGCGTGATGACTTCTCAGCAAGAGCTCTTTGTTCTAAGAGTAGAATATTATATTCACAGCTTGTGAGGCTTCTTTGGTTTCCAGCTGGAGTAGTACTCAGCGGGCCCAGGGTAATTTCCCAATAGAGCTCGAAAACTTAAACAGGGGCGTTCCAACTTCTCTGAATTACAAGTCCGAAAGGGAAAATATATTCGATTCGTATACTAACTCTTGATATTACAAGGGACAAGTCTTATGTTTATTACAAAATGAGTAGCAAAATATTTAAAGTTAGATATTAAATCTTCGACAAAGCAAATTTCGGTACTTCTTTATTAGTTATGGAAAATGTTACGTTAAATGATTCGGAAAATTATCTTTTTAAGTGCGGAAGCACTTTTCCTGGTTTCTCCTTCGGTTCGGATATGATAGTGGGATCTGTTTCCTCGTTATTTCTGATTAGACGGCGCGGAGTCTCGATACAGGTTGGCTGGTACTGGACTGGGCCTCCTGAGTCCTGACCCCAGCGTGTTTCTGTAAAGAGCTAAGCGTGAATAGTTAAGAACGTCGTTCCGGGTATTTTCTGAAGGAACCTAGCCCCGAACAAACGCTTAGGAAAAGTATGACGAAGTGGTGGCTAAGGAAAAGCAAAGGCACAGGTATTAACCAGAGGGGGTCGGGAATCAATGTTTCAGGCTAATTTGCCAAAATTTTAACCCTTTCGGAGTCAACAAAGTGTGAGTTTTAACGCGCGTGCAAAAGGTTTATGTAATCTAGCTCGGTTACAATCGCCTGGCCTGAGTAGATGCAAAAACACACGCACCGTGTGTTGCTGCTAAAAAAAAAAAAAATAAACATGCATACCATGTGCGGTTTTGCAATAAACTTAGCACGGGAAAAACATATTTGAATGTCAATGGCAGTTTACCTGCCGCTGCTCGTTCGCTTTTATGGCGAAGACACAAAACCCAATAGAGTAACTGCAAGAAGTGTGGGCATTATGAGGTCGATGCGAGATGTGTGTAATCCTGGGTACCTGCATTGTTTATTTCACTACGCAAATGGTATTTCGTGTTTCTGGTCGGGCGCTTTGTTAATAAGTCATAAGTGTATAACATTAGGGTGAGCTGTAGTCGCTCTGGCGCTGCGCTGGTTGGGAAAAAGTGTGACAATTCGTCACAAGCTTAACACTAATCTGCTAAAGATGAACTATTTTGGCGACGTGTAAAGTTACAGAAAAATATCCCTCATTTTCAAAATATGAAAGCCCATACAATGGAAGTTCTTATCAGTTCTGCTCGATATGCAATCTCAAAGCGAAAGAAGACTCTTTTCACTTTTTAATTTATGTCCTGTTTTTTTCTTCCAAACGCCTGATATACATCGGAAAAAAGACACTGTCCATGAGAGAAACAACTGAAATCTTAAATGGAGCCTACTGGAATAACTCATACAACTACCCATCGGAATCGTATACATACAGAGCACTGTTGATCAGTGAATTAGCATAACGAATTCTCTTATCAAAATTAATTAAAATTAAACAATAATTATAAAGTTAATAATCACTGCTGACCGAGCTGACGGCAATACCATAGCTCTTAGTTCATTGCTAAAGTCATTGTTGAATAAGAAAACATAAATAAATGAATTCACTTACATATTTAATCAAACCCCTTTTTCAGGTGAGAGGCTCATCTATTCTTCTAAAAACCACAAAAAAAAAAATTTCATCACTTTCATTACAACTGCAAATTAACACAGCACACAGCTTAACAAAAGAAGTGAAAATAATTAAGTCTTAAGTGATCACTAAAGAGAAAGGCATGTTTACTAACTGCTGCTGTGGCCGCTACACTAAGGAAGTGTAAGAAAATATAACTCAAAAAGAAAATTCTCTGGCAGGATACTGTATACGTAAATTCCTGGATGGTTACCAGATTTTGCTTCTCTAATTCCGCGAAATAACTTTTTACGGAAATATAAGCGTCAGTAATCACAAACAATTTATTTAATTTTAATTGGATTATGAGTGAATTTTTACTGAAACAACTTTGATCAAAAGTTAAGACCTTAATTCCATGTCTGATGAAGTCGAGGACTTTTATATTCACTTCGTTTCTTAATTTCAATTTCAAAATTCCAGGAAAATGACTAATTAATTATGCGAGAATATTAAATCACATAATACTCACATTCGATGCCAAGAAAACATTACCCCTCATTTGTCGACGAGTCTCTCATACATCATCGGCTGGGCTTTAAAAATATTATGAAAATTTTATTTTACAATTCTTGAATGCAGAAGCAGAACTATACCTAAGTAAAATACACACACCACAATAATTTAGAAATTCAAAAACCTGTTGTCAACATGAAATAAATTTCAAGTTTGTCCCTTAGGTTTGTACCAACTGTCTGACCATGGGAGAGAAAAAATTTATACCTTCGGTTTGTCTTGTTAGCAGTCATTGGAGTTGCTGAGTTTTTGCCTGAACACAGTACGGTTCCTGATCCTATAAGGAAATCGCAGACAGAATGTCCCCACATTTTATGGCAAATCGTTAGTCCAGGGGCAGAGGGAAAATACCGACACTGATGGTTAACAAACTTTTCACTGACTTGTACGGAACATTCAAATTTGAATAAGTAATTACGAATTATGGTCGTTTCCTGCCAGAAGCAGTGCAATGGAACCCATTGTCCCAATATCGTAGGGCGTAGGAGGAGGTTTGTGTGTTGATGATGGCCTCCTGAATTTCACACCACTTAACCTAATTAGAAAGTCCTGTGCGCCAGAGTTGAAAATTAGCACTGCGGTTTTTCTTCACTGTTCGTGTCCAAACCGAACCAAAAACAACACCAAAATGGCGTTGACATCAACGGTTATTTTTTTTTATTTTGCACATTTTTTTCTGACATTTGCAACTTTTTTGTTGATGCAGAAAAGTAAATTGTTCCTCGCTGTGGTATTTACTATTTGGACTATGGCAGAGGAATAATTTGCTGTTGCTGTAGAGACTATGTGTTTTTATGAGCCGTTCGGGTTGCAAGTCAACATACCAACTCTTTGATGGGGTCAATGCAATTTTTTCCGGTAGAATGTGATTTTTGTATATAAAAAATTTATTCCTTGGACCGTTAAACACTTCAATGTAATTTAAAAAGAAGCATTTCGGCTTAAAGAGGGAACTAGTTTCATTTTTAAGTTTAATAAGAAAAAAAATTATGATTTTTCGTCAAGTTCTAAATTTAGCTGGACTGATGAAACACATGTATGTATTTAAAACTGTTCTCGCTTTCCTAAAGCTTGGTGAGTTTCTTAAACCATCCCAGTTAATAAGAAGCCAAGACCATGTCCTTTAAAATATCGCCCAAATTTAATCCTTTCGTTTCTCTCGAAAGCATTTGAGAAGCTGGTAGGCCAACAAATTACCAGTTTCATAGACTTCAAAAACCTGTTGACACCCTTCGATTGGAATATCTAAAAACGCATCAAAGCTAAACGGGAGCGCTGCTTAAAATGTTTTTAATGCGGCTCCTACCCAAGGTGGGGTTTCTATCTTTAGTTGAGTACTTTCACATTTAAAAAGAAGTCACAGTTTTTAGTTAAAGTGAAAATGCAATGAACCGAATTTACAGGGTGATAACAATTCATAAGGAAATAATCACCAATTAAAGTAGAAAAAATCATAGCACCTACTAACCGATTCACAGAAACCTTTTCGGTGAATTCAAAAGACAATATTCAAGCACCATTTCACCTAAATGTTTGCTCACCTAAAATAATATCACGAACTTTTCAAAAGAGACTTATACATATTTCCAATTCAGCACACCACAACCACTCCTCCCGAGAACAATTTGCAATAAAATTCCAATTGTATATTTCATTTCGAGACCTCGTTGTTTGGCCGATCACACTATTCAAGTATGATGTGAACGCAAACAGACGTGCGTTTGTATTTGCACATTGTTTTATTCAGTTAAGAAGGTACATAGAGCAAAATGCGAACGCTTAAAGTCCTGTGGAAACACAGACGTACGTCGTCGTCGTTGTACGTACAACAGGATATAGATAGACGACGACGCAGAAGTTCCGCGTGTGAGAAAATTCAAGCTGTAAGCACTTGCTGTTGAGTTGAGTAGAAAACAATAGACAATGTGGCTAGAAACTGGGTTGCAGAAAAAACAAAGTGTGGGCGCAAAAACCCTTTTCCTTAATTTTTCTCTAGTCACGGATAGAATGATAGATATTTGTGTTGTACTGAATCCTTAATGATAGTAAACACAAACGAGTGGTTTGATATATATACCTAACTACCTACTCACAGACATATGGATAGCATAGGTACAGTGCTATAGAGAGGTATAGACAGACAGACAATCACAAGAAGTGACAAAGCATAAGTATTCTATTAGAACGATCCATTAAATAATTGAAATGTTGTTGTGTATTATTTTCCATGGAAATAAAAACCTGAGAATTGTTTTGTTTAATCATCTTAAGTGATGGTGAATGATAATAATTGTGGTTCATTTAAGAGAAAATTATAAACAAAGAATACTTCCTTCGTATATTTGTTTTACAAACGAAAGGAAATAAAACTTTTGTTATTATTGTGGTTAAGTTGGAGTCAAGTATTCGAAAAATTTGTGGTAATGAAAGAGTCTAGCTCAATTCATTTCTTTGGAATACAGAATTTTGAGAAAGGATATTGTTTTAATTTGATGACTTCTAAATCATTTTCATGGGAAAAGAAAATTAAAACGAGTGAACGTGTTGAAGCTCAATATGTTTTGGGGACAGAAGGCTAATTGAATCACCGGTTGGGTTAAATTCATCTGACCTTTTTTTTTGGAAAAATATAAATACTCGTAGGTATACCTTCCTTATTTGACTCTTCTCAGATTTTTGGCATATGGATGGAATTAGGTTCTCTATGCTTTGATTTGCAAGGGATACACTAGTTTACTTTGTTTACTAAAAGTTGGATAAAGGCTCCGTGTGTCAAAGCTCTGATTTGATTCATCCCTTAAATGAAAACATAAGAAGTTGGCGATTTCGGTTTTAGAGAAAATGCCAAACTTTTACCAAAGCAGAAAAAATTCTCAAAGGAAAGATAATTCAGTTTTGTCTGCCCCCAGATTAAATCATGTTTCAATAAAAACGGTTGGTAATTAAACACTAATTAGTGTTCTATAAGCCTCTTTAAAAATGTATCCAGATCATTCGCGTTGAAGCAGTTCCCGTTGCTGGAAGTCAAGTCAATTGTCATTTTTTTGAAATAAATACTGTGCTGCCGTCCTAAGGAAAATGGGCGAAGCACCAAAAAGTGGAAATTGAGTTTGGGGCATATTGGAAATCGTCGAACAGTGTTTTATTTTTGTGTAAAAAAAAACCGTATTTCTGAGTCTAAATGCTTGAAAACCACGAATAAAAGTGGTAAATCCCATTAAAAACCATAAAATGCATTTAACTCGAAACGGAAAATAGATATGGAGATACGCCATTTTTTCTTAGGATGGCAGTGTGGTGAACCATTAAACTTTCGCTCATGCAACCCTACATCATCAACATTTACTTAACCCACAAGCAAAGATCAGTGAAATTTTTTGCATTGAAATCGATACAACAACACAGGCAAAGACTTGTAGTGCAAAGTTAACCAGTGAAAGATAACCAACCAACAACACAACAAGCAGCCGCTGTCATCAAACCACCGAAAGCAATGCAACAACAAGAGTCTAGTGCACAGCGCATCCTTGCTGTTAAATTTAGTGCCCAGTGCTACCTCACAGTCGAATTAAGTGTCCTGTGCTTATTCGCTATCGAATTAAGTGTCCTGTGCTTATTCGCTATCGAATTGAATGTCCAGCTGTACCCCATTGACGAGTTTAGTGTAAGGCGCTACCTCGCTGTCGAGTTTCCTGAGCAACCATTAATCCGTTCCCTTAGTATCATTTCAGAAAGCAGGGTTGTAAGGCCAAAGCGCGGTAATCGCGAAGCCTCAGTTCGAGTCGCAATAATTCAGACTAAAACTACCATATTTGCGTAGATATAAGAACAGAGCAGTGCCAAGCCAAGAACTCACCATCAGCGCTGACACTAAGATTTGAGACCCCGACTTCAAACCAGCTGAGTTCGAGAACCCAGCCGATCTATCACTTACCCACCAGGGGTTGGAGTCAAACCCCCGGACGACGATCCTCCAACCAGACATACCCTGTACATGTACATGTACACTGTGTACACTTGAATCATATATTTGAGCTCTTATAATGAATTTTTAAAACGTATTTTAAGAGCTTCGAAATAGAACTAAATTCAATAAACAAAAGTTTTGTTGCTTTACCTTGGATTCGACGAGCTTATCTGAGCCTTCGATTACAAGCATCCTCACGATGCATCGCTCTAACACTTTTACGATACACCACCAAATATATTACGATGAACTTAATACCTTGTACTCAGACTCTAGACTTTGAGATGTACCTACTAAGCAATTAATTTGTGCGATCCAGTCGTTCCCTTTTTTCGTCTTTGTTTTTCCCATGTGTCGAGCAATGATTTGCTTAAAAAATTACTGTAGCTGTAATTAATGATGGAATCTCTAGGTTGGTTCCTTGTTCTGTTATATGTCATAAATCTAAGCCACCCTGGTACACCTCAAAAATTTAAAAAGCAAAGCTCACAAAAGATATAAGGAATACGGACATTCGTCTGACACTCAGAAATGATTTCAGTATCCTGAGCAAACATTGAAAATAATATAAAGAAAACACAGTAGCATCTTGGTGATTTATTAATGAAAAACGTTGCACTTTGAGTGCTCCCAACGAAATGTTATATAAAAGTGAAACATCTAGCGACCTTAATAATTCTATTGAACTTTTTG
This sequence comes from Melanostoma scalare, assembly GCA_949752695.1. NCBI lineage: Eukaryota > Metazoa > Arthropoda > Insecta > Diptera > Syrphidae > Melanostoma > Melanostoma scalare. The sequence goes on along the minus strand of OX456986.1, from coordinate 183,006,169 downwards.
CACAAGTTTTTGAATCTGTGTTCTCTCCCCCAGTTTTTCCTTTATCTCCTGAAGTTCTGGGTCGATGAGATATTTATGAAATCGAGTCTGCTATTAATGGAGTCATGGTCAAGCTTAATCCTCAGCCTGGAGTAGATGGAATCATCATATTGAGAAATTGCGGCAGAATTTAACTTTGTACCTTTGTTACAAAAGTTTTAAAATTTCACTCCCAGAAGGTAGGTATATGTCTGCAGATTAGAAAATGTCATTTCTAGTCCCTATACTTAAGTCTGGTGCTAAGAGCAATGTTGACAACTATAGAGGTAATTGCAAACTTTCATCTATGCCCAAAGTTTTGAAAGTATAGCCAAACCTAAAAAATTGATTTTCACATCGAGAAACAAACAACAGACACCATTTACACTGACTTTAGTAAAGCACTCGACTCTGTTAAACATTGGCTTTTCATAAAGAAGTATGAACATTTTGGCCTTCGTTCTTCTTTATTTAAATGGACTCCATCTTTTCTACTTTTTAGGTCTCTAAAAGTTTGCCTTGACAATACTTTGTCTCGGCTGATATACTGCACCTCTGGAATTCCACAAGGAAGCCATCTTGGACCTACACTTTTCATATTTTTCATCAATCATATTGTTCAACAGTTTATCACTGTAATTGTTTATTGTAACCTGATGATCTAAATGATATTTTTTGACAAATAAACTATTATTAAGATTGCTTAAAAATACAGATTTTAATAGAAAAGCTGTTGGTATACCATATTTAATTACCTCAGCTAAAAGAACAAGTAAGATTTTCCAATAAGCTGTCGTTCAAGAAAAATGTAAAAATGTCTCATGGAAAGATATGCCTATTTGATTAATAAGTGTTTTTGGTTTTCTTTTTAAAGAGAAGCTTGATTCCCCCAACTATAAGGTTCATTGGTAAAGATCCCTAAACCTCACCTCCTAATAGCTAACTTTCAAGCAATCGACATTTAATTAACCAAACCAAAGATGGCCTAGAAACCAAATAAAAAATATTTAATATTCAAAAAAGCGCATTGAATTTATTTCTCATGAGGAAAAGCAAAGATTCTCATCAAAAAACATTTTTCCAGAAATTCATTTTGAAAGAAAATCCTTGAGATAAGATAAGAAAAAAAAAAATATAAATAGAAAAGAAAACACCGTTCTTCTTTTTGACTAAGACATTTTGAAATTCGTTTGTTATTTCTTGGTCTTGTCGTCTGCGAGTACATTTCAAATTGTCAACAGCAAACGTGTCTTCCTTGTTGGATGTTTTGCGTCTTGATGATGTCTGTACCTACCTTCACGAACAACAGTATCATTGTCATTCATTCGAATTTATCAAGAAGTAACCAAATATATATATTTTTTATTTTTATCTTTAGATCAATGAATGCAAATCACAAGAAAGAGCATTCGCAAGTAGTGTGTCTTGAACGGTGTACTGTATACCGTTTGGTATTCTCCGTGTTCTTGGGTAACTCTATGCTGTTGTATAAAAATGAATATCCTTGATGTGTATTCGTTCGTTTATAATGGGATATTACAATAAAATTTTAATATATATTTTGCTATGACATTGACAACATGCTCATATTTTTTTTTCTTCTTTATAATCGTGTATTTCACAACAACAAAAAAATATAAACCTACAATCATACATTTTGAGATTTTAAGGACGAGCAAACGGATGCCTGGAAACCAAATGCGTGGTATGTGCACGAATCGCAAGGACATTGATGCCATATAGAGCAATAGTTGATGTGCTGTGTTTCACAACAATACCGTGGTTTTAAGATACACTCTTGTGTGTGCCCATGCAGTGCATATGGAGGCTATATAAATGCATTTTGAGAATTAAATGAGGGCGGTATTTGTTGTTATTGTCCTATTTATTCTTTGTTGTTGTTCACTGACATGAGTTATAATAATTGAAATATTTTGAATTATCATTTTGTTATTGTTTTGTTTTTGAATTGTGTCCTCGTCCTTGATAGCCATGCACTTATTTTATTTAAGTAAACGCTGCACTTGATATTTGTGCAACATTTTGAGTGGTTGTGATGGTTTGGGTATGAGTTACGGGTGAATGTTCATCATTCTTCCATACTTCGGTTAATGTGTTCGATGGCTGAAGAACTTGATTTAAAAGAGAGCTGAAAAGATATAAGCGGCAGTATGGAGAGAAAAAGAACAAGACATCGACATGTTCAAGTAAGATGGGATTTTCACTTGATCTTTGTTGGAATGACCACATATTAAAAAAAAACGCTGCTAAGTGATTAGGCTCCTTGATACGATGCAGGAAGGCTTCAAATTATAAGGCCTTCATCCGCCTAAACTGGAGTATAGCTCCCATATATCTGGTCAGCCGCTCGTCAACCATCTTTGCGCCTTCTTGATAGGGTACAAAATAGAGCGTTAAATTTGATAAGTGATAGTTCAATCGCAGAATCGATTGATTCTCTTGAACATGGTGGAAACGTTACCTGTTTCACTCCCTTTTGTTGCTTTTTTCACAAACAGTGCTCTAGTGAAATAGCCAGCTGCATTCCCCCCCTGAAACAGTTTAGCCGCAACACCCGACTCGCTAGGAATGCCCATCAGTCTTACCTTGAGCCCAACTTCGGGTGTACAGTCAAGTATAGAGACTCTTTTTTAGTCGCACCACCCGTATGTGGAATGCTCTACCTGGCCCTGTTTTCCCCTGCATTACGATTCACAAAAGTTAAAAAGCAATGTGCGTCGGTGCCTCCTATTAAATCTTCTCCTATTTTCCTAAATCCTCGATTCCATAAAGGTCGATTTGAAGACCGTTTAGCAGTTTTTTCTTATTGTAGGTTCATTTGCTAACTGGGTTTTATTTTGCCGCGCGAAATGATATCAGATAGTTAAATATTAAGGAAATAATCCCAGAGCACAATAGCAAATTCCTCTTGGATCACTCTACCGGTTTTGAAAAACAGCATCAAAGTCCGCCGCTTAGCTTTAAAGATCTAAGCAGGCAGACAGCAACAGCAAAAGCGAGTTTGCTTTATACTATGTGAGGATAAAGATAAGGATAAGGACAAGTATAAGGAAAATTATAAGCATTTCGTTTTGCTTTTCTATTTCATATTCCTTGTAGATTGAATGCCATTACCCATTTTTGTATTCCTTTCTTCCTCTTCCCTCTATACACAAAATAATGATAAGCTGTCTATAAATTTAGCAATAGCTAATGACTTATCCATTAGTGTACGAGTGAAGTAAACAGAAAATAAAATCACGCTTGAAAAATATTTGTCTTGCCAAATGACTTCAGACAGATAAAGTTTGCTCTCTGTAAGCGAAATTTCGAGTCTTATATTACTCTGGTTCCCTTTCTACCTATCCCAAATGCTTTGACCGAACTACTTAAAACAATAAGCAGCTCCTTCCAAAGAATCTTAAAAGCCGCATCACTCCTTAGCCCGTGGCCAAAGTTGCTCCTCTTGTATCAACAACGGTCAAATGCATTCGGAAATTGCTATAGGGGCAACAACATGTAATCGACCAGGAAATAGCGTTAAGAGCCAAAACTTACTTCCACTACAAATTCAAGTTTGCCGTTCCAAAAAAAAAATTAAAACAAAACTACACCGAACCAGAATTTCAATAGTTCGTAGTATTTTCTTTAACCCGCGCTCTGAAAATCACCCAATCGGACCTTAGGGTGGATCAGAGTAAATAACAATAATCCTTCTTATTTTGTGTGTAATAGATAAACGAAAAAAAAGTAAAAATAAAAAGGACGAACAAAATAGCGGAACAATTCGACCGATTATTTTATTGCATTCTATACAAACCCCTAAACTCCGACATCAATTCCTGTTGCCCCTTGGCGTTGTTGGTTGTTTTTTGTTTGCACAAGGGGTGTGAGATTGGAATGGAATTCCGCCCAGCAAACTCTTAACTCTCTTTTGGAAAAGTGTATGTCAGAGTGAAGGAGTCAATATTGTTTTGGGGTGGCGAGAGAGGAACTTTTTTTTGCAGCCTCTCCGACTTTAAGTGATGTGGTTAAATTGCTATTTGGCCACCCTTCTAAATTTTGCAGACAGTGCGAGAATGGGCGGCACTCGGCGGGTGTCTTAGAATGGTCTTGTGTCGCCATCACTGTTATAGTAGAGACGAGTATGGAACGATAAAGTTGGATACTGATAGTTTCTTCTTTTTTTTAATATGAAATGATTTGTTCGTTTTGTATTTTTGGAATTACATTGCACTTAAGTAGAAGTTATTGATTCAATATACTGTTTGTTTGATGAGGACTGGCGGGATTAAGAGTTTGAAACAAAATAAAAAGGGTAAGCCAAAAAAAAATATCCCTGGATATATCATTTCTGTTTTGAGAATAGAAATAAATATAAACAGAAATAGAAAAAAAACCCTTTTACTCCACCTCTGTGAGTGAAATCGCATAATACGTACCTAAATTTAGATAGCTTCCAGTCGGGGTTGCCTGTATACCATGTGTGCTACTCCTCCTGGAATGGTACCAGAGCATCCTGCCTCCTGGTTTTTATTTAATGGCCGACGAATAAGCTTTTATATGAATTTTCTCAATAGAGCGTGAAACGACGAAATAGATTTGAAAAAACTCTTACAGAGCAATCCAGAGTATTTTCAGAATTCTTCCGGATCTGATTCTGGTTAGAATTGATGAAATCAGTAAATGACGATCGAACATATAGTTTCTCAATCGAAGACAACTCCTAACTACAAAAGCATAACTTCAACGAAAATTCAAACTTCCAAGCTTTCTCATACAACTTCATTGCTATAGCTTCTATTTTCCCATGCCATGTGATCGTATACGTTTGCTGACATAATAAAGAAATTTATTTAAAGTCAGTCCATTAATTTCTTTTTTTATTAAACCGACACACCTTCCTTATGTAAAAAGAAAAAGAAATAAGAATAAAAATATAACATAACGATATGTAATAGATAATGGAAAAAGCCCATTTGTTGTTCCCAAAGGAATTTCTCAAATCTACAGAAATCACAAAGAAGAACGGCACTGATTTTATCTTCTAGCAAGGTGTTACAATTAATCAACACGTTGATTGATGACACTCATGTAGCCTGAACGTATGCTTCGTTACGAGTGTCGTAAATTTAAATTTAAATCTAAAAAACGCCTCCGAGGGCTCATTCTTTCATTATTCATTTCATTTCAAAAGTGGGTCTTGGGGGTTTCTACACAAAGCCTGTTCTACTCGTAGTAGGCAGCAACAAACAACATTTAGAAATTGAGGCATTTACAGAACTTTTCATTCTGAATGTAATTCCCGTATACCAGTTTCACTTAAGCATTATCCTTTCGGATGACAGAATATAAACGGATTCACATCACATGTATGTGGGTGGGAAGTGTGTTTTTTGTCAGTCATTCTTTACTCATAACTATACGGGTGTGTATATGTATTTTATATTGTGTCTGTCTTTAATGTATTCTTTATGCACATGCCCTAGTTACATGTATATACTCGTACACTACAGCTATCAACCATTGTGTATCATGCGATGCAACCGCATAAGAATTTAAATTTAATAAAACACCATGGAAAGGCATAGGAAGGAAGAAGAACTTATCTACCATTCCTGACTTCCTTGATACGGAGACAGAGAGAGCAAGCATCTTTCGACGAATAAATTTTCACTGAAAGCTCTCAGATAATTCTGAAGGAAAAATTGTAGGTGGATTTCATTTGGTTTTAAGGCAATGTTATAAATTTTTTAGAGGTGGAACAGGGAACTACAGAACCGATTAAAACAAATTATTTTCTATCAAGCAGCTTCCATGTTTTTGAGTAGGTAAAACTTCTTATAAAATAACCAGCGAACCTTACACAGTATTCGCATCTTGCAGTAGATGAGTTACATCTCATCACATCTCACACTGTGGTGAAAGTTGTTTTTCTGGAAATAGACGTCCTTTCGAGTGTTAAAAATAAGCGGAACTGGATTCAAAAAATTCAACAGCGACAATTAACTGGCAAACTATCTTTATAATTTGTAGCCAACTGAAAACCAAGGAGTACACTCACGACAAAAACGGCCTCTTTTTAAATTAGAACTTATTTCTCTGGTGTCAACGGTCCAACGGATTTGTAGTTGACCTGAGTGCTCCAACTTAGTAATATTAGCCTCATCTTAAGAAAAATTTGCAATTCAATCACGGCACATAATGAATATTATTATTATTATGCCTCATTGTTTCCCTCATAGTTTTCTGACCTTTTCTTAAATCTAAAAGCATACTAACACCCGCACTATGTTTTCTAAGATCATAAGGGAAGTCGTAACCCCTTGAAGTTCGAGTGAATTATAAAAAAAAGATAATTGTTCAAAAAAAGAGAAAAATATATCCATACGCACATGCATATGTACATAAAAAATTATGACTAAATAACTTAGAACCATCCAGCTGATTACACCAATTTTTGTCAATCTTGTTCTCCTCCGCAGTCGTCTCATTGAACACAAATCAGAGAACAAAAAAAGCAAGAATTCCTCATTGGACCACAAAAAGCTTAACTTTGTTGTCAGGATTAGTTGAGAAAAGATTGACTGGACAAACATAATGGGTTAATGTTTTGCCAGGATTAGTTCAAAATAGAGTCAGTAGGCCAACCTAATGTGTTATTAATGTCTGTTCAAATCAATGTTCATTGCTTATAGTCAATGAATTTTGTGTTGGCAAAAACCAACTCATGGATTCAATTTATCATAAAGAGATTATGTGATATTTTGAAAGAATAATTCAGTGGAAAACTGTTAATTCGTATGGAGTGTTGGTGTTCTCGTCTTTACAAAACTGAGGATACATATGATTGCTATGACTTCCTTTATAACCATTTGAGCTAAGTCAGACCAAAAAATATGCTTATGATAATGAGCAATTTATTCAAAGTTTGTGATTTTCTTTGTTTTATATGATGGCAAAATAAAGTGACAGCTCTAGTAACTGCTCAACCACTACAAGGGGCGAATTATAGAATTCGTTACATCCGTTTGCTGCTGGATTCAACTGAAAGATCGATTAAATACACACATTCTTAACAGAAGTGACCCATAAACACCGGATGCAGCGGAAGCAACGGAACTAGTAGACGAACTTTTAATTAAAACATTAGTTGTCAAAAGCTGAGTTTCATTGGGAATTCATATTCACTTCAGCAAAACATCGCAAGACATCGCACATGGAAAAACAATAACTCTAAAGTGAACAACTATAGTGGACAAAAACAAGTCACTTGCAGACGTGAGCAACAGGGATGGCTGGTAAGTAGAGTTTATGGAATAAAGTAGTATAAGTGAGTACAGCGTTTCATTGAGCGCCTAAGTGAAGTGAATATAAAAATTCACAATAAAACTCGGCTAGAGCCAATTTGAATTTTTCTCTTGTTCTAGTGATTTTAACTAGTTAATATCCTTCAGACAGATTTTATGAGTCACCCCTATCCGGTGCCTAGGGAAAAATTCACCAAACTCGTTCGCAACGTTCTCTATGGGCTGTGCGCTTAAGTCATTTGCACAACTGACAGATTAAGGAGGCTCTCCTGGCTCAACTGAACCCACACTCGAATAAAATTACGGCGGTAGAAATGTTTGGGGACTTTGTTCATTTGAAATTTTAATGAACAATAAGAAAGCAACTTGTGAGAATGACGTCAATCATCGAGTAAGTGTTGGTTGAATGTAGTGACGAGGAAGCCAAATTGAATATTCTTGGAAAAAATAGAGCACCACCATCACAGTGGTACTGCCATGTTCAAGGAAAAATCAGGAGAGCATTGTCACAAATGTACAGTAATACTAGATCTATGCACGACCACGTTCTGGAAGGGAAAAAAACATATTTAAATACATCTTCATTTTGGTTGGTGTCAGACGTGGTATAATCTAAGACCGGGACTTACTGTGACTTGCTGTAATTGACGCGACTGACTTGGTATCGTATCGTATTACTTACTAACTTTGGTGGGCATTAAAGTTTGGGGTGAACCTGAGCCTCAACCAACATTTTTCGATAACGACATCGATTTCGGCCTCTCTCTCTCTCTCTCTCTCTCTCTCTCTCTCTCTCTCTCTCTCTCTCTCTCTCTCTCTCTCTCTCTCTCTCTCTCTCTCTCTCTCTCTCTCTCTCTCTCTCTCTCTCTCTCTCTCTCTCTCTCTCTATATATATATATATATATATATATATATATTCTCTTCTCCAATTTCTCTGCAATGTGCTGTCGAAAACCCGTCAGGGCGGAGCGTTAGTGTCTACCCGATATACATGAACCAGCCGTCTTTCGTAGCCTCGAGATACGTACTCTTCTTGCAATTCCCATGTCGCAGTACAGCTACAATACAACTCGTCCTCTTCTCCACACATTGTCTTCGCATAGGGGACCAAATATCAATCTGAGTACCTACTTTTCTTACCACACGACCAAGGCTTTCCTCATCCGCTTTCTATAAGGTTCACGCTTCCGCGCCGGAAAGCAGAACTGGGATGATAAAGGTTCTATAAAAAGTTACCTTGCTTCATTTAGAAATGGATTTGTTCCTCAACAGCCATATTAACCCAAAAAGGAAACGGTCGGAAAGTATTATTCTTCGATCGATCTCCGTTATTTTACGTAACTATAGTGGATCGAAGGTAGACCTCGAGGTAGTACAGGGCTATTGTGAAGCTTTGTCCAATTCGGCGATGTTTGGTGTCCTTATTTGATGACAACATATACACCAAACCCATTTGTGCCATTTCTGTTCCAATGGTGATTGTTCATCTGGTGTTGACGTTTGGGTTTTGTACAATCTTCTCAAGTATGATGGTAATGAAATCGCATAAAAATTGTTCGCCTTGTCGAAAGCCTATGTCGACCTCAAAGGCCTCGGTGAGTTCTTTACCAACCTTCGACCTCGCAAATCGTTTTACATACTAATGGAAGTGTTGACTCTGGTGTATGCGCAACTTTTTTCCGAAAATGGAAATATTTCTCATATAACACAAAGTGATTCTATGTGGTTGATGTCTTTCGCAATGACTTGGTGAACAGAAAACATTGTGTTACTTATTTGAGTTTATCTGTCTGGTCACACCTCAGCGACCACAAGAGCAGTGCGTTGTTGGATTCTATTTAAAAAATGGTGTAATGTAATAACATTCATTCAAAAAGAGCCACAACCAAAAATACTAGAGGTAAAACAAACCGCACAGTACAAGCACGTTTTCATTGATACTTAATATCATAGTAAATTAATGTACATAATTTTGTTGTCCCCTTTGGCCAACAAAGTTAAGTTCAAAGACATCGTTTTGACTACGTTGCTTTATGAGTGGCAACAGAATGTATTTTGTTACACTACTCCCGAATGCAAGCTATAAGTGAGCAACAGTTGGTAAATCTTAGAAATGAGACGACTGCCCTAATAATTTAGTTATAATGAGAAGAATGCTGATGCATTCTTATTTGTAATAAAGTTGGTAAGAGGGGATATCCCAAATCGATAAGTAAAATAATTTAGGTATAAATAGCTGTAAGAACTGTAAATAAAGTAATTCCATTGAAGAGTGTGAATTCATTTAAACTCCGGCTCTCTAGCCATCCATTTAGAGCTAGCTAGGACTTGTGGCTTTTACAGATTTTAATAGGGTTTCCGACTTGTTGTGCTTACAAATTACCTACGGCTACCGAGAAAGTGGAAACAGTTCACGAACATGGAAATGCCATAAGAAAATGCATGTTTTATATTTTTTTCCCCTTTCCGGTGCCCGTTGCGTAGAACATGAACATTTTTATATTTTATTTTCCTCCTTTGATGCCTTTTGAGCAAAAAAAGACGTGTCTGCCTGTTACAAGGAAGGTTCGAGGTTAAAACCCAGAAATCTAGGAAAAATAAAGTTTTTCTACAGATCTCGCCTTGGGCAAAGAATTTGCAATTTCTCCGATGCATTACATGAAAATTTTTTCTCTATAGGCCGTTCGGAATCGGCAAATAATTTAATGTCCCGTTCATTCACTCACAAAGTATGATTGAGAAAAATGCGCTAGGCCTCGAGGATCTCCCAACCTCTGTTTAACAACTTATTCATTAATAAAAAGGACAGTTTTTAAAATAAACTCAATAAGCACTAACTTTGCTTACAACATAGTACTGCCTACCAAAGGCTTAATCCCTTTTACATTTTTTTTTATCTCGATGCCTGGTGAAATTTACTTCAAGTGATAGAATGAAAAGATTCTTCACAAGCAGCATTTTTAAAAAGAAATCGTTCCTGTCCCACATCTGTTATACATATAACTTCCTCGTACCTCTAGTCATTCAAACTTGATACACCATCGCCATCTAGTACGATGGCAACAACGACGACGATGACGACGTGAACTACGACAACATGCCGTATGATAATCTCTCAGTATCACACATGCATAAAAAGGATCGAATTGCATGTTCTTGTCAGGATTCGTACTACGCTTACCACATGGGAAGTAGTGCATAAGGATGAACTGCACGGACATTTTTGCACTAAAGGACTCCAGTAATTCTCTGTCTTTTACAAGGCTTTTCCTCTTAAGTGTGTATCACTTTTGTGATCTCAAAATTCTGCCACATTCTCCTTGTAACAAAAAAAAACTGAAGGAAAGAAAGAAAAATCACATTTTTGGTGCTGTAAGAAAAGCATAAAATATATTGCGTGTTGTCTACAGACAGCTACTTCAATTTGGATAACATCCTCAGAAGGTGTATATTTATTTTACATCACGTCTAATCAATAGATGAAATATACAACCCAAAGTTAGTATTCCGTGCCTGGAAGCCGATGACTGAAATAATTTATTCAATGGCACGTCTAAGCCTCCTGCCTTAAGTGTCTTTACTCTTTCTTGTTCCGGATCATATAAGAACCTAAAAGGTAATTGAATCAGGAAGGCATATATGGGAGCACGTGATGGTATTTGGAAGTTATTAATTCGTTTTTAATGAGCGCTTTTCCAACCTTTTACATAAACATAAGTTAGAGGGCTTAAGGAGCAGAATTCATTTTCATACATAAAAAGCTTTATGGGGATGTAATACAAAATCCTTGTTGAAGTTGCCAGCTACCAATTAATCGTGGGACGTTGTTTTGGAATAAGCCACTGATTTTTTCAGTTTCTACTTTTATCAGATTAAGTTCGCAGGATAGTGCGGACTGCTAACCTAGTGTTAAGGAAAATAATGAGTATACCACGACTTCTAAACTTCAACTTAAAATAGATCGTTTTGTTGAAGGAGCTGATAATGTCCACGCAATCTGCGTCTGAGATCTTTTAAAAATGTTTGTCTACTCTGCTCAACAAACTGGCCACTGTTAACTATAAAATTGATTCTGTATTTAAGAACAAGCTTCACTTAGCTTTGTGTACAGACTGCTGTAAGGATCTAAGTAAGATAGGTACAAGGTACATCTTCAACCAACCATATTTCCGTACCATGAAGGTTTTCTTTCTCACAAAGATAAAACACATTCCATTCTGCCTCATCCAACTCGATTCAAAGCCTGACGTTTTATTAATTTATAGTTTACACCTTCCGCAGTAAAAAAATACTCGAATAAAAAGAGCAAAGCGTAATGTGAACTAATTTGCACAGCATTTTCTGCACAAAACATAGGATTTATATGTATGTGAACTTAAGCTACATAAAAGCAGAAACAAGGTGTGAAAAGTAAATTGCTGCCGCTTTTTTAAACCGAAACAAACTAGAGCTCTTGCAAATAGCACACTCTAGATTAACTTTCAAGTAGTGTGCGTGTTTTCTGTTCAATCTCTCATCCCAAAAAAACAAGTGAAAAGGAACTTGCATGTTTCGTGGGTATAAGGTTAATAAATAAATAATCCAGAGCGCACAGAGTGTGTTAGTGTTGTTCACCTTGAGAGTTTTTGATTAAATATGCAAATTAGTTAGGAAATTTGTCAGCGATATGGTTAAGCAGTGAATGTGGTGTTGGAATTTGAATGAGTGTGTTGAGTTTAGTTTTTAGTTTAATATATAATTTTAGTTTAATGTAATATTAACGTTATAAATTGGGAGAGTTGTTCAAGAAAAGGAATAAGGTTGCTTCTAGTTTATAATTGACATTTTGAGGACAGCTATAAAAGGAGTGTAGCTGATGTCACTGTTAACAGCTGATTTTTCCCAGTTGAGGTAGAAAATTTAGATGTTTAAGTGTAAAAACCAACGCATATTACTTACTCACTACTTATTTATGTAGGCGCTGCAGTTCGTGACGAACTTCGGCTTCAACCAACATCTTTCGAAAACCAACTCGATTTTGGACGAGTTCTCTCTGAAATGTCGGTTGAGGTCCTCTTCCTCTTATTGCGCCGCATAAGACGAGATTTCCGCGATTTCCCTGCAATGTGTTTTCGAAAGCCCATGGAGCCGGAGCGTTGATGCCCATCCGCTCCTCATGTCCTAAAAACCGTAGTCTGGCGATACGTACTCTTAAAGCTACGCCCGTGTTGCGGTACAGATCATACAGCTCGTCTTTTTCTCCACATATTGTCTTCGCACACGAGGCCAAAGATAATTCGTATTTTTCTTTTGAAACAACCAAGGGTTTTCTTATCCGTTTCCGATAAGGTCCACTCTTTCGCGCCATAAAGCAAGACTGGATTGATTAAGGTCCTATAAGGGGTTACCTTGGTTTTTCTAGAGAGGGTTTCGTTACTCAATGCCTTCTTAATTCAAAGAAGCAGCGGTTGGCAAAAGTTATTTTCAGTTTGATTTCCGAACTGATGTTGTTTTCCGTGTCTATAGCGGAATGTAGGTATCCGAATTCCAGAACTACCTTGAGGCTTTGTCTGCCTATTGTTGTTGTGACGTCGTGTCCTATTCGTCGATGTATGATGTCCTTGTTTGATGACAACATAAATTTCGTTTTGCCATCATTAACCATCAAACCCATTTTTGCCGCTTCTGTTTCAATACTCGAAAGCGCACCTATTACACCAAACTTGATTCTTTCCAAAACTGTGTGCGTAAGCCAGTAGTTGTACAGACTTTTGAAAGACTGTTCCTCTGGTGTTAACATTTGAGTTTTGTACAATCTTTTCAAGTATGACCTTAAATAATTCGCATGGCAGTTTGTCGCCTTGTCGAAAGCCTCTTTCGACATCATCGGTCTCGGTGAGTTCTTTACCAACCGCAAGGCGTGAATGTTCCGACATCGTTCTACATAGTCGTACGAGTCTTGAATGGATGCCGAAACTAGACATGGTTATTATTGTTTTTTGCTACGTAAATGTGTTAGCAATATGAAAGCGTGATGTGCTTTTTAATTCTAAATGAAAAAAAGTCTGTTGTTTTGCTTTTAGCGTATTATTGAATTTTTTTGAAAATCATTTAAGCACGTTTAATAATTGATGAAAATACCATCCACAATCATTAAAGCATCTGCAAAAATACCATCCACATACCTAAGTGAACAACCACAGCTAAATTTTTTTAACCGATAAATCCTTTAATGGAGACTGAAGGTGGCGATACCAGCGATTTCCACGCCATGATTTTACTATAGTTTTCTTATACAATGGGCCCAATGATTCCGCCAGCCTCGCACCAAAAAGCGAGCTTTTTCTGGATGCATTGGTAACTTCTGGCTGCTCTTTACTCGAAGTACGGCAGTTTTGCTTATGCACTTATCCCTTCTACCAGAAATGAGTTTCGTCGTTGAACAGAATTTTTTGATATAAACGTGGATCTTCAGTTAACTTTTTAAAACGTATTCATCAAAAATTCGGCGTTGTAGAAGATCGTTCGGCTTCAACTCTTGCACCAGCTATAATTTGCAAGCGTTCGTTTGTAAGACGATTCATGGGAAAGTCCTGGACCGAATTGGGTCCGAATCACCACATCAGCTATCAAGTGAGCGAGTACTATCTTTCTTTCAAGATTAATTAGTTCAAAGACTGATGAAAGAGTTACTAAAGTGCTCGATGACGTGAGAAAAAATGCCAAAACACATAATTCAGTTACGTATGACTCGATCAAGTGTGCGGCAATTGGGCTACTGAAGGTGTTTGACTGTGACACAAAACCCGTAACGTGTGTGAGCTGTCAAAACCTGGGTTGCGAAAAAGATCATTGCAAAAAATTAACCCGGTATGAAAGTCACATAGAAAGCTTTAAAATGAGAAACATAAAATCTTTCGACTTTGAAAAACCTACGAATTCCAACGCCCTACTCACTTACCAATTATCAGAAGCAAATTAAATAATTTTATATTTTAACAAACAACGAACAACGCAAATTATAATCTCACAAGCTAGCGATAACTCCTTTAAGCTTTAAGGCTTCAAACAGCAACATTTTTAGTAAAAGTCTTCAACTTCTCCCAAAACGACCATATACTCATTGTTACTCTTTTTCCTCCAGCACAAAAGACATTGTTTGATAAGCATCCAGGTAAGGTAGGTAGGTACTAGGTACCTACGACAAATTCAAAACCAAAAAAAGTAATTTAAAACTTTAATACGAAAAGTATTTGTTTGTCGGTTCGTGTGTGTGTGTATGAATACTCGTGGTAGGAAGTGTGTTTGTGCAAGCAAAGCCACATTTACACCAAAAAAAAAGGCAAAATAAAACAAGCCTTATTCTTCTGCATCTGCATTCATGCCACTCAACTTAATCCATTTCACAAATTAACTTCTTTGAGTGAATTTATTTTTAGTGAACTCAAAAAGGCAAAAATACTGTGTGTGAGTATCAGAAAACGTAGTCAGTTTTCAGAAACTATATAAAAACTCAAACCATATTACTTACCATTAGCCGCTTGCAATTTTGTTTCTGCACTGAGAGTTGAATTAAAAATTCAATTTTAATTAAAGTTTGTTAAATAAGACCTATCCAAGCACACGTTCTCACATTTCGTTTCGTTGTTAAGCTCCTATCCTTAGCTTTTATTTAACCTTATAAACACACAAACACACATACCTACTCTCCCACTCACACACTCATATTAATTTTCACACACAAACATTGACTTTAACTATGTTATGTGAAACCATTTAATGGCAAATAGGTACTCAGTACACCGTTGTGGATCTTTTTATATGGTAAAAGACGTTGAAAACTTTTAATTACTCGAGTATGAAGGAGAAAAACAAAGTGCAACTTTTGGTGTGCAATTCTCGCAGTGGGATAGGGTGGAAGACTGTAGTATCCAGGCATTTTGGCGGCGTTGGCGACGCACGTCTTAATTGTAGTACCTACCTACCTCTGTTCTTCAACACGACATGGCAACGTGCACACATAAATTTCACATAATTATCAGAAAACGGCAGCAGCGTCTTTAAAACAAATTAATTACGCAATGCAATCGTCAGGACTTTGAAAAAAAAAAGGAAACTCGTTATAGAACTTATGGCATATTAAGCGTCCAAGGGTTACACAGTATTAATTTCAAAGTACCTACTTGCATAGGCCACTCCCTCTGGGCAGCATGCAAAGAGGCGTTTAGAAAATATTGAAATTAGATTTACCCATTTAAGGTTTTAACTTTTTCTCTTTTCAACTTTTAATAGGACATTTGTCCCTTTATAAAAAAATTATAAAACTGAGAGTTTGAACTTCCAATGAAAGACTCTTAAAGAATTGGCCCATTTAAATATTCCTTCACTAAACATGCTCCTGTTTTGCAACAGAGCGTGAAAGAGCTAAATTATTTGAAAATTAACAAAACGGAAAAAGAGAACACAACAAAGAACACTAAACAAGATATCGTTACCAGAGCAAATTTAACGATGGGTTCGTATACAAATATACACACTGTCATTGTCACACAGCCGAAAATTGGGGACAATGGAACACGAAAGTGTTTGCAAATGGCTTTAAGTACTTTGTGGCTGCAAGCCAAATGACCGTTATTTTACTCTATCGTGCATAAAACAACCACTGCTTAGTCTCTTTGGTTGCCTGGTAGCCATATTGTCACTAGAACTAAATATAAGGTAAATATTATTGGCCGTCAATTTTTAGGAATCTGCAAATTAGAGACTAAGAGACGGAAGTCCTTTTTGAAACATTTAAGTATCCTAACAGACTGAGAAGAACTAGTTAAAGCACTATGTTGCCATAAGACTTAACGGTCAACCAAGAAGTACGGTTTAATTGGTAGCGGCTTACTTTTAAGACTTATAGCTCGAGGCATAGTTAGTCAACAAGTTCTAAACTACAACTCAGTAAATGAGTGCCTCATGAAGATTAAATTCACAGCTCAATTCACAAAAATAAGATTTATATGCGTATATGCATACAAAACATTGACGATATTACCATAGTTAGTTTCTACGAATGTCTTAAGATAGAGGCATGAACGTTACCATTGCCCTCAACACCTAGTAGACTGAAAATCAACAAAATGGGGAAGGCTCAAACACCACCTTAGAGCAAAGCCTTCACAATAACCAATTCTGGCTTAAATCGTTTCTGATTTGATTGTGTGACCGAGTCTAGTTCTGAGTGTCAATAGTTTTCCTTATCTCAAGATTCGTCAGAGTATTTTGCAAACACTTATCAAACCAACTTGCACCCGACTTTCAAAGAATTTTTCAGCTTAGAGTCCTTTCAACAGTCTTTGAATCCTATGTATAATAAATTTCTCTGGCCTCAAGGATGGTACATTAGTTGAATTAATGGCACCATGCGGAATTCAATACGAATTTGGTATTTTGACGAGTCTTAGATTAGTTTTACGGTTTGTGTATCAATCTCATATTATTGACCAAGTAAAGTGTCTTGAAAACTTTTTTTTCGTCAATCTCTCATTTTATAAAGGCATAAATAAATACCTGCTGATCATCGACAGGCGAACGTCTTGATATAGAGCTTCCATCGAACTCTAAAGACAACAGCCTTATGCCAGTACGTATCTCCCTACCAGGGTTGCAAAGTCTTAAATCACTTTTATCTTAACTCTTGACTTTAATTCATAAGTCAGTAAGTGACTTGTGAATTAAAAAAAAATTAATTCATAAGTCAGTAAGTGACTTGTGAATTAAGTAAATCATAAGTCATAAGTTATCAAGTGACTTATGAATTAAATTTTTTATAATTCACAAGTTACCAAGTGACTTATGAATTAGATGAACCGCGGTTAATTCATAAGTCACTTGGTAACTTATGACTTATGATTTACTTAATTCACAAGTCACTTACTGACTTATGAATTATTTTTTTTTTAATTCACAAGTCACTTGCTGACTTATGAATTAATTTTTTTTTAATTCATAAGTCACTTACTGACTTATGACTTAAGGATTTCTTAATTCACAAACTCGCAACCTTGCTCCCTACCCATGGTAAGGTTCAATTATGAATTTAAACTAAACAGAAAACAGATTGAAGGAATTTTTTAAGAAGAGTCTTATGCTGACCTGGAGCACTCAGACCAAAACATAATTCCTGGTCCATTTTTCTAACATGGTAAAAGCCTACCCTACTAATCTAAGAAACCCGATGTAAGATTAACGAGCTGATAACCCATTAATCTTTCATTTCGGGACTAGCCGACTAATTACCTGCTAGTCGAACCACACGGAACTTTTAATGTATTTTGAAAAACTTCTAGGGTCTATGTTAACCTAAGTAGCTAGTATCGTCGAAGAAGAATTCACCGAAACGAGTTTTCCTTCTTGGATATATTTTGAACTTAAATAAAAAATAAATTGACTGGCGCAACAGAGCGGGGAGTCCCAGGACCATACAACCTAGTTGTGGAATGGAGGGGACTTACAATTCTTTTGCCGGTTTGAGGGGCAAATCGACTTAGCGTTTTACTTGACAATGAATTTACTATCAGAGGACTTGCTTACTCCTCGCGAAAAGCGAAACCCGAGGAAAAACATTTTTGTTTTCTGTTTTTGGACTGCCAAGCACAAAATAGTCAACCCTGCTCTGAAGGTAAAATCAAAACATTCGCCGGAAAAACATAAAAATTTTCTGAAAAACAAATTGAAACAAGGACACAGTTTTTGTCACACCACGTTCAAGTGCTTCTGAGATTTATAAACGATTATTTTAGATACTTTCCCATCATAGGAACCACTAAAAGTTCTAAGAAGTTGAAGTTTTTAAGTTCAAGGAATCTCTTCAAGAGAAGATCGAAGTAATACCGCGTTATAAGTACTTGCATCAGCCTGACAAAAGTAGGTAATGCAAAGAGGTTTTACAGTTTGGGAAAGTCTGCACCTCTTATAAGTCATTTTTATGGGAAGTCATCAAAACAGTGCTTTTTCATATATATGTACCGGAGCCATAATTTCAGCCATTTCGCCCTAAGTAGATAAGCTCTACATTTTTGTGAAGGCACTACTCACCCTGCAGTCACAATATTCAGTCGTAACTATGGGGTAGTCCAGGACCTCGTTTCAATTTCAATTTCCACGACTTGTGACTTAAGCTTAGTTAGAAGACTATTCATAGTCAGATTGCGGTGACCGTAGCATGAAGAACAAATCAACATAGACACTCCTCCTTGAAGAGTCTTTGAAAGGACATTTAAAATGGAAATGGAGGGCGAGATCAGCTTAAGACTCTTCAACCGAAAGAGCACCCAGCTAACTAAGACTTTGAATTCGGAAACTGTTCGCCAAGAATCGGATTGGTTAGCGAAGAATGTTGGTTGAGGCACAGAGTCACCCATGTTGGAGCTCACCTTAGAAAGTAAATTTATTGATTTTAAATATTCCTTTTGCAACGTGTAAAAAGAAGTAAATATTTTCTTAAAAAAAAACAGCCCCCCACTCCAATGAGGGATTTTGAATATATTTTTTCTAAATTCTTTTACCTATAACAATTCCTGGTACACCCTAGTTGCAGGTAGGTATTTGGAATGTATTCCTCAGTCTTTATTCAGAACGCAATAATGGCTACATATGTAGCCTAAAAATTCAAAACAAGTGCCTTTTACAAGTCTTTAGAATTTTATGAACACTTTTATTTCTTATCAAGGAAATTAAAGTTTCTTTTTACTTTCCTCAAAAATTCTCATTTTACTTCAATTTCAAAACGTTTATGTAAATAAGGCATTTGTGTTCTATCTAAGACATTGAAGATGTAAATTGTTATGCTAAGAGCCAAACATTACTATAATCTGCTCTAAAACAGCATTTACACGAACCACGTGTCGATGAGTTTTATTTTATTTCTCAAACGACCTCGTCACGCCACGTCTTTAAATCACATTTTAAAATCGTAAAATTATCAATCATACCCAGCATTCAACTATGATTATTTTTTGAAGAAATTATAAAACGCCGCGCCACACTTGCTAGTGTCTCTATCACCCACTTTGTCTGTTTTTGCCTTCTTGCTGAATCTCGATGGCAGTGGTGCCACACTCTACATTTTTTCATTTCATATTTTGAGACACATTTTAGTAGAAGCTGTAGATTAACATCCTGGGTTTTCCTTATCATGAATTGCTTGTACTTGCTGTTTAAGGAGAGTGTCTTAAAAGAAAAGTGGTAACTATCTTAAATTGAAGATTAAGACGTGGAAAGTGTTGCGCTTCTTTAGACTCGACAAATCTATTCTAATATTGAAAAATGTTTCTCAGCGGATATGACATTTCGCGAGGTATTGGCATGTTCTCCAATAGTTAATTCATAGCCATGATTTCTCGATTAGCCGTTCGGAATCGCCAGAAATTAGAAGGTTCCCTCCATTCCCTTCCGCCAATTTCCAATTCACAAGGCATTGTTATGAAAAAAGCGATAGGCCCTATGGCTCCTCTCGCTCTGTTGCGCCACCCTATTTCCTTATTTTCCATTCGTTTCTGTCGTATCCAATCTTAACACCATTGCCTTACATTAAAAACTGACTACGCCTGCTTCTGCGCCTCTTTATTTAGAAAAACCGCCAATATCGAACTTTTGAGATAAGACACGAACCTTGAAGAAAGTTTCGCTTCTCCCCAAACATTATATTCGCCCCAATCACCGTACACACTGCCTCCTTCTGATTAACTTCTCAGTTATATTTCATTCTGCAAACTCACTGACTCGAAAACAACCTCTTTTTGTTAATGGATGTACATTACAATATAAAACGATTAAAGTATATGAAATACTTTTGAAGAGCCAAAGTGAAAACATCTAACATCAACAAGTTTGCGATTTTAAACATTCTGTTTCTAAACTCAGTTCTTTTTAAAAACTCTCTCATAAAGTGGCAACACTTTCTTCAAGAGTCGTCATCTTGGTATAAGAGATTTCCCTTGGTTATGTTATTCCAGCAGCCTCCATTTCATTTTCTTTGGCGATTATGAAAAAAACTTTTTATCCAAGAGTCGTAAAATGCAAACTGTGTTGAATTTCAAGTTTTCACTCAGTGGAAGCCTTCCGCCAATTTCCACCACCCACTTTCTCTGTTTTACTTTTCTTCGTCATACTGTACAATCTACAGTGTAGTACATATACATATTTTAGACTGGATTTTGAAGATTATTTCTTCGTCTTCTTCATAATAATTCATTTCTTTGTTATTTTATTTGCAGTTTGCCTTGCAGTCCGCCGACAAGGCATGGCAATGAGATGTGAACGAGAGGATAAATATAGAGGCTATCCAACTATAGCATTCGTCCGTTAAGAGTGTTTTGAAATAATAAAAAGAAACAAGAGAAGTACACCAGAGGAAGATATTTTGTTTCAAAAAGATTGCTTTATAGTCATGTTAAATAAGCATTCGGTAAGAATTCATAAGTTTCCCGATGGCACAGTGCAAAATAAGAAAGTTTGTCGTGGGGGTGCCCGATTGAGAAGTATTGCAGAACTAAGCAACACACAAGATACCAACTGTCGATCGCAATTGGACAAGGACAAACGGTTGTTGTAGAAGAGAATAGAGCCTTCATATTTTTTCTGAAGATGGTTAATGCTGTCGATTAAAAAATAAACATCAGAACAAAGGAACTTGATTGTCCAGCGAGGTCATAAATTGTATTCGTAATTTGATTGTTGTGTAGCAACTGAGTTATGTAGGAGGGTAGACATTTTCATTGAATTTGTGATGCTCTTCTGCAGAATAACATGAACAACGTTATTGCAATCGCAACACCGCAGAGTGTAGGGAATGCTTTCTCTTTGAAGGGTACATTTGAGTAATTTTTCAAAACTGAATCGAAGGTATGCAAACAGTGGTGCTGGAAAGTTTGCCACTCACTACTTTAAAATAAAACATTTGACATCGCCTCATATTATTTCATAAGAGTGGCTAACTTAGCTGGTTTTCAGTAGCACATTCTTTCCCTTGAATCTTCCATGACATTGTTGATAGTTGTGGGCTGTGGCTTAAAAGTTATTTTTTATAATTAACGTGCACATCAAGGGGTTATGACTACCCTTATAATAGGTTCGGTCGTTTAACTTTGCTCAGGTTTGACCCAGGTTTCTTTGACAACCCTATGAGTTGTCAAAAAACCTGGGGTTTCCAGTCCTCAAAAAACACTAAACCACAAAATCACCGAACATCCCTGTCATTTGAATAAAAATACATGCCATTTGACAGTCTTCAACTCGCCCGAGCAAAAACCTAAGCGAGTTGAGGGCAAACCCAGGCCAACCCCAGGGCTCAAAAAACACTGAGTTTGACATTCTGGGCGAAATTAGGTTTTTAAAAAAACGCTTTGTGGCGACCACAGGTCGATCCCAACGCTTCAACGAACGAACCTAGTGTTAAAAGACACAGTTCGAGTATTTAGGAATGTAGGAGAAAATTTAATAGGAGACACAAAGTTGAATTTTTGTGAGTCGTAATGTAGGGGAAAAGCGACTAGAATAACATTGAATCATTGAATCTTTTACTTTTTGTTGGCTTACATCGGTTATTCACTTCTCTTAACCAAAAAAATCCAAAGGGCATCTCGGCCAACTGACATCCCCAATACGACTAATAACACGATTTGGGAATTTGGTGTGCAAAAGATCGATTATGGCAAGTTGCACCCTCTTTTGTGAACCAGATAGACCCAATTCTATGTTATTAATTTCAGTAAAAAAAAAGAATAATAAAACTACAGCTGTAACGTCCATCGCGTTGACCGAAACGTTGTTTTCAGTCACATTTTTGGAGAAAAATGGTCCAATGATGACTCCACTCCCCAATCCGAACAAAACTGTCATTCTCTGTGGATGCGTTAGTTTCTAGAAAATAACGTTCGGGTCTTTCGAACTCTAGATGTGGCAATATTGTGTGTTAACCTAACCGGAGCCTCGAGTATAGTCTGAAAAATTGATTTATTGTTCAAGATCGTTGTCTTAGCTGGTCGAAGATCCAAACTGCGAAGTGATAACTAAGTGGATGGTCTCTCGCCTTGAATTGCTGAGTCAATTGGATTCTGTAAGGTGTGAGTGAATATTACGAGGTCTCCGTGCAAAAACTTTTCCAGGCTAATGAGTGAAATATAAAGCTGTTGAATTTATGTTATTTGATTGATTCTCTCTAAACTACAGCATCAGCCACATACTCGTCTGTGCACAAAGTTCGAAGACAGGGACTATGAGCGTTACCCTCTTGCGTACCAGTGGCACGAACTTTTGGCAAAAGTTTGAGTTCAGGGGACGGGTGCTTCATTACGTCCAAAATATTTTCAAATCACATATTTCTTTTGGGCTATATAGTAGGTATTTTGAAAATGGTATTGCAATAATTTCT
Source organism: Melanostoma scalare (assembly GCA_949752695.1). NCBI lineage: Eukaryota > Metazoa > Arthropoda > Insecta > Diptera > Syrphidae > Melanostoma > Melanostoma scalare. The sequence continues at coordinate 182,983,441 of OX456986.1, read as the reverse complement.
AAACATTGTTTTAACCCATTCCGCAAACACTGACTGATTGCCAAAATGTTTGCCTCTGTTGGGATTCGAACCACGAACCGCTGGGCTAATAGGCAGACAGGCTAACCTAACCATCACACCACGGGTACCAGTTTAATACTTGCATAAATCAAATATTATATCCTCCCGACGACGGTCCTCCTTTTTCTTTTTCTTCTTCTTCTCTCTTTTCGACGTCATGAGAGCAATGCGAAATCTATTTCTTCTTTTCATTTCCGGCGTTACGAGTAGTGATCTTGAAATCTATCTAACTGCTTAAATAGGGTAGGGTAGTGTACGCCCGCCGCATTGACCTCGGAACGCTTCGGCAAACCATCCAATTTAGCATTGTTCCATGTCTGAGGCCAGCCAGCAGCCAAGTGCAGATTTCGTAGCATTTGTCTGTTCCAGGAGTGTTTTGGTTTGCCTTTCTGTTCTTTTCCCCGAACGTAGTATGGAATTGCCTTTTTGACGGGTTTTCCGGACCACTCCTTTGAACATGACAATACCAAGATGATATTTTTATGGTGATCTTCGTACTTCTAATACGATCAAGCCGTGTTCCTCCTGGTGTCATATGGAGGATCATCATCTCAGTCGCCGTCAACTTTTTTTTTATACTTTTTGTACACTGCCCCACATTGTGTATCGCATGCGACTTAGGGTTTCCCTGCTTTACGAGGTTTTTCTTAACTGCTTCAAAGCAATATCTTAGTTTGTATATTAAGTGCCAGGCACCTTTGTTATACGTTTGTCGTACTAGTACTCTCTAGGTGTCTTATACTGATCATACAAACCAAGATAATCAAACGTATACCCTCTCAATTCATAAAAAAGGCCTTTGGGCTACTTGTACACCAAATTTATCTTTAAAACGATGATGGCAACCCGTGCCGACATCGTTCTGAAAAATATTTGTGTGAATTTATTGTTAAATGACAACTTAGCACATTTCGAACGATAAGTAGTGCGGTTTCTGACAGCTCTAGGTATTATTTAAATAACCTCGAATTCAGTAATAACAACTATTTTCAGATGAAGTAGAATCAAAACTGCAGTAAAAAACACAAAAATCTGAGACACCCTAATGTGAGAGTTAGACGTACAAATGCAGCGTAGAGTCTTCCCTTCACCTAAGGGGACATTTCTCTTTCACCAAAGGTGACGGAATTTTCTTGCTACTTCATTTACCTTACGCTTACTTCTTGACGATTGATGTCGTCATCACAAGTTGCTAAACTATTGATCATTGATCCCAGATATTTAAACTTTTCGTGTTTGGGAAATGCATTTCTATTCTAATAAATGTTAAGATAAGAAAATGGACAATACTGGTATCTAACAATTCTTTTGTGGAATATTACGGTACCCTCTACATTCTAATACAAAGTGCTCCTTGCAGGGATGTAGAATCCTTGCTTATGGTAGCTCCATTGATTGTCAGCAAGGAATAGTTGATGCATTTTGTTGTTGTGTACTTTTCCTTCCAACAAGTAGTCATGGATTGTAATAAAGATCAGAGAACTCAAAACGCTTCCTTGATGTAGGTAAACTTACTATGACCCCCAACCGAAGGTAGGGGCCAAAAAAGCAATGATTGCCAAAGTCAACACCATCTTGTTAATACTAAACAACCTTCGTAATAAAAAGAATGAAGAGTTGTTCAGAAAAAACCGAAAAACAACTGAATGTCAAATACTCGCCCCCAGTGTGCAAAACTTTTTTATACCTACACAAAACTTTGCTGGTACACGAAATATTGTTTCGAGCCAAAAATAGTTTCTGCAACTCTGACCTCATTTCATTATCCTTTTCATTTCAATAGTACCCTAGTTGTAATGAAAGATCGATTTGCGAATAAAATAAAAACACGAACTACAGCATAGCGCACATTAAAAAGAGAAATTCTGAAACAAATTAATTTGATTTCTACCCAAATACTTCCTGCCTCTCGGCATTGAACACTGTAACACGAATTAAATTATTATAAGCGATTTTATTGAGTTGTTCTTTTTACTCTCTCCATATGCATACATAGATATAGATCGAGTTGGGGGCGCACTTGTTCTGAAACACCTTCTGCTGCGCCACCTCCATTCCGCACTACACTTACCAATGCACTATACACCATCAATGGACAAGGAGATAAGCCATTTTATGCAAAATGATGATGCTGTTATAAATGCTCGTGGCGCATAACACACGCTATACCATACAGCTAGGTTATAAAAATGCAGTTAAATTTTTAAATGGATTAACCATCAATATGTTTTGTTGACAGAAATAAATTACCTTGAAATATGTTATAATTGGGTTATCTCTGCGCGTTTTATTGATGTAATTTTAAGTGCTCTGCTGTACCATTGGACGAGGCGGCCGCGACCGGCCGGCAAACAGGGCAAGAATTAACGAAATTTTGCACATGGCTGGTAATTCATGTTTGTAATTAATTTAAAAATAAAAATGAAAGTAAAAATAAAAGAGAAAAAAAAGAATCCATACAGAATTATACCCTTGTTCGTGTTTACACGAAAATTTACTTCACAGCCTTCAATTGAATTAACTCTTGAAACAAATTAAGTTAACGCCCAAGCGAGAGGTGTGTAAAAATAATTTTATGGATGAGGTCTCGTGGTTGATCCGGGGTATTTATATTTTTTGCCACCACCTAACCACTTTGCCAATCAATCAGGCAATATAAACCAGCCACAGCAGATGGAGATGAGAGAGGACTTAAGATAAACAGTTTTATGAGGTGTTTTGATTAAGCTGAGGGAGCGCTATATCTACCTTGTGATACACAAATAACCAGTGAATTGTATTAAGGTTTTATAACTTTTGGGAGCCACGAGGCTTCTCTTAAGGGTAGCACTTATTTAATAGAATTTATCATAAAAGTTGTAGCCCGGCCATCAGAGCTGAGGGCTTATTGTGTTTTCTAATCGGATCATAAAATAGTAGCTATCTCTTGGTTGGTTTCTTATATTTGGCATAGGTACCTACCTACTATTAAATCGGTATAGTCTTTTTCTTATGTAACTGTGTTTTTATGTGTAGGCACAGGTAGGTAGGTACCCAAGGGAGTTTTGAAATTTAAGGACAGTCCCAAATGAGACTTTATGTTGCGAGGGGATGATTATGATTGTGGCTTGGTCTTTAATTGTAGGCTTTTATTTGATTAACAGAAGTGTCCTAATTTGGAAGAGCCATTAACTTATTCACAGCTGACCCTCCAATTCCATCTCAGCTAAGAGTAAAACTCTCAAGTGCTTTTAAAGTATTTTTATCCTGACCAACTCTGAAGAGAAAGATACCTTTCTAACCTTAGCTATAGATACACAAATGTTAACCGCACCGCACCCCACCACACCTGATTTCTCACTTAATTATTCTTTTCAACCATCAATCACCTGAATAACCGTAAAATGATGAAAACAATCTATTTACATCCCCTTAACGATTAGCCTTTTGAAATTTGCACATTCTGCTCATCCACAAAACACCATAACACTTAAAGAACTAAGTAAAAGCATAGGCATACGGTTTACCCTCCCTTTAATCCCATGCCTTCGTCAACCTATTTTAGAACAATAATTACCGCATAAGGGTTGAAATACAAAACTTTCTAAGTGGAATAAACAGCTTTGGCTGTCAGGCTTAGTCCGTCTATCAATAATTGCCTTGGTTAAGGAAGTCGAACCGTTGCGTTGCTCCTTACCCGCAGTTCTCTTACTAAGCCATTGAAGTTTTGAACAAAATAACTTTACCTACCTACCTACTTACTTGGAATGCCGCCAGTCGCTAATATTCATAATAATTCATAAGCTTAAAGCCACTTAAATGTTCGGTTGCTCTTTGAACTTTCTCCCTACTTTTTTGCAGTCGTTTAGATGACTGCTGATATTCGATATGAGCGAGTGAGCGTGTGGGTGTGCAAATGACTATAGAAACACCGAAATTAGTGTGATTGAAGCAGAGTGTTATGGGTTTCCCAGACACAACGTCGTTCATGTCCTTAATTAGGATCTAATGATGTAATGTCAAACTAAATGCGAACTTGGAAAAGAGGCGTATTTCGCCGTACTGCGGCTCTGTACTGTGACATTAAAAAGTTCATATCGAAACAAGGACTCTTTACTTAAATATCATTTATCCTAGTCACGTTCACACATTAAAACTTTTCGTTTTTTGCTTTCTTTGTTTTTGAAATAAAGAATAATGTTCTGAAGTCTCATTAGTGAAAATGTTTCGCAGTTCCTGTTATGATATACCACCACACTTACCAACAACATTTTTTGTACTTCTGTTGACAGGAAACCTTTCACACCATCTGTCCTCAAAAATAGTAAATATTAAAAAAAAAGAAAAACCATTAGAAAAAACAATCCCCCTCCTATCTGAAAACTTAAACCAGTGATAACAGAATCTTCATGCAACTAAAAGCAATCATGGGCACTGAGACAAAACTGAAACAAAAATCATCCTTTCGAAAAAAGAGGATATAAATTAAAAATGTACACTCCAACTCTCCAAGTGAATGCAATGGTACGTGTACGTGCCAAAAAATTCATGTGAAAATATGTCAAAAGTAAAAACCCTCTGGAATAGTGAATAGATGTTGAAAAACAGACTCTCGCTGAAAGATGGAGACCAAAAAAAAAAAATAACAAAAGTAATGGAGAATGTGAAAAGGAACACAAGAAAAGTAATAATGTTCATGGTTGTAAACAAAAAAGGGATATGTATCCTTGAACTCCATTAGATAATAATGATAATAACAACAACATCGGGATAACAAGTAGGTAAGTATATAATGTATGAGATGACGATGACGACGACGCCGCCGTCGTCATCCATATCCACATGTGTATAAAAAAGAAACACGAAACTTTCAACCCGATCTCGAACAGGAGGCGGAAGCTGCCAAAGCTCAACAATAATCCGCATGGTAGATGAGAAGTTTCAAAAAGTAGGGGAAGTGCTAGTGTTGGTGCTCAGAGAGCAGCTATCGAAGCTTCTAAATCGTGAGAGTGCTGGAAATTTGACTGCGCCTGACTGTTCCCAGTTGAGGAAGCTTTAAGCTGACTATCCCAATTCGTACTTTATTAAGCGAGAAAGTGCTTGAATGAGTCTGAAAGCTGTAAGTGCAAAGTCGATATTTGAAGCAACAAGTCGTTGTCGTTGGTATAGTAGTTTTCAGCTTCAAGGTCTGATGTCGTCGACCGAGAATTGTTTTGTTGTAAACGCCAAAATGCACTTTTTTAAAGTGGGTATGCAGTAATATGTTTTTAAAGGTCCTTGTTCGATCTCTGCAATCAGAATTGACCTATCATTTACCGTTGCTGTGATAAATAGCATGGACTTTGTCGTATATCCTCAAAATACGCATACCCTTAGTTTTGTTTTGTCGTAAGCGCCAGTTTTTGGCATATACGACAAAAATTCCATGCATTTTACCGCGATTTTTTCTTTAATATTGGTTTGTCGTACGTCTATGGGCTTAAGACATACGATCGAAAATTTAAAACAAAACATTAAAATTGCTTTGTCGTACGTGTATGAGACTCACATAGAATGTAAGACTGATCTAATAGACATACAACACAAATAAAACAAAAAAAAATCCGGTTTGGTTTGTCGTACGTGCATATATTTTTTGGTAAATATTTAGAAGTGGGGCTCCAGCCCAAATCGGTCCAAAAAAATTTTCTAACAATTCTGGATTATTTTATAGTATAAAAATAGATGTTTTGAAGTGGGGGAAGACATTTTGCTTACAGAAAACAATTGCTATTTCCATATTTAGCATGAGCAGCCTAATTCTGCGGAAACAGGGTTCAAATACTGAGCCCCGCGAAGCGGGCCATGCGGAAAGCTGTTGCATACGGAAATTATTTGCTTTATTATTTCCGTATGCAACAGCTTTCCGCATGGCCCGCTTCGCGGGGCTCATTATTTGAACCCTGTTTCCGCAGAATTAGGCTGCTCATGCTAAATATGAAAATAGCAAATAATTTCCGTATGCAACAGCTTTCCGCATGGCCCGCTTCGCGGGGCTCATTATTTAAACCCTTTTTCCGCAGAATTAGGCTGCTCATGCTAAATATGGAAATAGCAATTGTTTTCTGTAAGCAAAATGTCTTCCCCCACTTCAAAACATCTATTTTTATACTATAAAATAATCCAGAATTGTTAGAAAATTTTTTTTGACCGATTTGGGCTGGAGCCCCACTTCTAAATATTTACCTATTTTTTTACTGGAGGTGCAGAAAGTATAAATACCAGACCGATCAAAAAAAAATTCAGTTGGCTGCAAAATATCGTTGAGTAAGGTTGTGCTTCATCGTGAGCAATGGATTCACCGCTGAGGAATGTTTCGCAGGAAATACTTTCGTAAGTACATAATCTACCGATACTGTAAATTTCTTTATAAGTGAAAAGTATAAATACAAACTGTGCATTTAAATTTATTCTTAGACTAATTGATCAAATAGTTCCAAGCGAAGCTGAATTTGCCAAAATTAATGTAGAATCCGACTTAGTTTTATCTGAAAACGATTAAATCTTATAGATTTAACTACACTTTCATATTTATAGTCATAGGATGACTTTTTTGTTATCGTTTATAAAAAATGTTAATTTTATTTCATTTATTTACTTCTTGTTAACTTTATGGTCATAGAATGACTTTTTTGTCTTTTAATAAATAATTAATTTTTTGTAAACCTAGACTCCCAACGAAAAGACTGTTTTGTATGTAAAAAGTATTTTAACTGTAACTTATCAAATAAAAACATTGTTAAAATTGAAAATTGACTTTTTTTAGTTGGTTCTCATACGAATTTGTATTGGATTATACTACATGTTGAGAATTGGAATGTCGTTCGTGCGTTCACTTTGTCGTACGTGTATGGGATGGAAACAAAAGCTTTTTTTGGTGGCGTATACGACAAACTCATTTTGGGTAAAAACCTTTATAAATTCAAAACTACTGTAGGTAGAACGGTCTAGAACACATTATTCAAAAGATGATATTTAACATAATATTTATATTAATAACGAACAAAAACTTTATCGGGCCATTTTTTTTTTATATGACCGCAAACCTTAAAATGCGATTTCCCAAAATCGGAAAATTGGCGTATACAACAAACCAATTCTCGGGCGACGATGTGTCTGATGTGAAAGCACTTTAAGTGCGGTGAAAGGAATCAAAATAAACAATTTTTGAGAAAATGCTTTTTTATTGCTTTTTTTCAATTCATCCATTGACTCTTCTTCATTCAAGAGGCTGTTGAATTTCGACTCACATCACAATTTATCTAAAACTGGCTGAAGAGGTAGTGGCTGAAGTCTAAGCATAAGGCGGATGGTATTAACGCTTCCTCATGAAGAAAGGAAGGAGCAAGTTGGTTTTAATCTAGAAATGAACTTTATACTGATACTTCTGGTGATGAACTAACTATTCAAGCCTCCTACTTATTTCTGCAGCTCTCTGTTCTTAAGGTTTATATGGTTGGGAAGTTTTTAGAACTTCTTTAAAATGTTAGAGAAATGCTTCGCCATCGGTCATGGACTCTAATACCTTTGTTTTTGGCGTAGTTCTCAAAATGTGGAAACACATTCCTGCGTAAAGATAGAACTACTTAGTTTCCTTTCCTAGCCTACCACATTTTGTAAGCGTAGGTTTTTCCTTTCTTTTTCAAAGTTTACTCAACGTTTGAAAAGTGAGATCCGATAGACATTTGAAGGATCGACTGCAAATTTTTGTTCATTATCGGGTACAAAATATTTTGGAATTCCTCACAACCTTGCTTAGTTGCAATGGGGGTAACTTATAATTTCTGCCGGTTCCGGACGGGCGAATCAAGAAAGTGCTTTTCATGTCAATGGATCTACTATCGGACGACTTGCCAATTCCTCGTGAAAGGTTACATCCGTGGAAAGACGTTTTTGTTTTCTGTTGGGACTCGAACGACAAACCTCCTGCGTAATTGGCAGATATACTAACCATTACGCCACCGTGGTCATTGAAAACCTAAAAAAAAAAATGAATAATGCGGACGGAGAAACTCATTCCCATTGATAAAACTAATTTTTTTTCATAATTTCATCTTTTTAGTAAAAACTTGCGCTGGTATGGTTTTAACTGAAGAACGCAAACAGGTCTACTGTGACACTATATAAGCCAGTTTTTAAGCAAAGCCTTCCAGAACTTCACAGAAAGCCAGAAGACGCTGCTCGATTTGATTTAGAAAAGTGTCATTATTTGCGTAGCAAGCTTCACAAGGAACCCAGCTACTGAAATATTTATATAATTAACGTGCATTTCAAGGGTATACAATATACATACAAGGGTACAGTATAGAACACATTGCGAGCATTAAGGAAAGTAGGAGAGGGCTAAATAGGAGATACTGATGAACACCGCATTTGAGCAGAGTTAGCTAACGCATTTTACATTCGAATTGTGCGACTAAGAAATTAATCTCTATACTAAACTGTATACGCCTGAAATCGGGCTGGAGGTAAAACTGATGAGCATACCTTGCGAGGCGGTTGTTCTGGCTAGTAATGTTGCGGGGGAGGAATGCAGCTGGCTATTTCACTAGAACACTATTTGTAGAAAAAGTGGTAAAAGAGAGGCAGATAAAGAGAGAGACAGGTAACTTTTGGTGAAAGTTCCAGAGTTAATCGATTCCACAATTGAACTTTCACTTGTCAGTCTTAACGCTCAACCATATTACGCAGGTGCCAAAAAGTTTGGGGAGCATATCACCAAATATATAGGAGTTATACTCTAGTTTTGGACGTATGTAAGCTTTATAGGTAGGTTATGAGATAGAATGAACTAACGGTTGATTTTTTTTTCACCACACTTTGATCAGTGTATATCTTATCTTAAGCCCTGTAGTGTTGTAACGTCCTATGTAGCTTTAAACTTATGAGTCTTTGGTAGGTCCGTTTTCAACCATTTTGTGGTCTTAATGAAGTTCATCAGACTATTCCTTGGAAGGTTTGATAATTCGTCTAGCTTTTTGAAGAAGTAATGTAGGTTTTAAAAATTTTATCTAGATCAGAACGGGTAAAAAATTGCCTGCATCGCTTTAGGAAACCTACCTATTTTTAGCGACTTCAAATATGTGGTCATTCGAAAGAAGGTCATCGTTTACAAACATACCGAGTACTGGCAGCTTTTCGGTTTCTTGGATACATTCCATTATGGATAGTGGTATTGGGGGGATGTTAAGCTTAAATGACAAATGACAACATTGTGCTCTCGAAGCATTTATCTACTAGCCAGAGGAGTATTTCTCATGAAAATATGGCTTTCTGCTTTTTAAGGGATGCAAAATTGTGCCAGCTCCTGTAATGTAGGAGATCATATGCGCGGTCTTTAAATCTTACGGAGGCATTCTCTCTACGGTTGTGCTATTGACAGATCCTTTCCTAGATAGAAAACCTCTCTGAGAAGCTCATTAGACAAAGTTTTAATTCGAGCCATAACAAATGAGAAAGCTGACTGAGGTTCTAACTAAGCAAGTTCATCGGCAATTTCATTCCCTGATTAGGGCTGACGAAAACCCAAAAAAGTGCCATTGATTTAAGTCCTCCAATCGCCTTGAGAGAAATTAGTACAGAAATAATATAGAAAATTGAGTACAGCCTCAAGATGGGCTTGACTATGAGATTCTCTGATACTTCTCCTTTTCCTGTTATTCTTTGAAACAAAGTGAAGAAAAATGAGCATGTAGATAATCCCGTTATAAGCAAATACAACGCGCTATGTGTGTACTTCGCTTAGCTCGTACTTGAAACAATCCTAAACCCGGAAGTTTGCCGACCCTTTCTACGCAAACTGAGGCAGGTACATACGTGGGAGAGTTATGAAGACAAAAACCTTCTTCTTTTTTTCTTGTCCTAGTGGCTTGAGAACTGAGGTGATCGTTTTAGCTGGATTCGAGTGGTGACCCGATTTTAGCTAGATTATCCGCCATTTTGTTTCCTGTTATGCCATACGATGTCCTGGAACCCAGATTAAAGTTACGGTGTTCGTTGAGCTGAGCGGTCTTAGATTACTGCGACAACGACTACTAGTTTGGATTTTGTGACAATGGATGAGATAGGTTTAATGGCCGCCTGGCTGTCTATGAAGAAGTCAATAATTTTGTCGACCAAGTTCTGCAGACACTGCAAAAGTCGGGGAGCTTGAGTGATCTGTTCATAGGAGGGTAATTTGAGAAGATGCCTGACCCTACCCTCTCGTCCGTTTTTGACGGAGACATGATTTTCTTTTATAGCCCTGTTTTCCTCCCAGCGTTCTCTTGTCGGAATAAATGGCCACTGGATTGAAATCAGTATCCAGGGGGTGTAGTCTGTTTGAATATCTGTATCAGTATGGTTCATAACGATTCTGTGGCCTGATATGCCTGTTTTCCAATCATTTCATTGTTTGAATCGCAGTGCACTTTATGTAATCTCTTTTGTAAGAAGGTCTAGGGGGGCTAACGACAGGAAGGTTTCCAGAGCTGCCATTAGTATCGTTCTCATGGCACTGGTTGAGCCAATGCATGTAAGCCTTTTGATCTTGGTCATGGTTTTAAAGTTTGACGCCTTCTCTAGTGATGGCCACCAAACCAAGCAATTTTATGTGGGGATTGGTCTTATTATGAATGTGTATATCAAGTGAATTATTTTGGGACCAGATCCACATATTTTTTCCAAAAATTCTACTGCAAGTGTACGAAAAACCGCGTGCTGTTGTAATTTGTTTATTACTCTGTTGTGTCTCTTGTGGGTGTATCAGCCGACGGTCTTTGTTACCAGCGCCAGTATGTAATGTTTCGTTTCGTTTCATTGCCACGAAAACCTTCAAGTAGAGTAATACTATACGTCAATAAAAATAACGGATGCGTTTTTGTCACGTCTTAGCAATTACAGTCATGGTAAAAAGTATGAGAAAATTGCAGCAAATTCCTCATGAAATAAAAATAAACAGGGTTACGCGACAGATTACAATTCTTCATTTTCAGAGCTCAGGTATTCGGAGTAAAAAAAATTCACATTAATCTCAGCAACTTCCTGATATCAATTTCATTTGAAACTCTTTTTCAAATCCTTTTTGTCTCGAATTTATTAATTTATATTGTATTGAGATCTTCTTCAATGTATAGCAATGCCATCCTTCAGTGAGAGAATCAGGTTGTTTTGCTTCAGAGATGACAAAATACTGTCTCCAATTCCAAATGAAGCAAGTAAAATTGTCTTGACATTTTTTATTTTAATATTAATTTATTATATTAATATTTTAATTAGTAGCTCATCACAAAAGATGTTTGAAGTCATCGTCAAATTTTAATACAGAACAAAAAATACTTCATCGTTGCTCCAAAGTAAAGAACGACAGTAAGTCATTGCCTCTTTTCTTTAGTTGTTCGAAATATTAGCTAAAGGAAATCCTGCTGTTTCATTTGGAGTAAACAATTTAAGATTCTTTCTTTTTACATTCCAGCAATTCTCATTCCAAGAGCTCCAAATAATCTCAATAACTTATCTTCCCAAATCACTTGTCTCAAGTTAAGAGAATGGAGCACAGCTGCTCAAAAAAAGTAGAAAAAAAAACACTATACCTACTACTACACAACTAGTCAGTAGAGATAAAAAAAGGAAAGCAAAAAAAAAACACTTTGAAGAAAATCCCTGCCGAATCACCATATACCAAACTGATGCACCTTTCATGTCAGAGATGCCTGCAATTTGCACTGCCATCGTCTTTGCTGCTGCTGCATTTGAATGGTGAATCTTACTTGAAAATTCCACGAACAGGAATAAAACACAAAATTCAATCTTTCACCTCACTGAAGCAGATTGATTTATTCATCCTTTGGTAAGTCGAAGTAAAAAACAAAGTAAGTAAAGGATGGAGTGGTTTGGAATCTTCTGTGCGAGGATGAAATACGAAAAAATAAAAAAAAATCATCTTGCATATCTTTGAATTTTTCGAACGTCTCCAGTCTACACTGCCTCTCCCACTTCAACTAACAAGCTTTAATTTGAAAATGTTGCATGAGTGAGCAGGAATAACAGCCGAAGCAGGAGCAAAGGCAGCGAGAAATACAGCGACAGCACAACGCAGACAAATAATAAAATTAGTGGAAATCTACGTTGCTTGAAGGCCGAAGGCACTGCCTTAACTACTCCCACGTCGGATCCGGCTCTGTGTGTCAGCCTTTGTTGAGCATATCGTAACTTGAAGTGGATTTCCTTTTGCTGAAAAACACTCTGTGTTTCTCTGTGGTAGTAGTAGTTCTAAATTAGATCTCTTTCCTAAAATCTAATCTTCTCCCAATGGATTTCAAAATGCGATAAAACGAATTTTATACGTGTAGTCTATACAACTACACGATGCTTCATGCAAAAGGACCAATGGAAAAGAAAACATTCTAGTCTAGCTATAGTGCATCCGATCGGCAATCCTGTTTAGTATTCAAAGTGTCGGATGATTGTAAAAGTTTATTGGGTCGTAGGAACATTTCATCCCATTTTTTTTTTTTTTTGGTTTTGTTTTTCTTGTTCCCTGTGCCGCTGCAGTGGTAAAGAGGAGAATAACCTCTTTTGAAGTCATCCCAGCCACAGCAGCAGAGCTTTGATTTGTGTTTTTGCGCGTGTGTGGTTTTTGGTGTGAAAAGGCGAGGTACATACGGCGCGAAATGAGGGCGCATTGCTATAAAAGCTAACACGCGTTTTTGACATGACAGGCATACTTTTCAATTATTAGTTTTCACGAAATCTGTTGAAAGCTATCAACAACATTTATATTCAGCTGTGAGTCGATTAGATAAAATAGATTTTGGGAAAACGCCAGTTTGGCACGAACGTCGCACGTGTAATCAACGGCATTGTTAATGTCAACTCAGTTGCAGTTACTTGAATGTGTGCTATGAGAGGAATTGCAATAATTATTACCCAGCAAATAATTATTACCTAGTGACCGTCTGTTCTGTACCAGTTGGTCGTATTGACATTTTTAATGGCATGTCCTGCGGAATAGTAAACAATTATACTGCAATTTTGTTGGAAAATGTAGACGCCTTATTGGCAGGAGTTTCTTTTTTCTAGTTAAAATTTAAGTTTTCTCTCTCAAGTCTTCTGTTTTTGAAACCTTTGCCCGTCTCCTGCTTTGACTCTGACCTTTTTGTAATTGCAGATAAAAAACTGGGTTTGGGCTTGGGGTTATTTAAAGAAAACTGCGGACTTTCAGAAACTGCACTGATTTTTGTTTGAAATGTGCTGTGATAGATCGAGAAGTATGAAAGTTCGAAAAGTTCGCCAGGGTTGCGTCATCTAAATTAGTGAGAAATCTAATCAGCAAAAGGGTCAAGGAATTTGAAATGGGTAAGTATGTATACAATTTCTATTATTCGATTATAGGAAGGATAATAAATCAAATATTTTACAAAAGTATGACAAGAGTATCACAGACGCGTCTGGTAAAATAGAAATAAATAGAGTGGCACAATAAAGCGGGTTGCTCCGGAGCCTTGCGCTTTTCTCACAACCATTGCCTTTGTGAGGGAACATACAATTTTCTGCAGATTACGAATTCATTGCTAAAGGCGATACTCGAGGAAAACATTTTTGTCCTATGTGTTTAGATTCAAACCACGAACCTCCCGCGTAACAGGCAAACAAATGCTAGCCACCATACCACAGGTACTTGACTGATATACTAATCATAAAATTCAGGGAAGTGTTTTTATGCACCCATCGTGTTGTTCGTGTCGGGTTGTGTAACACGACCTGTCCTTAGTCAATCAAGGAGAAAAAACAAATTTTTTGGTTATTGTATTATCGTTTAACACAAAATAACTGGGCTTAATACTCGTTGTAATTTCTATTGGCGAATCTAGCGTAAGCTGCTAGCATCATTTAAGTTCAGAACCCTGTGCTGTTGCTCGTGTTGGTTCGTTTAACACGAATTACACGATTAGTTCTTTTTCCTTAAATTGGTCGCGTAAGTTTGTGTTCTGTGCAACTGGCAGATCCAAAACTCGTCAGACATAGAGAAGCATACCCTTTCCCGCTCATCTTCAATTGAATTTGATCCTTTCTCGAAGATGGTAGCGCGTGCCAACCTTTGCCCGGAAAGTTTTGTCGAAAATCTGTCTATTCGAGAAGCCTTCACGTCAAAAATACAATCTCTTGAAAAAATAGAGCACGACTAGCTCGGTTACTACTGTCATCCTCAAAGAGATCCATAGAACCCAGACAAAAAGGCATTCTCATTCTCATACAGCGCAGCGTTTAGACATCGCGAGAAGACAAAGAAATGCACATCAAAACACTCCTAGTACAGAAAAATGCAAAAATAAAGAATCTAAGACCGGTAAATTTTCCAACCCATTTTGAGGTCAACGCTGTTAAGTGTAGAACTGTGATCTTTTCGAGATGACGATACTCATAACGTCGAACAAGATGATGAAGAAGAAACGTAACATTCCCCAGAGAATGGGTGAGTAAAAAAAAAAAAAAATTGGGTGGCGCAACAGAGCGAGGAATGGAAGGGACCTTCAATTTTCTGACGGTTCCGAACGGCTAATTGAGAAAGCGCTTTTCATGGCAATGAATACTAACGGAGGACTTGCCAATTCATCGCGAAAGGCGATACCCGTGGAAAAAACATTTTTGCCTCTGTTGGGACTCGAACTCGAACCTCTGGATTAACAGGCGGACATGCTATCCATCACACCACGGGTACCAAAATGGGTGAGTGACTTACTAAAATATCCGACAGAAATTAACATATCTTAGATTTGTACAAAAATTACCTTTTCGAGTTACTATACAAGCCAGAAAATAGCTTGTATAGAACTGTCTGTAACTTATACTGTTCAATTAACAACTGAAACTGTGGTACCCATGATGTGATGGTTAGCACGTCTGCCTGTTAACCCAGAGCTTGGTGGTTCGAATCGCAACAGAGGCAAAATGTTTTTCGACGTGTATCGCCTTTCGCGATGAATCGGCATCAGTAAATTCATTGCTATGAAAAGCACTTTCTCGATTAGTCTTTCGGAACCGGCAGAAAATTGTTGGTCCCCTCAGTTCCCTCACAAGGCATAGTTTTGAAAAATGCGCTTGGACCCTAGGGCTCCGCGCTCTGTTGCGCCACACTATTTATTTATATTTATTGAACAGCTGAAACTATAAGTGTTGTTTAGTTGAAGAGTTGAAAATATACTTGAAGTCTTGAAGCATTCAACATTAAATTGCCAACCGCTTTAGGTTTCATTATTTAATTCAATTTAATGATAAAACTAATAATATTACTTAAATCTTTGCATATACCATCAAAATGCTTTTATAGTTTATAGCTGTAGATAAAAAAGTGCTTGAGGAACTCACATGGAAGCAGTCATTTTTCTTTCAACACATATCCTCATATACTTTTAGATATTTTAACATTTAAACTTTATCGCAAAGAAAGATCTATGGTATTGTTCCATTTAACATTTGGCAATGGTCAACGGCCAAAGTCTATGGTGGCAACAGCAATATCCAGCACACCAACCAATCATTTACCAATCCCAATCAGTTGTCCTATGGCTACCATATAAGTAGTAATTCCTAACGAACTAGGTAACCGACACGTTTATGTCAACCATCCGGGGATGATAGAACCCAATTTGAAGCTGACATTAATGATTGTAATTGTACTGAAATTCTTTTAGGACAAACGTTATTTATCCATGTAGTTTGTGGACTTCGAACTGTTGTGCCATTGTCCTCCACCGCAATCAGCCGAGCTGCAGTTGCCACACGGTCACAGTCATGATAATAGTGATTCTACCACAGTAAATGAGGCTAATGGCGCTTTCGTTGGTAGTTTCTTAAATTTTTCTCTGCGTTGGATGCTGTTATTCATGTCAATGTATTAAGTACTGCACTTTTATTGAAATGTTTGCTTCAAAAAATTTACGTACCATCAGCAGCAGGTGTCATACATATTATGAATTTGCTCATTTGCGAGGTTCCGGGGCTCCCCATTCTGTTACGCCACCTTATTTATTAATTTTTCTCATAGTCAATGCGATTGAAAATAATGTGTGAACATAGTTTCAAGTATTTACATACATATGTACATATAATTGGTGTTAATTTTACTTGAATGATTAATTATTTAGAGAGATAACAGAGGCTAGCTTCGCTATATAACGAAACTTATTCAATTTTAAAGCGTATAGACATATTTCAACAGCTTATATTTCGAGATTTGGGAAAGCTATTAAAATTAATTGGAGCACTTCGTTCGGATATGACACGAGGCTCTACGCACACATGCCTAGTGCTTTTTGAGGGGCTGTACCAGTGTAACTCATGAAAAATCAGACGATTTTAGGAATTTTTTTCAATAGAAAGTACTCGATAGAATGTTTTGAATATTTGTGGAAATAGTAAGGAATAATTTTAACTATATTTTAAAATTTGTTCTTACAAAAATTTTGAAAGTAACACATTTTTGAAAAATATTAAAAATTAGCAAAATTGCTTAGTTCTAAAAAAATTCCGTTTTTTGGGGTAGCAAACTTCCGTTTTTTTTAACGTCATACTGATAATTTTCAACCAATCAAAAAGATCGTAGATCATTGAAGAGCAAATGTGTTCGAAAATACTCGGTTTCAATTTCAAAACGATCGGTCAATTTCACTCTGAGTTATGATGTCAGCAATTTTGAGAAATGTGGTTTCGAGAAAAAAACGGTTAAGGTTTCAACTATCGCGGCCTAAATTATGTACCTGTGAGTGACCGCTGTTTGGAACACTGCCATTCAAAACCAATTCAAGATATGACCTTGACGCTTTCACAAGATATTTTTGAAAATAAAAATTATTGAATAAGCCAAAAATATCGACTGGTATAGCCCCTTAATTCTCATTACGGAAATGTAACCATCAGCTCATAAGTAAATAAAAGTCTCAACATCTACTTTGCGCACTCTTATCTCTGCTTCTTCAAAAATCTATGGTCGAAAATTCAAAGTAAATTCTCAGAACTGGATAGTTTTAGTTGATCTTCGGCTTTTCTTCCGTTGTCACTACTTTTCTATTCAATTTACATTCGAACTCATGCACTCAGTAATGACGATACTATCTACATTCATTTGCCAATTCCGCGTTTCCAAATACCAAATTCTGTAGGTTAGGTCTAGTTAGGTTCGGGTGGTGGTCAGGTGAACGACAAACGACACACTTAACTTAGACCTATAATAGGTCTATTGTGCTACCACAAGATTTTGAGGAGTTGCCTCATTTTGTGTCTTCTATAAAGCGATGAAGACTATGAAATATGAATGTCTATGTTTCTAAGATCACTTGGATCGTCGAAAAAGTACTCTCCCAAATGTGAATTACGTCTTTGAGAGAGAGCAAAAAATGTGAAAAGAAGATGTACAGTGAAGAGTTTCCTCTTCTTCTTCGATCTTCTTCTCCACAAAAATCGTTTGATGGAGCATTAAGCAGTGCGGCATGTCATCCAAAAAAGGTGAGTGTTAAACTGTCCTGTCATCTCGATAAGAGATTATCGACAGTCGCTGACGGTTATAGAGTTTGTAGAAGCATTACCAAGTGATTTGAGTGCTGCTTGGCTATCCGAGAAGACGAGAAGATAAAGATATTAGTCGAAGATATCACGTTTTCTCTGAGCCATGGAAGGACCTCTATCATCGCCAGGATTTCCGCTTGGAACTCGCTACAGTGATTCGGGAGTCTGAATGATAGACTAATATTTAGTTCCTTTGAGTACTTGTCGCCACCAACTTCGTCTTCGGTTTTCGAGTCGTCTGAATAAAAATGAATTGAATCATTTTGTAAGAAGTCCGTGCCGGCCCACATGTTTCTTTGTGGGATGGTGACTTGGAAGTTCTTATCCAATGCCAGTTGAGTAGTGGTGTAGTTGGAGTGACTGGTAGAGTGACCAATTAATTTGGTCGACTTTGAGACGAATTGTTGTGTTCGCCGCCGACTGTTTACTTTAAATGTCGATGGGTGAAAGATGTAGTAGCATGTCTAATGCAGGCAAAGGTGTTAAGGGAGGGGGGTAACATATTTTTTTAAATGAATGCCTAATATTTTAAAAGCATTATGTCAAAATTTCAAGTGGATTGGAGCAAAAATTAAATTCCTTGTGTTTCTTAAGTGTTGTTTTTTTTAAGCATTTTTCCCACAACTCACTTTTTAAAAGTCACAAAAACATGCCTTGCTCCGCTGTATACATATGCTGGCTGATCTTTAGACTTTGCTTAGTTTGTTACGATAAGTCGTTTTTTTAAAGGATGTCCACCATACTATTACCCCGAATGTAATTATCGGTCTAATGACCGCTATGTATAACCATCAGTGGGTGATCTGTGGTTATAATCCCCAATTACAACCAATGGCTTTTCCGCAGAAGAAAAAAGCCACGGTGGCTTTTCTGATTTCTTCTTACATATTTGATTTCCAGTTTAGCTTGTCAAGGTTGAGACTTAGGTACTTCGCTTCTGATTCTGTAACTTTTTAGAGAATTATCTTTCAATCTGTCTGTTGTCGATTGTATTGTCAAAAGATTGTTTCATTTGCTTTTTCTTTCATCGATTATTTGAAAGCTATTTTACTATCGTCTTACAAATTTTGGTAACTTTTCAAGGTTTTCCACAGTATTTTTTAAATTCCTTAAATTGAGACGATAGTTGTCTTAGGCATTTCGGAATTCCTTCAAAGTGCCCCTGTTCTGTAACTATCACCTCGATAAAAGGCGATAAGCGGTGGAAAATGGAACGACATCCTACTAAATTCATAGAATTTCGTTCCATTTTCCATCGTTTATCGCCGAGGCGATAGAACAGGGACCCAGGTCATTTATATTCTTATATCGCCTGACGTTCTCTCAAACAACATTATCTTATTCACATCTTTGTAAATCTAAAAAAAGTGTCATTCTTTAAAATGATATTGCATTACCTCCTTCTTTAAATTTCATAAATCTTCATAATCAAATCAGCGACTTCACCTACTTAAATATCAAAGCTGGTTGTCATTATTCACTACTTTGTTTGACATTTTGATTTGATTTTTTATGTTCCTATTTGAAGAGTCCTGACTACAGACATTTCACTTAACTCCATAATATCCATAAAAATAAAATTCAATAAAAATTTGTAACACATAAAACCAATTGGAAAATCACAAACAATCGATTGCCCAGTCAGCCAGAGAGCACACACAAGGTTTATGCTTCTCTGACGGTATTTTATTAACTCAATTGCTCAAACCGATTGCACAGAGAGTAGATTTATTATTTTTTCCCAAACCAGACGTACACCACTCTCGTTTCACGTCCGAAAACATCGTTACTTGTCATTTATTGGTTCCGGCAAATAAATAGTCAATAAGGCCATTTATTTGAATAGAATTACCTAAAACGAGCTTATAAGCAGGGTGGCCAACCGAATATGCACACAAACATAAATAAGAACTAAAGGCAAGACGATAGTAGGTGTGCTATAGGAGTTGGGTTTTGTCAAGCACTAACCATACCTTGCTATTTGTTTGCATAAGACTGACATATTGTGAGGCGGAACGGGAGCCGGGTAGGACGAATGCTGGTTGTGGTAATAATGCATCTAATTCATTTAACCCTTGATAAATGTGCGGCATCATATTAAAAGCGATTTTAAAGGAAATGAATAGCTATAGTCCACCCTGAAATTGATTTTTTGCCTTCTTATTGCTCCAAAATTATTAAACGGAAGTGGTGAGGTAGGTACATAGATTTGTTACTTGATTCTAGATAAAGTTGGATACCAAATATTCATGCCAGCGACAACATTCGATGCGATTTACAAATTTACGACACACAAAGAGATCAAAATTCAACAGGGGGATGTGCGGATAACTGACACGGGACCGAGTACGGCGCTCTGCGATTATACCTAACCTAGAATGAGATATATCGATTCAATATCTTTATTGGCTATATCGGTTTGTGTATGATAAATATTTTATTACATCCACACAGTGAAATTGTTGATAGTGCGTGTGGTGGTGGTGATGGTGTTGTTTGGTTGCTTGATATTCTGTGTGTGGAACGGCTCCGAGATTTCAAAGGGATATTCAACAGTGTTGTAAACAGAAAGCAATCACATTAATAGTGTGGCATCAATAAAACTTGATGAGTGGATCTAGCATGAATATTAGAAGCTGATACTAAATTATGATTGCTTATTATGAGATCAAAGAGATGTCTAAAATAAATACATTACCCATTTGGGATTTAAGTAGTTTTGCAATGCTCCAGGGTGTGCACACATTTGATTTGGTTGCTCGTAATATTAATTTTTGACTGGCTTGAGCCGGAAAGGAATTTTAATTAAAATCTATGCTTGTAATGACTATTCCAGAGAAACCAACTCAAATTTCAAAAAGTCAAAAGAAAATAGTAAAAACAGTTTGCCATTTGAACATCAACGCGCTCTCGTTGGTGCGTACTGCCGAACTGAGCAGGATCATTCGCAATCTATTTTGACCTTAGATAAACAGCAAACCACACCCGCAAAGTTAATTAGTTCCGAAATTAAAACTGAAGTCGCATCTGATTCGTAGCAATCTACAGTGAAAAATAATTTTACACATCACTTAGAATTAATTGTTTTTCTAGAAATCATTTTTGAGATTTTAAACCAAGGAAAAGGATGACATGAAATTTTGTTTTGATATAATCCTCAAAAAACTTTTCCTTTACCACTGCTCACTTTGAAGGGAATATTCCAGATCTGCTATTTATTTTCAGTTTGTTTTTTTTTTCTCTCTCTAAATAAAATGGTTTCACAACACTTGCCATGATCTACACAAAACTGCACCAAAAATGAAGTTGAGTACATGAGCTGATTGAACGACATCCCTTCGCCTAGATGTAAATAGCAATATTGTGCTATAGGATGAGAAATTTGTCTAATATTCCTGCAAAGGACTCTACTTAAAGCTTTGTCAAAACAGTTTCTTAAACACAAATTAAATGGGAATAAACTCCCTTCGAAAAAGTCGACATAGACTCGATAAATAGAGGAACTATTGACCAGTTTGTTTTAAGGGAGCTAGCTTTCTAAATTTTAAATCAAGAGACCTTGTTATTAATTTGAGAAACTCCGATTGGAAGAAAAGCTCGGAGTACTCAAAACCGGATCGGAATGGATGCTTACCACCTTTTTGTGTTCTATCCAAAGCGGAGCTTCAATTACTAGAGAAGATCAACTGGCTGGTATTCGTAGTATTGGTTGACCTTTTAAGAATTGAGAATAAATAGAGAGAGTCGCTTAATAACAAACCGTCAACAAATCTGTTGCCTATCTTCAATTCCATAGGGCTCCAATAACTAAAGAAAACATTCTTCCAATTTCGTGATTGACTTTAAAATAAATAACGAATGAAGATGTCCTTTTTCAACACAATTTACTTGTTTTGTAAACATCGAATTATTGGGAGGAGAATGGGTTTCGGAATCAGCTTAAGCCTTTTCTTTCTGGTTCAGTTCAAAATTATGGTCGAAGTTGAAGATTTTTTGAAGGGTTAGAGGACGATATTCTTAGTTCCAAAATGCGAACATTCCATTGTGTAAAACGACCCAAAATAACAATAAAATTTTAAATAAGTTTTATTGTTACTTTATTTTATATTGACACTTAAAGTCGAAAAAAAAACTTTTTGCTTCATATTTGTAAATGTAAAGTAAGCGCCTCAATCTGGCAATGAATTTAGTTTAATTAGGTTCAAATAAAACGAAAATGTTAAACAACAATCGATCTTTGAAGTCGAAAATATAATTTTTTGTTTTATATTGGTAAATATGAACTAATACTAGCCTAAAACTCGCGCGGCTCTTTCAGTATTAAACATCTTTAGAACTTCCTTAATTTTGGTAATCAAAAAAGAATTATCTTCAGGTCAATCGAATCATGGTATCAAATCGACTCATTTGAACATCAACTTTTTGTTCGGCTATTATTTCAGAAACCTCTGTGAAAAGCATCAATCAAATCATTCAGTCTCAATTCCCCAGTCTCAAAGGTGAGTGCCTTAGCAGAAGCCACCGCGATGAATCAGCAATCACCAATAAAAGCTAAACTGTCTACCGTGTACTCGTAAACGTGAGTTGATTTGTAAGACCTCGACAGAAAGCTTGGTGCATTTGAATGAATCATTGAAAAGAGGTACAAGTATAATAGAAACAAATCATTATTTTGTTTTAGTCACACTTTTATATCCTTCAAAGTCTTGCAGTTGTGGAAAGAAAAGGTCTCGTAAGAAGGTTGTGTAATGTGTATCGATCACAATTTTCTGTCACAGATTGCCAGCGCTGATTCTCAAAGATATACGGACTTTGTTATTTGATTATTCTGTGTTTGTTGACTCGAGTGTCCTGAGTTGAGTGTTGGACCGGTAAACTTGAACTTTCGGGCCCAAGATCTAGTCATACACTTTTTACTTGGACACTGATTTAGATCGTGTAATCCGTACCGAGAACAGTATTCACGTCAAACAAACACTACGAATTATTATTTTTGAAAAATTTTCTTACGCACCCTGTGCAGTGCACCCGTGGAGCGCTCCATGGCAAATAAATTTCCGCGATCTGAGCTACTTATTTCCATCTGCCGCACCCTGCTAATTACTAATCTTAAATTCAATAGCATACTCATGCGCAATAGTTAATAGAAGCTAATGCATGCCGCAGTTGGTGTGATGGTGGAGGCAGTGAATAAACATTAAATCACGCGAGTGGTGAGATCTTCCGAGGTAGTTATAATACCTATAGACGAGAGGAAGTAGTGAACATCATCAAAACCAGCAACAAGCTATTGGAGAATTTTCAGGTCACTGAAGTGTATGTAATTGCAAAGAGATGAGTACGATTTTTTCGGAGGTAGGTAGATTAAAAGGATTACAACAAACTTGTGTTGTATTGCCTCAAACTTGAAGGGTGTAATCGAAATGTAGCACATGATGCTGTCCGACTTCGAAAATGCATTCGATCGACAACCATGAGATATAATGTTGGTGGCTCTTAGACAACGAGGAAAGCCAAAGAAGCATTCCAAGCCATAGTAGATGTACACCAAAGAAACGTCATGAGCGTATGTGAAGTATCACGATCAGTGCACTTTAAAAAATACCATCGGAAAATTGAGCATGACTATGGCTTGGTATTGTCATATTCAAAGAAGAGGTACAGAGAACCATAACGGTCAGAAACGAAACAAAAATATAATCCACTCAAAACACTCTGGGTAAAGACAAGTGAAAAAACACTATCATTTAATGGGTCTCGAACATAGAACGATTCAAAACTGGGTGGTTTGCCGACGCTTTCTGAAGTCAACGCGGTGTTACATACATACGGTAGGGTAACTTGTGCGTGAAGCAAAGAACTGTGGTCCATTCGGGACCGCGATGCACCTAATGTCGAGGAAAAAAAGAATGGCCCTTGCTTTTATATCTGAAAAAACGCGCTCCTGATTGTTTTTATTATGTACTAGCTGTGCCCGCGTTTTCGTACGCGTGGAGTAGTGACTTTCGGCAGCATTTTTTGCAAATAAGACACATTCATGCGTTTTAGTAAACTATTGTTATATTTTATTGAAGTAAATTTTTGCACACGACGTTCTAACTTTTTCCATCTTTTGTCAAATAAAAAGGTTTTGCTAGTTTGATACATTCTTTTAAACTAAAATGACAAATCAGTGGGAATTAAAGAAATACCGAAAATCAATAGTTTTCTCCTTTCGCTGTTCCAGTCATTATTAAAACTTTTATAATGCCGCATCCCAGATGTGTAACTTGTAGCTGTGTACAATTCTAGATTACTCATTATTGGAACTGGAACTGATAATTCTAAGGAATTGAGAAACTCTATTGGATGTGATGTGACTTGCTCAGTGTCCATAATATTGCCATCTGATAGATATTCGACAACATCCCCCAATACGTCTAACTTAATTTATTATAGTTGATATGGTTAACTATCTCATTAGTCGGCGACGAAATCGACTTTTCACACAGTCATTACCTATTGCCAGTATTTATTTGAAGATCAAAATAGACATTTTTTCTTCTCAGGTAAACTGTGTAATCGACAATTTGACAGAAATCACCTCACGGTGAAAGAACTTTTGAAATTGGTCCAGTAGCTTCAAGGTTCCCGTTTACGTTGCCGTTCCCTCAGGAATATTAGGATAACAAATACAGCCCATTTCCTTCTTATATGAGGATAAATTAAAGTTAGTTTTACTTTGAGATAGTGTAGCATTCTAACGGGGAAATAATTCTTGAAATCAGTTCAGTAGTTTCTAGGTTCCAGTTTACGTTTGCGTTCTTGTGGGAATACAGTGATAACATAGCCTATGTCCATCTTCAGGCTCAAGACTATATCTCTGTACCTACCAAAATTCATATAAATAGATTTAATAGTTTCGGCGGTTTTTGATAACAAATAAAAATAGACAGACAGATTTAATTTCAGACTTATGATATTAGTAATGACTCCTACTCCCGTGGGAATATGGTGACCGTAGTAGTAGTAAAGTGTGATTTTAATGAGATATAAACAAAAATAGTTGAATATGGTGACCGTTCCCGTAGGAATACGGGGATAACTTACAGTTTATGTTACTCAAGGAGAGTTTAGCATTCTAACGGTGGAAGAATTTTTGAAATCGGTGCTATAATGTCAAAGTTCCCGTATGCGTTCTCGTTACCGTAGGAATATAAGGATAAAATAAATAGCCTACTATGTCCTTCCTCAGCTTCTATACTGTCTCTGTACAAAATTTCATATCAATCAGTTCAGTAATTTGGGCGGGACACGGTAACATAGAAAGTCGGACAGACAGAGTGACTTTCACATTTTTTTTTTTTTTTATAATTTGCGCACCCTTATAATGTTATAGAACACAGTGCGAGCATTTAAGAAAATAGGAGAGGATTTGAAAGGAGAAGATGCACGTTGCTTTTGAATCTCTGTAAATCGTAATGTAGGGGAAAAACAGGGCCAGGTAGACCATTCCACATTCGGGTGGTGCGACTAAAATAAGAATCTCTATACTTGACTGTACGCCCGAAGTTGGGCTCAAGGTAAAACTGATGAGCATTCCTAGCGAGGCGAGTGTTGCGGCTAAATTGTTTTAGGGGAGGAATGCAGCTGGCTATTTCACTAGAGCACTGTTTGTAAAAAAAACGATAAAAGAGAGAGAGACAGGTGACGTTTCGACGATGTTCAAGAGAATCAATCGATTCTACGATTAAACCATCACCTATCAATTTTAACGCTCTGTTTTGTACCCTATCGAGTAGGCGCAAAGATGTTTGAGAAGCACCTGACCATATATATGAGAGTTATACTCCAGTTTTGGGCGGATGAAGGCCTTATAAATTGTAGCCAGATCAGAAGGGGTGAAGAACTTCCTGCATCGTCTCAAGAGACCTAAGCATTTAGCAACGTTTTTGGCGACTTCAAATATGTGGTCATTCCAACGAAGATCATCGTTGACACACATACCAAGTACTGACAGCTTTTCGGTTTCTGCGATGCAGGTACCATTCATGGATAATGGCAATGGGGGAATGTTAAGCTTCAAAAATATTAGTTAGGATTGTCACCATATTAACTTCCTTACACTGCTCTAGCAAGAGGAAGTTGTTGAAGAAATAGTTCGAAATGATCGCCAAGGCATAGCACTACGAAGACTTTTGATAGTTATGGGAATTTCGCTCGGTCCAATTTTATCAGCTTTTGTACCTACTCTTGCTCTGTAACTATGTGTCGAATGTCGATAAAAAAAACAGTGATAACCGGGACGATACCTTTCTAGATTCGTAGAATTTGGTTTCAGTTTTAATCACATTCATATGATCGATTGTCATTGTCAAATACTGTGTAATAAAACTGTCCTAACAATCCTACTATTAAAATGCATTCAATAAGAAAAAAAAATAGTAAAGATAAAAAAAATCAAGGGGTACTCACCATAAAAAATCAGTCCCTAAGTATTTCCTGAAATCCAAAAACACGCACTCGTTTTATCACTCGCGAGGGACAAAAAAAAAACATCACAATTGCTACTCCCGAACATCAAATAGTGATTCTTATCAAAGCTGTAAATTAAAATCGCAAAATGATGAAAACACAGAAAATAAGATTTCAAAAAGAAATAAAAGATCTTGGACACGATTTAAAAATTCAAACGAATAACGGCCACTTCGATTTTTTTTTCTCTTTTTTTTTCTCTCATCAAACACTCGCGAAAGACATTGAAAATTTCAATTTAGATTGAAATAAAAACAATTGATGACTAAATTTACTTAATAAACACAAAACAGAACATTGAAACTTAAATCGATCACTTGCTGGACAAAAACAATGAAATTTATTGAATATTTCCACATTTAAATCACACGGAGCACTCCACAGCCAATGCAATGGAGAGAAAAAAGAACACACACTGCAATTTCGCACACTTTCGACTTTAATAAGCAAATAAACCTTGCAACCAATTGAATTTGATTTTATTTACACACTTTCACTATTGATCGACAAGAAATTATTAATTTTGGACCGAAATCTAACAAATTGACAGGGAAATATTTTATTTTTCATTAAACTACACGATTGTGCCTTCACTTTTGAGTTTTGACGGCCATTTGTGATTTGTGAATTGTGACAGCAGCTGAAGCTGAACACTGAACCGGACTACCGCTGTCTCTTTCTAGCACACACAATGAACTTCACGGCTAAATTAAACCGCGAGAACATTTGAATTTGAATACTTTTTTTCAAATATTGCTGAACATTAAACTGTCTAATGCTTTTTGTTAGTGAATTGAAAGCTTTTAGCCAAATGCAAGTACATGGCATGTTAACTCAAAATAATAAATAATTAGGTCTCTACCATCAGTATTGACAGAGAAATCGAATTTAACACAGGTCAGGGTACACCAAAGTTAGCCTTTTTTAAATTGTCAAAAAGTGATGGCAAAGTTAAGAAACGAACTTTACTGTATAACAATTTTTTTTTTAGAATATGACCAAGAATCACATCCCAAAGTATGTAACATGAATTACGGGACACCCTGTATATGCAGGCATAAAAATAGACATCGCTGTTTAACAGTGATAGAGTTTCATAAGGATCACTAAATTCTTGTGCCCACCTCTTTATGAAACCTAGCATGGACTTTGTTGCCCTGACAATTAAGTCTATGTGGTCATAAGATTCTAGGGTAATATTGAAGTGAGCACTGAGGTCACAAAAATTTCAGCCACTGCATAACGATGAACGAGAATTCAAACACACTGCTTTTTTGAGAAAGTCATAGCTTAGCATTTGGATGTTTCAAGGCAATGTTGTTACAATTACAAGGCAATCATTATCTTTTTCAAGAAGTTTGCGACTGATCGTGAATGGATTTGAAAATTTTCATATCGTCTGCAAAAATGACCATTTGACGATCGAAATGCACGAACCAACGTCATTAGTTGCGACAGTGTAAAGCAAAGGCCCAAAGTAACAGCCTTGTTACTGACAGAGCATTAAAGTGATACGGAAAGCTGTTACGAAATTAACTTGGCTCGTTCGTGTAAATACAGTTAAGCTCTAACCCTTTTTTCAAGAACGTTGCTACATTTGTGAATTGTGATGAAAAAAGGAGGTTTGCATCCGTTCATCTTTCTTGAACAAGGTCATGCTGATGTAGGCTATCACAATCAACATGCTCCGAGAGTTCAGGATATGAGCAACTGCAAGAGAGTTCGGATATGGGGCTGTAATTCTTAATTTTGATCATTTCACCATTTTTTAAAACCGAAATCACGAAGGATTTTCTTTCAAAAGCTTGGGAATACGCCTGATTTGATTGAAAGTTTAGAGAAATGCTGAAGAACATAACTACGGAGCGGGATTTCTTTGATTGAATTGGTTGGAGTTCCATCGGAACCGGAGGTAAAATTTTATTTCACTATAAATCGGGATTTTGTTAAAGTTAACTTTGGCTGTGAATTGGTCAATATTAACGCAAGAGTTAACTGCTGTAGAGGTCGCGTCTCCCGATGCGGCAAAACGCTGCTTTTATCACTTGAAGATTTGCAATTGTGACAGAATAAAAATTGATCTACTCTTCCGGGTGTCGGTAAGCCTCAACTTTGTGAACCCAGAGCAGGAAGAATCGGTAGGGTGATCCTTTTACACACTTCATCGCAGATTATGACACTTTTACCAATTAAATTAATATTCTTCTTTCTGAGAACCAATTAAATTAATATTCTTCTTTCTTCTTTCATAAAAACGTTTCCTCGCATCGGGTTATGGTGACAAAAATCTTGGAAGAATTACCCTATTTGTGGTAGTAAATTAAGCAATATGGATCGGCAGATATCTATGCCATCAGTTCAGTAGGGACAACCTATCTTATTAAATACAAAAACGTTGGGTCAAGATATTTACCAAGGTGAGGGTGAGGTATTCTGTCGATGCTTTTTGGCTCAGTAGAATAGTTATACCAGAGACTTCCAAAAAAGATAATCTTCGTAGGTATACTAAAAATTTTCCCTTTCTGCTTTCGCAATTGGTTTCACTTCCAAAATTGTACGTCCTCCAATCTTACATTTCATAAGAAGTGGCAGCTCAATGGAAGGCGATCAAACAAAGGTTGTATTTACCTACACTTCACTTAGTTACAAATTGTAAGGATGTAAGCGAAGAAAATTTGTATCATAGAAAAACTTGAGTTGTAGTAATGCCATAAGTTTTTAATTTGTTCCTCACTTTCCAACATTATAACTATATTCCACTTCAATGAAAGCTTGTGGTACTTACAAAGAAGGTTTCCCTTTAGAAAAGTGAATCACTATAAAATATACAACATCTTATCGCGCCTGAGTTGAATGCAGAACTATAAAGTAATGACAAGAACAGCTAATGCTATTCATCTTCCCTGCAACGAATTAACTTCCATCGCAGTATAAATAAACGTAATTAAATATATTACAATTCCCATTCAAGAGAGACTGTCATCACTTCACAGTCAACACCCACAATTTGCAATGCAAATTCCACTGAAACACTGCTGTGTTGCAAAAATAATATTTTTCCTCTCGTCGTAGTCGTCGAATCGTCGGCATCGTCGTTGGCATCGTCCTACGTCCTTACGAAAAAGAGTTTGGTTGCGTTTAGAATAGAAGAACGAAGCCAAAAATTTGTGTTTTGCTGCTACACGCGCAAACAACACCCTTTTCTTCTTCCGCCCTTCACTCCCTTTTTTCGGAAGTATTGTCGGACGCGAACCGAACGTCAACATAGACTATATACCGCGCGCGGTAAAATGGTGGTAACATTTTACAGACCGCGTAGTACACATTCCATCTGAACCAAGTTGTAGCTAAAAGTTTTGCCAAGCAAAATAATTAGATGCAGATGCAGCAGGGGCTGTCGAATACTTTAATTGCATTTCATTTAATCTGAAAGTGTTTTCGGGAGGGCTGGTTGAACAAGACAAAAAGGGTTGCTTGGCATAGCCGTTCTTCTTAATTAAGAATGAAGTTTACGCGAACAGTTTTATTTATTTACTTTCTTTTGTAGGGGCTTTCTTTTTCCGTTTGCTCTCTCTTTTATTTTGTACAAAAGTATCTAAGAAATACCCTCTTGTTGAGGTACTTTTTCTTATTTTAAGCATGCCCTAGGTATAATGACTTTGGAGTAGCTTAACAAAATGCTTTGTCAAACATGAAAAAGGCACAAGTTAAAAAGAGGTCACTCTTGAAGCTGGGCACTTTGTGCTTAAGAGCGCGGCCTACCTTGTGCTTGAGAATAAATGAAAGCTTTTTGAGGTAAATTGTGTATGACGTCATTTAAGTGGAGAATCTAGAGAATGCGCAAGTTCGTATTGTAGTAACACACTTTTTATTCACTTAGCGTAGGTTCGGTATTATTTTTGTGTGCTTTTGTGTGTAAGCTGACCCGAGATGAGTACGAGTTTGAATTTTGAAAGAAGTACAGGTACAGATAGAAAGCCAGGTTGGTAGGTGAGTATGAATGAACTCTTAACCTTTTGATTTGGGAAGTGAAAACAAATGGAAAGGTAGAATTGGGAAGATAATTCTTTGATTTTCAGATTTGTGTGGTTTCATCGTTCAATGAACACACAAGTAAATCACGAGACAATTGTGTATTTTTTTTTTGTTTTAGAAAAAAAAGATAAATGGACCGGAAGTGCTTGGTTATTGTATTTTATCAACTATAGGCGTGTTTTTTTCACAAGGATGTTATGTACATAACATGATATCAAAAAAAAACGCTTCGTTTTTTTTTATTTGTGGGTTGGTGTTCTCGATCAGTTGTCAAACCAATAAAAGGCAACAAATGATTTTTTTTTTGCCAAATTCGCACAAAAACGCAAAAACTGTTTGTTAAAAACCTAAAGCAATTGTATAGAGTGGAAAATAAAAATGTTCCGTAGTGAAATTAATGCAAGTAAACAATTTTTTTTGTCTGTTTTTTGTTAGTTTAGAAACGTCAAAAATAGGTCCGTTCACAAAGGTAACAAAGAATTTCTCTTGACTCTGTTTACATGCTGGGGTTGAGTTTATATGAGATTGTGATTTAGATGTGAGTTGGAAAAAATATTTTGTTGCTTGTTTCAAACGAATTAAACTAATAATAATAAGAAAGAACAACCATTTTTATGGCATACTTAACAATTAGCTTTGAAAAAAATGTTAACATTCACACAAAAATGTGAAAAGATATATGCAAAAAGTGCTTTCAATCACTAAACAGACCCTTTTTAATTGCTATTACGTTGTTTTATGTATCTTAATATACATTTACAAATCTAACTCTTGAAATCAATGAAATTCTAAAAATCAAAAATTTTCTGCAACTAAATTGCGGAGTGTAAGAGTGGGCATATGATTTTATTCAGTTACACATTTGGGAACAGAGCCTTTGCCACCCATTTTGCTTTTGTTCGAGATACATGAAAGTCTCTAGACGCACCAGCATTAAAAAATGAAAAGTCGAAAAACTCATTCGATACTCGACTAAACGTCAAAAATCTATCCCCGACCAAATCTTAACCATCCTTTTATCCATAACATTGGTTGTCGGGGATGTTGTTTTTGCTTTGCATGTAAAATGATGTTATGTATATAACAGTCTTGTGAAAAAAACACGCCTTATAACTTGACATCTAAGGAGAAATGTGCAAAGTATCGTGCTAAGATGAGGTTGGGAATATCTTTTGTTTTAATTGAAACATAGTCGGGCTAATTCGAAGACTTATAGTTTGAGAACAGCTGGACCGATTTTCTTGGGTCCTAGATCTGTTCTTCTTTTTTCAGACTAAGTTTTGAAAATTGATCCCACGAATAGGGGAACGGCAACTGGAACCATTGAACTAATGAACCGATTTTCAAAATCCTTTCAAAGTTAGGGTGTTAAAAGTCACTATTTTCACAAAGGAACGTAAATAGGAAAATAAAATCATTCAAGCAATCTTCAACTTAGAACAGCGAGTGATTAGCAGGGTAGCAGCATTCCTTATTTTATCGTGCAGTAGATGAAAATAAGGTGGTTATGTAATTCCATATATAGCCTCAAGGGCGGCGTCCAGATTAAACTGGGAGGCTGAAAGAAAAGTAGATGTCCAGAGCGGGATTCGCATCCGGCCTATATACTGAAGACTCTACCACTGTACCACAGCCACCATCACACTGCCGTCACTCTCATGCACTTTGTACATTGTATATGACTTTTGAGTGCACAACAGCGGTGTATAGGTATATAGTCTTTCTTTAATCGTGGGGGCATTTCTCTATATCAGACGAGTT
This sequence comes from Melanostoma scalare, assembly GCA_949752695.1. Classification (NCBI taxonomy): domain Eukaryota; kingdom Metazoa; phylum Arthropoda; class Insecta; order Diptera; family Syrphidae; genus Melanostoma; species Melanostoma scalare. The sequence continues at coordinate 182,951,512 of OX456986.1, read as the reverse complement.
CTAGTTCTCTTGCAACTTAATCCATACCCTACGCTAACTCGATTATTGATGTCGTCATCAAAAGTTTCTTTCCTATTGACCATACATCTGAGGTATTCAAGTATTGAACTGTAATAAAGAGCAAAGGCCTAAAAATGCTTCCTTGATGTACACTAAGTGTGGCCTGAAGTGTTTCAGTGACTCCAGTTGGACATCTATCTTACGTTCCTACTCCATCATACATATCCTCCATCATCCGTATATAGGTCTCTGCAACTGCTCATTGTCTGAAGGCCACTCACAGTAAATCTCCCTGTTTCGAGGTCAACCAGCATAGCACGCAAGTCCTTTAAGGTGATTCCTTAAATGACTTTCCATTAGAACTTTACACAACATACCCTCTCAATGAACTTCAAAGTGTAAGACACAACCTTGTATCCCCTTGATCCAAGGGTAGTTATCGCAACTTCATGTATCTCTCTTTTCTTTGTATATCAGCAAAATTTAACTATCCCTAAATTTGTTAGGAAGACTATTTACCTCTTTTGAGCTGAAAGATTAGAATCGTGAGCCTTCTATGCCCGATGTCTCTTATTTCTTCCCAAAACTTATATGGTATTACGTCTAGTCCAGGACCTTTGCCTTTTTTAAATTCTTAACTGCTTTGCAGACTCTTCGAATGCTGTTTTGTATTTTCGTTAAAGTAGGTTCAGCTTCTGAAAAGTGCTTTGGAGGAAACTGCTTCGTTCAAGAGGCCATCACAATAATGTCGCCTTCTGTGCGGAATTTTGTCGTCTTTCACAAGAAGCTTTCCTGAGCATTTCTCCTTGTTTGAGCTTCTATTTTGAAGATTGTTGCTCCCTTATTCAAGTTGTATTTTCGTATTTCTTGAGTATCCTGGTTTGCATCAGCATCCGGCTCAGAAAGTTCTTTCAGCTCGCGATACATTCCCTCCATTCTCTTTGCGTGGAGTTGGGTGTGGTTCTTCTTCGCTTAATTCTCGCAGCTTCTGTGTTCCCTGTCTTTGAGACGAGCCTTTTCATCTTTATAATTTGAGGAGCACTTTTACCATTTCTTTTTATTAGAGGTTTTTAAAATACCACTTAGCACTCAGACCCAAATACAAGTCCATTGTACTGCCAGAAAGTGTCAACACCTACAAGCTTTCTATAGTCTTTTCTGCTATGGAATAGCAGACATGTTGCTGTTTTCTTATTAACGTTGGAGAGCCTACGTTTGGTCTGTCTCCATTCACTGGAGGCATGACATCTACGGTTGAGCTCTTGACAGATCCAATCGATGATTGAAGCTCTCACTGAAGAACCCACAAACAAAGCGGCGCCGGTTCTGGTCCTGAAAAAGCAGTTTGAGATCCTTGCCTCCTTATGTCGTGATGGCTTGGAACCCAAACGGTTGAGTCTTGTTGTTGATTCAAATTAATTGTGTGTTTTTTTTTTCATTTATTCATAACAAAATTAATATACTGGAGTCATCGTGCTTGTTCTTTCCCTTAGTAATTTATTCAAAGAATTTAGTCTTCCGACCACATTCAGAGAGCTCTTCCATTGCTAGATCAATTTGAAGTAGTTTGAGGGTTGAGATGGGCCAAAAGCGATGCAGCTTGGCTGTCGCTCCAGACACAAATACTTCCGCCCATCCAGCTATTGTTCGCAACGTAGCTTTGACTATGCTTCGACGGCCTTTATCTTCATAAGTCCACAACTAGTTATCTGTTTTCTAGCATAGTCTTTGTTTCGTCCTTTTGAAACCTCCTTTGAAAGATTTGGCTTCGTTTAGTTCGTTGCAAGCAATCATACTTTGAGCAGCGCTTTCTGTTTTTTCATTCAAAAGGAATTGAAACTGTCCGAATTATACCACTTAATAATCGTAGCAGCCCTTGTTTGTGTGATTTCCTTTGCAGCCTCCATAACTAATTCTGTCAGCAAAAGACGGTGTTGCCTCGCAACAGTGTTCTTTAAAATGCATCTTTTGCTCACAAACAAGGAGTGTATCAACTGACAATATTCCACACGATTCCTTTCAAAAAAGATCTTCGTTTCCTATGATTCGCCGTTTCGTTTCTTCGAAAATAAAGGCTTTTGCTTATAATCTCTTCCAGTTCGAGACCTCAACTAGTCATACATCCAACGATCCTCTTCTTAAACTTCGTCCAGAACGTCTCACTACTTTGCTAAAGGAATTTGTGTAGCTCTGAACTAATCGTTGCTGCTCGGTATAGAATCAGGAAAATGCGTAGCAGTGATACTGCCTGGGGAGTAATCATATTGATATTTACAATTATAAAACTCGATTGTTTTCGAAACTTTGCGAGTTTTTCGACACGTTTTTGAGTTTGATTTGAGATCGCAAGTCGTGTGAGCAGATCTTCTACGATGTTTTAAATATCCCCTTCAGAGCCTTCTTAGACAAGCGGGGAAGCACTGCAGTGATATTCTCAGTCGTCACTGCACAGCAATAGCAATTGAAACTTTTTCTTCAGTAACAAGACCCAACGTTTTAAGTAAATAAAATAAATTTCCAGTCTCTTTCTTTATATTTGATTGTTAATTGAAACATTTGAGCGATAAAATCTGTGACCTACATAAAAGCCAGTGTCCAGCCTTATTAGAATTAATTTATTTCAATAAACCTTGTAATTGTATCAAAACACAGCTAATATTTTCCTCTGAAAGCGAGTTCCATATGTTTTGTCGAATTATCAGATGTGCATAATTTGTCATTGAAAACATATTTAATCCATAATAAGCAATAAACAACAAGTACTGATGCGTTAAAACAATCAAATTCAAATTTAATTACAAAATATTGTCGGGGAAGATCTCGTTTGTTTCTTTTGTTTTGTATTTGAAACAACGCACATCGCACACCTGTGGCAATTCATTTATATCAAATCTGAACAGCTTTAAGGCTTTTATAATATCTCTTCACTTTTCATTTTGGGATTAATATAAAATCATTTATCTCACTTTTAAAAGCGACACAATTAATTAACCAAACTTTTCAAATTTTCCTGAGGGTGACGTACACTCTTCCGTCTATTCTCAAGCATTCTTCAATTAATTAAGCGATTCTTCAATGCTAATAAAAAAGATGTGCTGGCATCTTTTCGTTTTGTTTATTCTTCATCTTGACACTGCCAGATTTCCGTTGGAGGGTTTTTTAAACTTAACCCTAAATTGGCTTACAAAGGAAAAAAAAAGCAGCAACAAAAATCACATTCTGTTAACTCTCTTTTTTTTTTTTTGTATATAAATCCATTTATAGGTACTTACCTCTACCATGTGCCTTATTTTCTCAAAAAGGCATGAATCTGAAAGGTGACTGAAGGCCGCTATAACTTTTTCTCCCCCTCCCCTTTTTCGCCATTAATCATTTCCTGTTTATAACACTTTTCTTCGCGGGATTCACGATAAGATTCCTTAAGAAGTGTTTTCAACTGGGTGTTGGTTGATGTATACGCTTTTTGTTGTGTTATAGGACGTGTAGGTGGAGTGACTCGAAGGAAATCCACTGTCATCATTTACATCTTACCTTTGGGACTTGATATTGTATTCAGCACACAAAAACATATCGCGTTCCGCCAACAAATCAGCTCACAGAAAGGGTTCCAAAGCGTTTCTTAATCTATTACGGGTGGCTTGGATCGTATGGTGTGTGGTGTGTACTGTGTATGAGTTTTTTTCTTAGATTGATGACTTTGTGTGAAAGAATAATGAAATCATATTCAGCAGCACTCTTTGGCCAAATTCGTTTTGCTACAATAATATGCGTTATGAAAACCTCACATGGAGTTTCTGGGACTTTTTTTCTTATGTACTTTTCAAAGAAAGAAGGAAGAAAGGTAGGTTAGTGTGAACTCAGGTAAGAGTAGCAGTGTAAATTTGCCTGGATATAAAAAAAGGTATTACGACCTGCACAGAATAACTCACTGAGGTAGTATAAAACGAAATCACAGCACCAAAGCTTCGGAAAATACTTGTAGTTTGCAGGATGTATTATTCGGACAAGTTGGCGCCCGCTTAGGACACCATTTTTTGTTTCTTAATTGAATTTAGTGTGTGTGGCATTTAAATGCAACGCAAAAGAGCGTCCAATTCTTCAACAAATAACGTAGAAAGGATAAACTGCACATTGAAATGTGACTGTTAAAAAACTATTACACTACTTAACTTTGGTTGTCATCTTAGCCCTGTATCCCCTCTTGAGTTGTAGCCCAGCAACTCCGTGTCAACGATTTAAACTTTGTATGGCACCATGCAACATGATTGATGGTGCGTTTGCTTCTGCAACTACTTGGGAGTAAAATACACAGACACACACTCAAGGAAGTACTTTAGAGAGAGAGAAAGAGTTAATCAGGACAATCTGAAGGTCGTAGAAGATTCAACAAAAAAATAAAGTAGAGTTTAAAAAAAAAGAAGGACGAGGTAAAAATTGTAAAATGCAGGCTATGACATGGTGCCCCGACAGGCAATGGATTAGCGTGCAAATTGGTGCACTGTTTTGACACTGATGACGATGGTCGGAGGGCATAGAGCGAGTAGATGGATTGTGTTACTGATAGGTTATCACACAGTAGGGAGGCAAAAGTAAGAATGTGTATAGAGGTCTGGGCTTAGATGTCGGAAGTTTTATTTTTTTATTATTTTTCTTTATTGTAACATTTTCCTGTAACAGCATAAAGTTTTGACAGTTTGAAAAGGGACAAAGCAAAAAGAGAGAAAAATAAAAAATAAAAACTTTTCATAAACGGAGAGCTGGGGAGAGATATAAATGCAGTCTAGCTTTTATTTTTGGTGTCTGAAGTTTAACAGTTGATGTCATATTTTTACTGCGAGTTGCGGAAGCAATCGTAAATGGGTTTAAAAGGTTTCCTTAGAAACGGAAATAGGTTTGTTGGGAGAAAAAAAAGACGTAAGCTGATTAAGGACATGGTGTAGATCCTTATTAAGACAAATTCAGAGTGTTTGTTTTACTCCGCTTAGTATAAGAGAGGATTCATTTCCAACACTGGTTATGGCTTTAAGGTTTGTGGGATATTTTTACTGCATTAACTTAATCGTATCCCTCAATTTTTCTCTTGTTTTACAATTTTCATCAGAACAGGATTTGAATTGGCGCAAGCCAATGAAGTTTAAGTCCATATCGTTTTGATGATAGTGTTGAACTGAAAAATGTTCTGAAGGGAAGAGTCCTGTAGTAAGGGTAGTTGATATAGCAGCTTTCGTTTTGGAGATTTGACTGCTGACTGACATCTTTGTGGTGTCTAAATGTTTGGCTAAGGAGAAGTGCCCCGTGGCAACGCCAAAAACTTTCTTCATTCTCTTCTGCTACGGGATAACAAAAAAGTTACAATCTTCTTATCAACGTTGGTCTGTCTGCATCCAATGGAGGCATGCCATCTACGATTGTGCTCTTGGCAAATTCAATAGTTGATTGAAAACCCTGGCAGACCTAGCTACGGTTCAGGTCCTGAATAGCTGTCTGAGATCCTTGCCTCACAAGTTCATCGGCAATTTCATTTCTAGTTATGCCATGATGGCCTGGAACCCAAATAAGACTCAGAGAATTTAGACCTTCGACCGCATTCAGAGAGCTCTTGCATTCCTGGATCACTTTCAAAGCAGTTAGAGGGTTGAGAAGGGCCTTAAGCACCGCTTTGCTGCCGCTGAAGTCACCTTACCAAATTATGGAGAAACTTCAATAACCTCGCGGTCAGCAATTTATAGAAGCTCACAAGTCTCATCACCTTATTCCACTTTACTACCCTACAAAGGGTAAGGTGCAGATCATATGATTGGTACACTTCCACTACAGAAGCAGAGCAAGAAAATGTTTTGAAATGATTCGCCTCACATTGTCACAAGCGTTTCCTGCTGGAAGCAAATATAAATTGTGAGAAAAGGATTAAAAATGTACAATCGACCATAGTTGTTTCTGTGACTGTGTTGCCATTACTAAAAATTACATTTTGTATTCATATGGTACAATCTTTTTCTAAAGAAAGAAACTGATACTGACAATGAAGTCCCGGGAAGAGATATCGTGTGTTAGAGATTCTGTTAAGGAAGTTTGCATTTCAAGATCAAAGTTATGATTTTTCACAGCAATTTGGCGAGTTAAAAACTTGAAAACCATGGGGGTCTTACTTGCATTTCAAGTCTTTCAAATGTACGTGAAGAAATGAATCACAAAATCTTCGCTTTCATAGATTGAATGATTATAATAGATACAGTAAATAAACCGCATTATCTGTCTATCTATCTATTATAGATCGATTGATTCGCCAGGCATAGAAAGGACAAAGAATATACGCACCTAATCATCAAAGAACTATGAGAATCGAAAATCGGTGACAATTTGGGATTCTTACTATAAGATACCAGTGGCGTAGAAGCTAGCATGTCTGCCAACTGCATAGTATTTAGTATTTAGTATTTAGTATTTAGTATTTATTGATTCATATATAGACTTACACAGTAAGATACAATATCTTTTTAATTAGTGTAATCTTCAGTATAATAATACTTTAAATAAAAATAGAGGGTAGTTCTAGATAGAAAATAACAACAACAAAAAAAATAATAATAATTATAATAATTAATAATTATAATTATGATCACACTATAATGTAATACTTTTTAAGATTTGTTTACGTTAAAGTTTGTCTTTGATGCTCTTCCAAATATTGCCTTAGCCTTACCTTAAACCGATTAGTACAGCTAGTCAACCTTAATGCTCGGGGAAGGTTATTCCACAACCGGATAACGTGAATAAAGAACTGCCGACTGGATATAAGATATGAGTAGCGTATAGGTACCAAGTCACAACTTCTGATCGATTGGGTAAACGTAAGGTGATTGTACAGATAATGCGGTTGGCCTGTTTGGATCACATTATGAAGCATAGTTAGTGTTCTGTGTGCAAAAAGATTCTCAAGAGTGAGGCCATGTATTGATCTGGAGTACCTAGATATATGATTATATCTCTTTAACCCAAAAATGTACCTTGCCACACTGTTGTAAACAACATTTAGTTTTCTCATATGCTCGAAATCACAATTGCCAAAAATTTCACATCCAAATAACAGCAATGGTATAAGCAGCGATTTTGCAAGAATCATCCTTGTTTTAATAGGAGTAATTTTTTGAGTGGTCCATAGCAAGCGTAGTCCGCCGTAGACTCTGCTTATGGACAATCGTATGTGGTTTGTCCAAGTAAGTGTCTTGTTAAAAACTATTCCCAGATTCCTCGCTGAATCTACAAACTGAATAGGCGTGTTGTTGAGCAGTATTTTTGGAAAGTAAGTAGTGTCTAGGGATTTTCTGGAAATGATCAAACATTTGGATTTTGACGGATTTAAGCAGAGTTCGTTGGATAGTGACCAATCCAGAATTCTACTAAGATCTTCATTGACATTCCAAGCTCCATTTTCAATTAAGCCCAATGGGCAGCTATAGCGAAGTTGTACATCATCGGCATACATATGGATAGAAGAATTGAAGCTTAACAGCGGAAGTTCATTGATATATAAAGAAAACAATAATGGACCCAAAATAGATCCCTGCGGAACCCCTCTTCTTAGTGGTAGGAATGTCGAAGTTTGGTTATCAGCAACAACAGCTTGAAATCTAGAGCTAAGATACGAGAAAACAAGTCTCACAGCCGATGATTCAAATTGAAACTTATCGCTTAGCTTACTACATAGTATACGATGGTTGACCGTGTCGAAAGCTTCAGAAAAGTCCAGGAGAGTGAGAAAAGTTACATGGTCCTTATCAACAGATTGTCTAATTTCTTCCACTACATTTACTATGGCTGTTGTGCAGCTATGTTTGGGACGGAAACCGGATTGGTTGGGACACATAAGATTCTTCCTATTCAGATAATTTCGCATCTGTGAGTTTATTATGCTTTCGAATACTTTTGATAGGAAAGGCAAGATGGCTATTGGTCGATACTCAGTTTTATTTTTCGGTATAGGAATAATTTTAGCATATTTCCAAACCGTAGGAAAAATTCCGGTCATTAGAATTCTATTAAAAGTATGGGTTATGTATTTTAAGGTAAAAGGAAGGGTTGCTTTCAGAAAGACAGGATGAATTTCGTCAAATGCCATTGCATTAGATTTTATGGCCAAACAGTTTGACAAGACTTCAGATTCTTCAACAACAGCGAAGCTAAAGCCTTCTTGAGATATATCGCGTGCTTCCAGGAAGGCAAAAGATTCCAAGCTATCGTTTGTTGATAATGAATGATTTGCAAAGTGTTTATTCAACTCATCACAATCAAAATTGTTGGCATGATTGCTCACATGCTTACCAACTCCAATATCTCTTAAATTTTTCCAAAGTTTACTGCCTGCGCGGGAAGGATCAAGTCGAGAGGCATAAAAACGTCTTTTTGATTCTCTTATCATTAGTACAACTTTATTCCTTAACTTTGTATACACCTTTCGAAGCACATCAAGTCTAAAATGTTTCCAAGTATTGTATGACTGGTCTCGTTTGCGGATTAGGGTTTTAATACTGTTGTTAAACCAGGGGCACTGGCTACAACGCATTGTTTGAGTTTTGATGGGAACATGGACATTATATAGATTACTAAGGTTATCTTGAATAAAAGAAACCTGGTCATCAACGGATGTCATTGTAAAGACTTGAGACCAGTTGATTGATCTTAAATCACCTTCCAAACGACTATAATTTATGTTTTTGAAGTCCCTGAATGTATAGCTTCCGCTCGTAACGAGAGGCTCGCACTGGAAGGTTAAATGTAGAAGGTCGTGGTGAGAGAAACATGGTGCTGATAATTGGTTAAAATGAAGAACTTTGTTAAGATGACTGACGAAAAATATATCTAGTAGTGTACTCGAGTTGGCAGTAAAATGAGTGGGAGTTGTTGTATTTACTGCATGTAAATTTAGAGCTATCATATCTTCGGCTAAAGCAGACTCTAAAAGCAAATTACTATTAAAGTCTCCACACAAAATCACATAAGGCGCAACATGGGCTAAGGAGTCTAATGTATTCAACAATGCAGTTGTTTCTATATTCTTATTTGGTCTATAGGCTGAGCCAAGAGGGATCTTGTTATCTTTGCAAGTCATTTCGATGAATATGTATTCAAAACAACAACCAGGTGCTGATTCACAAATAAATTGTGACCTTAACCCACAACGTACATAAATTGCAACTCCTCCCCCAACACGACCCACTCTATCTCTTCTATACAACTTAAAACCTTTAAGATCACAAAAAGAATCTTTCAGTTCTGGCCAAAACCATGTTTCGGTCACACATATAACATCCACATTAGAACCTTCAAACAGGCATCTAAACTCATCAATTTTGGGAAGCAAGCTCTGGGCATTTAAGCAACAAATCTGAAGTCCATTACGCTGACTACATAAAATATCAATCATTAGACGAGAAATTTCAGTGTTAAAAGTTGTGGAGATCCTATTAGCACTATCATAAGAACCAATCATATGCATATACAATACAAATAGATTGGTGGCCAATGAAGCGCACCTTTACAATAGGAAGACAAGCTGTATCATCGGTGAAAGCACTTGACCAGGCATGAATGAGAACCTCAAAGACTAACATTTTAATAAAAAAATATTTAATAAGGGAAAGTAAAAATAAAAAAGTAATCAAATAGGGCATTTCATAAAACAAAAACAAAATGTTGATGAAAAGTATTATTTAAATTCAAAAGAGAAGGGAAATATAATAAAAATTATAGAAAAGAGAAAATAAAAAAAAAAAAATAATAATAAAATGTCTTATCCTCAGTTGTGATCAGCTGCAATAGAAGTCATCTGGTCAGCAGTTACAGTTGTTAGGTCCTCAGCATTGGTGATTAATATTGATCTACCATTACGGTTCCTTTTGATGTGTACGAGCCCACGCAAAGTGTACACAGAAAACAGTTTCTGTTCTCTCTTTAGTTTTAGCGCGTGTTGTAAGAGAGAACGATTACGCACCGTAAGGCATTCATGAATGAAAACAGCAGAATCGCCGTTGTCAAATCCAAGATCGCGAAGACGAAGTGGTTGTTTGGTTTCCTTTCTGTAATTTGCAATAGCTCGCAGTACTGAGCTCTTATCTAGCGGTGACAAAAATTTTAAAACAATTGGTGGACATGTGTGGTTAGTTGATTTCAATCGGAAAATACTCCTTAGTGTAGGTGGTTGAAAACCAACGATTGCACACATATGATTGAAAATTGACTTTAAGTTTTCCGTCGGTAGTGAAGGAACACCTTGAAGAAGAGCAACACCTTGAAGAGAGTCCGCCGTAGACTCTGCTTATGGACAATCGTATGTGGTTTGTCCAAGTAAGTGTCTTGTTAAAAGCTATTCCCAGATTCCTCGCTGAATCTACAAACTGAATAGGCGTGTTGTTGAGCAGTATTTTTGGAAAGTAAGTAGTGTCTAGGGATTTTCTGGAAATGATCAAACATTTGGATTTTGACGGATTTAAGCAGAGTTCGTTGGATAGTGACCAATCCAGAATTCTACTAAGATCTTCATTGACATTCCAAGCTCCATTTTCAATTAAGCCCAATGGGCAGCTATAGCGAAGTTGTACATCATCGGCATACATATGGATAGAAGAATTGAAGCTTAACAGCGGAAGTTCATTGATATATAAAGAAAACAATAATGGACCCAAAATAGATCCCTGCGGAACCCCTCTTCTTAGTGGTAGGAATGTCGAAGTTTGGTTATCAGCAACAACAGCTTGAAATCTAGAGCTAAGATACGAGAAAACAAGTCTCACAGCCGATGATTCAAATTGAAACTTATCGCTTAGCTTACTACATAGTATACGATGGTTGACCGTGTCGAAAGCTTCAGAAAAGTCCAGGAGAGTGAGAAAAGTTACATGGTCCTTATCAACAGATTGTCTAATTTCTTCCACTACATTTACTATGGCTGTTGTGCAGCTATGTTTGGGACGGAAACCGGATTGGTTGGGACACATAAGATTCTTCCTATTCAGATAATTTCGCATCTGTGAGTTTATTATGCTTTCGAATACTTTTGATAGGAAAGGCAAGATGGCTATTGGTCGATACTCAGTTTTATTTTTCGGTATAGGAATAATTTTAGCATATTTCCAAACCGTAGGAAAAATTCCGGTCATTAGAATTCTATTAAAAGTATGGGTTATGTATTTTAAGGTAAAAGGAAGGGTTGCTTTCAGAAAGACAGGATGAATTTCGTCAAATGCCATTGCATTAGATTTTATGGCCAAACAGTTTGACAAGACTTCAGATTCTTCAACAACAGCGAAGCTAAAGCCTTCTTGAGATATATCGCGTGCTTCCAGGAAGGCAAAAGATTCCAAGCTATCGTTTGTTGATAATGAATGATTTGCAAAGTGTTTATTCAACTCATCACAATCAAAATTGTTGGCATGATTGCTCACATGCTTACCAACTCCAATATCTCTTAAATTTTTCCAAAGTTTACTGCCTGCGCGGGAAGGATCAAGTCGAGAGGCATAAAAACGTCTTTTTGATTCTCTTATCATTAGTACAACTTTATTCCTTAACTTTGTATACACCTTTCGAAGCACATCAAGTCTAAAATGTTTCCAAGTATTGTATGACTGGTCTCGTTTGCGGATTAGGGTTTTAATACTGTTGTTAAACCAGGGGCACTGGCTACAACGCATTGTTTGAGTTTTGATGGGAACATGGACATTATATAGATTACTAAGGTTATCTTGAATAAAAGAAACCTGGTCATCAACGGATGTCATTGTAAAGACTTGAGACCAGTTGATTGATCTTAAATCACCTTCCAAACGACTATAATTTATGTTTTTGAAGTCCCTGAATGTATAGCTTCCGCTCGTAACGAGAGGCTCGCACTGGAAGGTTAAATGTAGAAGGTCGTGGTGAGAGAAACATGGTGCTGATAATTGGTTAAAATGAAGAACTTTGTTAAGATGACTGACGAAAAATATATCTAGTAGTGTACTCGAGTTGGCAGTAAAATGAGTGGGAGTTGTTGTATTTACTGCATGTAAATTTAGAGCTATCATATCTTCGGCTAAAGCAGACTCTAAAAGCAAATTACTATTAAAGTCTCCACACAAAATCACATAAGGCGCAACATGGGCTAAGGAGTCTAATGTATTCAACAATGCAGTTGTTTCTATATTCTTATTTGGTCTATAGGCTGAGCCAAGCAGGATCTTGTTATCTTTGCAAGTCATTTCGATGAATATGTATTCAAAACAACAACCAGGTGCTGATTCACAAATAAATTGTGACCTTAACCCACAACGTACATAAATTGCAACTCCTCCCCCAACACGACCCACTCTATCTCTTCTATACAACTTAAAACCTTTAAGATCACAAAAAGAATCTTTCAGTTCTGGCCAAAACCATGTTTCGGTCACACATATAACATCCACATTAGAACCTTCAAACAGGCATCTAAACTCATCAATTTTGGGAAGCAAGCTCTGGGCATTTAAGCAACAAATCTGAAGTCCATTACGCTGACTACATAAAATATCAATCATTAGACGAGAAATTTCAGTGTTAAAAGTTGTGGAGATCCTATTAGCACTATCATAAGAACCAATCATATGCATATACAATACAAATAGATTGGTGGCCAATGAAGCGCACCTTTACAATAGGAAGACAAGCTGTATCATCGGTGAAAGCACTTGACCAGGCATGAATGAGAACCTCAAAGACTAACATTTTAATAAAAAAATATTTAATAAGGGAAAGTAAAAATAAAAAAGTAATCAAATAGGGCATTTCATAAAACAAAAACAAAATGTTGATGAAAAGTATTATTTAAATTCAAAAGAGAAGGGAAATATAATAAAAATTATAGAAAAGAGAAAATAAAAAAAAAAAAATAATAATAAAATGTCTTATCCTCAGTTGTGATCAGCTGCAATAGAAGTCATCTGGTCAGCAGTTACAGTTGTTAGGTCCTCAGCATTGGTGATTAATATTGATCTACCATTACGGTTCCTTTTGATGTGTACGAGCCCACGCAAAGTGTACACAGAAAACAGTTTCTGTTCTCTCTTTAGTTTTAGCGCGTGTTGTAAGAGAGAGCGATTACGCACCGTAAGGCATTCATGAATGAAAACAGCAGAATCGCCGTTGTCAAATCCAAGATCGCGAAGACGAAGTGGTTGTTTGGTTTCCTTTCTGTAATTTGCAATAGCTCGCAGTACTGAGCTCTTATCTAGCGGTGACAAAAATTTTAAAACAATTGGTGGACATGTGTGGTTAGTTGATTTCAATCGGAAAATACTCCTTAGTGTAGGTGGTTGAAAACCAACGATTGCACACATATGATTGAAAATTGACTTTAAGTTTTCCGTCGGTAGTGAAGGAACACCTTGAAGAAGAGCATCACTGCAAATTTCTTTTTGTTGGTGTTTTTGTTCATTTTCTTCCGTACGTGCATTTATATTATTAATTGCTTCGCTGTGTTGCTTAACTTGCTCCTTCAGTGTTTCATTTTCGTGCTTTATAAAGTGTAAGTCATATTGTTCCTTTTCTATTATGTGCATGCGTTTGTTGATGTCATCAATTGACGATTTAAGAGCGGTAATATCATTTTCAATTTTGTTAGATAACCTCGCTTCAGACTCTGCAATTCTTAACGTAAGAGAGCGTGTGATGCAATCACTTTGTTTTAATAGTGCCGCTTCTAGTCTTGTCCATATTTCTCCAGAGCTAAAAGTGTCATCAGATTCTTGTAGTGATTTTGCTGTTTGTTTTTGTGCTGGTGATGATTGCGGTTTTTTTACGTCATCAAGTTGTTTATTGCGTCTTCCGTTCATATTTATACGTGTAAGTGGATTGAAGGGGAAAAGGAGATGTTACACTCAGGTTATGTATTAGGACTGATAGCGAAAGAAAGGAGTATAACACTTATTGATGCCAAAATTAGTGAAATAATAATTTAATTTGTAATCGTTTTTTATATTATTTGGCTTTAATTGTTTATTGTTTAACTAAAGTATCACAGCTTCGAATGAAGAAAAACAGTCTTGTTGATTATGGCGATTTTTAAGTCTTGGCTTGTAGTTTTAGGCCTTGGAAACTAACTTTAACTGGCTGCTAAATAACACACGTCTAGTTGGTACCACTCATTTACTTGAGTGGAGTTCAAAGTTTGAATCCCAGAAACATTCAATTGTTTTCCACGCGGGTAGGTATTGTCTTTTGCGAGGAATCGACAAGTCTTGCGATTGAAATTTCAATGTCATGAAGAAGCGTTCAAAAACTTGTAGATCCTCTAACTCCTTCACCAAAATTTCGTTGAGAGAAATGGATTTTTCTCAAAGACTCCCCAAATTCAGTTGCATAGCCCTTTATGCAAGCTAGTCTGTATGTCCTTTGTAGAATCGTAGACTATGCATTTCATGGTGTAATGATCTGTAGCGTAGTTGTTGTACATGAGCTCAAGAACATTTCTGAGTTGGTGCGACCAATTTTTTGGCTAATCGCGCCACTCTCATTCCAATCCTGTCTTTCTATGCTGCCAGCTACAGTCTAAATTACTGAACCGATTCAAATGAAAACTGGTAGAGGGACATTATTGAATTTGAGGAAGGACATTGGTTCTTTTGTATTCCTATATGTATATTCACAGGAACGGGGACCTGAGACAGAAACTATTGGACTGATTTCTCTTATTTTAATGCTACATTATTTGGCACAGAGAAAGCTTAGAACTTGTGAATGGACATAAACGAAAGTAAACGAAACGGGAACCTAAAAACTACTGGACAGATTTTTGAAATTCTTTCAGCTTTATTTCAGTACAAGGATACCATTTTTTCCTAATATGTATTCCTACGGGAATCTTAAAACTTTCAGGTAAACTTCAGCTTAACCCAACGTACAGGTGTTCCCTACAATTTTTGGATTCTTGGTGTTTTTGTGAACTACGCTTTAGATTAATTTAACCCGAGCAACGCTGGGTTACATTCAATTGTTTTCCACGCGGGTAGGTATTGTCTTTTGCGAGGAATCGACAAGTCTTGCGATTGAAATTTCAATGTCATGAAGAAGCGTTCAAAAACTTGTAGATCCTCTAACTCCTTCACCAAAATTTCGTTGAGAGAAATGGATTTTTCTCAAAGACTCCCCAAATTCAGTTGCATAGCCCTTTATGCAAGCTAGTCTGTATGTCCTTTGTAGAATCGTAGACTATGCATTTGATGGTGTAATTATCTATAGCAAAGTTGTTGTACATGAGCTCAAGAACATTTCTGAGTTGGTGCGACGACTGATTTCTCTTATTGTAATGCTACATTATTTGACACAGAGAAATCTTAGAACTTTTGAATTGACAAACGAAAGTAAACGAAACGGGAACCTATAAAAACTACTGGACAGATTTTTGAAATTCTTTCAGCATTATTTCAGTACAAGGATACCATTTTTTCCTAATATGTATTCCCACGGGAATCTTAAAACTTTCAGGTAAACTTCAGCTTAACCCAACGTACAGGTGTTCCCTACAATTTTTGGTTTCTTGGTGTTTGTGTGAACTACGCTTTAGATTAATTTAACCCGAGCAACGCTGGGCGGGCTGACTATAGTTTGAAATATAAATGAGTCTACTGAAAATGAACAACCAGCATTGACTTCTTTTTTTTCGTTCGATCGAATTTTTACCTGCTTCGTTTTAGATCTCCAGGAGGTCTTTGAACACTAAATGAATGTCCCGGCAGTATTTTGATCAAGCTTGGACCAAGGTTTTTTAAAAACTCTATTCTCATGAGTATGTCTGTGATATGCACTTTTCAAAGAACAACACCATGTGAACATTACTTTTGGTATCTTTTCATGACGATTGTAAGGAATCCTCAATGCAAATTGCCCTTCCTGGAAATACAAACTACTTCTCGCAATGAATCCGAAGAATCCTTAAATGTCAATGTATGGACGTTGATTTTGGAGGTAGGAAAAGTACCTAAATGAATTGATCATTTGGGTACCGATGTCGAAACCGAGTAGAAAAATCAACAGTGGAGCCAATAAGTGGCCTTCGTTCTACGAGATGCAAAGCATATAATCAGCTAGAATCATTTTAAAGTCACTTTACCCTTTCCTCGCACATCGCCATAGCCACTCAGCTGAACTGACTTTACAAATTTTCTTGTTGAATTACAAAGCAAAAGAAAAAATTAAAAAGCCCAATGTTATTCGGAGAGCTTATGGCAATCTTAGAAATGTAGGCATCTTATCATGATATCCTTATGATTTCTATTGAATTTTTGAAATTACCCTAATAGAAATTGTCAACACATTCATTACCCCTTGATCGCCCTCAAGCGTGTTCTTATCTTTATCTTTATTTAGAAAGCACTTGCTCCTTCCTCTCCGTCGACTTCAGTAGCTAAAGATAAATATTAAATACACCCCCGGGTACAAGAATAAAAAACACATTTATATCTACATACCTACCTACTTGCGCGTACACATTTCACATCGCGACTTAATAATATTTCTCCTTTATTATTTTTTCTTTAATGCGCTCGCTCTACCTATAAATACGTGTGTGACTGTGTGTAGAGTATTATAGAGTTATTGCCTTAATTGAATACATACCTTTGGGACAGCTTCTTCCTGCTTGCCTGCTGCTTGGTGATATCTCCTCTCAACTATCTTTCCAGTTTTATCTTTCGTATTTTTTAAAGAGCATACCGATGTTCTCAATCTTCAATTCCTTAGAGCACAGATGAAGCGATTATTCCTTTAGGAATGAAGATGAACGCAAAGAAAATAAAAAAAAAGAGGAGGAAGAAGAAGAAGAAGAAAGATTTAACAAGGTGAGCTTGTACAGTTGAGTGGATGGAGGATGAGGACACTTCAATTCGTTTTTATCTCTTAAAGTCAACCTAAGTCTGCTGCTTAAACTTTTATCAAAGCAACGACACATTTAAAGCCAGCCAATGCTAGAGACAGAAGCACAAGGATGTTTTATGCAGTTATGTATTCCGTTTGTGTTCCCTCCTCACCCCTGGGAAAAGCCAAATGCAGAGCATGGAAATATGTGTAAGGTCGGTCGGTGGTGGGTGGAATGGTTTGAAAATTTTCAGCATGGAACATCTTAAGGCACCACAAAATGCCGAGTTGAGGCAGCTTAAGTTGCTAAAAAGTATGAAGAAAAAATAAAGGAAGCAAAAAAGAAACACAGAAATAGAATAAACCAGATGTCCTTGACAATATGAGTGGGCCACCCTTCTTAATGGACTTATGTCCTTCGTTGCCATGTACCTACTTGGATTTCCATTAGCACCTTCAAGATTGAACCTTTGACTTTGCTTTGATATTGAGGTCGCATAAAAGGTGAGTCTGAGTATGCTTACATTGGATAGGTCGAGACCAAAATATTTCAACGTGTGAATGCGAAATAGAAGAAGGCTTTAGAAGGAAGAAGTTGTAACAGTGTGTCAGGGCGAGGAAGGGTCAGAATGGGAATATTTGTTTTTCTTCGTATCAAATCAATATGGAGAAATAAATTGTAAAAAAGAATTTAATAAATGCGTCACGTGCTTCACAATTGATGAAAAAATATTGTCATGCCGCCGCACAGTGGGGCAGAAAGTGCCTTTTAACGGCGATAATTATAAACTTTTATGTTGGCTATGATCAAATATACTTTCTGAAAGGATTTTGGTATGCTGAATTCAAATCCGAAGTAAAAACAACGGTACTACTGCAATATCTCCAACACCAATTATTTAGGCTGTCAAAAGAGCCATTTCCCTAATGTTGTTAATAGAGCTACAAATCAGCTCTGCAGTCTGCAGAGAGAACGAATTTCAATTTGGTGAGTCCCAATAGGCCTTGATAGGTCTAAAAAACTGAAACAAACAAACAAAAATACTTTGTGAAATGAGATTTATAATTTAAAAAAATCGTTTATATTTTCTTAATATTGTTAACAAATTATTTGTGTAATTATTACAATTCTGAGTTCGACAAATAATCAATCATTTCAGTCTGTGGTTGGATAATGAAGCCGGGCTTTAAAACATTTTGAAAGCTTCAGAATCAAAATTTTTTTTTTTTAAAGAATTTCTTATTCCCCGATTTGTAATAAATGAATCTGAAGATATTAAAATTCTGTATCAAAATATTCTATACTCATTTTGAAATCCTTATTTTGGGCTTCTAAACGCTTAATTCTCAAATGGGCACTTTTATTCTATGATCAAGTAGTAATATTTCGGTGAATTTCAAACGTAGAAAGTTTTCTGATACAGCATTTTAAAGAAAATTTTATTTACTTTCTTTTTTTGAAGCAATGTCTGTACCGATCTGCGACCAGAAAGAAATGCTATTGAAAAAACTAAAAACACTAAAAAATTGGAAAATTTTGAATTTTATTTTGTCGGGGAATTTATCATTTTGTATGGAAATTTTTTTTTATCATTATTCAAAAGATGCATTTCGGTGGAAAAATTTGCTCTCTAAAAAAAACCCCTTTGGAAGTGCAACAAAATTTTGCTTCGTTTGCGAGATATATAGAAAAAACGGATGAGGATGCTTCAGAACCCATAACTATGATTTGCACCATCTTATTCAATAGCTTTCTGAGTGTTTTTCTTCATAACTAAGCCATTGATTGATTTCTGCAATAAAAACTCACCCTTTTTCGAGTTACATAATCAATAGGCTATAAGGATTATGAAAATGGTTTAATATTTTACACACTTTTAGCACAAAAAAATTGAAAAAAAATATTTCATGGAAACATTCCGCACTTTTTACTTTTTTTTTCGATAAATAATATATTCAACTATGATATACACTTTAAATTTAATTGGAATGTTTTCGTAATCAAAAAGTACCGCTATTTTACAAATTTTTTAGTATTCTTATCATAAAACGCTTCTTTTTTTTTATTTTTCAGCCAATTTTTTTACATAGTATAGCTGACAAAAGTGCCGTTATAATGAATATACCTACTTAAACAAACTCTATGCAAAATTTCTAGCAACAATACACTTTTTAAATATTTTCAAAACAATTTTAACTGAATTGTCAACTTTGATGTTGACTGGTACAGTGATGGAGACACTGACTGAGAAATCGTTTTTTGATTCATGTGAGGAATTTTTTCAACTAATAGAAAAAGTTATTTTCAAAAAAATTGGTTTCGTTTTGAAAAAATGACTTCTCGCCGCTTTTCCGTACCACAGACCCCATAGTGCGCCGCGGCGCGCAGTTTCGATTTATGAAAGAGAAATGATTATTTTTTTTTTTTTTGTATTCACGGAAGTGGGTAGCTTATTTCAGGAAAAATCTTGTTTGTTTGTTTATTATAAAGTGAGCCTTAGTCCTCTGATTCGAAAATTCGATAGACCTACAGCAGAGGGAAAGTTACAAAAAAATGGTTGTTGTTTGAGAAACGGAAGCAAAGCAAATAACAAAAATTTCTTGTCACAGACAAAAACTTTATGTGTTGAATAGAACGAATGTAACATTCGATTATTTTGCTATCAAACGGAAGTGTAAATTATGAAATGAACATTAATAAGAAAACAGACAAGATTTGTGTCTTCTCCTGTCACAGAAATCAAAGAGTATTCATTTTAAGGTGTTTGCCTTACATCGGAACCGCTGATGTGACATGATATTCAAACTCTACATGCAGCTGAGCCACGTAGTAGTACCCTTACTTCAAACCAATACTCATTAAATCTCGCGTAAATGAGGCCTTGAGAGCGAAATTGGGGTAACTCCTTCAATAATGTTGATTACCTACAGAGTGCCATTCGCCTGTTACTATACGCCATAAATATCAAGCCAGGGTTGTCAAATTAAGGCCACTTTATCCTAAAAACAAGAATAGTAAACCGAATATAGGAGCCTTATGCCCACTACTCTGGCTCCTATAGTTAAACTAAACCTGAACTGAATTAAAGCTGTAGCCTATGCCAATGGCATTGCCATCATGACTTCGGGATAACTCACAACAGCACTTTGTGAGCTCTTCTAGACAGCTCTAAATGAGCTCATCAACTGCAAGAAAACTGTGGACTAAATGTCAGCCAGTCAAAAACATAACTTGTTCAAATAATACCCCTCCGCATACTGATTTCAATCAAATGCGCTAACAGTCATTCCGACAAGATAATGCTGGGAGGAAAGTAGGGTTATAAAAGAAAATCTTGTCTCCGTGTTCAAAACTGACGATTGGTTGGGTCAGGCATCTTCTCAGATTTCCCCTACTATGAATAGGTCAATTTAGCTTTCCGATTTTTCCAGTGTTTTACAAGCAGAAGTACTTGCAGTCCGTGAAGCTACAAAATATCTGGCTACGTAGAACTCGATCAACAAAAATATTGACATTATCATAGTCAGCGAGGCGGTCATTAAAGCGTTCTAATTCTGAAAGAATGTCAATTTGAGGTCCAAAAGTGCTCGATAACGCGAGGAGCAATACCAAAAACACATAATTCAGTCACGTATTACTCGATCACGTCTGCGGTAATTCAATTTCTGGTGTGATATATAAATTCCTGAGAATATATTTGAATTCAGCAAATCATATATTTTCAGAGATGCATTTCCTGACTCAAATATTTTTTCGGTGCTGTGTTTAGGGAATGCTTAAAAATATATAAATTAATAGGGTGGCGCAACAGAGCGTGGAGCCCCTGGGCCTAGCACATTTCTCACAGCCCTGCCTTGTGAGTAAATGGAGGGGACCTACAATCTTCTGCCACTAAAAATTTTTGAACATTGTTCAGTGGAGTAGCTTACTGATGGTTTTTCAGAATTGGGTCTCTAGGTCTTGAAATAACGGTGCCTGCCATACAACCGATATGATATTTATTATTCTCGGTTTCGATTGAATTTTGCGTGAAAGATTAGTTCCAAGTTGTCCTTCTTATGATGTTAAAAATGTTTTCGGAAAAAGCCGATAAACAGTAGCTCCCAACGTACCGTTTTTTTTTTTAAATCGACCTTATCGTTAATAGCTGACACGATTTTAACGAAGTTTGAGAAAGATTTTAGTTTTCGAGATTATTATAAATTTTATAAGAAAATTTTGATTTTTTGAAATAACTTCAAAAACGTAGGTGTCTTTGATTTTTTTCATATTTTTTGCCTAAAGAACTTCTGGTAATATCTTAAATTTTGAAAATTTAACTTTTAAGAAACTCGTTTGTTTAGAAAATGAAAAAAATTTTTTTTTAAACTGGTCCAACGATTTTGATTAAATTTTCAGCGTTTAAATGTACTAGCAAATGCGAAAAATGGCGTTATCAGATTTTTGTTAAAGATTTTTTTTTTTAATATTTTATGTGATTTATTCAATTTTCGTAAATAATACGTGGTTGGCAACCCTGTACCACTAATTATATTGTAAAGAGCGAATATACTTAAACCTTGTGCTAAGCCTTAAAATTTTGATATGATTTAGCACACATTTGCAAGCTCGTGCAACCCAGTCGTGTCCATTTTTTTATCACAGAAGATTTCGGAGTTTTTTCGCCAATTCATCAGCCATACGATTGCTCGATGATTGATGTCGTCATCACAAGTTGCTTTACTATTGATCATTGATCCCAAATTTTAACATTTTTCACACATGGGAAGCATACTTCTATTCTAATTAATGTCGGCTATAGGATAGGCATGTCTGGATCAGAAAGTGGGCAACACAAGTACTCAGTCTTTTTTGGACTATTACGATACCCACTACCAATCAAGACTCACCCGCACGTTAAGTGTTTCTGACAGGGATGTGGTACCCTCACTTATGAAGGCTCTATAGTCAGTAAATAATAGTTGATGACCTTTGGTGTTCTGCACTTTCAAGTCAAGGTTGTCAAAGTCCGCGATACACAGCAACACTCAAGACGCTTCATTGGTGTACAGTAGACTGGGCCAAAAAAAATTTTTTATTTTTGATTCAAAATCCATATTGAAAATATTGTTAAGGATAGCTAAAAAAAAATTCCAAAAAAATTTGAGCTCAAAAAAAAATTATTTAGAGGTCTATCAATCGTGTTTTATATTTCTTAGACCTAACTTTACTTGAGCGTCAGAACTGTTTAATTATTTTGAGCGCAACGAATTTTACGACAAATGTTTTTGTAGAAAATTAAATTTCCTTTAAAAAAGGTCTTTATAAAATTTTTTCTCAGACTAACCGTTTCCGAGCATTCAAGCTTTGAAAAATGGTATGTTTTTTCGATTTTGCCCTTTTATTTTGGAATTTCTTAACTCACATACAAATCAATATGTGAAAAATTGCAAGCATGGTCCTTAAAGAAAATTAAATTTTCTAAAAAAAGGCCTTTTTACACTTTTTCACAAAGTGCTTCCTTCAGAAGTTATTCACGATTATAGTTGAAAAAAATAAAACATTCTCGTTTTTTTTCGTTGTTGATTCTTTTTTTTTACTTAATGTAGCAAACTGATAGTCGAGATCATGGAAAATCATTATTTTATTTATTATTACTATTAAAAAAAAAAATTGTTCATAGATTCTTAAATCATACTAGTATTAATGAAACAAGATAAACAACGTTTAAATGATTAACAGCTTAAGAACTCAATTCATTCACAAATCAATAACTTGTTCTACATCCAAGTTTTTTTGTTACAACTAGGAAATTTTTTTCTACATTCACTAATAGCCAATAGTAAGAACTGAAGTTGCTCTTCGTTTTTCGTCCGACATTTATTATACTCTTCAATCAACGCAACACCACGTTCAGCTACATCTATACAACTATCAATGCTGAACCACGTGTGTACTTCTTCATTGATAAAATCATGTGGTAAATCGAAAACTTTTAATTAGTTAGTGATTCTGTTGAAACGAAGTCACAAATATCTTTTTTCAAAACGTCATTCAAATTTTCTGATTTTAACTCATATTTTGTGGTTGATTTTGGTGTTTAGCTCCGATTTTTTAAATTATTTACCACTTTTTTACATCTATTGGTACTGAACCGTCAAATAAAGACATTAATGCTGATTTTCCATGGTCTCGACTATCAGTTTGCTACGTTGAGTAAAAAAAAGAATCAACAACGAAAAAAAACGAGAACGTTTTATTTTTTTTCAACTTTAATAATGAATAACTTCTGAAGAAAGCACTTTGCGAAAAAGTGTAAGAAGGCCTTTTTTTTAGAAAATTTAATTTTCTTTAAGGACCATGCTTTCAATTTTTCACATATTGATTTGTACGTGAGTTAAGAAACTCCAAAATAAAAGGGCAAAATCGAAAAAACATACCATTTTTCAAAGCTTGATTACTCGAAAACGGTTAGTCTGAGAAAAAATTTTATAAAGACCTTTTTTAAAGGAAATTTAATTTTCTACAAAAACATTTGTCGTAAAATTCGTTGCGCTCAAAATAATTAAACAGTTCTGACGCTCAAGTAAAGTTAGGTCTAAGAAATATAAAACACGATTGATAGACCTCTAAATAATTTTTTTTTGAGCTCAAATTTTTTTGGAATTTTTTTTTAGCTATCCTTAACAATATTTTCAATATGGATTTTGAATCAAAAATAAAAAAAAATTTTTGGCCCAGTCTAGTGTACAGTGTACACCTACTGTGAATTGGAATGCTTCACTGACAACAGCTGGAAATTTAACTTCTGTCACCGCTTGGAATACAAGTGAATTATGACAACTGTATGAAATTTCTGTAACACAAAGGTAGAAGTTTGTTTGATTTTCGGTTAGTGTAAAGGACATAGTCTTGCAAGTGACTCTTGTTTTGTAGACTTGTACGTTTTTTGTTACAGGCCAATTGTCGTTGTCGATCGAACGCACTTTGGAACTTTGTAGTGTAATTTATTCAAACATTTTATTCATCAAAGTAGGAGAACTAAAAACGTCTTCATTAGTAGATGGTAAACAAAATTAAACTTTCATCGCCCATATCAACAGCTGTCTCGATCTTATCATCATGTACATCAACCAAATAAATCGAGTCGGTACACCCACCCAAACAATTTTTACTTTATTGAAAGCACCCTTGAAGATTAACAGAGACAAAACATCCTTCTTGATATTTTTGCCATTTTTTTTTTCTCTTTTGAAGAACGCGCTTCCATGCATTTGCTTCTCATAGACATCTTTTTATTAAGATGAATAAATTTTTACTCAATTGCCAGCCGCATGGTTTGCAATTGAAGGAAGGAAGTTTCAAGTTGTAAAATTATATTTCCTTGAAATGGTAATTGCTTAGTGTTTGTTCCTCAATTATTGACTATATAGCAGAATTCTGAAAATGCAATTTCTCAACCAAATTGTTTGAACAACAAACGCAATTAAGAATCATAAGCCCATAACAACGAAGAAGAGAAAAGAGCAATAATCTTTTAAAAAATTATTATCATAAAATTGAAAAGCGGAACTTTTTTGCCAGAATTATGAAATAAAAACCAGAAGTTTCCAACTGTATATAGACACATACAGAACCACCAGAACATAATCTAGGCTGCTGATAAACTGTATAGCTAGACATTATTACACACCATGCACTGGCCAACCCCAAAAAACCCCTCAGAGCTATTACAAGAGAAATTAATATGCTTTGTAGATACAACACCAGATAGAGAATATTTTTGTTCCATCAACCTCAACAAGCAACACCACCAGCACCAGCACCACACCTTCCAACCAGTAGATTCAGCATCAGCAGTTGTGTATGTACGTATACTCGTAGTATACAAGTGTAGCAGCAGCACCGGAACCATTCCCAGTATTAAATTAATGAAGTTTTGTCTGGTAGCATCTGTGTTAAATTGCCGCCTCTGAAACCTACTAGCATCGCATCCTTGGCTATTTCCATAGACACCAACTACCAGCAACATTAACTTGGACCGTCGAGTCCGGCTTTTGTGTCCAGCCTGCGGCGGTGGGTAGTTATTTGAACGAGCAACGCTGGAAAGAGCCAGGCATTAATTTCAAACTGCAAAAACATCAAATATGTGACTTGAATATTTATTTGGATAATTATTACTGTTGGTTGAATTATATTACAAAACCGGCATCGGCATCGGCATCGGCATCGGCATCGACATCGGCACAAAGGCGGAAGCGGACGAGTGGTAGGTATGTGGCATCATCCAACATCATCTATAGCTATTATACGATCTCGATACTATGCGTTTATGCGTATAACAATGAAGGTTGGAAATAGATACTGTGCTGGTAGCACGTATCTACAACGTTAAGGACGGATTTGAAGTTAAGTTTTTGAATTTACATCCATCATGTTTGTGTTTAACTTTGCATCTTGTTCTGCTCTTTATTAGTTTTTTAGAGAACATAAAAGTCGTTTACGAAAGTTCGTGGCTAAATACGAATGGAGAGATATACAGCTGCGAATACCTCATAATACTCCCTCTTACCATAGTCTGACTATGGCATTAAGAAATGTGCTGACTTAGCTATATGTACTTTTCTTCAGATAAAAACTAAACTTTTTTTGAATTAAATTGAAAAAGTTTTTTTTATAGATATTTACATGCTGGACAATGGGCACTTCTTAGTTCTGAGTTTTTATTGCGTCTGCAAGGCCCACATGTCAGCCATTAAATCGAAATAACAAAAAAAAAAAAAAAAACTGAATTCAACTCAACTGAACTGGTTAACATTTTGAAAATTATTTTTTTAATTATTGCATTGAGCTCTTTCATTAAAATGGGTTTTACCTACACAGTAACGTTTGGGCTTCGACTTCGGCTCCAATACCTTCACCGATTTTTTTTTGTCAAAGCGAACAAAAATTTTGTCGATGTAAAATCTCTTTTCAGCTAGCAGTCACGTTAAGTTTATCTGATGAATGTGTCAAAGAAATGTTAACAAAAATATGCTTTGATATGATTTTTACTTGAAATACAGCCGCGCTTTGGTTCTGACCT
The DNA here is from genome assembly GCA_949752695.1 of Melanostoma scalare. Taxonomy (NCBI): domain Eukaryota; kingdom Metazoa; phylum Arthropoda; class Insecta; order Diptera; family Syrphidae; genus Melanostoma; species Melanostoma scalare. Next base: position 182,925,584 of record OX456986.1, on the reverse strand, counting down.
TGTCCTTATTTTATTGACTTGTTTTTCAGGTAGTTTCAGGTTTTTTTCAATTATTGTGACTGTGAGTGCTCAAAGCGAGTTCAATCATTCGCATCTTTGAACTTTTGAACTTCAGGAAAAAATGAGTCTAATACGTTATTGGGTTACTTAAACAAAAAATCCGAAATTACTTTTTTTACGTAATTCTTACATCTTCATATGCACAATGTATCCAATATCATCATGGGCCCGAATTAAAACACACGTGATCGAGTAATACGTGACTGAATTATGTGCTTTTATCGATACATCTCGAGTTATTGAACACTTTTGAACAAGAACAACAATTTGACATTCTTTCATCAGTAAATGACCGAATTGAAGTCGATAAATTCACAGCAGATTGATGTTGTGTAATATCGAGCGAAGTTTAAAAGAAAAATAGTACATACAATTGCTCCTTCGATCACAGATGCGTTAATTTGACCCCAGGTTTGTTCGATTTGCGAACTGAAATCGCACTAAGGTGTCCGATGTGACATTTTCTTTCTTTTCTCAGTGCGCACTAAACAACTTCAGGCATCTTCTGGGGTTAAGGTTTTCAGACTTCAGAGCTGTTAACTAGAAATCAGCTGTTTGCGACAGTCCCTGACCTATTCAATGTAGGTATAGTAAGACTCACCACTTACTCAAAGGTTACATCTTGATGGTGATAATGGAAATCCAAGGAGGTTCTAGGCAACGAAGGACATAAGTCCATTAAGAAGGGTTGCCCACTCATATTGACGAGAACATCTGATTTAATCTAAATATTTCTGTGTTTTTTTTTTGGAACGAACTTCCTTAAGGCACGTATATTTCTAAGAAAAACGAAATAAAATGTCTATGTACTTTGTGTCTGTGCAGTCAAAAATTCAGTCCCTTTACGGATACAAACAAAAAAGAGATTATGTGAAATTTTTCTTTTTCAAAATTTTCCGACACAATTTTTATTGCTGTAAAACAATAACAACGATTGAAAATTCACAAAACGAGAATTTTTTAAGGCAAAAACTCATTGTTGATTCAAAGCGCAATAGAAACGCAAGCGTCGGAAGTAAGTTCAGAGTAAACAAAAATAAATAAATAGGGTGGCGCAACAGAGCGAGGAGCCCCTGGGCCTAGCGCATTTCTCAGCGCATTTCTCACAACCATTTCCTTGTGCACTGAAAGTGCCGAAGATGGCTCTGATTTTTCTTTTATTTTTTGGAGTAAATAATATTTTTGTTCAATTTGCTCGCGTACTAAAGTGCACTGTAGTGCAGAACCTCTAATGTATGTATATGTATCATATCGAACATTCTTCGAAGCATAACGTATAACGGGCTCATAGCTTATTTAGTCCTGGGCTTCCGCATACGAAATTACCAAATTGTTTTGTTTTGATCAGCGGAGTTCACACTAAACAGTTAGTTGAACAGACTTCGGTTTGAACGACCAATGTTGAATAATGTGAACCTTCAGACGGCCGCTTGTCCAACTAATTGAAAGTTTTCAATTATGTTTTTTAAAATTTTGAAGTTGGACGAAGCGGAAGAATATAATTATGTCATAATGTTGAACGACAAGTCTGACAAGTCTTAACGCAGACTAAATCCGACCATCCAACATCCAAAAAACGAAGTCTGTACAACTAATTGAACAATGTGAACTCCGCTATCAACAAATCACCTGTCGTTTTTATTTAAAAAAAAAAATTTTAACTATAAAAGCATGTAACTTTAGAATGGCATCTTTTTTACGAGGGTCTATGTGGTCGAGGATCTCAGAAAATTTCCAATTCAATCTGAGATGCTTTAATATCTGCAAAAAGAGGCCCTCTGAGGATCTGGACATTCGAATATGGGATGACATCAACCTTTTCAGTTCCAACAAATGCAACTACGAGCGTCTTTATCCCTTCAGGAGTGGAAAGTTTCGATATATGTCTGAAATTGGCCAATTGGCCTTCTCTTCATTCTTTTCAGTGATCAGCTCCGAAACGGCACTTTGTTTTTTTTTTTAATTACTTATGAACTTTTCTACCTTGCGGCAAACGTGGACTATCTCTGCAAAAGAATTGGTGTAAAATGTAGAAAGTAGTTAACAGTTTAACCTTACCTATTACCTTACATTGCTTTTCATCAAATCCTTGATCTCCCTATCCGTTTTCGGAACTCTGGGCCAGCCGTTGGGCTGTTGAACGTCAGTATAAAAGTCGCCGAAAAACTCCTTCGAGCTCTGATGACTTTTGTAGAATCATCTCTACACTCCTGAAGTACTAGCGCATTTTTCAAGGTCAGCCTCAAGGTTTAGTTTCAACAGCACCCAAAACCATTGGCCCATCCATGAAGTGGTGGAAAATTATGACCACGTCATCCCAGGCTCTAAAATTGTGTAATAAACCAGTAAAAATTTGAATGTTTAGTTCCATCTTTTTCATTCTATCTAAGATATTTTACTCTCATCGCGCGTAAAAATGTTTCAATCCAAAAACACAATCACAAAGCTATTCTCCGCTGTTGGAGTTTTATGTTAAGGAACTTCGTTCTTTGTTTAAAAATGTCAAAGGAACTATTTCAAAAAGTATTCCCTAAATCTTATACTTTTCGTTGCGTGTACCTTGAAACTGAAGATATATGGTTAATATGAGTGGATTCTTAGCAAACTTTATGACTGAGCTTTAGTTTTTCCTCAAAATATTTTTTCCTATACAATGCATCATTTCGGTGTGCATTTCCTTCTCCAAAACAACTTCATGAAAGATAAGGAATGTAATTGTGTAGCTCATCATTGATTGAATTTGAAGAAGTTAAACTAATATAGCAGTGGTGCAGTAAAAAATTATTCGATAGACTAAATTTCTACAGAAGTTTTGTCCTTGTCCAAAATCAGCTTTACATTCTATTGCTCCAAAATTAAATTAAGAATTTAATTGTGTCGGCAAAAGTTAGGGAAAAATATATTTAAGAACAAAAATCTCTGCCGTTGCGTTTGAAGGAATCACACACTGGAAAGAAATATGTCAACACTATTCCCCAGTGCAGCTCCACGTGTGATTATCACACAAAAGTTCACACACCCTCAATGTGGGTTACCTGGATTTTGTGTATTTTTTTAAGGTGAAAATCCCGCAATTTTACATTGATACTATTTAATTTATCTGGCTTTGTGTCGACTCATAAATATTAATAAGTACATGCTTATGCAAAGGCGCAGCACACAGCATCAGCCACCAACCCATTTTCAACCAAAAAACCCAACCGGAGATAAGGACTTACGACACACATTTTTGGAACGTGCAAATGCAAAAATTATTTCCCTTCGATTGCTGGTGTAATGGCAACGGCAATGACAACAACTGACTATGTGTATCTGTATATGCTCGTCGTGTTACCGTGATGGAATCTTTGTGGATTCCTTTTCTATATTTTTCGGTGTTAAATATCATTTGGAATTCACTGAATTATTCATGATACTAAAACTGTGCTAGTAAGAAAATATTGAAAGTACCTCTACATTAAACATTCTAACTACCGTTACCGAGTGCTGAATAAAGCTTTTCCGAAAAGGCAAAAAAGAAAATATGTATTTTCAAATGGAAGGGTTGTGTGCTCAAATCACTTCACAACTGTTGCTGGTAGTCAAGCGGTGCCAAGAGAAATCAAAAATTGAAAACTAAGCTTTAAAACTGAGGGTTGGTAGATCTTTATAAATCCTTAGAAAGACATCGACACGGGCGGCGTTTGGAATTGAATATTTTATGCAATGTTGTGAAAAGTGGGCACCGAAAATAAAAACCCCATCGTGGGCGACATAATATCTTTTGGAAAAACCACAATTCAAACGAAATATTAATTGAGATACAGATTTTGGAATGTGGGAGGTGATGTCAACAGTTTTCGATAAAATTTCATCATAATTTTTGCTGCTTTTAGGCTCTGGGACAGATTTCAATGGAAACTTCCCGGAAGAGTTCTATTGTTTTTCAAATGGTAAGCAGCGGTATGAAGAAATGTTAAAATAGAAAAAAAAAAATCCAAAACAATATTAGGCGGGCACACAATGGATTAGAGGGAATCAAAGCTGTTACCATTAACAACCTACAACCTTTGTCGGGAATGGTGAGCAAAAATAGTTGAAATGATTGAAACCCCTTGGTTATTTAGTTGCAATTATTTCTAAAAAATTGTTAAGTTTTGTAGTGGGAGTTGTAAATTCAATAGAATATGTGTCAACGCAAACAGAATGGGGCCCAAAATAACTTTTGGGAATGTTGCTTGTGGCGACTTCTCTATTCTTCGGAATCATACAGTACCCGTTAAACTGAACGAATTGAAAAGATGTGACGGGCGAACTGAAGTTGTTGGTTTTTCATGTTCTTCGTCAGTGGACGAACCAGGAGCAGAGGATAGGAAGTAGTCAGGACTCAGGACTCAAGGCTGGGTATAGTACTTCGAATTATCTTTGGGCTCTAGAAGTCTGTGAAAATTATAAACGAGTCAATGAATATTATAGCGCTAGGCTTGGATGTGCAAAGTCTTCTGGATCACTTTGATACTTTGATACTTCGTTTTCAGGTAAAATCATACACAAATTTTGAATTAACGATGGCGCTGTTTGAAGGTCTTGAGGGTAACACCACACAATCTTTTGGTTTATTTTTCAACTTTCAGTATATCCCCAATGGGTACACTATATCAAATTTGATGGCCGCAACCGCACTTGTCGTGCTGCAGGACGCTATATCCTGTACTAACTCTCACCAGCAAATTGCATTTCATGCACGTGTATAAATGCAACAACGCATGGTTGCGTTGAGAGAAGGTTCATTCCCTCGTGCCCTGCCCAGCTCAATCCTGCTGTCATGTAAACTTAATCCGACGTTGGTATATGAATTTGCCATTTTTTTCTCCCCATGTGCACTGTTGGTACAATGAAACGAATCTAGGCTTCGAGTATTCATTTTTTTTATGTGTTTTTGTTTTTGTTTTTTTTTTCTCGTGCAGAATTTTGAAACACGCTGCTCGGGTCGGTTAGCCGAGTGTGCAGCCTGTGAAACATGTGTTTTGCTTCGTTTATTAAATTTGTTTGCACTGCACTGAAAGTCGTGTTATGAATATAAGTTTTCAGTTTTTTAAAAGTGTTCGTTTTTAGCGGTATGTTAGCTATATATGCATTATGAGTTTATGTTTTGCTTTTAGTGGGAGTTTGTGTTTGTAGCGGTTGAATGGTCTCGTTTAGCCTCGGGAAAGATTTTTGAAATCTTGTTAGTTTCGAATGTGTTTTATGCAGACCACTCGTGTGCTGTGTGTAGTTAAGGGGCTTCTTTTCATGATTTTTCATTTTTGTTTCTGATTTTATTTTATTTTTTACTTATTGTTTGTATTTATACAGCAACATGGACATGAAATTAAATGAAAACTATTTACATGGAAAGGATAAAACCGAAATTCCTGATAAAAGAGTTTATTTTGCATACCTACCGTGTAGCATTCAACTTCTGTACTTACTGATGGTTGTTTTTATCAACATGAGTGCGAGTAGGCACCTACATTCAGTTAAAATGAGAACGGTTTTTTTTGTTATTTAGACAAAGGTTGAATTTTAAATAAAATGGAGGTCAAAGCAATCGTTACACAATCTCCTGCAAGTTTTAGGCCGAATTACAGCTCACGTGATCGAGTAATGCGTGACTGAATTATATGTTTTTGGGATTACTTCTCACTTCTCACAAAAATACGGTGTACTTAGACTTCAGGTCGGTATTCAGTTGAGCTTTAATTTTGTTTATGAGTAGCCGAAAGACCGGGGCCAAATCACCGCACACGTGATCGAGTAATACGTGACTGAATTATATGTTTAGTTGCATTTCTTTTTATTTTATCGAACACTTTAGTATCACAATTTCCTAATCTTTCATCAGTAATGGAACGAATTGAAGTCGATAAATGAAAAGCATACTGATTTTCTGTAATAAAGAGCGAATTTTGAAAGAAAAAAAGTACTCACTCACTCGATCACGGATGCTGTAATTAGGCCCCAGTTAAATTTCATCCGTCTCAGTTTCAGCTAAACGTTACAATTTTTACATTTAGGCATCAGTTTAACTGATAGCTCAACTGAAACTGAAATGATCAGCTAAAAGGGCATTTGAAAAGCCATGAAACGCAAGAAAAGTTTAATTCCGGGACGCTTCCTCGTTCATAACCCAGCCGCTGCCGCTGTCCGTCGACCGTTGGCCTTGAGCAGAAGCTGCTGTTTTTAGAGTTGAGATAACTAAAATCTGTGAAACCAAAAACTCTTCAGCTAAGCTTTTTGTCTTTTCTTCTGTACTTTCCAATGGTACTTGAAAAACTAGCCCAACATTAAATCTTGAATACTCTTCTTGTTATTCCAAATTCAGTCATGTTAGGCTTTCAACTTTGGCTGTGTAGGTTTTTTATCAAAGAAATCATCGATGGACTTCGAAGAACAACTCAAGTTCAAATTTAAAGGAAATGATACCTACAGCTCAACGTGGCATGGCTACTCATACCCAAAATTCTACCCTGAGGTAAAAACGCCACGTGTAAGTGCTTAATTAGTTCAGTAATAATCTGACATGCATCATGTTGCTACAAATCAATTCCACTTAAAAGCTCTTAAATTCGATTTCTACTCATTTGAAAAATGATGAATTCATTTCTCTCCACGGAAACATGTTTTTTGTTTTGTTGAGCTCCTTGGCTCTCTTTTGATAAATTCGTTGAAAAACGCACAATAAAACCCGATAAATAAGACTCCAAAAAAACACAACCAATTGAATACTTGAAACGAAAATTGTTATCTTCTCGAACATACACATCAGAATTATTATCAAACAAAGCATGTACATTTATGTACATCAAAAAACTTTTTGAATATGAAAAGGAAATGGAAACAAGGAGACACGCTAGACCAGAGTCATACAAACCAATTTTAAACATCTTTAAACACAAAAACACATTCAAAGAATAATTTGAATATCGCATTAGCGTAATGAACCATTCAATTCGGGAGTAAAAAAAAAAAAAAGCCCCATACCTACCGAGGAGCTCTGAACGGTGATCTGAATATGCGATTTTCTATGATCTCACATTATGTGTCTTTTAAGGAATAAAAATATACACATACTTTTGCTATACGTACTTAGATACACCACTGATGCCTTGACGCTTCATATGTGTATTTTGAAAAAAATCCAATGAAACCATGGTTTGCAGCAGACATTCCTGTGTGTAAGGATTAGGGAGTTTTCAAAATCGATGTCTCTCTGCCTGTAAAGCCCGAATAGGTGTAGGTAAGAACATAACATCTCAAAGTCAGGGAAGATGAATATTGAAGTAAGATGATGACTGTAATGTCATTGAGGGTAAGATTGGCAGTTGTATTCGTATACAGTTGATGCTGGAGTATTCACAAACGAAAAACTTTCAAAGGTGAACTTTTTATACAGTCTGTTCAACAAGAAAAAAGAACAATATTATTCTAAAAGAGCAGGTCACACTGTACAATTAGTTTGACAGACCTTGACCAAAACGGCCAATGTTAGGATATGTGAACGATCAAATGGTTGGATGATTTTAAAATATTTTTGAGAAATTTGAACTAGTTGTACAGTGTTATCTACGCTAAGAACAATGAATTCAGACACTTTTGTGAGAATTGTATCATAAACATATGTACTAGTTTAAGTATTTTTCTAAAAGAGTTATCAGTTAAGAGGTACTTTACACGTACATCTCCTTCGCCTCTTATTTATTATAAACCAGACAGCTAAAGAAAAAAGTAAAAAGGTATACAAAATCTTGAAAAAAGATTACAAGGATAATTAAGTACCAATGTGAACAACGATCATTGCAACAGTTGGTAATGACAACTCATGTTAAGGGAGGAGTAGGATTAATTTGTCCATATTATGCTTTAAAATTTAACATTTAAAGAATACTCTGTGGAAAATTCATAAAGGACTACCAAAAACTTCGACAAGCTCCGAATTTTCTAAGGACTATAACCCGGGTCTATTTTTTAAGTCTTCTCGCACGAAAAGAAAATAGTACTATAAATATTTTCATATCATCCGTATCATCATCAACCATTCAAATTTACAGTTGAGAATTTTGATAAAATCATTTACCGCTAAAACAAAAAATACAGGGCCAAGGTGGCTGCCTTTATGGATACCGGAAAGTGCTAAGAAGGGAGAGGAGAAAGATTACCTGAAGCACACTATATTATATTTTCTTTGAATCAACTGACTCAAGAGATGAAAATTGGGGGAAAGCCTAGGGCTTTTAGTTTGAATGGGGTGATTTTATGTGACACTTTGTCGGATGGCTTACTAAAATCGGTAGCACAACATTTACTTCATTTGATTCATATAGCGTACACAAGGCATAAGAAACATAATACACTAGCTTGGTCGTAGTTGACCAGGAAACCATGTTGACCAGGAGACAAAATAGATTAACAGCAGAAGTACAGCGTATCATAACAACATTGGTATGCACAAAAGTTTGACGGGGTGGGTAAAAACATCATTCTTAGATCTTACTTGTGAAAGGGACAATTTATATGATGTTTTCTAGACTATGACGTTGGAAACACGCTTTGTTAAAATGAAAGCTTGTAGAGGGCTGCGAGTGTTGGGACTGAAACTCAACCTTGTACAGATGTGTAACTTCCCTGCAGCTTATCAATTTTGTCTTTGCTACTAGATGGGAGAGTTGTCAGTGCGAAAAATGAGGTTTAAGTTGAGGAGATTTCTTGATTTATTATAAATATTGAGTATCCACTTCCACCGCTCAATTCGCCAGGACTGAAATGCTCACCTAAGCAAGTAAGTACTTCGACTTCTTACGAACTTACTTAGGTGGGCATTACAGTTCGGGGTGAACCTGGGCCTTAACTAACATCCTTCGATAAGGACTGTTTTGATTTCGGGTAAACTCTTTCCAGTTTTGCACTACAAGTCGGTTGAAGTCTTCTTCCACTTGATTGTGCTACCTGAGACAAGTTCTTCGCTACCGCAATTTCCCCGCAACATGTTTTCGAAAATCCTTTGAGCTGGAGCGTTCTAAGGGTTTCCTCGTCTGCTTTTGACAAGGTTCACGCCCTGTAGTAGGACCGGAATTATCAGAGCCTCATAAATTGTTGCCTCGTTTTTTCTCTATTGCCTACTCAACCCAAAGAAGCAACGTTTGGCACTAGTTATTCTCCGTTTGATCTCTGCACTGATGTTGTGATCCGTGTCTATAGCGGATCCTAAATAGACGAAGTGCTATCATTACTTTTTGTCCAATTCGTCATTTTTTGATGACAACAAAAAAACTTCGTTTTGTCCTCATTAACCACAAACTTAATTTTTGCTATTTCTGTTTCAGTCCTCGCAAAAGCACCTATGACATCGCGCATCCTTTTTCCATTACGTCAGTATCTTCTGCTTCAACAAGAAACTGTACAGACTTCTGAAAGATTATTCCTCTGGTTCAGACTTTGAGATTCGTACAATCTTTTCAAGTTTGATGTTAAAGAAATCGCATGACTGTTTATCGCCTTGTCGAAAGCCTGTTTCGACATCAAAGGTCTCGGTGAATTCTTTATCGATTTTCAACCTCAAAATCACTAAATGATTGTATAAAAATTCAAACAGCTATAGCACAAGGAGATACAGAAAAATATGTTCTCAAACCCTGAAAATCATCCACAACCCACAGATGAGAGAGCATAAATGATATACACATAAGTTTTTGAAAGTTGCTGGTATAGCTGCTGACTAAATAGAAAAATTTCTTTGTAAATTCGCTCTACTCGCCCGAGTAAAAAAGAAATAAATAGTCGGATAGCTATCTGTGTCATATCTGTATTCCCGCAACATAGAAAATGCGTGTTGTCGAATTTAATGACAATTAGTACCTACATTCGCTTGCACCAGGTCCGCAATCTTAATAATCACATTTGAATTTTTCGTAAATTAAAATCACTGAATGTATGAATATATTTTAAATTTCTTTCTGGAGGTCACACACATTTTATCTTTAACTGTAGTTTCTGTTTCATTGCTTGCCATCCCTAATGCCTTTTTGAAAGAAAAGACACGTTGAATTGCTTTGTGGTTGCAGGTTTTGTACGGTTTTTCTCTTGTGACATTTTCCAAAAACTGAATTCACTTGTCGTACATGGGGCTCCAACCAAAGGTACACCTACCTGCAGTCGTTTCTTTGAATTTACTTCCAGACAGCGAAACATTCGCAAAAGTGATGCAAATACCCACGTGCAGCGTGCACGGTTTCCGCGATGGCAACGATTCCAACTCTAGTCTTACATGAGTTTATACGTTTGCCAAAAATTTTCATTTCATTGTTTACTCGTTTGATGTACGTATATTTATTTGTGTGTTTTTTTTTTGCATTCTGCTCGTTTTGCAGTCGTTTTGTTTGAAAATTGTGCAAAGGCAGATTTGCCAGAGGATTACCCCATGAGCCATGAGTGTGTGGGGGACCGAATCGTGGTTGTTTTTCCGTACGTGTGTTTATGGTTGAAAACGACTACTAACCTTCTGCATTGCATTAGAGAGATCCCTGAAGCAGCGACAATGCAAATGTTCATTTCGCTTTTTTAACGGAGTGCGAGCTGCTGTTCCCGTTTTCTATTCGACAATGTACTCCAAATAATAAGGGAACGGGTGCAGGATTGAGCAAAGGTAGCAGAGAATTCTACCTTAACCCCGGTAATTTCACCTTTTATGCCTGAACATAAGAAGCACATGGAATTAGATTCCTTTCAGAATTAGCATAGTTTCAGCGGCTAATTGAAGTGGATTGAATTCAACTTCATTCCACCTGATTGTGTGCGGCATCCGCCAACTTCTCTTCTCTTCTTGGGCGCAAATGTAATTTCCAAATCATCCTGATGCAATTGGAGCATAGTTATGGTAAGGCCTTTGTTATTGTGCGGTTTTATAGCTAAATCGATCGGTTGACTGGAGGACTTCTAAGGGGTAATTTCTTCTTTTCTTTTTTCTTGTTGTATTTTTAAAGTGGATTGTTAGACATAATTGACTGGTGATGCGAGGAAGTATTTGAAAATTGGCTGAATAACACTGAATCATAAAACGGTGCCTATTGTTGTGCCAAGAAAACTAATGAGGAAAAAACTATAAAAGAAAAATTGGTATTTGATGGAAAATAAGCTGAAGGTATTTTCGTTGAATGACAATAATTGAAATTTGGCAAGACAATTAGAGTTTTAATGCCATTTTACTTCAGTTTGACTTCACTTTAAATTAAAAGAGGAAGATTAATTGAAGCGAATCGTTTTTTATCAATTGCAGTTAACCCATTTCCGGCGGCTACCAGTTCCAGGTGTGCTAGGAACTTGAAATTTCACACTTTGTCTATTTTTGGGCTAGTTAGAGAAAATCTAAAAAAAAATTTTTGGAAAAGCTTTTATTTTCCCGGAAAATTGACGTTGCGTTTTCGCAACACCCGCCAAATGTAGTAGCAAAATCATTAAAAAAAAAAAATGTTTGATATGGAGTTTAAATCAGTTTTATTGACAAAATATTCATTAAATATTGGTTTTTGTGTGGTATCCATCAAAGCATTCTGGATGAAGTGCTACGTTACACTTTTTGCAGAAAAAAATGGTTTGACTAGAACATTTCCGATAGCGAAGACGTTTTTCTGTTTTGATGATATTGTGTTTCATGTCATCGAAACGAACCGCTTCATTAGGGTTTCCATCTCGTTGAATAGGCTAACTGCATCTTGTCTCTGATCTCAACAAAGAATCGACAACAAATGCTCTGATTGAGGTAGTCTTTTGAGGATGAATGTGGATATCTTGTCCGGTCCTGTTGACTTTTTTGGACGGATTCTGAGTAGGAACTGTTGAATTTCTTCAGGAGTGGTGAGCTCAAGGTTGTCTGTTGGATCGCTGGACGGATTTTCATCGCTGAATTGGATGGTCTGTTGGAAGGCTTGTGCGAGTTGAACTGAAAAGTTGCCTTCTTCCAAAAATGCAGGGTCCAAAGGTGGATTTGGTTTGAATTCTTCTTCATAGAAGTCCGCAAATCCTTTGGCTTTATCCGCGTCGGCGTCGGTTGAAGCTTAGCCATGGGCTGTAGTTATGGTTTCCGGCATTGGGGGGTTTTTCCCTATAATCCTGTCTGGGTCTTGGCTTTAAGGATTGGAGCCTGTTTTGGAGAAGAATGTCGTTGTGGTAGTTCACTGCGTTCTTGAACATGATGTTTACGCATCTGAGCTCGCTGGAGACCGCCTGTTAGTTGTTGTTGATGGTGTTTAGTTCCCGTTGCTGAATATGTTGTAGCAGCTTCCTCCAGTGTTGCCTGTGGTGGTAGAGCTTCTGTATGTAGTCGGGCAGGTGCTCGTATTTGTCCCGGGAAGTTCTTGGCTGCCTTTGCTTCTCAAGCGAAGATTCAATTACGGTTTCCAGATTGTCAATTGCTGTATCAATTTCCTCATTCCGGACGTTTGTGTTGGTTGGCGGTAGTGTGATACATTCGTCGACGTCTCTTCAGAGCTTAGCATTGTCTAGCTTTTAGTTGTTGACGAAGCCCACCTCTGGTTGGTTTACAGAGATTATCTGGTGCCGGAGGTTGATTGAAAGAAGGACGGCCTCGTGATCTCAATCGCTGGTTATTGTCGTGCAGACGACGTTTCGGAGCTCCGGAAGGATAAATATCAGATTGGATGTTGCGAGGAAAAAGTCGAGCGTCGACGGTGTCCTTGGGAAGGTGGGTTTGGGTTGCGACACTACTACCAGAGAGTGATGTTCTATATTTTCGTTCAGCCAATTGACAATTGCATTCCCGTCACTGTTGTCTTGTGTATCCATCCATCTTCGGTGTCTAGCGTTACAGTCTCCTCCAATGAGTCCATAGGTGCTTCTGCATAATATCCTTTTCAAGGTATGGAGATCGTCTCTGATGTCTGATGCTGTTGCCGTGCATTTGTTGTAGATGCTGATGACTGTAAAAAATAAATCAATTGGCAAATATTTATATTCGTTTGTGGTTTTACAATACACGACTCATTCACGAATTATTGGTTTCATTTTTTTCCAGGTAAAATAAATAGATATGCATTTTCTGTTGAAAAAATAAACTACCTTTGCTATTAGGTTTTTTATAACTATTGTGTACACTGTACAGTCCAATTATTTCTAAGAATTTCTAACCTTTTACAGTGGTTTTTCCAAAATAGCTGTGGAATGAATTTTCGGTTCTTTTTTCCTAAGAATTTTTTTTATAAAGTGCACATTATTTCGAAGAAACCAAATTTTATATGCAGTGAAAACCCAACGGAAATTTTTTTTTCTTTTGGTAAATGCTACTACTTTTGGCGGGTGTTGCGAAAACGCAACGTACGATTTCTACCTCACCTACCAATCAGGTAACCCGTACGATTTGCATCAAATGTATATTGAAATATAATATGAATCTTTCCCTAACAGTTTGTGAAAAAAAATTTTAAATAATAAGATGTTGTTACACTTTTTTAGTTCCTCAAAAAAGGCTACCTCGAAATTTCCGAAATTACAGTTTTTGAAGGTGTTCAAAAGACTACAAAATTAAGTTTTTGAAAAAAATCCAAAAACAAGTCGATTAGATATTTTAATAAACTTTCAAAATCATTTGCTAGTTCATTAAGATAAAGGATCCTTTAAGCTGGAGACGCTCTCAAACATGACGTTGCGTTTTCGCAACGCCAGCCGGAAATGGGTAGGTCTTTAGGGGAATTCTTTATAAAGATTTGTTTTCATTATAACCATAATAAAATATATGTACAATTGGAACCAAGGATCTTGAGTGCAAGTAGATACACACAGGAAGGGGGATATACTCGAAACGATTAAAGTGCTGCGATGAATCTTTTCCAAGGAAACTTCGTTCTGCGCGATGAGGGGAGAATTTCAAGGTTATTATCTAGTTTTTTTGTCGACAAAATGTTTTCAAGTCCCGAGGGGCAATATCTAGAATGTATCGAGATTAGTGCATTTCGCAAAAGTCTTGCCATTTACCTATATTAGGTTGGATGGGGGTGCAGCCGCAAGTGGAAGCATCTCACTCGGATATCAAAGATCTATCTGGCTTTCTCGTAAACATAGTACGATGAGGTGCGGGGAAGAAGTGCGATGTGATGAATAAGGGATGATTGAGTTGGTGACTAAGTTATTGGGGTGGATAGCCTTCACTGAATGATTAGAAGCCCCAAATAAACTTAGAGATGTCCTTCAGTGCAAGGTTAGAAAATTTCTCCAAATGCGTCGAAAGAGTATTCTCCGGTCTTTATTTTTCCAAAATTGGGCCAAGCTTGGGCACTCACAGAGGAGGTAAAATTATCCTTTCGCTTCGTCTTGTCATCTTTTACATAAGTTGGATGGGCTAATGGTCATTTCCATAATGTGGGTACCCAATGACTTGTGACCCATGAGACTGCCAATTAACGGAGAGAGCCGAGGCCAGCTAAACTGAAGAAAAAATTCTATTTTTTTTTTCTTGTAAATATCACAATCAATGTTTCAAACACGGCAAGCAGGGCTACGAGTATTATATCAAAAGAGGGATGGTGATGGATTAATAGTTGGCAAAGCAATTGAAGGGTTGACTCGAATTTTTCAAAGTAGGTATATGCTTTACTTATTTTTACCTTTTGTTAGTATCACAGAACAAACAGCAAAGAGTACGTTTACAACTTATGGCGTGCTTTTAATTTACCAGCCGAGGTATGGCTCATGGCTGTCCATGGTATATGAACAAAAACACTAAAAGTTCATGTAAGGTCAGAAACTCTTTTATTTTACCAAACTTAACAACTAATATGGTTTAAATTGAATACAGTGATTTCGGTATTTGACACGCTTCGATGCTCGTACGGGAACTGTTTCGCAAAAAGCATAAGTCTAGTGGCTGTCTGCCATAGGTTAGTGGACGTAAGGAATCTTTTCGTCGCTTTCTTAAGTACACAGCGGTCGCTTGACGTTCTCAGGAGTTATAAACGTCACTGAATGGCAAATCACACAGTCGGTCCTCAGCCCTGGTAGGAAAGATCTCAGTTATACCCGTGAGAGTGTCAAAGAAACGTTGGCAGGCATAATAAATACCACTGAATGGTATGACACATTGGCGCTCTTCAACCCTGGTAGGAAAGATTTCAATTATACCCTTGAGAGGGTCTACAGCGTAGGCATAAATTAAGCTCTGGTCCGGTACTGGTTTTCTTCCAGGCTGCTTGATTGCTACGGCTTCAGGCAAGAATTAGAAGATGTGCACTTTACAGACGGTGCCGGCTGACTGATCATTTTCTTTTTGACGATTTAACGGTTTAACGATTTTAATTGAACAAAAGGATATTTACTATTGATACTTGATTATACGTTACTTATAATGGTAAAATTTTGCTGTGTTGGCACATAAGGGGCCTAACGATATACATTGTCAGATATTTGGATTATAAATAAAACTTTAGTTAATGATTATTATTATAGAATAGAATAGATTGTTAGTATTTAATAACTGTAGGAGTTTTCAGTTCCTGTTGTCCTTGTTGACAGTTTTCTGGCTCAGCTTGCTCTATTAATACCCAACACAGAAGTAGTGCTAGTGCCGTGTGCAATTCATATGCATTGTGCTGGCACTGGCAGTTGGCAGATGGTTTGCATTGTGTCGATGTTGTGATGGCATATACCACATAATATGGTTTGTATTGCATTGTTGACTCTTCCCCTTTGGCGCTGTATGTAATGCGGTCTATCTGTTTACTTCGCTTATTTATTTTCAACACCTGATGTGGCGCTGAGTATTTGCGTAGTCTGGTTGTAGGGTGTTGCATACTCATGTCGACCATTCGTTTTGCATAGTTATAGGCACTATATGTATGTGTAGACGGTTGGTGGGTTTATAGAGAAGGTGGAAAACACATGTGATGACGCTTCGTTACCAACCACATAAAGGTCATTAGGGCATAACGTGAATGAACCAATTGCTAGTCAAATAAACTCTGTATAGGTAACCTGGAGGATTCACTAGTAAAGGATTCACTAGTCCCCTCGATATTAGAAACGCCACTTCTTCGAATACTCTTAGTTTCTTACATGAACTCATCTTCGATTGAACAACTTTACATTTTACGTGTTTAAACCTAAGGGAACACCACAAAAGATCTTTCAGGTCGACGTGCTAGTTAAGGTGTTCTTATCTTCGCCCTATCCAATTAAAAAACGGACCATTGAACCGAATCCATATTGGGCATCATTGACAAGTTGTCAAATTTTCTAGCTATAAGCAAAGTGCAGTTTAGACTTAACAAAAGCACACTATAAGAGTAATACTTCTTATAGACGTCTGACTTTTAAGAAGACATAAAACGCAAATAATTTAATGCTATGGCCAAGAACTTAGCTTGAAGATGAGAATTAGCCACTATGCTTTAAAAATGACTTCGGGCAAGTTGCCGCCGCGACGTGGATGGATCAAGTTAATTCCAGACGAGAAGCCCAATTTTCGACTAATTTTTTAGCATTTGGGGCGGTATGTCAGCAATAAAGCACCAAATATTCTCTTCCAATTAGTAAATCATCTCGAGCTTTTGTGTGTAGACAAGCTACGTACTTCAAAAAATCCCCCAAAAATAGTTCAGTGGTGTTGAATGCCTGACAGATTTAATACTCAAAACTATGTTAAAATTGGCGTCAAAAGCGATTTCGTTTTAACACAATTTACACAGTGCCAGTGGTCGTGTAGTCTGAGTATCAAAACAAATTTAAACAAAAAACAAAGTTAAAAGGACCAACTCCGAAAAAAGTTTGGCCAAATTGAAAACCACACGTCTAAGGAAAGTAGGTACTCTTTATCTGACAACTATCCGCACCCTTTTTTATCTATCATTCCATTTCCAATAGGGCAGCTTAAAACATGCAAGCTTTCAAAACTAAGCCAAGAAAGATTTAATTCACAGCAAACCGAGATGATGTACTGAATACTTTTCTGAAAACCGGTGAAGAAGTCGATGTGAAAAGTGAAAATCTCACACTTGTAACTGACCTTTACTCAGCAAGAACTGAGCGCACTGAAGCCATGTGATTATTTTAAAGCAACGGGTATGAAATGTCATCTTTAAAAAGGAACCATATTTTGCTTTTTATCAAATTGTAGCACCAAGGTAAGGTTAGATGAGGGTTACAGTATATGGAGACCGGCACACTTAGGCCACAGAGGGTTCATTATGATACCACTGAGACCAGAAGGTTGATCACCCTCTGGTCCCTTTATAGGGGATCAGGTTGTTGAAACACCCTGTAATCGAACCTTGACTAACGAGTTGATCACCAGTTAGTCAAACCATTCAGAGCTTTGTACGAAAAGAGAGAGACTTTTAGGGTCTTTTGTAGCACCAAGTTTGCCACGAAATCCTCAAACATTTGCCGTACGATTGAAAAACTTCGAGTCAAATTAATTTAAACTTGATTCATTAGAAAACAATAAAGTACACTTTCTTGAATCAAAGAAAACGCTACCCGTCAATACTTCACATTGATGTTTTGAAATATTTTCTCTTAAAATCCTACCACGAACTTAAACCATTCAAAAAATGTATCTGTTCACACCTTTCAAAGCTGATTTGTAAAATAGAAGCGGTTCCAATCACACAAAACACACCCGAGAAATGGCCTTTTTTTTCTATGTAACACTCAAATGTTTATCTAAGCATATAAATACAGCATTTATGATTTACAAGTCCACACACCTAACGAAAATAAAAACCTTTTTCTTGACTTGATTAATCTTTTCGAATAAAAATTCCTTTCAAAGTACTTGAATACTTACTATACTACCTTTCCAAAGAAAGAAAAAAAACACTGTCTTTTGCCTTTGAGGTAAGCCACGGGAAATGATTCAATTTTTAACAGCAGAATTGGTGAAGATAGGAAGGTAAAGGTACATGTATGACTACCGAATCAAAAAAAGGACAAGCAATGATTTATACCATTGCAAAATCGAATGTTGGCCTGGGCTTGATATAACTCAAAAACCTTAAGGATATTTCACCGTTTTATCCTCAACCTTTTTGTAAGCCCATCCAGATTCCGCTCCAATTTCACACGATTTTGCTTCATCCTTTCTAAAGGATTTAAATTGGAATTGTACCCAAGAAAAGGAATGACTAAGAAACTTCTGTTTTTCACCTGGCTCCTAACACCGGGTATCAATAGTCCACACAATTCATCTCTCCCAACTCTCAACTCTAAGCGTTGTGCGTAAATCATTTTTAACTCTTAGCCGGATCTAGCCTCGGAGAAGAAGGATGGAGAAAAATGAGGGAAGAAAAAATACTTCATCCGCCTTGTCATACCCATTTCCTGTGTGTTTCATATCATCTCTATCTCAATCCCTCGTAGCTTCATTTATTGGATGGTGAAATATAAAAAGGACGACAGTAACTTCCGTCATCACATGCAGGAGCAGCCCAGCAATTTGCAAAAGAGTGAACGTAATTCCATTTTATATGTGTGTTTAGATCAGGAATGTGTTTATGTCCCGGCATCCTTTCGTCGACTGGTGCTAGCTGCTTTGCTGCGTATAGAGCGTAGGTACCTATTCTAAGCAAGCAGGAGCAGCAGCCAGGGGAAGATGAAGGTAAGAAAGATGTATTTAATATATGCAAAGAGGAAATACATTTAATATAAATCCTTTTCATCCTGACGACCTGTTAAAGAAACAAATCATAAAAGGTGAACGAACATTTTGTGCTGCGATCCTCTTTTTCCACTTTGGCCTCTGCTACATGTGTAAGGTACTTATCATACCATTCAAAGAGGAAGACCTTGGGGCGTCTAGCTTTTTACTCTGTTCTGTTATGGGACCACCATTGGAGCCTTCATTTTACTGGTGGATTATTTTTTTTCCAAAAGTACTCCGTATTCTGTAATCTGTATTCTGTACTCTGTACTCTGTACTCTGTTCTCTGTACTCTGTACTCTGTACTCTGTACTCTGCACTCTGCACTCTGTACTCTCTACTCTGTACTCTGTACTCTGTACTCTGTACTCTGTACTCTGTACTCGGTATTCTGTACTCTGTACTCGGTATTCTGTACACTGTATTCTGTACTCTGTACTCGGTATTCTGTACTCTGTATTCTGTACTCTGTACTCTGTACTCTGTACTCTCTACTCTGTACTGTGTACTCTGTACTCTGTACCCTGTACTTTGTACTCGGTACTCTACACTCTGCACTCTGTACTCACGACCCGACATGGACCTTAATATTTCCCTTTTCGTTTTGGATATGTGAACATTATTTACCTTGTATTTTGTGCTTCCACCAAACTTTAAAAAAGAATAAGAAAAGATTAAAAAAGATTTTTTTTTCTTCTTATTTCAGAGCATGTGTATTGTAAGAAAAGGATGCGCCACACACCCACCCGATAACAAGGAATGCTAGGTAGATACCCAAGTACAGTGCAGACAGCACACAACACACAGATGCCTTATGCCAACAATCCGACCAATTTTTACATTTATTTTGTGTATTTTTATGCCAAAGGAGCGACACATAATCCAATTTGATTTAAACGCAGCAAAGTAAGTTAACAACAAAAAAGAAGAAGAAAAAATAAAAAAAACAAATGCCTAAGGAGGTGCACAAAGTTTGTAGATGTGAAAAAAATTGTTTTGAATGAAAACACACTTAAGGCGAAGAACAAATTTTCTTTCGATTCTTTTTTTTATTTGTCTCCATGAAAATTTCCAGAGAAACTCTGAAGGATTTCTTTATGACTTTGGTAAGCGATGGCTGGTGTTAGGGATCCTTTAAAGAAAAGGATTGAGGAGGTAATAGAGGTGTGGTAAAATCGCAATTGCATATGTTATTGGTCTCTTCTTGTAACATCCTTTTGGAACAATAAAAGGTAAGTCATGTTGAAGGGGGCACTTTGAAAAGGGTTTTCATTCTTTATTGTTACCCAAAGGGCCAATTGTTTGTTGAAGACCATATTGGAGGATTGGGAATATTTGTGAAATCTTTATTGCTTTCGACATAAGAAAAAACGGAAAAGAAACGAATTTAATACTGTGTGATGCCATGACAATGGTTTCCATTGAATAAGATAAAATATTGAAAGAAGTGAAAAAAGTTTTTAGTGTTATTTTTTTTGAGAAACACGTGACAATTTAGAGCCAAATTAAATTGTTATATGGTGGAACATGATTCAATTTTTTTTTTTTGTTTTTACCGAGCTCTGAGGTTTATTCAGTTGAAAGGAATTTTGGTATTTTGTAACATCAGAATTTGATTTTTATTTTATACATATAAGGGTTTTGAAGGACCAGATAATATACAAAAAACGTGATGATTTTTATAGGAAAATTTTGTTCGATTGTGTTTTTGGCAGATTCACCCCAAGGAATTAGTTTCCTTTTTCAATCAATTTATCAGATTTTCGAACAAAAACAATGAGACTGCACTTACTCAGTTGCATTTTTCCATTTTCACACTCGTATTTCGAAACTTTTGGGTTTCTAATACGAATCTACTTTAATCCATGTATCTTCTTAAAATCATTTTAGAACTAATTTACTTTACAAGCTGTGGTATCCTATAACAAAAATGCAAAAAAAGGGAGGGATTAAAAAAAAAGATTCAGGGCTTAAAGTTTAGACCTTCTGCTCTGCTACTTGGTTCTAAATTACCAGTGGTCTCGACCTTATTCTCCGTTGATCAGAGTGAATTTGTTCATTTTTCTTTCACTCCGAATGTTCGAACTGTCGATTAAACTCTATTCTTGACAAAATAAAAAAAGAAATATGGTGGTAAAAAAGAATGGGGATCTCGGGGCCTTTGGGATCGAATGGAAGAGACCTACAATTTGTTGCCGATTCCAAACGACTAATCGAGAAAATACTATTCATGGCATGATATTACTATCGGAGAAATTGCCATTCAGTTCTTATTCTATTCAATTCTAATCTATTCTATTCTATTCTAATCTACTCCATTCTATTAAATTCTATCATACAATTGATTTATCAACAGAAGTCTGATTTAAGGATGCGTTCCAAAAATTTTGAAGACATCAGATACTCGTTAGAGGAAATTAACCCACTTCAATCCATTCCGTTGTTGAAAAATGCTTGGAAGAAATTGTTACATAACGTTTAAATAAAGTAATCAGTTTTCAAAAAAGAAAAAGAACTGGAAAGCTTCTTCGAGAGATCTGTGGCACTGTTAACATGAGACTCAATAAAAACCATCAAATATTTGTCATGTTCATAGTATCAACAAAGCATTTGACACGTTGTGTTTCGGAAAACTGATGCATGTTCTTTACTGAAATGGCTTTAGAGGAACCCAATGAAAATGGATGGAGAGCTACCTCATAGGAAAAACTTTGGATTGTAGTGAAAATGAAAGAAGTGAAAGTTCAAAAAAGTTTTTAGTTTAGTCAAAAACTAGTAAGTACATATAATAGTTTAAGGACATTTCACTGTTACGTTAAACTTACTTACTCACTGAGGAGGGCATTACAGTTCGGGGTGAACCTGAGCCTAAACCAACATCTTAGGCCAACAATTTCGAGGTCGTGCCAGCTCTCTCCACTTTTTCACCCTATGTCGGATGAGGTCGATTGCACCACCTAAGACAAGGTCTTCTCCTTCCATTATTTCACTGCAATGTGCGATCAAAAAACCGTCGAGCCGGAGCGTTTGGGTCTATCCACTCTACAAGGCCAGCCATCACATCGTGGCCTCGCTATGCTTTCTCTTCTGGCTATGCCCATGTCGCGGTACAGCTCATACAGCTCGTTTTTGCTTCTTCTTCTTCACACATTGTCTTCGCATACCTGACCAAAGATCTTTCGGAGTATTTTTCTTTCGAAACGACCAATGGCTCCCGCGTTTGCTTTCGATTAAACTCGCCCTTCAGGGCCACAAAGCAGAACTGTGATGATGACTGTGATTAATAAAGGGTTACCTTTGTTTTCCTAGAGAGGGTTTTGTTTCTCAATTGCCTTCTTAACCCAAAGAAGTAGCGATGGGCAAGAGTAAATCTCCGGTTTATCTTCGCACTGATTATGTTTTCCGTTCCTATAACGAATCCTAAGTAGACGAAGTCCTGTACTACCTCGAAGTTATGTCTGTCTGTTTTGACGTTTTGTTCAATTCGTCGATGTTCGGTGTCCTTTTTTGATGAAAACATTTATACTTCGTCTTACCCTCATGTAACCAATATTGTTGCCACTTCTGTTTAAATGCTCGCAAAAGCACCTATGACATCACACTTAAACAGCATAAGAAATAATTAAAGTTGATTAATGAACTCGAATGCGAGTATAATCATAAATAAATAAAAAGAAATGCATAACATCACTAGTTTTATAAAGTTAACATATCTCCACTAACTAACTCAAGAATTTAATTTTAACACTTTTCTACCCTGCATCGACTCTTCGCTTTTTTTGATTGTTAATTTATTGGAATAAAAAAACTTTAACTCAACATAAGCCATCTACATCACTAAAAGATGTAAAGTGAGAACCCAAACAGAAGACCAACTGGCACAGATCGTGATTCCACAATTTGTTAGCTATAACTGTATTAGACTTTAAACCAATATCGCGCTGCCATTCCACTATAATGTACGTTCTCTGATTTTGTCTCAAACAGTTAACGAAGACAGTGACGTATGTTGGACTATAATGCAAACATGAGGATAAGCACAAGCACATGTACATTTTAAGTGGAATCCAACTCAAGAATACTTCTGTCACAGCTTTTTATTTTAATATGAACGTACCATGTGTTTTTTGTTTTCTTACAGTCAAATCTTGGCCATCACTTACGTCAATGAACACTGTGAAATCAGGTTTCAATTTAGCTATGCAAAAAACTGCAGCTGCATTATTTGCAATGATGAGCCGTTAAGTTTTACGAGTTGCTTCAAAATTTACTGTACCTAACTGCTGTCAAAAAACTCCAAATATGTATGTTCAGTTAACGATAAGTGGTTTGTTAGGCAGTGTGAAAATTACTGCAGAAAACATCATGAGGGTGCTGATGCTGAGGTACATTTTTATTCTTTAATGTGTATCTTTGATACACGTTCACCACATCAAAAACGTGTGTAAATGTCATTCCAGTGGACTGGTGAATTCTATTGAGGATAGAATAGTGACACCCACCGAACAAATGTGTGGATACAGACCTCAGTCAGTGGTTCCGGTAGAGTAATGGTTAGCATGTCTGCCTGTTGCGTAGGAAATTAATTTCCAGAAAGGTTCAATTGTTTCAGCACGATTGTCACTTTTCGCAAGTCATCTGGGAGTTATTAAACTGTCATCAAAATTCAAAATCACTTTCCTACTTAATCGTTCAAAATCGTCGAAAATGTTTTAAGAAACGTGCTTAGCTCAGAGCTCCCCAGTTTCGTCGGCGTCGTCCCTACTCATTTATTTTAATATTTATTTACAAGTTTTTATGAAGTCTCTTGATGATAATAAACCACCACCACGCGCTGAGGTGCAGAGTGTTATCGCTTTTAAGACATAAAAAGAAAGAATTTACTCAATTTTTAGTTCAAATATTACCCAAAACAAAACTAACTCTTTCAATAACATTTACTAAACTTTCTCTATTTATTTTCAACCTCTTCCAACTAAATCGTCGGAAGTCCTTTCCAAACCGCAGATTTCGTTAAATGGCAAGATTTCTTCATCTGTAAGAAGGAATTTCTTATAATTTGTTCCGCAAATATCTTTGGTGCACATTGTCTGGCTTATTGCATTTATTCATTCAAATTCGACATATAACATGTCAATGCTCCATCGCACCCATCCATCGCATCAGTACAAACCAATTTACAAGATAAATTAGCAGAGGCATCTTTCAATCATCACAAATCATCAAAACTTCTATCCATTAAACATCAAATTTCATGTGAAATCTCTAATTCGTGAGCCAATACAACTTCTACCGGAAGCATTCCTCACAAGCACACACTCACACACAAAAACAGGCTTGCATGTTTACAAGCACACAATCCTTGCACTTGCCTCCAACGATTTTCTCGTTGACGTTCATTCATTGACTAGGCACGTTAAAAATATGGTTTTTGGCCTTTCTGCTTTCAAAAAGGATTATTGCCTCGAAAGCCCATCAGTATCCACCATATAGGGCTGGCTATACGTTTGCTAGCTCGCCAGTATTAAATTTGTCAATATTGCAACACATGCAGGATATTGTGATTTATATGTCGAACACGAATGTGGATCTCTATGACATGCAGCGTCATCGTGTGTAAGGAAAATAGTCTGTGGGGTCAGAGGAATTTCGCAAGATTTTCAATACGTTTTCGTGTTTATCGTCTGGATAATGTTTGGGTGTGCTGCAAGTTTTACCCTTTCGTCTCAACTCAATGAAGTACGAAATCCTTTTTAAATGAGACTTTACCATTTGTTTACGTCCATTAATGAAATCTCGATACAAAAGTTTGCTAAATAACAACAGCCACAAAAAACACAACAATTCAGAGTTCCTTTAGGGAGAAACAAATGAGTGCAATAGACAAATGACAGATGACTGATGACAAATGACAATAAGTGACAAATGACAGATGACATGTGACAGATGATAGATGATGGTTTATTGATGCCAGATGACTGATGTCAAATGACAGATGACAGATCGCAGATGAGAGCTGTGCAGATGACAGCTGTGCAGATGACAGCTGTGCAGATGACAGATGACAGATTACAGATGACAGATGATTTAAGATACTGAGTAAAAAAAAGAGATTGCCTTGTGATCCACACTTGCAATTTATAAGTCTATTTTAAAAGTCTTGCTTGGTAATCATCGAATCGGAAGACATTAATGCGAGGGGATGAAAAAAACTTCTGTTCACAATATATTTTTAAAATTAATGAAAATGCGAATGATACTTTCTTAGAACAGAAAGATTAAATGAAATGTTAGATCAATAATAAAATATTTGTAAAAACAAATACTCACCTCCAGCTTAAGATGTACACTTTTGCTAACATTCCAAATCTCTTTTACTGGATAAATTTATTTTTAACCAGGCCTATGCAGTTCTTTCGGCAAGCACTGGCATATTATACACAATTTTCAGTAACGAGGTGGAAACATGTGTTACAACGACCTCGTTACGACGGAAAACTCAATTGAGGGCGGCAATTATTTTCAACAAATAGAGAAATTTACAGAGCGAAGGGTTGCAGACTTGCATTGCAGCTTAGCTATCCGTTCAAAGTGTGTACGTGTGGGAGGAATGTTGAACTCATCACATGTATATGAATACAGGCACTGGAGAGATACGCAACCAGTCTCTTGTGGATGAACGGATAGTGCGAGAACATGCTGGCGGTTTCAGAGAGCTTTTCAACATAGACCGCTTAAGCCCACAAAGGATTTGTAAATAGCAATCAACGCACGTTGCAAGCGTGCTCTATGGCGCTGATTGAAAATTATTGATGAATTATTGCATCTCCTGGTGCAGTGTGTGATGGTCACATGGCACAGGATGTTGCTCACGCAATGGATGAGTGCCTGTAATTTTGGTAGATAAAGGAACCGAGCATGGTTTTAGTAAGTGAATTGTTGGCTTTGGCTGCAACTGACCACTCTAAGCTTTTCACTTAAGCCTTTATCTATGGTAGTACTCATTTTAATATCATAAGTCACTTATATCTTTTATCTTTACCCCTTATCTGAATATGTGGAATCGAGAATCACCAGTGAGTTCCATGAGTTGTTATGGATACTTCACGAGGCACTTTACACACCCAATTTAATTACAACAGCCACAAAAAACCTTCGATACTGCTAACAAAACAGAACGAAAGAAAACACAAAATATCTGCCAGAGACAGTGTTGACATGCACATTGATTCGTGGCTCTGTGTGCTGTGCCTCTTGGGTATTGTGTAAATATTTTAGTCGATTCCGTGGCCAGAACACGCGTTACTGTTCAAATCTACTTTGGGCTCAGCTGCCGCTTCAACAACCACCCGACGACCGACGCGACGATTAGGTTTATTCGTTTTCTTTTTTTCTTCATCATTTTCAAACATTTTCTCATTTCTTGTTCTGGTCGTCTCTTGTGTCATCGTTATGGTATAATTGTATCTTGGTCAGAACCAAACCAGAATGTGTGGGGAAGAGAAAATTGAAAGACCGGACTGAGCTAAGTTATTAAATTGAAACGGTGCTTGCACGAAAGTAAAATTAACTTATTAGCACGTTCTTGACGGAAATTGGATTTTATAGATCTCAAGTATTTAAAATTGGGACGCGACAAGAACCCAAGTGGGTCGTCACGTATTTGGCTTGCTTAAAGTGTGTATTTGAAGCGAGTATAATGTAAATGAGTTGTGGTTTGTTGGAATTTTATTTTACTCACTCTTCACAATAATGGAAAACATTCATTATACTTATTTGTTTTGGGAGGGTATGCAGTGTCTTTATTGTAAGTAAGTCTCTTGTATCGTTCCTCCCCATTGGGCAATGGTGGTCGTAGGTACATCGACAATAATTGTCTGGAAGTTAAAAAAGAAAAACTGTGTTTAGAACTTCAGTCTGGGCTTATAACTTTGGCATAAGTTGTTATTTTCTATAACAAAGCACCACTTATGTTCGGTTAGTGTATATAAGTCTTAAGCCATCGGTTAGGATGTGTAAGATTTAAGTTAAGTAAAAGCTTTCATGGAATGAAAATTTGAATTTATAGCCATTTAGTGGTTTCTTTTTAAATTCAAAGTTTTATTGACTCTATTAGCTGTTTGTCATTCGATGTTTTGACAGAAGCAGGCAGCATACCTTCGCAACAAGACATGATCCGTTTCATGCTTGAACCACGTTCAAAAATATCGAAAACTTAATTCTTATTTCTTATTATCGTTGGACCATTTTTCTATGAAAATGAGGCTATGATGAGCATCGTCTTGGTCAACGGTAGGCATTTTGATCTTTTTTGTTTTACTGATATTGATGACATGGACTTCTACGACTCCTTGTCCAACCGTATGCCACAAGGCCCATGATACAATTGATCTTTTGAGAACAAATTTCCAATGTTGAGTTATCAGCCGCCTTGGCGATAACAATTGGCCACCAAGGAGCAGCAATTTGACCACACTAGAACCGTATGAGACCGATGTTATGCTTACAATCCGGAAAAGATTCAAGCACTCATAGCCAATCTTACTTCATTACATAATATAAAACAAAGTCTTTCCGTGTCTGTCTGTATGCTTAGATTTTTTGAACTACACAACAGATTTTGATAGAATTTTTAATAGATTATGTTCTTATACATAAAACTTAGAAATTTTTTGACCGATTTCGAAATTTTTTCAACGTAAGAATGTTATTCATTCTTAAATGACCTCGGGATGGGGAACGGGAACACCAGAACTACTAAGCCGATTACAATGAAATTTGAAAAAAAAAATGGTCTAGAACCAAAGAAATGATATTGGCTATGTTTCCTTGCCATATTCTATCGGAGACGGAGACATAATTGAAACTGGACCGATTTCTAAAACTCTTTCGCCGTTAGAGTGTTTCATTGTCCATGAGTAACTAGATTTCATCCCCATTTTCAAATCGGATAGTTAGAAGTTTTTTTCGGTCACTATTATACAATAATGTTATTCCCAAGCCACATAGACTAAATTTCAACCCCATATTTCAATGTTAACGGAACGGGAACTAAACATAACCGGAAAATTGGAAAATATTGGACCGACTTAAAAAAGACTTTGCCACCGTAAGAAAGCTTCATTGCCCCTGAGCAGCATAGCATATGTTTCATCTCCATTTTTCCATTCGAATAGAAAGTTGGAAATTACTTTACTTAGGGCCCGAGCTACACCGCCGCTTCCGCTGGTAGCTTACTGCCACAGTAACTCAGTCTGTTTGTTTTTCTTTGTTACCATCTACCGCACATCCCTATCTTCTTACGGTAACAGGTTATGTAAACGGGAAATTAGAAACCACTGGACCGATTTGAAATGTTTTTTCACCGTGAGGTGATTTATTTCAAATTATCGATAGCACAGATGACCTAAAAGAAATGTCTATCTTGGATCTTCAAATAAGTATGGGCAATCGTTAGTAGCTGTGTGATAGGACAATTTTTGAGCCGACTAATGAGATAGTTTACGATATAAGGAAACACACTATGTCAGACGTGGTCGGGAATGTTGTCGAATATCTAAAAGTAGACAATATTATGAATACTAAGCAGGTCACGTCATACCCTAAGGAATTTCAATTTCTCAATTCTTTAGAATTATCAGGAGTACCTTCCCATAAATTGAGGCTGTAAGTTAATGTTTCAATCCTAATCGTAGAAAATCTAGGCTCAACAAAACTATGATTCGTTTTCAATTTTCTATTTTTTTCTTACTAAAAGAAATAGAAACTAGCACTAATAACTCTCTGCTTGACCTTCGCCCTGGTGCTTTATTCCGTGTTTATACTTGGAGTGCTTTTGAAGTATGATGTCCTTTCCAATCTCGGTGAATTTTTATCCGACAATGACGAGGTAGTGCGACTTTTCTAAATTCTTTCTGCGAAAAGTTGAAAGTACAAAAGCCATCGGCACTGTGATGAAGTGAATCTCAGAGCTTACAAAGCTTGTTGGCATTGTGGCCAGTCTTTGATGTTTCATGCCAGCAAAATTGATTCCGGAAACAGCTGAAAGGAAACTGGATCGGTAAATACACTTCGTATATCCTGCAATAAAAGCTTTCTGAATACAAATCGTTTAGGAAGCAGGTACAGCGCAAAGAATGGATATCTTCATTGTGTCGACTAAAAAAATGTACCTACTGGTTGCAGTCAATGATGGCACCTCTTAAAGTTTGAATATCAGCAAAAGTATCGTGAGTAGGTTATCGGAGGTCTTGTAATATGCTTGCTCATAGTTTTTTTTTCAAACATGACCTCCTTCACTAGGCTTGCATCGAAACCAAGCAGGGCGATTTTCAAATTATGTTTGGAAAACCATCACTTATCTTTTTTTTTTTGTTGTTGATTTCGTAGAAAGAATTAAATAGTATGAAGGAAAAGTTATGCAAGAGCTCCAGATCCTATCTCAATTCAAAGACCTACAATTTTTGCTGATTTCGAATGGTTAAGTAATTAAGCGTTTTTGTTGCCATCGTAATTTATCTAGTAGGATTTTCTTCTTCCACGCGGATCTCGATACCCGTGGAAAACAGTTTCATGTGTCAGGGAGTCAAAACTCCAACATCTACGTAAAAGGCACATGATGATACTATAATGTCGATTTCCAGTGGTACACAAAAGCACTTTTAAAAGTGATTTTTCGCTCGAAATATGTTACATTGAGGCACTAGATCACTTTTTTTGTGCCCCGAAAAAGCACTTTTACTAATCTCGATTCAGAGGCAAGATTTACACGCACTTTCACGTACACCAACACAAAACATTTGACGTTTACCAGTTTTCAGTTTGATTATCTTGCATTTTTGGTTAAAAGACTGTGAAAGAGAGATAATAAAAATAAACAATAAACTATTTTGTGAAAATGGATCGCTCAATTTTAGCTGAAATTATCAAAATATATATGAGTCGTCATCTAGTTCTGATTCCAACGAAGAAGTGTTTGAAATTCTGAAATTCCTTACACAAAACGAAAGTCATTCTGTGAATAATTTTGTTCAAAGTGTTGTGTACAATTATTCGGATGAGGAGGTTTCTTCCTAGTGCATTTATTAATAAAGTTTCGAAAACATTCTTTCTATATAAATTGCAGAACAAAGCAAACGGGAAGAGTTGGTTGTCAAAAATAGCACACATACAATGATAAAAAAAGAATTTTGTCTTTTCTGTTCCAGTGAGCACAAAAAAAGCACTTTTTTAGAGTGCTTTTGTTTTTGCAAAGGAAATCGACATAAGCAAAACGCAGCACGTCGAAAAAGACTTTAAATTTGCCTTTTTCTCTTCAATAGAAATGTGAGCGCATATAGAAGAACTAAATATGTCGGAGTAGCTTATTGAGTGGCTTCTGTTTTTGACTGCACCTTTGATAATAGAAAACAAATTGATTAGCTATAGAATTTTCCAGATAAGCTAGCAGACCGCTGAGGCTGGGAAAATCAGTAAATCTTTGTAGAACTTTAATTTCAGTATACTTTTTGATCAACACTTATTGTGACAGTAGCTTAACAATTCACCTCCGCACCGGCCAAACCATTTTGTGTAAAAGGTTGAGTCTGTTCTTTTGCTGCTTCTTCAGATGATTTGCTGAAGAAGATGCTGTTTAGTCTCGAAATACCAAATGTTTTTGAATAATTAAGTGTTTATATAGGTACGTCAAAAATATTCGATCGAAAAATTTGTCACGATGAATCCTTCTTTATTCACGTTTATTTTCGGATTCTAAAATTTTTTAAATGCTCCCGAGCAAACAGTTTTGTACAATAATACCACTTTATTCAATTCAAAGTCAGGTAACCATGGGAGCTATTGAACTTTCAAAAAAACCTACCCTTTCCTCATTCAGATGAAAAGGTAAACCAATATTAGACAATTGAATGAAAAAATGGAAACAGCTATGTACCCATTTGAAACTATTACAAATATTTATCAAAGTGTCTTGCTTCACATATAAGCGGATATACCCACCTGTTGGAACTGTGATACATGAAGCCGAAGATATAATGCCACAAAAAAGTTTCCAAAATTGTGAGTCACAAAACAATAAACGAGCAGATTTGCAAATAGTTTTTGGTGATAGTTTCCGATTATCTGACAAAATAAACCAACTCCGCTTTCAAATATGATGCAACATGTGCCGTTGTCCTAAATCAATAGTAAGATTTCCAAGAAATAAGACTCATGAAGTTGTCCTACGCCAACAAAACGAAATGCGATGATGCCACAACCAACATTTGGTATCGTAATGTAAATATTTACTTAATTCGTTTGTTTTGATAAACTCTGTATGCCTTCTACGAATTGACATCAACACTTAAAGAAACAAGAACGAAACAATATTTTAACCATCTTGTCAATAAGACTTCAAAACTGTATCAGGTGCATATCAAACCTCTCAAGCGATACATTTTCTTCAATATGACGTGAGAGAACCTGCTACAGCAACAGTTACAACTTTCCGTAATTTTCCTGTCCATTAAGTGCATCACTTATTTTTTTTTTGCAAATTAACAAACAAAATAATTAGACACTCCAGTGATCTACCTCAGATGAAACGTTGTTCTTATAACCATATCGTCTTACATGCCATCATTGGTGCTATTTTGCTGCTCATCTGATTTTTTCTTTTAGTAACTATTATTATTATTGCCTTTTTTCAATACCCTCTGCATTTTGTGTCTTTCTCTTTGAATTTCTATTCCTTTTTTTTTTTGTTCGTCCATTCACACCTGTGTTCGTACTTCAGAGCACCATGCAGCGAGTGAAAGAAAAGAAAGAAAATATGGGTCAGAGTATATAAAGTGAAGTTCAAGGCGATCGCCGTTTCAGATGTAAGACAAAGTTTCTCGTGGTTGGATCGTACCTTAACACAAGCGGAAGTGAACAAGTTAAAGCAATTTTCTGTCTCATCAAAATAGTGCAGCAGTGATTTGAAAAAAAAAAGAAAGGAAATTAAAAAGCAAAATCAAGGATTTCCTACCATCAAAACTGTGGATTATAAAAGAAACAAGTTTAGAAGTTTGATAGCAAATTAAGAACCCATTCAGGTGAGATTAAGTGATAAACAAATTAACTCAAGAATTCTAGGGCGATTGAGAAAGTTTTGTCTTAATTGGAATATCATGACAGTGATAATAAATCTTTAGCAAATAATAACTCCCTTGTGGTGTTGATTCCGTTCGATGTCACTACTAACCCACTTAATACACCAAAACGTGTTCTGATACTCGAGTCTCGAGATCAATTTCGTGGACTTTTTTATTCGTGGGTACACGAAATTCGTGGTCACACCTTGTGTAAATACTTAAGACACGTTAAATTGACAATGGCAAGCGGTTAAGCCAATACTTTCGATGGTAATAGTGGAGAAAGTTTTTGTGTGATTGTTAGAATGGGCCACTTGAACTTTGGCAATCTAAGACAATGGTTTTGGGTTGTTCAAGCGTCGAATATGGTGAATGAAGTTTTTGATGACATTGAATTTCCGGTGCAGCAAAAGTACCTCTA
The DNA here is from genome assembly GCA_949752695.1 of Melanostoma scalare. Lineage (NCBI taxonomy): Eukaryota > Metazoa > Arthropoda > Insecta > Diptera > Syrphidae > Melanostoma > Melanostoma scalare. The sequence continues at coordinate 182,893,330 of OX456986.1, read as the reverse complement.
CCTCTCTGCAGCAACAAACAATAAATTCATGTCAAATGGGACACTTTTGTTGTTTCGAACAATATGGTCGATTAGAGAAACTTTTGCACTCTAGTAATGCGATTGCAGTCGTGCATGCGATGCAATGGAAAAGTCGAGAAAAATGTAGGTGAATGGCTTGCGAAACGATTGTAACTATTGTTGCATGAATGAAAATAACGAAAGAGCTGATACACGAACTTGATTTCAGGGTAATGGTGTTGTTAAGTTGCATTTGGTAGTGTCTTATCACCGAGAGGAATGTCAATTTAATATTATTTTGTCTGATGGATTTTGCTTCTTCCAGCTTTGTTTTTTATGCTTTGTTAAGTCATTGTGTGCTTTGGATATGTTTTGGAAGATGTCACACGCTGGAAGGCTTGTAGCTTATGTTCAAGGTATTGAAACGGGTTGTCTTAGTCTGTAAGTTGGAATTTAGGGTTCTGCTAATGATGAGCGGATTTGATTTCAAATTGAAACTAAAGATTTTTGAACTAGTCCTGAGTTCCCGACAGCTTTGTATTTTTTACGTTTTCACGCTGATTTCGAATGGAAAAATTGAACAAAGGCACTTCTGAGCTTTGTTTTGTCACCCGACTTGTTTGTCTATTGAATTTCATTGAAAAATGTTTGCGTCAATGTTCGAGCCCTCCAATGCAGCCCATCACAACTCTGCTTCGTGGTACAAACAACTGTCTTTTGCGTTTTTACGAGCAAAAGATTTTTTTGCCATTTTTTTACTACAGTAAGATCATCGAATAATTCCTTCTGTCATTTAAGTACATCATTCAACAATAAAATTGGAAATGGTTTCCAAAAACTGTTAGTTTTGTTATTAAAGTAAAACGAATAAATTATTGAGTTTAAGTTAGAAAACATAAAGACTCATAAGAAATTCGGAGCATAAGGGCTTTTATTAAAAGACAAATAGTTAATGAGTTGGTGTGGACTTTCCAAAAATTCGAAACGACTTCGTCAAGAGCAAATTTCTATGCATTCACGTCCCTCTAGTTCATTGACCACACAATATTAAATACCATCACTTAAAGCGGCATTTATTTTCTTTGATGTTGGTTATGACACATTTGAAACCAACACTGAATTTCAATCATCAGCTCGAGTAGAAAGTTATGAGTTATGGAAGACGAAATAAAAAAAAACCGTCAGAATAAATATTTTTAAAATAAAAGCACTTTCGATTTTATCAAATGACACTCCTTTCTGTTTCATCTTCTTTCACCTTGAAATATAATTTCTTGAGACCTCAAGAAGCGAGATGATGTGTCTTTCTCTTCTCCATTTAATTCCACAAGAGCCCTAACCGCAGGGAAACATGATTTCCAAGAAATAACAAACCACCAATTGGGTCATTAACACACTGTCATGATGAGTGAGAGAAGATGTTAAAGATGTAAAACCATCAAAAGGATTGCTACGAAGAAAGTGAAAGTATTCAAAAACGAAAGAAATGCACGAAACAGATCAAGAATTACTCATCCGTTGATAGAATGGTTTTTTTTTTTTTAATTAAAAAGCACGAATAAGATTTTGCTAATGGTTTGTTGTCGCTTGAATCATTAAAATTTCGTCGTATGTTTGAAACCATTGAAAGTTTGTTTGCTTTGATATTTCTAGCTACGCTTCATTGAATAAAATATGCATATGTGAGTTTGTTGACACAATTTGGTTAATTAAGGAATAAGCGGAGAAAATTCAAATTTGAATAAGCACTTATTTCTTACGTCTTCTTTCTTCAGAAGCTTAGAAATAGACAGAAAATAGAAAATTTTGTTCGGTTTTTTTGGAGTTTAACTATTATGGCAACCAATATAGTGCCATAAGCATTGGTAACTAATGATTGCTTTCGCATTAATGAGCCACGATTTATTTGTTTTTCCTTATTTATGCTAATTTTGTATTGTTCTTTCATCGTTTCTTTTTACAACAGAAGATGATCTTCGTTTCTCCAGTAGATTAGATTATTATTTATTTTTATTTGTTAAGGTTTTTTCCAAATTCTTACAAATTAACAAAAATAACAAAAGCATGGCTTTACTGCCATCTGCCTAGTTGACAAAACAAAAAAAAAAAAAAAATTGCAAAATTTTTAATGACAAAAAGATTTTAGCTCCTACTTTTAATACTGATACTGAAATATACTTTAAAAACATTCGTTTATAATTTTGTTTCTATAAGTTAAAGCTAATCTGCAGTAACTGAATAATTTTTTCAATGGTTTCGTTTCTCCAATATATACGAGAATAAAACTATAGTTATACTTTGAATTGCTTTTATGAAATGAAGAAAATACGACATAACGGTTTTTTTTGCAAAATAAAAAGTCATTGCTCACTAAGCACTAAGGTGAAATCGCTAATCGAATTGTTTAATATTTAGTTTTCTTCATTCGACGTTGATTCTCAACTAAGGGACTTTTCATTTGATTTGCAGTTACTTCAGTGGAAGAACACACTCGACTTTTGATTTTAATAATAAATAAAAGTGTATTTGCTTAATTTGCTGATATCTTAGCTTCCGAATATAGTATGTAGAAGTTGTAGTGAACAATACGACTTTTGAGAGAATGTGGCCTACGAGTGTTAAATCACCATCTAACAAACTCCTTTAGACCTCAACCGACTTAGAGTGCGAAACTGGAGAGAGCTCGCCCGAAATCAAAGTCGTTATAGAAGGATGTTGGTTGAGGCCCTGGTTCACCCCGAACTGTAATGCCCACCTAAGCAAGAAACAAACTCATTTGCAAGACGTTGCCGACATTGGTTAGTTTTTAAGTATTCCACAATAACTCGTTTCTAAAACATCCATTGTGGAAGCAGCAATTATGATCATCAAAAGGAAACAGTTTTCTATTTCCTTTGACTTGCACTGTCCGGGTTTCAAATACAAGGAGAAATATTGCTCAACGATCTTGTTACGCTTATGAATAGAACAATCAAAGATCTGTTCCTCGTTTTATAGACTCTACAAACCGACTGCCCGCTATGAGTACTGATAACATATTCAGTCAGCAAATCGCTTAGCCTTAAATCAGAATGGTTAGAGCCAAGTATACTCGAGTAAGCTTCAAGAATGGTCAAAATTTGGCCACTCTAATGGTGACATAAAAGTAGGCCGATCTTATTTTACTTAGTGACAAATGTCGCTTCTCGTATGGTTTTTTAAATAATAACTGCTGAGCTACGACATGGGCATGGGTAGGCTACAACCTACAAGGGACGGATAGAGCGGATGGACAACAGCGCTCCGGCAGGACGGGTCTTCGAAAGCCCATTGCAGAGAAATCGTGGGAAGGGAAGATCTGGTCTTAGGTGGGGAATCAAGTGGAAGAAGCTCTTAATGGGGAAAAGGGGTTGATTCGCTCAAAAACGTACAATTTTGCGAATATTTTCTTACGACAAAAGTTAGTATCTCTGTATTGATTTCAATGCAACGTTAAAATATAACATATTTATAAAGAATACTGGTACAAATTTTATACAGAAAAATATCAAAAAATTCGTCAGTCTTAGCAGTTATTGTAAAGCGTCTCGAAAAATAGGTTGTGGTGCTCCTCATAACTCGGAACTGGAACGTCCAAAATTAAAAGTTACTTCGTTAGATAGAATTGTTTTCCCCAGGTAATGCCGGGACAATTTTTGAAAACTTAAATTTTTCACTTTTTGGTAACACTTTGAAAAAGAAGATGCGATTTTTGAGAAAAAAAATCGGCGCATTTGCTGTTGTCAAAAAAATATTTGAAGAAAAAACTCTCCAGCGTTACCCTGTAAAGAAATAGTGTTCAAAATCTCAAAATTATAGATGCAGCAGTTTTGAAGTTATAAAAGGCATCGCCTTTGAAAACGTGATTTGTGGGAAAAACGCTTTAAAGCTGCCAGGTAATAATAGCACCCTTGGGCTGAGGAGGTATGAAAATATACATAACGTCGTCAGTTTTGCTGTAACCGACTTGAAATTTTGACACATTTAAAGATAAATACAACAAAAAAAACTTCAAAACCCTACTACCTACTTTCCGCTTAACAGACTAAGAAATCAAAACTGGAGAGAACTCGCCCAAAATCGAAGTCGTTCTCGAAAGATGTTGGTTATGGATCAGGTTCACCCCTAAGTAATGCCCACTTGAGTAAGTTATAGATTATAATGGTGCCATCTAGCGCTAATTGAATTCTGGCTAGATGCTTAAAATCATTTTAACCCACAAAGCATAGCAAACAGAAGAGAATTTCTGCAGCAAAGCAGCAAGTGATTAATGTGTGAGAATTAGCTCATAGTTGTTTCTTTTTTGTGACATAATACATAAATCGCTAGGAAACTGCTTTAAATGTGGGATTGTGATGCCCGCAGTGTAGTGGTAAGCACGTCTGCCTGTTGCACAGGCAGTTCGTGGTTCGAATTCACAACAGAAATAAAAAAAAAAAAAATTTACACGGGTATCGCCTTTAGCGAGGCATTGGCAAGTCCTCCGTGTGTAAATTCTATCATGAAAAGCGCTTTCTAGATTAGAAGTTCGGAACCGCCAGAAAATTGTAGCCCCGCCCCTCCATACCCTCACAAGAAACGCTATAGGCCTCTTTTCTCCCCGCTCTTTTGCGCCACCCTATGTATGTTAACTGCTTTAAATTGCAAAACATGAAATTGAAAAAAACTAACTAGACCGTTAGCGATGACTTATGAATGACATTTTGAATTTAAGACTTAGGTCTGTTTAAGCAGTGGTCTTAAAAATTGAGCAGTGATTATGAACGTTGGTGACTCCGTAAGTAAGTGCACCACCTTTTTTAACATTTATATTTATGTAAATCAAACTGAAGGACTGTTCTTTGAAGCCCTAGAAGGGTGAGTGAAAAATGTGATCGTTGATTTTAATTATTTCAACTTGTCAATGGCTCCTCGCGAAAAGCGATGCGCATTAAAAAACATTTTTACCTCTGTTGGAATTCGAACCACAAACAGCAGACATGGTACCATCAGCCACGTGAACCATGTCATTTGACAACTTAAATTTAGTTAAATACTACAAAAACTTTTGACCGACCTGATATCTGGGATGTTTTGTTCTGATCTAAGACCAACGAGTTTTTATTTACTATCTCCATTCTTCGAACTAAACGTCGAAATTAATTCAATACCCTCATTTTTGCTGGCTATCTGAGATTCGAACGTTAAACTCCGAATTAACATGCATAATCGCTTAAAGGGTCAATGAGACTAATTTCAGAATACAATTCGCTTTCCACATTCACCCCGTACAAATCTAACTGCAATTGCAACGTCTTTTTCTGTTCTTTTACTGCCCTAAAGTGATGCTAATCGCGAAGCATTAGCATTTAACAATGCATGTGTAATTCAACTAGAAAATAATAATTGCTGTCATTATTTTATCATTACAATCAACGCAAACCTACTTTTTCCATAATCAAGTGAAAGTTCTGGCGATTTTCACTTACTTCTTGACTAAATACAGTTCGCATGATGACCATCTGCGGACAACAATGGTACCATACGAAAATCACATTTTTTACTTATAAGAAAATTGCAAGAGAAACTTTAGTTCGCGTGTAAAGGTCAATGCGTGTACAAAGTACACAAAATCTCTAGACCATGAAAACTAGATTTGGGATAAACCTCTATTCACCACTTTCATTTGTGGTTGGGCTTGGAGTCTACACAAATGAATCGGCAAATTGGGTCAACATTATTGTTTATTTATTTGATTCGTAAACTGTGTAAAGAGCTGCGGGTTAGCTATGCTCATATAAGTAAATAAGCAAGAATCATGCAAAACTAGACCAACAAATAATTTTTCTTGTCGTTGCATTTTATTCATTTCAAATCACGTTAGCGGCTTTAGGTTCTATTCTGCACTTTTTTTGTATTCTCTTTCTCTTGTGCTTTCTTTGCAAGTCCAATGACTCTTTGTCTGGCAGACATACACTATAGCAGATAGCGAAGAGTGAAGAAGAAGTTGTGGTCTTTAGAGTGGCTATTATTAATTTAACGGAACATGTTGTATACATATGTGTGGTTGGGTATAGTGTTGTTACTATATTGGCTACTTTTTGCTACCTGTTTTTTCTGTCTTATTTTTTTCTCTTCTTCTGAATGTAATTGTGGAATTCTACACTGTCCATTCAAACGTGTGCCTATGCAGTGGCTTCACATCTGAGCAATATCTGTATCTGTCGATTAAGTGTAACGAAAGGTAACCCAACGGATTAGACAAGTTTTTCAGGAAGTGAATGCTGTTGTTCGACTCTTTAATTTGATGTTGCAGGGTCAGGGGATTTTTTTTTACACGGTACACGTAACTGGCGAAGAAAAACGGCATGATATTCTATTAGCACGGCGTTAAATGCGTTTGCATGTCATTAACATTTTGGGCTTCGTCCATTTGCACGGGAAGGCATATGGAGTTTTGTAATGAATTCGTTTAAAGCCACTTAGGCGCAACTTGAAGCTTCGAGCTGGAAACTCAAGCTGAGCCTCCGTGAGATGGGTTTTAAGTATGTAGTATTGTCTTCCGTTTCATTTCTGTAATTACATATGAATGGACGCAGTTAAGCTCCTCAACTATATTTGGTATACTGGCTGCGCGTTGCCGCTGGTGAAGTAAACGAATTGCTTTTCATGCGAGCTAAAGTGTGTAGCTCAAATTGTAATAACCCAAGTGAAGATAGCAGCACAGGTGTATTCAGGGGAAGGGCATGGTGACTACTTAAAATTTATGAGAATGTTCTCGCGGTTGTAGTCTCAGTTCTTCTTTAGTTTAGTCTTTGATTCAATGCCACTATGACCATTTTTGACAGCAAATAAATTTGTAAATTAAGTTCTCAGACAAAAGAGCTGAGAAACAAACCTTCGAAAAATGTTCTGTTCGTTTTTTTCGTAATTCCATTTTCAATCGATTTACTTTTCTTACAAAAAATAAACTCATAAGAAATCTGAAGAACAAATTTTAAACTAAGCCTTTTAACTTATTCGTTTAGTTATTTCTGTCAATTTTTTGTTCAAAACTTTTTTTTTTCCTTCAGAATGATTAATCAAAGAAAACTCACCGGATGGATATATCTATCTGTCATCAGCTTTCACTGCCTTGTAATGACCTTTGCATACCCGCAAACAGACATGATTATGCCACGTCGATTGGATTTCTCCACACAAAATCAGCCAGAACCATCAAATCAACTAGCCCCAGTGTACCGCGCTGACCAGCAGGACTCCCGAAAATTTGCCGTCAAGCCAAATCACTCAAAGAAAGTCGAATTAGATGATGTGGAAAACGACATAGAGGCAAATACTTTGCCAGAAGGTACTGGTGCTAGTTTCACTTGGTCGAATATGTTATCGACATTTTTGCAAATGTTCTTTAATGGTGGAGCAGGAGGAGCTATAGGACCAAACAAGTCTGATGATGTTGACAATGTTGGAAGCTTTGGGCAATCACCATGGGCCAATGTGATTTCAGTTGGTGAGTATTTCAAATCAGTGACTATCAAGATCATGCTAATGAAATGTAATCTAGGTTTGAAGATCATCAACACACTTCTGGGTGGTGGTGCTCCAAGTGATGGCATCGATAAAGTCGACAACGGAGGATCTCCAATGCAGGTATAATATTTTTGAAGTTTATGATTCATTTAGTAAATTTATGTATTTATTCGGTAAATATAAAAGTTCTACATCCATTTTTTTTTTTACCGGACATTTGTGGTACACTGTAGCTTAGAATTGTTTTTATATTTAAATGTATATAGAAAACAAATGCACAATTTTAAATTATTATCATTTTGTTTGTAAAGAAAACAAAAAACAAAAATCACCAAAAACTAACACCTGCTTTAAATGCTTTTTTAATACATTTTGTTAGGAAGGTTTTGAATGAACAGATTTTTTGGCTTATAATATTGCAGTTAACATTTAATTTGCACATGTTTGAAGTAGGCCCAAAGGCAGATTTGTCGTCATCCAGCTTATTAAAAAAAACTCATTGCAATGTGCAAGTGATTTCAACGCTAAAACGCGATTCTCCTAGGCATGACGTTGGACTGTTCAATAAGTTTTACTATGAATTTGAATTTTCAACCCACATAATTAAGGTAAAATTTCAACTTTGCTGTAGGAATAGAGAAATAAATGGCAGGAGTAGGAAGAAGAGATAGTGATAGAAAAGATCTGCTCTTGGTGTTAGAGAGTGGTACCCGTGGCGTGATGGCTAGCATGTCCGCCTGTTAGCCCATATGTTCATGATTCGAGTCCCAACAGAGGCAAAAATGTTTTTCCACGGGTATCGTCTTCGCTAGTAAATTCATTGCCGTGAAAACCTCTTTCTTGATTAGCCGTTTGGAAGCAGCAGAAAAATGTACGTCCCCTCCATTCCCCCACAAGGCATGGTTGTGAGAAATGCGCTATGCCCTACGAAGATTTCTTAGATCACTTTACTCTGCGATGTAGTTCTTGTGTTAGTGTTTATGTTTTATGAAATGATTTTATTGTGCGTTTGTGCCCAAATTATAAAAAATCACAAGAAAAGTTTTCAGTGCATATTTTCGTTCGTTTAACTTTACTACTGGTTTCATTGAAGAATCCATGAGTTGCAACAAAAACTGGGACTTTTTCATTCCCATAAAACTAATTGTTTTGACTTGAGCTCGCCCCAGAACCTAACACCGCTTAATGTTGTGAAATTAGGAGTAAATACACTGTCCCAAAAATACTTTAGTTGATATTAAAGGGCAGAGGTTCTTTTTTTAAGATACGTAGTAACTTTCTAATGACTGTGAACTATGGCGACTTTAATGCGCAGGAGTAAAATATTTTTCAGTATTGAGTGATTCAACTTAATAAGAATGGTGAAATGGCTTCTTGGGTAAGATGGTACAGTAAAGTTTATCCAAACATTCAGTCAGACATAAGCTTAAGAACGTTCGAATGGCTTGTTAGGTAAAATAGTACAGTAAATGGCCACTGTCGTAAATATCCCATCAGTAGAGGTTTGAAAGTTGTTAACAAAACAATTCATTTACATGCACTATTAAAAAACATCAGGGACCGAATTACAGTCCACGACATCGAGTGAGTGTACAGCCATTAAAGGATTACAGCATAAGTGAGCACACGTATACAGTACGTACTATTTAAAATTGTAAACTGGTTATATCGAAAACTCACTGGTAGGAACACTTTAAGTCCTTACTGACTCACAGATATCACTATATCAAATAATTTTTTTTTTTTTTTGGTAGCGAAATTTATTTCTTTGTAAAAAAAAGACAAGTTTTAGTGAGAGTTTCAAAAAACATGAGCAATAAATTCCCTAGGGGTGATTTTGTTAAAAGAATTCTTGTCAACTGCTACCTTGACTTGGTTGTAATTGTTTTCCGATACATGTGTACATGGCTTGAACGGATCTGAACTTTTTTTTGGATTCCGTTGGTCTTATGCCTTTTCTTATCAACAAGTTTGATATAAAGTAATCAACCTTCGCAATCAATACAAAAAAAAACCTCTTACATTTTCATGCGAGTGAAATTCCGTTTGATTACTGATGAGATCCTGTCAAATTGTGGCACTAGAATAATCCATAGCGAAAACTGTAATACCAAATTCACATAATTCTGTCACAAGTTATATGACAACGTGTGCCTTAATTCGGTTCCAGATCTCCTTCTACTCTATAACCAAAGATATCAGACTATTTTTGTAAAATATTATTTTGATCCTTGGGCCTTTCTTTGAGTTTCTAGTCATACCAGGGGCGGCTGGAAATTAGCTCGTAAACAAAATGAAAGCAGTTAAGGAGGTTGTATTAACTAATCTGCGTTCAGGACTCTACTGTCAGTAAATGTACTTAAAAGAGTCTCCGAGCAGTGACTCTACGGATAACTGGCGTGAGGCTGGCAAACTTTTCCCTTCATGTAAAAGAAAAGATGTGTTCTATTCAAAGGTGGATAGTCACTCAGCTAGAATTAAACACGGTTTTCAAAAACCAAAAGTCAGTCGAGACGCATAATTTTTCAGTGAAAATAAAAGTTTCTGGTATATTCAAGAAATTGTAGATTGAACTATATTCTTTTCTAGAAAAATATTCAATACCACAGCCTTAAAGCTTCAGAAATTAATGGTGAATGAATTGGATGACAGTTTTCGGAGAAATTGAGAACTTAAATATGAATGAGCAGAGACGCGAACCTACGATAACAAATTCGTGCTTCACTATAAAAATTTAGTATAGTGACGTATTGAAAAAAAATCACGCTTAATTATCAGTATTTTTTATCAATGCTCTTTCAAAAATAGTGCAACATTCGCCCTAATTTACTTCAAAATTGCTTTTCTCATAATTTGAAGTGTGCAGATATTTTCGATATTAATTTTAATACAAAGTAAAATAAATAAGGTGGCACAATAGGGCGACTATCGTCCGGGCCTAGCGTATTTCTCATAACCATTGCTTTTGTGAGGGAATGGAGGACCCCAACAATTTTCTGTTGGTTCCGAACGGCTAATTAAGAAATTCATGGCAATGAATTTACTAATGAAAGTCTTCCCAATTCCTCGCAAAGGCTATACCCATGCAAAGTGATTTTTGCCTCTTTTGTGATTCGAACCGCGAACCTGTGGGTTAACAGGTAGATATGCTTACCATTACTCCACTGGTACCAAGGTAATACAAAGTGGTGGTGTTTACAGTTAACTAAGCCACTGCTGCCAACACATATGCGTGGATAAGTTACTTCTTCGATTTTACTAAAGTGCAACCAATTTTTGAATGCCTTCCAGAGAGTTTATAAATTTTATGCCGTTCGTTTTCATAGAGCGTTCATAGTACTCTCTCCTCCAGATTCTTTGTGATTCCGAACTCTATTGTTTGAATTCGAAATTGATCCAAGATAATCAATACTCATATGATTGAAGGTTTTGTAAGACAATCACGAACAAAATGTGTTCAGAAATTGTTCCTACTGATAACTTTAAATCAGTGAAATTTATCTGTAGGAAGAGAGCAAAAATTGTGAAAAATCTGAAGCTGACAGCAAATAAATAATTCAAAAAATATACACCTATTGTTCAGGTGCATTAAACCATAACTTGTGATGAAATAAGGGACTTACAAAAAAGGCTACAGAGCTTACAATATGCCTACTCGATCTAAGAATACATACATTAACCTATCAATATTCACGGTTATCTTAAAAAACATCTCAATGAAATGCTCATAACAATCCGCAAAACGTTTCTTAGTCTTTTAACGTCAACAATACCAATAGCAACCTCATTTTATATACATACCTTGATCAGGAGTTTGAATTCCATGAATTTCCATGTAATCGATAAAAAAAGAAGGAAAAAAAGTATCTCTAGAACATCAATATAAAAATAACTAGAATCCACATAATCAATTTCAGTCAATCCAAATAATTTTCATTTATCCTTAAAAATAAAACTACACACAAAAAAAAAACAAAACAAAAATTATTTTTAAACAAAATTTTATGGTAAATGGTTTCTCGCTTGCTACAGGGAATCATAGCCGCGGTGTTATCATCAGTTCTTGGCACCAAAGATCCGGAACAAGTGAATTCAATGGCCAAACAAGCTGGCGAGGTAAAAGCAACATAACATCTACACAAAAATTAAATTATGAATAATTTTTTTTTAAATAACAACTAAACTCTAATTGCACAAGAAACTATTGCTAAATGGTCCTTTGTACATTTTCCGCTATCTCTTAGCAAATTATATTAATCACTCTATTCAATTATCAAATTCATTCTTTTTTCAACTCCTGATCTAAGTTCATGTTTGAATTTAAAAACCAAATCGTTCATCCACAGTTTATTAACATTGTTATGAACCTCTTGGATGCACTTAAAACCTCCTTTTCGCATCGTTCGTTAGCTGCTCGTTCAATTGGAAAACGAGACTCAATGAGTGACGCTACTGTCGCTGGTATTTCTATGTTAAAAGGATACGTGAGGACCTACCGAAATTCAGATGACAAGTGCATGCAAAAGTATGTTTGTGATGCGAATACCGAATGTGTGAAGGAAATTGGTGGTACCAGTATTTTCTGCCAGCTGGGAACGTAAGTTATTGTGTCTCTTTCAATGATATTTTTATGAAAGTTTTTTTTTGTATTTAGCTACGCCACAAGTCTCATACTTGAGCGAACAAGTGGAAGTCAGTTTGAAAATTTGTATGACGCCGGTAAACGCGGTCGATCTGGAATGGATTGCAGCCAACTGTTTCTAGAATGCAATGAGGTTTAAATAAGAAACGACGTGATTTCATTTCAACAATCAAAAATCTCTTCTCGACTGGGGTAACATTTTACGTGTGATTTGCTGCCACTAGCTAGCTAATCATGTGTTCATATTGTTTAAACTTAGGTTAAGTGATTACGCTAAGGTTTAGTTAATTTATTTTGTATTAAATCAACTATTATTTATTTAATTTATTAATTACAAATTAAAAAAAGAAAAGTAAAACCTAAAGACAACGCGACAAATTGTGAAAATAAAGCGAAAATTATATGAAAAAATAGAAAATATTGTCCAAATTGTATCTAGTATCCCGGGATGGATCAGTTTTCAGAGCATCAAAAACCTTCGTTTAAGCGAAATGGACAGATTTGGAGAAATTGCGTTTGTTGTTAGCATTGCTGTACCAAAGGAAGGCTTAGTTCACATGATAACTTTTCTTTCGCTTTCAATTGCACCACATAATGGGCTCTTCACTTCAAATTTCTTTTAACTTACTTCTTTAAATTTAAATATTTAAGAATATACATAACATAAACATATCCACAAAACGATTTTTCAAAATTATATTTTGCTGACGCGCATCCAAACTGGCTCGGCTTTATAACGAAATTTTAAAAGCGTTTTTCTCGAAACTGTCATTTTATTAACTATGGCCAATAATTCTCGAATTGTACTGGACTCATAAACCTGAAACTTTTCGAGAGAGAGAGTTTTCTTTATAGTTTTCTCTATGTTCGGAACTACGTTCATCCCCTAACTTTTAAAAAATTCTTAAAACTCCAATAAAGTGGTTAACATTTTTTTTATAGACTCGCCGTTTTGTAAATAATTATAATAATTTTCCCAAGTTCCGACCATTGAAGTGGTACCCGTGCCGTGGTGTGATGGATAGCATGTCCGCCTGTTAATCCAGAGGTTCGTGGTTCGAATCCCAACAGAGGCAAAAATGTTTTTTCCCGAGTATCGCCTTTCGCGAGGAATTGGCAAGTCCTCCGTTAGTATTCATTGCATTGAAAAGCGCTTTCTCGGTTAGCCGTTCGGAACCGGCAAAAAATTGTAGGTCCCCTCCATTCCCTTACAAGGCATGGTTGTGAGAAACGCGCTAGGCCCAGGATCTCCTCGCTCTGTAGCGCCACCTTATTTATTTTTTTAAGTTCTGACCATAGCTACACTATTCTACATTAATAATCTTTTTCATTTTTGTTTTGTTTCCGATTTTTCTAAATTTTCCAAATTTTAAGACTCCCTACTTCACCAGCTGATGGTTTTTTTATTTTATAGCTTTTTTACTTTCTTTTCGCTTTCTGTGTTCGTTAAATGCTAGTAATTAATCAATAAGAAAAAAGTGGATGTTAAAAATATTGGTTGTTTTTTACGATACTTCAAAAATCACCTGATCTTGATTGAAGAAAATTCGGGCGAATTTTTATTTTTTACACCACACATCAGTACTCCCTTGAAAAATTGTTTCCGCATCGCTCTTCGCTTTATTATTCTATCCGTGAGTAAAAAGCAAAGCGAGCGAAATTTGCCGCCTGGTAATCAGGCTTGTAGTTGAACTTAAGAAATTCGGGCGAACTGACCGCACTAAACATATTGTATGGACGTGTGTTCCTCTTTGATATGTCATAATCAACAATCAGAGCATGAACTTATGTCTAGTGGAGTTGTGTCCTTGTGCCAGTTTGTTCACATTGAAAATAAGTTTAAGTGCAAACGGGAAGACTTCTTTCCATTACGAAATGATATTTGAGTTCGCAGAAAAAGAAACTAAGACCCGCGGCTCTTACTGCCATTTCATCATGGAAATAACCCTCGTGGGCCTTACTTTCAAAACAAAAAGGAATTGAGACCCACGAGTCTTATTGCCGCGGGCCTTATTGCACTTCACCGGTATTGTCTTGTTCTTGTTATCCGATAAATTTTTATTTTTCGCACTATTTCAGAATATTTGCCTTTGTCGAAATACATCATCTATCGTCACTGCCGTCCTGGAGAGCATGGCGTAATCCGAACTACACGGATTTTATCACTTCGTGGAATTTTGAGAGCTTTTACTTCTATGGTTCTTTAGTTCGATTTCCAACTCAAATCAGATGTTTCCATTTTCCTTCACCAGCAGTTACGATTATTAAAAGGAAATTATTTGATGTATACACGAACACGTGCTTTTGGATTCAATATTAATGCAAATTTTCGCGTGTTCTTTTTTCGCGTTTTCTTATCGGCATTTAAACCAAAGTACACAAAAATAATAAAAAATAAAATAAAAATCCTGTCCGACACGGACGATTGGGAATAATGAAGAAAAATAATCGACACCAAAATACATCACCAACCACGCCAACCGCTAGAGAATTTGTTATCCTTGGATAAATTGTATAAATTTGAATATTTTCAACAGTCGCAGCTTTCGTTTTGTCCTGGCTGGTGTCCCAACAATGCAAATTCACGAAAATGTCGTAAAATTAATTTTAATTAGTTTCTGAATTTTATGAAATCTGGTCTCCGGTCCCGCGGGACTACGTGTGGTGTTGTGGGAGCGTCCCCATAATAAGCCCGATATCATAGCGCTGTAAGTGTAGTATAAAGTGCAAGTATTTTGACTATACTCCATTCCCACAGACTCTGAATGTTATACCATCATCGTGTTGGCTCTCATAGACTAATTAAACTCACGCCATAGTTTTAAATCAGACCTACTAATTTTAAAACTGGCAGACAGAAAGGATACAACTCACGCATTTGTTGCTAATGTTGCTATAAGAATTCCTCTGCATCAAACACCGCGGGTGCCCAAAACTAAGGGTCATGCAATAAATTTCATTATCTTGCCTTTGGTGAGCAGCGTGAAATCACTGCAAATAATTTGGAGGGGACAAAAGAAGAGGAGGTGAGCTCTGAACGAACAAAGGACGCACCCAGCGTTGACAAATCTGTGAATTTATTTCTTCATATTTAAATTGAAACAAAACTGTTGTTTCTTTTTTGCGTTGCGTTGGGTGGATAGATGTTTATCCTCTTCGAGGCTTCAGCAAAATGGAAATAGGACGACGAATTGGCATTAACACTAGGGGATGGAACGAACCATTGCAGACATGAACTCAACGTGTGGAGGGCAATTTGTCATGAAGCTGAAAGCACGTTTACGGGAACCTATTAAACCAGCGAATGAACACAACAGCCACCTCGACTCGGTGACATTCGATCGATAAATGGATGCCTTTTAGTCATGTCATTGGCAGATGTACAACATTTTATGAGTTACGACTCACGAATTTAAGTGTCCTCTTTTCACTGGGCTGTCGAAGTTGGTTATATTAAAGGCCTAGGAAGGATACTTACACCTACACAGCATTGTGACATGATGGTTGTAGCGGGAAGAAGGGTGCATAGCGTATGAATTTTACACCCCAGCAACAAGCTGAGGAACCGTAGCGCTTAATCGAATCACATCTGCCGCAGGCCAGACAAGTAAAGCAAAAGCGGACAGCTCCGATAACGAGGTAGAGTTTCGAATTTCCCTACCAAAACAGCTTTTGTCTGTTGGGTTTTATTTTCCTACTCAATTTTCTTGTCGAAAAGGGATTGATGATTGCCATTGAGTTTGTTGGGTTAATAGGTAAATGATAGTCTTTTCGTAGGAAGTTTGATTTTCTTGGTTCTTTATTTTTTTGATTTGATTGAAAAAGTGCTCGAAGTAGTCCAACCAGGAAGGGTTACTAATGGCCCGAGGCTGGTTGAGTTTGTTATTTTTGTGTAGGCTTCTTTATCCCTTTCTTCATAAAAGAACATCTTCAAATTTCACCGGAAAGTGGGGTTATTATCTCATTTCCCTGAATGATTTCCGAGAGTAGCTACGTGGGCTGGACCGCTTTTATACTTTGCAGAGGACTTACTTTCAACGATGGCACTAACTGGTTCCTTTGTAGTTCTTCTGTGTGGGTTAGTTTTAGGCAACATCATTATGAAATGATAGATATGCACAAGTGATTTTTATTTTAGTCTCCACTTTAAAATAATAAGCTAACAACAAAATAAAACATAAGACCTCTTAAGCTTTAATAGTCAAAGTATATCCCAGTTGAAACATATTTCTCCTCCGTCTCAAAAGCAATTTTGTAATTCCTTGAATTTTTACAAATATACATGCCTTTTAAAGCAAAACAGTAATCTTTAAACATAATCCTGATGATGGAGTTCGCCCATTTCCAGTTTTTCACTTTTGACATGACTGACTGATGGTTTTTTCCTACGTTCTGTTATTAAATGGGGTGCAACCCATTCAAAACTACGAGAGTAGTAATTTTGACAAAAATTTCCGGTTGTAGCGTTGCACACAATGAAGCGAAGCTTACCGCAGGAAAATTTGTTTTCGCGTTCTTAAAAAAAAATGGAAAAATGGGGAAAATTATTACAAAAACAGTTTCCATAAAACTTCACTCTGTTTCTTGTCAGCAAAAAAAGAAAAAATGAAAAACAAACAAAGTTTATACCTACCCTTGGAATGAAATAATTTCAGCAAGTTCGTTAGAGCAACGATTTGGGGTGAGGTGGTTAGTTTTTGTTTGCATTTGTTTGAAGGTTGATTGTTGCAATTTTTTTTTGCTTAAAATGTGAAAGTAAGCACGAGAGAACGACAAAAGAATTATTTTATTACATTTTTTTTGGTAAGAGTTGACTAAGCAAATATTATCGTATTTGTAGAGAATAGTTTGAGTAGAGATTTACTTTTATGTATGAGTGCAGTCCAGAGACTATAAGAATATTTAAATATCAAATACTTGGAACATACTAAGGCAAATAAGCAAGAAAAACTTTCGTCGCACCAAGAAAAGAGTGTGAATTTATGGATTTTAAAATTTTCATTTTTTACATAAGATTGTTGTACATAAAGAGAATAAAGAGAAATTTTAATCCAATAATTTTAGAATAAATTTTCAAATTGAAAATGAGAAATCGGATTGGGTTAATAGAAAGCATGATACGTTGATAGGTTCACGGTATAAGCTGCTGATTTTGAATTTGGATGAGAAACTATCGTTAACGCTTGAGAAGAAGTCTATTGAGAGAGCATCAGCATCATATTTAGCTTTGTAATTAATTAATTAAATTATCAAATTAAAAAAGAAATGTAAATTTCTTTTGTCCTAATACGTCCAAAAGTGCTTTAGTTCCCTTAACAACACTTGTTTGGCAAATAAAATTATAATTTTGGTTTTTACTTCAAATTAATAATTTTTTTTTTTCCAAATGCTGTTCAATGCGGCTACCAAAACATGCTTTCAATCGGGACGGGACGTATGAATTTTTGGCATGACGGTAGTTTTCTTCTCGGCTAATCCAGCTCTATAATAATTATTTTTTTTAACGTTATATACATACATACATTATGTATATACAACTGATACTTTTATCTATATATATAAAGCAAAGATGATATTTTGTTTGTCCGCAAAAATCTCGAGAATTAAGTCACCGATTCACTTGGTTTTTTTTTTTAAATTATTCGAAATGTTAATGTGGCGGACATAGGCAACTTTTTTAAAATTTATTTTACAATTTTCATAGAAAAAAATGAGGAAAACAACCCATTTCGGCCGATTAATGATTTTCACAATTATTATTATTATTATTCATTTGCTTAGCTTTCAAATTTGTTTTGAAGAAAATTTCAATAAGTCAAATCATTTCTAATTGAAAGATACAAAAGTTAATATTTCCGATTCTATTGGATATATTGAGCCATAAGCCTGACTTAGGTAAGTCTACTGAAAAATAATTTAAGTTTATCTATTAATCTACGCTAATACTACCATTTCGAAAAATTTCAGCGGAAACGGAAAAGACGCTATTTAATAAGCAAAATTGAAGATATTCTTTTGCCAATAAGTTTAAGAAGAAAGAAAACTGAATCTAACACTTCTCTGAGCAGTCAGTCGGTAAGAATATTTTTTTTTGTTTGTCCGTAAAAATCGTATGTGTCTGTAGTTGTGTTGTTTCTTCCTTTTCGAACGGGCGAATGCGTGAAGAAAGGAGAATCAACACAAACACAACTACACACACACACACACACTTTTGGTTCGTTTTCACATTCTTCGTATATATTGGCAGCGGTTCTGTGTATTATATAGCTTACGGGAATTTTTTGTATTGGCTTCGCGTGCGTTGCATGCATGCGTACGGTCAACATATTTTCGCCTTTTCGTTATATGTGAGTGAGCGAGTGCATTTTTTTCTCTCTGCATCTGCACACACTTCGTTCAATAAACACCTGTGTTGTGTGAATGTTTTGTATGCGTTTCGCGCCCTTCCTGTGTATCATTCAAGCGATTGTCTCTTTTTTGCGTAGAAGTTGGTGGCTTTGCCGTTCGCTGGTATTATTTCATCGTCCAAAGTGTTCATCAAGCTAAGGTATCTTGGGTCGGGGTGTTGGTCCCCGACCCACCACCAAATGAATCGGGTGGTTGTATAGATATCTGTAGCCGTTTTATTTACTGTCATAAACACGTATTGATCCAAAGGCATTTTCTTGGCTTTCTCGTACACAATATGGTTGCTGTTTTGCAAGTTTTGTTGAATGACTTAGTTTTTCTAAGTCAGTGGAAATCGAAGTTGGCCTTCTTCAGTACAGCGCGTGAGTGCGGGTTGAATCTAAGCACATTGTTAAAGACGATGCCTAGATACTTCGCGTTGAGTTGGACAGTCAGCTCAGCTCTGCATCTTCCAGCAGTACGACAGCCTCTATTGACTTCAGGCCTTCTGAAGCAGACGAGCTCTGAATTGACTGAGTTCATACGTGTATTTCACTTTCTATAAAAGGCATAATATATAGTCTGTGGATGTGAGTTTCCACTCTCCGGGCAGCTATGGATGGCGACAGAGATGTGCAGTATGTTAGAGAGTCGTCAGCGTAAAGCAAGTTTTCGCAGTCCCTTGGGGTGGTTCGACGTCATTATGTTGAAGAGGAATGGCCCTAGCTTCGATCCTTGAGCAACTCCTGCTTTGATGCTTTTGGTGGCTGGTTTTGTGCTTCCGACTTAAACTTCCTGTGAGAGAAAAGAAAAAATTATTTTTACTAGCGAAGCTGAAAAATTTAGTAGGTGGAGTTTATGGATGAGAGCATCATTTCGTACGCTGTCGAATGCTTTTTCTACATCCAAAAAGCTAGCGACCGACGGTAACGCGAAATTTAAAATTTTTAAGATTTTGTTTTTTACAAAAATATTAAAAATAAACGGAGCTATGTGCTGTTTTCGAAGGTGCCAAAAAAAAGTTCATCGACAGCTGACATGATCGCGGGCAAATAAGTAGCTGACCCAAAACAATTCAAAGATTTTATTAAAGTTAAAGGTATTTCCTATACAATGACTTTATTCGATTTTTGAAAAATATCAAAAATTAACAAAATGGCGAGTATTAATATCAGTAGTTTTGTAAAATATCGTTTCGAGAAAAACGCGGTTAATGTTTTAACTATCGCAGCTCATACCTACGAGCGAGAGATACGACCTTGCCGCTTTCACAAGAATATTTTGAAAGTATACACTATCTAATAAGCCACTATTGAAAGGGTCAAACTCGTTTAGCCTCCAAAAACTTATCGATCTTTCCTAGTTTGCTTTAAAGCTGTTTAAAGACTCTCAATTAAGAGGCCTACCATGATATTTCCTCCTTTTATACATCATATTAAATACCTAGTATAGATTTCAAATATAAAAATTACGAACATTAACATTTTGTTCATTGAACGATATATGTAATATTTACAATTGATACTTATACTAGGTAATTTAAAAATTTAGAAAATGACAATAATGTAGGAATGTTGGCACATAGGGGGCCTAACCAAATACATGTCTCGAATAAAAATAATAACTTAATATTATATAGCTGAAAAGAAATAAAATTCTTGATTATAAGTCTGCTGACTTGAGTTGTTGCGAGATGTTCCGTCCCGGTTGTCGCTGTAAAAATTACGAGTTCTTTTCAAATTTTCATAAGCTACGTCTCTGTGTTACCATGTCGATAGCGAATATTCACTGAAAAAACTTTTTTAAAACTTGTCAATAATCAAGTTGGATTGAACCATAAGGTGAGTGTATTTCTATTTCAAGCCCTGTGGGACTTAGGTCGAGTCAACCCACGAACTTATCATAAGACATACGTTTATTTAGAATGTTATTCTAAGCACACACCCTTAATAATGTGAATTATTCTAAAATGATTCATACTGTGCACATAAATCTTATTTGCTTAGTTTGTTATAATACCAAGCTTATATGCATTTATATTTAATGAGAATAAAAAGAGACGTCAACAAGAACGGTAGCCTTTCTTAACTCCAACAAACTCATACGCGACTTGCAACGAAATACTAAATAAAGTACATCCGCACGCCGCCGGCCGCCGCCAGCGTCTCCAAATGATCATAAAAAATATTTAAAATTTTACCAACATCTTAAGAGATTACTACTTCACTGACTGATTTACAAAAACACAACTGTAGGCACTTCTTTCTGAATCCCACAAGAATTCTTGCAGTTTAAAGTGGCTTCACTTCTGTAATTTGAGCAGGGTAGTGGTACCTATTTCCGAACAGCTCCAGTAGTCGAACACTTTTGCCTAAAATACGTTAAAATAACGTTATTTTTCTTGTTAAGAGTAAAAAAAACGATAGAAAATGAATGTTTGCCCTTTCCCTTACTCATATGTGCGACATCTCACTCATACACTTACGAATTCCTTTTCAAACAGCCGTCGATTCTCTGCAAGTATCTGATGTGCGAAGAAGCGCCAGTGTAAACAAAAAAATTTTTAGTTAAAGTGGTCAGAGAAAATAGTGTTTATTTGTGCTAAATCATCATGTAAATTGATTTAAATAGTTTTATATGATGATAAAGACATAAAGTAAGCAGTTTTTCTAAAATTTATTTCGAAATTTGTTTTATTTCCTTACAGTTTTGAACTGTTCGGCTAAAGGAAACCAAATTTCGCGAGTTTCCTTTACCGAACACTACTGTTCGGAAATAGGCAACTGGTTGAAATAAATGTTTTATTATTTTAAGAGTCATTATTGAAGTAAATTGTTTTCTCTTTCATATTTTATATACAAAAATGCGATATGATCAAATGTTCCAGTAACCGAACACCATATTCCAAAGTGTTCGGATAAAGGATTCAACGATTTTTGTTAGATCCTTTGTCCGAACAATTTCATATTTCATCTCAAGATTGTGATGATATAGTTAAACATTTTTGTTCTCGTAACGTAAGCAATAATTAAAAAGTCTTATATTACTTTTGTTTTCATTATTTAAGATAATATTGATATGTTATTGTGGAATGCCTCACCAAGCAATTTAGAAAATACCTTAAAAGATTTAAACTCTTCGCCAAGTAGCACTTTTATTATTTTATCTATTTATTATCTACGATTTACATCAATAGATTTGAATCTTAAAACTACTATGAGCAAATATAAATAATATTCAGAGGCAACTAGATAAATCTAATCGTATTATTATATTGCTGTGTTAAATATGCTATTAATAGTTTTTTTAAATTATCCCTCTGCAAAAATAAGTCTTGTTCGCCTTTTGATAAGCATGTTAAATCTAATGCCTAACCAGGTCGTATAGACGTTTTAAAAGATTCAAATTCTTCTTCCGCTCCTATACAAACAAAGCCAATTTCAAAGCTCCGAAATTCGCCAAGCTGCACTTGTTCGTCTTTTGACAAGCATTTGAAATTTCCAAAAACCATATGCACAAAAAGAGGAACCAAAATTCTTCCCGAAAAAAGAGCGCCAATGTCTATTACGTCTATTTTCATAAAAATTTAGTTTATTTTAGTCGAAGCCAAGGAAAAAAGAAAGAAAGAAATTGAGGCAAAAAAGAGCTTGAGACTGGCAAGGAAACTGCATAAGAAAGCAAAAAAGACAAGGAATTTGAAAAAATCCAACCAAAAACAGAAATGTGGCGAATGCGAAGATGAGCTTAATATTGATGCCGAGGATGACCAATTAAAAAAACATTTTCTGTGACATGCGACCGGTGGTATCATTTAGGTTGCACCAAATTTTACATATATAAAGTTCGAGGAAGCTCAAACCAGGGATTTATATCCAATTTGTGTTCCTAATTTTTTTTTATTCAATTTTTTTAGTTATTTAGTTTATAAGATTTAACTAAAATGTAGAGTTTTGTGAATTACTGTTGTTTTTCTCATGAAGTTCTCATATTTATTTATGTTTTTATTTTTATTTTTAACAGTAAAATATTCAATATATTTTTGTAGTTTTTAAGTTGTTTTATCATTATGTATTTACTTAATTTTTTATTTTTATTTTTAACAGCAAAATATTTAATATATTTTCTAAAGTCTAAAATGAAGTTAACTGAAGTTAAAATGAATTTACTTTAAAAAACTGTCTTCAGTTTTGGTGTTCGGAACTCAGGAAACAAAGTGTTCGGAATTGGGAAACTTGTGTTCGGCAACTGGTGAAAATGAGTATTTTGGAGTTTTTATTTTTTTATAAATAAACGATTGCGTACACTAATATAAATTTACATTTTTTTGATAAAAAAATATTTTATCTGTCGCATAAAATTAACTTTATTTTGTTTTCTTTAAAAGAAACATTTTGATAGCGATTTTACTTCTGATGAATCGTTAAGTGTTCGGGTATTGGTACCATGACCCCACTTCATAAATCATCACTTAAAAATATTCCTTTCAATGTATTTTTAGAAAAAAGAAAATTTCTATTTCTTTTGAACATTTTTGTTGGAGAATCAGTTTACCTTCTGTGTATTCAACTACAAAATATCTCTGGGCATATCAAGAAACGATTAAAGGAAATCCAAATTATTAAATTTGAATACTCATAAAAAACTAAAACTCAAATGCGCATCGCAGTTGTAATCGAAAAGAAGTTTAATTAATAAACTAAGTCTTATCACTTCAAACCAATTGAAACGTAA
This sequence comes from Melanostoma scalare, assembly GCA_949752695.1. Lineage (NCBI taxonomy): Eukaryota > Metazoa > Arthropoda > Insecta > Diptera > Syrphidae > Melanostoma > Melanostoma scalare. Next base: position 182,870,043 of record OX456986.1, on the reverse strand, counting down.
CCACTTTGTTTGGAGTTTGTTTTTGTCCAGACACAGACAGAGTTATTATCATCCACACTTTTCAAATGCCATAACTTTTAAATAATTCTCTTCTGGTCTTCTTTAGATTTAGTTCTTTTTTTTTTTTTGATAATTTTTCCTACAAGAAGGAGCAGTCAGTCGGGTTGAAGTGGAATGTGCTAAGCATCAAAATAAAGAAACCCAACGCACACCGACCCCCAAACAGCAAACTACTATAATATAGAACTTTCGCTAAAGCGGATGGTAAAGAAGAGTTGCTAAAAAATATTTCTTCTCCACACAGTCGCATCGTGAATAAACATTTTTCATGGTAACCAGTGCAAGATGACCTAGAAATGCAGACAAGCTATAAACCATTGAACAGGCAAACAAACCAACCAAAAGCGTCTTCGTTTGCGCTGCACACTGGCACCAAGTAGTGGAACTGTGGTACTTCAAACGAACCTCAATGGTTCGCATAAACGAAGTTAATTTTATCGTAAAATTTTTTATCTGCGTCTGTTTATATGTAAGTTTATATGTCTTTTTTTTTTGCTTTTTATGTTGGTACCTTTCTATGGGCGAGAATCTAAAAATAATGTTGTTGGTTATTCCATGCGGAGTTTATGGCAGTCGTAGAAAATGTAAGATTTACTTTCAGTGTTATGATTTTATTAAAAATTTTGGGTTTGATGTGATTTTATGCTTTCGTAGGTGAATGAATGACTTATGCCTTTTTAGCTTTGCTTTATGCTTAGATAAATTTTGTTCTGTATTTGTTAAAAGAAGTATTTATCATATTTGCATTGCACATTTAACATCGTTCTCTGAATTTTATGAACTTGGGTCCAGCTTTGAAAATTTTTTGCTGCTTTTCCTTTTTTCAAGACCACATCTAAAAAAAAAGAATTATGCCAATAAGAGCCTCCAGCGTTTCCTGGAGATCCAAATTAAAAAGCATGACTCCTTATTAATAAATGAACACTGTTTCTTTTTTCAGTAATGTGAAACTTGTTGCGGTCTTTGAAAGTCATTTTTTTGTGATAAATCATATTTGACATCCAAAAAAATATATGAGCTTGAGTTGAACAAATTAGAGGAATTGTCCCTAGCTTTAAGCCTTTAAACGAACAAGAGGTAAAGTGACTAAAAAGAGAAAATAACTAAAAAGTTAGTAAAAGTGACTGAAAAGTGACAAAAAAGTGACTGAAATGAATTGTTGAATTGAATTCAAAGTCGTTTAACTGAAGCAAAGCGTCAATTGTGTTTTCAGCCAAAGATATTTCGTACACATCCGAAGTTTTGTCGAGCTAATTTCAGAGTTCTTATATACAAGACAACCGCATTTCAAAATAAGCTACCTACTTCGGAGCACCTTTTATTTTCTACCCCACTGTAATCTGCTTTTTCAAATGAGAAACGCAAAGATGCGCAAAATAGTTTACGGCAAGGATCTGCTGCGAAAAGTCCAACTACGGAATGAACAAGAACTAAATAAATAAATAAAAAAAAAAAAAAAAAACACAGAAAATAGGGACAGACAAACAAGACCATTTGGAAAATGTTGAAAGTTAAGAACTTCTGGTGTGGCAAGTACTATTCAAGAAGAAAATGCACCACCAGTATTATAACATTTCTTCCTTAACACACCATGTTCTCCCAACAGAAGTCCTTAGCCAAAGCAAAATAATGATTTGCTGCACTTTTAATTGCATTTCCTCTAAGGAGAAGAATCTCAGCTACAACAAACGGTTTCTATAGAGCTATCTTATGTAGCAGATGGAACTGAAGCCAGAACCAACACACGAGTCTCTCGTTCTTACAAAAAATTTTGTAAAAGGCAGAGAATCGAAAAACACAAAAAAAAAGAAATATTTTGCAAACATTCTTTGAAAAATTCTCAAAAATAAGACGAGACCCTCTTAACACCAGACTTTCATGACTCCTGCCCAAAAACAGAACTTGCAGTGGCCGTGGGGTAAAATATGTATAGATAAAATGCATAGACAATGCCGGGCAGTCAAATCATGAATGAGGTGAACAGCTAGGGGTGAACAGGAACAGGATTAGAGGAGTAGTATCTAACAGAGATTAAGCTCTTGCTTTGGGACTATTAAGGTGCAGGTGTCCATAGCCCATGCTTCGTTTAATGGAGTGGAGACCAAGAGGGGGTAGAAGTTATCATTGTTAATTTAATAAGTGAAAAATATTATGTCACTCTGATGTGTTAACGTTGATTTTTGTTTCATATATAAATTACACGCCATATTGCCATGATATTTTTGAAAATTATGATATCTTTTCCCAGGACTGTTAACAATGTTGAATAAACTGGAAAGCAATACTCATAGACCTGCTCCTTAAAAATATATCTAACCACTTTATGTCATTCAGTTTCACAGTTTCTGCTTTTTGGGGACCATACGCCAAATAAGAACTTTTGTTAATTTGTGGTTTGAGGATAGTCTTTACGTTTAATTGCTACGAGGTTTGAGATTTTTTACTTCCAATCTAATCTTCTGCTTATCATGGCGAGTAGTCTTGATGCGGAGGTCAAAAATAGATTCCAAAAATAAATTAACTAACTAGTCCCACCTATCAACCCAACCATGCAAAGTATTGGGTTCTTATCACCACAAATTTAGTAATACAAGCTATCAATAAAAGCCAGCTTCTTAAAAATTACAACTCAAAACTTAAGCCATGCACAAAGAACTTTGTAAAGTATGTTCCTAGAGTTTAACGTTCTTAAAAGAATTAAAATAATTAATGATTCCACTGGCTGACGGTGATGTTGTTTATGTTTGAATTTTAAATCTTTCATGTTAGTTCCACAGGTGGCGCGCAGATGGAGTAATGTGCTAGCTCCATCCTTATGACAGAGTCACAATCACACTTCGGATTTGGTTTTGACCCCGTTACGGGAAAGCGCTTTGCATTTGTTTTGAATTGATGGGTTTTTGTACGAGCAGAAGTTCAACCAAATTGATTTTTTGGTTTTGAGCTAAAGTTACGTTACGTCGCCGTCGGTCGTCATGTACACGAACCAACGTAAAATCGAAGTAACAAGTCATAGCTTTCTATGACTGACCTCAAAAACGTCAGGAGAAACCGAAAATAAAACGACATTGTGATTACGGCGTTATACTTTTAGCAGTAATCATCACAACTCGACTATTCGTCGATTCAAGATAAGTTGTCAAAATCTAGTTTTTCAGTGACTGTTTCTCTTCATATTCGTAAATTGAAGAAGATGCTCTGACAGACAATAATTGTAACGTTCACTAGGTTCAATAGATAAAACTTTACTTTGTCTCATCCAATCTTTACACCATTACTTTACTATAAAACTCACTTCTGCCTAAATCAGCGGCATACCACATTATCGAACTTTCGAGATAAGACGAGAACCGGTTTGTATTTTTGATTATCTCCAATTATTATAAAATGTGTGTTCCAATACAAACAACCCCTCTTCGCCGTGCAATATACACTGTCTCCTTCTTGTTTACTCCTCAGTTATACAGGGTGTTCCGTACTTCGTGTATTATCCTTTGGGGTGTGATTCTTGGTCATGTTCTAAAAAAAAAAATTGTTTAACAGTAAAGCTCGTTTCTCAACTTTGGCATCACTTTTTGACAATTTAAAAAAGGCTAACTTTGGTGTACCCTGACCTGTGTTTTTGTCAGTGTGTGTTTAAATTCGATATCTCGGTCAATATAGATGAAAGAGACCTAATTTTAGACTTTATTTTTTTAAGAAATAACAACTTTTGTATTTAAGTTGAGCTTCCATAGGTTTGGGATTTTCAATTTTAAATGGTGTTCAAATTTTCTTCCCGAAACAAAGTTTTGACTTTGAGGTCCTTTTTTTCAGAAAATGCCTGATAAGCATAGAGCTTCTTTATTTCTTACAGATGAACAAAACAATAATAAAAGAAAACTCAGTAATAAGTGCACTCAAAAACTTATACATTTTATGATACTTCAAAAAATACAAAACGCTAATTTTAAATTTTAAATTTTTAGCTTTGAGGTTTGTTTGAATAAAACAATAATATGGGCACTTTTAGCAGTCTTTTAATGTATTTTATACAAATACAATTATAACAAGTGCTATAAGTATTGTAACAGAAATCAAGAAAGACCAAATACTAATACACATACCATTTTTCCACAAAATCAATTCAAATCAAAAATTATGGAAACCCCTGGTTTTATAAAGAAAGCTGTGGTTGTGAAGGTTGCAGAGTGGTTCAAGTGGCACACATCTCTCCGCTTCAGTGTAAGTCAGTTAATAGGACTCCGTTAGTACGTGCACCACCTTTTTTAATATTTACATTTTGTAACTTTGATTGAAGGACTGCTTTTTGATAGGGCATCAAAGGTGCACTAAAACAGATAGAAAATAAAACTCTGAAGCGGACAACATATTTTCTACAGGAAAACTAACAGACAGACAAACATATGAAAAAAATGGCCGCTAAAGTCTTCAAAAACTTTAATTGCCGCTCTTTTCGTATAATACTCCTTTCCTTCAATTGAAATAGAAAATGTTTGTATGCAAGCCTTCTTTCAGAACACGCTAATCCGTTGCGGAGCGACGTCGAAGCTATCGTACTTTACTGCCAAATTGGTTGTTCTTATGGAAATACACCGTTAATAAGTAGAGATATGTTCATAAAAAAAACTGTGAAATGGGAATTTAAAGAAACTAAGGCTGCAAATCAATCATTGGCACTTTTTGTATAAGAAATTCTAAAAGCGAGATAATTCATAAAAAGAAAACTATTAAAAAAATTAACAAATATGGTGGAGAGGAGCTTTGTTGTCTAGCTCATTTTTCACGAACCTCCCGGTTAACACGCAGACATGCTTACCATATAACTATCACGAAACAGGTAAAACAAAAGGAAAACTACAGTACGTTCTCCATCAAAGCAACTCTCGATTGGTGCAACTCCATAGCATAATTTAAATAATTGTTAACGGGATAATTGCAACTCTTCAAATAATTTTGACTCGATAAGTACTTCTTTTGGTTTCATATGCATATCTTTATTTGTTCAGGCTATTGGTTGGGTATGTTCTTATTTATTGTCTTACTTTTTGTCTCGGTAGTTATTTTACTGCTATTTTTTTCTGAGAAATGCGGTACGATGAAATTGTATAGTGAACACACAAAATTAGAAAAAATTTGTACAAATGGTTCCCAGATCAAAAAAAGCAAAGTGTGCCAATTCTCAGTGAGGTCCTTAAAACAATTGCGTGCTCATTGCATGAAAAAATTAAAGCGAATCCAGGATCTTTCAATGTAAGCATTGATTGGGTGACAAAATTTTAGAAAAAAACAGGGAGTACGCGTGTTGAGAAAACTTTCAAACAAACCGCAGTTTAATAACGCCGATGAACCCAGGTTATTCTACTGACCTACGCCCAACAAAACCCTGGTAGATTTTAAAGAAACTTCAGCATCAAACATATTTGTAACTTCTTGGTTTACTCATCCTCGCTCTTCATATCGAATTGAGCCTACAAAAAATATTTACTCGGTTAGTGCAACAACCTCAACAAAACTATTGGTCCACAATGCGGCGCTTCAATCCATGAGAAGTTTTGAAAAATTCTTAAGAACACCATAATATGGAAGGTGTTTTCATACCAATATCCAATTGTCGAATTATTTATCAAGGTCCGAGTGTCTTGCCGACCTGAACTACCTAACTACCGGCAAAACATAGTTGAATTTACGAATTGTTATTTATAAATTCACAGCATTTATAAGACTTGTGCTTCATACATGCAAGCAAAAGAGGATAGCATTTGATAACCGTGTAAAATTAACTTCCGTGATAGTTCAACTTAGAACTAGTATCTTAGTTCCGAGAATCAAGTATTCATTTACTGCTGAAAGTTCTAAACAAAACCAAAAACAGTGTTCTCTATCACAAGACACTCTCACTGCTCCAGTCAAATATTCTTCATAGTCACTAATAATTAGTTTAGTTTTGAATACACATAAACTCGAACAAAAAACTAATTGTATTGATAAAGTGAATAGAAACGTAATTAATCACTCTTAAAAAAGTTAATAAATAACATCATTTTCTAAAACAAACCATTGAAAGAAAAGCAAATACATAGTTACGCGGCGTGTTTCACTGAGTACTCCAAACTAAAATATACCGCTCTCGATCCTTTAAATACTTTTAAGCCTCACTACATAAATACTCCGGCTAAAAAAACTAACTCGTTCATATTTCAATAAAAAATATAATTGGAAAAAAAACTTCTCCGTTGACCCGTGTAATCACTATTCAATCCACCCCACTTCACTTCGAAACGATTTGCGCTCTGAAGGATATTTTTTTATTAATTAAATGTCCGTTGCAAAACTAATACTGTGTACCTATTTATGTGCAGCATAAAAAAAATATTTAACAAAGCTATGCCAACCGCACACACACACTACTTCTTTCACTGCAGTTATAATACGAGACTAGATAATGAAATAATTTGCTTTTAGTATTATTGCCATGATAATTGTAATGATGGGAAACAAAATCAATTAATTATAAAAATCTTCATCCTCACTTACGCCGCGCGAGCCGCGAGCCATGCTCCGCGCTTGCAATGAGCAGCATGGGTCGGACGGAAGGGATGCTTGCTCCGAACATCATCAGCATCACTGAAGGTCATATCCGGTAATGCTGTTAAACAAATCTCCATAATAAACGCGAGACCGATAGCTGCCCTATAGAAATAATTTATTTTTATCTTCATTCACTGCAATTTATTAGTTAAATTGAGCCACACAGTAAGGGGGAGGCAACTGAAATTATTTGACTTCTGAGAGAATCTAATCAAAATAGATCACTGTCGGGATGGGAATGGGGATTGGGGTGGTTTTGGGCTTAAGCCTGCGGTGATGGTAGTGATTAATTTTAGCTATTATGGTTCGTATTGACTTTTCTATTAGTGCACAATTTAAAATATTCTACAGGGTGGGCATGGGCATCAGCTTTGGTTGGTAAAGCTTTTTGGAAATTGAATAGATGCATAGGCATGAGGGTGCAATTGCCACATGCAGTGGGAAATGAGGGTGATACAATAGCGTTTTATTGAATACAATACATGCTTAGGTCCCACTGGTATCAGAGTGCCAAATGTTGGTACCATGGAGTAAGACAACAATCACTAAACAAAATTGTTACAACGCAACACCCTGCACAAATAAAACCTGCACCTAACATATTTTAGCTTCTCGTTTTATTTATCAAATATAACATTCTACCTCCATGAATATTGCTCGCTAACTACTGCAGCGGCAGTATCCACAAAGAGGATACAATTTTAAATTATGATATCGAGTGGTATTAACCTAAATTTTATCTCAACGACTCGCTTGCTGATTGTAAGCTGAAAATCGATTTTATATTGTGGCCGGTCAGTGGCGTGGGTGTGGGAACTATACTATGGTGGCCTTTCGTTCATTGTTGGATATTGTGGCTCAAGAGGGTATCTTACGGATCAGTGACGTGTGCAGGATAGTGGTTGGTGTGGTTGTTACTAATTCCGATTCAAATAATATCTATTCAATGCATTTACCTATATGGTCGGTTCAATTCTGATTATGTTATTGCCTATGCTTTGTTTTGGGAAACAATTTTAGTCTATTAAAACGATAAATAATTGAAGATTGTAATAAAATGTTTGCTTTTTTAAGTGATTAAATTTCGGGTTGGTTGCATAGGTGCACATACACATTCACAGATGATGCAGCACTTATAGAGTAAACAAACGTGTAGGTAACCAAAGCCATTTCTAATTCGTATATCCGTAATGTCAAACTGTTTTAGTTTTCGGTCGGTTTTGTTTTCGTGTGTAAAACTGGGAGTGTCTATATGCATCCACGGTGCGGGTCGTGTTGGTTCGTTTAACACCGCATTTTGAGTAATTTGAGAGGAAAAAGGTAATCGATACTCGTGTTTAGTTAACTTAACTTTTCATTCATTCAAACGACTCCTTTTAGATTGACCAATAGGAAGCTTTTTCTTGTCAGAAATGACTGAAAAAATGCGGTGATAAACGAGCCAACAAGAGCCTACATTATCTTTTTGGGTGCAAATTGACACTTCCGTAAAACTGACTGTGGTATAAAATAGAAACTTCGTTTGCATCTTAGAACTTCAGTTTTTGACTCGAGTCCTTGCAAGGGAACATATCATTGAAGAGAATTTGCATCAGCTATTAGAAAAACTCAATGTCTGTTGACTTCAAGCAGAAGCTATTACGACAAACACACAGCTTTTTAGTGTGTACATCTGTATATACACCTGGATTACGAAACAGACTAGGAAATACTTGGTTCGGCTCATTGAGAGACACAGGTTCTTTTTGAATTCTAATTTTTCCATGAAAATTGGAAGCGAGTACAACCTTATCATGTAACTAGTAGGTATCAGTGGTCAGAAAAAAAATTTCAAACTTGGAACCCAGTGGTTTTAATGATATAGGCAGAAAAGACTGTTCAAAAATATAAAAAAATATATAAACAAGGGTATATAAAGGAAAGAGATCCAGGAAACCCTGACAGTTAGGCAATATCTTACTACGTTCCGTAATGATCGCAAAGGGAAAAGAAGAAAGGCAGACCAAAACATTCCTGGAACAGACGAATGCAACGAAGCCTGTATTTGGTTGCCTTTAAATATGGAACAATTCAAAGCCGGGAGTTTTGTCGACGATTGCTGAAATCAAGTTGCTCACGCGTACTCCACTAGCGTGAAGCAGCAGATGGAGAGCTGAAGCAGATAGAGAACGGTGATCATTTCGATAGCTCAAAGAGCCTTAAAAGCAAAAAGAAGAAGAGCAACCCACACATAATTACCTTTGATGACTATTGAAAATGCGTTCTACGACAGTCCAACTAGTCGTTTATTTTTCTTTTTAGGTGACGACACCCCCATCCACCACTTTTTTTTTACAAAGAATTTTTCGACAACCGTTTTTGGAAAACAAAGGGTGTTTTTCGTAGACGTGTGTTTTTCAAGAATAAAGAAATGTTATAGTCAAAAGTTCACTTTAATCATGAAAGTAAAAGTTTGCAGTTATGTTTTAAAAATGATTTCGGGCAAGTGGCCACCGCGACTGACTCTTCCAGCAAAGAAGCTCAATTTTCGACCACTTTTTGTAGCACTTGAGGCCGTATATCGGCAATAACGCTCCGAATATTCTTTTACAATCGTCAATCGTCACGGACTTATCTGCGTAGAAGAGGGGCTTTACATAACCCCACAAAAATAGTTCAGTGCCCGATCTTAAAAGTAAATCACAGGCTTAGACCGCAGTGCCCAGTGGTCGTGCGGCAAGCCAAACTGAGCATAAAACAAGTGACAGAGCTGTCAAAAAGATCAAATCGAAACCGAAAAAGGAGATTATATTGAAAATCAAACGTTTAAGAAAACACAATCTAGTATCTTATGAACTTTAGTCTCCAGACTTCAAAATCATAGACAGCTACTGTGAGATGTCGATTTATAAATAAAAAAGAGATGTCGATTTGCTGAAAGTTTTTATAGTTTTTGCTGACTAATTTATGATCATTATGATGTTTCGATGCTTTCCACAATAACTTTTGCCTCAACAAATATTGTCATATAAAGGATTTTCCAATAAGAGTGATGATTTCTTTTTTGAAAAAAACACACCGTTAATGAAATTCAAATATTTTTTATTTAATGTGCAGCTCAATCAAAACAATTAAGTTTTAAATAAAACGTCATTCAAATGGCCACCACGACTTCTTCTGCAGCAACAAATTCGATGAACCCAATTTTCGAGCACTTTTTCCACTAAATCAAGTCGTATATCATAAATGGCACGTTCAATATTGACTTGTAAAGCTTGAAGAGCATCTGTTTTATTTTGAAAGACCAATGACTTCAAATAACCCTACCAGAAATAGTTTAATGGTGTTAAATCACGACTTCTTGGAGGCCATTCAATATCACAATTTCTTGAAATAATCGAATCTCGCAATAATTCAATTGTTGCATTTGCTGTGTGGCACGTAGCCTCTTCTTGTTAAAAACAAATGTTGTCAAGATCAACTTCTTCCAAGAAGTTGGTTATCATCGATCTATACCGTTCTCCATTGAAAGTAATGGTGTTACCAGCTTCATTTTGAAAGAAGAAGAAGAAGACCATTGATTCCACCAGCCTAAAAACCACACCAAACTGGCAATTAAGGTGAATGTAATGGTTTTTCATGAATACTTTCTGGATTTCCATCGCCAGTTTTGTTTATTTACCGCACCAGTCAATTGAAAATGAGCCTCATCGGAAAGTTGATTTTCTTAAAAAAAAATCGTTATCCATTTCAAGTTGTTCCAAGGCAAAATCAGAAAGTTCACGACGTTTATGGTGGTCCAATGGTCAAATTGAAAGCACTTCTGAATGCAATAAAAACAAATGACACAAAATGGCCGAAACGCCACTGCAAAATCATATCATACCTATTGGAAAACCCTTTAGCTTTTTAAAATAAAAAAATAAAGGATTGGTTGGGACATTCCAGTTTTTCCTGAGTAAAAAGGTTAAGAGAAAGAGTGATTTCCTTGCCAGTCGGTGTTACTACTCTCAAAAGACTTGCCAATTTCCGCTCATTTTAGACCAGATTTTTCTGTATATAGTGTTTGTTGAAGCCAAATAAAAATTCCAATATTATGAAATGTGTACTTCCTGGTATAAATTCACATTCAAGATTAAGGCCGCTACAAATAAATAAATAGAGTGGCGCAAAAGAGCGAAATGCCCCGGAACCTAGCTCATTTTTCACGGCCTACAATTTTCTGTAAATTCGGAATGGTTTTGCGAGAAAGTGCTTTTCATGGGAATGAATTTACAGCCAGAGGGCTTCCCAATTCCTCGCGAAAGGAAATACCCGTGTTTTCTGTTGGCAAGTAACCGAGGTTGGAGTTGAGGTCGCACTGGATCTCATGATCCTCCATGTTATTTTGACTTTTTTTGATAAATTCAGTTCAACTAGGAGGATAAAAACAATAACAAGTCCTTTGTTATTGTTATTTTATAAATTGCAGCCAACAGACCGTAACTTTTCAGCACTTTAATGTAATGCATATTAATGCCATGACTTTTATAAGTGCCGGTGCAATCCGAACAAATAGTTTGCGTCTTCGAAGGGTACAACCGCATCTAACTGATGAACCCACTGTCGTACCTGGGCGAAACGGTAAATTTTTAGAGTAGTTGACTAGATCTCATGATCCTCCAGCCTTTTTAAACTTTTTGATAAAGTAACCATCATTGTCTACGTCTTTGTTTATATGCAAACTGCAGTAAAAGCATCTCTCTATATATAACTAGAGCTTTCTGTCCTTGATGTAAACAAAAGAGTTTGTCTAAATTCGACGATCAATATTGCAACAAGCAATACCATTTTCCAATTCGTAAATTAAAGAGCAAAAGACTTATCACTACTTTAATTAAAAGCTTGCAACGGCATTGCTTGACAATTAAGATTAACACAGGTCAGACCTCTTTCAGTGATTTAAGCCAGTTTTTGTGTAGTCATAAGGTGCACATAGGTAATTTAATATATATGCAAATATGCATTCTCGCTCAAAACATCACGATTCAATTTAGAAAATTAAAACAAAATATTCTTGAATTCAATTTAAATGAACTTTCACTTTATTTACAGGACAGTTGAGGAATTGCGTCCATCAAGTATCCACTCAAGATCCAGTTAAAATAATGACCAACTCTCTGAATTTATTAACTCAAGAAATTCCAAACAGCCATGAGTTTTGTCTACCTTTATACTTACGAGTATACTACCGTATACAATATAAGTATATGTAGGTCGGCAATACTTAACCAAATTGAAGTTCTTCATCACCAACAGGGCACTCTTTTCACCGAAATTATATATATTTAACCAAACAACAGTGTCCCCTTAAAGAAATGAGCACCACAGCCCTTTTTGCGTATAATATCGAATGGTAAACATTCCCCCAAAAGGGATGTGTTTACATTTACCATGAAGAGCAAGCCCACCAGCCACCACCCACCACACTCTTCTTAATTTTATTATTCCAAATAATTAAACCGACTCAATTTTGTGTCTGAGGTTTTGTTCTGAAAAACCTTCCATTCGACCTCCCCCTTTCTCCTCATGACAGAGAAATCTATTTGTTTGGCGGTGGTGAATGTTTGTAGAATTTGAATTCATTAGGAAAATTTAACAGAAACGTTCAAGGTCCATTTGAGAATTTGCATGGGAGATGCGAGTTTCATCTTCTTCGTTTTCTTCTTCTTCTTCTTGTTATTTTTCCCTTTTTTGTATTCCTTTTGCAACGTGTTGGCCTCTCATCACCAGAACAGGAATGGAAAAGAAGGAAACTGGCATTGGCAATGGCGTCAATGGCGTGTTCGACTCGATGGTGTTCTATTTTCGTTCGCTTCAATTTTAAGGGAAGATTAAGAGAAAAGCTTGTTTGTTTCGAAAACCAAAATTAAGTTGTTGCCACCCACATCCACATTGGCCCCGTTTTCTATTCCACAATTTGGTTCAATGGAATTTTGTTTAATTTTGAATGCGGTTAAAAAGCTGTTAATTACCGCTGGCAGAATGTGTAAGTGTATTGCCAAAAGTAGGTATACGAGCGTGCTGAATGGAGGGATTTGTTATTCCAATGTTTCCTCTGTTTTTTTTTTTTTTTTTCGTTCTTTTTAGAGTTACTTGAAAATGAAATTCGGTCAAAGGGAAACTATGTACGAGTACGTATAGAAGACGACCGAAGCGACGACGACGACGACTAGGACGACGGCGACGTTACACAACACAACTCTGACATTGTGGATTGCGGTGCTAAATAGGGTATTGGAAATATATGTGTTGCCTTACACTGTGTTTATGTCTCTCCGTCCCTGGACCTAAGGAAACCCCAAGCGTGCCTTTTTGAATTAATTTTAAGTTATTGCAATGGCAACGGGCGGTTACGAGAAGGGTTATTGGGGGCAAGTATTTGAAAATAATGTAAACATATTTGAAGTCTGAAGGGGTTCCAAGACATTTTGGGGGATGCTTTTGATAATTAGAGCTTAATGGATGTCCACATTTTGTTCGAGGCTTGAGTATTGGTAGCTGTGTCGGCCGTCGGTGAGCGGTTTAAGTTGGCTTTAGTGATGGTTGATTGAAATTTGTTTGCGAATAAATAAGATGTTTCATTACGTCGTCCACGCAGATTGCTTTAAGTAAATAATTGATTTGGGTTTTTGGTATTCTATCGCTCTTTGAACTACAAACTCCTTGTGATTGAATAATTTATTTTTAATCTCTGGAAACAAGCTTAGTTCTCACACTAACCGATGTCAGTTTGTTTGTTCGATAGCAGAGGTGTCTACATAGGATGCTTTCGACCTCAATGGACATGTTTTAGCAAATGTCTCTTGGACATGTTCTTTGCAATAAATATGGGGCTTAGGATCGACTGGTGATAAGAGTTTGGAAGGAGATTACCTAGGGTTTTAACATCGAAAGAAGTAATTTAAGGATAAGAGTGGTTGTTAAAAACTTAGCTTTATTATTATAAACAGGAACTGCTTTTAAATTAAAAAGAAGATGTGTGCCAGGACGTTCCTTAAATCAGAACGTTTGATGAGGTTCTTGTAAAATGCTGCAGTCCTTTTTTCACGTCTCGGAAGCAAGGTGTTAAAAATGATTTAACCTTGTTCAACTGCTTTAAGTGCCGAGAAAAAACTAAAATTTGAAACAGATGGCAACACTCACTCAGTACTCAATACAAGTCGTGTCCACCAGACTTGGGGTTCAAATGGACCTCGCCTCGGACTTCCGTTTACTTATTTTTCAGAATTCAGTTTTGAAAAAAAATTCATCCATATCAGTCCTTTAAAAAATAGTTATAACGTTACTTTCTTTTGGTCATCAAACAATTTCATGAGTTCGAAAAGGATTATATTCACCATAATTCTCCCTCTTCTGGATTTTCGTTTACCTCTTTTTTCATACATTACAAGTAAGTCCACCAAATATGGCTTGAAGTTTAGGTTTATGGCCTAATGGAAGCTCAACTGGGTATCAACAGAAATTTTCAATCTACACTAAAAGCTCTGACCAAAGGACAGGACTTGATGTGGAGATATTGTGCCATCATATATTTCAACTCTCGACGCAACCTCACTATTGATAGATTCCTTGCATTGAAAGATTAGGCATTGAGGCTGCTCGATAAAATAGTCACCATCCTTGTCAAACAAAAGAGATGAACTTAACCCATGCTAAACAACAGAATTATCCACAGCAAAATCGACTTAGTGGAAACCTCAGCACTATCAACAAGAGGCTGCCCACAAGGTGGAGTCCTTTCACCACTCATCTGGTCAATAGCTAAGAATGCTAAGATTACTTGCAACCCAAAGCATTTATGCAGTGGGCTTTGCAGACGGTCTAGCAGTTGTCATACAAGGCTCATCAGAAACAGTAATATAAACAAGACTTCAGTCAGCTCAGAACACAGTACAAATCTGATGCTCAGATGAAGGTCTCTCCGTCAACCCCCATAAAGCAGTTATTTTCCCATTTGCAAAAAGAAGAAACCTAATTCTTCTAACCATTCTCACAGGAATCAAAATACATTGGGATCATATTAGACAGCGTAATGTCATGGAGCCCTCAACTAGTAGGTATGCATTTCCAACAGAGCAACCAAGTCCTTATGGCCTTGTCGAAGCATATGCGGGAAACACTGGGGTTTAAAACCTATAAAATGATGTATACCTATATACGTGGTGCGGTGGAAGAAAAAACGGCAATCCAAAAACTAGAAAAGGTTCAAATATTGGCAACAACATGTATTACTGGATACATGCGTAGAACACCAACATAAGCTCTTAATGTCATTGTACGACTATCACCAATTTATTTCTTCATAAAAATGGAAGCAAGACTGGCGACACACCGTCTCTTCAATCAACTACCAAACCATCAAATCATACCCAAACCCGAAAGGACATCTGTCGATAATGAACAGTCTAGAAAAACTTTATACCATCAGTATGTGCTTGGATGCTTTAATTCCCATGGACAACTTCAAACTCAACTTCTTCATTGTCATCCCTCCTAGGGAAGACTGAGAGAACACAAAGCCTCATCCTTCAAGGCAAGATATGGTCTGGTATACGGAAGATTGCTCAAAAATGGAAACTGGTACAGGTCCTGGCATTTTTAGTGAATCTCCTAGAACGAATTTCGTAGTAAGTTTTGGTAGTCACTGGTCCATTTTCCAAGCTGAAGTCTTTGCTATTAACCAATATTCGAGAATAAAATTTTCAGCGAACACGAAAAACAAAACAATCAATCAATCTTTTTATTTCGTCATAAATTTTATACAAAGGATGTGACCGCACGTTTTACATATAGAGATTCGATAGTCAATATCTTTCTACTATGACATTATTTTAGAAAAACAAATTAATTAAATGGAAAAAGACATTGCTGATTGAAGGAAAAATACGATAAAAACCTTCATTAGAACAAAAAAAAAAATATATATATATATATATAAAATATAATATATATATGCGTATGCATGCATGTATAACATGTGTTACATACGCATATATGTACATATAAATGTAAATATGTGTAGATGCTTAAATCTATTAAGTCAACTCGGATATCCAAATAGAAAATAAATAAGTAAATAAGCAATTCAATAGGAAACATTTCCAATCCTTTTTTTATGAATAGATAAATGAATAAATAACAGGAGTAACAACAACAAAATAAATAGATATGTGCATGCAAAACAATAAATTAATAAATAAATAATAAAACTAATAAATAAATAAGTAAATAAATAAATAAATAAATAAATTAATAAATTAATATATAAATAGGTTAATAAACAAGTAAATTCATTAATAAATAAATATATAAATAAATAAATAAATCAATAAATAAGTAAATAAATAAATAAATAAATAAATAAATAAATAAATAGTTAATAAGTGAATAAATAAATAAATAAATAAATGAATTAGTAATAAAGTAAACGACAACTATATAAACAGAAAACATTGATAAAAAGTAATAAAGCAAACGAAACATTGTTTTAAGTATCACAGATATAATTCGGAAACCAGCGGATTCTCAGAAACCTCGCAGCTATTTTTTAAATTATTTGTAAGCTTACGAATTCTATCGGAAATCAATTCAACATTCGTTACTGTGTGCAAATCTTGGGTAGAATAATGCCAAGGCAAATCAAGCATCATTTTTAAAATTTTGTTCTGTGAAATTTGCAGTTTTTTTATGTGACATTTCGCAGCTTGGCCCCAAACCGGGCATCCATACAATAATATAGATTGGAAAATTACTTTGAATATAACAATCTTGTTTTCAGTTGAGAGTGATGATTTTCTATTTATAAAAGGGTAAAGCATTTTGATGGATAGACTTATCTTATGCAAAACATTTTTAACGTGGTGATTGAAAGTAACCTTAGAGTCTAGATTAACACCAAGATATTTGACGGATTCTTTCCATGGTATAATAGTTCCATTTATATTAAGAGAGTCGCTTGGAAGGTAGCAAGGCTTTCTTTTTCGAGAGAAAAAGATAGCTTGCAGTTTTTCCTCATTGACTTTTATTTTCCATTTATTGTAGTACCGCTGTAGGATCTCCATCGCATTTTTCAGATTTCTCTCGATATCGAGAGCAAACGAATGTGATGAATAAATTGCTGTGTCATCAGCAAAAATTGCTGATTCACAGTTAGGTAGTGTAGGAAAATCAGACGTGTAAATGTTGTACAATGATGGCGCAAGAACTGATCCTTGGGGAACACCAAAGTTGAAAAAATTAACTTTCGAAACACCAGAATTTACATGAACTTGGAAACATCTATTTAACAAAAAGCTTTGGACAATCTTACACAAAAAAGTTGGAAAGTTAAATTTGATTAATTTGTAAACTAGTCCTTTATGCCAAACTGAATCAAATGCCTTCTCTATGTCAAGCAAAAGCATTCCTGTTGATTTATTTTGTAAGCGTTTTCCGATTACATGACTACAGATTCTTTTAATTTGGTGGGATGTGCTGTGAAAGCGCCTAAAACCAAATTGTTGATTAGGAAAAACATTTTTATCCTCGACAACTTTCAGAATCAGTTCTTTAATAATTTTTTCATATATTTTACCTAAAGTGCTCAGTAAACTAATGGGTCTATATCTCGTGGATAATTCTGGGAACTTACCAGCTTTGAGAATCGGTACAACCTTTGCTTTTTTCCAGTTTGTAGGAAAATATTGACACTTTAGACAAGCATTTATTATACATGTTAAATATTTTAGTGCAACTGACGGTAGATGTTTTAAATAAATAGTTTTGACTAAATCTAACCCACCTGTTTTTCGCGTTTGTAGGCTTTTAATAATGAGTTTAATGCTGTCCTCAGTTACAAGTGCATTAGATGGAGTTAACACCACAAGGTTATCGAAATTTTGTATTGTGTTATCAACAACTCTAGTAGTTTCACTGTCACCTAAATTTTGTGAGATTAAGTGATTTTTCATGAAATTTCTGGCTAGTTCTTCTGCTTTTTCTGTGTCAGTGAAAAAGTTTCTTTCTGAATCTTTTAAAAACGGTATGTTCCTATTTTTGGATTTAACAATTTTCATGATATTCCAAAATGGTTTTCCATTTTTGTCTAACATTTCTAGTTTGCTATTCCACTCTTTGTTTCGGTATGTTTGTATCTGATCAGAAATTTGCTTATTTAAATACGAAATCATTCTACGTGAAAAAGACTGGCGAAATCTTTGCCAATTTCTTTTGTGTAAATTTCTCAATTTGATTAGTTCTAAAATCTGAGGAGGAAAATTTTTAAAGGAATTGCTCTTAACTCTATTTGGAACACTTTCATCTATTGAAGAAATAACTGCGTCTGTAAAGACATTAATCATAGAATCCACCTCTTCTTTGTGAACGTTCACAAGGTCTGTGGATACACTTAGAAGCTTTCTTTTAGTCTGACGTCTAAATAAATTCCAATTTGCATTTTTAAGGTCTTGAAAATATTGCACAGTAGAAATTCCCGACCATAAGATATCACAAAAAACAGGATTATGGTCTGAATTTAAGGCATTAAAGGATGTTGGTTGGTTGATAAGGTTTGGAACATTTGACAAAAACAAATCAAGAACAGACGGACTTCCACAAGAACCAGCCGGGTAGTACGTTGGACAAGGAGGATAAAGGATGTTTATTGGGAGTGTCAAATTAAGGTTTGCAAGTATGTTGCCATAAGCATTTGCTCTTACGCAACCCCATTCCCTATGACGGCAGTTAAAATCACCGCCTAGAAGAAATTCACCACTCATGTTTAATAATTTTAACAAATCTTGTTTTAATTGACGTTTTTTCAATTCCACCGACGAAGACCCCCCAGGGAAATAAACTGAAAATATTTTAAGTTTTCTATGATTTCGTAACATAATTTCTATTCCTACATTCTCCACTGCATGGGTTTGAATCACAGATAAGAGCGAATGTTGAATTGATTTCCTTACAAGAATAGCAACCCCACCGCCTCTTTGATTCGATCTATCAATACGATAACATCTGAAATCAGATGATGGTAGACGTATATTAGAAGTTAGCCAAGTTTCTGTTACAAGAGCAACATCAACGTTGTTACAATTTAAAAAGTTTAAGAACTCAATATACTTGTTTCGTATGCCTTTTGCATTCCAAGTTATAATTTTTAAATTTGGGTCTGCCATTACTTATCATTAGAAAGATTATAAACAAACTTAGTAGCTAAACGTGCGATCACATTAAATTGATCTAACTTATTTTTGCAAAGTGATAAGCTTGTTATCATTTCCATGCAGAGGGAGTTGAGTTCATCAAAAGAAAAGAGATTAGAGTTCTTGTTGGACACATTACCTTCAGTGCCCACACTGCGGTTGTTGTTGTTGTTGATATTCGAAGATCCACTGATCTCCCACTCATTAGATGTATTTAATAATTTATTTGTATGAGAATGCCCACTGCTGGTATTAGGCATAGACACATTCACCTGATGTTTGTTCCGCTGTGGCAGAGTAGGAAAATCGCTCATTGAGTTGAGAGAAACGGGTTGTTAAAATGCAGTAACATGACGTGTTTGCGAATTAATTTGTGTTGTTGGGTGGGGATGAGATCTTTTACCAGATAATTTTTCTTTAATCTGCAAGTAACGAACTCTATTGACGCATGTTGGTTCAGTTGACTTGTGATCGCCGCTGCAGTTGGCACATTTTTGATTTGCTGTGTTTTCACATTCAGAAGTATTATGATGACCTGCACAATTTGCACAATATGTTCTAATATGACAGTTCTTTTGACCATGGCCAAACATTTGGCAATTATAGCACTGTGTTAGCTTGCTTTTAAGTTTTCTTTGAAAATTCCAGTTTACTTGGGTGTGTAAAATAGAACGATAGTTTTTTTTCAGATCACTTAGCTTAATTGATCCGTTTACAAGAAATACTATATAAAACGTGTCACTGTATTGTTCATATTTTTTTGTTATTTTTTTCACGTCGGTGCATTGCAATCCACGTGATATGAGTTCGGCTTTGAGGTTGTCAACTTCTAAGTCTTCCAGACCATACAACACAACTTTGAAAGATTTTGCACTTTTTAAATCGTGTGTAAAGAACTGGCAATTTTCGTCTTTAAGTTTATTCAGGACTAAGTTGTAGGAATCCAAACTGTCACTTATGATTTTAATTCCGATTGATAACTTTTTAATGGAATAGTTACACACTTTTAGTGATTTCAATAAGGAATGCACATAATCTGCTGGCTTTTTCAGTAATTTTATGGGTGGTACAAACACTTTTTTAATGATAGGAGATTCAACTTCATCCATATCTGAGTTATCACTATCTGGGTGACATTGTAAGGGGGCAAATTTATTATGGAAATTGTTTTTGGGAAACATTGTGGAACAAAGTTTCTTATCCGAGGACAAACGATTGTCCCCGGTTACCGGCGATCTATTGCGTTTGGGAATGGTTGTAGTTTTAGAACTATAAACAAGATAAACACGTCATGCGCTGTCGATAGCTCTGCGTAAACTGAAAAAAAAACAAAACAATATTCATTTTCTCGTACAGCGAAGCTGCACTAAAGGCGGTAAACTCACCTGTCATAAGATACGGACTAGACCAAGAGGCAATCTTGTCACTTTCTGAACTCAGGGGTTGGCACGATAGGTTTTTTTTTTGCATTTCAGAGTCTTAAGCGGTACTGAGCTTAGAGCAAGCTCATACGTACGTACTTATCTACGCTCTTCATCATTAATGCAAGTGTTAGTTGTTAGTAAAAACGCCAACACAAGCACAAAAGAACGTATTCGAACAAGGACATAACATTTATCATAATTTATTTATTCATTCAGACACCGCAGTGCTAGTATCTAACCTCTTGGAACGCTTTATGAGCATAATGAGCCTCTAAAGGTCAAAAGTAAAAGCAGTTTCGTCCAGTTGATTAATCCATCTTTGGGTTTTCTGGAAAAATTGCGTTGGTGAGTTATGTTTCAAAGCACGACAAACATATATGGTTCTACTATCAACACAACATAACTGTGAGAAAGCCACTTCCGGTCATCGGAATAAACCTACCATGATATTTGACTATATCAGCACTAAAGGTGGAAGGATTCGACTAAATGGTCTCGATTTATTCTTGTACACATCAAACAAAACCCTGGCCGATGGTTGTATTCTATAGGTTTCTGGACGTAGCAGCTTTAGCAACTGTCATCATTTTCTGATACTTAAATCCACTTAGAAGAAACAGTAGTGGGGTCCAGATGGACCCCAGGTCTGATGGATGGGTTTTTTTCAGAAAAAAATCGCAGACAAAGATCTGATAATCATATTGACAACAAAAACGAGTAAAAAATACAATTTTGTTCACTGAGTATTCCAATTCAAAAAAATTAAAAACAAAAATTCGTGAGGGTTCAAACATTTCCTGTGGTCCGAATTGACCACGGGATGTAAAGGAAGATTAAACTTGTTTCCGCGTGGCTCTGTTTAAATATGTATGTATATTTTCATTAAATACAGCGAAAGAGTGAGAGTTGATGACGGGCAGCTGGAGGTGCCTTCCGTTAAGTCATAGAAAATCAATTGTGTTTCAAGCGAATTACCCTTCAAACATGTAAACGAGTGCTATCCTATATTTATACCACCAATTTTGCCAACTTGAGTCGTTAACTCAAAGGTGTAATCTGGCTCCCCAGCTTAGGAAAGCTCTGCCACACGCAATGTTCCATTTGTACGAAATTTGATAAACTTTTAAGCCCAGCATTATCCTTACACGGAATTGATAAATGCGATCCGTTTTTGATTGTACTTTCCTCTCTGAACACAGAAGATCAATACTTGAATCGCATGATGAAAAAAGAGTGCTTCCAGGAATAAAGTCCGCACATTTTGTCTGTGTACTCGATTCTGTTTGACATCTAGTAGACAAACACAATTTTTCTCGGAAGCCATACAAAAATAAAGAATATTGCATACATACAAGTATGTATAGTAGAGCTATAGATATGGGTGGTGTGTAAGTGGGTGGCGGGTATATACATTGGGGTACCTACATTTAATGCTTCCTTTTATATTTCACTATCTTGAGCTGATTTTATTTGCTGTTATCCCGAAGGAAACTCCAACGATGAAACAGCTTCCTAGTTTCAATTGCCTTTACAAAGTTTCAACAAAATCGAATGTAATTTGAAAACTTTCTCCTTTCAATTGGTTGCATGTTGTTGCAGGATGATTGCTGGCGCTACTACTGCTTTTAGCTGGCAAAATAGCATATCCAGGACTAATACAACAACAACTACTACAAACAACAAAGAATATATACCATAGCAAGCAGAGAGTGTGTAACAATAAGAAAGGAAGCGGATGCCACTCTCTGTTGAAACTGTGTTGTTTGAGGATTTCTTGAGTTTTCGCAAAGAAACTTATTGGCCACCTTAATCCAAAGAATGCACTTATTCTATTCGTGTATCTCTGTATGTATCTCTGGTTTTTGTATCGATAAGCTGCTGCTGGCACTGGATATAGACCACTTCTATGGTAGCTACACTTTGCTGCAAATTGATGTTGGGCCTGGGACCATATTGAGTGTAGGGACTTGAATGACGGGCAGAGAAAAAGGAATAGTGCATGAGGATTGTGTTGATAACACTACCACCATTGGGCAAATAAAGTCCTTGGATTACAGAGCAATGGTTGTGTACATTTACAGTACAGTGGCGATTCGTACGCATTAATAGGTAGAGGAAGTAGGATAGGATGCTACTTGGCTCAATACAATAAGAACGCGGATGAACTGAAATATTGTTGTTTACTATTATCCTGTTGCTGATTGCAACTCAAGTGGAACATGGTACACAGAAATTGGCATGGGGACTTCTCTGCAAGCTCAAGGAAACCAAACACAGCAACTATACTTATGGTCAGTGTAAAAATGACTAAAATGACTGCAAGAAAAAGGATATTTCACAGGCACAATGATTGATTTCTAGTACTTCTTTGTTTGCAGTAAGTCTTCGTGCTAGGGACTGAAGAAAAGTAAAGAGATTCTCGTAAAAAATGTAATATTACAAAATCAGCTCCTGTTCTTATTATTAAATCGGAAATTTGCCTTTTATTTCGCTTAAGGTAAAGCACTTTACTTGAGTGGTAAGCGTTATTCATGACTTTGATTTCCTCAACCGAGAATTGCATATTTATTGTGCATAAGAAATGGACGACTGAACGGTCTGAGGAGCAGCATTTGCTGGGAATCGGTGCATCTCTTGAAATATTCATGAACATCATCATATTGTAGACGTATATAGAGTTGGACGAAAATACTCTACTCTTGAGATTGTTTCCCTGTAAGTCGCATGAGTATAAGTAGTCTCTTCTTGTGCTGTAAAAAGGATCATTGGAGAAGAAGAGCATCCTTGGCGAAATTATAATATGCGATGAAAAGCATCAACTTACTGGATATGCATTTGAAAACATGGAAAATAGTCCTTAGAAGGTTACTCTCTTTGACAATGCGTTCGTGCAGGAGCTTAAGATTGAGTCGTGAAATGTTTGCAAAGAGATTTGTTTAAGAATTTCTTCTGATTCATTATTCCAACTAAAATAATCAAACGCAATCTAGTTCAGTAATATCAAACAATGGAGTTTTAAATAGAAAACACTGAAATAAGGTTCAAAGCTTGCCAATGGTATTGGTTTTTTGGATCTTACAAAAAACACAGGATTTCTCCTGAATCCCGCATTCTCCGACAGGGGCTTCCATTGAAATGTGTTTTGTAGGGAGTGAAAAAGCAGCTCCTGTGGTCCCATTTCCCTAAATGGCAATTTTTAAATACCATAATGGATTTTTCTCGGTTGTTTGTGAGTTATTTGACAGTTGTATCAACCCATGCAACGATATTTAGAGTTTACTAATTTCCTCATTAAATATGCCTCTTCTTTCAAAACATGCTTAAGCGCGGGTCACACACGGCTGCTTGCCAGCCGCTTCTTACCAGCGGCTATTTTCCCCATCATTGGTAATACTCCAAGAGCTTCCAAGTTTCAAGTATACGAGCTGCAATCACAGATGACAGTGAGTGCGCGCAGGCCAAGGAATCATCAGCAAAGAGAAGGTTGGTGGCGTTCTCTGGTTGAGGTTGATCCGAAGTGGTGATACTATACAGAGAAGGTCCTAGTTTTGATCCTTGAGCAGCCCCTGCTCGGATGGGCCTAGTTAATGACATAGTGCTGTCTACTTACACGTAGAAAGATCTGGAATGAAGAAAGTTAAATAATTTATTTTTCTTATTGCGCCTGGAAAGCGTAATAGTTAGTCAATGGATAAGTCTATTTATCTAGACAATATCGAGTGCCTTTTCAGTGTTAAAAATTCATCCAACTGTTTAGTTGTTTGGTGGTTATAGAGCTCCCTTATTACGTCCCCTTGTAGCTTCAGGAGTGGATGAAGAGTAAAGTACTTCTTACGGAATCCAAACTGCATATTCGGAATGATGCTGTTTTCGTTGCAGAAGTCCTTGAGCCTCCAGAACGTTGCTGATATTGCTGAGTAGCGATATGTGCCCGTAACCATAAACCATTAACCGTTTCGGTTTCCTTTTGGGAATGGCCACGATCTTCGCCTTTTTCCACCGCTCAGGAGAAAGGCAGTTGTTGAGGCAGCTGTTCATAACCAGAAAGATCATCACTGTCGAAAGAAATATTTTGACAACAAATTTTGAGATTTTGTCCGGTACAGTTGACTTTTTGTGGCGCCCACTTTGGATAAATTCCAAAATGTCTTCTGGATTTTTAAAAGAGGTGCCTTTACTGGTGTTTCTTCGACTGTGCGTTCTTCAATCAGCTGGATGGTAATTTAGGAATACGGGGTCAGAAGGTCATACTAACACGAAGTTTTCTTCAAAAAATTCGGAAAATATCTTCAGAACCACTTATAGAATGTCTTGCACCTTATGCATGTGAATTCTATAGCAGTTAATGAAAAATAATCTTTGACATCAGTATGGCGTCATCAAATTATTGTTGACGTGGAGTGTTGTTGTTTGACTGGTGCCTAGTCTAGGGTAAGAATTTGTACCTTCGTTAAATTGCTAAGCGCCAGATGTTATATGTGCGGTGTTAGAATCTGTAAAGTTGATTTGCACCTAAAACTTGCTCATCTTTAACATTGTTGTTGCAAAACTGCTTATAAATATTAATAGTGCCTGTATTGGCTGCCTTAGCATACATTTTGCTTATATATGTACGCCCAAGTTGCATTCATATACTTACAGTAGAAAATTCATTTTAAGCTTGTTGGGCTAGGTCGACCTCGGTGGGATCTTAGATAAACACAACTCTTTTCCTTAAATTTTCTTATTTACCTTCGATAGAACTTAAATCTCCTAGGTATCTGCTTCACACTCTTGAATTACTCGGGAAATACTCCACGTTGACCTCGGAGAGCTTAGTTTCACATTGCTCTGTATCTAAGGGCAAACAAAAACCGAAGTTATTGCATTTGTCTTATTCAACTTTCCTCACGATCAAAATATTGGTCTTTCTTATGAATACGGCAAATCTTTCGTTTATAAATAAGCAAAAGATTTCTCAGAAGATATGTGCGGTGAGATTTTGTCTGAAGTAAATAGGTCGACGCAACAGAGCGTGGAGGCCCGGGGCTTAGCACATTTCTCTCAACCATGCTTTGTGAACGAATTGAAGGAACCTTTTTACCGATTCCGAAAGGATAAAGGTTTTTCATGTCATAATTTTACTGACGCAGAAAATGTTAATTCGTTGCAAAGGACGATACCCGTGGGAAAATATTTTTTCTTTGGTGATTTTGGATTGACCCTCCTACGTAACAGATTGCCACACACCTCTGCTACCGTTATCAATCAATTGGCGTATTCTCGTTCGCATTTATTCATTTTGAAAATGAAAGTGATTATAAATTACATTAGAATTTCAGAACATGAAAATTTAAGGTTTATTTTTACTCACAACTATAAAATATATAAATATAAAATTTCATTCATAAAACAGCTACCCACGTCATGTAAACATAATAGTCTAAGAGCTGGAAGCAAATTTTTGGAGTGGAGTGATAACCAAAAATAATGCACATGTATGTGTAGATACACGCACCATTATATCAGATTCAACCGTCTGGCAGGTTTCTTTTTCAGCTGGGGGCGGGGGTGGGCGTTCGAAAATGGTAATTTTTCAGATTTTGAAGTCGAAGTGATAACCACATAAATGATACATCAAAAAATCAGAAAAATTCCCCTGATTACAAAAAACTCGGTCCCAGACGATTTGGTTTCAGCCTACTGCTTGCCAGACGCATTTTAACACTTTTCAAGTGCATTTTTCAGGTTAAAGCACTCATAACTTTTTTCCTATTACATATAACCAAGAAAGTGGTACGCCAAAAAATAGGAAAATTTACCCTGATTTCAAGTGTGTTCCAGACGATTTAGTTTAAGCCTACTGCTTGCCAGACGCACTTTAACATTTTTTTAAATGCATTTTTCAACTTAAAGTACTGATAACTTTTTTCTTATCACATGTAACCAAGAAAATGGTATACCAAAACATCACAAAAGTTCCCCCGACTACAAAAAAGTGTGTCCAAAAGGATTTGGTTTCAGGCATCTGCTTGCCAGACACATTTCAACATTTTTCAAATGCATTTTTCAATTTAGCTGATAACTTTTTCTTATCACATTTAACCAAGAAAATGGTACGCCAAAACATCAGGAAAATTCCCCTAATTACAAAAAAGTCGGTCCCAGACGATTTGGATTCAGCCTTCTGCTTGCCAGACGCATTTTAACATTTTTAAGTGCGTTTTCAGCTTAAAGCACTAATAACTTTTTCACCATTACATATAACGAAGAAAGTGGTACACCAAAAAATAAAAAAAGTTACCTTGATTTCAAAAAAGTGTGTCTTAGACGATTTGGTTTCAGTCTACTGCTTGCCAGACGCTTTTTAACATTTTAGTAAAATGCATTTTTCAACTTAAAGTACTGATTACTTTTTTCCTATCACATATAACCAAAAAAGTGGTATGCTAAAACATCAGAAAAGCTCCCCTGATTACAAAAAAGTCGGTCCAAGACGATTTGGTTTCAGCCTTCTGCTTGCCAGACGCATTTTAGCTTAAGCATGTTTATCAAATTGAATGAATAATTGCTTGTAGTATTTCATTTAAATGAAATTTTTGTTTTAATTCAATTTGATAAACATGCTTAAGCTAAAATGCGTCTGGCAAGCAGAAGGCTGAAACCAAATCTTCTGGGACCGACTTTTTTGTAATCAGGGGAACTTTTCTGTTGTTTTGGCGTAACAATTTCTTGGTTACATGTGGTAGGAAAAAAGTTACCAGTACTCTAACCTGAAAAATGCATTCGAAAAAATGTTAAAGAGCGTCTGGCAAGCAGTAGACTGAATTCAAATCGTCTGGGACCGAGTTTTTTGTAATCAGGGGAACTTTTGTTATATTTTGGCGTACCATTTTTTTGGTTATATGTTATAGGAAAAAAGTTATCAGTACTTTATTTTGAAAAATGCATTTTACTAAAATGTTAAAGAGCGTCTGGCAGGCAGAAGACTGAAACCAAATCGTCTGGAATCAAGGTTTTTGTAATCAGGGGAACTTTTCTGTTGTTTTGGCGTACCAATTTCTTGGTTAAATGTGATAGGAAAAAAGTTATGAGTGCTTTTACCTGAAAAATGCACTTGAAAAGTGTTAAAATGCGTCTGGCAAGCAGTAGGCTGAAACCAAATCGTCTGGGACCGAGTTTTTTGTAATCAGGGGAATTTTTCTGATTTTTTGATGTATCATTTATGTGGTTATCACTTCGACCTCAAAATCTGTAAAATTACCATTTTCAAACGCCCACCCCCGCCCCCGGCTGAAAAAGAAACCTGCCAGACGGTTGAATCTGATATAATGGTGCGTGTATCTACACATACATGTGCATTATTTTTGGTTATCACTCCACTCCAAAAATTTGCTTCCAGCTCTTGGTCTATAACACACACTGACTTCTTTAATTTAGTTCTCGAAAAGGAACACTCATATTTGCCTTTGACTTCAGTTTACTCAAAATCCTTATCCTTGAAAAAAATAGAAACAATTACGATCGTTTGAATGTTGGAAAATGTAAAACAGCAACACAAATTGCATGCAATTTCAATTCATCTCCATTTAGTGTGTGGCCACATCTCTTTGGTCTCATTTTTACATTCCAAATTGACCAGAACATACCAGTTTAAATCTATCAACTACAGCAGCCCATGAGATCTATAACTCTACAACATCATCAACTTAAATGACATTTCCCAACCGAAATGTACAAAAAAACAGAAAAATTACAACTACTGCACCACTGTTGGCTTATCCTGCATAGTGCATAGCCATAGACAGACAATGCAATGCAGTAAAAGACCATTGTGACACAAAAACTTGACAGCTTTTACAGGAAGCGCATATGCTGCAAAAATATCCATTCAATCGTCCACCTTGCAACACCCTCCCAAGCTCTACACCAATTCAGGTGTAGGAATTGCTAAGCCAAACATTTGCATAGAAATTGATTTTAATTTGACCATGCATGCATACTATTCAATTCAATTTGAAATGTAAATGTGCGTAAGGACCGTCGGACTGAATCTAAAATCCACAAGAGCATTAAAAGTAAAAAAATAATTAAAACAAAATACATATATGCCCAACAACATCCGCACCTCCTGTCGGAGGCACGAAACATGAAAGGAAATAAATTAAGTCATATAAAAATAAATAAAATAAAATGTGTAATAGTAGTGAGTGTGTTTGTTTTGGTGACAGAACGATCCAGTCAAAGGACCATTTACAGCACTTCGACAGAGAGGTTGATTTAATCATGATGGGTTTTTGAGTAAGGATTGGTATTTTTTTCCTTTTTTGAGGAATAAAAAAACCACAAGTCTAAGAACTTTGATCATTTTGCGACAAAAATGATTTTGGGACTGTAACCTTCATTAACAAAAAAAACCTGCAAGAATACGGAAAACAATAGTTAGTTAGCTTTTTGACCTCTCCTTTGAAGTATTCACCGCAATATTTGGGATGAATCAATGTCAAGAGCAGAAGAGTGGTTGGGTCATGCCATTGGCATCAATGGAAGCACTAACAGATATAATAATTTAATTATTTTTGCTTTGCTATCAGAAGTTGAAATGACGTATGAAATAACTGCTTCGCTCCAAACCCCTCGAACTGTGTTACAGAGCATTCAATATTCGTTTTTTTCGAATATGTACAGTGTCCTGTTAAATTTGCCGCTTATTTTCTCAACCAATTTATTTCGCTAATTTGAATAATTTTCATGTGTTCATTCCACTCAACCTTATCCAATTCCACATAGCTTTGCAGTTTACGCCGATGGATTCTAGAGAACATCTAATGAAAAACATACAAATATATATGTAAACACAATCAGGCAAACAACTAGTAGAAAATTATGTCGGATGAACGTACCCCAGTGGCATTTTACAATCAGGCAAATCCGATGACAGGAACACTGGAACACTGCCAGATGTCACAAATATGCACAAATGAAATTTAGTTTGACATTTTTGGAAAATTTATAAGTTTTACACACGTCACACTGCTGTGATCCAAAAATTCGACAACAACCCCAAATATACAGTTTTTCTAGCACGTTATTGTGTTGTAAAATTCCATTCCATAGGAAAATAATAAATAAATTCCATTCAATCTACCAAAAGAGGACTCTATTGAGAAATAGTTTTAAGTAGCTAAAGGGTATTCTTTAATATGTTACTGAGCTTTAATCTTTATTTGGAATTTTTGGAAAAATGATTACTTTTCACAAAAGGGTTCATTTTAAATTGTGTTGATCGAATTAATTGAACTCAATGGGCTGGAAGAGAAATTTCATAATTTTAGTCCTTGTCATTCAATGACATGAGGACAACGCCGAAAGAACGTAAGGCTTACTTTCTTATTAAAATTTTGATTTTGTTATTGCTGAGCATATAAATTGTTTGATAGATTTTGTTTCCGTGGACCTTCCTCGAAACATATCCCAGCCAAATACATTTTATTGAGATTTCTTGAGGCAAATTCCTTTACTTTACGGTGCCCGCTGGCCCGCTTATCTGACTTTTACGTGTGAGGTTTGAAACTTCAAAGAAAAAGAATGTTTTTCCCACGGGTGTTGTCTTTAAATTGCCAATTAATTTCTCCGATAGTAAATTCATTGCCATGAAAAGCACTTTTCGGTTAGCAGTTCCGAAGCGGCAAAAAGTTGTAGGTCCCTTAAATTCTTTCACAAAGTTTGGTTGAGAGAAATACGCTTGGCCCTGGTTTTCTCCGCTCTATTACTCTACCTTATTTATTTATTATTTTAAAGTGGTTCAAAAGATTACTGAGTTTAAGCAGAAAAGAAAAAGTCACACCACCATTGAGCTAATTTTTCATTTTAAAGGTGATTTTTTTAGGGCTAAGTTTCCTAAGTTGGGTGCTCTGGTTGGTAGTAGTTACAAAACGTCATTTGTCAAAATGAAAAGTTTTCAATATATTCCTGCCATTCCACCATTGAAAGACTTAGAAATGATCAACAATTGCAAATTGTTAAAATTTATTGTCAAAGTTCTGTGAAAAATGTGCATCGTTTGCTGCGACCATGTTATGGTCGTCATGGTTGATGTGGTAAATCTCCAATTCATCCCGATATCATTGCTTTGTGGGGCATTAAACCATCGACTCGAAAATTCCGAAGATAAATTTGCAGTTGGTAGTAGCGTTCAGTGTTAGAGGATCGTTGAGTGTTCTTTTGTGGCCGTTTTCAGCAATTGGGCATGTTTTACTCAACCACTTGGAAAATTTTACGTGTTGGTTTGAGTTGGAAAGCACATTCAATTCAACTTCTACAAGAATTGAAGTCGAATGATCTACCACAACGTCTAATTTTTGGCTCTATGGAAATTTGCTGTTTTATCGAAAAAATGTGTTCTGCAATAAAGCAATATATTAATAAAAAAATAAGCTCATTTCTAACTCAACGGATACTTAAATAAACAAAAGTGTCGCATCTGGATTGATAAAAAGACACATTAAGTACCAGAATTACCGATGCATCCCGAAATTTTGTGTTGTTTATCAGTTGGTGGGATCATCGGTCCTTTCATTTTCTTTAAAGATGACCGTAGAAAAAACGTTACCCTCAACAGCGAACGATATCGAACCATAATACGACATTTTTCATACAAGAAATACGAAGTGCTTGCTACTAATTTGGAGAAAATATGGCCGGTATAACAGTTCGTTGTGCAGTTCTCATGGTAAAACTTTTTCGTATCAAGTGGTGTCAGTTGGCGCTCACCGCACGATGCACATCTAGAAAAGTATCTTGGCGGCACTTTAGTCAATATTGGTGTAAATTTTAAGCAATATTTTTCAAAAATAAACCAAGAACCTTTTACAAAATGGTGAAAGTATTATAGCATAGTGAGTCCAAATGGTTAACTGACATATACAGCTATGGACAAAGAAATAGCACACTCATTCATTTTCTTATGAAAACTGCATTTATTTTTTCCTTTTCAACTTAAATATTTTATTTCCTATTTTATGACATGAAGTGACTTCTAACGATTAATAATAATTAGTAATAGGGAATTATTTCTTTACAATTCAATTTTTAAAAATATATTTTGCAGTGATGATCAAATTTCTTGTGGACAATAAAATAGCACACTTACCAATTAAGTGTTACCTACGTAAAAAAAATGAGTTTTAGTGAAAATATTTATTTTTTCATAAATTTTGGTATTACCAAGATGGTTCTTAGTTGGTTAACCACGATTTTTTAAAGTTGCTTGGTACAAGTATACTTAGGATTGTAAGCTGCGCACTTAGGACGATGCAAAAATTGCGGTACTTTTTAGGCTTGATAGACTGCATTTGTTTATCAAATCTACATACCCGAAGAAAAAGAAACATCACAACCTTTTCACATAAAGGAAATTTTGAATTTATAATTTTTCTTAATAGTGTGCTATTTCTTTGTCCATAGCTGTAGTTAGGATGTCCATCTTATCTTTAAAAGACAACATGTTCTCTTTTTTAGGACCGATCTTTCTTACACTATCTTTTTTCGTTGGGATTTTTTTTTTTCTCTTTTTTATTTGTATATAACTTTTTTTATTCGAATTAATTTAATAAATTTTTTAACACCTCAATTAAATGTAAACGTGGTGTAAAGAATTATCGCAGTTCTTTTTAATACTTTGTCGTGATGAGATACAATTTTTCATACTAAAAAAACTTTAAATTCAGCTTTTCTTAAAGACAAAAATCGAAATCAATTCATCTCACTCTCTCGTCTCTCGTGCTATATTTTCTGTAAGCAAGGAAGAGAAGCAACAAAGACATATGCAGAAAATGGCCATTGCTAGCTACCACATACTACACATACTCATGGTGTTTAAAGTGAAAGCCGGTGGTGGTTGTTAAATATAAAAGATCACTGTCTCTATTCCTCTTAAATTGTGCGTTGTGCGAACTGCGGCGATATTTTCAAAATAATTTATAATTTAATAATAAACCAGCTTTAAATATTTTTTTGAAAATTAATTAATGTATTCATGTACCTAAAAATTTTCGATTTCATAGAAAACTAATGCGATAATCACAAAAAGGAAAAGCATTTTTCCGACGAAATCCAAAAACATTATACAAGTTTCGTGAAAGATTCAAATTCTAAATGGGATGCGCAGTGTATTGTCTGCAAAGTAAATGTGAATGTCTCAAATAAAGAAGAATGCTACTTCTTAGAGCAACATCTCCAAACAAAAAAACAAAACTTATTCTTCAATCTGCGGGTGGCTAAACGAACATTCAACAATTTTTTGTTGCAAAATCAAACACATTGGCTGAGAGAACAGGCCGTGAAGAAGAAGAAAATGCTTTTAAAAATGATTGCATTATATGTTATCAAAAATCATTTGATTGTCTACCTAAAAAATGGGCACGACTGGGTCGCACGAACTTGCGATTGTGTGCACAATACCAATACCAAAAAATTAAGGCTGAGTAAAAGGTTTTAGTATTCGCTCTAAATATTTTTGGTGGGCTCAGGGTTGCCAACTACTTTTTAATAATGAAAATTGAATTAAATCACGCAAAATATTGAAAAAAATTAAAATTAAATATTCCAAAAGTTTCAATCGAAAATCCAAAAACGCCATTCTTTTGCAATTGCTAGTACTTATAAACGTTGAATATTTAACCAAAATCGTTAGAGCAGTTTTTTAAAAAATCGGTTTTTTATTTTTCATTTTTTAATAAAAAAAGTTTTTTAAGATCTAGGTATGCAAGTCTTAAGATCTTGCCAGAAGATGTTTTGACAAGAAAATTGAAATAAATCAGCAATACCGTTTTGAAAATATTCAAAAAAACAAAATTATTTTAAAAAAATTAATAAAAATTTCAAAATTTAGAATTTTCCAAATGTTAATATGCAATATTTTTAATGTCATCTACGACTTCTTAAATATGAAATTTCATCAAAATCGTGTGAGCCATTAACGAGGAAGTCGGTTTTGAAAAAAACGATACTATGGGGGGTACCGTTTTTAGACTTTTCCCAAAAAAAATTTTTGCATCATAAGAAAGACAATTGAAAAATAATCCTTCAAATAAAATTTTATCAAAATCGTTAGAGCCGTTTTCGAGAAAACTAAGTATTATCATATAGGTTGTATGGCAGGTACCGTTATTTCAAGACCTAGAGACCCAATTCCAAAAACCCCTCTGTAGGCTACCTTACAGAGCTTAACTACAAATTTTTAAAAAAATCGGTCAAGCGGTTCTGGCTGTAGATCCATATACACACAGACGGACATACAGACAGACAGACATACAGACATACAGACATACAGACAGACAGACAGACAGACAGACAGAATTGTAAGACCCACTTTTTTCGTATTCTCTATCATCGTAATGTCATGTTTAGTAGTTATCTCAAAATTTTTTTTCTGCACGATTGCAAGACTTGCCTTATAGTACCTATAATCGCAAGTAAAAAACGGAGCCTTCAATTGGAAGAGTTTTCATGTTTTTGTTGGATTTTTTAAACTTACAAGAAGAAGTCGAAAAAACTATTATATTCACTTTCCAAAAATGTACATAACTATAAACGACAGTAAATGTTTTGATGAATGTTGCGAATTGAATAAGTTTCTTAAGACAAATTCAAAGAGTTTAAATTTTAATAAATCACAGTCAATGTCAAGTTCAAAATGGACAAAGTTTTTTCATAGTGTGAATTATCCAGAGCACTTCTACGAACTTTCGAAAATGTTTGGGTTTTTTTGTCATCCTAGGGCAGAATCTTAATGTTGAGAAAATATATTCTCTAATTGAGGGTGAATGGACCAAAGAAAGAAATAGACTCAAAATTTCGACTATCAATTCTATTCTTTGCTTGTTTATAATAATAGAGAAATCAGCAGCCAAGATTTTTATAAAAATCTTTTGATAAAAAAAGCAGCACTACAAAAATAAAGAAAAAAGAGAAATATGAAAATATCGATGAAGAAGAGAGTTATTTGTTGAATAGGAAGCTTCGTAGTAAGCAACTTAATGAATAATCTGATCCGCATTTATAACTAAAAGACTTATAAAATAATAGTTAAGTTATCTTTCACTAATAAATTTATTGACATGTTAATCTGCTTTTGTTTTTGAACTGCATTGTTTATAATGTTGTTAATTTTAATAAAAAATATATCAAAAATATTTTTTTATTCGGTGTTCTCTTTTTGTTCTCTTTAGTATTTTTCGAATGTCTCTTTTTTTTGGATTCTAGAGCAAAATGTTCTCTTTCTAGACAGACCTCAGAGCTCAGATGGACACCCTACATAAAGTGCCCTTCCCGCCATTTCGTCGTAAGCGACAAAAAAAAAAGTTTTACAGAAAGACGTTTTTTCGTTTTCATCATAAGCATTCAAACGAAGAGCGGAAAGTCAGTCGCTTACGATGAAATTTAATTTCGCTGTAACTTGTCATAAAACAGTTATAATGTAAAATTAAAAATGCTGAGAACTGCGAAACAATGTAAGCTTTTGAATTGTATAGAAAAAAATATTTTGTTCGCTTGCTAATATATACTTACTGGCAGAAAATTTTTACGGCAGAAACGTGACGCAGCGTAAATGATATGCCAATGAAGTCATTGATCTTGTAATTATAGCACATACCATCAGCAAACAGTGACAGTGAAAATAATACTTATGACTCATTACTAAGTCCTAGTAATTTTTGATCACTTCACGCAGCCGTAGACAGGTTGACCTTGGTGTTTCAGCAATCTATACAGGGTGTTTCGTTAACTGTTTGACAAAAATTCAGGACGCAAAGGTTGGGTCTAGACAAAAAAACTAGTTGGTCTATATCCCTCCGTTTAGGCGGGAGGAGTAAATATAAAAAATTGACTTCATTTATTTTTAAATTATAGAAAGTCAAACAAGCCGCTTACTTCAACAAACTATAGTGATTTTGAAAGCTAAACTTTGATCTCTAAATATTAAAACTGATCTAGTAAATAGTTTTTGAGTAACCAAACCTCAACGTCATAATTTTGAAAAAAAAAAAATTGATTTTCTTTCAATAAAATTTCTTTTAAATTTTGTCTAACTAATAAATTAGGTTCACTTTTTCTTTCAATAATCAACGCTCTTTTTAATTCCTACTCAATCACAGAAAACCGAACGAGAAAATCGTTCTTAGTTTTTGAGAATTAAATCTAAAATAAAAGCTACTTTTCCTCAGAAAATCGAATTTGGCTGTTTTTTCCGCTTATTGGACTTTATTCTTAGACCAAAAAATGAGAACGACTCGGTCGCACGAAATGCGATTGAGTGCTATCTACGATATCAAAATCTTTAGGCGTACATGGTTTTAGTATTCGCTCCTTATAACATAATTTGTGGCAACGGGTTATGAACTAAACTTAAATTATGAAATTTATATAAAATCATATAAAATTTTGAAAGAGCTTAAAAGTAAAAATTAATACATCAAATACACAAAATACTATCAAAAAATAATATTTTAAAAATGCTGATATGCTATTTCTCTTAAGCGACCGCGTACTTTCAAAAAACTAAGTTTGGTCAAATTTTAAAAGACTTTTTTCCCTTTTTTTTCCATGACAAGAAAAACAACCGAAAATTTATATTTCATACAAAATTTGATCGAAATCGTAAGAAAAAATAGTTTTGTCATTCAAATACACAGTTGTATGGCCGATAACGTTATTTCAAGACCTACAGACTCAATTCCACTACCGCTTTGAAGGCTGCCACATTAATCATAAATTCAAAGTTTTAAGAAAATCTGTCAAGCAGTTCAGGCTGTAGGTCCATATACGGACAGACAAACAGACAGACAGACGAACAGAGTTACAGAGTTACAGGACCCACTTTTTTCGTATTCTATTTCACGATTATAGGTACTATAAGGCAAGTCTTGCAATCGTGCAGAAAAAAATTTTTGAGATAACAACTAAATATGACATTACGATGATAGAGAATACGAAAAAAGTGGGTCCTGCAATTCTGTCTGTCTGTCTGTCTGTCTGTCTGTGTGTCTGTGTGTCTGTCTGTCTGTCTGTCTGTATGTCCGTATATGGATCTACAGCCTAAACCGCTTGACCGATTTTCTTCAAAATTTGCAGTTAGGGTCTGTGAAGTAACCTACAGAGGGGTTTTTCGAATTGGGTCTCTAGGTCTTGAAATAACGGTACCTGCCATACAACCGATATGACAATACCTATTTTTCTCGAAAACGGCTCTAACGATTTTGATAAAATTTTACGTGAGGTATTATTTTTTAAAAAATGTTCTAATGATGTGAAAAATTTTTTTGGAGAAAGTCTAAAAACGGTACCCGCCATAGTACCGCTTTATTCAAAACCGACTTTCTCGGTAATGGCAAACACGATTTTGACAAAATTTCATATTCAAGAAGTCCTAAGTTGTTTAAAAAAGATTGCATATCTTCATTTCGAAAATTTATTTTTTTTTGAATTTTCATTAATTTTTTTAAAAAAATTTTGTTTTTTTGAATATTTTCAAAACCGTATTTTTGATTTATTTAAAATTTTTTGTCAATGCATCTTTTAGCAAGATCTTAAAATTTGTGTACTTGAATTTTTAAAACCTCACTTTTTAAAAAAATAAAAAATAAAAAACCGGTTTTTTAAAAAATGGCTCTAACGATTTTGATTAAATTTTAAGGGTTAATATGTATTAACAATTGTAAAAAAATGGCGTTTTTAGATTTTCGCTTGAAACTTTTGGAATAATTAATTTAATTTTTTTCAATACTTTTCGTGTAAAAATTTTCATAATTAATGAGTAGTTGGCAACCCTGTACCACCAAATATGTTTAGAACGAACACTAAAACCTTTCACTCAGTCTTGAGATTTTGGTATTTTACTTAGCAAACGATCGCAAGTTCGTGCGACCCAGTCGTACCCATTTTTACTTGCGATTATAGGTACTATAAGGCAAGTCTTGCAATCGTGCAGAAAAAAAAATTTGAGATAACAATTAAAAATGACATTACGATGATAGAGAATACGAAAAAAGTGGGTCCTGCAATTCTGTCTGTCTGTCTG
Organism: Melanostoma scalare; assembly: GCA_949752695.1. NCBI lineage: Eukaryota > Metazoa > Arthropoda > Insecta > Diptera > Syrphidae > Melanostoma > Melanostoma scalare. The sequence goes on along the minus strand of OX456986.1, from coordinate 182,832,703 downwards.
TGTGTCTGTCTGTCTGTCTGTCTGTCCGTATATGGATCTACAGCCTGAACCGCTTGACCGATTTTCTTCAAAATTTGCAGTTATGGTCTCTGGAATAGCCTACAGAGGGGTTTTTGGAATTGGGTTTCTAGGTCTTGAAATAACGGTACCTGCCATACAACCGATATGACAATACCTATTTTTCTCGAAAACGGCTCTAACGATTTTGATAAAATTTTACGTGAAGTATTATTTTTTAATAACTGTTCTAATGATGTAAAAATTTTTTTTGGAGAAAGCCTAAAGACGGTACCCCCCATAGTACCGTTTTTTTCAAAACCGACTTTATCGGTAATGGCTAACACGATTTTGACAAAATTTCATATTTAAGAAGTCCTAAGTCGTTTGAGAAAGATTGCTTATCTACATTTGAAAAATTTAGTTTTTTCGAATTTTCATTAATTTTTTTAAAAAAAATTTGTTTTTCCGAATATTTTCAAAACGATATATTTGATTTATTTCAAATTTTTTGTCAATACATCTTTTAGCAAGATCCTTAAAACTTGTGTACTTGAATTTTGAAAACCTCCTTTTTTAAAAAAATTAAAAATAAAAAACCAGTTTTTTAAAAAATGGCTCTAACGATTTTGATTAAATTTTAAGGGTTTATATGTATAAGCAATTGCAAAAAAATGGCGTTTTTAGATTTTCGCTTGAAACTTTTGGAATATTTAATTTAATTTTTTTCAATACTTTTCGTGATTTAATTCAATTTTCTCAATTAATGTGTAGTTGGCAACCCTGTTAAACCAAATATATTAAGAACGAATACTAAAACCTTTTGCTCAGTCTTAAGATTTTGGTATTTTACTTAGCAAACGATCGCAAGTTCGTGCGACCCAGTCGTGCCCATTTTTTTAATTGGATTCCTGTGTTTGACTCAGAACTTATTAGAGAATTGATTATTTAAAGAAAAAGCGATCATTAATGAGACAAAGTTTTGTGAAAATTTTAAGAAAAAGAATGTCTTTTCAAAATTTGGGTTTCGAGACTTGATTAAGTAAAATGCTTACTGAAGATCGCTTGAACCTTTCATTAGGTCAGTACCATAGGAAGATAGACCCCCCCTTCTCATTCGATTTTTTTTTTTTTTGTATAGGCCCACGATAAACTAAAATCTGGATTTTTTGTATTTTTGTGAAACTATGTATAGAATTCTGCATTCCACTTTCTCTCAATGGTCATGCTGTGACCTGTGAGTCGACGACAGTTTTTAATTTTCTACGTAATTTAGTATTCCGAAATAACCTTCACACGAAAGCCTAAAAAGCATTCAATTTTCATCTGTCGCTTTGAAAACTTTTAATTTTCAATACATATTATGAAAAGTATTTATTGGTTTTTGCTCAGTTCAAATTATTATAACCCGAAGCTTACCTTTTTTTGACGGTTGTAGGGTTTAAAATCCGACGCATATTTACTTACAATGTCTCTCAACTCTCAGCAATGTTCCTTCTAAACAGAAACACAATAACACGTAGGTCACTTTTGAAGAAGGAAGACAAGAAGAAATTCGTTCAAACTTGTCTTAACTACGCAAACCCCGTCCCATCCTCTTCACAGTGAATGAAAAATTAAATGACAGATTTCTCTTATTTCCGCTTAGATTAAAGTATGAAATAGCACATAAAATACTTTGGATTCATTAATTTGAAGCTGCTGACCTACGGCCCACAAAATGCAGTTGAATACCAATTTTGGTTTAAACTCTTAGCTAAATTATCTTTCAAAAGTTTAAGTGGAAGTTGAGTTTCTATATGAATTGCTTACAAATCCAAAACTGTTTCTAATTGACAATACAACACTCCAGGGTATCACAATATGGTTCTGCTTTGATCTAAGTGTGGCGGAAATAAAATCAACCGTCAGCCCATTCTCCTTTACCTAACCTAGCCTAACCTAAGCCTTAGATGCTTGTTTGGATTACAAATTTTCTTCAAAGAGACTACAATGACTGGGATATGTAGACCGGATAGACACAAACGTTCTAGCTGAACGATTTTGACAGAACATTGCTAGAAAACCGCGTAATTAGACGACTTCACCTTAGATGGAACTATCAAATGAAGGATGAAGAGAGCTCGCCCGAAATCAAATTTGATATCAAAAGATGTTGGTTACTGCCCAAGTTAACCCCGACTTGTAATGCCCATCTAACTAAACGTCGGTTGTGATTTGAGATAAAAATAAGACATAGCAAGTGAATGACTAAGTAAGTCGCTTTTTGTGTTTTGCACTTATCAAGGACGTATTGATTTACTTGTTGGGATATGGTTTTTGTAATGGCACAATAAATAGCAACCGTGTCATACTTTTAACTTTAAGTCATTTGCATTGATGCATTGTCGTTGCTGAGGAACCATAACAGAAATCTGTTGCATTATCAAAAAGATTTACTGGAAGAACTTGTGGCTAGCATCTCAAAAAATCTAATTAATTATAAGCGAAATTATTAAATGCTTTCTGGCTTAATGGAATCATACTTTTATTTCAACTGTAAAACAATGCCTTTCTGATTAACGAAAATGTCCAGATTTTTGCGCATTTTCCAACAAATGAACGAGTTTTTAACATTTGCTTAAAGAGCAATACTTTAGAGCTTGAAGTACAACGTAAGGGATCTAAAAAGAAAGCCGTTAACCCAAATCCTTGACTCACAATTCAGCGAAATAAAGCTCGTTAGCATCGTCTATCGAAATACAAGGAAAACAATTATTATGTCTATTACAATCTTTGAAGGAAACTAATAATACTCAGAAAGCTCAAATTTACTGTACTTTTCTAACAACACGACGTTACATGGATGAAACGTCATGTATTTGCGATAGTTTTCCATTTTTTTATTTGAAAACCATTGAGGGTTTTGAGTAACGTGTTTTATTGCTATATAAGCACTTTTACAGAGTGGGTTCTTAGCATGTCGCTCTTTCAACCCGCGTTATCTTTACGTTGTAACTTGTAAATTAGACAAATACTGCCGGAAACTTTTACTTTTTTCTATTTGTTCTCTTAAAACTTCTTAAACTTTTCAAATTCTTGGATTCATCCTAATCACATGCAGCCAATAGTTTTAACCACACATATCTGTATGATTTCAAAAACTTATTCGTTATACAAAACCAATTTTAACCTATGATTTCGTTGCTATAATCGCATCAAAAAGTCCCTAATTCATTTCAACGTTGCATTGCAGTGATGTCAAGCCAATTCGAAACCCATACAAACCACTAAAAAATTTAAGTTAACCTTAAATTTATTTATATTTATTTAAAAACATTTTGCTTCCATTTATCAATCAGTGGTTTCAACCCATCATTATCTTAAAATACAATTTTGCAATAAAAACAAATACATCAGCATTTTTTTTGATTTTGAAAATAAACGTTTTTCACTCTTAAATAGTCTATAACAAAGGAAACAAAGTCAGTAATATTTTTTTTGCTAATTTTAAAACTCAATAATTATTATTCATAATCTTATGTTTAATTTTATTTATTTAAAACTTCAGTACATCTGTTAAGTATGTTTATTCTCATTATTTGATTTATTATTTCTTTTCAAATTCTTAGCACAATTTTAATTTTAATGTACAAACAAACATTAATTTCTATTATATTTATTTACAAATATTGTTGCACATAATTTCCAATAGCTAAAAATAAAGCCAAGGAAATTTCAAATCTTCCATGTTTCATCATCACATCTCGATGATGTTTACGTGAGAGTGATGGTCTATGGCTTGGGTAAAATTAGTTTAGATTATTTATTCATTTGATAGATATTAGAATATTGGTTTTCTTCTGCTCATGCACTGCTTTGGATGTAAGGTAAATCCTTTGCCTTAAATTATCATCACTACAATTATCTTGCATCATAGGACTTTATAGCAAACCATTACATAAAAGATAATTTCAGATTTATGTCCTCTTTATGAATTGCATTCATCTGATTGAAGTTTCAAATTGCACTAACTTTATTGATTCGTTCATGATGAACCACACTGATTTTAATTGCGGTTCGATAACTGAAACGATCGCATGAGTAATTTCTTTTAGTTATTTACAGAGAAATAGTAAATCTAGAAACAATGTATCCGTCAGCAAGACTGAACTCTTCCTGACCTTAATCCAAAAGCGTTATGGTTGTTTAATCTTTATTAAATATGCAATCATACAAACACACTGAATTAAACACATACGTACAAAATACATACACATACTCAAGATATACTGCTGCTGTTATTAATTATTCCTTAAGATACACACAAATATGGGATAAGTCCCATAAATCTAATGGATACTTCTGGTTGTTTTACTGGTTGAATGGTTAGTTAGTTGTCGGTTGGGGGCACACATCAAAATATCTTTGATGGGATTCTTACACATATGCAGGCAGCTTGAATTTCCGTTGAAAATCTATCTTTGCAGATATGAAGGAGTCGTGTCGAGTGATAATTACACACACTCTTCTTTGGAGTGTGGTGCACTTTACTTTCGAGTCCCTGCTGGTGTCGTCCTTTGCGGTAGCAAACGGTTGCAAGGATGTCTCAACTGACCAAAACACATCACGAAGCTAATGACCCAAAGGAGAAGTGTGTGTGTGAGTAGTCTTTGGATGTCCTTCGTACTGTTGCTTCTGCTGCTGCTACCACTGCCGGATGTTATCGCCGATGCTGAATACTCTCCTGCGAATGATTACAAGAGACAGAAACCAAAAGAGAAGATGGATTAGTAGTTTCAGCTTAGATATTCTGTTAAAATTTTAAGGACAAATATTTCCACATGTGTGTATTTGCTGCTCTCTCTATTTACCCAACAGAATTCGTTTGTATTTATTGCGGAAGTCAAAAGATGTGTAATGGTAGATGTGTGCTTTCATTGAATGCTCATGTGGTCTGGGCTTCATATGAAAATAATTTCAAGGGTCGACAGCGAGGAATCTAATTTTGATTCGGGTTAATTTTCTAGGATTAACTGTAGGGGTTCTTCTAAGAGAGAGAGAGAGGTTGTGGAATCAAGTAGCAATAATAACACAATGGGCAAAATTAAATAATCGAACATTGTGTTAAGTTTCTTCAAAGAAATAGCAAACAAAGATCACTCCGAAAACGTGTGTATTTATAAGTTGTAAGCTGGGATCATGGGCAGAAGAATTTAATTAAAATGTTAATATATTTGCTTATTTAATGAGATAAAAGGAGATTGGTTGTCAGATTCAATTAAGTGCTGTGTTTCTTGAACTTGACCTGACAGCATATTTGTATGACAGAGGAATTGATAGCATGTATGACTTTGAATGATTGAGACAGTAGAAATAGTTTGTGTTTTGGGCCTTGTCATCTTTTCTTTGCTTATGCCTGTAGGGGAAATTATTGAAACTAGTTGAAAATTCTTAGAGGCATCTCGTCTTCGGTCATTATTATGTACATTTATACTGTTGTCGAATTACTTATCGTTTAAGGTGATTCAAAATAAGGCAAAGAAATTTTGATTGAATTTTTTTAATAACAAAGAATGTTTTATGGGTTGTGGGACGGAAAAGGGTTTGATTCCATTGGAATCTTGTTTGCTTTGACATTTAAATTGTTTTATGTTGCTACTATAATCGTGGTGAAGAGCATCGGGAGCTTATTTTGTGTGAGGTGTGAATTAATATGAACGAATATGGGTTTTCACTTGCATCGTATGTGACAGCTGAAAGGAGATGCCAGTAGAGTCCGCATAGAATCACTATCTCATGGTTGAGAGAAATGCACATCGCTCATCGCGATACACTTCACGGAGTAGAGACAGAGCGTCAACCAGCACCTTGTACGGCCGAAAGAACCTAAATTTTTTCCTCTGTGTGATGAAATAACTGCTGCTTATTTTTCCACCTAAGAGTTAGTCTTACGCTACAATTGCACTTAACGCTGAAAAATCTGTGTAAAAGTTAATGTATAAGTAAGACAAAGTTTTGTCGAATCTTATGAACTCAACAACAAGTTATCTTATTTGTTTATCGACTCTGTTCCATTAATGGGCTACTAGGCGTATACGCATTCTTTTTTCTTTCGTGCCATTGAATTGAATCCTTAACTTAGTTGATTAATTTATTTCTTATGTTTCAAGAATCATTCAAAGCAAAAACCTGCTTTGTGTTTAAAAGTGAAAACTTTTTAAATATAAATGGAACGCTATACCTTTTTTGAGAGTACAGCTACCTAGGTTTTTTCTTAAGAGTTTCCCTAAAACACTTTTCTTAAAGTATTGAATTGAAAGACAGGCGTTGCGTCTGATGAAAACATACAAGTAAGCCAATCATTTCCGATAACTTTCTTGCTTTAGTCCCACTCTCTGCCGGCTGAGATTGAAAACTGGAGAGAGCTCGTCTTAAATCAAATTTACTGGTGAAAAATGTTTTTAAAGGCTTTAGACCACCCTTAACTCTAATGCCCACCTAAATACGTAAGTAAGTTCAAGATTTTTCGGTCTCCCATAACATGCATTCCTTTCCTTTGAACAAGTCTACAAATATCCTTAAGTATTTATTGAAATTACTAGGAAATACCCTGCATATGATGAAATGAGCTGTCCCATTTTACTACACATTACTTCAAGGAATTGTATGACGTATCTCTGTAGTACATGACTGGTAGCAGGTAATTTACTCGTAACTGAGTAGGTTAAAATGAATAAATAACAACAAACATGAGTAAAGGTGACAATTATTGAAGACAAATGTGGCAGGTAAGTGTCATTGATATAAGTGTGGTATTCCAATTTATATCACACCACATGCGGGTTGATTTAGATTTAGTGTTGAGTGTAGAGGTCTGGTGAAGTGTTTGTGTTTGAAAGCCTTTGTAAAGAGATGGTGGAATGCAATTTCCATTAAATAGGACAGAGACTTAAATAGGCTGTATTTTGAATAACAATTGTTGAAATATGAATTAGTTTATCCAAAATAAAAGTTTAAAAGTAAACATACTAACAAATTTGTGGCATGTTGTAATGAAAAGCTGCGAATTTCCGCATACACCACTAAAATAAACAAACAAAAATATTGCCCAGGAAAAAGAAAATGCAAGAAATCACTGAATTTTGTGTTGTGATTCAATTAGATTTTATTCAACATAAACAACTCACAGTTACTTCGTTTCTTAAGGACAATTAGAAGGTTAGAATGCAGAAGAATTCATACAGATCGTGGCCATTCCCAAAAGTTAATCCGAAACGTTGTGTCTGGTAATAGGCCCATATTACATGAATGACTCAGCAAAGTCAGCAAAATTCTGAAGGCTCAAGACATTCTGCAACGACAACAGCATCATTTTGAACATCCAGTTTGGGTTCTGGGAATAACAGTTCACTCTTCATTAACTTCTGAAGTTACAAGGGGACGTAAAAAGGGAGCTCAATAACCACCAAATAACAGTTGAATGTTTTTGGACGTTGAGAATAGTGTCTAGACAAACGGGCTTATCCATAAACAAACCATTTTACGCTTTTCTGGTAAAATAATAAAAAAAAAATTTGAATTTTCTTCTTTCCAGATTTTTCTACTTGCAAGGAGACAACACTATGTCATCAACCAGACCCATCCGAAAAGAGGTTGCTTAAGGATTGAAGCTAGGATGATTCCCGTACAGCATCTTCATTTCGGATCAACCTCAACCAGAAAACGCCACTAACCTTCTCTTTTCGGATGATTCCTTGGCCTACGCGCCCTCACTCTGTCACCTGTGATTGCTTCTCGTATAGGTTTGAAACTCACATAAGGAAGCTCTTGGAGCATTACCAACGCAACGATGGGGAAACAAAAATAGCTCCGCAAAATAAGAGCTAATTTGCAAACGAAGACCCACACAAGAACGAAACGTTCGCGATCGGACACAAAACTGCCCCAATATTTGCATCAATGTTTCTGAGGGAACACACCTCACGCCAAAGAAGTAGATCAAGTATCAAGGAGTCTCCTTCAACGAACTGATGCGTTTCAATCCGCTCGAAATTCCAGTTGTTTGGAAATCTAACTATGCTTTCCATCTCGTCCATGCGCTGAAGAAGTGGATTTACCCAAAAAACAGAATTATTGCTGTACAAGCAGCTATTACCACCTGTCATCACTTACTACTATCCTGTCTGGTTCAAAATATCCAAAACTTGAATGCGAAAACAGGCTGTATTCGAGAAGAAGCCAATATATTCCACATAATTTCATTATCTTAGCTTTTCCATTTCGTTGCTAGCTCTAAAGAGTAAGTACAGCTATCAAGCTATCGAGGTTTTAAGAAGTTTCCATCTTCACGGTATTAAAGCGTACACTCATTATGATGGTGGAGTGGTTAACGTTTCGTGTGTGTAACAATGTTTTTCATCCCTTGTTTTCCTCTCCACGTTCAATAAAAATCTGCTTGAATTTATTTAGGGAAATTTCATAAGCAATTTTTTTACAGTGAGTGAAGTTTAGTGTAGTTATTTTCCTTTCAAATTTTATTATTTCATCAGCAGTTAATCATTAGCATCAGCGGCGGTTGTTTTTCCACGCAAGGACACTATTAACCTATTACGTATTACAATATTTTCTCTCGGCCTTTAAAGCTTATCACGACTAGGTTACGTGAACTCACATGTGTAACCACTTCAACACGAAAATTGATTGCATACTAATTGGTTATCTCTCACACCACTTGTACCTTCGGCCATAAATCAATTAAATTTTTTCCAACAACTTCCCAAACGTTAACAGAAATATTCACATCATTTAAACTCAACCACCACAAAATGGACAAAATTAAAAAAAAAAAAAAAAAATTAAGTATACTGATCCCACTCAGCCACATGATTTGATTGATGCAGCCTTCAGGAATACCATCCAAAAACAAATCACCACATCCAAACATTTACCAAAAAAAAAAAAGAAAATGAAAACGAGAGAGAAAAGTTTATCCGCCTTCCTGACAGAGCAGTTCTATATAAATTGAAGCGAATTACAACAATAAGTTCGTTAACACGACGATGTGTGCCGTATCTGCAATATTACACAGAATCAATCATTTTTAATTTTATATTGACTGCTGTTGGTTGCATAATATCATTCTGATGTGTCGCATCCCTTTATCCCAGAACCTATGATAAAGCCTGATTTAATCCTTTTATTTAATTTTTATTTATCTACCTTCGCGCAACGATTGCGTCAACATTAAAAAGTTAAAATAAAATTGTAATTTACCAAAAAAGTACTTTTTATTATAATTATACTTGTTCGTATTTATACATACTCGTGTAATGGTCTTGGGGTGGATCACGTTTTGCTTGTGTAATAATAATATGCAGTCGCCATGTTGTTTTTACGTCGCTGTTTTAACTTTTTTTGTTATTTTCCGTTGTAAGTGACTTTAAACAAATTTACTTTGTCAAATTTATTGTGAAATGTTTCAATTACTGTAATTGATTTGGATTACATTTCATATGCATTTATGATAATGAGGACGTGCACAGTGCACTCTTGCGTGTTTTCATTATTTAAACAAACACACTGCACAGTTCACAGGGAAAATAGTTTTGAAATAAAGAATTGAGGCTCCACAAAAGTAGGTTTTTGGTTTGCAGAGCGTGGACAACAGTATGTTGCTAAAGAAAATTTACACTGCACTTTTGATTTTAAAACTTGCCAGAGACTAATGGTTGATAAGAAAATCTTCCTTCCTCAACCAACAAACTGAAATGTGGTTAGATACTCGTATATCTTGCAAAAGTCAAGAGTGAGTGGACCAATAGCAATAATGGCCATACAACTCTAACACAATTTTAACGTAACGTAATGTTTCGATATTGGGGGACTCAATTCCAACCTTATTCAATAAACATTCAGTGTTGATTTTGGTATTAGAAACTTTGGTAATCATCAAAAATTTAAGGCAAAGAAATCAGAACAAGTAACGTTATTTGATCATTACGTATTCTTTCGATATTACGGACCCTATCTCAATCATACTCAATAAAGGTTCAGTGATGTGGGTGGTGTCATAAGAAAGCAAAACGTATTTTAAACTTTGGTAATCACTACGTCTCTAAAAAATCAGACCAAATCTGAACATTTAACGTAATTTATTCGTAACGTAATGTTTCGATATTACCGGACTATATCTCAATCATATTCAATAAACATTGAGTGACGAGGGTGGTGTCAAAAATTATAAGAAGCATTGGTAATTGGTTCAATTGGAAGCCGTTAGTAAAAGTAAACACGTACTCAGTCATTACACATTCAGAGTGGCTTCTTTGAAAAGCTTATGCCTGAATCACAATACCGCTTTGGCTTCAGTTTCGCCTCACGGTTTTGAGTTTAACTATAAGAAATCAGTACATCCAATCATGATGTCTCCTTAACTTCGATGTTACTTTGGTTCGTTTATATGAGAACGTTACGTGACTCCAACTCATAGCAAAAAGTCGAGTTTGGTTAACCTTTAGTTCACTTTGGCAGTAAAAAACAAAAACTATATAATTATGTAAATTCAAAACAAACTCAAAGAATTCGAACGTAAGGGGGTCGCAAGCGAAGCGTAAACGTTATTCAGGCATTAGAGTTTGAGAAAAAATAGAAACAGTGAACATGTGATGTGAAGCACTTGCAAGCATATCGTAACGCCTTAAAAAATTAGCGCAGTTTCACTAAAAAATTACTGTTCCAAGAGAAAAATAGTAGAAAAACGCACGTAACGTAACTCGGCTATTCCTGGAACGGATATGAGAGTGATCTTATGACAAGGGATCAATAATAGTGAACAGATGTGAATCAACTATAGAAAACAAGACATCTTAGAATCAATAGTAATAGTAAATGTAATGTAAAGTAATTGTAACGTATCAATAGCCACTAAATTCACTTTTGATCTGTCGTAGAAGTAGAGCACTTAAAGACCAAATTGGGAAGACTTAGTTAAAGAGCGGTGAGCAATTAAGATTTATTGCATTCTTCAACGATGTAGAGATCTGCGATGAAGAAAGACACTTTTAAATCATAAATATAAGTAACTTATTAAAAAGCCCATTTCGTAAAGGTTTTGCTTGTATTTCAAGCGAGAAGCGCACAGAAAAGAAGTAGATTTCGCCTTTCTTACAAGAAGGACAATGCAGACATCTGCTTAACGTATTGTTATAAGCTTCACTACCTGCACACTCCAAAGGCAGAACACTAGTGCAGAGCTGCGATTCCTTCAAAAGCACGATGCTCATAACGCAAGAAGAAATAGAAGCTTCCAATTCGATATGCAATGTACCTGTAATGTAATGGTTGGAGTTCGGACAAGCTATTGAATTATAACAATTAAAGCTTTTCAATGGTAACGGATTCTGGTGCGGAAAGTTCACGAAAGTAGCACTACAACACTCACTTTGACTTACTTTTTTGCTCACAACAATTCTGATAAAGAACTCAATTTACTTCATTCGATACCCAACAGATCTTTAGTGATTATTATTTCAAAAGTATACTCTTCGAGGGAATTAAATATGAGATTTCAATTGCTTATGCTGTATATCTTCTTGCAGCTCACACGCTGCGTGTTCTGTTTCATTCAAAGTAGACCCCATAGGTTTACAGTATACACTTACCATTGAGTACATGAAGCACCACTGTTATGGGTTCACTGTTTGACGGACTGCATGTGTAATTCCCTGAGTCCTTTTTGCCCACCGATGGTATAATTAATGATGCAATCTGTAATTGAAATTGAAGGATACACAACATTTTTTTTTTTTTCACATCGTAGAAAACTACAAAGTAGAACGATGCCAAAAAAAATAAATGGAAAAAAAAAGAGAGGAAAAGAACCTACAAAATGGGGACACAACATAAAATACAAGGACATTCATTGCATGTGCGTCCTCACGTGCTGCGCTACTTACTGTGCTCTGTTTGTCGGTGGTGGCGTTTCCAGCGGCATCTCTTTCGATTTCGGTCCGCCAACCTTTTCGGTTATGCAAATAGATTTGCTTACGATTGTGGTACCAATTAATAAATAATGGAGGCTCTAAAGCCTGGCTAATGATGCAACGTAACTTCACTTGACTGCCAGCCTTGACATGTCGATTCGATTCGCCAATTAATTCAGTTTTTGGTTCTAAAATGACAGAAGGAGATGGTGCACAATTATTTTTTGTTCCCGGAATCTAGGGAATATATAGCAGGTTTTGTGTGCACAAATACAAAGCAAACAAAAAACACACACACACAGGCAAACAAATAGTTATTCGTGCATGCAATGACATAAAACAAAGCAACTCATGTGACAGGCATCAATTACCAACTATGTTGAGACTGACGATGGCACTCGTTTTCGGTTCGGTGGATACTTGACACTCGTAGGTGCCAGCATCTTTTGTTTGCACGTATTTGATTTGCAAGGACCAGCGCTCCGGGTTTGGTGTGTATATCGATTGGAAACGTTGATCGGCGATGAATGTTGTTTGATCTACGGTGAGTATGTGACCATCACGAACTCGCAACCAAGATATGGGCTTCTTTACTAGTTGTTTCACCTGCAATTGAGGAAACTATTTACGTACATTTTAGTTGTCCATGGTTTCGAGTGCATTGAGAGAGTTAGTGATAAAATTTGCGTATGTGTTCCCTTTGTGTTAACTTCGTGTTAAACATCCCTTTTGCAGCTTCAGTCAAAGTTAGCAATGCTGAATGGGGCTTAATTGGCTTCAGTTTACAGACATATGCTCTAGAGAGTGTACACTTGAGATTACTTAATTAAAATTTCTAACTAAAGTTTTATGTGTTGGATTTCTGAAAGGAAACTGTCATCTACCAGTCGAGAGACGAAAAGCTTTTAAAGTGGGTATTTTTCAGGACTCGAGTTGCGTATTCCCAAGCTAACAAGCTTTTCTTCATTAAGGTATGGAGTTGAAAGAAAAAAATCAAATTGAATGGATTATACAAAACTTAGGGAATCAAATTTGAACTTAAATGTACCGTGTTTAAAAAAAAATATTTCACAGTTAATGCCAGGGAAAGCTATTAAAAGCGTCAAGTCTTTTTTAACTTGCTTATACTGATAACAATGTTAGCACGAAGTTTCAAGACGCTTCTCTTGCTCATTTAACTACAAACATTTTTTAATTTATTTATTTATTTAAACAAGATCCAATTTAAGACGCCCGTTCTCCAATATAAACTATTAGCGGCATTTCTCATATCGATGCCAGGAAGATGGTATATTATGCTCTTGCTCTATAGATACAGTTGATGAGTCTAAGTCTAAGTGATCCTTGACCTCTCTTCCAAAAGGTTTCACCTTGTCGCGGCGGGGGAGGTTACGTTTCGACGCTCCAGCAAATAAGTTCCGGTGTCAAACAACCAAGAAAACCTCAAAGCAGATAAATCTATCTAAAAAAAATGGAAAAGCAAAATAAAGAAGAAAAAATTAGAGCGAGGATATACGGTCAAAAGTCGGTAGTAGTCACGGCTTTCGGCGATAGCTTGGATTCGGAATAAGATGAGTCGCCAGTGACAAATAAAGAAATTAAAAAGATAGACAATGCTGAAGATTGTATTCTTGGCTGCAGCAGGGAAGCAACTGAAATCGACTATGGTGTCTCAGAGAACCTCATGGTATTCACCGATTCCGATGATGGAGATGGTGGAACTATGGTGGACGTCAGATAACATCAGAGGAGGAATATCGCATCCTCGAGGAAGACGATTATTAATCATTCGCCATCTCTGACGACTCTATCGTGGGAGTCACTGTGGCTGAAAACCCAGAACAAAAGCGGTCAGAGGACAAAAGAGGCGAACATCTGGCGAAACACGAAAACTAAGCCGAAGTGACCTCATCAGAGCCAGCTAAGGGTAAAGGGGCTAGTCCGATGGTGCAGAACATGGAAGAAGACCCAAAAAAGAAAATCCACAAGTCAAAGACTGCGGTGTCCAAAACAACAACACCAGGGAGACCACCACTGGACCGGGAGGTTTTAGAAATCGCGAGAAAGCAGTCAAAGAAAGAGAACCAGACATAAAGATTTGACTCCCTCTCCGACTTCAGTAAACAAGAAGTACAGTACAGTACACCAGTACACAAAAAAAGTAGTGAGGCGGAATTGATAAAAGAGATCCTTCAGGTGGCCAGTATCAATGAGGAGAGTTCAGAAACAAAGGCTAAGCGAGGAAAACTGATCTCGAGTGGATGTATGGCTACTAGAGTGCATGGCTGACAAGGCTCCAGTACGGATGCGGAGCCAGATTCGAGTCAAACTCGACGTAAAAGGGTTTCAAGATTCTCACTTGCTGTGATGAGTTTACTATAAAATGGCGCAAATCCAAGATATCCCAAAAGGCAAATCTTATAGAAAGAGCAACATTGAAAGCTGCTTTCAAAAACAACCGCCTTATCAGACCAAAGTCCGAATAAACATACCCGGACCACGCTTGAGAAAGGAAACAATTGAGCTTTTCCTACGAAATCTCAATCCGAGTTTTCCAAGCAAATGGAAGAGCCACGTGCTCAGTCCAAGAAGTCATCGTCATGCTTAATCATGAGTCAATGGCTATGCTTCCAGAAAGGGGTTATAGACTTAATATTGGATTAAACACGGTCAAAGTGAGGCTGGTAACGGGTGCCAATTTACAAAATAAAAATGACGACAAAAAATAAAATGAAGGTGCTTCCAATTAACCTGCAGCACAGTACAATGGATCCTTGAAGTTCGATAGTAAGGTGCTGCCGCTTTCCGCTTGCTGCAGCAGCTCCCCATCTAACCTAATCTAACTTAACCCACCTCGTACTTATACCGCTCATAGGCTTGAGTATCAACTTATTCACTTGACGCTTAGAGGTTTGAGACTTCCTAAAGTTGAGTCTATGCAAAACAATACATGTTTATATAAATGAGCCCTACCGCTACACAAACACAGTTGGAAGAGCACGCATAGTGAAGCAACGATGGCTGAAAGTGAGTATAACGGATGAACAGCAGTGCCCTGTTTCGACGAGTACTGAATGAGGAAGTCGTGGAAAAAGGGAAACTTTCTTAGTGGTTACTTATAACAAAATTATGTATAGTTGGAAAAGGACTTATCCCGACTAAAAGTGCAAAACTGGAGACAGCTCCCCAGAGATCGGAATGGTTAGTAATAAAAAATATTGGTTAAGGTCCAGGCTTACCCATCAGGAGTAAGTAATTAAACAGGTTTACCCAAAGGTAAGTAATTGAATACACCATTCATCATACATATTTAATTCCTTAATCACTATAAAAGCTGTGCCAAAATGCTTGTGATAAGCTGATTGATATTGATGCATTCAAGTATTTAGCGGAACTGACACTGCACAATTTGTTGGACCGGCTTCGTTAGATGGATGTTGGATGGTCAGATGTAGTTTGCGTTCCGACTTATCAGACTTGTCGTCCTGCAATATGGCATATATTCCTACACTCCGTCCATTTTTAAAATCTTCAAAAATATATAAAAACCATTCTACAAGTTGGACAAACGATCGTCTGAGGGTTCACAGTATCCAACATTGGTGGTTGAAACCAAAGTCTGTCCAACTAATTGTACAACAACTCAAATTTTCACCTATCCCAGGCAATACGCTTCTATGAGCGGCGACAAAAAATCAAGATGAAGGTCAAACAAGCCATGAATATAGAATATGGGGAACCTAAACTTGGATTAGAACTCAGCACGATTATTTATTAAAAAAGCCAAAAGATCGAACTCGATAGCAGGCCGAAACTTAATTTAATCAGCAGTTTAGTTAAGTTACAGTTTAATTAAAGTTAGATTAGCGGTGAAGTTTTTCTTATGTAAAAAAACAAATGGGGTGGCACACAGAGCGAGGAGCTTAAGCACATTTTTCACAACCATGTCTTCTGAGGGAATGAAGGGGATCTAGAATTTTCTGCCGATTCCTAATCGAAGCGATTTTCATGACAATGAATTCACTAAAGGAGGACTTGCCAATTCCTCTTATTTGTTTCTGGAATTTCTTAGAAACTAACGACATCCCAAATTTACTATTTCATTACGGTCGCCATCAACCGCCGCATGTTTCCTGAAATTAAAACCTAAGTTTGATTGGAGCCATGATTCTGGCTTCGCCGGTTGATGGCAGCTGACGGGGTACTTTCATTAACTTTCTTCTTTTCTACTTACGGACCAGCCTTCAAGTCACCCCAAATTTATACATCAGAATCAAATAAAAATATTCATTTCGGTTTTATTATTGTCAATTCATAACAGAAATGAAAATGTGAAAAATTAAGACGTCCTGCAAAGGCTGGATTGGGAAAATATCAAAAAAAAAAGTATGTAATAATAATCTGAGTTTCCCACACCCACTTACTCTGGGCTTCACTTTTATTCATGGCTTACCGACAGAAAAAAAAATCATCAAAAAATGCTTTGGCTCACCATCATTTACTGATGTCGCACGCTTCCCATGTGTTGCTTTGTACATTGTACAATGTATAATCATAAAAGCCATAAAAATCACTACCAGCTGGTCAAATTACCATCATTATTGTTGTTGGATGTTTTAGAACACACCAAAGTACCACCAAAGCCTTACGCTGTCTGTCCATTTATAAATCCCATTAAATCCTATTAGTCTATTCTTTTTTAATACCTAAAGCGGTGCTGGATTGAGCAAATCTTTTCTTGTATGATTCTCCAGTTGGCTGGCGACAGATGCGAAAATTCCTTAACTGCATTCTCCAAGTCAGATTATCCACGCTTTAATAATGCCCCATTCTCACCACTACTGACCGACCCTCTATTGAACGCGCTTGAATAACGAAATTTAAGAGTTTGGAGCGTGCTTTTCATTTTATTTTCCCATTAATGTATAATACCATCGCTGACACCCCCGATTCTATGTCAGATGTCAGTACAAGAAGATGGAGTAATAATGAGAGTCAATACGAAAGACTTTGGTACACACCATGTTCTTGAGTGGACTTTGACTTCGTCTTTATAGACAGGATCTTAAGGTTCGATATTATTTCCTTTTACTTCCTTTTTCCACTTAAATAAGCCAGATGTGTTGATTTTTTCTACCCTCAATTCGTTCGTGTCATCTAATTTCTTCTTTCCCTCTCTCTTTTTTTTCATTTCAAGGATAAAGAACTCATTTCGATGTACAGAAGGTACACAGAATACTTGAAGATCCTACCATTCAACAATTTGATTTTATTAAATTTGCTACACCCTCCGTCGAATGGTTGAGTTTCTTTTTTTTCCTCTTATATAAGTAAACGACTCGCCGCGCCGTCAAGCCACTTTAAAAGGATAATGTAATTTTTATTCGCCCTACTACTGTCTTACAAAGCTAATATGCAACAACAAAATTTAATCGGCCGTTGGACGATATTTTTTTCTCGTCAAGTGGGCAAAGCTTAAATGGAATAAAATGAAAAAAAAAGTGGAGGCAAAAAAATTCACAGCTCTTTTAAGAAAATGAAAAACACGATGGTATGGAATCACCCTAAGAGGAAATTGCATTTGATCCTATTCCAGTGCCTTTAGCCTGTATCCTGTGTGAGGTGCCATTTCCTGTGTCACCAACTGTGGTAGAAGATTTGCTTAGCTTATGAACTTTATGAATAAATTAATATTTTAAGTTTGTTGTCCTTAGAGCAGCATGGAACGAGAGACGGTCTCTCGGCAAGTGCCTAACCACAAATGGGTTTCGTTGAAAGAATTCCTGAAAACAAAACAAAAGAAAAAAAGAGAAAAAGAAAAAAAAACTCAACTCGTTAATCCTTTAAAAGTATGATAAGTACTTTTGGGAAATTTTCAATAAGGTCTCGCTATTAGCCTCGCTTCTTAATAATTCATAAATAAAATTCCAAAGGGCTATGCGGACCTTTAAGCAAAAGAAAGAAAGTTCTTGAAGGAGATAACTTGTCTTGAGGTTCGCCAAGTTGATACTTTCTCGGTGAGTAAAAGTTAAATTATAAGGAGGCGCACCTCGAAAAAAAATTAATAAGTGAAAAGTCTTTTGAGAGCGGCTTGTATTATAATTTCTTGACAGAAAGTTGAGGCTGTGGCGGAGATGAGCGATTAGTCTTTTAAGTAACAAGTGCAAGGCAACGTAATTGGGGTCTAAATTTTTCTTTCTTTTTTTATATGTATTTATAATTTTAACTGTCAAAATTTTTCTAGTGTTTCAAGGGGCCGATGGTGTTAACTTTACATATTTTTGGGTTTGGGCAATTTTTTTGTAGGGCCAAGATGTGTACCTTAGAAAATGTGTACATAACATGGATGATTTATCTAAACGTAGTTCATAAATGAATCAATTCAGCTACGAAAATTACTAACTACTGTTTAAAAAAACTAGGCAACCATGATCCTCTGCCAGTTTCATAGTCAGTTTTTAACTTCACCAAGTCAACGCATCATTCAAATCTTTCTCTATTATTTCTCTTCCTACAGGCTCGATGGCAGGTTCATGTAGACGACGTTTTCCTTGTCCACTAAGCTGTGCACTAATAAGGGGTGCACCTCATTTAGAGAGTAAAAAAACGCCAATAGAGGCAATTGGCCACAACGCCCTGTGGTTAAATAGGCGTAACTCTCGCACTTGATCTGTGGCTCCATTCAATAACCGCTTAAGTCGACTTAAGATAGAATTGAGAAAATGTTTTTCGCAATAATTTGGGATTAAGAATAATTTGAACCACAGAAAATAAGCACGCAATCCTAGTTAAAGCCTTTTACTGGAATCAGAAAAATAATTGTGCTATTTCCACAAATTATTTTTTTGGACTTAAGCGGTTTTTGGTTGTGGCCACTTTTATAATACTTTTATAAAATTTTCTTTTGTCTGCTGAAAGAAAAATCCCCAAAAAAGGCTTCAAATATTCTTTCTAAATGAGGTGCCCCCTTAAATAATTAGCGCCAAAAAATTATGGTTGATCTGTTCTTCGAACAATTCAGAAGACATTAGGGACCAATCGCCCCGGTCTACAAGTTGAAAGCACTAGTTTTACTTGTGGTCCACAACTGCAGTTTTTGTACCTGTTGAACTTTTTCAAAAGCTCAACAAATTTATAACTATTTTTGACATGATGCAACGAATAGCAACAAAGTACCTATCCGAATTTTCACAATTTCAGGTTGAACGAAGGATGTAATCGACCGACTGTAACAAATTTATTTTAGAACATTTTAAGAGAACCTCAATACCCACAGTCGCAACCTTAGGAGGAAAATCATTTAACACCAGGATTAAGTAGCGGTTATATAATACTGCAGATCAAAGCCTATAAAGTGTTTCTATAGCACCTCTTTTTCGAATCTGTAAGCGGAATTTAGACCTTTTGTCTTTTATGAACAAAGAATTAATTACAATAATCAGTAGGATCAGAAATCTCTTCTCTTTTCAAAACAAACTTTCTAGTATGTTCTACAAATTTCAGAAAAAAACCAAAAGTCTAAACCTTGCTAAGGGATAATAGTCCCCATGACAATGCCTGTAGATCAGGCAGAATGAATAATTTATGATAAAACAAAATTAATTGGTAGATCAACAGAGTGGGAAGCCCAGGAGTATATCGTAGGAATGGAAGGGACCTACAATTTCATGTCGAACCCGAACGGCTTATGTTATGATATAGTTATGCATCAAAATCGAAAGTTACTTCAAATACTCTCATTGATTTCCTTTAATACTCAGCAGAATTGATTGAGCTTGACCGATCTTAATTTGACATTGGTTAAGATATGCTAGTCTATCCATCTTCGTTTGAATTCGCGATGATCAAGCTTATACCGAGGGAATAGAATAGAAAATTATGTGAACTATACATTCCACTGGTTGAAGCCCAGGTTCACCCCGAACTGTCATGCCCACCTAAGTAAGTAAGTATACATTCCACTTCATTTGAATGAATACAACCGTTTGTCAGGCCAGTAGAAGCTTCGGAATGGCTTTGGGTTTAATCTTTTTCGTTGATAGTACTTTGAGTAATGAGATCTCGAAGGGATTGCAAGTCTCCCACTTATATGTTTCATCTTAATGATCAGACGGAAGTTTTTTAAACGATTCCGATTCCGGCTGATGCAAAATTCACACCAACATTTGTTTCTTCGAATTATTACACTTTTCGGCTCCTTAAAATAAATAAAATATTTAGGGTGGTACAACAAATCGAGGGGCCTACCGAAACTCTCACAACTAATTCTTGTGAGGAAATATAGGAGACCTTCAGTTTTCGGCTGGTTCCGAACCGCTAGTCGAGACGTCGCTTTTCATGGCAATGAATTTTACTCTCAGATGACTTACCAATTCCTCACCAAAGGTAATACCTGTGAAAATCATTACTGCTTCTGGTGGGATTCAAGCCACGAACCTCCGGGTTAATAGGCAGACTTGCCAGCCATTACGCCACGGGTATCACTTCCTTAAAAATCACGGTAACGAACCAATTGAAGTCGTCATGCGATATTGTACGAAAAATATTTTTTTTGGCTTAACAATCAAGCAACAAAACCGCAGAAAAATCGCTTTTATTGTGTGCACTTTGGTACATCTCATTGTCGCATCTCGATTCGCTTGTCGCATATAATCAGTAAGCTTAAAGCTAAATTACGGTGTCCCTCAGTCCATATGGAAGGTAGATAGCTCTATCCGGTCACTTATAACTGTCTCTATCCGGTCACTTATAGCTGTCTGGCTCCTTCCCACTGATTGCATGGGTAGGAACTTAATCAGAAACAACTAAAGTAGTACAGGTTTATTCATGGACCCTGAAGGCACACAAAATGGCAGACAATATCTAGCTCTGGTTGACCGACCAGTCGGTTTATTTACAGTCTTTGGTGGGGCATAGGGCACAACGAACTGCAAACTAAAGATTACGACTACCGAAAGCCCATTTTTACCCATGGTCGCACGATTCATTGAAGAACTTATGCCTAAATGATTTAAAATAATCTCTTTGAAAAGAGAAAAATAGGTTGGGACAACAGAGCGAGGAGCCCCGGGGCCAAACGCATTTCTCACAACCATTGCCTTTGTGAGGGAATGAAGGGGACCTACAATTTCCTACCGATTCCGAACTGGAAACAGAAACAGAATTTAGGATAGCTGAATAGCTATTGGCGAAGAAACAGAATGTGAGTTATATTCAGTGAGTAAAAAATACAATACAATCTGCTTATTATTGCTGTTCTGTAGATGGTATGATGGTGACGAAATGTAGACTCGTCAGTACTGTCGACTTCCGATAGGCATTGTCATACAAAAAGTACAAGGTACCAAAAGTAGAGGTTAGCATGAATACTATGTTACAGTTTGAATACTAAATATTAGAATACTTAACAATTACAACAGTTTATTATTACAATTTAGTAACATTAGCTAACATAGTAAATAAAGGTGGTTGTCTTTTTTTGGGCTTACATGCCTTGCTTAAAAAAGGGTACACTAAAATTCGCTAATATGTCCACTGCTTTGTAATATTTTTTTTTCTTTTTTTTTAATTTTTTAAACCATTTAATTAGCCACACTGTTCACATCAAAAGGAGTATCCTTACAAAACAGATCTATTTTAGTTTTGATTCGATCACACCAAAAAGTTTTACAGGCATGGTAAATTTTTCCAAAAGAGTTATTCATTTATTTGTGGCAAGAGTAACTTCTTGCTGCCTGTGATATTAAAAATGCTTCGAATATGTTTCACATAGTCAAAATCTTTCTGCTTTTTAAAATTATTTCAAATTAGCTTGACCCACTCGGCGTTGCTCTGGCCTGCAGTCTTAAGGTTCCCGTTCCAATTTTTTCGTTTCCGTGGTAATGAAATAAAGCCTGTAGATTAGTAAAGACATCACTGTAAAAGAGCATCACTGTAAAAATTTCATTTGAAATGGTTCAGTAGTTTAGGTGTGAAGGCAAAACAAAGAAACTTACTTTCACATTTATGACATTAGCACGTATTTTTTCCAATTTCCCTACAAAATTATAAAAAAGAACTGCGTTCTGAGACGATTCAAAGGAAAACATCAGACTCTGGTTCTAGCAACTCAGCATTTAAAACCATTCCATGATGTCCTTCCTTTTCGAATCACCAATAACAAATCGTTCATCTTACCTACATACCAAGCACGAAACTAATTTTCAAGAAATTTTAGAGGTTGGCATAAAATTTTAACGATAAAATAAAGAATATCTACATAAGAAGAAAGTTAACTTCGTTACGCGTTTATATACATTCCCTAACCTCTATTGTGATACTTTCGATCCAAAGGGGCCAGTCTTTCGAACGATGGAAGAAAAACCATCAATCAAAGTAAAGAGAAAGTCATGTCATTAAGATAAATGAAAAATTTACATAGAAAAACTATTGCTCTCTGTTCCTTTTGGGTATCCAAATCACAATTGAAGGATATTCTCACCTCGGCATCAAACCAAATGGTTGTTGACAAAACAGAAACAAAAAAGAACAAAAAAAAAGAAAGCAAACAATCGTAAAAAATGACACAAAACTTATGTAAGCCAAACAATAGCAATTGAAACAAGGACATTTTGTGTCTCTGGGGACACAAGAATTTAATATGCACAAGCAGAGAAAAGACCAACTTTCATGATGGTTGACCAAAAGGAAAGCAGCAAAACGAATTTCAAAATCCGAATACATTTTAACTTAATCAGGGACTGAAGTACATTCAAGCAAAGCAGAAACACAACCGTGCTCTAATTTTTGGTACTTCACTTACAATCACTTGGAACTTGGAATAGAATACATGATATTCCTACCTTCCAAAGGACAAGGAAACAACATGGTCGTAATACGTTCACAAGAAGCCGTAGTTCAATACTATTGAAGAAGTTTATGTCGTTCTTGTTTGACATTGAGCTTCGGTCAACTGACGATTGTCAGCCATCGCGTTTTTGACAAGTTTTTCAAATTTCACAAACATGTTCGTTGTTCGTTACAGAAACCTACGAGGAAAACGTGTCTTTTATCTGATGGAGCGTCTAAAATTTAAAACAACTACCACCAGGATCTCTGCTTTGGCCTAACTGCGACCAAAAGCGAAGGAACTCCGCTTTAAGGACAAATTTGTAATAAAAATCATTGAATGTTTAGTAAAAATGTTTTCTTGAGTAAAATATTGTGAAACTTAGGCCTATCTCCTTGAACAAAGAAGGAAATGCGGCCCTGTATAGGTACTTACATTGCATGGCAGATAGGCATGGGTGCCAGCTTGGCTGGTTATATTTAGATATCCGTCCAAAGATGATAAAGACGGCGACTTGGGTGTCGTTGTCGTCGAAGTCGTTGTCCTCATTGTTGAAGTAGTGGACGAAGGAGACGTCGTTGTTGGCAACGCAGTCGAGGACACGAACAACGACGAACCTGGTGACAGTGATAGCCCAAATGACGCTGATGATACTGACGGCAATGGGGGCACTCCTTGAAGTGGCGGATTGGTTGCCATTGCTTGTTCCTCCCGAGATGGTGTTACAAACGGTGGTGACTCACTTGATGCTAGTTCAACATACCCCCAATTCAAACTATTACCGCGAATGATTACACTCGCCGTATTTTGAATAGCTTCTGTTAATTGCAAAGGAAGGACAGTTGTATTATTCCTTGAAGGAGGACTGGACTGTGCTATAAACAATGCTAACTGTGTTTGCTGCTGTTTTTGTTGCTGTGCCGAGGGTGGCGGTGGTGATGGTGACGATGGTGGTGGTGGTGGTTGCTGTCCATAAATGCTGTAACTTCCACGTCCATTGTAATTTTTGTCTCCTTTGTTGTCGTTTAAAATATTCAACGTTCTTGTTGCTGTCTCTGTTTTCGTCGTCCTGGTTGTTATAGCCGCCGCCGTTGTTGGCGTTTCTGTCGTTGACGTTAAAGTTAGCGTCAATTGAATGTTCAACAAACTTGACGATAATAATGATGATGATGACGGCGATGGTGATGGATCCTTTGTTGTTATGGAATGTGCGTTCTCTAACACTATTGTATGTTGTTGCCCTGTCGTATTGGTAGTGATTGCTGTTGATGTAGTTGGTATTTTGTTATACCTCGACTCTACTGCTGTTTTATTTATTCCAAAAACTTGTTTTTCTTTTGCGTAATCATCACTAGGCACTAATGATGACGATACTAATGCCACTCCTGATGTCTCTGAATTTGCTTCTGAATCTGATTTTGACATCAACAGAGATGAGGAGCTCTCAATGACATTTAAGGTTGAACCTGAAACAAAAGAAACGAAGATGATAATAAAATAAAATTTGAATTTCATTAAGTGATTTTTACGATGTCTGACAAAATGAGTTTGGGTTTGACACAGGTCCTGATCCTCTCAATGAATAGACGAATATACTAAAACCGGAGGAATCATTTGCAAAACTCATCATACAACTCGAAAGTGTCGTTGATTAGTTAAATCTATTTTTGGAACTAGTGTACATGGGCGTTTTTCCTTATTTTCGTCAACCCATTTTATTATGAAAATAAATCTCCAAAAATATCATCAACAAGGGACGGATATATTTCTCAATTACCAAGTTCAGTCACCATGTAAATAAATACTCGAAATGTGGGTGGGTGATTGATTTTCTCAGACCTATCACGACTATTGTTGATTGTTGGATTCGTAAATCGTATCACTGATTTTGTTTTATTGCCTCGTACTTAAAGTAGAGCGGCGCGGCGGCAAGTTACTTTAAGTTCAACGAATCACGAAAATCCTAAGTTCAGCCACCATGCGAATAAGTAAAAGTCATCAAACTTTTCTTTTCTTTCTTGGTGTTGAGAAGATAGCGTTCAATTACAGCACTATCTCGTCGTAAATGGTTTTGTCATCTGAAATTAACATTTCAAAGCTAATGGTAATTAAGTTTTTACGTATTTATAATGAATGGCAGCTTTATCTGTTGGCTTCTGTCTAAATGTTGACTCCTGTGTCCCTAAAGAACGTCGTAAAAACTTTGAAGTGGAAAATCATGCTGTTGAAGGAGGAACTCGTGTATACATATCAATTCCTACATTTGTTCATTCAAATATACAAGTAGCTAAGTACCTGTTTTGGAATGTGTTCTTTTTTGAGTTTAATGTTGGTATTTTGTTTTAAGCTCTTCTGTGCGAATTCTACATTTTGTTCGTTTATTGTTAGGCATAGTTACGAGGCGTATTGGTCATTGAAATGCAGAGGAAAGCTGGTCGTTATGTTTTACACTGTGTAACAAAAACTTGTTTATGTTAATTACTTGATTGTTTCTGTTTTCTTGTGATGAGTCAAACGCTCATTGAGCATTAATTTGCTCTTATTGTAAAAGCTTAAACTTACGGCATTGTGGGATGGATCGACAGAGACTCTAGTAGAGCTGAACACTTAAGGGAATATCTAATTCTTAAACCACAAATCGATCTTAAGGTGGTTTACTTTACTTTGTCCATTGGGAAATTGAAGAAAAAGAATTCAATGCAGAGCATCATGTGAACCAAACTTGCGGTTTTCAATGACTCTTTAGATTGACTGTAACAGGCATTGGCTTCGATGCTTTTACCCTTTCCAGGAAAATTATAAGACTCGTTGATGGTGTAATCTCTTATTGCCATCAAGGTCTCATATGCATTTCACCAAACTTTAAACCTCAGACAAACACTTGGGCGTATACGTAACTTTTTTTTCAGAAATCGTTTTTGCGAAGCCAGAACTTCACAGATGACAAGTAATATCAAAGAATGACAAGGGCTAACGTTTACTAAAATACTGCCATAATTGCTAGGAACATTCACTCGGAACAAAGTTTTGCCTCAGAGTCCAATAAACGCTGAATTTTACCGTTCTGGTACCATAAGCTCGTTCAGCCAAAAGGATAATAGCTGTAAATGGGTGGAATAGGGTGAACCAGGCTCTCATGCAGAGAAATCTTAAACACTTTGAGCATTTTCGGGTCTTTAATTTTGCTTTGGAGACAAGAGATTCGGGTTATTGACTAAGATCTTCCAATGAAATTTGAATCACTAGGTTCCACTCTCACCGGGTCTGAAGTGGCAGGAAGGCTACCCCAGTCCTTAAGACAAATGAATTTTTCGATTTGAGGAAAGACAACAGATCTTTGATTGAAAAAAGAATAAGCAGGTCCTCTGTAGATTTTAGCGACTACGAACATAATGAGATTGGTTGTTTCGACTTCAAATCTACAACAATGAGGCAGGGGAAGAGTTAAAAGCAAAAACTTGATCCACACCAGAAAAACATCCTTTCGGAGAATACTTCTTTCCAAAGTCGTCCACCAATAGGAGCTAATTGACTTTTGTGGACTCTCTTGGGGGCAAATTTTTCAACTTGACTCAGTAAAAAACTGAAGTCTTTTTCTTCTTCAAGAAATAGAAAATTCCACAACTAATAACTCCTTCAATTAATGTTCCACTCTTCATCAATTAATGGTATCGCACTGCTATCGTGGTTCGATTACCAACAAAAGCTAAAAATATTTTTCCACGGGCATTGCCTTTTGCGAGGAATTGGCTAGTCTTCCGATAGTAAATTCAATGCCATGAAAAGCGCTTTCTCGAATTGCCGTTCGTAATCAGCAACAAACTGTATGTCCCCTCAATTATTTCACATAATATGGTTGAGAGAAAAGCGCTAGGTTCCGGGGCACCCCACTTTGTTGCACCACCCCCATTTTTTTTTTTTTTTTTTGTGAGAAGTATCAAACACTGTTGAAGTGGTCAAGACTTTGAGCATTTTCTGCTTTTTAATTTTGCTGTGGAGACAAAAGACTTCTCACACGAAGCAACATGCCAAGGTATTTTCCTTGACAAAAAGTTAAGCTGGAAGTCCATCGTAGCTCTCGCAATAGCCAGCGATTAGTCCGTATGTGCGTAAGCGCAGCTCTCCGATCAACACCCTCAGTCGCTTTAAATAAATTCCTTAATCTTACACCCTTAGTTAGCTTCAGTTGACAGATAGCGCAGCCGTTTGTCTCAGAGCTATCTCAGAATGGACCATTGGTCACTCAACAATCCTCCATCAATCTCAAGTAACTCTTTCTACACCAACCCCCTACTGGCCGTTGAAAGCAAGTTCCAAGTCTTCATTTCACCAGTATTCATTTGGGATGACGAGGAATTATTAAAAGATGATTCAACTCATTTCTATACAGATGGTTTGACGACTGAAGAACTGGTTGGTTTCTGGACAGACAATGGACCAATAACACCATTGGTCACTCAACAATCCTCCATCAATCTAAAGTAACTCTTTCTACACCAACCCTCTACTGGCCGTTGAAAGCAAGTTCCAAGTCTTCATTTCACCAGTATTCATTTGGGATGACGAGGAATTATTAAGAGATGACTCAACTCATTTCTATACAGATGGTTTGACGACTGAAGAACTGGTTGGTTTCTGGACAGACTAAATGCAAGTCTATCATTCCGTCCGTCTTCTAAACCACTGTAGGGTGTTTCAAGCGGAAGTTCTGGCGGTCAAATAGGTCCTTTTCTGACTAAAAGAAAATTTTATATCCTTAGTGAATATCCGCATCTTCACAGAAAGCCAAGCAGCCTTCAACCCACTCGGCGCTGTTTCTATGAGCTCAGTCTCATTTAGGTTGCCTAACAGTCTAAAATTCAACTTTTTCGGATGCCGCAGATCAGAGATATTCTAGGAAACTGCAAAGCCATTAAACTCGCCAGAAATAGAACCGGGAAATCAATCTCAACAAGCATTGACATTGGTAAGCTTCTACTTGTGTGGATACAAAACAGATATGGCCAAAACTAGATCAAAAACGGATAAGACATTGGCTATCCATAAGCAGATTGCACAAAGCTCCGTAATCAGTGTCACTATATTCCAGCAAAGGTATGTAGACTTGCCAGAAGACTCGGCGTTTCATCAAACGACTTTTGAGGAAGCTGTTTTATCGAGTCGGAAGAAAGTACAATCAGACATCTCTTCTATGCATGTCTCTATTCATGTCTCCCTCAAAAGAAAACTGCATCTAGGAGACTTCTTCTTATATGATCCAAGTCATCTAATGAATAATATTTACCCTTCACCTCTACCGACTAATTAAAAATACTCCCTCACACATCCCGTATAGTGTCACAAGTGACCTAATAATGGTCTAAGAATATCAGTTGGTTTCCTGACAGCCATTCAAACCGAGTACAAAAAAAGATCTAACTGAAATTCTGATTGCCGCTCACTAAACCGCGAAAGCCCCAATGTCAATAGAGATGAATACAAAACCTTGGGCTGTAGACAAATCTGTAGTCTTTTTTTTTTTCATTATAATATGACTTGGGAGGACAGAATAGTTAAATTTCAATTCAACCTCAAAAACTTACTTCAAATTTTGTTTGCTAAAAGGCATATACCCGCAAAAAGTACTTTTATGCATACATACTATAAATTCTTTAAATAACATTTACCCCTTTTGAAATCCTATGCGACTCCTTTCCTGAAGAAATTTCATTTCATTCAACTCCATTGGCTTTTCCAGGAATAGGAAATTAACTTTGAAATCAAATTTTAAATGAAAAGATTTTTCCAGGAACGCTTTCAAATTAGAAGGCTTACTATTTCAAACCAATTCATTTCTGGTTTTGTGATATATTTATAAATGGGGTATTCCAAGAACCAAGTCTCCCAGCTACAATTTCCTAGAATTACCCCCCATAAATACATGTACACAAATAATACGGTTTAGGAAATGAGATCCTGCAGTTAAGTGAACTAAGTTATAGAAAATCATTTTACCTTTGAAATTTGCTGTAACACTTTCGATAAAGCAACTTTAGATTTTGTCAGTCTGAGTCTGATGAGATGATATCTGTCACCTCATACTTCTTGAAAAAGCGTCTACATATTATTATTATTATTATTTTTCCTGAAAGTCCTTCAATTTCTTTGTACCTAATGAGTACATAAATACCATCATCGTTTGAACAGTATGAAAATTTAATAAATATAAATTGTGTTAATACTTTTAAGTTCAAATTAATTAGTATGAGTGAATTGAATTGTACAATGAAGAACATGATTGCTAAAAAAGACTTCAACGGATTGTCAACAAGAATGTTACTAAGCGCGTTTGACATTTTAGGGCCTTGTATTTTAAAAATAATTAACAATTCATTAAGAACAGGAATTTTTCCTGAAAACTGGAAGGAATCTACAGTTGTACCTATTGAAAAAGTAAAAAAAACAGTAAATCCAGCAGAGTTTCGTCCTGTAAACATGCTTATGACAGAAAGCAAAATCCTGGAAAAGGTGGTACATAAGCAATTACAAAGTTACATGGAAAGTAACAATTATTTGAGCGATTACCAATCAGGCTTCCGACAGCAACACAGCTGTGAATCACTTTTAAATCTAGTTGTCACACAATGGAAAACAAATATACATGAAAAAAAGGTTATAGTCGCAGTTTTTTTTTGGATCTTCAAAGGGCTTTTGAAACAATTGATCGAGAAGTGCTGGTACAGAAGCTCGAACGATATGGAATAAAAGGAGTAGAGCTTGAATGGCTTAGAAGTTATTTAACTAAAAGAACACAACGAACAAGAGTGGCCAACGAATATTCTGAAGTTATGGAGGTGAGACTGGGTGTACCACAAGGAGCAATTTTGGGAACGCTACTTTTCATTATTTATATTAATGATCTGGAAAATGTACTACACTATGCCAAGGTTAGACTTTTCGCGGATGATACTTTGATCTACGTAACTGGAACATCAGCGCAGCAATGTATTAACCAACTTAACGCAGATTTGAAAAAGCTAGAAGTATATTTTAAAATGAATAAGTTAAAACTAGATATCGCTAAAACTAAAGCAATTATAATCAATGGAGATTCGACAGAAAATATTGTAATCAATGACAATGTTATAGAAACAGTTAACGAAATTAAATACCTAGGAGTTATTTTAGATAAGAAGTTAAGTTTTGAAAATCACATAAACTATGTATGTAAAAAAATTGCTAAAAAAATTGGATTTTTTCGTAGAATTAGAGATCGACTTTCGCCGAACTGTGCAATAAAAATTTTTAACATAATGATTAAACCCCATTTTGAATATTGTTCAACAATACTTTTTTAGGATCTAATCGAATGACTGATAGATTACAAAAATTACAAAATAGAGGAATGAGGTGTATTCTCAAGTGCAATATGTTAACACCAATTCAAGTAATGCTAGATACTTTGAAGTGGCTTAATATAAATCAAAGAACATTAATGAATGTACTCATTTTCTATTTCAAATTAGAAATAATATGTTACCGAATTATCTGTTTGATCAAATCGTGTATGTATCCGATGTTCAACCGTATCAGTTAAGAAACAGAGGAAATTTTAGGCTACCTTTCTTTTCAACGAGCAGAGCTCAAAATATATTGTTCCACAAAGGTTTACAATTATTCAATAATTTACCAAATGATTTAAAATCAGAAACGAATATAATATCATTTAAAAGAAAACTTATTTTATACGTAAAATCAAATTATAATTAGATAAATCAATATGTTTTTTATTTATCAATATTTCAATTACTTTTATGTAAATATTGTAATTTAATAGCAGAAGCTAAATAAAGAATCTAATCTAACCATCATAACCGAACTTACAGAAAAGTCCTTAAAAGAAAAAAACATCCTCATTTATAATCACAAATTCATTTTTATTACTGTGGCAAACACAGTAAAAGCACATCATAAAAACACATTCTATGAACCATGACCATGATTAACGTCAACTTTAACTCATACCTCTTTTCAATAAACACACATTTTCTCCGGAGCTCAGTTGAATTGTGTGGTAGAAAGTTATGTGTTTGCGAAACAGTGATTCATTCTCATACCTCTTTCTATTCAAACACAGTTCTATATCCTTGTGTTTGCAAAACAGTGATTTCTTCAATAGCTAGCATTCATTAAAAGGGAATTTTTCCTCTGTAATTAGAAAAATATTTGCTCATTTAGTAAAACTAACTCTGCCTGGCCTAATAAATGGCCCAATTAGTGTAAGGAATCTGTTGACGTTTGACATTTTATGTGTGCTGCACATAAATATGTTTAATAACAATAATTAGGAGTGTTCGAAACAAAAGCAACAAATATATCTTCTTTCTCTTTTGTGTGTGTCAGGGACTCAGGGTATATAAATGCCAAGAATTTTGTATTTAAATTTACTTTGGCAAGCATTAGCAATTTTGATACTTTGGCCAAACTAAAAATGCTGTAACTCAGACAATTCAACAAATAATATTTTGAAAATAAAAAAAATACAAAATGTGTCGCAGGATATCCATATCCTCAAATAATATGTGAGGCCAGACACCTTGAACATCCAATGTTAGAACCATTCTGTAAAACATCGAAAACTGAACCACTGTACACAATTTACCTTTACCGCGCGGAAATTGAATAGAGTAAGTTTCACCATCAATACACCCTTACTTTACTTTTTATCCCTTTTTTTTTTTGAAAGAACTTGAGAAGAATGAAATCTGAATCACCCGGATGTTCCTAGTCTATACTGGTGGACCCTTTTGCAGATTTGGGGGATGAAGGGGAGAACTTTAACGTTCCAACCCTTGTTAAAGTTTAGGTTGGGCAGAAGGTCGTTTTAAAATTGTAGGAATTGATCATCTACTGTTGGTGTTTGTGTTAAGTGCTGTTGTGTTGCCTAGCATATTTTGCCATGTTCAATTGGGCAATTTTAATGTTTTTCGTGAGACCGCTCGTCTACATGTTCATCAATGTTCGTTGGGGGTCGCCTGTTCCTTTTATAGTCTAGCTTTGACCAAATTTACATCAGCAACCTGCGTTGGATGTTCTTGCAAAATGCTGGGTGAGTAAACCATAGACTGATAGTCCCTTGGTTTCCCATAACTCTCCCAGAACTGTGCAGCCACGATCAAAAACGAAGAAGGGGTGAGGATACGCGAAAGGACCCGAAGGATACTTTAAGAAGCGGTAAAGTTTACTGCGACAGCTTTAAGCCTTAATATCGAGTGGAATGAATAAAGTAAATTCAAAATTGGTGAGAAAACTGAAAAGAAAAAGGAATGTTTAATGAAATAAGTGTCTTCCATTTCATCAATACGAGAAAGCGTCTCTTTGTTAACATTGTTAGCCATTTCTGGCTTATTTCTTTCAGAATTTTTTTGTTTCAAACCAATCCGGAGAGCTCATTATTCCCGTGGAGTTACAAAGAAAATTGAAAAACTAATCACCTGTTCATAAACTAACCACAGATTTTATTTAGTTTTTCCAAACTTGGAAGTTTTTTTTTTCAGTTGGAAAACATATCAATTATGTTTATAGCACTTCAGATTGAAGAGTTCAATATTCGAGAAAAATTCAACAATATTGTTCTCAAAAGCAGTATTAAAACTACTGACTTCTTTTTGTTGTTGGTTTTCAAAATAATATGATCTCACTTCGCTTTCGAGATATCGATACTGGAAGTCGACAATGCGTTTTTCCTAAACATGTGTAAATTTTGGATAAACGCTGCGATTTCAGCATGTTTGTGTATTTAACTTAATTCGGCCAAAATGAAGCAAAAATGTCATATTAAAATTTTCAATATTACTTAACTTAAATATTTTTTTTTTTTTTTTGCTTTGTATTGTAACGAATATTGCGCTCATCTAATGCCTCCATAAACATGGAGACTTTGAAGATGTCATATTGACAACAGGGGTTTTCTTTGGTCTGTCAAAAAGAGGAGAAAAAAGAAGAAAAACGTGGTGACTAGAAAAAAGCGCGCTAAGGTTCAAGACGTCTTTGCTTTTTCTTCGCTTCTTTGGAAATTCTTAAAATCTGAATAAAGAGATTAAATATAAAGTTTTATCGTTTTTTTTACCAGCGTTACAATTGGTGTCAGATGTGGGGTAATTAACGATCGATTTCCTAACCGAATCTCTACCACGCGCTAATCATGTCTGAAAGTGAGGACATGACAAACAGATTAGAACAAATTCTTCTAAAAATTGAAGAGCAAACGAAATTTCTAAAAGAGCAATCCACCTTGGTGGATGGTCTTCAGAATTTGTTGGAAGATATAAGCAATCGGGTTACACAAATTGAATCTAGCGATCCTATTTCTAATCCATCTACTCCTATAGGTACTTCTGAGCGAGTGCCCGTGCAGGCAACAGGCAACGGAGTTGCAGTACAAAATTCCACTCTGCATAGAGTACCAGCTGCCAGCTCTACGAATATTCGAGATCAAATTTTTCAGTGTGCTGATTCTATAACACCAAATTTGATCAATAATGAGTCCCCAGCTGGAGCAATTACGTTTCCACCCGCCAATACGCTTAATAATGCCCCTATAGGTTTTTCTCAGCAACAATTTTCACAAGCCACGAGCGCAATGCTCGGGCGACCGCAGCATCTTAAAATAAATCCACGTGAGTTCGATGGAAAAACACCATGGCGCTCATATCGTCTTCATTTCGATGCGGTGGCAAGAGTGAACTGCTGGAACACTGAACTGAAAGCGCTTTACCTTGCGGCTTATCTACGAGGAACTGCGTTGGCCTATTTTGACACACTCCCCTCGCAAATCAAAGATGATTTTTCCCTCCTGGATATGCGTCTAAGTCAGCGATTTGGAAACGAATATGAGCAATCGACTGCTCATTCTGAGCTACGCGGACGTGTACAGAAACCCAAAGAATCTTTGAGTGAGCTGGCGACTGATGTTCAGCGTCTAGTTTATTTGGCATTTCCAGACTGCCCTGAACAAGCCAAAGACCGTATTGCTTTAGCACAGTTTATAGATGGGATTTTTGATGCAGAATTGCAGCAAAGAGTAAGAGACTCAGCTCCCGACACGCTTGAAAAAGCCTTATCTTTAGCTGTTCGTGTGGAAGCCAGCCGTGCAGCCACTCGTCTAAGCCGCCGCCAAATTCGAGTCGCTGAGGTTGTGCTTTCCGATAACGAAGATCTTTCCGCCGAGTCACAGTCGGGAAACGAACATTGCGCAGCTTAAAGGAGCAAAAGTTGTCGCATAAATCACAAAAAGCTCCAATGATAAACAATAAACTCAAAACTAGTATGTCCACTATTGAGGAAAAGTTGACAAAACGAACAATAATAGAGTCAAAAGTGAGAGGTAAAATCAAATTCATTCACCGGACTGGTTATGGGTTTGTTAGAAGAGATGATAACGATAAGGTTGTGTACGTACCACGAAGTGAACTTCCAACAAATCCTAAGCTTCGTCAAGAGGGACAAGCCGTTATTTTTGATGTCGAAGAAGCTCAAGTTGGCCCTCGTGCCATCAACCTAAAAATTCACGAAGACACAACTCGAGCATCGAACAACTTGACCGGTGCATTAAATCAATCGGGAAATGTCGACCCACTTTTTCTCCAGAGGCAGAATTAGTGGACAAAACCAGTGCCTCTGCCCAACCCATTGTATCGATTCGATATTCAAATAGCCCAAATAACCTCGTCGCCCGCATTAAAATTAATGAGGTTAGCTGTCTCGCTGTACTAGACACAGGTGCTACGCAAACTATCTTAAATCCTCGAGTATTGGAAAGGATGGTTACCCGCCCAGTGATGGAAACATCACATGCAACCATTCAAACTGTCACAGGTGACACTGCACCAGTGGAAGGGATTGTTGAGGTTCGAATGCAGATAGGGGAATTTTCCAGCCAACATTTCATGTACGTTGCCTCTATCTTCGATGACTGCATCATAGGAATGGATTTTCTGCGGCGATATTCTTGCGAAATAAATTTAAAACATAACACTTTACAGGTTGGTGACGAAACAATTTATTTAAACCAGACAAATTCTCAGCTCGTCTTTGCTTCCAACGCCTGTGATGTTCGACTTGCTGCTTTATCCGATTGCTGGATTACTCTGATGACTTCTGCACCCGATGATGACACCGTACTCGCCACAGCTGTTAATGCAGCAAAAACGATTGATATTCCTTCTTCTCTATGTCAAGTTCAAAACGGAGCGATTCGTGTATGTGTCACCAATACATCTGAGGACGATATATGGATTCCAAGAAACACCACATTGGCTCAAATCGAATCAAAGCCCGAGTTGTTTACATGTGAGCGTTTAATACATGATTCAACCGATTTGTCGCCTGCTATACGAGAAATGCTAGAAAGAAGTGCTACCAGTCTCACCTGTGAAGAACAAACCGAATTAGAACTGTTAGTTTATCGTAACCGTTCTGTATTTGCGGATGCCAAATTTAGTAAATGCACTTCTCATATTCAACACCACATTAACACAGGTGATATAGGTCCTATAAAGCAACCACCTAGAAAATTACCAATCGCACGCAGAACCGAAGCTGAGTCCATATTAGAGGAAATGAAGTCGAATGACATTATACAGCCCTCAATCAGTCCTTGGTGCTCCCCAGTCGTTCTCGTTCGCAAAAAGGATGGGTCACTGAGATTTTGCGTAGATTATCGCAAACTAAACAATGCGACTAAGAAAGACTCATATCCTTTGCCGCGTATCGATTTGACTCTGGACGCTCTCGGAGGATCTTCATGGTTCGCTACTCTTGACCTTCAATCCGGCTACTGGCAGGTGGAAATGGCAGCTAGCGACAAAGAAAAAACTGCATTTTCAATCGGAACTGGTCTCTTCGAATTCAATGTCATGCCTTTTGGCTTAACCAATGCGCCTGCTACTTTCCAGCGCCTAATGGATGTTGTGCTTCAGGGTCTCCCATACACGGTTTGTCTTGTGTATTTAGACGATATCATCGTCCACGGCAAATCATTTTCCGAATTGTTGCAAAGCTTAGATTTGGTATTCCAGCGACTACGACAAGCGGGTCTGCAACTATCCGCCAAAAAATGTTGTCTCGGCAAGAAAGAAGTTCACTTTTTGGGACACATTGTAACTGCTAGTGGAATTGCGACCGACCCTGAAAAAGTTTCGGCTGTTCAAAGCTGGCCCGTACCTAAAAGTAAAACCGAAGTTCAATCGTTTTTGGGAATATGTGCTTACTATCGTCGCTTCATCAGCGATTTTTCGGAAATGGCTAAGCCTTTGACAACGTTAACCGAGAAAGGAAAGCAATTCACTTGGAGCCTTGCTTGCGACAATGCTTTTAGTAAACTGAAAGAGAAACTTACCATAGCACCTGTTCTTGCCCAGCCAAATGAAAGTGAACCGTTCATCCTCGACACAGATGCCAGCCAACATGCATGCGGATCTGTTTTGTCACAACTTCAAGGGGGAGTGGAGAAAGTAATCGAATATCACAGCAAAACCTTTAGTCGACCGGAGAGAAATTATTGTGTTACTCGAAAAGAGCTTTTAGCCATTGTAAAAGCTGTCATGCATTTCCAGCCATATTTACTTGGAAGACATTTTCTCCTACGCACCGACCACAATTCGCTGCGCTGGCTGATAAATTTTCGTAATCCAGAGGGGCAGATGGCGCGGTGGTTAGAATGCTTGCAGCAATTTGATTTTACTATAGAGCACCGTCCAGGTAAAAGCCATGGAAATGCTGACGCTTTGTCTCGTCGCCCTTGTGAACTTGCAGATTGCCGATATTGTGCTCGTTTAGAAGAGAAACAGTCAGCTATAGTCCGCACAACAATGATGCCAATGGAAATCATTGATAAACAAAAAAATGACGGGGTTTTGTCAGTGGTGCGGCAGTGGGTAGAAGAGCAACGGCGACCAACAACAGATGATGTTCGGGCTTTGAGTCCCATAGTCAAAGCTTACTGGGGTATGTTTGATGCTCTCGTGTTCAAAGACGGTGTACTATGTAGAAAGGTAAATAGCCCTAACGGCGATTATTTTCAAGTTTTGGTTCCGATTTCTTTACAGACAGAGATAATGAAATCGATGCACGACAGTCCCACCGGTGGACACTTTGGCATAAAGAAAACTTCAGAAAAAACAAAAAAAACGGTATTATTGGATTGGAAGCTCTCAAGATATAGAAAAATACTGTAAAACATGTACAATCTGCCAACAAAGGAGGGGACCTGCGACAAGAAGTCACGCTCGACTACAGCCTGTACATGTCGGAGCACCATTTGAACGTGTCGCAATCGATATACTGGGACCTCTACCCTTAACCACGAAAGGTAACAAGTATGTTTTAGTCTTCTGCGACTATTTTACAAAGTGGCCTGAGGCACTACCTCTCCCTAACCAGACTGCAGAGACGGTAGCAGAAGCTCTTGCCGTCCACGTCTTTTCAAGATTTGGAGTTCCCCTTCAGCTACACTCGGACCAGGGGAGAAATTTTGAGTCAGATGTATTCATGCACACCTTGAAACTTTTCGGCATTGATAAGACGCGTACGACACCACTGCACCCGCAGTCCGATGGGATGGTGGAGCGATTTAATCGAACGCTGTTAGGTTATCTCGCCAAATATACAGCGGAAAACCAAAGGGACTGGGATGCTCTTCTTCCCTTTCTGCTTCTTGCTTATCGCACAGCCATCCATGAAGCAACGAAACAAACACCTGCATTCTTAACATTTGGACGTGAGCTCCGTTTGCCAACAGAACTTTTCACCGGTCCTCCTCCAAGCCGACCGACTGAAACTCCTAAGTATGTGGAAGACTTATCGGCACGGTTAGAGACCGCCTATTCTTTTAATCGAAAACAGCTTTTGGAGTATAGTCGCAGAATGAAAGATCGGTATGACCTCAATGCTCGAGCTACTCCGTTCAATAGTGGGGATAAAGTTTGGTTATACGCTCCGAAGAGAAAAAAAGGTCTTTGTCCTAAACTTCAAAGTGACTGGCAAGGTCCCTACAACGTTTTGGCAAAGTTGGGCGATGTGCTGTATCGAATTACTAAGCAGGGGACAAATAAATCATTGGTGGTTCATCGAGATCGATTGGCACTCTGTCGTCTTCGCGAATAGAGCTGCTTCCCATCACCTTTTTTGTTATTATTTTTTTTCTATTTCCAGCAGGCGAGTAGGTGGCGCCTTAATCAAATACCCACCGAAAACTTGGGGTGCAGTAAGAGCTGGTCGTCTCGAAAAACTATATCGGCGCGTCGCGAGGTTAAATCCAAACAGCTTTGCACCCGAAGTACCCAAAATAAGGTAGAAGTGTTCATGACTGAGGACAGTCAATCTTTAAAGGATGGAGCTGTGTAACGAATATTGCGCTCATCTAATGCCTCCATAAACATGGAGACTTTGAAGATGTCATATTGACAACAGGGGTTTTCTTTGGTCTGTCAAAAAGAGGAGAAAAAAGAAGAAAAACGTGGTGACTAGAAAAAAGCGCGCTAAGGTTCAAGACGTCTTTGCTTTTTCTTCGCTTCTTTGGAAATTCTTAAAATCTGAATAAAGAGATTAAATATAAAGTTTTATCGTTTTTTTTACCAGCGTTACAGTATTTTGGATTTCTAGTATCGATTTCTCGAAAACGAAGCGAAATACCAAAAAATTTTAAAAACCACTTTCTTTTTATTCTAAAATTATTCAATCAAAATCATTGTCAAACTCTGGTGCCACGGATATCTTATCACGGATATCCCCAAAAACAACAGAAGCACTCTCCTCCAAAAATCGCTAACATTTTTTTTCTAAATTGTTTGCGGCAAAAGTTTAGCATCTCTGGTTTCACATAAATGTTAAGGAATATTGTCTTAACTATGAACAATTAACAGATCTCCCAAACTTTTGCCAGAACAGCAAATATTAAGCGAAATTCAAAGAAAGCTAAATTAAAAAACACTCTGTCTTCAAACTGCTTATAATAAACCAAAAATTAATTTTTCATGTTTGAAAATGAACAATACTCAACTTTATCATGTCCGATAATGCTGAACATTGATTTGTATTTTTAATCACACGATAAATAACAAAAATATTGAAAAAAGTGTATTAACTTCTTTATACACCTTTTCCGAATTGACACTAGGCAACTTTGATCGCTTGACTAAAATAGTTCAAAACATAAAAACACATTACTAAAATAGATTTCTCTTATCAAAAGTACCGAATACTTTATGAAAAATGGTGTTTTTTTTTTGAATACCTTAAATTTTAAACTGACACTTCCCGTATTGAGGCGGTGTTTCACAGGGATATATTTTAGGTCTTCCTTTTTTTCGTAAACGAACATCCTGGTATTTTTAGGTTTTCTTAGGTGTTATATGTACGCGGATGATGTTCAACTGTAAAACAGACACAGAAACCACTACCGCCCGGTTAAATTCTGGCTTGAACAAAGTATTCCAATAGGCTAAGGGGCCTTTAGATTTCCCAGTTAATCAGCAGGGAGTTATAAATTGAAGAACTATGAACATTTTGGCAGAGTGGTAATCCTTCTCATCATACTTAATGAATGTCTAGTTTTCTGCATCCTAGGAAGCAGAAGTCAATGAAAACTTTTAACAGTACTGCACGTTTGGTAGATAGTCTTCGATTTATCGATAATGTCACACAATATGCAAATTGTGTCTTCAATATGTCATTTGAAAATTACCTAAAATGCAAGGTATGTACTATTGTTTTTGTTTAACTTTACACAGGTGTCACACCGCACTATACCTATACGATGAAATAGTCTAAGCGCATTCGTAGAGAAGTGTTATTTCTACTTCCTAATTGACCCGCCAGGAATAGTTCGGAATTAAGTAAAGTAATTAAAGTAGTTTCCAAGTTGACATCCCAGTGGGAAAATAGGGATGAAATAAAGTGTATGTTACTCAGGGGCAATGAAAGACTCTAACAGTGAAAGAATTTTTGGGGCTTCTAGACCATTCTAGTTCCAAATTTCATTCAAATTGACTCAATAGTTTTGGATCATTTTCAACACAAGTAAATTGTTCTTTTTTAAAGTTCCCGTTCCCGTAGGAATATGAGAATGATGTATACATTTAATCCTTCCTATTGGATCACTCTATCTATTCAAAAAAAAAACTGCATCGAAGTCTGCTGCGTAGCTTTGAAGATCTAAGCGAACAGAAATCGAAAGTGACTTTGTTTTATACTATGTAGAGACTCCAGCAACACATTGATATGCGGTTTCTTAAGGCAATTTCTGGTTCAAGCTGTTGGGTGTTGAATTCCAAATATTTGATAAAGAGAAATACGATCAATCTAATTTCTTTCTTTTTGTCTTACTCTTTTGTTTTTATTGATTTAGTAATATTTGATTATTTATTTCTGATTTATTTTATTTGTATAATTTTTTTGGATAATTCTTTTGTTTTATTCTAAAATTTTGTACAACCCAAACATTGTACCTCATTCACTAAGTAAAAAAACCATTTTAATCGAAAAGAATTAGAGGAAACAGGAAAACAAGTGCGTTCGGCTATATTTTTAGATATTGCTCATGTATTTGACTACGTATGGTATGAGTGACTAGAGTACAAACTGCAAAGGGACTTACCCAGGCAGTGTTACCTACTGTGAATAAAAACAAAATTTGATTAAATCTAAACTTAAATAAATAAAATTTATTTAAAATCCACTTTCAATAGAATAGGCCTTAGACTTCAGGTGGGTATTGCAATCGATCTCAGGTTACGAATTAAGAAAGTCACTATCGTTTTTACTATCAAAGAGAAAAATGTTCTTTGAAAAATAGTAAGGGCTGTGCAGTGAAAAAACCCATCTAATTAAAAAGGGGAAGAAGTGCACAATACATTTACACAAGCAATTTTTTAAAACTCGGTAAATTTCAAATTTCAAATGAAACCTACCCCATCAGGCTCTATAGGCAGGTCTATACAACCTGTGTACATTTTCGATCATCAGATAGCCTCTCTTCTAAGCTAACATATGATGCTCCAAGATTTCAAGTCAGACGTGTCTGTCTGTTTGCCAAGGAGAAATATTCGCTACAACCAGGGAGATCAGGAGCATAGTACATTTTTCTCAATCGTTAACTTATGAACGGTGGTACCCGACGAAGCATGATGGTTAGCATGTCCGTTTGTTGACCCAGTGGTTCGTATCCCAACAGAGGCAAAAGTGTTTCAGCCCTTCCGATATGAAAGCGGAACGACATAATAAAGCTTTCTAGTAGGCAAGTACTCTAACTTTTACTTATTTGCTGCTCAATGTACTTGTCAATATTTTATTAAAGTAATTTTTTCAACGTTCAGTTACGCAGAACCTTTAACATTAAATAATCCCTAGTATTTGTTTATTTTAAAACGCTGTAAGAGCTGTTGTTTATCAAACGAGCCTCATCACATATCGTAACTGTTGCCGACATGGACTAAAAATTAATATTGGCAGCCCAAAGAATTTCTAGCAAAAAGCAAACACGTCTTCTCAGAAGAGAACTCAATTAAAATTCTAATATTTACATAACCAATGCACGTATGTTTCAATTTCAATCCTACGTAAAACTCAGTGGTGCGTTAGGGCGCTCCACCAGGTTAAAAAGTTTATCATGCAAATTTATCAGCCTCAATAACATACATAGTAAATCCAAAATAACATAAACAAAATAAAAAAGCAAACAGGAGTGGTAACCACCAACGCATGGGTTGAAAATTGAATAAATTTGTAAAAGTTTTCGGTCTCCGATATTTAATTTGAATGCCAAATGTAACTCACCAACTGGCAAAACATAAGCAAAACTGTCTCTTGCAGATAATACCCTTTTGAATGTTCAACACTTAGTTGACGCTTTTTTTGCCATACCACTTCGATTCACTTAAAACTTTTCCATTTATAACGCAAAATCGACCCAAAAACCAAACCAATCCTCTGTACACACTACACTACAAATACAAGACAATAAAAATAAGAATCAAAAGCGTAACATGGCCATAGCTATGCGAGAGAGCCCCAGCCCTAAATATTATTTTTCAATTTTAAACTTCACACACACTTTGTCGAGGCCATTGTATTCAAATCGAGAGCACGGATGAATGAAACTATTAAAATGCAAATTAAATTCAACTTTTATTTTGCATAACAGTTTTTCTATTTTTTGTTTTATATTTTCGTTTTTTGGTTTTAAAATATTACACACACACGGTTAGGCATTTGTTTTCATTATGGTGATGCACTATAATTTATTCCCTTTAGAAATGCCAACATCAGTGAAAGAGAGGAAAGAACAAAAAAGAACCAAAACTTTACATATACTTTTCTATGACCACTTTTCATGAAAATTGCTTGCAACTTGTGTTTAATTTTATTTTTATCTACCATTTCAAGCTTAATTGCATTAAAAGTTGGTGCGGCGGCTTCGACAGGACATAGAAAGGATTCACCGCTAATAAATTGCAAAAGATTAACTTCCAGCCAATAAATGATTGCCATAGAATTGGCTTTAACTGTGTCTATACTATACTTAGTTTGGAGAAGTGAGCGGTTATGCTGGCATTTCCTGGTCGCTAATGGGATAAAGAGAGTTTAGAAAATTAATTGGAGTTTATGGAGAGCGAAGAAAAGGAATTAGTTGGTATTAAAGTTGCAATTTTATTTAATTAAAGAGATTTCAATGTGCAAAGTTACAAGGACGAAAGAATAAGCGTGTTTAATGAAATGGTAATATAAGGTAACTGTTTCAAAGTGCTCGTGTTGGTGCGGTGGTCGTAGTCTGTTTCGGAAAGTGGTAATGGAAGCGTGTTAATTGAGTTACTTCAATTAATTTTAAATTGAGGTGTTACTCGCCTGAACTGTTTTGATCATTTAATAATTGAGAACGTTATGTTCGCAGTTTGAAACGAAAATTAATGGTTGTGCCACAATATGAGAGGAATTAAGGGTAAACTTTATTTTAAGGGCTTCAAGGGGATGTGATATCCTCACCTATTAAATGAGTTGTTAGTTCTTTTTGGTGTATTCTCCCTTTCTATAAGTGTGTATTTATGTTCCGCTACAGTGTGCTACGTGGATAAAAAATAAATTGCATGGATTTTTCATGCAACGAAGGACGTTTATGTCGACTGTAGGTGTGAATTGATGGGGAAAACGCAGTGAACTTTGGGTACGTGTGCAATTACATGCTTTTTTATTGATAGTTAACCAGATTCAGTCAAAGTTGACGCATTAAAAGCCACAAGATAATCCAGTCTATATCACGAGCAGCAAATTCGAGGGATAAGCTAATTAGCTTTCTAGAGAAATTGCCTTAAGTTTCATGGCATACTTTGTTTGTAGGTTTTTTGGTTCTTACCCCAATTATTGAATATCCTCTACCTACGTCTGTTTGAGACAGGAATTAAACATAATAGGAATTTACTAAAGCCGCTAAAAAAAGTCTAGAAGTCTGAAATAGAAAGGAATTCTTTATTAGTTCGACATCAACGGTAATTCTTTATAAATCAATAATGAAGCTTAACTCTTATTCGATATGCAATGGCTTGCAAAAATCATTTTTGGTGAGCAATCCTGTGGGGTTGCAGTTTTTCGCATGATATATCCATGCAAATTAGTGAGAAATACTGTTACAGGTGCAGTGTAAGGTACTGGGGCCAAATAAGGCCCTGTCCTTAATAAGGCCCACCACACCTAAAACACCGAAACGAACAAATAACGGGACTTTTTTTGTTTTGTATATGTGAAGTTTCTCTGTAAGATCCCAGACAAAACAAAAACAGCCAGCTGCGCGATTCATGTC
This sequence comes from Melanostoma scalare, assembly GCA_949752695.1. Classification (NCBI taxonomy): domain Eukaryota; kingdom Metazoa; phylum Arthropoda; class Insecta; order Diptera; family Syrphidae; genus Melanostoma; species Melanostoma scalare. The sequence goes on along the minus strand of OX456986.1, from coordinate 182,789,085 downwards.
GATACCTGCAGTTGAATGAAGTTAGTTGAAGGGTGAAGTTCTCGCAAATTGTAAAAAACGGGTATTTTTTTTTTTTTGTTTTGAGAGAAATTCAACGAAGTAAGTACATGTTTATTAGTTTTATCATAAAATAAATTCAATTTATACTATATTGAGATATTTTATTTCATTAAAAAGTTTTATTGTTTATTTTTTATAATTTTTTTAAAAAGTGTCTTCCATTTTCCTAATAAGGCCCATAAAAAAACGTGGTGGGCCTTATTAGGTATATGACAAAATCATAAAATCATTAAACTGTGTTCCTATTATTTTTTAAGTTTTTTTGTGATATTTTTTTTGAGTTTTATTTTTGTATGAAAAAAGTGAAGTTTTAAGTTTTTTGTTAATGTTTTTCGTTAAAATTAAGTTTTTGTTTATTTTTATGTTTTTTTTTTTTTAATTGAAAAGACTGTTTTCTTATGAAATAAATTTAAAAGAATATATTTATTAAAATACATTGATTTGTTGGTCTTTTTACTTTAAAAACATTGTTTTATTGCTAGAAATTTTGCGAAATTCTGAAGAAAACTGAGTGGGCCTTATAAAGAACAACATGAGCCTTTTTTAAATGTCAAAAAAATATATTTTTCAATTAAAAAAAAAAAAAAAATCTATGTATTCATGTAGATAAAATGACAAAGAATCATAAAATTTTTAGTTTCCTCGGATATTCTCAAAAATCTAGAAGATATTTAGAAACATCTGTTAGGTGGGCCTTATTTGGCCCCCCTACCTTAATAAGGCCCGCGGCAATAAAACCCATAGGTCTTAACTCCTCTTTGTTTTGGAAGTAAGGCCCACGGGAGTTATTTTCATGATGAAATGGCAGTAAGAGCCACGGGCCTTAGTTCCTTTTTCTGTGAACTCAAATATCATTTCGTAATGGAAAGAAGTTTCACCGTTTGCACTTTAACTTATTTCCAATGTGAATAAACTGGCACAGGGACGCAACTCCACAAGACATGAGTTCATGCTCTGATTGTGGATTTTAACATACCAAAGAGGAAAACACTATCATTAGAAATATCTATGGGACTACTCTTATGTATCATATAGTATATGTTTAGTTCGGTCAGTTTTCACGAATTTCTTAAGTTCAACCACAAGCCCGTATTACCCGGAGGCAAATTTTGTTCGTTTTGCTTTTTACTCACGGATAGAATAATGAAGCTTAAAGCGAAGCGGAAAAAATTTTCTAAAGGGAGTATGGACGTGTGGTGTTAAAATAAAAATTCGCACAATCCATACTCCCTTGAGAACATTTTTTCCGCTTCGTTTTTAACTTCATTATATTATCCAGGAGTAAAAGCGAAAAACCGTGTTGCTGTGTGCAAATAACGTTTTTTACACTGAAAGCCAGCTGTTCACATACTAGTTTTTCAAATAGTTTAGGAATGCTAGAAAGTTTGGCAATGGGTCTATAGTTTTTTATATCACATTTATCCCCTTTTTTAAAAACTGGAGTGATAAATGATCTTTTCCAAAGTAAAGGAAATTTACTGGATTTCAAAGAAAGTAAGAACATATATTGTAAAGGAAACGCTAAGCATGACCTACATTTTTTTAGTACAATTGGAGGAATGCCATCCGGCCCGGAAGAAAAATCGTCATTTAAGGTTTCAAGACTCCAAAAAAGTTTATCAATTTCAATAACAATGTTATTAAAACATACTTGATTACAGTTGCGTAGATAACTGAAGAAATCAGTATCAATGTCAACAGTAGTATCACAAAATGAGCTGCGAAACTGGTCAGCAAATGCATTACAAATATCAGAGATGCTCTCATAAGAACAGTTCTCATACACAAAACTAGCTGGATAACCATCTGATTTTTTCTTTGAATTAACAAACTGCCAGAAGGTTTTTGGATCCTTTTTAAATGAGTAACCCATTCGGTCAATATAATTTGAATAAAGATTTTTAGAAAGTGTCTTAAATTCTTCAAAAAGCAAAACGTAAAACTCATAGTCGGAAACGGAATGAGTTTTAATATAAGTGTTCCAAGCTTTATTTCTTTTATTTCTTAAAACTCTCTAGTATACCACGGATGGTTGGGTTCAGAATTTTTAAAAATTTTTTTAGGAATTGATTTTTCTATACATCTATAGAGAATCAAATAAAAGCTGCTAACAGCTTCGTCAATATTGGTAAAAACTGATATGTTTTCGATACCAGACATAATTAATTCACCACAGAGCAAATCGAAATCAGCTTTGTGGTAGTCAAACACATAGGAACAATCATGAGAGTTACTATTAGTGTGGATCTCGCCACTCAAGTCAAGAAAAATATTCAGAGGTGAGTGGTAGTCATCTATGTTAGTTTCATCAAGGCTAGGATCAGTAATACCGAAACTAGATTCAATAACAACGGTACTAACAGAGTCTGAAGAGAAGACCAAATCGAGAATTCGATTTTTAGAGTTTTTGATACAGCTTACTTGCCGTAAGTCGGTTGATGTTAAATTATCCAACAACACTAGTTCCTGTTGAGGAGAAGTCAAAGATGGCTTGAAATAGGTTTCATCCGAAGATGGTAACCATTGAATAAAGGGTAAATTAAAGTCACCTAAGAATAATACATAATTTTCAAAGCACAGTAATTCATTAATATAATCTAAAACTAACGTTAATTCTTTATATGTTGAGGCAGAGCTCTTTGGTGGAATATATGTATTTATAATATAAACGATTTTAGATTTGATTGAAACTTTGACACATAATACATTTACAGTTAATTCAAATGGGAAAGTTATAAGAGGGGACATATACTTGCTACGAACAGCAGTTAGTACGCCACCTCCAACTTCCGAGGGTTTATTATAGTTACGATCTTTTCTATATACTAAGTACTCATGGTCAAATAATTCAGTATCTAAAAAGGTGGAGTTAAGCCAAGTTTCCCTCAGAGCAAAAATGTCATGAGATAATGCTTGGGAGTTGTTATAAAGATTGGCAGTTTTACTGCGAAGCCCTCTTACATTTTGGTAGAAGAGGGAGATACTTTCAAGTTTTTTGATCCCTTATTGACGTTACTTTTGGTATGACGAGCTGAAAATTCTTTAATAAGAGTATCAGGCGGCCAAATCTGAGGGTTACAAATAGGGTCAAAAAGCGTTGGAGAAACAATAATCTTAAAAGAAGCCACATAGTTGTTAGGCTTACTTATTTTATTACACCTAACAAACGAATCGTTAGTGATGCATTTGTTAGTTTTAAGGTGGAAAATTATGTCTTCTGGAGTAGTATCTGATTTGAGACGAGATATAAATATTGTCTTTGGTTTAGGCACTGATTCCACAAACCGTGGGGGTCTATCATGATCAGATATTATACTAGCCTCATTGTTCGAAACCATAGGGGCGACAGATTCGATTGGGTTAGGTGAGTTTGGAGAGCTTTAAGTGACTATTTCAGTCGTGTTTGAATTATAAGTCTCAATTGGATTAGGCTGAACAGAAGAGCTTAAGTTGAGTATTTCAGTCACATTTGAGTTAAGAGGTGTAGCTACATTACTTCGCAAACCACTTCGTTTCGTACCAACACTTACAGAGGACACGCTGTCCTGTTTTCTTTTCAAGCCCTTACTCGATTTTAAAGGTTGGTAGGAAGTGGAAGGAATAGGAGGAAGTTGAAAGTTTAAGTCATCAGTAGAGGTAGAAATATCTACCGAGTACTGGGCGCTAGAGAATGAGTTGACATTAGCAACTGCTATATTAAAACAACTCGAAATTTCATTAATACCCTTTGATATTTTTGTTATATCATTTTTAAATGATTAATACGACTCTAATACTGCAAACCACATTTATAAAAGAAATACACCAGTTTAAGAGGCGAATAAGCTAAAACTTTGACACGCTGCGCCAGCACCGTTAAAAAGAAGAAATAGATTATGATGATATTGTGATTTATATATCCCCATCACTTATGGCTATTTTTTAGAAGAGAAGTTCCCCTTGACTACGCCAATAAGCTTTCTACAGTCTTTTCGGTATGGGATAACGAAAATGTTGCAGATTATCTTATTAACCTTGGGGAGCAAACGTTTGGTCTCATCGTCAACTACAGTTGTGCTCTTGACAGACCCAATCCTTGATTGAAGCCCTCACTGTTGACCCTGGCAGACCGAGCGCTGTTTCTTGTCCTGTAAAAGCTGTCTGAGATCCTTGCCTTGCAAGTTTATCAGCAATCTTGTTTCCAGTTATTCTGTGTGGCATTTCACCCAAAAAAAAACCTCAAAGAGTTACGTCTTTCAAACGCATTCAGAGAACTCTTAAATTCCTTGATCACTTTCGATAAAAAGCGAAGGTCGTAAAACACCTTCGTGGGTATTAAAGGGTTCTAAAAGAATTTTATCTCATTAGATCCATCAGTGCAGTGTACCACACGAATGGATCAGCAGTGCGATGGGAGAGATCACGATGATCGCATCGCAGGAAAAAGGAAGAACAAGAAGATCTTATAAAATATATTATTTTCACAAAAAATCTACTATCTTACTCTTGTTCGCTTTTAAGTGTTGTAAAGAAAATATTGTTTTTGTTTTCGTTACTCTTTTCTGCACAAAATTTTTTTTTCAGTGTCTGCTTACTACGCAAGAGGTTGAATGTTTAAGTCTAATTAGAAACGTTTTGTATTTGGGTGAATGTATTTCCGCGGCCATGAAAAGCGCCTTTCGGAAGAGGTCAAAATTTGAAGATCCTCTCCATTCCTCTAAAGCTATGGTAGCGCTAAGTCTTAGGTTCTTCGAGTCACTCTAGATAGATAGACAGATAAATTCTTTATTTTCTAAAAAATGCTTGACAATACATAATTTGATACTTAAGAATAATGACATGGCTTTACTGCCGTTTGCCAGGAATGACATTTCATTTTTTGTAAAATAAAAAAAAATAAAAATTTGAAAAAGTTACAAAATTAATAAATTAAATACTTTCATGTTGTAAGTTTATATGTGAACATAAGGTTTAATCTTTTTAAAGGGAGGAATTTCAATTGAATCCATGATTTCTTCGTATAAATTACAATAGTATAAAGGTTTAAGGGTGAAGCCAACAGGAAAAGAACTTGAATCAATCAATTTTAAAGTGATTTGAAACACAAAATTAAGTTAAAATATTAAATTTTAAAGTGATTTGAAACACAAAATAGCACAATTGTTTGTATCAATTTTAGAGTGAATTGAAACACAAAAAGTAAATTTTAACTGCATTAACTGTATTAACTGGTGGAACATTGAGTGTTAAGTTGAGAAGCTGTTTCGGTAATTTGTGGCATGTTTGCAGTACTTGAAAAGGTTATACCATCTATATAGCCGTCGGATTCCTTGTAAAATGGGTCAGATTGCAATAAAGTGGTACATGTCTTCGTTTTCTCTACTGTACATAAATTACAAATTTGGGGTAAGTCATCTCGATGAGGCATATAATTTAATTTAAACAGTTCAACACGCGCTCTGAAAATGTAGCTTATAGTTTCGCTGGAAAGTTTGTTGTTAAAGTAGCTGGCTTCTGATGACAATAGATGGTTGAGATTCCTATAGATGTTTCTTGATGTTGTTGAGATTGCTCTGGATAAATGTTGTACGTAAATTTTTTCATCTGCTTTAGCTATCAGATCCGCAAACGTTTCACACCAGTTATCAACACCAGTTGACGCAAGTGATAGATTTGTATCGTGGGAAAGGGCTATCTGATTCCATTCTATGGCGAATCATTAGTTTGAAGAAGTCTTGTCATGATGGACTTATGAAGACTTCTTTCACTTCTTTTCATCACTCTTATATTGTAATCCGAATTGGCCTTAAGATTTTGAGTATATACAGGCGTTACACCTGACTCTACATAAATAGCGTAATTAGGTGTTGAATTGGGCAATTTTCATAGGCGTTTGAAGAAATGCAGTTGAAATGGTTCAAACTGCTCTAGACATAAATAGCCAAAGACCTGGACTCCATAACACATACAAGTGTTGACAGTTGCGTTGATAACACGATATTTTGACACCAGATCAATATTTTGGTTGGCAAAGAAGTTGGGCCACATAACACCTAAAGCAAGTTTTGCTTCATTACTTTTCAGCTTTACATGTTTTGAAAAATTAAGGTTATAAGTAAGTAAAACCCCGAGATACTTAAATTCTTCTACAACTTGAATAGGTGAATTATTAAGACACCATCGCTCTTCCGGTAACTTCCTTGATCGACGTCCTTCAAAAATCAACACCTTAGTTTTGTTTGTATTTATCTGCAAGCCCCATTTCTCACAAAACGTGTTCAGTCTGTTTATCTGCAGCTGTAGGGTGAAGGGGTTGTCTGCAGTAAAACTAAGTCGTCAGCGTAAAGGAGGACTTTCACTTGGATGTCGGCGATAGAAATTCCTCCTGGAAGTACATCACATACATGTCAATGAATAATGCGAATAGCAATGGGCTTAAAATACAGCCTTGAGGAACACCTGCCGTCGTTTCGAAACTGTCGGAGAACTCTGATCCATCCCAAACAATAGCACTGGACGAAACTAGAAAATTGCAGTACATCAACAGAAATTTCCGGGATATGCCTACCGTTGAGAGCTTATATATCAGAGCCTGCCTATATTTACCTTGTCAAATGCTGCTTTGAAGTCTATAAAACATGTATACAACTTCTTCTTTTTTTCCAAACATTTTCTAGCAATACTTTTTAGTGCAAAGATATGATCCATTGTAGAAAAGCCTGCACGGAAACCGGCTTGGAACATACTCAGGCGATTATTGTCGTCTATCCATTTGGTGAGCCTGGCGTACAGAATTGACGTTAAGATCTTTCTCATAGAGTTAAGAATCGATGTTCCTCGGTAGTTTACAGGTATCTTTGCGTTACCTTTCTTAAAAATGGCAAAGATAATTGCCTTGTTGAAGGTATTAGGTACGATAGAATCTCTGAACAAATTGTTAAAATATTGCAGAATGTAATTCTTCAGTTGTTCTGTACTATTTTTGAAAAACTCAATAGGTATGCCATCTATCCCTGGTGCCTTGTTGTTTTTCATTTTTTGCAATGTTGTCTCCAGCTCGTACATGCTTATAGGGTTATCCAGTTCTTCGACAATAAAGTTGGGTAAAGCGTAAGCGACAAAAGAGTTTTGAAGTGGGCTGCTAAAGTTTCAGCTCCGAGTGAGCTCACCGAGTTCCGATTACGACCACCCAGATCGCGAACCTTGCTCCAAAAGGTTTTAGAGTCATTGCAGTGTACTAAGCTTCTTGCGAGATTATTAAGGTAAACAATATTTTTGGGCTGTAACCTCCAATGGTAAGTGACCTGAGAAATTTTCCATGCCCACTTTAAAGTCTACGAGCGAATTTAGCCAATCTGTGGACACTGCACACAAATCAATTACGGAATGTCCCTGACCACTTACAAATGTAAATTCACCATAGTTGTCGCTTTTAGACGTTCCAGTGACCACACATAGCCCAAAGTTTTCAAAAAATTCTGTTAGAAGTCGGCTATTTCTGTTAAAGATTTCATCCTTGGAGTTCCTTACATCATTTATGTTAATGTTTTGAGCCATAGGAAAACACGTATTTTCACTATTATTCGAGCATTCGAGTCACTCTATTAACTTACTTTTATTTTAAACTCAAAGAACACTTGGCGATTGGAGTTTCGCTCCAAAAACGTCTGCATATACCTACCTTCAGGGTGCTTTGCATAAGATGCAACAGAAAGCTCAGAACGGATAGGTTGGGTCCAGACAAGAAAAAATCGTGAAGGAAGGTTGGGTCTATCTCCCTGTGTTTAGCTGGGAGGGGCAATTTTATACTGTGATTGGAATGCAAGGTTAAAATAATTTTATTTTTAGTCGCAGAACTTGCTGTTAGAAACACAATAACTGGAAACTCGTGTTAACTTTGCATTTAAATGGCAAATTTTACAACATCTTCAAATTCGCACGAGCTCTGGCAACGACAGGGGATTTTCAACTGAAACAACTGCAAGTGGTTCTCTTTGAGAGATTTCTTAAACATGCGGTGTAACACCACCTACAGCAACTACACATATAGACATATCCATTTAATTGACCTAAGAGCAAAAATCATTGAACAAAGCAAAGCTCCAATTTTTCATTAAGTCACAACGTGTGTAAAATCGAACGAAGGAACAAATCACATTCGTAAGAAAAAAGTGTTGATATGGCGATCAAACATTACGATTCTCTATCATCTTCGAAAGAAGTGAGTCCTGCTCCCTGTATAGGCACCTGCAGGCAATTCGGCTGCTCAAACTTTCTTAAATTTTTCACCTCATGTTTTGAGGTCCCATCCATTCCCTCACAAGGCATGGTTGTGAGCTCCTCGCTCTTATCAAGTAACAAGTAAAAACTATGCCATATAAGAATATTTATCAATGTACGTTTTAAAAACACACATCAAAATGATGAAAATTGCTCGCTAATATTAACTATTTTTTTACTATTGAAAAGCATCTTCTCAGCTTCTCAGTTATGAATCTGAGGTAAAAATTTTGTGATGTTAGAAAGAAAAGTAAGTAATGTACAGCTCACTCCATCAAAGAACATCTACGTTAACAAGCAGAATTACGCAGTCGGCGCGCGAAACATCTTAAAATTATTGTAAAAAGCTTCTCTACCTTCAACTTGTTTTCGGGCTGGATGGTTCAAGGTTGTGCCCGTTGCGAAATGGTTAATATGTGTGCCTGTAACATGGAAGGTTTGTGGCTCGAGTACAGAAACAACAGAAAAACATGTGTTTCTTCGGTTATCGACTTTCGCAAGAAATTGGTAGGTCTTCCGAGAGTAATTATGCACTACCATGAAAAGCGCTTGCTCGATTAGCATTTCGGAACAAGCAAAAAAAATGTAAGTCCCTAGGCTCCCAACTCTATTGCGCCACCCTATTTATTTATTTTGTATGATTTGAAAATTGTTGTTTGTTGTGTGAAATGATGTGTTATGATTGTATGCAAAGTTCAACATACTTGTAGACACGAATTGAATGATAAAATTCTGAGAAGCCGAGTAAGTGCTGAAAATACTTCGATTGATTTGTTTCAAATGTATTTATGTATTTCACAATATATGACTACACAACAATTCAATTAAAAAAAAAAAAGGTGGTGCAATAGTTTTAAAATCATATACATACATACTTTACGTGATGCACGGGTACGTAGTGTTAAGGTATCAGGTATTGTAAAGAGCTTTTTCCATTCACTAAATAAAACCTAATTCAAACTTTAATCGAAGCAATTGTATCAAAAACGAGATAATTTCAATCCACTGAATGTAATGGAAGTGTCTCCGAGTGATTTCAAAACAATGGCCAAGATTAATGTCGTTCAAAACTTTTATTTTTCGGCATTGCCCACGGGCAAATGACTAGAGTGAAGCAGATAAGGGAACAACCATCAATTACGTGAGCTCTAAAGGGAAGAAGGGGTGGACCTCAAATACCAAAATCTCATCTTATTTTAGGAGGATAATCGAAAACTTAAAAAAAAAATTTTAAATGGCATATAAAAAATTATTTTCTATACTCATTTCGCATATCGCCAGTTAAAGTGCAGGACCTTGCGTGAGTATTTTAAGCATGTATTGCAGAAATTGCATAAAAGGCAAACACACATCACCTGCTAGTAAAATGATTCAGACTTTCTTATTTTCTATATGCCAAAAGGTGGATATAGTTTTTCTTATTTTTTTTATAGTGATAGTTCATTTGTTAAATTGATTCATTCTCTTGAACATCGTTGAGATGTCGAGATGCCTAACTTTCTTTTGTTGATTTTTTCATGATCAGTGCTCTAGTGAAATAGCCAGTTGTGCAATCCTTGCCTGAAGCAATTTAGCCACAACACTCGCCTCGCTAAACAAGCTCATCAATTCTAACTTGAGGCCAACTTCGGACGTACAGTAAAATATAGAGGTAAATGTTTTAGCCACACTACTCGTATGTGGAATGTTCTACCCGACTCCGTTTTTCCCTCACAGTGAGATTCACTGAAATGTAAAAACAAAGTGCATCGGTGTTTTTTATCAGGTCCTTTCCTGTTTTCCTAAGCGTATATTCATATCAACGTGATGTTTTTAACAAACTTAGAAAATTATGCATACTGTAGAATTTTTTGACCTACGAAGTCCTGAACTTTAGCAGACTATATGATTATTAATGTCCATCTCTTTTAGAAAACTATATTCCTATTAATAGATTTAAGGGGCGTTTTGTCACAGCAAACCAATGCAATTTAAAAATCAATAATGAGAACTTTAATGTTCGCTGCTGAGATAAAAGTGAAAGAAATCTGAAAGTGTAACTGTCACTATTGGCGAATTTATTCCCCAAATACTCAAACTCGGAGAATTAAGAGGGATAATTTCATTTTCCTTGACCATTATTGTTGCAAAGAAGTGATTTTTCACACACTAATGGATTGGAACATAGCTAAAATGGCTGGGCCATTTAGTAGGATGGACCCAAACGCTCCTGTTCGACGAGTTTTCGAAAGCACATTGCAGGGTTATCGTGGAAGGGGAAGACCTCGTCTTAGGTGGCGCAATCAAGTGGTAAAAGACTTCAACCGTATATGATTGGAAAACTGGAGTAGAGCTTGCCTGAAATCGAGATTTTTGGCATAAGATGTTGGTTGAGCCTCAGGTTCGTTCACCTCTAACTGTAATGGTCACCTAAGTAAGTACGTAAGTAAGTGCGTTGTGGACGAAAGTTTGGAGTGGATAGACGAAGAAAACGCAGACGTTTCTCGTGGGAGAGCTTTAAGATTATGGCGCTGCTGATGCTGTAAGGGATGAATGAAGAAGAAGAAGATGATGATGATGATGAAAATTCCTATCTCTGCTAAGAGCCTTTCCAGAATTTTTGATTTTCGTGCTCTTATCCTGATGGCATAATGACGAACAAACCACAATCATATACATTCAATTTTCATACAAAATGTTTTAACCGAGCTACACTCAGAAAAAAAGATAGTTATTTTCGTAACTATTATCATAGTCATTTGATGATATTCTTCGAATTTTACGAAATAACTATTTTTGATATAAAATAAGACTAAAATAGTTAGGAAATAGTTAAAAACAACTATTAAAATGGTTAAGAAGTTGAAAACATCCATCAACTATAGAAATAGTTACTATAAATAGTAATGGAACGCAGAACATGGAAACCGATACAGTGCTAGCCAAATAACAACATAGTAGTTAATTCTAACCATTGCGTTCTGTTTAACATTTCATCGCTAAAAATGACAATTTCAGAAGTCGAAAACCACTAGAACATAATCACATATGACTATAGCGTAGTTATTTTCAAAAGAACGCACGCGCTAAATGATCCTTTATAACTATTTCAGTAGTCGAAATCCAACTGAGCATAATCAGATATGACTATTGCGTAGTTGTTTTTTCTAAGTATATATTATTCTCTTGTCATTGTTTGGTACCTTGTTACTTGTTAGTGAGACTACGAATTTCATGTAGTTTAGATCGCGGTTATCAACAAGTTGTTTTAAATGATTGGCCAATAGTAAGGAACACAATACTTTTTGGTAAGTTTTATTAAATTAGAGGTTAAAATCTTTCAAAGTCGAGTTTTTTTTTAATGAACTTCCTTGTTATATTTTACAGAAAATAAAAGATTTTAGGAAGTTCGTTCGGCCTTTTTGCAAAATGACCCGAATTCGTTCTGAAATTTAATGCCTTGTTGGATCAAATTAAGGACGCTCCCAGTAAACAGCTATATGCTGATTTCAATGAAAACACACCATCAGGTAAATTGATTTTTTATATCTTTTGATTAATAGGTACTTAAAGATGTTTTCTCCTTATTCAGATTCTATGACTAAATCATATACACAAGCGCAATAGACAACAAAGGACCTGTTTTAATGTTCAGTTATAGGAAGCGGTTTATAAAATAATTTATTAAAATAAAATATTATAAAATTGACATTTTTATTGTAATTTTTATTTATACTGCATGCAGAACCAATTATTTTTTGAGTTTTATAACTATTTTTGACATAGTTAAAAACTACTATTGTTAAGGTAGTGCAATTACTATCTGCGTAGTTGAAAATAACTCTTTTAATAGCTATTTAACTATCATGCGTAGTTAAAAGTAACCGGAGCTAAAGTTATTGAATAGCTACCTGCATAGTTGAAAACAACTATTTTGATTGATATTCGGCTATTATTGGCATAGTTAAAGACAACTATTTTCAAAGTTATTAAATAACTATTTGTATAATTGAAACAAACTACTTCTTAAGTTAGAAAACTACTATCGGTATAGTAGAAAACGACTATTATTAAAGTTATGTAACTACTATTTTGTAGTTGAAAATAACTTTTCAATAGTTATAAAAATAATCTGACAATCAAAGTAGTCATAAGTAACTATTTTTAACTATTAAAAATTGTAGTCACGATTCCAACCATGAAAATAGTCAAAAAATAGTTATAAATGACTATTTTTTTCTCTGAGTGTATGATCAATCTCGAACCGTTTTTCAATATCAAACTCATCTTTGCTTTAGTTAGTCTAGTTTCGAGACGACATAAATGACAAACCACTTATGTACTTTAAAGGTCAACAAATATTAAAATTAAGGCTTCATTTTGATGTTGAAAAGACTCTGCATGAAACTGAACTTTCAAAAAAGAGCCTATGTTTCGTTCACCCGTTGCAGTGCGAAAAGACTATGAAGTTGAAATCTGTTATCTCTCATATTTCTTCGTACTTCGTGCACATTTGAAACACATACTCACACCCTAACTTCCTGTCCCATAAGCCTAAAAAGTATTTGAAAAACTATAAGCCCCATGCTTATGTTGTTATGTATGTAAGGACATTATTAGTTTTTCCAAAAATAGTCTCCTCACTGCGCATCAATAATTCACGTTAACTCCAATGCTCTATACTTCAACCATCAAACCAAACTAGGCATTAAAAAAAAAAATGGAACCACTCTAGCGTGATAAATTATAGATTGACCTCAAGGCCCCTCATATATATTTACTTGCCGAAAAAATCCGAAACCGAATTGAGCCCATACAATCTTTTGCCACCTTTATTTTCCAATTTAAGTTTATCGCTATCCATTCAACATGAAACAAGATTATACCACAGCAACCCAAAAGTACGACACAATTTTCGTCCCTATACCACCACCGATCACAATAGAATTAACTCTCACCCTTCTGGGCATCTTCGGCCTTTCTTCAACCTTACTTACCCTCAAAAATGGAACTATTCCCGATGACTATCACAACACACTATCTCAACTTCTTATCTCCTTCATTTTTCCTTACACTTTTAAATATCTTGGATTAACATCCCAAAAAGCAAAGGAACTAGAAGAAGAAGAAAAATAAGGAGAGGAAGAGAAAAAAAAATCCGATTTAAACTTTCCCTATTAAAAAAATAACGAGAAAATATTTTTTTATGACTCTATGTCGTATATGTAGGTAAGTATATACAATTTGATTTTTTTTTTTCTTCTTCTTCTTAAGCAAATGGGTGAAAAACCAGAAGTAAAAAGAGGACAAAGAACCCTCCCCAAGGTCCTTTCGAAAATTACTTAAAGAGCACATCCATTTGTTGTGTGAGCGACTGTGAGTGGATTGTGTCCTGTTATGTAGCTAGTGTTCCCTAGACCTACATATAGAAGAACACACGAAAACAAGATAACTGTGCCAAAAACTCCCAAGCAACAAAATATGCTCATCCCGAACGAAATGATGAAAATTTGCTAAAAATGTGCAATATCCTTGTGAAGTACTTACCCGGAACATATACGAAAATAATAAATACTGTCAGCCATGCAAGGGATAGCATCCTCCTTGGATATATAAGTTAATGCAACGATTTCCCGTGTTTTGTAGTTGTCGTAGATACAATATCTATGCACCTCTTTCTATAGAAGATTCCGCATTTGCACAGGAGGATGTGACCAGAAATAGCAACCATATATAAATGCAAACATAAATTATAGGTGGACTAGGTTCCCTCTAGTGTTTGGAAAGAGAGTAGAGATGATCAGGATATTGTTGCCAAATGGGATAATCCTTGGTGTTTGTGTGTGTGTGTCTGAATGGTTTTTTACTCTATTTTTTTTATATTATTTTCAATTTTAAAAAAGGAAGTGCGGAAGGATCTTCCGCAGTGTGTTCACAAGCCAACAACTGGACACAAACATTGCACACAATAAGAACATACAAAACGAAAAAATCGAACACAGGACAATCACCGAAAAGGGTTGAGTTTTGAATTATTATCCTTTCTTTCTTCTTTTATATCTATTGACATCAGATGAGAAAAGAGTTCTTTTGTATTTCGTATAGTGAAAGAACGAAAAAAACAATTCACTTGTCATTCACATTGTGCTCATCAATCAAGGGACCACCGCACCGATTCAAAGAAAAGTTGTTGTCAAATAAGGATCTATGATGAATCCTTTTCATTTTTTATTTTCTTCCTTTTTTTCTTTTATTATTATTCTAACACTGATATCCTTCCGATTTGTGCATAAGGTAAACAATCGAAATCATTTAACTCTTTCAAAACCAAAACTCTGCTAAGTGCATAAATAGGAGATGTTTCTGCGACGCAATGACATCACGGTACACCGGCAAAATCACAACTAAACCGAAAGATGATTACAGAGTCTCTGAGTCTGCTAACACCCCCGATGCGAAATGGTACAGTACACGAAACAGGATACAAGAAAGCAGCCTGATGGTTGTAGTTGATGATGATGCAGGATGTGTTTCCTGTTTCCCAGCGTAGCAATATATTTTGGATATTTGGGAACAAAGCAAACGACTAAACGAGAGGTGTACAGTATATAAACGAACATTTTTAACATGGTTCTTCGATGGCAACACTGTAAGGAGCCAAATTGTAACAGAACCTACAGAGAGAGAGAGAGAATAAGAGAGATGGCCTGGCCATGCGCAATAGAACCTATCTCTGAGGTTCAGCGACATTTTCAAATTGAACCTAGATGCAATTTGCCAATGTACCGGATAACACAGTACTCTCATTTAAGGTACAGACCACCAACTACAACACAGCAGTACCAGCAGCAGGAAAGCCAGGCAGCAGTTAATCACCCCAATTGTTAGACTCGATGTCATGCGGTTTTCCAATATCGGGTCAAGCGAATAAATTAGGATTAATCGTCCTTATCTTCAGTCTTTTTTTTTAAATTTGTGTGAAGTGGATTATGTGTAGATACGTATACTTGCACGCCCTAATGGTTGCAACAGCGGGGTAGGCCCTTCTATCTCAAAATTAGGTTATGTTAAGCAATGTCTGTGTCTGTTAAAATTATGCAAAGGAGTATTTTTGAAGGAAAAACTTGTGTTTATCATTGGCCTACAACCCGCTCAAATAGAAAAACAACTTTGGGCTGGAATTTCTTCGCCCTTATTAGCACATATTTTGTTTCATCGAAATCGCCCGAGTTAAAAAAATGCGATTGCCCTATGCAATCGACGGAAGCCTACATTTTTTTTTAAACAATTCCCATTTAAATATTCACTCTAACTTAAGACATGTTTTAAAATAAATTGAACAAAGTCACAGTAGGCATCTTTTTGGTACTGAGCTCTGAAGATCTTGGAATAGGATTAGAGGACAGGACAAACAGAATTATAGAATATCTCTCAGTATCTGGCGTACTGAGGCATCTGAGTCGATGCAGACTTCTTTGACCCCTTACCATGGGTAGGGGAAGTCAAGAGATTTTAATCCACTTTAATTCTTCCTAACCGTGGGTGGGGGAAGCTTTGAAACATACTGATTTTATTCTATGTTTCACAGTTTTCATTAAAACAAAGTTAAAGTAGGCCTGTTTTTGGGTCCTAAGCTCTAAAAATCTAGGAATAGGATAAGATTACAGAACAAACAGAAATATACATAGAATATCTCCCAGTACGCCAGACCAGCATTGGAGGCGAATCTGAGTCGTTGTAGACTTCTTTGACTCCTTACCAGTGGCAGGGGAAGTCAAGAGATGTAAATTTACTTTCATTCTTCCTGACCGTGAATGGGGAAGCTTTGTAACATACTTACTATCTACATTTCACAGTTTTCATTAAAAAGCGTTTTTTTGACTCACTGAAAGTACAAGCTGATGTTCCGAAAAGAATGGAAGTTCATAAAAGCGATCAAAGCTGCGTTTTCTGTTTTTAAAAGCTAAGGTTCTATTTCAGTTGATTTAAAAGAAAGGAATACAATTCAAAGTCCATTTTTTTGAACGTACAATAAATACGTCAGTGGACAGACCCAAAAAGGGAAAGAAACACTTCTTCGCAAATCACTCATCACACTTTGGTTAACGCTATGTAATAAATATTCAACTTTTAATTTGCAATTAAAACTGCTAAATCCAGCCCTGATTCAACTCCCATCCCTGTCCTAATTTCGTTTCCCCCTTTCCTCATCCCACATGTGTGTATACTGTATACCTATCTGATTTAGTTTGCTATATTAATTTCAGTCAGAGACACAAGCACACAAGAGCTGCTGCTGCCGCTGTATAGGAAGACCGCATTACAAGGTGGTGGCCGCACCTGATTACAGTCTTATCGGGAATCGGTTGGTGGCACTGTTGGTGTTGGTTTATTGAAGCTGGAGCCAGATTTCCTGGCAGAACAGTTTTTAGGCTACAGGTTCTTTGTGAAGTCAATGGGATGGTGTATTTGGTGTATGTGTCAGCCCATGAGAGTGTTTTATTTGACCCATGCAGATATTGTACACTCTATACATGGTAGGCCAACTCGAAAAGGATAAAAGAAGAAAAGAGAGAATTTTTTTTTGGTGTACGGCAGAGTGTGAGTATCCATTAATGGACTTGGAGTTTACGTTTGCTGAAACTGGCAGTGTATCGATGGAGTGAAAGTTAATTAGGTTATACCAATAGAATGGTCCTATACTCCAAACGAGATGAATATGGTAGGGACATTAGTGTGCTTTTTTGTGTTTTCCTTCCCTTTTTTTTCTTTTTTGTGTCGGCAGTTCTGACTAAATTTCTATGCTTATTGCAAATCACATTATGGATAAAATTAGATTGGAAATAGCAGTGCCTTGGGACTATGAAATGTCAATTAGGATATCTATAAATGAGAGTGTATTTGTGTGTAGAGGCATGAAGTAGAAATGCTCAGAAGGTCTTACTAGTCAATCATAATTCATTTCCAATGTATTGAAATAGTTAGGCCGTTAATTTGGAATGCTTTTACTTGAAAAAAACCAACTACAGCTCCGATAGTCGGAACTAAATGTTGGCCTTAATGGCTTTTGGTGAAAACTTGCGGTATTGATTCTGTAGCAACCTATCGAGTCAATTATGATTATTGATTTCAGTTGCTTTTGGTTTTTAACTGGTTTCAAGTAACGAAAAGTATAGTCCTTAACAAAGAATATTCCTTGCTATATGGGAAAAGGACAATAATGGCACCGAAAAGGAGAGAAGGGAATGAGAAGGTGCGAATGGGTTTTACGAGGAGTCACATGATCCACTGAAATCAGAACAGCTAAACTGACTCTCGACAGTTTATTATTTGTACGTGATTGGCTACTAAAAATTAACTGCACAAAAGAGCCGTCTTCTTATTCTAAAGTGGTTTAGATCCAGAACTTTTCGAGGCATACGTACTTGTCTGTACGCGGAGCAGTTTAAGTTGCTCCATTGATAAATCTCGTGACAGTAGGATGGTAGAAAGATGATCGAAGTCTTGAAATCAGCTTTTGAGAGCTATTCGCATTGAATGTGCTAATTTTTACAAATTAATGATGAGTGTTGTTGAATTTCCTCATATTTTGCCTTTTTTGAAAATTCAATGGAAAATGGTGAGAAAATTATGTTTGGAGGAGACTATGTGCTCTTCTCCGTTTTTCTGATGGTACCGAGGAGGTATTGGGTAAAAAAAAGGTGCCATAGTCTTCATCTTGCTGGTAACATGGCTCATCGATTGTTGATATTTTCATATCAATGAGTGAAGAGCTAATGCGGCACTATATTAAAATAAAAGTCCGAGGCATTATTGCAAAATGTTAGCAGATATCTGACTGCTATTTGCACTACGAGTTGATGTGAAATTGCCTCAGACCTTATACCACACGGTTCCTAAGCTTTTCGGTTTAAATTGTCGGAATGTTCTGCTCTGTAATTCTCGTTGAGAGGATTCATTTCTCTGACGGAAAAAATCTCTTGATTTTACATTGACGTACAGTAGAATGTCAATGTATGCAAGTACCTCATGTTTTGCCTTTCTAGGGACAATTCGCACTACCATTGGCTTCATTGACTTTGTAACTGATTTGATTGATGTAGTTTTTGAGCTTTTGATTTGTTTCGGGCATCATATTTCTAACAATGGTTGGAGTTATAAGTCTCTGATATCATACCGCGGAGAAAACATTTTCAAACAATTGGCACCATCATGGCTCTAGCTTTTACTGCGATCCCGAGTATCTATGGTTCTTTCAGTTATTCCAAGCATAAAATTTTATATTTTGGGCAGTATATCGAATTGTTCGATTATTTTGCGATTAAACCTTAGCTTCACCTTCCATATCCAAACCAACCTGTTGCACGTTTAAGTCTAGCAAGGCTATGTACAGGACGTGGTACATTACTGGCATTCCATCGAAGCGCTGCTGAATTTTCTTCACTGATGGTTCACTCTAGAGTCAGAACCAGAAAAGGATTATAATGAAGTCTTCAAGGATTGGTAAAAATGCTTACTATAAGCTGCGTTAGTAAGAATGGGTGGATGGAAAGAAGTATTTGTGTTTGCAGCCAAGCTTTGCTTCAGGCTTTACTCAATTCTCTAAATGTGCTTCGGAAGTAACCCAGGTATGCAAAGCCTTTTTGAATGCAATGATAATACTTAATTCATTGAGTCTATTTTTGGTTCTAAGCCATCATGGATTAACCTGAAACGAGATCACCGATGAACCTGCTATTCAGTTATCCCAGACAGCTTTTTCATAAGACCTTAACCAGCGTTTGGTCTGCCGGTGTCCTTAGTGTGGACTTTAATCAAAAATTGCATATTTCAAGAGCACAACAGTAGATGGCAGGCCTCCATTAGATACAGACAGACTAAACTCTCAACGTCAATAGAAGAGCTGTATTATTTTTGCTATCCCGTAGAACAGAAGACTACAACTCACTTCAAGCATCTTAGTGTGCAAGGTAAACGTAATACAACACTCTGTAAAAGGATCACGGCACCACGACGCACTTTCTCTGTGAATATCCTGCATTTTCTTGAATCAGGTTACAGATACTCGGTGGGTAAGAGCTGGTAGTCTACCTCGATCCCCAGTTAGTTTTCTACAAACCTGTGATAAAATAAAATTCCAAGACACACCTTTAACACTGTGGTCGGATAATTTTGCTGCGCTGTCTTCTAGGACCATAATGTTCATTGAACAGCTCCTGTGCCTCACCAGTCAAACCTCTGTTTTGCAGCATGTGTGATAAAAACAAAGAAATAAATAAATAAGGTGGCGTAGCAGAACACAATTATTTTACAATTTTCTACCGATTCCGAATGACAATGTAAGGAAGCACTTTCATGGCAGCATATAGTCACGAATAGAAGTAAACTACAAACCTTTGAGATCCCAAGATAAAAAGGAACCCTTCGTAAGATCTCTGATCAAGCAAGATACTTCGGAGTGATTTTGGAGAAAAACGTGAACTAGGGCCCCAATAAACAAGAAAGATATAAAAAATCTATAATAGCACTCTATTCGTGTAACAGGATTTTTGGCAGAAATTTTGGACCAAGTCTTGAAATTGTCTTGTGGATGTATAGTATACCGCCATTGTTAGACGCATTCTAACATATTTCATATGGCAACTCGGTCTGGTGGAATGCGCTGGAATCCACGAATCTGAAAACTGTAATTAAAGTACAAAGAACAGCCTGTATTTCCTTCACTAGAGCAATAAAAACTACATCAATCGCGAGATTGGCTGTACTTCTGAATCTCACACCCTCTGATCTTCATGTTCTAGAATCGGCAGCAAACAGCATAGTGTAATGTCTGGAAAACTAGTCAAATAGGACATGCACAGATTGTATTAACACACGCAGACAACAATATTTGCACGGATTGCATAACTTTATACCTGGATTTCAATAAATCCTTCACCACCAACTTCCCCAATAGACAGGATTGGGAGGATAAAACACCTCATACCAACAAAACGACCATATCAATTTATACTGACGCAACGGCTCGAAAATTGAAGAAGAGTAGATACAGGTTCCATTTCACAAAGCCTCCACCTTGCCAGTTCCTTCAAATTTCCTTATCATATCAATCTCTTCCAAGCCCTGATCTTGGAAGTTACAAACGCTACAAAGAAGGTTTCTATAATGACGCTATCACATCCTGATATCTCTTTTTTCATTGATAGCCAAGCAGCATTTAAAGCGAATTCTGCCACTCTTATCAAATTAAAGCTTGTTTCTTGTTGTCGAGAAGAGCTAAGGGTTCTTGGCAGGCAGCATAACGTTAGACTCTGCTGCGGCTTCCTGCAGTATGCCGGGCAATGAAAAAGCGGACGACCTGTCGGGAAGAGGGTCAACGCTTGAACTTCCTGTCATAGCCCGGTCAATCAAAATTTTACCCTGCGCAATCAACAGATCATTGTCCACAAAATAATACGAAAATCCAAACAAAATAACACGAAAACCGAATGAAAGATGGGAGTCTCTGGAATCCTGTGCCATTGAACATGGGAACATATCTGAATAGCTTCTATCCTCAAAAAGGCCTACATTACGATCTCTTATCAATATTCCAACAGGACATAACCTAATAGGTTACCACTAGGAGAAATTGGGTTTTTGCACCTAAGACTTATATGTTGAAGATGTGGTGACGAAGACGAACATAAAGTAAAAGTATTATCAGAACAGGCAATAGCTTGTTGAACTTCATTAAAGCCATAAAATGGTTAAGGACTGACCAGGTATAGACTCATAAGTTGATAGCTCTATCGAACGTTACAAAACTCCAGGGTACCTCAATGGATCTACATTAATCTAAGTGTGGCGGAATACCAAACCCAACCTATGGTGGTATAGTTACTATACCGGATGACTTGTCAATTCTCTGAGATCCGCGATACTCGTAAAACGCATTTTCTCGTACTCGTAGTTTTTCGAAAAACGGCTGCCATTTGCGCTATCGCTACAGTCTTAAAGAACATGTGGTTAAATTTTGGTAAGGTTGTGACCATTCATTCCAGACACTTCATCAACAGCGCCACATCCATCTATTTTTGGGCACTCTTTCCATTTTTCCTTGTACAAAAACTTAATTAAATAAATATAAAAAAAAGTTTCTTGTACGTTTTAAGAGTGTTATTTTTTTCAAGTTCAAACTTTTTGCTTTCATATTTATGACTCATACCGGGGAAACAAATTTGTGGAAATACCCTTTTTTTGTCTGAAGAGAGATGCTTACAGACATGATAAAGGTAATTTGAAGTACTCATTTAACTGTACGACTTGCATTCTTTTCGGTTTTGTAAAGTTTTTAGCAAACCCCTATTTAAATATTAGTTGTTGGGGTGCTTGATAAAAGTGCGTCTTTCAAAAAAAGTAGAAAGAAATTTAACGAACTACCGGTTGATTGTCATACCTGGGTAGCATCCTTCGGTTTTTTGTTTGTGACAGATGAAAATAAGGTGTTTTATTGAATATAAACTTAAAGACGGCCGGCCTTCGTTTAGATGAAGCTGGGAGGCAGAAGGAAAGAAGACACCCGGCAGGGGACTCGAACCCACGCACGATGGTTCACCCCCTCAATGCGTTTTCGACATTCACAATCTTCCATCAAAAAACAACATACGAGTACACTTTTTTCTTAATATTTTTCGATATGAATATTGCAAATCCGAATCGCTCCGTAAGACCTTGATTCAATTAAAACGAATATATTACCTCCGAAGTTATTATGCAATGTTTTCTCATGTATTTCCAACGAATGAGGAATGCTTCTTGCTTTCACAATATTTTTCTTATTACGAGACATTTCCGAATTCTTAAATTTTAAACATACCATCCATCCATCGTCATTGAAAATCGTAAAAGCTTCGATAAGGCCTTCTGCAATGTATTTTTAATACATTATTTTTTCATTATTGTAGTCGTCTTTATTGGCTCTGCCACCCCCACAGTCTTATCGAACATCTTAGATTTGTATAGTCCCTTGTTCATGCATAAAATATTTTCAAGAACATTCGAAGTGGAGCAAAAGAAGAAGAAGAAGAAAAAAAAATATTAAAGCAATATTCTTACTTCCGCTTTGCGTCTGCAGAGAACAAACTGTGTGTGTAACTGTATACACATGACGATTCTGATGATGATGATGATGATGATAACGCTATACCATCATCATCATCATCGTCGAATATGTGCGACTGAAGCAGGATGGCGCACCAATTGACATAATTCACCTACGTGAGACTAGCAATTTTTTCGGTAAAAGATATGAAACACCATTCTCCCAAATTTTCATCAGCAGCAGGCGTTCGGTACATTTTATTGCCGACATATTGGAACAGGAAACGACGAACAGAACTCACTCTTATCCACCATCTAAATCGTTCAATGCTCGCGCGTATAATAAAGCATTCTATGTTTATGACGAAGACGACAGTAGACTCATCCATTAATACAAGGTCACCCGGATTCTATCCCTGGCCGAAACTTCTTTCGCCCCATAAATTTCTTCCTCGATGAAGGAAAAACCTGCTCCTATAAACCATGGCGATAGGGAACGGCTAGTGCTATCCTTTAGGTTGGTCAGACCATGACATCGGTCGGCACACTGTCACACAGGTTTGGCAATTTAGTCAGCTTCAAGTCATTTATCATCTTTTTTTTTTGCTGTTGCTTTTATCGGTGTATATACATGATGGCGTCCAGGTTTGAGGAGTATCTCTCTTAGCTCCTATAGCATCATCCTAGCTATCCTTGTGGTGTGTTTCGGGCAGAACATGCTTGCTCTTACACACGAACGTCAATGTTTACGATAATGTGGTCAATTGAGGTATGCTTTATGACTACCGAAAACCATTCTTCGTAATCTTTGGATCTTTAATGGCAAAGGAGGGTCGTTTCGTTCATAGAGATCGAAGTCCAAGATGTCAGCTCCAGGAGCTGCGTTTGTTTGCTTCGTTAGGGTCATAATGTCTTTCACTTGTGGCTGGCTGGCTGTCCTGGGGAAGGCTGGAAGACGAAGAACAAATGCAAATAACAAAATGGTCGTGGCTTTCAAAGGCTCAATAAATGATTGTCAAGTGGTGATGTACCTCAGGGATAGCTTTCGTTTTGTTTTATTGAAAGCTGCCTTCAGTTGAACGTCGTCCGTTCGCATCAGATTGATTATGCTATAGTCCAGTATTACTTAAATGCTCCTCCAGCCATTCCCCTCCTTGACTTACTTATTAGTATTATCGTGCTAGGAGGTTTTCTTATTTATTTAGTGTTTTATGGGCAAAAATAAATGTCTGGTTGGGCTTACACGTGGCTACGTGGTGGCTTGGGATGCGCAGTTATTCCGCATAAGTTAGTTAATTCATGGAAGGACATAAATTACAAATTACTGGAGGCTGAGAGAGAGAGTGTTGCAGGAAAAATTTGTTCTTAAAGTTAATTTATAGTCCTTTAAGCATCAAAGAGGCGGAACAATGTTGAATTTATTGGAAAACTTTGAGTAGAAAGGTAGGTTCGACTAAATTGGTTTGACCATCATTATCAGGTGCGTGTGGCTTCGCAAAACCATAACGTTTCGGTCAACGTCAAGACTTGCTTCCGGTGAAAACAAAAGTTGCTAAAACCAACGATGTTCATAAATTTATTTCTCTCACCGCTAAGTAGCTACTCCGAATAGGAGAGGAGACACTTGTTTTTGATTGAAGAAGACAAACTCTGAGAATGAGGCATGAATTCAATTGTGGTCATTAGCTTGAGAGGATGCAAGGATAGTCTTAAAATTGAGTTTTGGAGCAACGCTATCCCGGAGCATGCCAAAAATATGTTCGTTATGCCACGGAAGGAACAAAAAAACCTCGCAGATACTTTTTTTTGTTCTTCGTCGGAGGTTTTTACTAACTATCTGAAGAATTCAAACTTCAAAATTGATTCATTCTACTATTTTACCAAATAAAATTTTTAAGGAGACGATGCTGTAAAGCAAACTGTTCTTGCATAGATCTTCTGAAATCTGATTTGAGCCGTAGTTGTAGATGTGCTTCTCAATTATGCCATCATTGCCTCCAAAGGACTCAGAAAATGATGTTTTGGTTTAACTCAAATGCTTAGAGAAGTCATTTTGGTAGCAAGGATGAACCAATTTTCATACTAATTTCGCCAAACATTAATTTGATCTTTGGAGGCATATTACATTTGAGTGTGCTTCTAAAAATCCTTTTAAGAAACCATCATTAGAAGACTGCCCAGACCAAGCATATTGCTATGGTTCAGGGCCAGGGAATGGAGTCGGCGATTGAGTATAGCATTCAGCAGAGTTTGCGCATGTCTTCTTGTGTTGAAATCACAAGCATTCAACACTTGAAAAGTAAATACAGAAATCGATTGGGTAATTTTCTGACTTGACACAATTCACAGTCTGTACGAATAGTTGGTGTGCATAAAGACTTAAAACACAGCATGACAAATTCTCTTTTCGAATAGACAACGAGAAATCTCACACGAAGGCTATCGTCTATCGTCTATCTTCTATCGTCTATCGTCTATCGTCTATCGTCTATCGTCTATCGTCTATCGTCTATCGTCTATCGTCTATCGTCTATCGTCTATCGTCTATCGTCTATCGTCTATCGTCTATCGTCTATCGTCTATCGTCTATCGTCTATCGTCTATCGTCTATCGTCTATCGTCTATCGTCTATCGTCTATCGTCTATCGTCTATCGTCTATCGTCTATCGTCTATCGTCTATCGTCTATCGTCTATCGTCTATCGTCTATCGTCTATTGTCTGTCGTCTATCGTCTATCGTCTATCGTCTATCGTCTTTCGTCTATCGTCTATCGTCTATCGTCTATCGTCTATCGTCTATCGTCTATCGTCTATCGTCTATCGTCTATCGTCTATCGTCTATCGTCTATCGTCTATCGTCTATCGTCTATCGTCTATCGTCTATCGTCTATCGTCTATCGTCTATCGTCTATCGTCTATCGTCTATCGTCTATCGTCTATCGTCTATCGTCTATCGTCTATTGTTTAAGTTGGTTAAAAACTATAATTGCTTTCCACAGCATAACCTTTACTATGAACTCTTTTGAAAGTTTTATGAAATTCTAATCCTTAAGAGTCGCATTTGTAGAAAGACATCGTCTATAACTCACTTGATACAAGCTGTGAATGAGATTAGAATCATTTTCGAGCGGCATTCGTGTTCCTCACAAAAGTCAAATTTTTAAATGAATTTCAGAAGCCAGAAAGAAACAAATGAAATCACGCTCACTCATGCGTTAATATTCCAACTGATTAAATAACAAAGCCCGATAGTACCTACCAGGTGGAGTATTTTTTGTTATGTCCAAACGTAAAACCGTAATTCTTTCAAAAACACTTGCCATTCTTAACCGAATTGTTAATAACGTTATTTGCACTCGTTTCATACCAAGCTGACCCCATCATGGTTCAAGTATCACCGGGGTCACCTGCAGGTCGAGCTCTCTGCCTCTAGCACACAATACGTTATGACAACCACATAACTACCTAACACGTTGGTCGTTTGTTAGCCCAAATAGACAAAGTATGTGTAAGCGTTCACACAAGCACATGCAGGTGACAGGACTTCTCTACATTTCCAACAATAATCTCATGTTCTATTGTTGAGCACGTTTAACCATATTTGCTTATCATTACCACGGACAAAGAGACACCCGCTGGACTAGACAAAAATAAAAAAAAGAAAATAAAAATAAAAAAACGAAACGAGAAAACATATTCAACGAAATTTAACCCCAAAAACCTCATGCAGCACTTTGTGGTTTTGCTCGTTTCTCACATAATTCTTTTAGAAAGAAAAAAATGCTATCAACGTAACACGTAGAAGAATGATTATGCCATAAAAACTCGAATATTATGTTGTTTGCGTGATGTCCTTGTGTGTGCTCTCATTTCTTTATTTACACTAGATTCCCTATTATTGTGTAGTTTCTAGTTTGTTGTACCATAAATAGATACACGTAGGTTACTAACAACTAAACTCGAGCATTTTTATATTACAAAACAATTTAGTGTTGTGGAGATTCAAGGGCTTGTTCGAGTATGGACATCGAATTCAATTTTTGAACGAAAATACACAACTTTATTTTTAGAAACAAAAAATTATTTCATTTCTGTAACTCTCTGATGCAAAGAGAGGAAAAAATGATATCGATACAATTGGTTTTTAATGTTTGTTCTGTTCAAGCTCATGGAACTCTAAAAATGATAAAAACAAATGCATTCGAATAAAAAGTTAGGATCCAAATGAGTTATTTTTTACATAGATTCCTACTGATGGGTTTTGTTTTGTGTGTATGAAGAGCTTCAGGGATTAGTTATCGTAACGAGCATCATACAATACAAATTTCATCTGAAGTATTCCTATGCTTTTCTGACAGAAATCGCCTTTTGAGAGGAACCCGCATTTTCTATGTGAGTAATCAATTTCCTCAACTGGCCATTTTTGATCTATAAAAATTTGTAAGTACATATTTGAATGCGACAGGAGGCCCCTCAAGTTATTGTTTACTTATTAACTTAACTTCTTTTTATAGATCCTTGAGGTGGATAGTCTCAGAAGTTTCGGTTGGTGTGGTAGGCTCAAAGCGTTGTCATAGACAAACACAGACTAAGAAGTATCGTTTGAACAACAGTTCAAGGTCCAAAGAGTCACCATAGAGATAATCAAATGTGAACTTAATTAAAAGAGTTCAAAAACAAAGAGCAGCTACTTCATCATTTGATCGAATGCCAGTGTTTATCTTTCATCTACACGAAAGACATACGTAAGTAGATCACTGAGGAAGACTTCCACGATTACACGAATTTCCGAGTCCCTTTATAAATTTTGCCAAATGGGTGACAGACAATGATGGGCTTGATTTTCAGCTAGCCTCCCATTTTGTGGTACCCGTGGAGTGATGGTTAGCATTTCCGCCTGTTAACCCAGAGGTTCGTGGTTCGAATCTCAACAGAGGCAAAAATGGATTTTCCACGGAAATCGCCTTTCGCGAGGAATTGGCTAGTCCTCCGATAGTATACTCATTGCCATGAAAAGCGGTTACGCGATTAGCAGTTCGGAACCGGAAGAAAATATAGGTACCCTCCATTCCCTCACAAGGCATGGTTGGGAGAAATGCGTTAGGCCGTGAGGCTCCTCGCCTTGTTGCGATACCCTATTTATTTTTTCTTTCGATTGTCACGTTCGAGTTTCGAATCAAATAAATATAAAAATATTTCTATATAGAGTTATCGCCTTTGAAGAGGAATTGGCCATTTTTCTGCTAGTAATTTCACTGTTGAGGTGCTTGGCTCGAGTTCCAACTTAAAACACGGGTATCGCCTTTCACAAAAAATTTGCACGTCTTCCGATACAAAATTCATTGCAATGAGAGCGCGGAGTCGCCATAGATTTGTAGGCCTCCTCCGTTCCTTCACAACGCATGGTTGTGAGAAATGCGCTAGGTTCCGGGGCTCACCGCTCTTTTGCGCCACTACCCAGGAAAAGAACTTTCTCGACTAGCAGTTGGGAAATGAGCAAAACATTGTAGGTCCATTCCATTCCTCACAAAGTATAGTTGCGTCAAGTCAAGTACCTTTGTTAACGTACATTGTTAACAAAATAGAACTTACTAGCAATACAACCATCCGGCGTGAAAACACAAGCCTGAAAACACCGAAAAACACAAAGACGCATCAATGGCATATGGTATCAGATGAACCAAGCAGCAACGAAACATGTAATCAGGTGAAGAATCAGCATCAAACTATTGATATTAAGAATGCAGTAACACATGACATAGCAAGAGATCAATCAAATTTTCTATACCAAAATTCGATGGTCAAATTACAAGTCACAGTTAGTTCATTCCAAAAGTCAAATAATACACCCAATTAAGGGAGTCTAGTTCCGGCAGCACTTCGCTGAGAAGTGCCCTAAGGTCTTAGAAACAATCTTGGTTCAGGAATAGTACCTAAATTAAATGCTGAATTCTAGCACCACCTTGCTGATGAATTTAGTGTCTAGATAAAAAGTGATTCAAAAGTGAAGAATCAAAGTTGAGAGAAATGCTTTAGACTCTGAGGCTCCACGCTCTGTTTGCGCCACCCTATTTGTTTTCCATCTTATCTGATAGTCTTGGGCTGGTAGAAAGAATGACAGCACTGCACAAAACGGCCATAGGAAACTGACTCTTCTTAAAGTTTTCTGTTTCGGTTAGATATGATAGGGGAGCAGCGGGGAAAATCCGTCGTCTTTTGTGATAAATACCCCTTAAGCTGAAGAGACACATACGGTTCACAATGTCGGACAATGTAGAAAAAGAATGAGAGTAAGTTCACGGCAACTGAAAAGAAGATGCTCCTAATGAAAGCAGAAGTAACAAAGCTAGATCGAATTAGAAATACAAAGATTCGTGGTAGCCTTCACGCCAAAAATACCATCTTGGGAAAAATAGAGCGCAACTGGCTCAGTTGGTGTTGTCATTTTCAAAGGAAAAATTCAAAGAACCCCGTCGAAAAGGCAATGTCATACAACGTTCAGACACAATCGCGAAGGATGAAAAAGAAAGGCACACCAAAACACTCCTGATACAGTCAAATGCAGCGACACCTGAATTTGGTTGGCTTCAGACGTGGAACGATCTAAAAACCGAGAGGTTTGCCGAAGCATTCTGAGGTCAACGCGACGTACCCCTCGAGCGGATCACAGCGTAAACAATAAGAGATCAGTCATCAATTCGAAATCACGATGCCCATAACGTCAAACAGGAAGAAGAAGAAGAAGATGAAACAATATTTCTGACACAGTATTTAGGTCACCTTACTCAAGTAGACTCCATTGTTACTTGGCTTATCAACAACAATCAACAACGAAAATCATTCAATTTTAATCCCTATGTTCCTTGATGAAAATATTTATAATGTTTCTTCCCTCTGAGCTTCACAAACAATGCTTTCAATAACAAAGCACAAGTGAGTAATACACATTCCTTGTTTCCACTATAAATGAAATCCTTCTTTCTAGCATCTCATTACAAATTCATTCATTTGGTAAATTTTATTTCCATTTGTCTTTCTCGAGCGACCAAGGCTACTAGGACACCCTACCAAACTTCAATAACAATGGGCTTCCTGAAGAAAAAAAAATTTAAAAATAAAATAACAAAACCCACTCTTGCAGGTACGAGTATCAACCGTCGTTGTGAGGTGGGTTATAAAACTTGCATTCCGCATGAGAACTATTCAGAAGAACCATCATCATCGGCATTGTCATTTGGTGGCACCCTGGCACTTTCTGACAGCCTTTCACCTCCACCTCCGACCTAGTGTAGAGGGCCAACTTCATCACCCATCACCGCACCGTCACGCGAATGTCCTAGATAATGTTTCCATTAAAACAAAGCATCAACGCAGGTAGATATTTCTCACTATAATTTTTTACCCACAGTAAGTGTAGTTGGCTATGCAGCACCACCCCTTGAGGGCTTATAACCGTCCATCAAGTATCTTTTCACTTTGAATTCCATTTAAATCAACAGAATGTAACCCACTTTTTGAGCGCCCTATCGCTTTGCGTATCCTGTGGAGCGCAGCATTCTTCAGTGTCCGTCTGTCTGACCACCAAAGGATCTTTGTTGAAATGAGTTCGCCATGGAACAATGGTCACTCCGCTGGTGCACTCATTCATAATTGTTTCCATTCGTCATATAGTTCTGGCATATGATAGCTAAAGGCATTGGCGAGTCCATAAAAAGAGGCGCCGAGCTATTGTTCAGTAGGTGATGAAGCGGGCCAGGAGATCTGAAACGCTACGCTGTGTTACTGGTGTGTCTATAAATGGGGTTGGCAAAGAAGCATAATTATGTTTCATTTTGCTTACTTCCGTGGTGGATGTTGATTTATTGACGGAAATGAGAAAACAGAGGCGAAGAGGAGGTGGATATGAAAAAAGGACGACGGAAACAAATAAAATAAATGCTGAAAGTCGGTGATATTATTAAAATTCATCTGACAAAGGCTTTATTGAAATCAGGAACATCAGGAAATGTCATGCGATGCGTTGGAAAGAGAAGGAAAGTGGTGGGTTCAAACGATGGGAGCATTATCCTTATTCTTTTCATTTGAGTGGAACAAAATACGATGGTTTGAAAATGTGTCAATAGTTGATTCATCGAGAGCTAGAGACAGGATGTGTGAAACACGCATGTCACCACTTTCACTAAACAAACTGAATTTGCTTAAAATTGGAGTCCTGAAATATACTTCCAAAAGCAATTGGGGGATTATGTAAAAGTCCTGCTAGGCCACGTTGAACAGGTGATTTCCTTGCGGCTTTTCAAGCAGCAGATTTTTATTAAAATGTGTTTGTTTTAAAGTAGTAAGGTCCCTGTTCCAATTTGATGGTACAAACATATTGGAGTTCTTCGCTTCGATTTCCCTCACCATCTTAATCGAATGACAAGTTACCTTCTACCGCAGTTGTATGAATAACAGTAACGCAAAATCCACGCTTTGGAAGTTTTTTTTATCAATTGCCTAAGTGGCACTGACAAATAAAAATGTTAAATTGGGCTCTTATTCAATAAGTTCAACTTGAATTTGGATAAAACCTTACATGTGCCGATTTTTAACAATTTTTTATTTAATTTTTTCTCCAATCGCTGTAGATAAAAGACTGGAGTCAAAAGCAAAAAGCGCTTGTTTTCTCTGGTGGATGCTGGTGTAGCTGTACAAACATAAATTCAATTGACAGCAAGTGCCACGTGCTCCCTTATGGATCATTAAATAAACTTCCAATTAATACAGTTCCCAACTGCGCCTTAGCATATTGCTGCACAATACATCTGTTCCAATTTTCATGCAGATACAGAGGCAGACCCTGATGGGCCGCTTTTTTGTATTTTTGTATTTTTTTTTATTTTAACTTCTTTCCCCATGGTGGTACCTTCGTAATCGTGCGACTCTATCGAAAAGAGGAAGCAACCGCAAATATTACACACTCACGACTCACAAGTTGTCGGAAGTACGCCAAGCCGTGAAATACAAATTGCAGGCAATATCACTTAGTTTTTACGATGCACCCCATAACGGGTGGTAACCATCCGGAATTTATCCCCTATTAAATGATACATCTACCCCCATCCACAACATAGTGAGTGTGTGTGGTGATGGTGATGGTGAGTGTATATGAGTGGGTGGCATCGGCATCAATGATTCTCTACCTGAGAGAGCTGATGTGCTTTTGTAGGATGCTGACGCCGTCTATAGACACGTTCCTTAAACGCTGTACTATGGCTGATGGTAACAGTCGGTAACTGAAGAAAATTTAACCAATATTCAACGGGAATGGGCTGGTGCCAATTTGCAGTGGCAGCATCAGTAGCAGCAGCAGCATCATGGCCTGGCTGCCAGAGTGTGTTATGCAAATATTTGCCACTAAATGAAATTGATGTGGGAGAAATGATGCGAGCAGCAGTAAGCGGGAGTGAAGAGAGAAACCACATCATCCCAACAGTCACCGCAACCTATTCAATTTAACCGTATTTCGGAGGGGAGTTTTGCAGAAAGGAGGGGATGATTCTATCCTATATGATGGAAGTGCGAGTAGTTTTGTTTTCCCTACTGCGCTGTGCCGCTATTCAAAGGAAATTAAATGGAGAGGCTCGGTGAGTGGATAAACATAACTTGAGTTGGTTTTGATGCTAAAAATAGCGATGGAAACTATTTTTTGATGGTGTGATTTTGGCTTTTTGTGCAATTTTGTGCACGGTGAGGGGGACATTTATGGATGATTATGCGAAAGTTAAGACAGCCTTGGTGTAGCCAAGGTATACCCATAGTTGTGAATTGTGATTAGAACTGTGTGAGGGTGTGACGTCTAACGAAGTCTATAATTTTAATAACAAAACGTTGGCAAAGATGAAACATAATAATGATCGTCCTTTAGTACTGATGGAAATAGTGTCATGGGAGCGATGTAATGGAATGATAAGTTAGGGCGTAAAAGTAAATTAGTTTTTGTCAAGGAGAAAATTCTTGTTTTTCTTTCTCCGGGCAGAAGTGATTTGAGAGATAGCTAGCCGTTTGAGGAGAATTAAATGAAGAGATAATTTATTGTGATGAGGAAGTAATAGCGATGCAGAAGCTGCTCACATTCAGTGCTTATTGAAGTAACGAACATTCTGGAGGATTATGTTTGAATGAATTAGCACAGTTAATCACTTTAACTTTGAAATAAAAGTCAATACTCTGAAGCTGACGCTGGAAAATCTGTGTATTTAGAATTTGTTTCTAATAACAAGTTCGCACTCATTTAAGCGTGATTCTGCTTTAAAAAATCCTCTATTTTGATTAGAGGAATAACCATTTTAGAAGGTCCATTAGAGACTAGAAAAGTGGTACCCTAGCCTGCCTGCCTGCCTTTTATGTGAGAGTTCGAGGCTTGAATCCGGAAACATTCAATTTTTTCCACTGTACTCCACTTTTGCGAGGAATTGGCAGGTTCTCCGATATTATTTTCATTTCCATGAAAAGCGCTTTCTTGACTGGCCGTTCGGAATTGGCCAAAAATTGAAGGCCCATCCATTCCTCAATATTTCATTCAAGGTCTGGTTGAGAGAAATAGTTTGGGCTAAAGGGGCTCCCATTTTGTTGCACCACTTTATTTATTTATTTTTATTCTCGGACTTCCATGTAATGTGGAGAGTGTTATTTTGAGGAGCTGTAGCCTTTAACATCAAGAAGGAATCTTCTGAATGTGAATTATACTGACCTGTAAGTTATCAAACAGCACTACTTTCTGCTGTTTTTAAAGAAGGCGGAAAAGAAACTCAAACCAGCGAGGCTTAAGGCTGAAGGCCAGCCCAGGTTTCAAAAGTTGGTACTACTTAACTTAGTCCAATTTTACAGTACCGTCACGGACCAGTCGTTTTCAGATGCAGGATATGGATGTAATGTATGTGTATTTAATGGATAATGTGAAGTCAGCGTCTTTGTAGAATGTTTTTACATTTCCCGAATGCCAAAAACAGGGGTTGAGTTACCGCATCAGTGATCAAGTGAGTGAATACATTTTTTTTTTTCACAATTCGCTCGTCTGCTGTTTATTTATATCGACATTAATTCGTTCAAATACTGATAAAAGAATGTCAAAATGTGGTACTGCTCGATAAAACGTAAGAACTATAGTTAAAATTAATTAATTCAGTCACGTATTACTCGATGACGTGTGCGATAATCTGGCATCAGTTTGTAGTTTTATAAAAAGGTGCAGGGTACACGTTATAGGGTCAAAGTTTTCAAACGAAAACATTAAGAAGGTTGGCCACCCCTTCCAAAAAATCTTGACATCACTGATAACGAAATGGTGGATAAGCTGGCAACAACCGAGTCATAACTCCATTCCTACGCAGCCAACACCTCTGTACTCAAGCGAATGCGGCGAGGGAAAAGAACACAGTCCAACACTTTCAAAAAACATAAACATGACGGGTTTCAAGAAACCTAATTCCAGATATTTCCTAGAAAATTTTTACTAACTTTCTATTAAAGCTCAGGCCTTGACTCTCTCCTCCGATTGGCATTCTCACGAGTAAGTCATTAGGTACCCACATGATGAGAATCGGTATTAGGACATTTGACTTATGTAGAGGATACCAAGACGAACAATCAGAAAAGAATCGTTGGACTTTCTTTGCTAGTACTCAACCTTGGCCCACTTTAGGAAAAATCAATGCAGAATACTTCTTCGACGAAATGGGTGACAACTACAACCTCCCACAGAGCAGCATTCTATGGTTCATTAAGTACTCCAACTGGTTCATTGAGGGTTCTCAACCGCAACAACGTAGTCATTTACACAATCCTCCGCTATTCATCAACTCCTTCCCTCTGTCTCTCTATTCCTCCAACTCAATCCTCCGCTATTCATCACCTAAGAGGTACCTACTTATCTTTTGTTATCCCGGGAAGCACAGTGGATCCTTAAGATCCAAGGGAGGTGTTGCCCGTAACCAACCTAACCCAACCTCATCTGGCCTGTCCCACCCGAAGCAGTTCAGGGCTAATTGCTCAAATGGTTCAATAACTTATAGTCACCAAATCTATCATCCGCTATTCATTAACTCCTTCCCCTTCTCTCTAACCTCTTCATCATCTGATAGCCTGAGGAGCACACTAGATCCTTAAGATCCGAGTGAGGTGTTTCCTCATATCCTCACCTCATCTGGCAGATGCAATTAAACCGGGTTAAAATTATGCCTTTTCTAGTTTGAGTCTGCTTATGGCATCAAAAAAGTGCAGTTCAGTGCTTATTGGGTTTCGAATCTAGGAACGTAGTTTCTACCATCGTTCAACTTTCCCTCTGCTCCTGTTTTCTCTTATCACCGTTAAAGAGTTTGTATCTTTGTGGCTTTTATCCTGTCTAACAGATATTTTGGCTGTACAGATGTTATGTCGAAAATTAAACTTCCTAAGTCTAAAATTCCAAGTCAATTTTAGTTCATGTGAAATGATTTGAATACGGCACCAAGATATTGAATCGTTGAATTTCGACCCGTGCTTCAAATTTAAGCAAACTGCTATTGCTTTGCGGCACCAAATAAATCCGAATATTCAAAGTATCGCAACAACGCCATGACGCAGGTTTACACTTTAAAGCACATTTCTCTAAGTAAAGTTACTAAACTTAAGTGAATTCAGTCATAATTGACTTATCATCCGTCTGATACTGAGCCACGAAGCTTACTCCTTAAACTTCATCACAAAGACTGACTGTGACCTCCAATGTTCCAATTCCTGTTTCTACCCAAGTTTTATTGGCATTTTTTGTGAACTCCCACTGCTGATGAACAACACTAACATGACGTGACACTGAAAAACATCTCTTGACTTTCTTAAAGCTACTTTGGCTTTAAACCGAATTACATAACTGAAAACATTTTCATACCGCATTCATTTTGCTAAGAGCTTATTACCCTTTTCTTATCTGTGACTATTTAGCTCATCAACTCCTTTATGAGCTTTGTATCCTTAAATTAAAATGAAATAAACAGAATCGTTACATAATCACGAAAAGGTTCAACTTCCATCCATCGAAAAAAATGAATTCACTGCGAACACAACGACAAACACCGCCTGGTCATGCCAACGTAGCTATCTTTTCAAAGAAAGGTATCAGCAGATAAAAAAAAAAGATCTGTGGACAAGACCAATGCAAATTACAAAAAGAAAATGAGTTTTTCTCAACGGAAAAATGAAGAAAATTGTATTACCTGAGCTACCTCTGATTTAGATAAACGTTCTCTCACTTCTGTTTCGAAGCCCATCTAAAGGCTTAAGGGCCCTCGAGAAAAAAGAGAAGAACTCTCTGGGTTCCTTTTTTTTAGATTTTCACCCCCACAAACAAAAGAATTCAAATTATAGCAAAGTCAAATCCAAGGCGAATGACAATCTACCACCACAGTCCCATATTTAGATACAAACACATCTACACAAAGATACAATGTGATCCCAAAAATATATACTCGTATTTTTATTCTTTCAAGTACAATTCATAATATACTTTCATCTCCTCAAGGATGTAATGATGAACCCTTGAATCGAAATACGAGATTGTTGTCGACGTCGCCGTCGTGCTCGGGTGTTCGCATATTACTCAACCAAAATTTTGTCGACTTATATTGTTGGTTGGACTTCTAATTATTATTTATCGATAGGTCAAGTGGGTCACGCGAAAATAGCGCAAATGAGATTAATAGGGACTAAAAGTTAATTACCAATCATTATTCCAGCTCAATTGGAAAACGAATAGGAGACGAGCAGCACAACAAGCATTATTAATGGCATATAAATTTATTCGCATATCAAGAATTATTATTTCGTCGATGCTGTCTCAGTTGATTGGATAGCAAGCACTCTTATTACAGAAAATATGGTGCTGATGGGTGGCATTATTTGGCAAGAGTCCTTAAAGGAGGTTAAGAATTTCACCAGCACACAAGGCTCCATGTGAACCATGTGAAGTATTCAAAATCCGGGATGGAGGGAAAACTGGGCAACGTCTCTTTTTTGATTGTAAAACATATTTGAGAACGTCTTATGGGAAGAATTTCCTCAAGGTAACCACATTTCTCGAATACTTTTCTTTATTCACGAAGCCTCACAATTTCTTCCTACAAACAACGCTATAAGTTCTGGCTTCTTTATCAACTTGATGTCCAAGGTAGGGTAAGTCTCACATTGAGAGTTAGATAATCTCCTCAAAGAAAGAATCCTGGAGGTTGAGTAGATCAAAGAAGCCAGAATAATTCAATTGTTTCGACTTTCGAGTCCATAGGCTGAAAAGTTTCGAACTTTGGAAAAGCAAATTAATTGGATATCTAGTTCCTTTCCCATTTACACATTAAACCATAAGGAAGCCCTTGAAAAGGTTTGAATCTAAACTTCAACGATTATTATGCTGTAGAAATTCCCTTTCCCCATTCATATCATGAATATTTATTATTTTGATGTTCCGATGGTGAGGGAATTTTGTATTTTTTTTTTATTTTGAATTTTTGCTTCAGAAATCAAATGAAATTTATTGCAACCACTTGGGATGTTGATGACGATGATGATGATGGTGATGGCAGAGAGATGTGAGACAATCAGTTCTTTTTTCGGCTAAATAAGAATCAATGGCGTCGAGTAAGAACAAGGATTTCGTTACAAAATTATCCGTCAGACAATCGATAAATTTAATTAAGATTTATATAAGCTGGTTGCGGTTCGATGAAGATGAATAAATCAACTGATTGTAGGAGCGATATTGACAGTTTTTTTTTTTTTTGTTTTTTTTTTTTCTTTCCGTAGTCGCAAAGTAGAAAATTTGTGTATACATGTTTATAGCATGAATATTAAAGTTGTGGGTTCTATTAAATTGCAAATCAATTGGCGGAGAATAGTTGCTGAGTTGTCAATTGCAGAGATTGTTGTCAAAAGCAAGTAATTTATGGGAGTTTACAGAGGAAGATAATTAAACAATGACGAGAGTGGTGGGATTTGTTGAGAGAAAGGGAGGAGGCACCATTTATAAGGAGCAAGCTAATTAAAGGTCTGACCACGGAATGGCAAATAAAAATTTCAAATTAGGAATTTTTACAAGGAATTTTAAAAATGTCAGCAGAAGGTGCTTTACACAGCATATTCTCAATAAAAGATTCGCAAAGGAGAGAGTAGGTATGTACTTTACTTACTTAATTGGGCATTACAATTCGGGGTTAACCTGCACCTCAACCAACATCCTTCTATAACGACTTCGATTTCGGGCGAGCTCTCTCCAGTTTTGCACTCTAAGTCGGTTGAGGTCTTGATTGATGTGATACCTAAGACGAAGTCTTCCCCTTCCGCGATTTCCCTGCAATGTGCTTTTGAAAACCCGTCGAGCCGGAGCGTTTGGGTCCATCCGCTCTACATGGTCCAACCATCGTAGCCTCGTGATGTGTACTCTTCTAGCTATGCCCATGTCGCGGTACAGCTCATATAGCTCTTCTCCACACATTGTCTTTGCATACGGGACCAAAGATCATTCGGAAAATTTTTCTTTCGAAACTACCAAGGGTTTCCTCATCCGCTTTCGATAAGGTCCACGCTTCCGCGCGGTAAAGCTGGACTGGGATGATCAAGGTCTTATAGAGGGCTACTTTGGTTTTTCTGGAGAGGGTTTTATTTCTCAATTGCCTTCTTAGCTCAAAGAAGCAACGGTTGGCAAGAGTTATTCTCCGTTTGATCTCCGCACTGATGTTGGTGTCCGTGTCTACAGCGCCAGCGGATCCTAGGTAGACGAAGTTATGTCTGTCTATTGTGACGTTTTGTCCAATTCGGCGATGTTCTGTGTCCTTGTCATATTGATCATATACTTCGTTTTGCCCTCATTAACCATCAAACCCATTTTTGGCGCTTGAATTTTCCAAATACATCCTTAATAGTCGTTCGAGTTTTTCAGGGATGCCGAAACTAGACATGGCTCTATACAGCTCGTCTCTGTAAATACTGTCATACGCGGCCTTGAAATTGATAAAAAGATGTTGTATATCGATATTATATTCTCGGGTTTTTTCCAAGATCAGACGTAATGTGAAAATTTGATCTACTGTGGACTTCTCTAGTCTAAGACCACATTGATAAGGACCTACATATCAAGTTGTTGACGTTGGGCTTCGGACGTTCACTTATTATAGCAGACAATTCTTATAAGTGACGTTAAGGAGGTTTATCCCTTTATAATTGGCGCAATATTGAAGGTCTCCCTTCTTTAGGATCGGGCATAAACGATACTGAAGTTCCATTCATGGGGCATGCTTTCTTCCGGCCATATCATGCAGATCAGCTGGTACATGCTACTTTCCAACTGGCCTCCAGCTGCCTTGAAAGGTTCGGCATTTTTCTTACAGTCTGAAAAAACTTCTCTTCACTTTTGGTTCAAAAAGATTTCTGATCATCTCTTAGGATGTTGCTATGTGCTTTGGGACGCTCTATTTAAGATTCTCGGAATATCCTGTACTTAACTTCGAAGAATAGGAACAAAAGTTTCAAGTGCCAAGGCTGTATACTCCAGTTTAAAGTGGATGTGAGCTTTATAAATTGTAGCCAGATAAGAAGGGGTGAAGAGTTTCCTGAATCGTCTCAAAAAACCTAAACACTTTGCAGCATTTTTAGCAACATCAAATATGTGGTCTCTCCAACGAAGTTCTGACAGTTTTTTGGTTTCTTGAATGCAGGCACCGTTCAAAAATAATGACAATGGGAGATGTTAAGCTTTTACGACAAGAAACAGCACTGGCATGGCGGTCCCCCCTTTCAGTATGCGCCACAAGAGTATGGGCCACTTATAAAGCCATTTATAGATTTCTGTTTAAAAGCGTTTATCACTTATTTGTCTGCTTTCTTTCCAAGTCTCTTTGACGGGTGCAACTAAGTATTTATCTTGAACGTCTTTAAATTATCCTAATGAGGAAGTCTTCCTGCATTGGCTAGTAAATGATTTCATTGTTTTGTTTTCCCTTCTTTTCAACTGTTCTCAGCACTAATCCACTCAATGTTCTAACTCAATGCTATTTTCACCCCTCTGACAATCTTGTTTCTAATGTAACCGGGCATTTTACACTCATGTTGACTATAATAAATTGAAACTCCTTCTCCTACTGATTAAAGCCTTCCTTGCCACTGCCTTAACCATTTTGCATTTTCGTGGTAAATTTAAGTTAGCTTTGGGTTGTTTATGGTTTGATGAGCCTTTTAAGTTAAGTTATACGTCTGATTAATTTCAAGTTCCAAGAAATTACGATTTAGGAACGTTTGAAACCACATCCACTTAATTATGGTTAAAGAGCTTTAAGATAGCCTTTGGCAACATTTTCTAAAGCAGGAGAAAATAATCAAAAAAAAACTATTGGTATTTTGCTAAGTTTTGATTGAAAATCAAAACAAAAACATCAACATCAACTGCTATTTGCGATTTGCTCGTGAATCAATCAGTAAACTGTCGTTGCCGTCTAAGATGTTAAAATCCTCATATTTGAGTTGACTTCACTTGAACTGTTTGCATAAACTGAATTTTGCCTTTTTTTGTTTCTATTGCGCTGGAAAAATCCACAATCTTTAAAACCCGAACCAAAATACAACGAACAGCCTGTATTTGTGTGACAGGACAAATTAATGAGAACTACACTAACCACGAGATTGGAAGTAATTCTCAATCTCACACACATTGGTCTCCATGTTCAAGAATCGGCAGCGTAAGGTAGTGTTTCCTAATTCCGGCCTGCGCCAGTAACCGGCCACTTGAAAGAGAATCGTCTATGTTAAGGAAACTACACTGTACTCCTTCTTAATTTGTTTTCAAACGATTTGTCGTCCTTTTCTCTACATCCACAAAAAATTTTGTGCGCAGCTGCACAATGATTTTCCAGTTATTGACTTAGTTTCGGCACGACTTCGTGGATGACGGGTGACTAGGTACTTCGAATAAACCAGTGTAATGCTTGGAAAACAGATTAAATAGGACATGCACAGATTTTATCAAGATAAGCAACAATATCTGAACGGATTACATAGCTTTATTGCTCCATGTTTAGATTTTTATAAATTATTCACAGCCAGCTTCCCAATAGACAGAATGAAACACCTCACACGAACGAGACGTCTATATCGATTTAAACCGACGACGACGACTCGAAAAAGAAAGTTAGAGCTGGTGAAGGTTCCTTTTGAGAAAGCCGTAGCCTTGCCAGTTCCTTCTGTAAGCGCCCGATTTAAAATCTTAATCTTTAACATGCAAAAAACTAATGACATGCAAAGAAGACAACGTGCAAAAAGAAAACAAAAGACCATCGATCTTCTACTTAAGACTGCTTTAATTAGGCTGATCGATAATGTTACAAATTGGGAAGAGCTTGCCAAGAAGCCTTACAGTACTGTAAATTACTACATAAGATAAGAAAACTGTCTCAACTGATCATACGATCTTTCAGTTATGTTTTACCGATAAACATATAAACATTAATGTGATTGCATACACAGAATAGCAAAAAGTTTTTATGTTTGCATGCATGTGATCGTAAAGAAGAGTACTGCCAGATGAATATTACTTAGGAGTTCTAAGATCGTAAATGATCAAAATATATCTCTTACACTTCAAACTTCATTATCACAGCAGGCTTTCCCAATCCTAAATCGTGGAAGCTACAAACACTGCAAAACAGGTGTCCATGATATTACATTCTGATATCACTTTTTTCATTGATAGCCAAGCAGACATTGAAGCGATTTCTGACAACTTTTTTAAACAAATCCTTTTTCTTGCTGTCGTGAAGAGCTAAGGCTTCTTGGCACGCAGCATATCGTTAGACTCTGCTGTAGGTTCCTGGTCACACTGGCATACCAGGCAATGAAAGCGGACGATATGGCGACAAATGGCCAGAAATGGCTCGACACTTGAACCTTCCCTCATAAACCTATCAATCAATGATGTATAATTAAATAGATCATAAAAGTATTACAATAATCCAATAAAAGATGAGAATGTCTAGAATCCTGCGTTAACTCCAGGAAACTATGGCCAAAACACGATAGGAACACATCTGAAAGGCTTCTGTCCCAGAATAGGCTTTCATTAAGATCTCTTATCAGTATTCTAACAGGACATAGCCTACTAGGCTGCCACAAAGAGAAAATGTGCCTTTGCACCGATGACTTAGGTATGTAGACGATGTAGTGACGAAGACGAACATGCAGATACCACTCACTCCCTTTGTCACTGCCCAGCAACACGACACAGCAGAAAAAAATGTCTGGGCAGTTACTTCTTCAACGAGCTAGAAGAATTATCAGAACAGGCAATAGATGGTTGATCTTCATTTAGGCCACAAAGTTGGCTAAAAAATGACCAGCCAAAGACTCATAGGCTTTTGGCTATAAGGGACATTACAACACTCCAGGGTATCCAATGTGAAAAATTTAAATATCTGGGATCTATGATCAATAGTGAAGCAACTTGTGATGACGACATCAATCATCGAGTAAGCGTAGGGTGGATGAAGTGGCCAGAAAACTCCGCTATCTTCTGTGATCGAAAAATGCCCCCTAAGCTGAAGGGAAGACTCTACACTGCAGTTGTTCGTCCAGCTCTGACATACGGTTCACAATGTTAGACAATGTACAAAAAGTATGAGAGCAAATTGACGGCAGCCGAAATGAAGATGCTTCGGATGACAGCAGGAGTAACAAAGCTTGATCGAATTAGAAGTACTAAGATCCGTGGAAGCCTTCATGTTAAAAGTACCATCTTGGACAAAATTCAGCACGACCGGCTCAGTTGGTATTGTCATGTTCAAAGGAGAGATCCGCAGAACCCCGTCCAAAAGGCAATATCGTACAACGTTTCAACAAATTCGCGACGAAAAAGAAAAGGCAGGATAAAACACTCCTGGTACAAGCAAATGCAAAAACAGCAGCATTTGGTTGGCCTCAGACATGGAACAATCCAAAACCGGGAGGTTTGCAGACGCTTTCTGAGGTCAACGCGGCGTACCCCACAGGCGGATCACTAGTGTGAAGCAGAAAAGTGGGAGAGTTGTGATCGCTTCAAGATCACTACTCTTAACGCCGGAAATGGAAAGAAGAAGAAGAAGAAGAAGAAGGGTATCACAATGGATAGGGGCGGCTGTGGTGCAGTGACAGAGTGATCAGTAGATATAGGCCGGACGCGTGGATTCGAATCCCGCTCTGGGCTTCTGCTATTCTTTCAGCCTCCCATTGTCATCTGGACGCCACCTTCAGCCCCGGATCTAGGGGGGGGGGGGGGGCAGACCGGGGCACATGTCCCGGGCGGCAAGTTTAGGGTGGCGGCAAAAACAAGTTCGAAATTTGCTGCCGCTCGCCCACAGGAATCACAGAACGCTGCAGCACTTGTGTCTGCTACAATAAATCATTGCTCCCTAAAACAAAAATCACACAAGAAGAGCATCAAAACCATTTTACACTACATATTCATTACCAGACCCAGCATATCTTGTGCAGGTAACGAGGGTTGCAAGCGCAAAAAAAAATTAGCTACTTTTCGGTTCCAAAACAGCAACGCTAGTTGCGATCGAGAAGTACACAATTTTTCTACCTTTCGGTTTCAAAGCAGCATCGGTTGCTGCGACCGAGAAGTGGACAACTTTTCTTTCAGATTTTTAAAGTGAATGTTAAGTGTAGATACTCAAAAAAGTGTATGTTTCAATAATCTGACAATTTGAGTGGGGCCTTGAAATACACGAGCTCGTCAGATTTTTATACAGAGTTATCAACTTGATGTCTTCGTCCTCCAGGATGATAATCTGACAATTATATGGGGGCGTACTCTTAGTCTGACAATTTGAAAGTAACAATTATTTTTGTTGTTTCTATTTTTTATTACTGAATGCTATAAAAAAATATGTACCTACACATATTATGTATTTACAAATTTTGATTTGAAATTTTGTTGAAAATACTAAAAAAAATAACCCCTGAAACTTTGAGCCCTTAATATTAATAATTTTAAGTGCTCGATCAAGAGGTATGAAGATTTCCCATTGAAAATACACGGAAACTCTGATTTTTTATTTTTAAATTTCTATAGCTCAGCGGCATTTCATGGGATCGCTTCAACCAAAGATGGTTTTTTCTCAAAATTGAGCGCTCTACAAAAATGTTCTTTTTGGCAAAGTCGTTACTCATACCGGCCAAGTGGTACGGGCCACTAAACCGGATTTTTCCATAAAATTCACGTTTTCTCGCCGTTATCCTTGCCCGTTCCGTCGCACTAATGGATGGTCTGCTCAAAACTTTACAAAAAATGAGACAAAATCCAATGGAGTATTGGATAAATGAGGCTAGAGAAGTTGCTGAAAAAAGTGGTGTTGACCCTATCTTGCAAAACAAAGGAATTCAGAAACATAAAAAACATTTCGATGAGATATGTGAAGAACACTCAAACCTGTTCAACTCTTTTCTAAGGAAATAATGATGGTATTTGATCGAATCATATCAGAAATTAAAAAGAGATTTGATTGTGCCACCATGCTGAATATGAACTTCGCTTTTCTTAGTGGCTCTAATAT
Source organism: Melanostoma scalare (assembly GCA_949752695.1). Classification (NCBI taxonomy): domain Eukaryota; kingdom Metazoa; phylum Arthropoda; class Insecta; order Diptera; family Syrphidae; genus Melanostoma; species Melanostoma scalare. Next base: position 182,745,121 of record OX456986.1, on the reverse strand, counting down.
TTTGAAAATGTCAATTGAAGAACTGCAAAAGTATAAAGCGGATCTGGTTAAAAAAAAATAGCGAGATGTGAGCACCGTTGAATTCTGTCAGGAACTCTACGTTTTTAAAGAGCAAGCTCCGCTTTTATTTGGTGACATTGAAAAAGCTAACGGTTTCTATCTCTTGCAACAGATCTATGCGCATGATTTGCAGGATGCTTTTCCAAATATTTGTGTTGCCTTGCGAATTTACTCTCCGCTTCCCAATACATCCGCAAGCTGAGAGCGAAGTTTTAGCAAACTAAAACTAATTAAGAATTATTTGCGATCATCTATGAGCCAGGAACGCTTATCCAGTCTAGCAATCTTAGCGATAGAAAATCGAATCGCACACGAATTAAATTATGATAAGGTCATAGATTTATTTGCTGAGCAAAAAGCGAGAAAAGAGTAAAATTGTAATTGCAAATGATAAATACATTAGTATATTTGATTTTGTCTTTATTATAAACATTTTTATTTTAAGTCCTATCATATCTGTAAATGAATAGGATTAAAACAGAAAAAACAGCGGTTTAATTATTTTTTCTGAAAGGCTTGTGTCCAGTTTTCAGTCAATTAGTGAAGATATGAAGCCGAAATAATAAAGATTATAAAGGTAAAAGCAAATATAAATTGGTGGGGGCGGCATTTTTCAGTATTTGCCCCGCCTTTAAAAAATTGAAGATCCGGGGCTGGCCACTTTTGAGGTTATATATGTGTAATAACAACCACCTTATTTCCTTCTATTGCACCGCAAAAAAGGGAAGGCTGCTAACCTGGTATTATTTAAGATTAACATAAGACGTCTCATTTATGTTTATAAAAAAAAACAATAGATCTACATCGATCTAAATGTGGTGGAAATAAGATCAACCCTCAACCCTTCTACTTACCTACCAATCTTCCTTTTTTCCATTCCTGTTAACAGATAAAGTAAAAGACTGCAGTCATTGCAGTCACCCATCACCATTGGCCATCCCTTTAACGTTATTGGTTTCAGTCTGATTTGTAATAAAAGGTTATATCGACATGCAATCTAATCAGAATTGTCGTTTCATCAAAATTTGCAAAGCCTAAAACCATTCACTCCATTGAACGCTTCGTAAATATAACAACCATGATTTCCAGCTAAGCCCAGTGAATTTAAACCGAAATTACATTAAGACAAAGGCTATGATGCACATGCCGTAACAAATATACATTCATATGATCCTACTCCTTCAAATGTCAATCTAATCATCACGTTAGATTCAAAAGAGGCAAATGTCAATTGGATTCAATCCACTTCATCCAATTTCTCATATCCTCAAAGTTTACTCGTAATCTAACATCAAAACCAAAGAAAATGATTTCGAATGGGAAAAGTGCACTTTACAATAACATAAGATGTGTTCTATGCGAAGATACACATTACTCATCAAAACATGTGTCAAATCAGATTTGCACATCACACTCTGATGAGACATTTTGACAGACGATTCTATACTGTGGCGTTATAATCCACTGTAGCAGGCCAACGAAAAACAGAATAAAAAACTTTCCTTTGCAACATGAGAAATTCGTGTTTCCTCTAACACAAGGATTACACTCGGATTACGCTTAGGCCAACGAAACTAATAGCATCTTGGGACACAAACTTGTATCATCATTGCCGACAAACGGTTACCACTCTCCAAGGGATGAATTTCAATTTTCCAATGAAATTCTACCACAGTCAGGATGCCTTCTAATAATCCATCATTCCAATGACCTACCTTTTGAGATACCAGCCTTCCCCACTCACCTCCCCCTCCCCGTTGACTTAAAGACAAAGAAAAAAAGAAGGAATGGAACTATGGGATGAATAATAATTAATGTGAGGAAATCTGTCAATGCCAAACTTAAGTTGACAACGTAAAATGCCCGGCGAACAGATTACAACTTTAATCCGTCGGGCTAATAATTTTCACCACACTTACCCTCTAGAGCTGTCGCTGTCGTCCTTTTTTGTCTATTTTTCTTTCAACTTTTTTTTTTTTTTCTTTATTCCGTCATGTGTCATTTGTTTTCAGCTTTTGATGGCTGAGCTTTGGGTTTCCATAGCAAGGAGTTACAAACGACGAAATAAGAAAAAAAAAACCTAGACAGATGACAGAGGGTAGAAACAACCTCTGGTGAAGGGAGAATAAGGTATGGAATAAAAAACATATCCTCATCCATTGTGTACATAAGAAGTCGTCGTAAATCATCAGCCCAAGTAGTGACAGAATGTTAGAGACAAAACTAAAGAATCCACCTTAAATCTTGAATAGAAATCAAAATCAACAACCGAACTAAAACTACTTTGGGGCGACAGATAAGAAGAAAAATTACAAACCCAAAGCTACTGCACTTGGTTTGAATCATTCTCAGGATTTCTTTGTTGGAAAAGGTACATCCGTTCTTCGCAACTTCCTCGGAAGACGTTCCTATCGTCGTTGCACTTTTAGCTAGGATCGTGTATTGGCTTCTCAGAAAAAGAGAGTCATTGAGTTAGAATACTCTGTGGCATAGCTTCCAAAAAGTCTAAGATAGTGTGATTGAGCGCTCATTAACTGCGATAACTCTCGATCAAGGCTCTCTCTTCAACTGATATACAAACAAATAAAGATTAGCACTTTGCAGAACCCTGGTTTGAATCAAGCTCAGTAGAAGGTTTTATACATAAGTCACCTTTAGAAAAAAAACAAAAAAAGCTCCTTCTACCCATGAGTTGAACCTTTTACTTGGCTTTTCGCAATCACATTCGTACGCATTTTCATTGACACAAGACTTTTTGTAAGAGATAAAGGATTTTTTAAGCTCTCAGATCCTAGCATATCGACCAGACGACGACGACTAGAATTGAAAAGACGGGAAAGTAGAAACGAAAGAAAAAAAAATTACTTTCTGTGCAAAGCAATCAATTTTCCCAACACACATTGAGAAGAATGATATAAAACAAGCAGAAATCGCTGCAAATAGAATAAAATAGACAAAAAAGAAAAACTAGGAAAGAAAACAGCGGAGAGGACTAAAAGTGAAATCAAAAGAAAATATTCCGGAGGACAAGCGAAGGATCTTACGATTGGAATTGAAATATTCGTTTTATCTTGAGTTGGAGAAAATGTGGTCTCCCCCGTATATCCATTTCATTTGAAAACTAATGTGTACAGATGAACGTGAATTTATCGTTGGACAAGTGTAAGTTGTACTGAAAGGGAGAGAGGTCGGCAGGGCGAACGCAGCCACCAGTAGGGTCCTGATCAATAGCCTAAGAGGATTTTCAATGAAGAATGAATGAGTTGTTTGAGTCTTTTTTTTGCATTTCACTTTTAGGGTTTTTCTTTCGATGATAGCCTTAATCCTCTGCATTTTAAGAGGGTATATGCTAATTGGTGAAGATAAATCGTTTGTATGCAGATGTGTAATGGTCGTAAGCGGCTGCTGTAGTAGACATAGGAGTAGAAGAATATAGTATAGTACTTCAGCCGGATTTGGATTTTCGAAGTTGAATTAGTGATTCTTTTTTATTTGCGAACATCGTACACGACTGTAGAATTGATATTGGCTTGCCTATTGAATTCAAATTGAATTTGAGGTAGACCTGCTTAGGATCTCCGAGAATTGGGTTTTTGTGTTGGTAAATAAAAATCAAAGTACCCAGTCATTGGCCTACATAACATCTAAGGGCTTAAAATTTAATTTCAAAATTGCTACGAGTACAGCCAGCAATACTCAGAAGGATAAATCTGTTTTTAAATTGAGATGAATCTGTAAGTGCCGTCAAGAGTAGAAGAGAGGCATCTGATGAAACAAATTGCTAATAAGATGCTTTTGTATCCCTTGTATGAGAAATGGAATTTATTGGATTTATGAATTTTGATTTGTTTAGTTAGAAATTACAAACACATTGCTTCGAACGGTTCACATTTGCCCGAAATTCCTATGAGTTATCAATTTTCCCTTTCCTAAAGCATCACATATTATTTGGCCTTTTCTTTAGTAGCTGCACATATGAGCCACTTGGTTGGGTGGAGTCTGGTTTTACTTAGATGTTTGTTTTGGAATTGGGTTTTAATTGGAAAAAGAAATGAATTTTTTTCTGTATAAAATCGTATTTCCAAACACAAACACCCAAAGGCGGTCTTTGTCGACAATATTGGAAGCTAATATTCAACTTCATGTTTTATTCAGTTATGAGGAAAATCTTGGAGCTGTGTAATGATATCCTTCTGATTTCCACCCAATAATGCTGCGTAAAAAAAACTTATGTGTGTACCAATCCGCACGTTGGAAGTTATAATTCTTTGGTAAAACAATAAAAAAAAAAAAAACTCAAGATATCATCGCGTATACCACAACTCGTGCACTTAAAGGAATGATAAATGAATATAACAATTAATGAGAATAACGACGTAATATTTTTGGAAATTGGTCCAGCAGGTCAGAGGTTCTCTTTCCCGAGAGAGTACAGCGATGAAATGTGGTCAATGTTACACTGAAATAATGTGGCATTCTAATGGAAAAAGAACTTTTCTAATCGGTTCAGTTGTTTTGAGTCTCCACTCCCATTTTTGTGGTACTCACGGCGGACGTAGTGGTCTGCTTATAACGTGAGAAATTCGTGGTTCGAATCCCAACAGAAACCCAAAAATGTTTTTCCATGGGTATCACTTTTCGATAGGCGTTGGGAAGTTCCTTTTTTACAAATTCATTGTCATGAAAAGCACTTTCTCGATTACCTGTTGAAAATTGGCAGAAAAATGTAGTTCCCCTCCATTACCTCACAAAGGTAATGCGCTTGTCACTGCGTTCTCCCGCTCTGTTGCGAACCCCTTTTTTTAACGTGGGAATATGGGACTGAAATTTGGTCAATGTTACTCAGGAATAAAGTGGCGTTCTAATGGAGAAATAAGTTTTCTAATCGGTTGTTTTTGAGTTTCCTTTTTCGATCTCGTGGAAATACAGGGATTAGATAGATTTTATGATACCGATGGATAGTGCAGCGTGGGAGATTTTTTGAAATTAGTTTTTCAAGTTTTAATTTAATTTTAATTTATTTTTATTTTAAACTTAAGTAAGTATAGTAAAACACAATGTTTATTAATATTAAAATTAATATTAATAATACTAAGTGGAAGAGGTACAATTTTCGGGTTACACAAGAAATTTTTGAATAGAGACAAAATAAATTTACAAATAAAACAATAGAAAAACTGTTAACTCAATGAAAACAAAAGAAAAATGACAAAAGAAAGATTTTAGCACCTTAAATGATTGAAAAGATCTCTTTTAAATATAGCAAAGTTGTTGATTCTCTTCAGTCTCTTGAGGAACTAAGCACTCTAAGTAAACCATTTGTTTTGCCGACGGCGCAAGAAATATGATTTTCGCAAGCTAAAGTTTGGTTGAAAATGGTGCCTAAGTTTTTTGCTGTTTTCATATAAAGAAGAATGGAAGAACCAAGCTCTACCTCTGGGAAGCTGGTCTTATCTATGGCATTTTTGCTAATGACAATGGCTTGACTTTTCTTCGGGTTCAGTCGCAATATATTGTTCACAGCCCATTGAAATACTTGGTTAAGGTCAAGGTTTAACCAATAGCTGTAGTACAGTTGGACATCATCTGCTTACATATGCGCTTTACAAGACCTGAGAACATCAGGATGGTCGTTTATAAACAATGAAAATAGTAGGGGGCCGAGAATAGAACCCTGCGGAAATGATCGACACAGCTTGAGTTCTTCCGTGCGTATATTTTTAAATTAGAGCAACCGCAGTTTTTTCAAAACGAAAATTTAAATTCAGTTTTTCCTGACGAATATCATCCACGAATTATAGAAGTGCGGTCAAAAAACTGTGCTTTAGTCTGAAGCCAGCTTGAATTAAAGATAAAAGCTTGTGCTCCTACAAAGAGATGGAAATCTGTTGAAATATTATTTTTTCAAAAGCCTTCGAGATAAAATGCAAAATTGAAATAGGCCGCGATAAAATATAATCTAGGATATTGTTTTATTCCAACGTCGAAAGTTTTATTTGAAGTTCTGTAGACCAGTAATTCATAAGTTCTCGCTCCTGTTCCCGTTCCCCGAAGTATAGGGATGAAAAGCATTACAATGTTGAAAGGACTTTTCAAACCGGTCAAAGTTGTTATTAAAAATCCATCATGTCGCTTTTTAGCTGCTTTTTCTCATACATGTAGCTAGTTGTTGAGATTCCACACCCTTTCTCGTGGAAATATGGAAATTTAATGGGCCCTATCGTGAAAAGAATTTATTTATGGAAACATTTACCATATTCAGAAAATTGATATCACCAATCATGCTCTGAAGAAAAATAACAAAATAATTAGTCTATACCGAATTGCTTCTAAAACATAAATGTCGTAACCCAATTGCATGTAAAGGAATCATAAGTGGTACAACCCCCAAAACCAAATACTTTAATGTTTTGTTCTAATTCTTCGACGTACAGAAAGTTAATTTTCTTTTGTCTTTTGAAGAATCAAATAGAATACTTTTGATTTTCTTTGAGACATTTGATCGCAATAATATCAATTCTAAGAATTTGGGGCAACGCCACTCCAGCTCTTGATCTAGTAGTCTTTATTTAAAACCCCAGCCAACTTCATCATGTCGCTTTTAAAAAACGACCCAAAAGTAGTATAGCTTCAGAAACATAGTTTGACACAAAAGATAAGTCGTCCAGGGGATAAGTGCATTTCTCTAAACCATATTGGTAAAGAATGGAGTGGAGCTACGAATTTTGAATATTGGGTATTGCCTTCATAGTTCTGGTTCATTTTAATTTCAAAAGAAATAGGTTTTTGCACAACTATTAACTATGGCTCGATTGCCTCACGTTCAGGATATCTTTTGAGTCCCGCCTCAGAGAAGTCTAACACTCACGAATCAGAGAAGTTTAACTTAAAGTCTTCAGTTGAGGACATTGTTCAGAATTAGTTCACACCAAAATATTCGTCAAAAAAGGACTATTGACGAATCTGGAGAAGGGCAAAGGTTCCGTAACTTTTTAGACGATTATGTTCAATTGGAATACAGGGCCAGACTTTCATGGAAACGTCAATGTTGGACGATAGACGATAGATGATAGACGGCCGAAACGCCAATTTTTGGAGTTGAGGTCAATAGATATATTGATCTTTTATGACTTTATAACGTTTTTGATAAACCGCATTTCAACTCCTGGCAAAAATTGTTATCCTTAACTTTTTTTTTAATTTACATAGACAATAGACGATAGACAATATACGAAATCTTTCAGCTCTGAAAATCCTTACTTCCACAAAAATGTTGGACAAATGCAGTCCGCACTTAGTTCCTGCACGCAACATGCACGTAACACTGTGAGATAAAGCTTATCATCATTATCATTGTTTTTGTGTAACTCAGGGTACTCAGGGTCTTCACCATAAATAAAGAGGAAAAACACACAGAACCACATGTCCCCAGAACTGACTTTACGAAAACAACTTGAATTATGCGGATTAAAAAACCAGGCGCCGATTCACCGCACACGTGATCGTGTAAATACGTGACTGAATTATTTGAGTTTGGCAATACTTCTTACGTCATCGAGCTCTTTAGTATCACAATTTGATATTCTTTCATCAGTATTTGAACGAACTGAAATCAATAAATGGATAGCAGAATGATAAATCTGCAATTTAAAGCGAATTTTGAAAGAAAAATGTCACTTACTCAATCAATCACTGATGCGATTATACGGCCCCAGTTCGAAATTTCCCTTACAAGACTATTGCTGAAAAAATCGTATTACAAGAGTGAAAACGGAGAACCTGGGCTCCTTTCTCTTTCTTAAAGATTGGCAACGGTGTGGGTGACTGGTTTGAAGTTCAATAATCCTTGAAGTCGTTTTTGTTCTTACAGCTGAGTGAATAAATTTCTCGACAGTCTTACGTTTCATCAAAGTTTTTTTTTGTACATCCAGCCAAACTTTCAATGAAAATTATGAAAACGAATTCTAAGGATTGTCGTATTTTTGGTATAATCATTCTGCTCAAAAGAGTTACACGACAGGACACGGTTCTGTCGTTCGAGCTTTCCTTAAAGAGTTTCTCTAATATCCTTAAAGTTCGCTCAAATCATTTACAAACAGAATAATGTACGTGTTTTTTCCATGTAAAACGTTGATAAAAATACCAAAGTCTGACATTACATTGATTAATGTAAAAAACATTGCAATGGAACTTAAATTACACCCAAATTTTTTTTTCTATTGATCCTTATAAGCCCGTGCAACGTTCTAGATCCATGTGCTCTCACTGTGATTCTGCTATTGACATGTGTACATATATGTTGCTGAATGAAAGCAAAGAAAATAATCATCCAAACCAAAACAATAAACAGGTATGATTGCTATTCGCATTTTAATTAAAAGTAATCGAACTCCAGGTGCCCCTTTCATCCCATACTTCCAAAATGAATTCTCTCATTCCAAATACACAAGCTTTGCTTTCGACTCCATGTAAGTGAATAAAAGCAGGATAGCCTTTCAATGATAAAAATAAAGTCAGCAGAAAAACTTTTTAATTCTCTACGGTACATGAGCCATCCAAACAAGTGTAAGGTTGCCAACATAAAACCACAAAAGCCCAACTCAAAGTTCTGTAACAAATTGTGAGCGTTCACGTGACGTGTGTTCATTGGTTATATAGTTTTCGATTTCACCCCTCCAGGAGTTAACTAAAACAACAAATAAAAAAGTTTCTTTTTTTTTCCTTCTTCTTCATCTTTTTTGTTTTTATTTGTTCATCTTTTTATTCACACCTCTTCCATTTTCCAATCATTTTTAAATTAAAAACTTTTTCAACTATGGATACTGTGGTGGTAGGTAGGAATGAGTACCACGGCAGGTGCCTTCCTCATCTATTGATTCTCATGGGCTATAGGTGCGTAACGTTTCCCTTTCAATTTGTAAACTTTATGTTAGCTAGAAATAAGAGGCAGTGTAAATATTTGCAGTTTTGTTGTTAGCATTTGTTTGTTTTGCACTAACAAACGAAAGCATTTTCGAAATGCATGCATAACCTCTCTTGGGTAATCAGAGGATTGAAGTATTTTAAGTAATAGTAAAATATTAGACTGTATAGGACCATTGTTTTTGAACGGGTACTTTCATATGAATTCTTGATCATAAAAAAAGTGAACCTACAAAGGTTCCTATGAATATACGGTACGTACTTACCAACCAAAAAATAATAACAAAACTTCATACAGGTAGGTGATACGTGCTCCAATTTATAGTCGTTATCCTCTACTGATTGTATTGTTTTATGCGTTAACTTTAGAAACTTCTTTGTTGCCACTGGCAGTGGATGCAACTTTTTAACTACCAATTACCGTTCGTATATGTAATTTCAATTTTCAACTACTCTGCACAAACATTAGAAAGGGGTGAGAGTGAGAGAGGAAATCCAAGTGGTGGGCAATGTAAAAAGGATATAGTGCTTTGCAGATGAAAGCATCTCCCCAAACACAAAACTCAACGATTTATCCGGACAGCAATAATAAATGACCAAATGTGTGGAGAAGTCCACTTTGACCCAAAAGTAAAGCCATCCTTGGAATTGGTTTTGTAATGGGGTTTTAAGCTCTTTCACCATTCCCAGCTATAACATAACCGAACCACACTGAAAGCATCAGGACTTCCGAATTTCAGGTGAAAATTGAGAAAAGTTGTAGACACTGCGTAGCATGTTTTTTGGAAACCAGAGATAGTTGGGAAATATTGAAAGAATAGATATGGGAAACATGCACTTGGTATGGTGTTATACACCTAAATTTGGTTCCTTCACCTTTACCTACTATGCCAGTAAGCATAACTGTTATTATGCATATTATTGCTTTATCAATATTATGCATACTAACAGTTTCCGGCCGCACTTATTGCGACATGGCTAAGTAGGTCAAGCTGAATTCCAGAATGCAAGTTAAGCAATGCATTCTGGAGTTCAATCAAAAGTTCCAGCCAGGTCAACGGAAATATGGTGAGTCTATTGTTAACCACCGAAACGAGAGGTTGTGTGTCTTTTTAATTTACATTACATTTCATTACATTTCGATTACGTACGTTACATTTGGCGCAGCCGGTTCGCGAACCTTTAAAAAAAAAAAGTAATTTGTGTTTTTAAATTGAATAAAACACCTTATCGTACGTTGTCGTGATTGAAAAAGTGATTGGAAAAGTGAAGGAAAATACTCGTATTTTTGTGTGCAGTGCTCTGTGGATTCATTTAATTGTCGTCTACCTTTGGTTTTTTCTTAAACTTGGATAAAATAAGTTACACCAAAATCAACTTGCCAAAAGAAGAATTGGAAAGAAACTTGAAACATACTACTGATACTGTATATCTGAACAATTAAAAGTAGATACAAAGGGAGAAATACAGGTGAGTATACTTTAACGTATGTACCTATGTTTTATTTTTTAGATCATAAGTGACAAAGTTGTGTACCTATAAATTTTATTTATTTTTTTTTTCTCGGTTTAGTTTTTCAAGTCAAGTTCTTAGTCAAGTTTCGTTTCTTTCATTTGTTTTTCGTAGTAACTTTAGTTGAGGTGGTCGTTTGATTTTATTTGATTTAAAAAAGAAAAAAAAATTAGATCTGTTGGTTGGCGTTAGTTAATGGCCCGCACCCAAGTTGAAGCCCAACTTAACGATATAATAGAGGAGTTAGAGTATTTTAAAAAAGAAAAGAAAGAAAATCAACGACAATTAAAGTCGGTGAATGAATTTCTTTTCACAGAATTAAGGGATATTTTGAATCCTGAGGTTTACAAACTGGTAAGTTTTCAGCTAACGTCTCAGTGGGGTAAATTAACTAGAGTAGAATCGACTGACGAAATCGTTAACGAATACGTCAAAGCCGTTCACGCTCTAGTAGAAAACCACGCTAAAGAGGCAGAAGACCTTAGAAAACAGCTTAAAAAGAGCGAGTTTAGGCGTAAGGAAGCTGAAAAACAACTTCTGAAAACAACAGAAGAAGCTGACCAGGAAATAGACCAGCTCACTATTGAGTTAAACAAAAGTTTAACAACTCAAAGGGAGCTAAGGGAAAAAGGTAAATCATCACCTTATCCTGACAGTTCAAAACACCTTATTCCGTTGCTCACTCCTCAACATACTTCTACACCAAAATCGTCTCTGGAAAGAAACCTGGTCAACACAGGAGTTCAAACCACAGTTGTAGAAGTATTTAAATCAAATAAAATCACTCAGGTAGAAATAGAAGAAAATTGCGAAATGCCACTTGAGAGTATAAGCAAGGTAGTTTCAAGGTTAGTCCCCATATTCAACGGGGAGAGAAATCATGAACTTTCACAAAGAGTTCATGAATTCTTAAACGCATGCGATCTGGCTTTGAAAATGGTAAAGCCAGAAGAAGAGGGGATCTTAGTGTCTCTAATCTCAACCCGATTGCAAGGCGATGCGTTTGAGTTAATTCGTTCAAACAATGTGAACACAATAGAGGGTTTGGCAAAACTGTTTAAAGACAGTTATTTAGTGCCAAAAACTCTGGACAATGTGATGAACGAATTAAAACAATGCCATCAATTGTTAGGCGAAGATGTAAAAGCGTTCGCTAGACGTCTAGCGAAACTGAAAGCTACATCTGTTGAAATTATTGACTCAAGATATTCCGCAACTGAGTCAGTAGGCCTCAAAAAAGAAGTTGAAAACACGGTGTTGACAATTTTTAAAAAAGGGCTAGTCGATCAAGCTCTTCGACAGTTTATGCTGGGGAGCAAAAGCAAAGATCTCAACGAAATCTCTGAGGAAGCCTTGAAAACTTCCTTGCTACTACAGCCAAACTCGATGGGCTATATGGGAGTTGGAACAACACCAAACTTACCTTTTGATCGTATTAGCTCAATGTACCAAATTCCCGGCACTTTCCAACAAAATTACAATAGCCTGACTCAAGCATATCCATCTATGCCTTCCATGCCTCATCTTTTTAACAATTATACTACACTACCTCACAATTTACCTCAAGTGACACAAGACTACACATCTAAACCCGCACAACATCCTTCACACATCACACATAATGAAACACCTCAATACATCCAGAATTTTCAAGACCCTCCCCACTCCAGCAATAGACAGTCAACAAGGTCTGCAAATCCCATTAAAACCTGTGGATTCTGTGGCAAGAAAAATCACAGCTATGTTGATTGTAATATTCGTAAAAGAACGCCATACTGCGACACTTGCGAGGACTATGGGCATGCTCAAAACAGTTGTCCCCGCTCACAAATACGAGCTACTCAGACAATAAGTCAAAGGCCTAGAGTCAAATGCAAGTGGTGTTCTAGGGTGGGTCATGTGGAGGACGATTGTTTCTCTAAGAGAAATTACCTCAAAGACCAGTCGGGAAACGCCCTGGGGGCCAATTTGAATCACTAAATTGTGCCCCAGAAAATTCGCTCTCCACAAAATCAACAACGAAAAATAAAAAAAACAAAGCAAAAAAAAGCAATGTAGACGAAGTAAAGCCATTAGCGCCTGTATTAAACGATCGACAAAAAGAAAAAAGAACACAAAACATTGACTCGGAGGAGTTAAATTTCTTTACTTTTGAGTCGATTCGTAAAACGAAGCAGAAATCAAGGCCACTAGTTTCTGGGACAAAAATAAACCTAGGTCAGTTTGGTTTCTTATTTCTGATTTTCAATCTTCGTTTCGTTTGGAGTAAGTGCTATTCAAAGGTGAAATTCGTCTATAACTTTTTGAATGATTATTTTAAGTGTTTTGTTTTGAAGTGTTTCAACCAGTATGCTTTGCCGAAAAGTAAGAAAAAAATATTATATGCATTTAGGAATCTTCGTAAGCATGACGTGTTCGTCGAGCTGCCTATGTCAATGGCCAAGTCCGAAAAGGTACTTCTTCTGGTCGACACAGGAGCAGACTCGAGCTTACTAAAAAGAAGCTCATTAAAAAATGCTACCAATATAAATATAAATGAAACAAAGCAACTGGGTGGTGTTTTCGGTGGAGTAGGTATGACAAAAGGCACAATCAAAACTTCCTTATCATTCCCCAACAATAAGTTCTGTACTAAGTGGAACGTTGTCGATGGTTTAGATGAAATACCTGCTGACGGTATCCTAGGACGTGATATCCTATGGAATCAAACAATCATCGACGCTGTTTCAAAAAGAATAACATTATTTAATAGGAAAAGAGAAGTTATAATCGAATTACCTCTAAAGTGTTTACCTTCTAAAATATCTGCAATACAGGAAACACAAGAGAAGTTCAAAATAGGAGCTCGGACACAAACAGCTGTTAAGCTTTATATTCCCAACTCAAAATCAAATGAATTGCTAATACATTCACAAGAGATTGATTGCGGAATCTACTTGGGAAATGCAATAGTAAAAGCAAACAATAGCTACGTCCATGTTCTTATCATGAATTGTACCACACAAGACTACTGTTTGGACGGAAATTTTGTTCCAAAGCATTCGAATTTCAAAAACTTTAAAATTATTAACCAGAGTGCGGAAAACAGAATATTGGCTAATTTTCCAAGACAACAGCTTAGTGAACGGGTCAGTACTCTGATTAGTTCCTTAAAGTTAGATGAAAACCTGAATAGGGAAGAGAAGGAGTCAGTAGAAAAATTATGCTCCAAATTTAATGACGTTTTCTTACTGAAGGGTGATAACTTAAGCTTCACACCTGTCTTAGCACACAGTATACCCACTAAATCTGACCAAGGACCGATTAACACTAAGCAATATCGAACTCCGGAGATTCATAAGAAAGAAATTGAAAGACAAGTACAAGAGATGCTTGATCAAAACATAATTTCGGAAAGTAAATCTCCATGGAATTCACCATTGCTTATTGTACCTAAGAAATCCATTGAAGGTCAGAAAAGGTGGAGGGTCGTTGTGGATTTCAGAAAACTAAACGAAATAACGATAAAAGATGCCTTTCCCTTACCAAGAATCGAAGAAATTCTTGACCAATTGGGACACTGCCAATTTTTTACCACATTGGATTTGGCAAGCGGCTACCACCAGGTAATGATCGATCCGGCTGACAAGGCAAAAACCGCGTTTAGCACTAGCAAAGGGCATTACGAATTCAATAGAATGCCGTTTGGGCTAACCGGTGCCCCAGCAACATTCCAAAGGATCATGAATCACATCCTGACTGGTTTGCATGGCATCGATTGTTTTGTTTATTTGGATGATATTGTCGTGTATGGCAAAAATCTTGAACAACACAACGAAAAGCTTGCAAACGTTTTAGCTAAGTTAAGGCAACACAACCTGAAGTTAAATATTGAAAAATGTAATTTTCTTCGCCGTGAAGTAACGTATTTAGGACACGTGTGCTCTGAAAACGGAGCTACTCCAGACCCATCAAAAATTCAATGTGTCTCCAATTTTCCCACCCCAAAGACAGTAAAGCAGGTACAATCATTTTTGGGGCTTGCGAACTACTATAGAAAGTTCATACCCAATTTCTCTCAAATAGCCGCTCCAATCACGAAGCTATTGAGAAAAGGGGAGGTGTTCCAATGGTCCCCAGATTGCGAAAAATCATTTAGATTTCTTAAAAAAGCTATTTCCTCACCACCTATATTGATATATCCAGATTTTTCGTTGCCGTTTATCTTGACAACCGATGCGAGTAACGAAGCTTTGAGAGCCGTTTTGTCTCAGGGCAAAGTTAGTGAAGATAAACCTATAGCTTTTGCTAGTCGATCTTTAAATCAGGCCGAAAAAAATTACTCAACCATAGAAAAAGAATTGCTTGCCATAGTTTGGGCCTGTAAGCATTTCCGAACATACCTCCTTGGTCGTAATTTTACTATCTATACGGATCATCGCCCCCTGATTGGTGTTTTTAATGTTAAGGACCCAACAACAAGACTAGTTAGGTTCCATCATAAGCTGTCGGATTATGATTATAAGATAATGTATAAGGCGGGCAAAACAAACTGCAATGCGGATGCACTCAGTAGGATCCCAATAGATACACATCCAATACAAGCTGTACAAACTAGGAGCAAGGCAAAAATAAGTGAGAACAAAAAACCTCAAAAAAATAATATATTGGTTGTAACACGAGGGCAAAAACAAAGACAGTTCGAAGATAATATTCAAGCAAAAGCAACTGTGGCTCCTAAACAAAAAACAACCTCTAAGGACAAGTTGAACATAGAGAGTACAAAGGTACCTATAGAGGAAAAGAAGAACGACCATGCCATATCAGAACAAATTCCTGAAGGTGAAATAATAACTGATTTGTCCAAAACATCATGGAAAATCGGACCGTCTATAGGCATGGGAAGTCATGGTCAAATATATTCAGCGTGTAAGGCATCGAGTTCACCAAAGAATCCGTCCGACTATGAATATGTCGTCAAAATTGAACCACATGGCAACGGGACGTTGTTTGTTGAAATGCATTTTTGTATGCACAATGCTCGTTCTGAAGACATTACACAGTTCAAACAGCAGCGCGGACTTAAATCTTTTGGGATGCCTTATCTAGTTGGTAAGGGATCACACGACATTAACGATGTGAAACATCGCTTCGTTGTAATGCCACGTTATGGAGACGATATTTGGAAGCTTTTCTTGGAAAACGGAAGAAGGATTCCAGAACACACAATTTATCGTCTTGCCTTACAGATGTTGGATGTGTATGAGTACATCCACGGCCGAACGTATGTCCATGCCGATTTAAAAGGAGCCAACATCTTATTAGGCTATGGGAAAGGCGGTGCTTCCCAAGCATATTTGGTAGACTTTGGTTTAGCTAGTCACTACACCCAAAAGGATTTCAAGCCAGATCCAAAGAAAATGCACAATGGTACAATTGAATACACATCTAGAGATGCACATCTCGGAGTAGCAACAATGCGAGGAGACTTTGAGATCCTTGGGTATAATCTAATCGATTGGTCAGGCGTGAGGCTGCCTTGGGAACAAGAAAACGTCCTTAAGGTTCCCATTAAAGTCCAGAAGTCTAAGGAAACTTTTATGAGAGATGTAAGTACTGGTTTGGAAAAACTATACCCCAGAGGAGTGCCAAATCCAATAATGGAATTCATGAAATACGTCTCTGCTCTGGAATACAATGAGACACCAGACTATGAAAAATGCCGAAAGATATTTCAATCGGGACTTAAAGCTCTTAACGCTAACAATTCAGGAGACTTAGAATTCAATCTAAAGTCATCACAAGACTCTAAAACAGGAAAGAAAATAATAACCAACTCAATGACAAAATAGTCACTGCCCCAAACAAAAGGGTTGTCACTTTAACGGATCCTGCTGATATTTTAACAGTTCTCCGTGATTTCCATGACTCTCCACTTGGCGGACATCAGGGAACATCAAAGACGTTAGCACGCATTCGCTGTCAGTTTCGATGGAAGAACATGCACAAAGACGTCGCAAGCTATATAAGGAACTGTGAAAAATGCCAAAAGAATAAATCTGGAAATCTAACGAAGATGCCAATGGAATTAACGGATACTCCATGTTCCCCTTTCGAAAAACTATATATGGACATGGTAGGGCCCCTTCCACTAACGCATTCCGGAAACAGGTATATTTTAACGTTCCAAGACGACTTGACTAAGTACATGGCTTGTGAAGCAATTCCGGATGCTGAAGCAGCCACTGTTGCTAGAGCCTTTTATGAGGAAATCATAACACGTTTTCTCATACCGAAAAAGCTCATAACGGATAATGGATCTAACTTTACTTCAAAACTGTTTTCTGAAACATGTAAACTTTTGAGAGTCAAGAAAATCCATATAACAGCCTACCATCCACAGGCCAATGGTTCACTAGAGCGAAGTCACAGACCCTTAGCGGAATATCTAAGGAGTTTTGTTGATAATGACAGCCAAAATTGGGACCAATGGCTTAGGCAGGCTATGCATGTCCATAATAATACTCAGCATACATCCACCAAACTGACACCACTTCACAGTTTGTTTGGCCTCGATTTTGTTATGCCTACAAATCTAAAAGGTAAAACTACTCCATTATATAATATCGAAGACTATCCGCAACAGTTAAGGTTTCAACTCCAAAGGTCGCATGAGATAGCTAGAAACAATCTAGAAAAAGCCAAAATAGCAGCGAAAAAACAGTATGACCGAAAGGTTAATCCCACGTCCTTTACAACAGGGCAAAAAGTGTTGCTTAGAAATCCTGTTCGAAAAAACAAGTTTTCACAAATTTGGTTAGGACCCTATGAGGTAGTTTCGGTTAGAGGTGACGTCAACACAACCATTAAAATGGGTAGAAAAACGAAGCGGGTTCACAACAACCAGCTAAAAGCTTTCCATCATTTATGATCTAATTTTAATGAGAATTTATTATCATCAATCCGTACAGTCTTATTAATTCTTTTTGTCTTTCCAGAATTTGAAGAAAAGGATTCACTAAAAGAAGCCCAAAGAACCAAAAAAAAAAAAAAAAAAAAAATATCTTAACCTAATTTAAACTGTAAAAAAAAGAGTGTTTCCTTATTTGCAACAACTTTTCAATAGTTGCATTAAAATTAAAATAAAATGTTTAATCTTAATATAAATTTAGTAGCAGTTGCGTTATTAGTTATAAGCATTTACCCCGGGCAGACGAATAGTGAACAGCCATTCAACGTCCAACAACTGAAGCTGACCTCACCAGTGGTGTTCGAAGCGGTGGAAAATGCTGTATTTTATAGTGATACGTGGACAATATTTACGAAGTTCACACCACTGGACTCCGGAATGGTTATTCAAATGGTGGAAAAGTGCGAACAAAAACTGGAAACCCTGTGCAGAAGCATTCCGGACGACGATTTCAAACGTTACTGTCAATTGATCGCTCAAGAGACTGAGACAAACATCGACAACTTACGACGAACTGCCTTTCGTATGAAACAACTTACACATGCTAAACGTCAAAAACGCGCACTGGAGTTCATAGGAGGATTTTCAAAATGGGCCTTCGGTACTATGGATAGCAAAGATGCTAGGAGCGTTTACCACCAGTTGGAAGTTCTCCACAAACAGGATGCGAGCTCGTTCGAATTAATGCACCGACAGTTAAGTGTCATGAAATCAAACTTCGACACGTTATCCAAACCCATTTCACAACTGACAGACGAAATCGAAAATATGGCTGTGAGCATGGGTAACCTTAGTGCCACTTTCCGAACGTACAGTCAAGTCACGAACAAGGAAATCGCGATGCTGAAAGCGACAAGTGAAGCGACTGCAATGACTTCAGTCATAACCACAAAAGTTTTAGAAGTCCAAAACCGACAATCCTTGGAACTTTCAATTTTGGATGACCTGTACCAAAATAAGATACATCCTTTGGTATTAGACGAGGGAAATATCACCGGACTATTGCGGAACATAACGAGTAAAGGAAGATTTTTGTTGGACAACCCCCTCATAATAAACCAAGTCGCCAAAACCTCGGTGTACCTTGACGGGGGAAATTTTATGGTAAAAATTATACTACCTTTACCCGAATATGTTCGGTACAAGGTCCAGAAAATATACCCCCTACCAACATCCTTTAACGAGAACTGGGACCTTGTGCTAGACACCAAGCATGAGTACATTGCCGAAGCAGAAAACCATGATCGTTTTGTCATCATGAGCGAAACAGAGTACGCACAATGTGCAATGGTATTGACAGGAGGTTCCCTCACCAGGACGGCTATTTGTCGGCATGAAAGACCCATCCTTACATCGGGATCTAATGAGTGTCTGGTAGAGCTTATACAGCACGCGCCATCATCTAAGAACTCTTGTAAATATGCTGCGATTCCCGCAACGGAGGCGATATTCCTTAAGATGACGTCCGCCAACGAATGGCTTTTCAAAGTTAAGGAAACGATGTCATTGAACGTGAAGTGTGAAACCCAAAATTACGCAGTAACACTGAGCGATTCGGGAATATTGCAAATGAAGCAGCCATGCGAAGCAATTGCAAAAGGGTTCAAACTGTTTTATGAATTTCGTGCTGAAGCAATAACTGAGTACAAACAGCCCATGGTAGACCACTCAGGACTCAAAGAAGCACTGTTGAGAAAAGTTAGCGTCTCGAAATCAGCACCTGTACCAGAGTTACTTCCGATAAAAATTGGCAATCATAAAAATTTTGCCAATATTTTAAATGAAGGGAAGAAGAGTATTGACGATTTAATTCAATCTTGGGACGGCCTGGAGGCAGAACGTAAAGCAGACAGCCAGGACTGGGAACTGAGTATTCATCGATATTCCATGATGTCCTTCGTTTCGTTAGTAGCAGTAGTAACCGCAGTAGTATTTTTGATCCGCTGTCTACGAAAAGGACCACCAACCATTCCGGCCCAACGAAAATATATAGCGAATTCCGAAGTGATAGAAATGCCAGCTTATCTACCAAAAAGAAGAGCGCCCGTAACACGACCACCACCACCACCAGTACAGACCGACAACAAAAGTTCAACAGTCTACGGAGTCACCTATGCTCGGGTGTAAGAAAAAAAAATATTCTTTTCAAAAAACTGTTATTTAATTTAAAATCGTAGAATTATATCAACTTAAATGTAAATTAACGTAAATACTTCCGAAAAAACAAAGCCCCATAAGTTAATAATTTCCTTAAAATCAGACAAGCAACACTAACTATGAACGCATATAAATCAATCCAATAAACATTTAATTTAAAAAAAAAAAAAAAAAAAATAGATCTATAAATATGTAATTATTTTTATTATTGAAATGATTAGTATGTACACATAACGCATATACTTACTACAAAGCAAGCAAAAATCATGTTCTGAATAAAAAAAAAAAATTTTAAAAATAAACATGTGAATATGACATCTTATGTAGATTTATAAGCAAATGCCTATTTTTCAGTGTTATATTTAAGCCAATATATATTGTATAAGATTTCGAGTTAATATACATAGCTAAACTAAAAAAAAAAAAAATATTATTTACACATAATCATACTACGTGAAATATTGTTAAGCTTTACTCACTATAAATGTATGTGTAATGTTTTGTCTGTGTGTTTAAGTTTCTAGTTTAATATTATTTGATTTGAATTAATAACGAATAGACATTGTGATTTAATCTGTTATTTTAGAATAAATTTAACATTTTAATGAATAAAAGAAGACAAACCTATTTCTGGAGACCTGGCTTGAACTATCCAACGGCGGAGGGATGTTATACACCTAAATTTGGTTCCTTCACCTTTACCTACTATGCCAGTAAGCATAACTGTTATTATGCATATTATTGCTTTATCAATATTATGCATACTAACAGTTTCCGGCCGCACTTATTGCGACATGGCTAAGTAGGTCAAGCTGAATTCCAGAATGCAAGTTAAGCAATGCATTCTGGAGTTCAATCAAAAGTTCCAGCCAGGTCAACGGAAATATGGTGAGTCTATTGTTAACCACCGAAACGAGAGGTTGTGTGTCTTTTTAATTTACATTACATTTCATTACATTTCGATTACGTACGTTACAATGGCACTCGTTTCCTCTTAACCAGAGTTATGTTTTGGGTTACAAAGAAAAATGAGCTACATTGTTTTGTAGTCGGTTTGCAGAAAAATGATCACCTCATCGCAAACCTTACAGATAAAAGTTGTTAAGGAACATATGCATGTGTGATCATTATTCATGACTGATTCCTCTGTCGATGAACGTCGGTTGGATGAGAAGAAAACAAGTATAACTCCAAATGCTGCTGACTTGTTGCAGTGAGGTTAACTGATTGGAATTAACGAGATAAGTTTTACCATTGAGTGAACTAAACGAGATATTTTACAATATAATTTACTATCCAATCAAGGTGCAAAGATCTCCTCTAGATCTTTCGTCTTAGGCTCGTATGTCTTTTCTTAGGCGGAGAGTCTCGTACTCAAAACGTTGGCTATTGCGCCGTCGTTTGCCTCTATAAGCGATAACGCTATATAATAGAGCGAGCAGAGTTTTAGGATTATTCCAATCTAAGCGTGTTGCTTTTAAAAATGGAATAATCCGGGGAGCGAAGGGAAATGCAAAAGTTAATTGAGCGAGTTGCTCTTGAAAAAACAAATGCACTGGTTGCTGGTTTGGAATAGACAACATTTATTTTCACTTTTCCTTCGTCTTTTATACACAATAATTTTCCTAAATTCCCGACCTTTGATAATTGAACCTCAATCACTTCACACCTCATGCCAGCATATCGCCATATCAGCATTATCGCTTCAACGTTCGAATGCATGGCTATTAATAAATGCAGACCACACAGTATGTATCCAGAGTACATTTGTTCGTAACATGAACCCTTAGCGATATCATTTTCTGTGTGTCGCTTGCCTTCGGTCATTAGCTCATTGCAAAGTGTATTCATGTATGTACATACTTTGTTGGCGCTTGCCTTAGGTCATTAGCTCTTTTAAAGAATATGTATGTTTGTGCATATGAGGCATGTTGGGAGTGTTCAATTATCAAAGTACGAGATGAGAAATGATCACTAGTGCGATCCCTTCACACCACCCTCCTGGGGGGAAAAAGATGAAATCTCGTAGCGCGAGGTTTCCTCTTTTCCGTGTCATTTTTACAATTTGGGGATCATTTGTTATGTTCATTTTTATATCATGTGTTACGTAATTAAATATGTTTGCTTTTTCAAATTTTCTTATTGTTTGTTATAAATGTAGTAAGCTCAATATAATTTTCTTCATGTATAATTAATTTTACAGCTATAGGTGTTATATTTTTGGATTTTAATATTACAAATTTTCTTACTGTACTTACTGCTATATATATAATATTTAAAATTTTTCTTAATATGTAATAGTGTAATATAATTATCAATAGCTTTGTATGTTACTTTTTGGATTTTGCATATTTGAAATTTTTCTTAGTATATAATAGCGTAATATAATTATCAATAGCTTTACATGTTACATTTTGGATTTTAATTTAAAATGTTCTTAATGCTACATTTACTTAAACTTATACATTTAAAATTTTCTTACTGTATGTATTTTCTTAAGGCTATATTCATTTAAAATTTTCTTACTGTATGTATTTAAAATTTTCTTAATGTATGTATTTAAAATTTTCTTAGTGTATGTATTAAAATTTTCTTACTGTATGTATTTAAAATTTTCTTAATGTATGTATATAAAATTTTCTTACTATATGTATTTAAAATTTTCTTAATGTATGTATTTAAAATTTTCTTAGTGTATGTATTAAAATTTTCTTACTGTATGTATTTAAAATTTTCTTACTATATGTGCACGCAAGGGTCTCTCCCTCCTTTTTTTTTTTTTTAAGAAAAAAAATTAATTCAATGCAAATAGGCATTGCTTTAGTATGTAGATATAGAATTTTTTTAAACGATTTTTGTGTACCTTTACTCTCTTTCCATCGTAATTGATATCACAATTTACACCGTCTTCGGACAATACTTCATATGGCCCTACGAAGATAGGGTCCAATTTCCTTCTATTTTCATTCCTTAAAAGGACTAAGCTTCCTTTTTCAAAACTAGTTGCTTTACTTCTTGCTTTTCTATCGTAACTGTCTTTTCTTGCATTCTTTTTCTCTAACAGCGCATCTCTCGTATCTCTGTGAGCAATTTGTAGTTTTTCTCGTAGTTCAATTACATATAATCTTCATAATTATACCTGGGATCTACTTGTTTCGTCAAATTTGAAGGTAACGTACATTGTCGTCCAAACACTAATTCAAATGGTGAGTACCCTGTTTCTGAATGTACTGCCGTGTTATAGGAAAACACATAGTATGGTAACCATGTACACCAGTCTGTGTGTTTTTCGGAAACGTAACTTCTAAGGTATGCTCCTAGGACTTTATGTGAGTTTTCCAATGCTCCTATACTTTCGTGATGGTATGCTGTAGATTGTATCTGTTCTATTTTTAGTAGCTTACACATATCCTTAAAAACTCGGTTGATAAATTCTGTGCCTTGATCAGAGGCTATTATCTTTGGTACTCCATATTTAAGAATAAAGTGTTCTACCAATCCTTTAGCAACTGTGCTAGCTTCTTTGTTTTCGATTGGAATTGCTTCAGTGAATTTCGTTAATTCGTCTCGTAATGTAAGTATGTACTTGTGTCCATTTACTGATTCATCCAAAGGACCTACTAAGTCTAGGTAAATTTTATCAAAGCTTGATTCAGCGGTTGACGTTATTTCCATAGGCTGTTTTTTGGGTGAAATATATTTGTTTTTCTGACAAACTGGACAATGTTTTACATAGGTAGCTATATCATTTTGCATTCCAGTCCAGAAATATTTTTGTTTAATCGTTTTAAGCATGCGGTTTATTCCTGCATGTCTACTTGTTGGTAATATGTGGTAATCATTGAGTATTAGTTTCTTCTTGTGAGGATCTGTTATTTCAATACATTTATTTATGAGGTGCACCTTTACATTACTATTTCTAAACATTTCTCCTAAGACTTTCTGTAACTCGTGAATTGTGTATTCTCGACGGCCGTCTGCGAGTTTCTTAATTTCTTCTTTTGTAATGTATAATTTATTAATTGATAATAGTCCGCAGATTTTATGCACGTCCCTCGACAACAAATCGCAAAATGATGTCGATCGGGCGGTAATGCTATCCTTGGGCTTTCTTAGGAGTATACAATTCATCTCTGGGATGTATGCCAACGCTTTGTTTGGTCCCAGGATTATATCTATATCTTTTTGATATTCGTCGTCCTCGAAACTGTTACATATTTTAAGCTCAACTATTTTATGCTCATTCTCTGGTGGCTTAAGCAATTCAGTGATTATACGATTATTTTCTTCCGTTTCTGTTTCTTGTCTCTTATTTTCTTGAACCGATTTTTCTGCCTGTGTTTGTGATCTTGTGACTACGCATATTTGGAGTTGTTTTAGGTTGTCGGAGTCTAATTGTATTCGACTTAAGGCGTCAGCTACGCAATTATCTTTTCCTGGTTTATATTCAACGTAAAAATTGTATTCTTCAAGTAGTAATCTGAATTTGGTTAGTCTACTAGAAGGTTCTTTTAGGGAAAAAAGGTATACAAGGGGTCTGTGATCAGTTATTATTTTAAATTTTCTTCCAAAGAGGTATGGTCGAAAATGCTTTACTGCCCATACTATGGCTAGCAACTCTTTTTCAATTGTACTATAATTCTTTTCGGCTTTATTTAGAGTCTTGCTAGCATAAGCTATAGGTTTTTCATTGAAATTTGAAAGTACTGCCCCAAAGCAAAGCCTGAGGCATCTGTATGTAATATGAATTCTTCTTTGAAATTTGGGAACTGTAGAATTTGCGGGCTAGTAAGTATTGTTTTTAAAAGTTGGAAGGATTTTTCACAGTTTTGGTCAAAATTGAAATCTACATTTTTTCTAAGTAATCTATTGAGAGGAATGGCTATTGTAGCAAAGTTGGGTATAAATTTTCTATAATAATTTGCGAAGGCTACGAATCTTCTTACTTCGTCAGCGTTCGTGGGGGTTGGATAATTATGCATAGCAGCTGATTTTTCGGGATCTGGATGTATTCCCTTGCTGGAAATTACATGTCCTAGATAAAGAACTTCTTTTCTTAGAAAAGCACATTTACCGGGATGTATTTTTAAATTTACTTCCCTTAGTCGATTAAATACATCGATCAGATTTTTGTTGTGATCGGTAAGGCTTTTGAAAAAAACTATTAGGTCATCTAGGTAGACAAAGCAGCGTGAGTAAGTGAGTCCAGCCATCGCAATGGACATCATTCTCGAAAATTTACTGGGAGATATTTTAAGTCCCATCGGAAGTCGTTTCAACTGAAAATGACCATCTTCCGTTGAAAATGCTGTCATAGGTCTACTTTTTGGTTCAAGTTCCATTTGGTAATAACCTTGGCTTAAATCAATACACGAAAAATACATTGCTCCTCCTACCATGTCATAGATGTCACTTATATTGGTTAATGGAAACTTATCGTCCTCTGTTCGTTCATTAACGTTTCGGTAATCAATTACCATGCGGAACTTTTGTAAGCCCGTAATAGGATCCTTTTTCTTTGGTACAATGAGGATCGGAGAGTTCCATGCAGAGACAGATGGTTCGATTATGTCGTTTTCTATCATTTTGTCTATTTCTGTTTTTATGTCTTGCTTTTGCGTATGCGGAAGTCGGTACGGTTTGGTATATTTTGGCGTAGCTCCTTCCTTTAAGGTAATTTCCGCTTGTCCTAAATGACTGTGCGTAAGTTTTTCGCCTTCTAGGTGGAAGATATCTTGATATTTAGTGACTATCGCTTTAATTTCGGCTTTTTCTTCATTGTTCAGGGTGTCGAAATTTACTTCGCTCAATATTTTCTTAGCTCTGGTATGTGATACTGTATTTTTCAGGTTGTCTGGGGAGACGAGTTCGTATGTCGAGGCGGATTGTGATATTGGTTCTGCCCACTTAAGGCTTACGCTTGTTTCGCGGGTGTTTAGAATTCGGATGGGTATTTTTCCTTCTTTGGCCTGTGATATTGATCCGGCCATGAAAACACCTTCACACAACTCTTGGGGGTGAAATATTCTAGATTCAGTGTGTTTTGTTTCTAACCAGTAGGTTGCTTCGCATCTTGGAGAAATGGTTACGGTGTTCAAGCTATGGTGTGATAGTATTGGTATGGATATTTGTCTGTGGTGTATATTCATATATATTTTTTTTTTTGTTAACTATTACAATTCCTATTGATAAAAATAATTATGTTGGCCGTTAGGTATTATACCTTGGCATTTCGGCGTTCGAGGTGGTCGGTGACGTCGGCAATTAGCTTTCTTCGAAAGTGTTGCATTCCTAGGTACGCTAGTCCAACCACTAGAGCGGTAACGAACATTAGCCCTAATATGATGGAGGTGTGGTCTATTGAGTTTTGACCGATGTTCGAGGCGTTTAGAATTTGGGGACCCGTGTTGATAATTTCTTCCTTACTTTCTTGGCCCCCCATGCTGGGCTAGACGATGGGAAGGACTTTCAGTCTATAACAAAATATATGAGTTTGAGACACCAGTTCGAGGAACCAACTCAAAATGGTTATGACATCGGTGTCCGGCCACTTGTTGCAGTTAGAATTCCATTTATCGTATAGAAACTGGAAAAATTGGGATCCACTGCAATTGTTTGATGCTGCAGTACGTAAACCATGCAGTGAAGATTTTCTGTCAATTCAAAAGACTTTTCAAATGGAAATCAGGTCCTGTCACGGTCGCCATGCAAAGATCTCCTCTAGATCTTTCGTCTTAGGTTCGTATGTCTTTTCTTAGGCGGAGAGTCTCGTACTCAAAACGTTGGCTATTGCGCCGTCGTTTGCCTCTATAAGCGATAACGCTATATAATAGAGCGAGCAGAGTTTTAGGATTATTCCAATCTAAGCGTGTTGCTTTTAAAAATGGAATAATCCGGGGAGCGAAGGGAAATGCAAAAGTTAATTGAGCGAGTTGCTCTTGAAAAAACAAATGCACTGGTTGCTGGTTTGGAATAGACAACATTTATTTTCACTTTTCCTTCGTCTTTTATACACAATAATTTTCCTAAATTCCCGACCTTTGATAATTGAACCTCAATCACTTCACACCTCATGCCAGCATATCGCCATATCAGCATTATCGCTTCAACGTTCGAATGCATGGCTATTAATAAATGCAGACCACACAGTATGTATCCAGAGTACATTTGTTCGTAACATGAACAGCGTTGCCGAAGTGGCACAATTGTGCCATTTTGGCACCCTTCAGTCTTGATTGGCACCTTGGCACCTTTAGCTCTCATTTTGGCACCTTAAGAGCTTGATACATTTTAATGAAGAAAACTTAATAAAGTCATTTAAAAAAGACTGAAAAGATTGTTTTTTTTTCAAGTAGTGAAATACACATATCGTGTGTGTGTGTGTACTAATTCATGCCCAAATAAACGTAATGGTACTTTTTGAAAAAGTAGGGTAAACGAACTAGTATCCCATTTTGTAACCATAAATGCTATCGCAGACACTTATTTACATTTTTCAATAATATAGCGTTCAAGTAAATTGCAAAGAAATCATTGTTGAAATTAATAAAACAACAATTCAGAAAAGTTCCATTTTCGTTAGTATCCGGACACCAAAATTTAGTATCCGGACGCTTTAGTTTTAGTATCCGGACACAATCATTTTAAGAGGCAAGCTCTGTCCGGATACAGAAAATACATGATAATCGCACATAGTTAGTATCCGGACAGCATGTAACGCGACCGCACCTTCAAACCTTAAACAATAAAATGAGGCGTAGTTCTTAAAATACGCGTTTCGAGTACCTGAAACCTTGCATGCATGTATAAAACACATTGAAGGACCCATGTGTGTTGACGTTTGTGGATTTTTTTGTGTGATTTATCTATTAATCGCAAAAAAGGTCAATGTGTCCGGATACTACTGCGATTACCCTATTTGTTTTTTGTGTTTTTAAATATCTCTCTATCTTTCGAGGGCTGGTGGCACCCAGTTGGCACCTTTGGTTACTGAAAATGGCACCCTAAAAAATTTTACTCCGGCAACGCTGAACATGAACCCTTAGCGATATCATTTTCTGTGTGTCGCTTGCCTTCGGTCATTAGCTCATTGCAAAGTGTATTCATGTATGTACATACTTTGTTGGCGTTTGCCTTAGGTCATTAGCTCTTTTAAAGAATATGTATGTTTGTGCATATGAGGCATGTTGGGAGTGTTCAATTATCAAAGTACGAGATGAGAAATGATCACTAGTGCGATCCCTTCACAAAGGAACTATGAACAACTACAGGGAGTTTTCTTTTTTAAGACATGTGGTTTTCCATCTAGCGATTCAATTCCCTTTTCGGAGTTTATCTTTTTGACTGAATTGGCAATTCCTCCGTTAATAAATTCATTGCCATGAAAAGCGTTTTCTCGATTTACCGCTTGGAACTTGCCGATTATTGTAGGTCATCTCCATTTCCTCACAGAGCATGGTTGTGAGAAATGTGCTAGGCTCTGGGACTCCTCGTTCTGTTGCGCTTGCCTATTAATTTTTTTTTATTTAATTTGCTTGATTTATGATCAATTTAATTTGCTATTTTAAAGTAAATTGTAAGGATAAAATATACTTATTCTGAAAAACGGTTTATCGCCCATCAGAGTCGGTAATTCGAGCCACAATGGATCGGCTTCGCTCACTGTTAACTCAAATCGATGATGCCAATTCTCAGAGACACCGTACAGTGAGTACCGAAGATGATATTGCAGCTGTGAAGCAGAGTATCGGAGAAGACCCGAATGAGTATATCCGCAATCGCGAAGGTATCGGAGAAGACCCGAATGAGTCCATCCGCCACCGCGCCCAACAATTGGAAGATTTTGAGAAACTATCTTGGTTTGCAGCCTTAAAAAATCCAACTCGTGAAAGAATTGAAGCCAAATAAACATAAAGCGCGTTGCAAGTTCGGTGAATGGGCCCAAAGCAAGATGGCAACCAATCCCGATGTTTGGTGTGCTCTGTGGACACAGGGAATCATTGGCCCATATTTCTTTAAAAATAAAGCCGGCCATACTGTTTTAGATATGGGAAAAACTCTAGAGCATTGATCAATGACTTTTTTGTGTCTGAATTGGAGGATGTTAATGTGGACGACCTTTGTTTCCAACAAGACGGTGCTGCATGCCAAAGAACCAATAGGCAAACAATCAATTAATTGAAGAAAACTATTGCTGAGCTCATTTTCTCGGGTTGGCGTAGGTCGCCTGTGGCGAGGCCTCGAAGATCGTGCGATTTAACACCGCTGGACTATTTTTAGTGGAGAAAGTGGGTTAAGGTGAAACCGCTTGTCTGCGCAAAGAGTCTCGAGACGTTTCACGCCATGAAAGGGAATATACGGCATGTTTTTGCTGACATACCATTTCAAATGCTGCAAAATGTGGTCAAAATTGGGTCTCTCGGCTGGAATTTATCGAGTCAGCAAGTTACAAGTTACAAGTTACAAGTTAACTTTATTGAGGCATATAAAATCTGTACATTTATATTTAAAAAAACTATGTATGCATTTCATTTTTGGTCGACTTCATGATATGTCTGACTGTAACATAAATTCAAAGTATTTCAAAAAATATAATAAAAATAAAATATGTAGTCGATAATTAACATATTGATTTGATTACTTGCTCCCGGTAATCAATACTCGGCTTTGCTCTTTTATGGCATTCTTAACTTAATGACTAGGACTAGAACTAAAAAACTTAAAAACTAAAAATCCACAGTTTTGAGGAGGATATCTTAATTTATATCAGGTATGATAAAGTAGTGCAGATATTAAGAAATCCCTATTAATTTTCTTATCGAGTCAGCTGTGGCCGCTTACCTGAAATCATTTTTGAAACATAATGGAAAACTCTTACCTTTCTGATAAATCTAAACTCTTATCCATTAAATTATATGTGATTTATTTCTTTTTGAAAACCACTCCTCTAAAAACAAAACCGTTACATGTGCTGAGACTAGAACCCATCGGCACCGTGTTGTGTAATCCTATCGCATATTACGACTATAATGTTAGAGCTCCTGAAAGTCTCGCACAGATTATAAGCTTCACAGCCTCTCTTTGAACGTAGTTAAGTTTGTTTTCTTTTTCATATTCTTCTAGAAAAGAGCCACGGGAAAAGATCATTATACCACAGATTTTAGCAAATCCTTGTACAAAAACTCTCCCTGTTTGATTATTACGAACTCTTCCTGAAATTTAGTCTCAAGTAGTTAACAAGATTTTCATTAGCCTTAGTTTCACTACGAACTCCGTTTGGAGTGCTTAAAAAGACTAAAATAATATCCTTACCAACCCACTCTTTTTTCAGAAGTTTTTGCTATAAGTCTTTTGTGTCGGGATCCTTTTAGGTGCCTGAGAAAATTTGCA
Source organism: Melanostoma scalare (assembly GCA_949752695.1). Classification (NCBI taxonomy): domain Eukaryota; kingdom Metazoa; phylum Arthropoda; class Insecta; order Diptera; family Syrphidae; genus Melanostoma; species Melanostoma scalare. Next base: position 182,715,132 of record OX456986.1, on the reverse strand, counting down.
TTCTTTATTGATAATGCAGAATACCTATTATTACTGTTTTTTCTTTGCCATTGAATTAATATTTTCTATTCCAACAAACCGTCTTCACTGGTAGATAAACTTAAATGCACCTGCTTGTTATTAATTTGGATTCAGGGAGTTTCACTCCATGCAGCTTCCTATCAAGAATACGAGCTACTTACTTGCAGTCACTCTGTCTTCTTTATGCTTCCACAAAAAGCCATTGAAATTGAACTAACTACCATTCTCAAGAGGTGCAAAAAGAAGAACCAGAAGGAAACATTTTCTAAGGTAAAAAACAGACTGTAGTACGGCAATCCATTTAATGTAAATGCAAGTATCTACACATATAGCTTTTGCTGGCGGAGAAAAACTGAAGAAGAATTAACAACCCCTGAAACACAATCATCCAACAATGAGATGATGAATGCTCCACGAAGAGGGTTCACTACGAATTTAATTTACAAATAAGAACTTATATTAAGTCGGTTTCGGCTCGTCCCCTACATCAACCCGTCTGCTGTCTTCTTCGATTCCTTCTTTTACTGCAAGAAAACTGCAAAGTAGGATACTCAAACTATCTACTGTAAAACAACCCTACCGTACAGTTGTTCCAACACGGCCAAAATAGAAACGGCACTGAATGAAAAAAAAAAAAAACGTCAGAGCGGAACTTCTGCTTCAACAAAGAAAAACAAGGCGAAAAGTCCTGCATTGACATTCGAAAAAAAAAAAAACCTGCAAAAAAAAAGCCTTCCTAAAGGACTGCGAGAAATAGAAAACCCCCTCCTGTCAAGGAGCACCAACCAACCATGCTACTGAATGTAGCGGAAATTTCGCGTTGCAGATGTTTATAAGACGGTGGTGGTAGCAAGGCAACGCAAGGTGACTCCAAATCTGCCAGAGTTCACATTTAATTACGACCGGAAAAGTTTTATCAGGTGAAGCATTTAGATTTTTAGGATAATACTCGTACCATTTCCCTGCAAAGAATACTGAAATGAACTTAAAAAAAAATAAAACGGAAGAAATTGTAAGAAAACGCAAAAGAGTAAGTTTGCGTCGGATTGCCAGGCTGTAGATAGAATGGAATAAACACATACATCCCCTCCCCAGTTTTTTTTGTATATTATGCAAAAAGATAGGCCTTCAGTGTTTAATTTCGCTGAAAGTTTTGTTGCAAGGCGCGCCTAATAACCACTAATTAAATAAATCATGCAACGATAATTTAGTAGGTACAGCGTAAGAAATTAATTTGAACATGAAGTTGTGTGTCGCGACAGATATTAAGTCTACATTTGGGTTGTAATCAGATTTCAAGTGTCATAGAGGCCATACCGTGCAGAATGAACAAAGAGAACGAAAAATGAGTTTTATGTAAATTCCATAGAAAAACTTCTTAAAGTTTGCAGTTTGAATGTAGTTGAGGTGACACATCAATATATCAGAATGATTAGACACCTTGACTCCTAAGCAAAGCGCCAGGAAATATATTCAATCAACCACCACGAGATCAGGCTCTGGATTCCGTAACGTCTTAGATTACTAATGTCTAAATAAAGGGTATTAAAAAAGAACCGGTTTAAGAATCTGAAGAAGTTACCAAAATTTGTAGGACGAAAGTTGAAAAGGTTCCAATCAACTCCTGAAAGCGAAATTATAACACAATCGACGATAGATTGAATGATAAATCGTCTAAAAAAATACGGAATCTGGGCTCTGATATCGATGATCTTTTAGCAACAATGAATTCTTGAGGCATTAATGAAAGGCGAATGACAAAAATTAGAAGTCCAGCTGGAACTATCAAAGCATTCCAAGGCACTAGTTACAGGTGTACAGCAAGGCCTGTAGCCGTCAACTCATGAAACATCTTAGGGAACGAAAGCTTCTCAATGTCCGACAATAAGGCTTTTATAGTAAAAGGTCCACGGGTGGTTTGATGGCATATCTAACCGAAAAGTGAAACCAATCTTCACACTGTTTTGGAGAAAGTAAGATTATTGCGCTTGATATTTGTAAGACAGTTGAAAAAGTCTGTCATGAAGCTCACTTATCGGAAATGCGTGCTTTTGGTATCGATGATTCTCTTCTTCGTTGAATTAGAAACTACCTTTCAGACCGTTCAATTCAAGTAGTATTGGATGGCTTCAAGTCTGATACCCACTTCATAAATGCTGGTGTGCTCCAGGGCTCCGTTTTATCTTCAACTCTCCTCCTTATTTTCATAAAAATTATTGTTGTCTTAAACTTCTAATCCTCTTCACTGCTTTACTCACGACGACTCAACCCTTAGATTTTCATGTTCGTTTCCAAATTCACGTCCCTGCTCTTCGGATGTGGAACTGAAACGGTTGCGTATGATAAGCTCATTAAATTTTGACCCTCACAGCATTGTTTCATGGGGTCATAAAAACGGAGTAGAATTCAATGCTTCGAAAACTCAACGCTGTTTCTTGTCGTTGAAGATTGACATTCACCCATTGCCATTATTCATGAAAAGTACCTGCATCAAAGAAACCGAAAAGCCGTCATTACTTAGTATGTGTGTAATCGCTGATCTTCGTTGAAATTACCAATAATTTGAAGTCGCCAAAAATTTTGATTTCTTAAGACGATGGAAAAATTCTTCACCCATCTGGCAACTATTTACAAAGCCAACATCCACGCTAAACTGGAGTATAATTCCCATAACTGGTCAGTTGTTTCCCAGATGTTGGGGCCTACTTGATAGGGTACAAAATAGAGCGTTGAGATTGATAGGTGATATCGTAGAATCGATTGATTCTCTTGAACATTGATTATATGTTAGCTGGCTCTCTCTTTTTTATCGCTTTTTCACAAACAGTGCTCTAGTGAATTCGCCAGCTCATTCCCCCCTGAAAGAATTTAACCGCAAACACCCGCCACGCCAGGAATGCTCATCAGTTTTACCTTGAACTTTACCCTGGGGTGATAGTAAAGTGTAGAGATTCATTTTCTAGTCGCGCTACCCAAATGTAAAATGCTTTGCCGCATTCTGATTATCTCCTGCATTACTCTTCACAAAAATTCAAAGCAACGAGCATCGGTGTTTCCTATTCAATCTTTTTCTATTATTCTAAAAACTAGCACTTTGTTTTTATATTATTACGTCTGTTTCTTTACTGAAACTATAAAATAAGATAAGATTTTGTCTTTTTGCTTCTTCGGATATCGAGTAGGATAACTTCAGCAGTGTGAGAGAACTTCCCATTGAAATAACTCTGAAAAGGTGTTAATGTTTTATTAAGTTTTGCTTCCTATAAGCAATTAACACATTAACTTAAAATCATCACTGAAACAAATTAGCATTGAAGCTCTCAACGAAGACATTAAAAATTAAAAAACGGAAAGATTCCTTCAAGGGCTTAAGTTTATGACTTATGCAAAGCAATTAAATAAAAAAAAGTTACAATCTACTCCCATTTCATGAAGGTTATCAACACATAAACGTTTGAGCTGCCTCCACAAAAAAGAACTCTTAATTAAGCCCCGGCATGACAGTTCTCAGAAGCAGTATAATTTAAGGCTTATGTTTTAATAATTGACATCATCTCCATAAAGTTCATGTCATCATATACATGTACGTATGCATACGTACTACAAAACAGTACTGTATATGTCACGTACAGCTACGTTGCAAACGACTCTCACCTGCAAAAACAAAAAAAGAAGAAAAAAAGAGCAACAAACTCCTTAAAGACCAACCTAGCTGGATCTTCTTAGCTCTGCCACTTCCGCATCGTCAAACCATCTTAAAAGATGCATATAAAATTTAATTAAAATCCCACCACTAGAGTACTAGAGTAGCAGACGTCATCATTAACAATTTCCACAAGTAAACGATTCTCTTTATATAAAAAGAACTCCTGAGCTCACACAAGCCGCACAAAGGATGTGACTTCATTCCCTTAAGTAAATAAAACATCTTGCAATGAATGCGAATGAGGGGGGGTTTATAATAAAATGAGAAGTATAGTGATGAACAAAAGAACCAAAGACACATCATCCAACGCCCAACTATTTCAAAAAGCAGGTGAAACCACCCATTCCGCATCTTTCTGTCACTATCAACAAGCGGTTGGCAGCCATGGTGGATTGGGAGTTAAGTGTGTATTCTAAGAAACATGTTAAGGGAATTTATTTGAGTGGCTTAAGTAATCGTTTTTTTTTTTATTTTTCTCAACATTGTATCTTACAAGGGAGTATAAGGTTTGGTAACTATAATTAATGACTTTGCTTGCTAACCAGAAATGTTCTTGTACTGTAAGGCTCTAATCACGGTTGAGCTTTTTCGCCTTTTTTAAAGTCTTGCGACAAGTCACAAGTCGGAGTATTTTATAAAGCTTTAACTATTTCTTCCGTGTTTCAAAATGTTTGCTTGTGAACCTGATAACCTCATTTTAGCTTTATGATTGCGACTTTTTTCAGGGCTTTTCTGTGGCAGCAAAAAACCAATTAATTAGAAACGAATATTCGTCCCGTTAAAAAATTCATCAGCTTGAAATCTTATAGCCTTCCTCATTAGGGCTTTAGCTTTCGAAATTGAATTTTAGTTCCTTTCCGACTTTTTGAAACGACATTAAGTTGCCACCCACATTACATATAGAAACTTTTAGCTGTCTTAATGAAGGATTTCTATTTCACTGAAAAGAAGTATCGGTCAAAAATCTTATGACCCGTTTTCTGTGCCATTGTATACAAAGAACCTTTCGCCTCTGGTTTAATGTACGCGGCTTAGTGGTTGGCATCTTTGTCGTTGGAAGTTCGAGCCCCAGAAACATCCTATTGTTTTCCAAAGATAACACTTTTCGCCAATGAATTGCAAGTCCTCCGTAAGTATTTACACTACCGCGAAAAGCGGTTTCTCACTTAGCCATTCAAAATCGACAAAAGAAAGTGGGATCCCTAAATTCCTTAAGCGGTAAGGTTGAAAGAAATGCTGGGCTAACCAAGCTCTGTTAGGCTACCCTATTTATTTATTTACTTCCCTTTTCCTACCATTTCATTCATTTCCGTGAAAATAAGGCTCAACTCTCAAAGTCTTAAGGTTACCCCTGCAAAATATCACTACTTATTTCATATATGGGGAGTAAATTGACGAATGGACGATACTTTTTTTTCTTTCACATCTAAGAATCCACGATTTTCTGTTTTCAAATTTTCAAAAAAAGGTGGCCTGTTGCCTTAAGATCTTTCATTTTAACAAGTAAACTCCGTTCGACTGTGACTGAGCATCTTTATAGAAACGGTTTTTTATATCCAAAACCCCAAGTTCGCAAAACCGTTCAACCTAGTTCCTAACTTTATTTTAAATCAAATGCAAAAAACTCCTCCTCCTGGAAAACAGCAAAAAGGAATAAAAACGTTCCCACCCGCCATACGCAGTAAGTTCGAGTTCTTGAGCTTGGATTCTGCCTGCGGGTATGTGAATATAACCAAACTGTAGTCTTACAATGTTATCTGTCAAGATTTACCTTTAGGTAAAGAATTTACGGCAGAAAACTTCGTATAAAATAGTCCCTAATGTAAAGTGGCATTGAAACGAAGGAAAAGGTACTCCTCTATGGTTACAAAATTCGTTTTAATGAGTTTGGCAGCAAATGAATCTTACTTAGAATATTTATCACCACGTGTGTCGTGTAAAGTAATTCTGATGCAAAAGACGAGGCATATGCATTCGCGGTGATTAAATAGCCCGCTGGATGATTTCAAACGAAGAGCAGTTTTCTTCCATTAATTAAACTTTGCATTTTGTGCTCATTAATGTGCCTATCCTCTGCCTAAAGCTTCGTAATATGTGTGGGGTTGTTGGTTGGGATTTTCTTTCTTTTTTTTTTCTATTGCAAACAAAACGAAAGGTAGATAATGACAAATTAAAACACAAAAGTTTTCTCATGATTTTCAAAAAGTTTGCCAACTCGAATTTTTCATACTTTCTGCATTTATTTTTCACTTTTACTTCTGGCAATTGTATGTTAATCAGTTGTGTGCTTTTTTGTTCCTCAACTAGACTTTGAATAAGAAGAAGAAGAAGCCATCATAAAGAAGAAATAATGAATTTATTTCAGAATTAATGTAGAAACATAGAAACCAAGAAAACTTGCACCTGGCACTCTCCTGGCAGCCAAACCGGAGTAAATAAATGTCCCTATATCTTTGGAGCTAGGAATAATAAATCAGATGAAGGCAAAGTAAAAAGCGAACTTTATCTAAAATCTACAAAAAAAAAAGTTCTACAAAAGGACAAATGAGCGAAATGTAGATTTCACTCAACCATTTGCGTGAGCGTAGATATGTCCCTGATTTTATTTACAGGATTAAATAACTTTACCACTTTGTTTTTACTTAAACCTTTTTTAATGTTTGTCAAAAAATATCAACTTATTGTGTAGTTTAGGGATACAACTTCCTTCAGTGAAAAGTAGAGGCTGGTCTTTTGAAAGCTGTTTACAATCCCAAAAATACGGCTATGTTTAGTAAATCTGAATGCTGGAGGGGAAATCATTTATCAGTCGGCAGTTGAGTAAGTTGATCGCTTTATTTCTGACATACATCTTAAGTTGAGCCGTTAACTCAAAAAAACCAAAGATACATACCAACATGTTGAAAGTACATACCACAAAACTGGCATTTACACATTCAATTCTGATTACATACCAACTAATAGCTTCATGTTAGCTAATTGTGGCAGGAAAAGTCAAGTCAGTCGCAAGTTGGATAAATGCACTGCAGACAAATTGTTGAAAGATCCAAAGCCGTCGCCGTAGAGAAAATTTGACCTCAAATGTCGACTTATTGTCACGAGGACCTTGCACGTTGCCGCAAAGTCGATGAAAATGACTGGCAGATAGATCATTGATGAAAAGAAGTCTGCTCGACAAATAAATGGATCCAGCCATTGAACTCATAGCACACGCATAAAGTACCAAAAAAAGCCAGTTTCTAGGCCCTATCGGATAATTTGGACCCCATCTCAAGTGTAAGATGGTTTTCCTCCAATTAGAAACCTTGTTGACGGTAACTCCTGTGTAATGAAGCTATTGAAACCTCAATCGAAAAATTCAATTCGGCTATTCCATTATGTGTGATGGACTTTCAAGAGACAATTTGGGAGTCAAGAATATGAACGAGAAAGTGTCACGAAACGGTGCTATTGGCTCCATAGTGGAAACGTTGGATAGACTTTACCAAATTTGTCAAACAGATGTTTCTGCCAAAAGATCAAGTAGTTGAACTATATGGACTAAAAGATTAGGTGAAAGACCGCTAGGATACACTCATTAACATTAACAAAAGGGCAAGGAGAGCTTATAGCGTTCGAATGGGTATGGGTAAATGGCGCACGTCAAGGGGTTATGCCTATCCTTACAATGCTATAAAACACAGTGCATTTAGGGAAATAGGGGGGGATCTAATGGGAGACACCGATGGTACCCGTGATGGATGGTAAGCATATCCACCTGCTAACCCAGGGGTTCGAGGTTCGAATCCCAGTAGAAGCAAAAATGTTTTTTCACGGGTATCGACTTTCGCGAGGAATTGGCAAGTCCTCCGTTTGTAAATTCATTTTCATGAAAAGCTTTTATTATTTATTTTATTTTACCGACGGACACTGCTTTCAAACTTTTGTGAGTCGTAGTGTAGAGGAAAAACATAGTCAGGTAAAGCATTAAAAGTAAAAAGTGTAGTGCGATGTTCGACTAAGAAATTAATCTCTTTACTTAATTGTACGACCGAAGTTGGGCTCAAGGTGAAACTGATGAGCATTCCTAGCGAGGCAGATGTTATGGCTTAACCATTTCAAGGGAGGAATGCGAATGCCAGTAGTTATTTCATTAGAGCACTGTTTATGCATCACAAAAGCAATATCGATAAGAGTCTATCATTCATCGTCAAGGGATTGTCTCGGAAGCTGTGACGATCATAGATGGAAGGCACTTATGTTGCTGTCACAATAGGATCAATTACGTCATTTATAGCAACCAGAGAGGCTTAAGAAACAAGCTATTAGTGATACATTACGACCAAATGCATCGTTTTAAGAACGATTTTTCTGGAACAAAATATTCTAAGAAAACTACAATGTAACGTAACGTACTGTAATGTTTATCGAAAGAACATTTCACAAAAAGGGGCTGTTTGTGTTCACATAGAAACATAACTGAGGAGTATACAGAAGGAGACAGGTTCTCGTCTAATCTAGAAAGTTCCATAATGTGGTATGCTTTTTTATACCAAAAAGACGATGTCAGAGTCAGGTTTTATTTTAAAGTAATGGGGTAAGGATTGGTTAAGACAACGTTTGGTTATTAATTTATTTATCGAACCTGTGTCCCTGTTCTGTAACTATCGCCTCGGCGCGGCGATAAACGGTAGAAAATGGAACAAAATTCAATGAATTTAGTAGGATTTCGTTCCATTTTCCACCGTTTATTGCCTGCTTTTATCGAAGCGATAGTTACAGAACATAGGCACTGGTGAACGCTACAGTATATTGAACTTATTCCGTTTGGAAGCGGGTAGGATCGACGCGACGCGACGGCGCAGCGGCCTATTAAGCTCGCCGAAACCATGACAATAACCTCTTATATTGAATCTAGATTCTAGAAAGCGGCGAGCTTAGCAGATTGCAAGAAGCGTAGCATACTTCAAGGTGGTACCTTGGAAAGCAAATAGTAAAGTGTTGAGCTCAGAATGATTTAAAGTGTTCGAAGTGTGGATTGCATTAGCGATCGTGTTTTGTTCAAACTGAAATTTGATTAAAATTTTAAATATAAAAAGTTCAAGTCATTATTGGCTTACGAAGCACCATAAGGTTCAGTAAGAAGGGCAAGAGCTTATTCCCCATTAAATGTTGCGTAGCAGCACTTGCAATTTCAATGCTTTCCCATTTAAATATTGGACACAGTTTTTCCCTCAGTGCACTTCCAAAGAAAAGTCCGATATCTAATTTACGGAGTCCTGGTAACTTTTAGTTTATCATTTTCACAATTTAGTTTGTTTTTTTTTTTTTGTTTATTTACTTAAAGAGGAGTAGACTCGAATCAAAGGAATTAAATATTCTGGAAAAAAGTAGATATTAGCAGTTTCACAAAAGTACGTCGCATAAAGTTCTTCATTTAAAGGAAAGTCGTGTTCTAATACTTCTCTATTTTTCTAGACTTCTTGCTATCTCTTTTTTCTTCTACTACATTTTCATAAAACAACGAGGGGCTTGAATTTGTATGACTTATAAAAATGCCTTCTTCTATCTACAAATTTATGAAACTTATTGTTCCTACAATCAGTATGCTTGTTTTTTCGGGAATACTAGGCTTACATCATCGTGCTTGATGTTAAAGCTGAAGTCCATACCTGAACTTTGAATACTTTCTCGTTCAAAATAAAGGACAATAGAGTAATAAAAACTCCATCTGTTAGATGTCCCCATTTTCACAGTCGAAATAATATCCTTCAGCAACACATACACCTAAATATAATTCTACTCTGTGTAATTGTACCTCTTATCGCATTTTAATGATAATCCCGAACTTATAACCAAGCAACACTTAAGAGCATACAAAGTTGTTTTCCCCCCGAAGACTTATTTAGGATGCAGCGAGTATAGCGACAGCGAGCCATACTCAATTTCTTATCTCCAACTCAGCACAACAACTCGAACCGCTGTAAAAGCAAAATTAGTTTCTCAATTGCACTCTGTTGGTGGGTCGCGTTCTTCTATCACGGCCGGAGCTGGGAAAGTTGCAAAATGCTATCCATTCGCTGTTATTATTCCCACAAGGATACTCATTTTCTACTTATCTCATTGTTTTACATTGGCCGCACTGGCCGCATTAAATGCTGCCTCTTGTCACCACAGTGGCAATTCCAAACCAACAACCAACGCAACGAACGTAATGTGGGTATGGTGGGGAGTGTGCTCGATTGCGATGAAGGGGAGTGTTTGAAAATTCATCTAGTCACCAGGATAGTATAGAAAATATATTCTGGATAATAACGTTATAGCAGGACTGGAAAAAAAACCAACATGGATTTTCTTTTATTTTTTGTAATTGCAAATTGTAGTGCTGTAAGGCACCAGCTGTGTTGTACTGCCAAAGACAACACAATCCTAACAATGAGAACGATACAGCTACTGAAATTGGGAAACTTCATTAGGCCTGTGGGAAATTTTCAGGATACAAGAGTTTGAAGTCCTTGAATCTGCGTGTTGTACAGTCGGATGTCGTGCCTGAGGCAACGCAGGAAAAATCAAACTGTTGTTGAACGAAATTGAAGTGTGTGTGTAATTGTCCGAGTAAAAATCCATAAACCTTTGGTAGTTGAAGGTGTTTTAGTCCAAAAAATTACCTTTTGTTAAGAACTGTAGCTTTTGTGTGTTGTTTAAATTTGTTTTCATGATTCCAATACAAAGAGCAAAAAATGCTTGGAATTGGTGATTGTTGCTGATGTGTCAATAGTTGTGCGAATGTGAGAATAGAAGAGAAAGCTGGGAAATTCGATTTATGTTGTTGAACTAGGATAAAAAAACGTGTTCACCTTTGTAAGATTACAATGGAGGTTAGATGATGAAATGGAAAGTGATTGGGAGGGAGGAGGTAGAGGTAGTAGTACAGGTAGAGGTAGAGGTAGAGGAAGAGGTAGAGGTAGAGGCAGAGGTAGAAGTAGAGGTCGCCACCTGAGAGTATAAGTGCCCCATAGACCACTTTTTCGGGAAACTGAGTTAATGATGCAGTTATACTAATTCGAATATTCTCTATCGTTTGGTCCTATTCCCATTGCTCTATCTCTATTATTAACAGAGTTACGAAACCCACTTTTGCTCTACAGACCACACATTTTTGGGTTCTCTTAGTGCTTATTTGCCTTATATCCAAAATTTGTACTACGTGAGGCAATTTTTGTAGAGAAGTTGAAATAACAAACACTTAGTGCTTAAATGCCCTATAGCAATGGGCAATGGATATAGAGCAAATTCAATTAAAATATATTGTCAGTGCTTAATTGCCCCATATCCACAGGAGCTAGGATATAGAGCATTTAAGCTCACATAATATATTACAATTAAGTAAACATTTAAGTGCTTATTTGCTCCATATCCATGGACAAATGTGCAGTCAGCTTGAAAAGTATAAATAGAAGCATAATTTTCGCGATCATTTCAGTAGCCAGAAGACAAAGTTGCTGTTCTACAAACAGCTCCTCAGACCAATCATCACTTAGGTACTGCTTCCCTGCTTGGTTTAGTATATCCAAAACCAGCATGAAAAAACTCGGAGCATTTGAGAGGAAAATTCTGAGGATTTGCACAGGACTCAACTTTGACCGTCAACGACAGAGGTACTTCAGTAACAAAAAGCTCTACGAAGCATCAGGAATCCTTCCCCTCAACAGATTCCTTTTGAACAGTGCAAGGAAAATAACTAACAACCTGAGCAACCATCCCAATCCACTGGTGAGAAGCTTGACAACCGAAGCCGCGATACTTAGATATAATGGCACTACTGGGCGAAGAAATCATTTCAATCAATGACGAAGAGGCAATACCCTTTTACGAGGTAGCAGCCTCAGCTTACTACCGTGGCTAGAGGCCACACAAACCCCCTTCAACATAAAGACAACCGGATCTGAACAACCCGAGATTTTTTAAATCACCTTATAAATTTATATATTTTTCTTATCATAGGCAATAATTATAATTATTTTAGCAAACAAATCAATATTTAAAGTTAGGCCCCTTCTGTGTCAACAAAACAAAATATATCTAAATGTTATGTAATCTTAGAATTAAGAACCAATTGTATATATACCTGTTCAATAAAAATAGTTAAACAGTTAAACAGCGATCATTTCAGTTGGTTTCGTGCTCTCGTGGAGTAAAGGTCAAAGGAGGAAAAAAAAATATGATGATGACATAATGAAAAGTTCTTAATTTCATTTTAATGTTTTTTTTTTAATTAATATATTTTATTTTTATTTTATAGCTTGAATTATAATTATTTTTTTTTATTTAATAAAATGTTTGATAAAAAACAAAAAAAACAGTCTTTGTTTCAAATCTATTTGTTGACTATGCTTTGATATTTCAGTTTTGGTGGGAATCTTCTTCAAAGACGAATTTGTAATCGTCTATCTCTGATTTTTTCAAAAAAACAGCCATTAAAAACAATATGTTTTTAAAATATTGCAAAAAAAAATAGAAAACGAGGTAAACAACAGGAAACAAATTTATTTTATGTAAGAAGAACTATTTAGCTTCACGTTGTCATACTACATAACGGAGTTAAATGTAGTTTTTTCTGACTTTTTAATTTTTATATTAAAGCATTTTTTTTTTTTTTTACTAAACTGGACTAAAACAAAATTGGTAAAAAAAAAATAAAAAAAAAAATATAATAAATAATCCCCTAATAAAGCAAGCTTCTACGAATGTTGAAGTATTTTAGTAACCCATTCCAAATAAAATTAAATGTATTTTTCTAGAAAATTTAATGGACCAAAAGTAGTTTTAAGTATTTTTCCTAATTTAGTGTTAAAAAAATGTGTCATTTTGAAAGGTTTCTCATTGACTTAAAAATAAGCTTATGTGATATAAAGAAGGACATACCCAAAGTATTTATACTAATGTTTATTTTATATTTCTATCACTAAAAATAAAATTTTAAAAATTAATAATCCTAGTAATTTTGAATTTTTTTAGTATTTTTGTTTTCTTTGACATTCCAATGTTTAGTGCACAAATGTCCTATATCCCATGGAAAAATGGAGTTTGGTTTTGATTCATTCACCCATCGTATGGAACAGGGTCCTATATCCATTTCTGACTCTTTTCGAACTTTTTTTTTTCTTTTTTTTACCGTAACAGTTTTTGACCCAAGGTTCACAAATTACAAAAGAGAAATGTTCAATTAGTATGTATAAACATTCAAAAGTCATATTAGTTAAGTAGAAAGTAACGCAATTATTTTTCAAACCTTAAAATTCGTTTTCTGAGGAATAATTTCAATGGATATGAGGCACTTAAACTCTCAGGTGGCGAGGTGTAGGTAGTTCATCATAAAGCAAAACTAACATGGTGGTTCCAGGAAAGGCTCGATCTTGGTTCAAAGGCGCACAGCCTAAGAAGAGTCTCAATCTAGTGGAAATTGAGCTGACATTTGTATTTAGTTCGAAATTCGTTCTTCTGTGTTATTTATTTATGTTGTCTATGTTACCCTGTACCTTCGGTCTTTCCAATACCCTTTATCGCTTGGTTAATTTAAACTAACACGTTCCTGGAAGTGACTCCTTTCAGATTTCTCCTTCATTTGGCGGAAAAGCAAATAGGAAGAACCAATTTAAAATGGTCATGTACTTTGAAAATGGCTTTGAATAGTAGTAACAGTTCTTAAACCTTACCACTCCACAAAATAATATGACAGGGGATTCCATACAAAGTAAAATGGAGTTCTCCAAAAAGTCAAACTATGTGTGGTGCCTGAAGCGTAATGTCGGGTGTTTTTTCTAAAAGTTGATTTTTCGGATAGGGATAGAACTAACATTTTGTGGTCAGATCGGCCAAGTCTAGTGTCGTTTATGTTCAATTTGGTTTGTCATTTTATCATAAACAGGTTGACAAAAGAACAACACTTACAAATTTGCAAATTCATTTCGAAAATAATGCTTCAGTTCGCGAAGTTTACCTTCAAGCTCCGTCCATTTTATGGTCGACATAATCGTCCATCAGAGCATTTAATTCGGTTAACCATGGATCGTTTTCGCACAACGTTTGCTTTATGTGATAATACGCACCCGCAAAGACGTCGGACAGTGCTCACCGAAGAAACAATTGTCGCTGTAGAGCAAAGTGATGGAAATGACCCGAATGAATCGGTTCGCCACCGTGCACACTGCACAGCAGCAGGACCTTTGTCCATCAACTTTATGGAAGATTTTGAGCAAAGGTCTTGGCTTACGATCTTTCAAGATCCAGCTTGTACTAGTATCAAAGCCGCGACACCATGCAATACGTCGTGATTTTGATGAATGAGCCGAAAATGAGATTGATCTCGATGCTGATTTTCATCGCAAAATTTTGTTCATTGATGACGCAAATTTTTGGTTGAATATGGTTACGTCAGCAAGCGAAATTGGCGCATTTGGAGTGAAGAGAATCCACATGAGTACCTTGAGATGCCATTACATTCTCAAAAACTGACAGTTTGGTGTGCTCTATAGGCTGGTGCAGTCATTGGGCCATACTTCTTCCGAAATGATGATGGCGAGCCAGTTTCCGTTAATGGAGACCGGTATAGAGCCATGACAACCGAATAAGTTGTTTCCGAAGTGGATGTGGATGAGATGTGGTTCATGCCACACAGCGCAAGTCACAATCGATTTATTGAAGGAAGCATTCGATGAGAGCATAGTTTCGCGGAATGAACCTATCAATTGGCCACCAAGATCGTGTGATTTGACACCATTGGATTATTTCCTTCGGGGATATGTGAAGTTACTCGTCTACTTCAACAAACCAGAAGCGTAAGGGGGCTTGGAAGCCAACATTCATGGCGTTATTGCCTACATACGGCCTCAAATGCTCGAAAAAGTGTTTGAAAATTGGACATCTAGACTTGGCTTTATTTGAGCAAGCCGCCGCGTCCACATGCCCGAAAGTATATTTAAGCATTACTGGCATAAAATTATCCTTCCAATAAAGTCAAATTGATGGACATTAAAAGAATTTTCTTGTGCTTTATTTTAATTCGAAGTTCTATACCTTTTAAAAGAGAACCTTTAGCTATCATGTCCACCTGTTTCTTAGGAGATCTATGTTAGAATCCCAGAAACATAAAATTGTTTTTCGACGAAAAGGTATCACCATTCTCGGGGAATTCATTCGAAAGTAATTCAACTCCCGTGGAAAGCCCGTTCTCACTTTGCCTGTCGAAATCGATGAAAAATTGTAGCTTCTTTACCCTAGGTTTCCCCACCTTTGGTCTACCTCATTTGTAGACTAGAATACCTTGATAAGCCTTAAGTGTGCAATAAGAGCACAGCTAAAAAGCCCTGGTTAGAATCCCAGAAATATAAAATTGTTTTTCCACGAAAAGGTATCGCCCTTCTCGGAGAATTGGCAAGTCATTCGAAAGTAATTCAACTCCCGTGGAAAGCCTGTTCTCACTTTGCCTTTCGAAGTCGATGAAAAATTGTGGCTCCATTTCATGTTCCTTACCTTAGGCTTCCCCACTTTTGGTTTGCCACATTTGTAGAATAGAATACCTTGATAAGCCTTAAGTGTGCAATAAGAACACAGCTAAGAAGCCGTGGTTATTAACTAAGGTTTTGAAATGACTACAAACTTCAGAACTAATTTGTCATACTGCTTTACGTTTTAATCATAACCAATTCATGCGGTTTCTTAAAAGAGATGAAAAACAGTCATTTCGCAGTCTTGTGTCGAAAAGCAAGGAAAACTTTCAGCAGTGGGTGGACTCAGGACTCATCATTTCCGTCGAAAGATTATGTTTCAGAATATGTTCAAAACAAGCTCCTTTCGATAGTCGTCCTTGACATATTTTTTATTCATTCCAAACACAGGCGCGACTTCCATTAAACTCTTGAAATACACTCTTCCTTTCCCACACAGTCATATAATTTAAATCAAAATCAAATCCATTAAAAACTTTTCTAAATATTCCTTGTCAAAAAGAAAAAAATATACAAAACACTGTGTGTTTCGACGTTTTTGGCTGCACTTACAAAAAAAAAATAAAATAAACATTTAAGCATCCAACAGACTTCTTTTTGAGAATATTTCAGCACCACTTTACCAACAACTGCCAACTGATAGAAGTTACATTATATTGGCAAAGGACTTTTTATTCATTCAGATGGTCTCCTCTAGCTGCATCCTTAGAGACCATGATTTTTTATAACGGGGCGGGAGCTCGTAAATAACCCAGTGAACATGCGATGACAATTTATGAACTTTTTACAATAATTTCATTTCGATATTCCTTCGACAGATCTTTGAGAAGAGTGTGCATCGTTTTGGTTGGATTGAGATATGCATTGTTAACGGGAAATGCTTCTTTTTTTTATATTTCTTTTCGACAGACAGACAATCCAATCTATGTGACAAAGCTAAACACAAAGAAACGATGTCATAAAAGTGCAAATGGTAACCCAGCCAGCAGCATCTTCATGGGATAATTTTTTTTACAGCACAGTAGTTGGTGGGGGTGTCTGGATTCTATTGTTGTGAAGCAATTGTGGCTGCGTTAGCTACTTGACAGCTATTGAGACACAAGATAACTGGAGACAAGCGACTTTGCCAAGAACACAATTCAGTGTTTTATGTTCCTCCAAGCAGCGTATTGGTTTTTCTTTAAGGAAACTAAAATCCGTAGAATGTGCTCGCATATGTGGTCTTGGGAAATTTTGTAGTTGCAAACTTTGATTCAAATTCCGAGAAAATTGCATCACTATGTCACATACAAACGAAAAGGTCATGTTAGGAAAAGCGTTTTAACGAAGACTTTCAAACCATGTTTTCGAGTTTTATTGAAAGCTCTGGAGTCTAATTGATTACAAAAACATAATTCTGTTCTTTGAATCTCTTTGAATTTCTTAGAATTGGAAATTTGTTAAGTTTGTTTGGTTGGCCTTTTTTACGCTATTTACTTTTTAATAAAATGCCATACTTAATTGTAATGCATTCATAGTTTTTCTGTTAATTCCGTTTTCCCCACAAAAATCACAAAAAGTGTTTCAACTCAGGCATCAGGAACTATGAATATGGAGAATGTGCTTCTGGTCCAGCAATGAACTCACAGACTGTCATATCATGTCACATCACTAAATTCACTGTTTCACTATTGTCTCTCTCTTGGGCTTTTTATAAATGCTTTTCCATTCGTACCAAATCCCAACGTACAATTCCTACAAAACAATAAGTAAAATCCTGTCGCATATTTAAGCTCTCATCATCCGTACAAAGAATTTTATTTTCCACCAAAACCAAAAAGAAGCCCATAGAGTTCCCACGCGAGAATATATTTGTATATATGAGCACTTATCACATTTCACATGTCCCCAGGATTATTATAGTGGTAAGCAAACCACACATAAAAAAAAAAACTCAAAGGACCCTCTCCTCCCGCGTGGATTCATTTCACATTTTTCACATGACAGCTAAGAGAACAATGCTTTTGGCAATGTTTACGTTCAACATAAAAACATTAAAATGGTATTATCCAATGAAAACCCACAAACAAACAGAAAAAAAATACATTCACCTACAAACACACATCATTTGTGGCGAAAAAAAGACGAGCGAGACATGCTTTGTATAAACCTAGCTGAGCAAAGTGTTATTTTCGTGGTCATTTTGATTCTGTATTTAAAAAAAAAAACGAGAAATATTCAAATGAATTATCGAATGCAAACATTTTTATTTGAAAAGACAAAAGGAAATGGCACTGAAGAAATTATTTATGAATAAAACCTAACCGAGATTTGGAGATTAAGGCTTGCGTAAGTTAAATCCCTGCAGGGGATTATCACAAAAAAATTATTTTAAGTGGTTTTCCATTGAAATACAACCAAAATATCAAATCTCAGTTGGGGATTATCGCAAAAACATAGTTTGAAGTGGTTTTGCAATGAAATTCTAACGAAATTGTAGCAAGCGAGTCCTACAGCTCCACTTAAATTAATAAATTCTGAAAAAAGGAAAAAAGTAATTAACTCACTTGTTTTTGTCTTGAATTGGGTAATATTGGTTTTGTTGAGATTTTGAAACGCGGCTTTTATTCGGCTAAAATTCAAGAAAAGTCTTACTTGATTTTGACAATCTTTGAAGAGCTCATTTCACTCGGTCAAGGTTATAAACCTCAGCGAGATTTTGATATCAAAGAGAATTTCGAAGTATCAATACCCTGCTATGGGATATTTCAACCTAATTTTCAACGTCATTTGAAAGACTGTGCAAATCTCGAACGCAAGCAGTTCAGTTGCTGGCTTACACAGACGATATATTTACGTGATGGGAAGATGCTAGTGATCATTTTTGGATATTGAGTTAGAATCGGAAAGAAAAAATTTAGTGGTTATTGAGAGTAAAACGAAGTATAAGATGCATGCAATCATGAACAATAATTAATCTAGTCGAATAATACGAAATATCACAAGCGACAGTAAAAGTTTGAAGGATGTCTAGGACTTCATTTATCAAGGCTCTGCAGTAAACCCGAAAAATATCAACAGTGTGGAGATCAAACGAAGAATTGCTCTTGCTAATCGCTGTTTCCTTGGAATAAGAAAGCAATTGAGAAATAAAACTTTTCGAGAGAGGAATAGCTAATGTAACCCTTTTCAAGAGCAGCGACTACGATGACTCTGATATGTCGAGTGGGTGGATACCAACCCTCTGACTCTTACGTGTGTGCGAAAGCACATGCTTAAAAAATGTCTGTGACTTACAAAAACTTTGTTTTCATTGTCTTAATTTAATATCTTGTTTATGTGCGTTTACGCAAGCATAAGGTGCTATAGAGTAGTAGTCTACCGCTAGCCCACACCTTAAATTCTTCATCATAAAAATAAAGTCAAATAAGACAAATAAGGTTTAAGCTTTACTTTAAAGCTGAAGCTAGTGGTTCGAATCCCAACAAAACACAAAAAAAATGTTTTTCCACTCAAACGCCAAGTACAAGCAGTTATGTCGCACAAAAAAAAACTGAATTTGAAAACATGCAAGCAAAATCGTTAAGTTTGGCTAATAATTCAAAAGATCCAACTTTATAACTTTATAATTGGTGCTCACATGTCCGCAGATCATCTTTCGCACCACTTCAAAAACATTCTCTCTAGCAACTCTGATTTGTCCTTTTCTTATGTAGAACCACTGGTTATAGAGGAAACTTTGGACTCTGAAGCACACGTAAGTGAAATAAACAACGTAGTTCAAAAAGCGAAAGATGGAAAAGCTGCAGGCGAAGATGGAGTTCCATATGAATACTTTAAAAATGCAGCACCAGCTTTTACTAATAAGCTAAAGCAACTTTTCAACCAAATTCTTTCAACCGACTTTATTCGTTCAAAAAATCTGTTATTTTCCCTATTCATAAGAAAGGTGATACAAACAACGTCGAGAATTATCGGGGAATATCATTTAGCGTTATGGGATGGATCTACGTTTTCACAGTGGTTTTATACTAGCACTGGTGTTAAACACGGATGTTCTAACGGATGTTTTCATTGTATATTAACGATATTGGCACATATCTTCCTGGTGGAATTCGGATGGTTGACACTACAATTAATGTTCTTCTATATGCGGACGATCTAGTGATCCCTTCAGAGTCACCAGAAAACTCGGTTGTCAACATAATGCAACACATGGGGTCTAACAATAAATGCTGAAAAATTCAAAGTCATGGTATTCGCAGGTTCTTCTCACAATCTGGTTAGAGAATGTTGGTTCTTCAATGGGCATCGTCTTGAAATCGCTAAAGACTACAACTATTTAGGCGTCAAATTGAACAAAACGATGGATTTCAAAAATCATCTAACTGAAAAGGCGAAATCTTCACAAAGCTTGCTGAATATGACATGGAGGAATATTTTCTCAAACCAAAATGTATCGCTGTCGGCTAAATACAAAATATTCGAATGTGTTGTAAAAACATCTCTTTGCTATGCCGCACAAGTTTCGGGAACGGATGAGTTTGAAGTCGTAGAAAAGATCCAAGGAAATTTTATAAAAAAGCTGTTTAATTTACCAAATGGAACACGTAACTACGCAATTTATTTGGAAACAGGACTTGCTAAACTCTTTACGAACACTCTTAAGCTGCAGGCAGACTACATCTATAAAGTTGCTACATATTCTGATTATCGTTTGAACAAGAATGCTCCTTTATGAAATACGGAATAAGGACTGGTGAATTGCAAAGTGGCAAAATATTGGCGATAGTTGTGGAGAAGTTATCCAATTTCATTTGAATAACTTAGTTCAACTGAAAGAGCAGATGAGTTTTGTAGTAGTTAAGAAAAAAAAGAACAGTTTTACAACGTAATTCAAAAACACGAGGACAATTAGCGGGAAAAATTAGTAGCAGAAGCTAAGCAGTCTGAGAGCAGAATAATGTACTCACAACTCAATCATAACCTGCTGAAGAATAACTATTTTCAAGATAAATTCAATTATAAGGAAATATCGCTGATATTCCAATCTAGATGTGAACTCTTAAACTTAAATGGCAATCCATAAAACGGAAGTTTCCAGCAATTTTGTACCCTCTGTAACATTAAAGCGAAAAAGATTGCTTTCAATTTATAAGCATCTGTCCAGTATTTCGACCTCAAAGACGAAATTTCTTCAAGAAAAACAGCTTTACAATGAATAAAACATTAGATTTATTAAATGGCGAAAGTAGGAAATTATCGTACTGTTTTCTAAATTCAATTTATAATTATCGATATCTATTAATGACTGAATTCATTTAAATCAATTCATGTAAATTTTATTATAAAAATGTACATATGTATATACTTTGCCAACTGAGCTGACGGCTACCCAAAACCTTTAAAATTCGTTGTGTTTATTCAAACTGTCTTGAAATATTGTTAAAAAAATTGAATTACTTGCTATCTTACTTACTTACTTACTTACTTACTTACTTACTTACTGTTTTTCCACAGCTATCGCCTTTCGCAAGAAATTGGCAATTGGCAGGTCCCCTGAAAGGAAAATTCAATGCCAAAAAAAGTGCTACCTCTATTAGCAGTTTTTTTTGTAGGTCCCCTCCATTCACTCTCAAGGCATGGTTGTGATAAATGCTCCCCACTCTGTTGCCTCTCTCTATTTTTTTATTTCGCTATGAATCAAATTTCTTCCATTGGGCTAACTGTGCTAATGGAAGCCGAAGCTCACTGTTCCGTTCATTAGCGCAGCATCTTCATGATATTTCACTTTATTTCACTTAGACTTAGTGTCGCAATTGAAGTTAAGATAATGGTGCCATTTTTAAGTTTCACTCTTTAAGTTTGCTCGCAACAAAAATTTCAATTCTGGTCACAATTTTTTTGGGAACAAGAAGCTAATACAAATTTAATATCACCATTGCGTCTTATCTAGCACCCGAATTCTTTTTCTGTTGCTATTGTTAAACATACATTTTTTTGGTAAGGAAATGCGACGATGCCAACCATTTACTGTTAATACTCAAATCGCTTCATTGTTTCTTTAGAAAGAAAGCTTCTTTAGAACCTGACATGGTTTCGAAAATCCTATTTGGGATAGCCAAGTGTCACATTTGCAATCTTTCTTTCTAGGAACACTCTTCGTTTACAAAATGGAATCTTATAAAATTTTCAAACTCTCAAACTCTCAAGTTATTGCCAACTTGAGGGACGACAAACCAGATTTCAACCTTACGAAGGAAAAAAAGGGATAACCATGTAAAAATGTAAGGAAATATGTTCGGTGTTTGGCTTATCCTATAGAGAGATACAGCAATCCTATTGTAATGTAATTGCTGACAGGATATCACCACAATTTTTTTTCTTTTAAGTTTCTTCTTCCATATTTAAATCGTCATGGGTACACATGAAGCCCAAAACGAAGAAAATAATTCGTAAAATGTATTCTGCATATTTTATTTAGTTCCCACCGACCGTCACTGTTGTATGTGGTGATGGTGATCCTCTTCGTGTGAATAGAAAAAGTTAGTTTTTGGGGTCTGTATTTTTATTTTTATTTTTATACTTTCATACAAATTTTTTTGTATATATTTTACTTTGGCAAATATTTCACACAAAATCGTATACTAATCTCTGGATAGTACATGAAAGATTTATGGTAGCAACACCAGCATTGTATAAACATGGGGGACCTTTAACATTTCGGGCGAGTTAATGCGGTATGTCTGAAGTCCATGGGACTGGAACTGGTTAAATATTTGATAGCGTTTTCCTGTTTTTGGTTGCAGCAGAAAGTGTTTGGTTTGCCACAGTGCGATGGTGATTTTCCACTGCTGTTAATATTGGTCGACCTTCTTTTTTTTTTTTTTTTGTATGTATGTTCGGTGTGGGGGTTGTTTTTAGACAGTGTGTTACAACTAATGATTGCGATTGCGATGTCGTGTTTATTTATTCATATTAATAGAGTGGTTATGGGAGTGAAAATCTGCGTCGAACTTTTTGTTCAGTTCGATTGCAATCTGAGGTCCAATGGGTAATTGAGTTTTTTAAAGGAACTCGAATGGCAGCTGAGAGGATATGAGAAATGGAAAAAATTATGGTTTTTCTATGTTTTATTTAAGAAGGACACAGTTGGCTGAATGTGACTGAAACTTGATTATTAAAGTTTGTGCAATTTTTTCTTAAAAAAAATATACATATTTTCTTCTTCTTGAATCATACACACAATTGAAACTTGCGTCTGCTAAAGTAAGAAACTGATTACTTCTAAAAATAAGCACACTTGTTTTTGAACAGGCCTATAGTAGACCCAGTAGCCTCAAATTATTTGAAAGTAAAAATAAATTTTTGCGAAACAATGTCATCCTGGTTACAAGTATAATGGCTACAACAAAGATACAATCGATGTGATGAAAAATTGAAAGATTTCCAGGGAGCTTGAGTTTAATTAAGACGCTGTAATCATAGAATCACTTGTTCGCTTCTATTCTCAACTTTTCTTCATAGATCTTGATCTGCTGACTGGCTCTGAGAACTCAGAAAAGCATCTGCAAAATTTTTGTTTTGTGTCTACATTGTGTAATGAGCTACATGTACCATTTATTAGGAAAATTTGAGGACTCCTTGGGCATATGAATATTGTGATGGTATTTTGAACAAACAAACTCTTCTGTGGAACTTTTCAAAATCTGCACCTAGCCTTAGGGGATTAACCACTGTCGCAATCATAATAATAAAAAATACTCTCAAAGTTACCCAGAAGAAATACCTTAAGAACTTTGGGAAACGACGAAAGGCACCCGTCCTAGATGGCTCATGCTCATCATCTCTAAACCAATAGGAGTAAATTGGCTGCCAAATCAATTTAGAACAAATGTCCTTCTAAGACTATACAAAGAGAAGGACAATAGACGAGTCCATTATAATTTTATCGTTTGTTGAAGCTAGGTGAATATTGGACATCAAACTCCCAAAGTCTATTCAGCTGTCTGAAGACCAAACAGGAACGCGTTAATCCTTATGAAAAAACTTTGCTGTACTTTGCACAAAAGGACGTTGTGATTGTTGAGAGCGTCTAAGTATTCTATCCACAAACATGCACCGCTGTACGTGTTTTACTTAGTTTGCTTGTGAAATCGATAGATGAATGACCCTTTACTTTAACTCGTTAAACATATAAGGGCACCCGATTTTCGCACTCGTGTCAAATGTTGTCCTTGAAGGCTTCTAGAGTCTTGGGCTTATTCACGTTAACACGGGACTTCAAAAAAGTCCACAAAAAAAGTCTGGCTCGGAAAAAAGTCGGGCGATCTTGCTGACCAGTGCAAATCGCCCAGACTTTATACTTGAATAGGCGCAGGCCTTTGACCAAAATTCGCCTTAAGGACCTCCGACTGATGGACGTTTGTTGTCGATGTTTCCGGCGACAGCTCGACATCTTTATTGGCAACAGAGGCGATATTCAGGGCAGAACGGGTGCTTCGGGACCGGCCACTCTAGGCAACGTCTCGTATGGTTGGTCTCGGACGGCCGGCGGAACTCGCGCTACACCAACACCACAAACGAATGGTTCTGCAAAACAATAGACACGATTATTCGGCGTTCTTGGGGAGTGTATGGCTACATGGCTTGTTCACTCAAGAACAAGCCAATATCAAAATTTGAAATTGGCGGCCATTTGCAAAAATGAGAGCATCTTCCAATAGAGCGATTGCTTTTGGCCCACCTTGTATGAACCCGTCCTTTGAGCGGAGACTCTTACAATCCTTACTATGCAAGGAAT
The DNA here is from genome assembly GCA_949752695.1 of Melanostoma scalare. Classification (NCBI taxonomy): domain Eukaryota; kingdom Metazoa; phylum Arthropoda; class Insecta; order Diptera; family Syrphidae; genus Melanostoma; species Melanostoma scalare. Next base: position 182,691,137 of record OX456986.1, on the reverse strand, counting down.
GTCTATGAAAACCATAGCCAAACAGTGCTTTACGCTTTACTCAACTTTTAGCTAAAGGGTGAATTTTTGAGCGTAGTTTTTTTAAATCGAATAAAAAACTCAATTTTGCATCATAAAAATTTATTGGAATCGATGAACTGGCTTTATGTCATTAACGTTTTAAAGATAACTAACTTCATTGTCCACGACTTCGTTGCAAATGTTCCATTCGGAATGTCCAATTTGCAGTCACTTTTTCGAGCATTTCGGACTTTATTTCATGTGTGTTATCCTGTAAGGCTTCAATCGTGTTCGACCTGTCCACATAGACTAATCACTTTACGTAACCCCATAAGAAATACTCAAGAACACAATTTTTCGATAAGACAGCAGATTTTCAAGGAGCTCTCCTAAGGCAAATTCAACAAATATTACTCGTTGTGGTAGGACATTCGGCTTCAATTCTTGTAGAAATTGAATTTCATAGACTTTCAAACCCAATCGACAGGAAAAATTTTACATTTTACGAATGCTGAGAACGGTGACGAATTGACATTTCAAGATCATCATTAAAACTGGACGGTACGAATGCAATATTTTCTTCGGAACGCAAAGTATGGATGCCAGTCGATGGTTTAATATCCAACAAAGCAAATTTGATACAAAATTTGGTGATAACACCTCGAATTATTGATTCAACTGGTCAATTATGACGACCCCCATTTAGTCGTAACAAATGAGGCACATTTTTCACACAGCACAAATTTTGATAGTAAATTTTATTAGTTTCCAATCGTTGGTGGTTTGTAAGTCTTTCTTTGCTGAAATAGCGGGGTATACTGAAAACTAATAACTTTTACAGATGACGATTTTTCACCATTACCAACCAGTGCAGTCAACTAGAAAAACTCAACTCTAAAAATCACTCTTTCGAAAGTGATTCAGGATGATGGTAGAACTTCTCTGAAATTCACTGAGCCTTATTTGCGCTCCAAGTCATCATGGCATCGATGGCCAGGAAACAGGAAACAAATATCCCAAACAACTTTTCAATCCCTAAACTAGGATCTTAATGAGTTATTTTTTCAACGATCGATCGATGAGGCCAAGCGAGGAAACGCTTTCCATGGCAGTAGTGATTTTATTTTTTCGACGTGTCAGATATTTTGACAATAATTTTGCCAGATTTTTATTATGTCTTTTCACTAGCAGCCCATATCTAGTTTGCCATGTGGGGTACCACTACAATTGCACAGGGTATTCCTTAGGTTAGGTTAGGTGGAAGTGGCTGTCAGTCAATGAGTACATTGCCTAACACACTTAGGCCGCAAGGGCCCATTGTGATACCACAGAGATCAGCAAGTTAATCACCTACTGATCTCAGAAACCCGATGTAAGATTAACGAGTTGATCACTTATTAATCTTCCATTACGGGACTAGCCGGTTATTCACCTGCTAGTCGAACCACGTGGAACTTTTAATGTATTTTGAAAGACTTTTAGGGTCTATGTAAGCTAGGTCGCTAGTATCATCGAAGAAGAATTCACCGAGATGAGTTTTCCTCCTATGAAGTAGTGCAGGGCATGAGCAAAGAAGGTGTTGAACGGTTTCTTCCTCCTCCTCGTCCATGCAGCTTCTGCAGAAATCATTGGAAAACACACCAAGTCTTTTGGCGTGTCTCCCTATTAGACAGTGTCCCGTAAGAACACCTATGGTAGAACCTAGATACAGACGGTTCAGGGCCAAAGGGTATTCCTTGCTTTTGGCAAAAGCTTTTGTAATTGAACTTTTGTAGTTCACTTTACTAGCTATGTGCGTCCTTTGAGAAAGAAGGCCTTTTCAAATTCGACTTTGCCCTGAGAGCATTTCCTTGTACAGTGACCCGTGGTGGATGTCCGCCTGTTAACCCAAAGGTTCGTGGTTCGAATCCAAACAGAGGCAAAAATGTTTTTTTTCACGGGTATCGCCTTTCGCGAGAAATTGACAGGTCCTCCGTTAATAAATTCATTGCCATGAACAGCGCTTTCTCGACTAGCGGTTCGGAACCGGCAGAACATTTTTTCACCATTTTCTCCACCCTCTTTATTTTTTTTTTATGACTTAAATCATTTCTTGAAAAAGGTTTTCGTAATAATCACTTTCAATTAAGTGTGTTGGCTCTTAATTGGCAGTCCCCAGTCCATTTGCGTGTTGCTGACTTCTTTCTAAAGGCAATTAGAACGTAATGCAAATTCAGTTTCGACAGCTTTGTGCTAGGGCTTACTTATTTATTTAGCTTGAAACAATAATAATAATTTTCGTAAACAACAATGTGTATATTTACAAATGCGCAATACTTAATATTAGCTTAGTTCAAGTTAATAGTACTCAATTCCGAAAACATTTATCTGCTTAACCACTAAAAATCCCCAAACACTATTATTTAGCACTTAAATCATATAACCACGGCCAGATTCATTTCAATCATGTCTCAATTATTTCATTGAATCCGATGCGACACTTTTAGCCATAAGTGGCGCTTAAATTTTCACTTTTCAATTACACCCATTGCAATTAGCACTCTTCCATTAAAAACAAAAAATAAACAAACAATTAACTTAATGCTTTACCACAATAAGCTCCATTCTCAATTGATGACTGCTACAAAAAAAGAAAAAAAAAATCGAAATAATACAAAAATGTTCTGCTACACTCCAAAGGCAACACACAATTAACAAAGCACCTTTCAGACGCATTAACCGTTTAATATGCATTATTGATGTTAAATTAATTAAAAATAATACTTAATCATTTCAAAAAAGCTTCCCATTTGGTCATTCAAATGAATTTAATTATCCTCAATTTATTCCATTGAATTGCTTAACCAATTTACACACCACATATATACACTACCTGAAACGACCAATTAATTGTATTTTTCCCACACATATCCATACATATATTCCTTTTTTGTTTTTCTTTTTTCTCATAAACTTGCTTAACTTCACTCAAACGTCAATCAAGTTCAATCGAAACAACTGCCATATAAAAAGTTTAAACAAAAACGAATCAAAAAAAAAGAAAAATCTGAACCCGATTTACATGTGTAAGCAAGTTTTTATGATTCTTTTATGTTGGTATTTTTAAGGGCTTAAGATAAAAGTATGAGCTGAAAAATGCAAAACCATTCAGGGTATTCGAACACACTCACACATTTCGCACATGCAAATATGCAGATTTGCATCGCAAATTTGACTATAATCCACTTTTGGTGAACTTTCTCCATTCAGTATAGTGAGCCGAGCAAAAGTGTTAAAGTCATGCAATAAACAATTCCCCTCAACAATAAAAAAAAAAAAAAATCCGGTTTTGATGAAAGCTTTTCACCCTTACTGACTCTCAAGCATCATCGCTTTCAGTATACAATTGGCTTAAATTTTTTTTATAGAGTAACATAAAAGTTGTACCGTTAACGCATTATTCAATTTGTTCAAACTGCATAAGTTATGTAACTTGTTCTTACCGTGAATTTAAAACAGGCTGCAAATATAGTATTTTGTACAAGAATGTTGTTTTTTCTGTTAGTAATGTTTTAAGGACTAAGCGAATGGTTGATTTGAGGACCATTGGAGAATACACTGGTGGCAAAAGTATTGTGATGGCCTATTGAACGAACAGTTTCTTCGAGAGCTCTTTCCAGAAGCTGAACTTAACTTTACGGAAATACTTGACATCACTGTCGAAGAAGTTAGTGAAGTGTTATGAACTCCAAAAAAGGTAAAGGTGCTAGGCGACCCGAGGTACGATATGAGTTTTCGAAAAAGATTTGACTTCGGGCTTTGATGGCTCACGATAGTCATCTCCAAGCTTTCAAGAGGTGATTGTTTGCCGAAGCAATGAAGGGAACTTTGCTTTCTGTTAATATACAGAGGAAAAGGACATACACGAAGTTGCGATAACTAACGCTCGATCAAACTACAAGTTGATCTCAAAAACTTTGAAGATCGTTGAGCGGGTATTTGGAAGATGACTGTGGAATATAATTTAGCTATCGGACTACCGATGCGGGTCGCGGGCAAGTTGAAACAAAGCGGCTTAGTGGAAACCGTAAAGGTACAAAAAGAACTGAGTACTTATGTACTCACTTTCCGATCCAGACGTGCCTATTCCAGACATTTATTTGAATAGAAATGTACTTCCCAAGTGCGGAAAATATCAACTATCTGGGATGAATGATCAATCGTTAAGCAGTTTGTAATGACGACATCAACCATGGAGTAAACGTATGGTCGATGAAGTGGTCTAAAAATTTGCCATCTTCTGTGATAGAATGCCCCTTAAAGTGAAGGGAAGACCTTATAACGCTCGCATACAGTTTACAATGCTCCACAATACACAAAAAGTATATGTGAGTAAGTTGACAGTAGTAGCAAAGCTTGGTCGTATTAGAAGTACGAAGATCCGTGGAGGCCTTCACGTCAAAAAACACCATCTTTGAAACAAAGCACGACTGGATCAGTTGGTATTGTCATGTTCAAATTAGGGATCTAGAAAACTCAGCCAAAAGGGCAATGCCATATACAACGGTCACAAACGATCGCAAAGGCTCCTTCGAAAGAAAAGGAGACCAAAGCACTCCTGATGCAGTCAATTGCAACGACATCTGCATATAGTTGGCTTCATGGAACAATCCAAAACCGGATGGTTTTTCCACGGATCACTGGTTTGAAGCAGTTAAAAGAGGTACCTGTGATCCCTTGGAGACCACGATACCCGTAACGTCAAAATAGAAAATGAAGAACCTGTGAATAAGTTACACATAGTCCGACTAGTGTTGGACTAGTGATTCAAAGCTACCTAGTAGAACTTATGTGCGAACCACAACCATTTGTTTTCAACTTCGCTAAGGTTTCCGTTATGACGTCTGTAAGGTCTTATCAAGCATCGAAAGAAAAAAAACTGTTTCATGAAGATGAATCTGTAGGGAGCCCAATGATCCCTTGTAGTCCAAACTACCTATAGCAGAACTCATGTGCGGAGTACATTCGTGTATTTTTAACTTCGCTAAGTCTTTCATGAAGATCAATCCTTTGAGAGACCAATGAACCCTTGCAGTGGTTATTGAAATAAAAAAATTGCGTCCAGTAAATTTATTTCAAAGCACCTTGATACTTCCTTCTTACAGCTTCTCATCGTTATTTAAAATTAATGAATTTTCCAGTCAATTCGTCAATGCTTTTCTGTATAAAATGGCATCGAGTAATATGAATCAATTGCATCAGAAGCATAACTAAAATTTGATAGATCCTAAAGATCCTAATGCAGCACCCCTCCTTGCCACACATCCTGTCTCCGAACAAAAGGCCAAAGGGATTTATTTTTATTTTTGTTTTTATTTTTATTTTTTTCGTTATTTATTGTTTCTATATTTTGTATTCAGTTACCTGTGAACTTTTCGCCGTTAAGCCCCCAATTTTTTTGTTTTTAGTTTGCCGTCGGTTAAACCTTTTCTATAGTGTTACGCTACATAAGAGACTCGTTTGTACGAGTCTTATATGTATGTTTGTGTGTTAGAGTACGAGATGTTTATTTGAATCCGAGGCAGATTGAGGACAAATAATTCCCCACTCAACGTCGCGGCCGTACAAGTTGCCACAAACTACGATTTCATGATGTTCACACAACACGACAAAGTTTTGTCGTCCCTATCAGGATAGATATTCAGTTTTCACAGAGGCAGAGGGTGTTGTGTGTGTCTGTATCTTTGGCTATGAACAAAGATTTCAGAACAATATTTTGCTGTTTTATCAAAGTCAAAGTGGAAAAGTTTTTTGTGCACTTTTTCATGCGCCTAGGTGAGTTCGTCTTTGTTTCTACTGTCTCATAGAACTTTATGGTTATGTCATATTGCATTATGAGGGCCTCCTGTCATATCCTAGGGTGGAACTTTGTCTTGTATTTTCCAGCAATCCGTCGTTTGGGATTATTATTTCGAGGAAACTTTATTCTTCTATGCTTGGTTCCCTTTTGCTTTAGCCACAGTAGTGCTTTTGTTGTTTAGATTTTTTCTTGTTTTTCTATTTTTTCCTCGAGAGAGATCACTAGTAGTTGGCCGTGCACTTTTATAAAATATAAATTCCTGGGGTGGGAAATAAAGAATTTTTTGCTTGTGCAGTTGGGCAAATTTCGTGTTGATTCAACATATTTAATGGATGCACTTCTGTTATGAAATTGATCTTTGATGGACGCGCAAGGAGACACTTAATAAGTAGTTTACACTTGTCACTGTGGCTAAGGATTTATGTGCAGTTTCACTTAGCGAACGGAGTGTATAGGGAATATCAATTTTTGCTTTTGAATTTTTTGTGAGTTGATACTTTTCGTGTTGGAGACCGAGAGTGCATATTAAATTTTAAAATTGTTTTATAGGTAGGAGGATGAACTTTTGTAAGAGAGAGTGCATTTTTGTTGGATGACTTGAATGTACTTTTTGTAGGTTGTAATAAGTTGTTGGAAGATTGGTCATTTTTATGTTCTACCTATGGTAAGCAGATTAGTGGGGGAGCTGTGATCTCTTCGACATTACGGCCCTCGTGTCGCCGTAAAGGAAAGAGAACAAGAAGGAGAAGAAGGATAAGTCGTAGCTACCCAAAAAAGGATAGTTAAAAATTGGTCTATGTTATCGGGTAAATGGTAAAATGTAAAAACTGTCCCCAACGGAGAAGTTATTCACACTTATATTGATGGAAATATATCACATGAGAAACTTTATCATGGAGCTCGTGATGTATGTCGCTTTCCATCAGATCAACCATTCACTTTTAAATGGGCAGACGAAGAAAATGATCCTCGTACCATATCAACTTAAATGGAATTATATGAAACCATTCGCCTATACGAGGTCAATAGAAAATCAGAGCTTCTTATTCATGTTTTTTTCGAAAGTTCCATCGGTGCTTTTAATGTCATGCGTTGGTGAAGACCGAAGTATCTACAGACGTGGAGCAAGAAGATATACTGCATCAAAGCACATATTTTCCAAGCCCAGCGCTTCAATAGACGCGCATTTTGTTCTTATTGCCAGGATTGCATCTGGGGTCTAGGTCTTCAGGGATTCAAGAGCATCCAATACAAAAAATGCCACAAACTTGTACAGAAACATTGCACCAATGAGCATGTTGAACCGTTGGTTAAAAAGCATGGTGATTAGAATGCTGATGAGGTATTCCCAACAATACCTGACTATCCGCCAGCCATACTACCATGCTACTCAATGGCCGTCCAAAATATAGAGGAACAACTTTAACCGGGCACCCAGAGGCAATACTCAGTCAATGACTTTGAATTGATTTGGGTGATCGGCCGTGAGTGATACGCCATAATGCTTGTGATCGAGATGAAAAAAACTCGCAGAATCTATGCAATGAAAGTTATTAAAAAGGCTCTCTTTACCGACGACGAGGACATCGATTGGGTTAAAATATAAAAAAATTACTTTGAGACAAGTTCAGGTCACCCATTCTTGGTCGAACTGCATTCATGAATCCAGGCTCCATCGCGTTAGTTTAATTGAGTTTGTATAAGTGGTTGAGATTTGATGTTCCACATGCAGAGGCAACGAATATTGCCAGAGGATCACGCTAGATTCTATGCTGCTGGAATATGTTAAGCCTTGAACTTTCTTCACGAGAAGATAATCATCTATCGTGATTTTAAACTTGACAATGTATTGCTCGATTATTAAATTTACTAACTATGAATTAATCAAAGATGGTGTTCGACCTTGTGATACAAGATCCACATTCTGTGGAAAGCAAACTACATCGACCCAGAGATTTTGAGAGGCGAGGGCCATGGATTTTCTGTCGATTAGTGGGCGCTAGGTGTGTTACTCTATGAGATGCTAGCTGGACGGCGTCCGTTCGATGTTGCTGGCCATTCTGAGAATCCCGATCAAAACACTGAAGGCTACCTATTTTATGTTATATTGGAAAACACCATTTGTATATCACGTTCAATGAGTTTAAAGGCCGCATCGGTCCTTAAAGTTTTCCTGAACAAAAATACAGCCGATCAGCGAATCAGCCTTCTTGGACATAGTCAATCATCTGTTCTTTAAGAGTATTGTCTGGCAAATGCAAGAGCGTAAGCAAGTATCACCTCGATTTAAGCCACGATTCGAATCTGAAAGGCATTTCCTTCCCGAATTCACTGAGGAGACCGTTCAATTGTCCCTGACGATGAGTCTACATCAGCACATATTTTACCTTCCATAAAATTTAGTGAGATTTAAACAAAAACAAAAACAGAAAGATAGAATGAAATATAAGTTGTGAAACACTAAAATGCAATTATTTTATATTTTTACGTAACAAAATTAAAAACATTCATTTATGACAAAAATTAAGAAATGGTAAGCAAATGCAAAAAAAAACTTACAACATCTAAGTTTTCCCTCCACAAAGGACACTTTTAGCTGTTCCTAAGTACTAAGCCAGGGACTGTACTTAGTTAGAAAATGGCGCCCAACTGATGAGATGTTCTTCGTTTTGGGTCTCCCAAACTAATGAAACATTTATTATCAATGCACCTCATCCTTATCCCTTTCTCCAAACTAAAACTTCTTGACATCTTCATTGCTTCCTGTCATGTTTTTGCAAATGGCCGCTTTAAAATACAAAATTGTGGTGGAGATAAAAACAATAATTTTCTATCATAATCGAGTGGTTCTGGTCAGTTCATTGGATGTATATGCATTTTTTGCTTGGAATAAATGAAAAAACTTTGAAAAACGAAGTAACCTTTCTTCGAAGACACCAATACTGCGAAAGGCGAACGAACTTCAACTCTGTGCAGGTACGTATCCCATACGATTTGAGGCTCTTGCTGAAATCATTTTTCGGGCAGCAAAGGTTTTTTGGGCAGCAAAGGTTTATAGTGGTACCCGTGGCCAACCCAGAGGTTCGTGGTTCGAATCCCAGCAGGGATTCGCCTTTCGCAAGGAATTGGTAAGTCCTCCGTTAATAAATTCATTGCCATGAAAAGCGCTTTCTCAACCAGCAGAAAATTGTAGGTCCCCTCGATTTCCTCACAAGGCATGGTTGTGAGAAATGCGCTAGGCCCAGGGGCTCCTCGCTCTGTTGCGCCACCCTATTTATTTAAAAGTTTATAGTACAAGGATATTGCTTCCTCGTCATTATTCGATACGTTTTTTCGTCCATTAGTGCCATTACATCTAGGACACGGATATTTGGATGTTTCTCTTCGATCATGAAGCTTTTCACAAAAAGTTTCAAATGGTAACTCAGGTCGTCAGTTTTCTTGCAGCGTTAAAAAGAATTTTCGCTAGGAATTGGCTAGTCCTCCGATGGTGAATTCATTGCCGTAAAAAGCACTTCCTATATTAGCCGTTCTTAATTTGCAGAAAACTGTAGATCACCTCTATTCCCTCACAAGAAATGGTTGTGAGAAATGCTCTAGGTCTTGGGGATCTCCGCTCTGTTGCGCCATACTATGTACATAAATATACATTTGTGTTAAAAAGAATCCCATCTAAAATATTCCGTGTTTTTTCGTGGTGATTTTAGAAATTTAAAACCCTGAAGAAAAGCAGTGTGTGATAAATAGTTTATGGAGCTACATGTTGACTAACAATTCTGCCTTGACTGACGGCGTCGCCGCCGTCTAATCCTTCTCCTCTGCGCGACAGGAGGTGAATGAGTAGGAAAGCATAGTTTTTGTTTTAAGCACTGTTTTGGTCCCCGTGTCGTAATGGTTAGCATATCTGTCTTTTACGCATAACGTTCGTGGCTCAAAGCTCAATAGAAAACAAAAAAGGTTTTTCCACGGCTATCGCCTTTCGCGATGAATTGAAAAGTCCCCCGATGGTGAATTCACTTCCATGAAAAGCACTTCTTTGATAAGCCATTCGGAATCGGAGGAAATTGTAGGTCCTCTCTATTCCCGCACGGGGTGTTCTCTGAGAATAAATTTAGTGGTTGAAAGTCAACCGCAGGGCGAAAATAGTTTATATTATGATGATATTTGAGGATTGAACCACAGGAGGTTTTTGACGCCTGGCCTCGTCTTCAATTATTATCAATCAATGATTATTACTTTGGGGCAGCTAGCTCCTTTGACATCTTATATGTCTCTGAAAGAAGCCAATTAAGGATATGATAAATGGTTTTTGATGACCTATTTTAGCGAATATTGTCAAATACGTCCCACGTGATTTTCGAGGTGCATTGACTGGTGACGTCGAAGTTGCAGACGTGAGGAAATCATTCTCATAAGTAGGTACATCGAATTCTTGGTCGTATCTGGCTGGGATTTATTAGAAGTTAATATTTTATAGGGATATGTTTCATGCATCGTTATTTGTGCGACCTCCTGATGCTTTTGGTTGCTGATTGGATGGAACCACAAGGGAAATTCTGAATATTTTTATTTTCTGCCACAAGTCCAAATTCTAAGAAGTGAGTGTTAAATGTCTGTGGCTGAAGAAGAAATATCTTGAAACCACTGCCTGTGCATTATGCACTTATGTCAAAAAAGTTGAATATGAGGAAGGAAGGCGAAGAAAAACTTTAAAAAAACGCATTCTGCAGTGCATTGCTACAGATCTGCCTTACTATGGGGTTTTACGTTCAATCTTCTAACCACTTTGGATGCAGTAATTTGACCCCACTTCAAATGAAAGTAGCAAGCCACTTAGCAACAACATTTTTGATTTTCGCAGCGTATCAACTTTCCAAGCTTTTCCTGCCTTTGCTTCAAATATCAAAACCATGAGACTTAGCTTCAAATTGAATTACAAAGTACATAGGAAACTAATTACTTTTTGGGCTACGCCGTAATTGTCATACCCCAGCATGACTTGTCTAAAAAAAGGATGCAATTGTAAAGTAATTGTGCACCAGCCTATGGAATCACCAATTAGCATTGGTATGGCCGCACTACAACCATGCAAAACATCATTAACGCATTATGCTATTCTATCCTGAACCATGACATTTAACTGCTGCAAATATCCTGATCCTGTAATTATAAAACAACTACCATACAATTTACAACCGTCTGGCTAGGATGCTAGGTATGCGCTAAGTAGCAAATACCATCTCTGTGCATGAGGCATTCAAATGGCTGCAACCACGCAAGGAACTTCTGCCGAGGATATTGTTGCATTATTCACACATTACTATACTCAACACATACCGACCTAAGCAAATGCATAATCTTATTTAATTGCAATTTTATTTGAGATGAGTTCTTTATTTTTTGTTGAGGGTGTTCTGCTCTGTGTTTTTGATTCACGAAATGAATTTAAATGGAAGACCCAAAAAATTTGGAGCTAAAACAAAATTCTCCTGGAAAATTTAGCGATACACCCGCAAAACAAAAAAATTCTCTAGAAAGTTTTTGAGTTTCATTTTTTAAGAACTTTTTTTGATTCCAGAAACTGCAAGGAATCGTGGACTGTGGGTTGAAATTGATGATAAACTAATTTTGGAAAGACCTTCCCTCACACCTTTTTTTATAGATTCGGCTGATTAAGACAAAAAGTTCAAAGTGATTCCAAGTGGAAGGAAGTGTTTGGGGTGTAGCTAGGGCTTGCCATCATTTTGTTGAGCCATTAACGGAGTGGTATAGCTCAAGGTCTCCAAAATGAAACTGTTCAATAAATGCGGGATTCAGTCAAGAGTTCTCTTAACTGTCAGCCCTTGTCTCCAAAATTATTTCCTGTAGCGTATCGCACAATTTTGCAATTTATTTACTTTACTGACAAATTAACTGAACAATGGAAGAGTCCTTTTTGAAAAAGGCCTATGCAGTGTATCTTCATATAACCTGTTTCGGTCTAAAGGAATTTCCTGGAAACAGTGCAGAGTATAATGGCACTTTCCATTGGTTTCACTCGGGGAAGCACTCATTTTAAAAACCAATGGAACACCCAAAATAATTTCTGTTCAGTTTAACGTAATTGCCTTTGTGTGAGTGAAACACCTATGGCTCTTAAAAAATATTCCTTGAAGAAAATTTTCTTTTTGACATTTGAGTAACATGTGTTAGTGCTTCTTGAGTCAATTCTCATTTCAAATCGAGAAGCGGCTGTCACTCCTCAGAATCATGAGAAGCGAATTTTTGCACCAATGGAACGGTTCGAGAATTCTTCTGGACGCTCCTGGACGCTTCTTTTCATCCAATGGAAAGTGCCATAAGATTTCTCTAACGTAGAACAGGTAATGAAATGGTTCCTATGACTTTTTGAGAGAATGTCAGTTGATATATTCAGCACATTTTTAAATATGAAATATTTATTTTTCCCAGTGCATTTAATACTGAAAAGGAAAAAAATTCAACGAAACCAAACGTATCTAGAGTGTAGCATTCTGTTGGACCGCAAAAGCGAAGCGTAAATGTGTTTGCATGTTAATGGCATCCATGGTTAGTTGGTAGAATTTCTGTTTTCTCCCTTCTCTGCAACAGCAGGACCAGCAGCAAAATTCCGCTTTCAATTGTCCTTACTTCCTTCCTTTGAGCATGAATGTTGTCGGTGCGTCGTCCGTCGTCGGTCGGTCGTTGTTGCCTCGTTTGTGTTATAAAACGGCAGCATTTGGCTTCAGTCAACGACGACAGTATTGTGCGGCTAGCGATGCGTTCGAGTGAACAGGATCATCGGGTAGCAGTAACACCAGCATCATTATCACAGAAACCACTGTGTGCCACTATGCCACTGTAGTGTATAACCCCACACCCCCAAAAACGAAATGGTACACTGCGAGGATGCATTAAATTTCCCTTTTAACTTTGTGTTAACTGGTTCGGTTTGGAATGTTGACACAATGCTATGAGGTTTATTCTTGTAAAAAAGTAGCTTTGGTTACCTGTTTTTTTGACACTTTTTAGCAAAAGGGAATGCAACTGACCTGACATTTCACATCGTGTACTTGAATAGTCATCAAAGCGTAGAGTCCCCTACGCATATACACAAAAAGTACAGAACTTAACAAAGAAATAAAGTGTTGTGTAATTGAAATGGCCACAAAAACCGCTAGCCTTAGAACTTTGAAACAAATTGGACTGGGAGATACAAATACTTTCTTTCCTCTGAAAACTATCCACAGCTTTCCTTATTCCAAAACAAAACAGTCAGGGGACCATGCACAGGCAATTTTAATCAGTGATTTCACTATTTGAATTGCTCCATCACATAGATAAGCTCAATTTCGTTTTAATTTGGAAACAGACTCCACTTTCCTTGTTAAGTTACACTCAGTTTTTACCTATCTTGAATAAGTTACCTCGTACTCCTTGAATGATTTCTGTGGGCAGAGTAAGAAAATATCTCTCACAGAGCTTAAACTCAACATGTCTTTTTATTTAATTTTCAAGCTTATGATAACAATACAAAAGTTTACCATACTATTTTCTTTATTTCATTGCTTGATAAGAAATTCAGAAGATAATTGCTGGGCTACTGAGAGAAGTACAACAAAACTCTCGACACCCCCACCAGCGGTAGGATTTGTTAAAATTCTACAACAACTACAAAAGAATGGTGTGTACGCAAAAACAATTTCCCCTGAGAGTCTTAACGTCTTTTATTACTTAGATACTTGAACTACCAAAGTCGACAAAGAACGACAGTAATCTTTTTTCCAATACTATCGCCGCCGTCGGTCAGGCAGGCAATTCTCAAATATGTCAGCGATTACGGAGCGTTTTGGATCCATTTTTGAACTAATAAGCAAGTGGTATTGTTTATTAAATGTTGTCCTTCTTAATGACGTTTTGATCTGGCTTGATTTGACACGTAGCGATACTTTTGAACTCAATTTAATTTTAAACTTTATTTAATTTTAAATTTTAATTTATTAAGATTACTGCTACCGATTAGAAATTTTTAAACTTAAAAATATAAACAAATAAATATATGTACAAATATACAATGCTTAATTCTAAGTTGGAGTGAAAGGGTTAGAAGTTGAAAGTGGAAGAGGAATATAGATATTTTCTGAGGGAAGAGGAACTTAGGGAAAAGTCAAAGGTATTTCGAGCTGCATTCTCTAAACGTTGCATTTTGCGTATAGGGTTGAAATATGCGTAATTTGTGCGGAGAGTTGGGAGGCGGAAGAAAGGGACAGAACGTAGATTACGTGGATTAGTGTTCACGTAAATCAGCTCAAGTGATTCCGGGAAGTCTATGGTACCGGTCATAATCTGATGAACGCAAATTATGTCAGCGATACGACGACGTTTAGAAAGGGTGAGCATGTCAAATAGTCGCAAACGGTTTTCATATGGAGGTAAAATGAACGGATCTGACCAAAACATCCTACGCAAAGCAAATCTTAGAAATCTTCGTTGCACAGCTTCAATTCTACGAAATTGAGTTATTTGGCAGGAAGACCAAACCTGACTAGCATATTTAAGGATTAACATAAGTGTTGTATACCTTACCTAATGTTTAATGAGGTAGGGGTCGGAATATTCTCTAGACCAACGTTTGATAAACCCAAGAGAGGAGTTTGCTTTCGCAATGATATAGTTAATGTGACAGTGGAAATTCAGCTCTTTATGGCAAGTAACCCCAAGATCACGAATAGACGAAACTCTGGGGACAAGCTTGTTACAGAAGTAGTACGTTCAAAGACTAGAAGGTAAGCACTTACGCGAGAAAGTCATAGATTGACATTTATTAACGTAACTTTAAGCTCATGAAAGTTCTTATTACAATTGAAGAAGAAGAGGAATCTTGAGAAGAGGATATGACTTTTATTATTTTGATGTCATCTGCATAAATAGAAAAGAAATAATACTAGTGCCGTCATTTATTGCAAGCACGAACAAGAGTGGACCTAGATGGCAACCTTGGGGAAAGCCAGAAGAAGCAAATATTGGGTTAGAAACTGCTTTTTTAAAAACTATTCTATACACACGGTTCTCTAGGTATGATTTGACCCATTCGATAATTGAAGGTGGGAAGCCAAAGGCTTTGAGTTTGTGGCAGATAATTTGATGGTTAATTTTGTCGAATACTTTACTTAAGTCGGTAGTAATAACATCGATCTCGTTGACCCTTTCCATGAGAGGGTCTTGATACGAATTGGTTAAGGTTAGTCATAGTAGACCTTCCCTTTAGGAAACCGTGTTAAAGTGAAGATACAATTGGCTTACAATGAAAATACAGAGAGTCGTATACAATGCTTTCGAAAAGTTAGGGTTATGGCGGAAAGCTTAGCTATCAGTCGATAGTTCGAGATTTGGTTTTAACAACCCTTTTTGAAAATTGGGAAGATTAAAAATTTTTTCCAAAGAGAAGGGAAAACTGCCTAGGAGAGAGAAAGTTGGAAAGATTAGCCAGGTGGTTTTTAAGGAAAATTGCCGGAATTCCGTCTGAACCAGGTGAATCATCTCATCTAGTAACCTTAGTTTATCACAAACAGTCCGGGGACTAACATTAAGAAAGACAAGTGATGTTTGTGGGCTATTATTCAGAAACCTATGTTAGTCAAGGTCAGGATCATTCAGACTATTGGTATATGATTGGCTGATCTGCTCTACGATCGGTTGCTTTATTTATCGAGAAGGAATATTGTATCGATCATTTTCTGAACGAAAGCAACAAGGATGTAAGGTGTGATTATCACGATAACCTTAACCCAAGAACGCTACTTATTCATCACCGGTTTTTCTGCTTGGAACGAGTTACAATGCTCAGGGAGAAGAAATGAGAAACTTGCACATAGTCCGCAGAAGCACATTTATGGTTTGTGTTTGTGAACCGTGATAATAAAAGTCAATTGAATCAGAACCAGTCGACTTCAATTCGAGAATTGATCAAGTAACCTGAAGTTGCTGTCAAGTGACCTTGAAGTTGCTGTCCAAAACCACCTTGGGACTTGGGAGTGATGTATTCGGAGTAACATCAAACTGATCCTGCTATTATACAAATACATATTTATTATATAAGCAAAATAAAGAATTAAGTATTAACCATCATTGCTACCACACAAAAAACGGAGGCTTTCCCCTTACAATCAGGAATTGTTTCAAGACTGCACCGACTCAATCACCATTCAATTTTCATCCATCTGGAAAATTCGAAAACCTATTAAGCTGTATCTACTCTGGGTGAGCTTTCTTTCATTTATCCTTACTAAATCCACTCTACTCATACATTAAAATAGATTCACTTATCCAAATACTGCTCTGCCACACAGCTCATATAATTTGGCTGATGACAAAACGACGACACACTCCTCAC
This sequence comes from Melanostoma scalare, assembly GCA_949752695.1. NCBI lineage: Eukaryota > Metazoa > Arthropoda > Insecta > Diptera > Syrphidae > Melanostoma > Melanostoma scalare. The sequence continues at coordinate 182,674,908 of OX456986.1, read as the reverse complement.
TACTTTTTTACTTAGGTACACCACTTCCATTTACAATGAAACAAATTTATATGTAAAAATCCATTATTTTATTGTTATGACAAAGACATCTTCACTCATCAAATAGGAAAATTCAATCATTTTCAACGCTTTATAACTAACGTGCATCGTTGCTACATAGAGTAATAGACTTCAACACTACAGAAGAAGAAAAAAAAAGCAATCCGATTTTGGCTAAAATTACGTCGGCAATTTCGTCTAGTATACATACATATGTACATATATACATAGCTCGTTGAAATTTTCTTGGAGAAAATGAATTTTAGCTGAAAGAACATCTCAACAATGAAACAATATGAAGTTCCCTCGAGGTCTATCATGTTTTCCTTTCGTAAGGCTCGATTCGATTCGCCCTTGCCTTAAGCTGATGGTATTTTATAGCAAAACTATGTATATACAAACACATATACAGGCTTCTTGTGGAGTACGTAAGAGGTTTCTTGTTGACAACTGCTAAATGGGTAACATACCCCACATATTCTCATCGTCTTTTTCTCATAGAACGGAACCAACTTGTGCTGCGTGGCTGAGAGGTGAATTACACAACGAAGTTATTGAGAATAAGAATAAAGTTTCACAAATGTTAAAAACATCGTACAAATACGTCAGAATTTCAAATAAGCACCAAATTTTTAAACTAACATTCGGAGTAAATGAAATAACCTGTCTGCTTTATTTTGAAAACAAAAATTTCAGCAAACTGGCTTAGTCAATTTAAAAAAAAAAATATTCCAATTAATTTAGTATTAAATTGTTGTTGTAGGGTTGGTTAAAGCATAGCATTTAAACTAAACAAGTTTTATGACAATACGTTGCATAGTGTGCCCTTAAAAGGAACCCCGACTAAGAGTAATTCAAAAAGTTAGTGGCAATGACTATTTACTTTTAAGGCTTTTTTCTTTAACAATGCTTAACATTTGCTATGAGTTTCGAAGAGGTCACAATTCTATCACTTGATTGCCTTACACAAGCGATCCCCCTACACCTGTGTATGACGCTTTTTCAGCGAAAGCTTTAAAGACTTTTCTGCTTTGCAGTTCATTGATGTAAAATAGCCCTTTCAGACGGTCAGTTCTCAGTTCAGTTAAAAAAAAGTCAGTATAAATTAACGTCGGGTCGACGTTCAGTTGAGCTTTTATTTTAATTGTGAAAAATCAAAATCAGAAAGAAAACTGAGAACTGAACTGAAAACTTATGGGAATTCCTAAGGCCACTTAAGGCGATTATTTCAGTTTCAATTTCAGTTGGCGTATGAGTTAAGCTTTCAGTTAAACTTATGTCTAAAGGCTTTTTTAGACGATCAGTTGTCAGTTCAGTTTAAAAGGAGTTTCAATCTCGGTTGTGCTATCAGCTAAGCTTTCAGTTTAACTGATGTCTAAAACCAAAAACTGAAGCGTGTAACTGAAACTGAAACTGATGGAATTCCCACAAGTTGTCTGTACGGTTATTAGTTAAACTGACTTTTGGCTGCTTACAAGTAAAATGAAATTTCAGCTGAACACCGGACTGAAGCCTAAATACACAGCCATTTTCAACTGAACTGCGAGCTGAACTGAACTGGCAACTGATCATCTAAAAAAGGCCTTAACAGGAACTGTTTGAATTAGCTTAGAGTGTGCGCTAAGTTCCTAATAAACCGCTCGGGGGGTAACGGGTATCCCATTTTACGAGATTTCGCGAAACGTACTTTCAGATTACTCTTTTTTAGCACTGGGTCTTAATCATGCTGGTGAAATTCACACTCACAACGAGACTTTACCACTCTTAGCTCTCTTGTGCGAGTCAATACTCGCGGAAGGAGTTTTTAAGATTCCTTCTGAAAACTACTCCACACCAAGAAGAAGCGTTGGAAAAATTCTTCAGGAATTCGTTTGGCTTTAAGGAAATCCATTTGGAAAAAAATACTACGACTGATGGAAAACAACACGTGAGGAAGTTAGCTTTGCTGTTGCGGTACTGCAACAATGTTGAAAGCAGGCAATTTCAAAATTTTTACGTTTATTTCTTTTTCCTTCTCTGTTTTTCCGCTCCCTAGTGAATTACACTCCCGATAGCTTACTAACAATGGTATCTCACTTAGGGAGCTTTCAATCGGTTAATGTTTTTCTTTTTCACATGCAGCACACACACTCACATATCCTGGAGAAACCATAATAATTCTGAGAATGTAAAATATAGTATTTTTCTTCTTCTTTTTTTTACGGCACACTGAACAATCTGTGAAACAATGTCACTAAGTATGACGAGAAATGACTGAAAAGAGATTTGATGTGGGTGTGAACAGTCTTTGCTTTACTCATACATTCTGAAATTCTGATCGGTCGTTTATGTGTCTGTGGTTTATTGAACTTTATTGTGCTTTGTTCATTGTCTTTCAAGTTTGATAGATAGCAACTTGATAAACGTTCAATAGAAATGAGTTTAACGTGGAGAGAAGTGTCTGTTGTAAATTGATTTTTTGTATTTCACTTCGTATGGAGTAAGACTTGATGCAATGAACAAGGGTTATGGGTCTGTACTAACGAACATTTACATTATATTGAAAAAGTGTGGGACTAGTTGGCATCCAATCTTGTTGATAGAGACAAATTTGGTTGTTTCAGCTAAATAAGATTTCCAATAATCCTTGGAGAATGATGATATCCAAATCAATTGAAATAATAAGTTAGCTATCGTAACGTTCCACGAAAATTTTTCTTACGGTTGGATGCAAAGTTATAGTTGATTCTATAACAAAACAAAAGCAGTGCCAAGGTTTTCTAATGAAACATTTTATGTAGCTCATGGTGTTGCCAATTAGCATATCTTAATCAAGTTAAAGTATTCTATGGTAAAAATACTCGCATACAGATAGACGTATAACTTAGTTCCTTAACTTGCTCCCTTAGGTGGGTTTTACAGTTCGCGTTGAAGTTGGGCCTTTGTCAAGAGTTTTGATCTCTAACTCGAAGTCTTGAAGTCTTTCCCCTTTTGATTGCGCCACCTAATACGATTTCTATTCCTTCGGCGATTTCTCTGCAATGTCGAAAACCTGTCGAGTTTGAGTGTCCGCATGTTCCAGCCATCGGAGTATCGCGATGTTCATCTCTCCCATGACGCGGTACAGCTCAAACAGCTCGTTGTTGTATTTTCTTTTCCACACAATGTCTTCACATACGCAACCAAAGATCATTCGGAGTATTTTTCTTCCGAAACGACCAAGGGTTTCCTCGTCTTCTTCTTCTTCTTCTTCTTCTTTCCATTTCTGGCGTTACGAGTAGTGATCTTGAAGCGATCACAACTCTCCCACTTTTCTTCTTCACACTAGTGATCCGCCTGTGGGGTACGCCGCGTTGACCTCAGAAAGCGTCGGCAAGCCTCCCGGTTTTGGATTGTTCCATGTCTGAGGCCAACCAAATGCTGCTGTTTTTGCATTTGCTTGTACCAGGAGTGTTTTGGCCTGCCTTTTCTTTTTCGTCGCAAATTTGTTGAAACGTTGTACGATATTGCCTTTTGGACGGGGTTCTGCGGATCTCTCCTTTGAACATGACAATACCAACTGAGCCGGTTGTGCTGAATTTTGTCCAAGATGGTACTTTTGACATGAAGGCTTCCACGGATCTTAGTACTTCTAATTCGATCAAGCTTTGTTACTCCTGCTGTCATCCGAAGCATCTTCATTTCGGCTCCCGTCAATTTGCTCTCATACTTTTTGTACATTGTCCAACATTGTGAACCGTATGTCAGAGCTGGACGGACAGCTGCTGTGTAGAGTCTTCCCTTCAGCTTAGGGGGCATTTTTCGATCACAGAAGATAGCGGAGTTTTCTCGCCACTTCATCCACCCAAGGGTTTCCTCGTCTGCTTTTGATAAGTTTCATGCTTCCGCCTCGTATAGCAGGCTTGGGATGATCAATAAAGAATTGCTTTGGTTTTTCCAGAGAGAGTTTCGTTTCTCAATCGCCATCTTAGCCCAAGAGCTATTCTCCGTTTCCTCAGCCAAAGGAAAAGTCTGAACGGATGGACATTGAAATAATAATGACGATAAGCAATCGATGCGGGAAATAATAAAACAACCTTTCTGCAGACCAACAGTTTTCGCCGATTCCAAAAGACTAATCGATAAAGCGCTTTTCTTGGCATGAAATCACTATCGAAGAATTTGCCAATTCTACCATCTGGAACTCAAACCTCGAAACTCCCACGTAACAGGCAGACACACTTACCATTACGCCACGGGCACTAACAATATCAACATTACTAAATAACTCATCTATACTAATCTCCTAAAACTCGGTTTCCTTCTTTTGTTTCATTCATTCTGTGTGAACTCCTAAGCAACCTGATAGACCCAATTAAACGTTCTAAAGGACCCAAAGCCTACAGTTCTGCTATATCAAGTAAAATCACGGACCGTACCGCAACTGGATGAGTCTTGACGGGATTCCGAGTCCAGGCGGTATCGATTTAGTACCGAGGAGGAGATTCAAGGACTTACTAAAAAGGTATGTTAACCTGATCAAAAGTTTGACAACACAGCGGCTGAATACGCTGAGCAGCCACCTGTCGAAATGTCTGATCTGCGCTGCCATCAAGCGCAACCAACTCAACTCAAGAATTTAATTGGAGGATAGTAACTAGTAAGGAGCCGTGACTTTGAAATAACTCTAATACAAGTAAAGTAGAAAATTACCGATCACTCGTTGAATACCACTTAAAAACCTCTTCCACAAAGTGAAGCCATCAAAACTCAATTATACGTCAAAATACTAAAGTTCTAATGTTTGTTTTCCTAATCCAAATTTTCAAATCTCAAACCAATTTAAGTTCCAAGATCTTAAAGGGAAAAAAAAACAAACAACAACTACTTTAACATAGAGGTACACACATACATCAGCTAACACCATCGTTGAAATTCATTCCATCACACTCCCTATCCACACAGCTTGAATGCAATCATTACCATCAGGGGAAATAAAATTTCAAAAATATCTTAACTTCAACCTTCAAAAACCCCAAAATCTAATTTCATTGCATTTGCCACAAGCTCGAATGTATTCAATTTCCAGTTCCATTTTTCGTTTGAATTGAATTGAAAGTCTTACAGTTCTTAATTAATGTTTGCACACACACACACACACCACCACCCTTCGGACTTGCTTCTTTTGACCCCAAATCTAATTTGTCTATTCTGTGGAATGTTTTTAAAGTGTTCTCAGGACTAGGGAATCATTTGTTTCTCTAAAACGTTGAACCAAACCCCAAAGAACTACATGCTTTACTATACGGAGACTATACGAACAAGATGTTGCAAAGCGTTGTGGCAATGAAATTATCCTTTTATTTTTCCATTTCGCAGAAGCACTCAAGAAATTTCGAAAATTTAAGAGAATTTAAAATTAAGTCAATGTAATTGACCGAAGAAAACAAATTTTAAATCAAAACCAGAAAACCATGTTCCTTATGCTAGTCTAACAGGTTTGCAGGTTTCAGCACCACCAAAGGACCTCAACGAAATCTTAATTCAATTTAACTGTTAATCTTGTGACTATTTACAATTGAAAACTTTCAGTTTTGAACAGAAAGTGAGTGAAAAAGGAGCTTTTAAAAACTTTTGGAGACAGTTTAAATATTACAGGGAGTTGGTCCTGGATTAGTTTGTCTTATGGTTACTATGCTGGTTGGATGGGGAAGGAAGGGGTCCTTTGCACTTATTTCTAAATCAAAACGAAAGACATTCAAGCCCCCAAAGAATTCCAATGGGTGACGATGGTAAAGTGGAAAAGAATAGGCAATTAAGCAAAGGGACTCGGCAAGCACGATACCGTAATTAATTCATATTAGGAGGCAAGACGTTTACGCGGGAATAGTGCGGGACAGATGAGTTTCGCCTGTTGGAATTTAAAATCTTCTACACTTAACCATGTCACGTAGATTGAGTGTTAATTTGAATTATCAAACGTGAGCAGAATTGCTGATTTGTCTTTTTCAAAAAAGAAAAAAAAAAAGTAAGAAATTGTCTGGAAAGGCGAAAAAAGAAAATATGCAAGCTCTTGATGAATCGATTTATTTAACGTGGATCTAGAAGTCATTAGAAGTTGTGTGTCCCATCAAAAGTTCCATTCCAACACAGGGATTTGTGTGTGTTTTGTGGATGCAAAGCACGTCAGCATTTTAACGTTAAAACTCAGTAAAACTCAGTCAAGCCATGTGTCAGGAAAGTGCAATTGGCGGAGAACTAAGAGATCAAAGTAAAGACCATAGAATCCAACGAACGTCTCAAGGATGAGACAGGTTAATTAAAGGAGTAAAATGCTAGGTAAAATGGATTTTTTTATGGGTAGGCAACATTGCTTCTTCTGGGCTTGAATGTGAGTACTTAAATGCTTGACTGTAAAATGCCTTCCGGTGATATTTAGAGTACCTACTTGAGCACTAAACTTTAGACAAATAGAAACTATGGTTGCCATGTTAAGGATGTATAGTGGAGTAAGAATTTTGTAGTTGTTACGTTTAATTAGATGGGATGAGCGAAGTGTACCCTATGAATAGTTTAATGACTGTAATCTAGAGCCTTTGAGAGAACTTTTAGGTGAGATGCTTCAAAAGGGATGTGTACTTTAAGAAGACCCTCTTTAAAGTATTGTTTTGACTTGTCGATGGGGATTGTTTTTCGTGAAAGGTTACATGTTTTTGTTTGGAGTCTTTAACAGCCAAGTTGTTTTAGATGAGTTCAAGGACGCTTAATCCAAGAAATTGAAAAACTCAAAACAGTTCTCTTTTTTAATTGAAGATGAGTGGTGATGTGTGCAGAGCAGAGTCTAGTATAGGAATTCCTGCAAAACTCATTCAACTTCAAAGGCATTAAAACATGAGTTTCGTTTTGGGGGACGAGTGAGAGCCAAAACATCAAAGGCTGATAGGTTCAATGCTTAATGCTGGTGGCATAGGATTCACAGGAAATCTTTTGCGACGTCAAATCGTTTCACATGATTAGGTACTTCACGCGAGTCGTTAAATTCTAAAGTTCTAATCTTGACACCTATGCAACTAGTCAAAAGAAACATTTCAAATGCAACGTTGACTAAGTTCGCCAAAGAGACAGAATGTATGCTAAGATCTACCGAAAAGAATATAATAACTAATGATTTACCACACATTGACATCCCTCGGTATAGCAAGACCAAGGAGTTCAAATTCGATAAGCTCATCAACGTTGAACTAAGTAACAAAAAGTTAAGGCAAAGTGAGGAAAGCAACAACTCAATTAAGACCAGTGCAATAAAATCTCATACAGATGGCTCAAATACAACGGAAGGAACTGCAGCAGGAATCTTTGGGCCAAGAAGAAAAATTTCAGTACCAATCGGAAGGATGTCAAGCATATTCCAAGCCGAAGTCTATAAAATACTCGAATGCGCGGAATGAAACACTGACAGAAAAGACAAAAACAAACACATTGCAGAAATAACGGATAGTCGAGCTGCAATTAAGGCCACAAAATCCTACACAATCACTTTAAAACTTTCCAGCGAATGTATTGACAAATTGAACAAATTGGGCAATAATACCAAGGTAACAATTTACTGGGTACCAGAGTACCAGAACATGTAGAAATCAAAGGCAACGAACAGGCAGACGATCTGGCGGAGACAGGAGTCGGATCACATCTCGTAGGACCGCAACCTTTTTGTGGAGTAACGGAGAGCCACATAAATAACAAAATCAAAAAGCCGGACGAAGACAACAGAGTAAAGCATTATAAAGAACTCCGAAAAACTGCGTCAAGCCATACTCCTACTTGGCACTTTCAATTCAAAACGTTTTAAAGACGTAATATGCCTTAGTGAATATAAGAATGCTAGTCGGTTTCCTAAAGGGACATTGCAAGTTTTGGAAACACCTAATTGTACCAGGCATAGAGTGCAATGACCAGAATTTTAATGAAGGGATCGAACCCAACAGATTTGTTTTTTAGATTTAGAATATTTTATTAATTTCAAGCTTAAAACTAAATTAACAATTGAAGTTGATAAGTTGAAAATAGAATAATAGTGTCAATTCTTAACTTTAACAGTTAGTGATGGATGACACATCAGTAAACAAATAATTCAGAATTATAATAAGATGTGGGGTAACATCAGTGCATCTGATGATCAAAAAAAAATTATGAAATTGAAAATGCTAAAAGAATGATTCAATACAGTTATAACTTAAGGTAAATAGCCAGCATTTAACTTTTTTGGTAAAAGAGGAAGCAATTACAGTTTCTCTAATACTCAACGACAACTTGTTGAATAGCTTTGGAGCTGTACTTGTATAAAAATGTATAAAATGGTTATTATGTGCAAATGGGACACAGACCATCCTCAGATTATTAATTCGCAAATTATAAATTTGAGAATTTCGGCTTGGAACATTACCACTTGGTTTTAAAAACTCATTTAATACTTTAAACACATAAAATGTCTCATTGGAAGAATATGCAGTTCTTTAAATAACGGCCAACTTCTAGCATATCTATTCTTTCTACAAATTATTCTTAACAAATGCTTTTGAGATGTCAATAAAGGTCCAAAAGTATTAGTATACGAACCACCCCAGCTAGTAATGCCATATTGTAACTTTGAGTGTGCAAGGCCATAGTATATGCTACGTAAAACATTTTTGAACAAAAATCTTGTAAAAGATACAATTTTCGCGTAACTAACTGGATATGTTCCTTCTGGATATGTTCCTTCCAGTTCAACTTTGAATCAATCATAACACCTAAATATTTGAACTCATTAACTGATTTAATACTGAAAGTTTTAAGTTTTCTGTACAGCACTTATGAACAGGAAAGGAAAATTGCTTACAATCATGCTCATGGAAGCAAGGCCTAAATTCAAAGATACTATCACCCGATATCTGGAAGGACATTAATTTTGTTTTCTCACTTATAATAAGACTATGCGAAGTAAACCACAGCCTCATAACTTCAAGATCTTCTTCAATTTTAGCAATACAGTCGAATAGAGTGTTTGATTCATAAGTTATTGCTATGTCATCAGTAAAGGCGGTTGAAGACCCGTTTAGAGTAAGTTTGAAAAAAGAATTAATATAAACTAAGAAAAACAATGGGCCAAGTACCGAGCCCTGGGGTACACCATTTTTAAGAACTCTTGGTTCACCTAAGACTCTGTTTATTTTAACTTTTTGCATTCTCCCTTTAAAATATGACTCTAGCCATTCAAAAGTGTTTCCACGAAAACCAGCGTTATACGGGTGTCCCGTAATTCGTTTTACATACTTTGGGATATGATTCTTGGTCATATTCTAAGAAAAAAATTGTTCTACAGTAAAGTCCGTTTCTCAAGTTTGACATCACTTTTTGACAATTTAAAAAAAGGCTAACTTTGGTGTACCCTGACCTGTGTTAAATTCGATATCTCTGTCAATACTGATGATAGAGACCTAATCATAGACTCAATTTTTTGTAAAAATAACAACCTTTAAGACTGTATTTAAATTAGGCTCCCATAGGTTTAGGGTTGCCAGATTTTCAATTTTACGTGGTGTTCAAATTTTCTTCCCAAAACAAAGTTTTGACTTTAAGGTCATTTTTTTGGAGAAAAGACCTGATAGACATAGAGTTTCTTTAATTTTTACGGATGAACAAAACAATAATAAAGAAAAAACTCAGCATTAAGTTAGCTGAAAAATCCATACATTTTATGATACTTGGAAAAATACGAAACGGGAAAAATTAAAAAAAAAATTTTAAAAAAATGTTTGCTTTGAGGTTTGTTTGAATAAAACAATAATATGATCACTTTTAGTAGTTTTTTCAGGTATTTAATACAAATACAATTATAACAAGTGCTCAAACGCCCTTCGTTTTGAATCCATGCCAGAGCCCGTTTTTGGATTTCATTGTGGATGTTTGCTTTAAATTTGGGGTATGAATGTTCAATAGGTAAATAAGTCGTATAAAAGAATAAGAAAACAAATTTGTTTATTAGTTTGTCAAATTAAGTCACGATTGCAGTTTGATCAGAGAGTTTTTTGAAATGCTTTCATTTACGTGAGAAGAATACGCAGACATTTTTTTTCTTATATGAGTTTTTAAATGGAAATTGAAGAAAAGCACAACAAAGGATACCAGGAACTTTATACTAACTGAAAATCTATCAACCCTTAGCCTATAGGAGTCAAATTTAAATACAGTTTCAAAGATTACAAGACTACAAGTAAGACAAGAGTTATCGACAGCAAACACCCACAATGAAATCCAAAAACGGGCTCTGGCATGAATTCAAAACGAAGGAGGGCGCTTTGAGCACTTGTTATAATTTTATTTGTATTAAATACATAAAAAAAACTACTAAAAGTGATCATATTATTGTTTTATTCAAACAAACCTCAAAGCAAGAACTTTTTTTTATTTTTTTTTTAATTTTTCCCATTTTGTATTTTTCCAAGTATCATAAAATGTATGGGTTTTTGAGCTAACTTAATGCTGAGTTTTTTCTTTATTATTGTTTTGTTCATCCGTAAAAATTAAAGAAACTCTATGTCTATCAGGTCTTTTCTCCAAAAAAATGACCTTAAAGTCAAAACTTTGTTTTGGGAAGAAAATTTGAACACCACGTAAAATTGAAAATCTGGCAACCCTAAACCTATGGGAGCCTAATTTAAATACAGTCTTAAAGGTTGTTATTTCTACAAAAAATTGAGTCTATGATTAGGTCTCTATCATCAGTATTGACAGAGATATCGAATTTAACACCGGTCAGGGTACACCAAAGTTAGCCTTTTTTTAAATTGTCAAAAAGTGATGTCAAACTTGAGAAACGGACTTTACTGTAAAACAATTTTTTTCTTAGAATATGACCAAGAATCATATCCCAAAGTATGTAAAACGAATTACGGGACACCCTGTATAACTTACTCAACAGCAAGTTATGATCAAGTCAAACGCTTTAGTCATGTCAATAAATAAGCTCATCGTTGATTTATTGTTATTGAGACTGCGATAAAGTTGACTACAGACTCTCAAAATTGCATCTTCAGTCGACATTCCTGCTCTAAAACAGAACTGGTTGTTGCAAAAAAATGTATGCATATCTAAAAACGACAAAATACGAGTCTTTATTAGTTTTTCAAATATTTTTGAAAGTGTGGAGAGTAAGGAAATAGGCCTATAGTCCGCAACATTTTTTCTGTTTCCCTTTTTAAACAATGGAATAACCTCTGCACATTTCAAAATATCAGGAAAGCAGCCTTTTTAACACTGCTGTTAAAAAGGAAACTCAAAACATCAATGACGTACCAAACTATATTTTTTAAATGCACTTGAAATTCCATCATTTGTGCATGAATTTTTATTTTTTAGACGCATGACAACATTGTAAATTCACTGGCGGTAATATCATTAAAAACGAAACTATTAAACTGTATATATCTTCACGAATATTAGAAACTCTTAAGCAATTGCATGCTGAAGAACTTACGAAAACTGGTTTGAGGTTAAAATACTCGTTGAAAATATTTGAAATATTAATTAAATCCGATTCTATAACACCCTCAAGTTCAATATTTTCAAAAAACCTGGCTTCTATCATTTCCTAAAATGCTATCAACAACTCGCCATTCTTCTCTTACATCACCACCTGCCCTTTCAAATAAATCAGTATAATACTTGTTGCGTGTGTCTTAAATTTTTTTTACAACCGATTTGCAATAAGAGTCGTAATACTTTTTCAACTTAATATTATTTTGATGTTTCTTGCATTTGCTGCCTAGCTTATATTTCTTCCTTATATTTGGGACTCATTGATAATTCCAGGAAACTCCACCATGGAAAGATCTTCATCTGTATTTTTTCTAATAGCCTAGTTCCGGGAGATTTTGACATAATTTGTAAGAATTCACATTAGACTAGCTTCATCAGACTGTCTCTCTTTAGTCAGTGAAATAACAGAAGGTCCTGGAATGAGATCGGCATATGTATGAACAGCTTGAAGGCATTACCAATTCAGAATATTTTGCAGTTGGCTGAATTTCTCTTCAAACTGAAATCGAGATCCATATGCATTATGAGCTATAGTTTTTGATTGCTATTTGGCATTCATTACTGCAAGTTGTTTTATAACTAAATGATCAGAGACGTTAGTGACTACGTCAGAAACAGAAAAGTAAAACAAATCTTTTACCCTGCCAGACTTGTTGATAAACAGTACAAGTCAGTCACTTGTTACACCAGAAGGCTCAGCATTTAAGACAATACCTCCTAATCTTCGGTTAAACAGCATGTAAGGAGAATTGCAGGAGCAGATATGTTTTCACTCAACTTGTGTGGCAAAAAACAATTTGATAACTTCTTCGAACACTCAGAGCACTACCCCCATTTCATCAATTTGCTATACAAATTCCTAAATAACCAATCATTTTGGGAACCCTATTACCACGTACAACCCATTCTATTCCAATTTGAACAAATTATTCCATTCACCCAACGCAGTCACTACCCTAGAAAAAAGCAAACAAAAAACAAAAAAAACAAAAAAATAAGGAACAAAAAACAAAAAGCAAATAAATAAATTTTATATAAAACTGATTTTATTCGTCTTGTGTCTTGAATTTAATTTTTGAACATTGGCATAGCTGGCAGTAGAAATTGTGAAAAATCACATATGGAACGAGCTAAAATACAAACTGGGTTAAAATCACGTACACACATAATAATTTCCGAGAAAGGCAACTCACAATCGAACACGAATCCTTTGTCTTCCCAACGCAGCACCATCTTGTGGATATTTTTTCTAATACCAATAACACACACACACACAAGGAGAGTTATGTTAACTTTTCTTTCGAAAACACCTCCTCATAATTCCAAAAATCTCATGGAAAATGTGAAAGACAAATCTCGAATCGAAAGTTGTCACAAAATTTAAAATCATTTGCTCTCGTTTCTTGAAGCCAATATCGTCACAACTTGCGTTACAAAAACGTGTCGGTAAAGCAAATTAAGAGTCAAAGAAAGAACAGAGCAGCCCAAGGACATGAACCAGGACCAAATGTTTCAACAAGATTCCGTGATGTGTTTTATTTGAAATTTCTTATTATTTTTTGTTTGTTTGTTTTTTTTGTGTTCCTTTGCTTTTCAAAGATAACAATCTCGATACACCAAAGTGGATCAAGTGTCTTGAGCCTTAAGCTGTCGTTATCACCGATATGGGAATTTCCTATTACCGCAGAAAAAAATAAAAATAAAAATAAAAAAAAAGTAACCATCCTTAGCGATAAGGATGCTCCTAATCTCTTAGTAATCATTTATCCACCTCTAACTCCTCTGACGGGCGCACACAAAATCTTCTGCTGGCATGACATGTACAAAAGCTCAAGTGCTATTAAAAATGCATTAGAGTTGGCTCTCATTCCCAAGGGCGGCAGCGGCATGGCATGGCAACGTGTGGCGATGATGTGGGTTTACTGAAGCCAAAAACACAAAGCAAAAAAAAAAAACATTCATAGGATCATAACATTTTTCGGTTTACTCCGTGTTTATCTTAAATTCCACGATTTGCTAAACTACAAACTATTATTTGAGACAGAAGAGGTCAAAATGTTATACCAAACGACTTGGAACACGACACCGAAGCAACAGAATGAGAAAAAAAAAGACGAACAAAAAACTGAGGATGTCTTCTCACAAAAACTCTAACAGCGGCATAAAAAAGAAAAAAGAATAAAAATTGAGATGTAGGTGAAATGAAAAGGAAGAATCAAGTGAACAATTTAAACGAAATCACGTTCGATTCGTCCTCGAAATGTTTTTGATGGTCCCTTCTGCGGACTATGATTAACAGTTGTTCAAGTTATGTGTTTGTGAGAGTTGAAAGAGTCACTAAAGGACTCAACATTTGGCGGATTCAACTTGCTCATCATAATTTGAGTTTTTGTTTTTTTGGGGCTTACTGCATTGTGTTTAGAATGTGGGAAGTGACAAGTGAGTTTATGGAAACCTTAATAAATGTTCACAGGACTAAGAACCGTAAAAGTTTAGCTGGGACGAAAGTTGCTGTTACCATCTTCAAAAATGGTTATCAAATTGAAGTCGATTTTAGTTTCATATCTGCAGTTGATCAACAATGTCCTAACGACATTTCAACCATCATAAGATTTTGGAGGATTGTGTACGTCTGCGTGGAACAGACTTCCAATGTAAGCGCTATTTAAGAATAGCCTGCACCGATTATGCAGAATTGAAAACTGTAAGGGGCACGTTGTATTGAGGCTAAGATGCTCAGTGGGCGCCAAAGTGATGTTGATGTTGAGACCTTTCTCAGGTTCGCAGCTCCTCAGTCCTCCGATGAAAGATACCCCAGAACCCTTGTGGAATTAAACCACCCAGTAATCGCAGCTTTGTGTTGCTCTCTGCCGCTGATTGTGCTGTCCGAAGACTACAGCAATCGCTGAACAGGCAACAAAACAAATGAAAGGAAATTAACCCCCAAATGAAAAGAGAAAGGAGTTAATTTTTACAAAACTGTCTTTCATTCAAAATAATAAAAAATTTAAAGAGAAGAAAAAAATACAAAATCAATTATTAAGTTATTAATTCTCGCACGTGGCAACGCTTTCAAAGTGTAGGACTTTATTGACGATGGAAGCGGAAGGTACCCGATCGTCGAACAAAATCCCAAACTTTTTCTTAACGCGACAATAAAGCTAACGCGGATCTCAACTCAAACACTAGATGTGATGCTTTCTTAGACTGTGGAAATGACCCGACTATCGTAAGCAAAACACCAAATCTAATTGAATTGACTGAGGTCGAAACTCTGCTTTTATACTCTTTTGAGTGTGCAGACTGCAATAAAACTGCAGTAACTAAATTAACAGCTGACAGGAGAGCTTTTGTATAAGAGCTTTCTGCAAAGTGCTTTCTTTTATCTTTATCAGTGATGCCACTTACGAGTTTTTTGAAATTTAGTATTAAAAGGAATTTAAAACATTTGACTTATTATATTTTTGAAATTATAATTTTAAGATATTGGAAGTTATTGGCAAAGTTGCCATATTACATTTTATGATAGTTTTACAAGGATTATGCATGAAAAATAAGAAGAATTAATGAAGTTACAATATGAAGAAAAATTATACAAAACAAATTTAGTAATTTAGTAATTTATTATTATTTCAATAAAATTATGTTGTTGTTACAGTCTCCCCCTCTGTCGCTGAGAACGTCTCGGTGATGCGACAGGAAGTGTTGGTTGCGGTCTCTTTCTAGGTCTTCCCCGTCTTCGTAAAGGTTGAATCGGGTCATTGGCTTGTGTTGTTGATGTTTTGTATTTGGTTAAGGACGAAACATGATATGTCCCCAATGGAATGTTTTGATCATCCCTTGATGCAACTTGATATGTTGAAGAACCAATTTGTTTAATGATGATATATGGTCCATCTCGTTTTGGAACAAATTTGGAAGTTATACCCTTAGATGCATTACTAAGAGCATGGGTAGTGACTAGTACTTGGTCACCTATTTTGAGTGGGATTTGTGGTCGTCGCTTTTTATCGGTATATAATTTGTTGGTATCTTGCATATTCTCGGTTGTTGACTGTACGCTTCTTATTAATTTTGCGAATTTCTGTAACTTAGAGATGAGTTGAGGAGTAAGGTTTTTATCGTTTTCTATGGGTCTGATGTCGTTGTTGACGTCGACGATTGTTCTGAGCTCTCGCCCAAACGTAAGGAATGAAGCAGTATATCCGGTACTTTGGCATTTAGCGGTGTTCATAGCGAAACGAATGGCAGGTAAGTTATCGGCCCAAATATTATGGTGATTGCCTACCAAGATTGCTAGTTGTGTCTTAAGGTCTCTGTTCTTTCTTTCGACAGGATTGGCTTCTGGATGATAAACCGGCGTTAATGTTTGTTGAATATCAAAATAATCTGCTACTTGCTGCATGATAGCTGATATGAATTGAGGTCCGTTGTCTGTTAAAAGACGTCGTGGTATTCCATAGCGAAAAAATACTTCGTTGAGCAAGGTCATTGCACAGTTTTCGGCAGTTGCTTCTATAAGAGGAAAAATTTCTACCCATCGGCTGGCAAGATCTTCCGCTATCAATATCCATTGGTATCCTTCACGTGTGATTGGTAGTGGTCCAAACAAATCTGCAGAGATAACCTCGAAACGTTGGTTACTTGATACTGTTTGAAGTAATCCACATGGTTTTAAATTGCTTGGTTTATATTTTTGACAAGCTGGACAACTTCCGATGTGTCTCGTCACGTTGTCTCTCATTTTCGGCCAATAGTATCGGGAAGCGATACGAGCTAGTGTCCGTTCGACACCGTAGTGACCTGAGGTAGATTCATCATGGTGGTGGTTTAAGATGGCTTCTCTTTCCTGTACGGGAATAACGAGTTGTGCAGTTTCAGCATCTGATTCTGGTGAATATCTATATAAAACACCGTCATTTAAAAGATATCCACGTGATGTCCACCTTGAAATATTTTCATCATCGTTTTCGAAAGAGTCGACTATAGTTTTAATGTCTGGGTCTTTCAGTTGTGCTTCGCGAATGTCACTGGCGTTCCTCGATGGTAGATCGATTTGGAAGCTACAAATTGTACATTCTGTTTCTGTGTGTTGCGTTTTATCGCATGGTGGCCTGGATAACATGTCTGCCACATGGTTTGCTTTGCCTGGGACATAATCAATTATGAAATTGTAGGGTTGGAGCTGTGATGCCCATCGTGCTAATCTGCCAGTAGGTAACTTCAAAGTTAGTAGCCATTTCAACGGTTGATGGTCAGTTTTTAACATAAATTGACATCCTTCAATGTAACCTCGAAACTTGTTGATTGCCCAAATAATGGCAAGAGCTTCCCTTTCAGTGGTCGTGTAGTTTCGTTCGGGAGCTGTTAAGAGTCGTGAGGCATATTCGATAGGATGTTCATTCTCCTTCTCCCCCTGGCTTAGAACGGCCCCAAGAGCGTAGCTACTTGCGTCTGTTTTCAGTACAAAAGGTTGATCATCTTGGGCTTGCTATAATACTGGTGCAGTTGTTAATAATTCCTTGAGAGTGTTGAAAGCGGTTTGTTCTGCTTCTTCCCACTTCCAATCAGCATTCTTTTTAGTTAAATTACTTAAAGGTTTTGATATGTCCGCGAAATCTTTTATAAACCTCCGATACCAGGAGCAAGTTTGTAGGAATGACAGCACTTGTTTGGCATTTTTTGGTTCAACTCGATTTACTATCGCTGAGACTTTTTCTGGGCTTACTTGGATGCCTTTATTAGTTATAATGTGTCCTAAGTACTTTATTTCTGGACAGCAAAAGTTCGACTTCGAACGGTTGACTTTGAGCTTATATAGCTTAAGTTTGTTGAAAACTTTCTTCAGATCTTCGAAATGTTCTTCAAAGGTATCTGAACAAATTATGATATCATCTAAGTAGACGAGGATGTATGTTGCAGGAATCTCTTTTCGAAACCTGTCCATTAATCTTTGGAATGTCGCTGGTGCGTTTCGAAGACCAAATGGCATTCTCTTGAATTGATAAAGGCCGAAAGGTGTTATAAATGCTGTCTTTTCAACATCGCTTTCGTTTACCTTGATTTGATAATAACCAGTTTGTAGGTCTAATGTGGTTTTAAACCTGGTTTTTATTGTTGAGTGTAAGAGATCGTCTATCCTAGGCAAAGGATATTTGTCCGGAATAGTTACGCTGTTCAACTTTCTATAGTCTATGCACACACGTATCCCTTGATCCTTTTTGGGTACCAAAACTACTGGAGCTGCCCAAGTCGATTCACTTTCCTCAATGAATTTTGTGTCGAGCAATTTGTTGAGCTCTTCTTTTAATTGTTCCTTCCTTGTAGGAGATAACCTATAAGGAGTTGTAGCTATTGGTTCACAGTTACCAGTATTAATTCTGTGTTCTGCGTATGGAGTAGGTTCTCTAGGAACATCGAATAAATCTTCTTCCTGCTGTAGAAGTGCATTTAATTTTATTTTGCTTTCTAGGTCTATTTCCACCGCTTCGTTTTCTCGTAATTCAACATCGATTGATAATATTTCAGTGAAGAAATCTTCTAGGAATACTTCTTCTTCGGTTCGTACCAATGCTGGAAAAAGGCTCGTATTTTCTCTTCTTCTTTCGGGTGTTACTTCATTTCGTAACGAGTCGCTGAAAATCGTTTGAATAGAGTGGGGTGAGTATTCATTTCTTGCATTTGCAATTGCAGAAAATTTTCTTTTCATATTTGAATGAATCTCTGTTTTCTCAACGCTTTTTGGACTTTTGTGAGGGCTAGTTTTCGTTTTCGGAGTTTTGAACATACTTGGTTCTGGTTTCGGAGTAGCGGCTAGTGGTGAGACTACTTCTATGGCTTCAAACCAATTTAAAAAAGCGTTAGCATGTTTGGCTGGTTCATTTGACAGGTTGTCAGTTTTTGGTGTAACATTTTGAATGTTTGTTGAAAATTTCTTCTCTTTTAACTTGGTGTGGCTGGTGTCGTAAAAATCGAACTTTGTTTCGGGCTGATCAGCGAAATACCACATTCTTTGACCAAGATCAAGAACCATTCCATTTTCCTCCATAAAATCGATACCAATCAGAGTACGATTGTTTGTTGCTTTGGGTAGAGCAATGAATTTAATCGGTCTTGGACGTTTGCCAATGATTATGCTTGTTTCAGCAATATATATTTCTTGCTCATTTTGAATTCCGTCGGCGAGAGTGACGTTAGCTGGGACTTGCTTAAATTTCGTTCCGTGTTTTAGTAAGTGAATGAAGAGTTCTCTTCCCGCAACACTTGTTCGTGCAGCTGTGTCCAAATTAGCTATTCCATATTCTCCATGTGTTGAAATGGGAATAGTGGGCAAATCCGTTCCCAGATTTGTTCTAATACAGTTGATGCTTACTGTAGAGGGTCCTTTTGGGAGTTCCTTGCATGTAGGGCAAGTTGAACGAACAACCCCAGGTGTTTTGCATCTGTAGCAAAATAGCTTAGATTCCGCTGGTTGTGCCTGTTTTGATGAGGACTTGGCTTCTTGCCGTTCCTTCTTTCTACATTCATTTGTAGTATGGCCAACATGTTTGCAGAAATTGCATCTGTTTTTATTCAATTGTTCAAGTTTTTGTTCTTTGTGGAACGTTTTTTCTGCTAAAGACATTTCGACAGCTCTAGCTCTTGAAAGAAGTTCATGAAATGATTGAAAACTTTCGCGTGAGACACCATCCCGTATGCGAATGTGGAGCAGTCCATATATCATGTCAAGCATCATTTTCTCTTCTGGTTTAGGATCCTCGAGTTTCGAAAGTAGTGATCGCTTTTCGCAGATAAAATCATCAGTAGGCTCATTCATTTTCTGTTTCTTTTCAAAAATCTCCATAAATATTCAATATGCTGGTTTTGCCGGAGCATATGCGTTACGCAGTAGTGATATGACATCTGCCCATGTCTTTGCTTCACTTTTTACACCTTGCCACCAAACGCTTGCACCTTCTTCGAGTAATAGGGGAAATCCCATGATAGCGTCATTGTCAGTAAGGCGTTGAAGGTCTTTGTAAATATTGATTGTTGTGATGAATCCTTCGACAATGGTAGGATCTTTTTCTCCTTTAAAACGCGCAGTGCAGTGGCTTAGACTGCCTTTAACGTCTTGCGTTTTCATCGCATCAATTAATTTCTTAAGCTGAACATCCGTGAACTGTGCCATTTTCGTATTTTTTGAGTATTCTTCCAGAGTATTTTCCGCTTGTGCGTCTTCGAACAGGTTATAATCCGCGTCGACTTGCGTGCTTTCCTGCTGAACGTTTTCTGCTTGAGTATTTTGCATTTGTTTTGCGCGTAGGCGCTTGCTTTTCCGTTGTGTTTGATCCGTTTTCGTGTTTTCGTAGTTTTACTACCAGATTAAATGTTGCGACAATCTGTTAACTGGTTGAGTGTTAACGAAGGTATTTTCTGTGGAGACTGGCCAACAGGTTGGGTGCCAATGTAAGGGGCACGTTGTATTGAGGCTAAGATGCTCAGTGGGCGCCAAAGTGATGTTGATGTTGAGACCTTTCTCAGGTTCGCAGCTCCTCAGTCCTCCGATGAAAGATACCCCAGAACCCTTGTGGAATTAAACCACCCAGTAATCGCAGCTTTGTGTTGCTCTCTGCCGCTGATTGTGCTGTCCGAAGTCTACAGCAATCGCTGAACAGGCAACAAAACAAATGAAAGGAAATTAACCCCCAAATGAAAAGAGAAAGGAGTTAATTTTTACAAAACTGTCTTTCATTCAAAATAATAAAAAATTTAAAGAGAAGAAAAAAATACAAAATCAATTATTAAGTTATTAATTTTCGCACGTGGCAACGCTTTCAAAGTGTAGGACTTTATTGACGATGGAAGGTACCCGATCGTCGAACAAAATCCCAAACTTTTTCTTAACGCGACAATAAAGCTAACGCGGATCTCAACTCAAACACTAGATGTGATGCTTTCTTAGACTGTGGAAATGACCCGACTATCGTAAGCAAAACACCAAATCTAATTGAATTGACTGAGGTCGAAACTCTGCTTTTATACTCTTTTGAGTGTGCAGACTGCAATAAAACTGCAGTAACTAAATTAACAGCTGACAGGAGAGCTTTTGTATAAGAGCTTTCTGCAAAGTGCTTTCTTTTATCTTTATCAGTGATGCCACTTACGAGTTTTTTGAAATTTAGTATTAAAAGGAATTTAAAACATTTGACTTATTATATTTTTGAAATTATAATTTTAAGATATTGGAAGTTATTGGCAAAGTTGCCATATTACATTTTATGATAGTTTTACAAGGATTATGCATGAAAAATAAGAAGAATTAATGAAGTTACAATATGAAGAAAAATTATACAAAACAAATTTAGTAATTTAGTAATTTATTATTATTTCAATAAAATTATGTTGTTGTTACAAAACAACAAACCTATAAAATATTTCCACGAAAATGCAGAGTTCCAAAGGCTTACGCAGCTTTCACAAGACACAGATTTTTGTCTGCAATGATTTCCCTAAGGGGCCTTTAGGAGCCCTACTCAAATCCATAAAATACATCTCTTTATTAAACTACAGACATTATAGGTTTTGAAGAAGAGTTAATTTTTATTTCGCAAATTCGATCTAGACTGGCTGAAGGCTAAGCAACGAATGAAATTACATACCAAAAATATGTGAAATGAGATGTTGGTTACAGATGGGATAATGTCGCACTCTTGCGGTTGACCTGTGATACTCGGGATTGTTTACTTTAATTTCGAATTTCATAATATTTGAAATAACTGGCAGTAGGATTGTAGGCCCATAGATTTTGCCCAGACTTTTGGTCTGTGCTTAAGTCTGCAAAGATTTACTCCAATAAAAATTCATATGGGAAGCTCAAAGTCTGCGCAATCTGTGTGAATTTTATAAGTGTCGGTAAAATCCGACCAAAAATTTGAGTCTTAGAAGGGTACGACAGCATCTAACTGATGAGCCCACTGTCGTACCTAGGCGAAACGCTAATTTTTGGAGTTGAGGTCAATGGATCTCTATATCCTCCATGGCTTTGAATTAGTTTGCTTAAAACTTTGTGATTGGTGCTTATGTGTTTTCGGCTTCCAAGAAGAGAACAGTTGATAATAATTTAGACTTTTGGTCAAGAAAAAAATATATTGTTCTGAGTTACAAGTTTTTCTTTTTAACAAAAACAAAATTTGAGACAAGTTCCACAAAAAAAAATATTTTCGTGTTCGCGGTAAATTGAAAACAAAAGTCAATCGATTCCTCTGACCAAAACCATTCAAAATTTTGTTTTTTGATTAGACTTTTGGAAAATGGCATCTCGAACCATAATTTGCGAAAGTTTTTATAGAAATCTATTTTCAGCTGTTGATGATATCCTAGGCGATGGAAACGAACGGGAGACAGTAATAATTCCACCGGATGTTGATGTACAACTATGTAGATGAAGAGGACTTACATATATGTGAGGATGATTTGCTCTATTCAAACATTCCCGCTGACATCCCAGCGGCAGAAGGAGTCGAGGTAAGCGATGCGTTTGACAGAAATGAAGGTATTCCTGTCTATGGGCCTAGAAAAGGAGAGTCTCATGATCGTTCTCCGAAGTGGTCAAACCACGTTTTTTATTCTGTGGCAATGCCAAAGTCCTCTGAATACGTTAAAAATTAAAAAAAAATAATAAGGAGTTGGTTTTGAAAGACGAAGTTCGAATTTTCGATCACTTTTTTGACGATAATGCAATGGCTCTAATTGCTGAGCGGATCAAGAAATATGCTATCAAACAAAACTGCCACTTATTTACTTTAACGAAAGACGATTTGAGAAAGTTTATTGGAATTTTGCTATGTTCTAGATTCCATTCCCCAAGAATTTCTATAGGTACTAGTTGCTCAGCGAAGACACAAGGGTTGCAATAATAGCGATCGATTCAAGGAAATTAAACACTTTATTCATTTAGCAGACAGTTCCACTATTGACAAAACTCATAAAGTGGAAAAATTCGACCGTTAACGAATATGATTTGCCAAAAATGGAATTTTTTTAATGAGAACTAGTCTATAGTTAGTTTAGTTTATTCCATACATTATTACATCACAATAATTTATCTTAAGCTAAGTAAATATGACATAAAGGGAAAGGATTTAGAGACAATCGGTATTTTCTTACAAGAAGTAAATAGTGATGATGTCACTTTAAAAAATATTCAGACTTTACAAATTAAGTGCTTAATGTGGGGTGGCAATAAATAAAAAACATCATTTTAGAAGCAAAAAAGAAACATATGAATTGTTATATTTTATTTATGTTAATTACAAAAACAAGAATGATATGGAAAATAATAGCGATAATAATAATACCTAAGTTAAATTGAAACATCAGAAAAAATTTGAAGCTAGACTTGAATGGTCAATATTTTAAAAGCCAGACTTTTACGCATCTTTGAAACAGACTAAGCCATGATAAAAAAAAACTTGGGCTATTATTCTGCAAAATAATGCATACGGTTCGTTTTGGTAATAAGGAATGGATGATTTGGAATCACGATGGTTATTGTGACAGTTTTGATGTTTACTATGGTGCCAAGAACGTAAGTCAATCGAACAAAGGTTTGCGACTTGGATCTCGTGTTGTACTCGATTTTGATTATTTCACTAGCCATGATCTATTATCTAATTAATAAGAGGAAAGGCTTCAGCGCAATGGGTACCGTACGGGACAATAGAACAAAAAAGAAAATGTATAATCAAATCCCTCAAGACTGTTATGAAAGCAAAAAGAAGGTTTTTGTGTCACAAATTTGATAAGAACAACAAAATCTTATTTGCCCGATGGAAAGACAATGTAGTTGTAACAGTTGCAACAAATTACGATACTTTAGAGCCGTTACGGAAGGTTAAGAGATGGTCAGCTGCAGCAAAAAAACAAGTACTTATTCCTCAGTCAAAACCTTCGGTGTCATACAATAAAGGCATGAATGGGGTCGACCTCCATAACTAATGTTTCAACAATTACCGCATAAATATAGCGGGTAAAAAATGGTGGTGGCCTATTATTACACATTCATTGATAGTCAATGCTTGGCGGCTGCATTGTATAAGAACGTATGAAAAGCAATCTTCTTTCATTTGTCAGGACAGTAGCACGGTCGTATTTACGCTCACCATCATCACGCAAAGCACCAAATAAGCCAAATTCACTAATTGCTTTGGTTTTCAGCGAAGGAGGGCATTCTCTGAAAAAAATTAAGAGCCAACAAAAGATGTCACACCAGAACTCGATGGATTGGTGAGAGATGCCAAACTACACTTTGCATCGAAAAAAAATGTTTCAAAAATTATCACAACAAAGCTTAGAATGTTTACATATCTGGCCAGTGTAGGTACTCGTTGCAGTACATCCTTATATAACCTTACCAATTTTTTCATAAGTTGAATTTTTGAACAATTACAGATCACTTTACAGTAATAAAAAGGATTTTCAATTATTTACATTTTCAAAAGGCTTGACCATTTCTATGGGTTAACGTTGGTGATAATAGGCTTGGTCTGTCTGCATCCGATTGAGGCATACTATCTACGGTTGTGCCATTGGCAGATCCAATCGTTGATTGAAGCCCTCACTGAGGAACCCCAATACAAGGTGCCAATTTAGGACCTGAAAAAGCTGTCTGTAATCCTTACCTTGAAAGTTCATAGGCGATCTCTTTTTCAGTTATGCCGTGATGGGCTGGAACCCAAACGAAACTCAAGAAATATTTCTCCCTATCTAGCTATTCTTCGTAACGTAGCTTAAAGCCATTTGAATAGCATCCTTCCCGACGATCATTTACCTCGTAGTGGTGGGGAGCGCTGCTTTTTGCACTTAATGCATTTCAATAACACATGACATCTGTGCACAGTTCACACACCAGCGCCTGTGTATCCAAATGTGCAGCGTTTGCCGCTTGGTGACTAGTCCAACCTTGGCGTCAGGCATGGTGTTTAGAGAATCTAAAGATTTATGTATTTGTCACTAAAAGCATCATGTATGTAGCGAAGTATGTCATGGAATCCATGCAGACAAAGGTGAGATTTATTTGGACGTGCTGTACGTGCGTGGGTATGATTTGGGCTTTCATTAGCTCCCACAATCATTTGTGACTTTCGTAATAAGGTCTTCTGATACAAATGAGTTGTAGCACTTAAACTTGAACTTTCTTTAAACACTTCCTTGTCAGAAAGCAAAAATCGTTACCTCAGTCAAGTAAAGGGAACCGTTTTGTAGAAGCAATGACAAAAACTCATCTACTACTTATGCCTCACAAACATAGTCACTCTCAACTTTCTTTCACGCACGAAGGAGAAAAGAAAACTGATGACAAAAAATTGGGTATAATCATTTCAACACTGGATAGGTCATGAGAAGCAATAAAATTTGACCCTAAATTGAGTCAAACTGACGTTAAGACGTCCCAAGGCAGCATTGAATCAGGAGATTTGTCCATCACCAAAAGTATAAAAAAAGATGATATGAGTATTGATTGTCACACTCTGATTGATAGCAAAATCTAATCCCAAAATCGTTTCGTAAAGTTACAAGTCCTTAATTGGAATTGTTACGATGGATGGATGACTCCATTATACGTTATCCTAAAATAAATACAGCCCCTGTTCGTTTCGGTTCACCGCCATTCTACCACAACACGACAGAAAATTTATCATTCAATGCTAAAAAGATAGGTACATGAAATAATCAAACATTCAAAACACTCCAATCACAAAAATACCTACCTCATACCTCTGCTCAGCTCAGAGTGATGTCAACTCTATACGAGTTTGAACACAGTGAACCTGGAAAACCACAGGCACTTTGCAGATACAAATTCAATTTAAGTTTTATTTACAATCTATGTATTCGCTCTAGCGGTATGACAAATGCGTGCAGTTGATGCACACTGAAGGCGATAACAACAAATGGACAGGCAGTCAGACAAGTTATCGATCGCTGTTTCAACACCCAGTGACACATCCCATTTGGTCCTCAATAACGTGCACCGCACCGGAACAGTTCATGCAAAGTTGCAAAATTTTTGATATTCTTCTTCATTCGACATCGTCTCTAAACATTAATAAATACACTCTCAAAACACACACTCATGCATACAAACACAAAATACTTTCAAAGAGAATGCAGGAATGATTCTTTTTTTTTGATTTTAGACAGATTTTTTGGGCTGTCAGGACGAGTGGTGAATCCTGAATCCATGTCGTTTCTGTGTCGATTGCAGCAATTGCAAGCACATGGTTGCTTGGCAGTTTATGTTGCATTATTTGTCACCGCATATGCCCGTTCGTTCGTTCCAATAGAATCTGAAAACGTCAACAACGTATTTTCGATTCGGAGTGATGATGATTATGATGATTATTACGGATTGTGTTGGTTATGAGTGTGTTCAAGGAGCAAGTTGAAACTACTGCCATGCCACTGTTATGAATCCAGAAGAGGAATTCGGTGTGCTGTCGCAGACAGCCTCATATTATTCTGTGCAAAATGAAAAAAAGAAGCTGCTGGTGGGAAAATTCAATTTTACTTTTAGATAGCTTCGCTTGGAATTTTTGAAATTCAATTGCAACTCTCGAACAGAAAGAAAGCGACTTTGTGCGATGTGTCGTTGGAAAAGTTTTTGGAACATAGTTTGTGATGAAGGCAGCGAACAACCTTAGACGCATGAATGCAATATGGTCAAAAGTTAGAAGTCTTTTCGGATTGTGAGCTGAAAATTCAATGATTTTTGAATCTTTTAAGCAATGAACGTCGAGAGTGAGTTTTGAAACATTTTCAATAAAGAAACGGGGGTAGTCAGGTCATTTAACTGCAGTACTTCGCGACGTTTTTGGAATGAAAACAATTACTGATGTTAGAAAAAGGACCCATTTCTGATAAAACTAGTCCTAAAATAAAAAAAAGTTACATGAAAATCGTTGCAGGTATGTAATTTAGAAAAACAGTGGCTGTGGGTGTACTATTGGGGAAAGTTCTAATTCGCGTTAACTTGGCGTCAGCGCAGAGATGTTGCAACTTGTCAATTCAGCAATACCTCCACGCGGTAGCTACAGGGTAAGTACTGGACCATTTCAATCCGATGTGACCAGAGAAACTAGTAAGCGTGATTGTCGACAAAGGAACGAAAAAATAGAGCATTACTACCTGGACTGGGAAGGGGTTCGGTTAGGGAAGGGGAGGGTTGCAATTCTTTGGTGACCGACTGTCCGAATTTCAGTGGGTTGTCAGAGCTTATTTGGAATGTCACAGTGGATGAATATAACTTAAAGAATCGACAGTAGAGCTCAGGAGTCAAAAAAGCTGAAGCCCTTGAATGAACTAATTCGACATATTTAGCTTAAAGACCTATTAGGATTTTTGAGACAGGGTATTGAAATAGAGATGGTGGCCGATGAGCTCCTGGCAAGCCAACTGCAAATCTCACACCATTGCAGAAGGGGACTGATACCAACATAATCGGCCGTTTATGTCCAAGAGCTCCCAAGCAGACCTTACTCATCACTAGTGGGTTGTGCCTTGTGCGTGGTGTTAACTACCCAGCCACGTAAAAATTCTATGGTTCCTAAACAACCATCAGCCTCGGATAACAATAGATAATCATTTAAAGGTTGACGAGAGACGGACAAAAAGCTCCTTGTCTGCAGGTGGAAAGTAGAATCACTTAACGGATAACGTGCAGTTGGAGAGTTAGTGGATGCCCTAGACTGCTGCAAAGCAGGAATAACTTCCATCTAAGAAGTGCAGTGGAGTACGCCGGGAAAAAAGAAGATGAAAAACTGCGACGTCTACCACGGCCGGCGTAGCACTGGTAACCTGCTAAAGCAATTATCAAAAATTCTGACCGATCGCTAGCGGAACGGAACGGGCAGCTATGGAAAATTGTGCAAGGTTAAACAACACATTCACACCCTCTTCTTCTATGTTAAAACTCCTATTGTAAAAATAACTAATTCTTTGAAACTATCTCACCTTTGCATTGTGTAGAAGAAGGTATTAGTCGTGCCAATCCACTGGATGAGCTGGATACTCTTACGAATAATTAAGTTAATCCCGCCAATCGTTTAATAGCGTTCGCTTCCTGACTACTGACCTTCCCATCAGCTGCGATCCGGTCGAAAAATTCAAAAGATCGTCGAAATTTGCCCGCAGTTGGAAACTTTGGGATCTGGAAGCGTATTTCAAATAAATCGTTAGCCCTTCAATGCAATTTGCTTATTTTGCTCAACGAAAAGCCAAAGAGAAACACGGTCGTGAATAAGCCATCCGAGGAAGCTGAAAATGTCGCTCTATCTTTGGCTTGAGAAGCATCCCCAATCATTCATAGCAAAATGATCGATGTCTTGCGCCCATCTGATGAGGTTTTAAAATGTAGCTTCAAGAGTTTTCCAGCACCAACGAGTTGCCTGTTAGGGCACTGCCACGCACTGAGCGGCAAAGCGGAAGGCTTAAGGACCTCCCAAACCAAAGCACGGCAGCATCAGTTGGAGCTGTCAAAATAATAATATATGCAGCGACATAATATGAGAACTCCCAAACCAGCACGACGCGGCGCGAAGAAGAAAAGCAGCGCTTTCATACAATTGTATTGTCGCGACGGCCGGCGACAGAAGCGTTTTAGAAGCTGCCTCAACTGCAAAAACGTTTTGGCTTGGGAGAATTTTTAGAGCAAAATTGAAAGCTGAGTGGCGGGTGGAAGATGCCCCTGTGCTTCCAATTTTATTCTTATTTGGTATCTCTGCAGCTTTGCTGCTCAGTGCGTGGCCGTGATCTAAGAGTTTCAATCATTGAGATGCCTTCTCGGTCATAACGATGTCTCGGCATAAATGAGTCTTTTATAGTTGTTTGGAAACTTGACATGAACCCCAAAACAACTTACAGTCATATGCCTTGCTTCTATAACTTAAACATTGTAAGATGCTTTTTCTTTTTAATCTATGAAAGTAAAAGTGATTTAGTATTTTAATCGAATACGGCCCTTTATTTGAGTAGGTGCCAACAGAGCCTATGAGGTCAAATTCCTTCGGCTGGTAAACGGATTCTGATTTAAATTTGGTGTAGTGAAGTGAAACAAGTGAGTGAGGAGTGAGAAGAAACAGTTGATTAATGAAAAGAAACTTATCACAACTGAAGCGAGAAAGAAATGTCTGTCTGGTTTGACGAAAAATCAATGATTGATTGTTCGTTTTTTTTTTTATTAGAGATCAGAAACACTTTATTGCGGGATAGGAGACAGTCTTCTGCCGAAAAGCAGTACACAGTTTTCTGCCAAGAAGCATTTCTTCAAACCCAATCAAAAATCCAGGCTATTTACCATAACAGCAACCCTTCTCCTTTTTTACGAATCGCTTTCAAACCATTCTCCCAGACTTTGAAGTAAACATATCATAAATTTTATGCACTCATGCTGGTTTCTAATAAATCACCCAAATAAAATCATTGATGTCCGACCACGTGTTTCTCTTCAATGAAACCCTCAAACCTGAATAGTTAATAAACTTCTAACAACTCTCATCAATTCCAATTTATAATTGATTCAAGTTTGGAAGATGCTTACATAAGTTTTGGTTCTGCAATCAAATACTTAACCCTTTCTTTTTTTTTTTTTTGTTATACCAGTCAAACTATCTATTACCCTCGGTTACACATGATAGAATAAATATTTGTATTCAATTCAATTGGAATATAGTGTAGAATACTTTAAACGGCTCCAATCAATCGTGAAATGGAAAAGATTTATTCCAATATAACCCCAAAGCCCTTCTTCTTTCAGTCAGGAGATTCAGGATATATTTTCTGCTGCTTGGAACACAGTACATCGGGAATAGCATAGTAAACTTACTCAAACTCTATACCTGGGGTATTGATTGCTTCTTATGTGTATGTAAAGAGTGAGTAAAATTGTGGCTGCACATTCGGTATATGAAGTTGAAGAAGGGAAAAAGAGTATATTTCCGCATGTCCTCAAGGACAGTGATTTGAAATTTTCTTCGAAGAGGCTTAGGGGTATGTTATTGGTTGCAAGCGATTTTGGATTTGATTTGAACATAAAGAGTTCTACTACAACCGTGAAAAATAAAAAAAAAATCCTTAATGAAGTTTTAGATAATTCTTTTAACCAACGTATGTATGTCTCTTTTCTATTTTTCGCTTCTCCCACCAATTAGTTTACCAAAAACTTTGTTTGAAAGCAGATTAACATCTGTTACTGGGAACGAAAGTGTCATTATTAGTTCAACTATCGTAAAAAACCGTAGTAAAATAATTTCATTTTTATATTGAAAGACTTGTATTAGCACCATATTTAGGAGGTTAAATCAGTTAGTTTTTGTACTGCGATCTTCAACGGATCTACTGATTGAATTTGGGTTTAATGTAGTCAAAAAATTTGTTTAGGCTTCAATCTGACTCCGGAATTGATCGGTTGAGTGGTTTCAAAGACATCCAAAGAAAAAACAAATGGATTTTTAAACAAAAATCACATTGAACTTCGGTTGCGTAGTCTCGAAGTTATTTAAACAACTAGTTCGTTCTTTATGAACCAACGACTCCCTTTACATTTTTTAGTAATCGACCCTATTCCTAACATCCTATTATTTGCTCAAAGAATAAAAAAAAACGAGGAGTCGACTTCAAATTACCTCGCAACCAAGACCGAACACAATTACACGCACTTTTAAGTTCATTTTGTATAGGTATACGATTTGACTTTTCGTCATTTACACCCCAGTTAATGGGCAGTCAACCACCAGGAACGTTCTTTTCTATCAGCCTCATTCAAAATGTGGCAGAAATCTGAGGATTTTGAGGTAAGGGTGTAGACTGTAGTAGCGTCATTGCACAATTTGTGTCAAGGTTTATGGGTATAATGACTCACCTGTCCTTACGCACGGGTAAAGCAGAGATTAGAAAGACTTGCATTTTGTAGGTACGACATTGAAAATGATAATATAAGACGTTTAGCGCCAACAGTAGGTACGTCTGTCTTTTTTTATGTGTGTGTACCTGTACATTATACTTATGAGTTTATGAGTTACATCTTACATGTCACCAATAGGCAAAAGATACTGCCAGGGTTTGTCATTGAAAACAACTTATTTTTCCTAACTTTACGCGTATTTTGAGACTATTCGCCTACACATGTAAATAGATCTTTAGATCTCGTGCTCATATGCTAAGAATACAAGCGCATTCTAGCACACGTCTCTACTAGAGATAGAGAGCTGTAGTATACATATCAACCTACAACAAATTCCACTACCACCACCGATGTTCATTCTGGACACAGCAGCCAAGCTCCTAGAACAGCTATTTTAACCACGGTTCATATCCGTAAAACAATAAGGAATGGACGACATGTCTGAAAGATAATATGGCTTCAGGAAGGTGCGCTCTGCAATAGGATCAATAGAAAAGTTGTAAGGGCTGTCGAAAATGCTCAGCAAGAAATTTCACTAAGAAAATCGTGCTGCTGGTAACGTAAGATGTACGAAAAGCCCTTAAATCCGCACAATGATCAAATATGATTAATGCACTTGAAAAAAAAAAATTCTATTACTCTTACGAGTAATAGAATAGGTTAAAGAACGAGAACATATCTACCGAACCACAGAAGCACAGAAGGAATTACACGGAAGGACATCGCAGCTGGAGCAGCACAGCGATCCATCATTTGACCAGACCTCTCGAATATATCTAACGATGGCAATCTTTGTATTGAGATCCTTCAAGGCTGCTTTCTAGTTGGATACGCTGATGAAGATGTTACTGAGATAGCTGCATGGGATAACAAACGAAGACCTCCTCTAACCACAACACTCTGTTATATTGTACGGAAGCTAAATTTGTACCGTTATTATTTGTAGATGGAATCGATATTAAAGACCCGCGGTGCTTTGCGAATAGTGAGCACGTGCCGCACTGTGTCTGAACCGGCTGTTCTTGTAGATGCAGGTGTCGTACCAAATGACCTCTTCGAAAGCGGGGCTACCAATTGGCACCGCCATCGCCAAGGTGAATGATAAACACGATTTGGCAATTTGGAGTGATTGAGATTTCAAGATTGATTGGCATAGACTGTGTGGTATGACATGCTATCCTGCATGAACCAAGGGTAGTCTAAGTCCATGTCATCAATTACATTTAACAGAAGTTGGTTAACATCTGAATTGCCCATCGATTACCTATGCGTAGAAACGTATACGTGGATGAAGTCTCACAATCTCGGGTACAGAAGCCATATTCCAATCTGTGTCTAGCATCACTTTCTGCACAATTTTCATACATAGACGCGCTGGGTGCTTCACTTTAATCAAAACTTCATTCAAAAAACGCACCGTTTGAGCAAACATCACTAACTTCAGAAATAAGTTCTCAACATTTCCCAACTTTGCTAATCCATAGAGCGACTTATTTCGTTCCGCGAAGGTATGATACTGACTTTCAGTCATAAGTTCATAATGGAAAGCAGCTGTCAGTGTCAAAATAACTTGCATGGTGAAAAAAATCCATTCGATAGAAAAGTAAAGATTTTCTTTTTTGCTCCAAATCTACTTCATAAACTTTGCGTTTACTCCACCTTTTTTTTTAATTTGCTCCGAAAATTCATGACTGAGGTGCGAACACCAAGGCCTTAAGTCAAAACAGTAGGTACTGACAATCAACTAATAAACTGCATTTATTGTTAAATGATTTTGAGGTAGACAATAGTGTGAATCATTATTTTTCACGCCATGTGTGACTTAAAACCCAGCACACGTGAGCAATTCCATGCGACCTTATCGGACATTTAAATCAATCTTTAAATTTTATTTTTTTACATTTCATCGGCAAAGGTTTGTATCTCTCTCATCGCTGTGAAATTTCCTTTTCTTCACAAATAAAAGCAGAATAATACTTTCTACTGGCGTTGACGTTACAAAAAGATCTCTTTGCTGTAAGTAGCTATAAAAGGATCTTTGAGTTTGAGGGTTACACTTTCTACATGAGACTATACAATTGTGTTTGTCGTTTCTCAAAGCGTCTGAATCTTTCAAATAAGCATACGTTGCACGTAAGTTTAATTAAATAGAGTATTTGCCTCAATTCTGCTGATTTGAAGCTAGCAGTAACACATCGTGGTGAATAATTTGGTTTAGAATTTAAAAAGGGAGGTGTACGCTTTGAAAACACCTGAAGATATTCGATTTGTATGTTTTATTGGATTTCCAGAAGAAAAACTGTCCAGAATCGCTTCTCTCCCTGATTCTGGTTAAACTCGTTTAGATAATGAGCGAGTTAGCCTTTTTTCACAGGCAACTTATTTTGCATCGACGACAAGTGGTGAAGTTACCAAATGTACCTCACAATGTTAAATCAGGGGACCTACAAACACCAGCAGATTTGAATAAGAGCAGCAGCTATAACTTTCAAGCAGTATATTGCATTAAATTTGCTTTATGCCTTGATAGCAGCCCCTAACATTGATATAAACCACATTCCGATCTTTCTTCGCAAAGAACTTAATTCTTTGCTTCCATCTAATTAAGCAATGAAGTGATAAATTCATTGGTTAACCACTGCCACTACTATATTCTCACCTTTTGAGTCTTATCTGGGTTAACCTTTTTGCATTTTCAGACTTCAAACAAGTCGTATTTTTCCTAATGAATGAAGAACCCCAAAGGCACCTTACATAATTACAAACACATTTTCCTTATACCTATAGAAGTCCCCTCAAAGAAAATGAAAAACCAATTAAAAAAGAGTTTTCTTAATACGCTTAAGACTGCAAATGCCTTAATTAGCTTCGGTAGCATTACCACCGACAACGCTCGCTAAAGCGACCGCTCTTTACCATGATATAGACTCGAAACGAACTCCCCCGGAGCTATTTTAAGCCCCGTAAACAACTGGGCAAGGCAAACAAACACAAATTCATGTCTGTTTTTCTTTTCTTTTTATATATTTTCTCAGATTTCGCAAAAGAAACAAATTAAAAGAAGAAAAAAAAAAGGAAAAGAGTACACACAGAGAACGCTCACATCACACATTCTTGTGAAACACGTGCTTATCTATGTAAAAATTACTCTCTCATCCTTGCAAATTACACCGCGTAACATTGTTCTTGCGGCGAAATGGCAAAAAGTCTGTAATTACAAATGCTTAAGTAGGGATTCCATAGAGCATAATTTTCTTCCTTCGTTATTTCTTTTTACTTTTTCCTTTTCCTCTATTTTTTTTTTTTTTTTTAGTCTTACTTTTCCTTTAGCTCCTTGTTTTTTGCATTCAGAGAGGGTAAAAAATGTAATTAAGAAGTCCGCATCATTGAGTGGTTGTGCGTTTGTGTGTATCCTCGCGAAGCACTAACATTGCCAACTGCTTCGGTTGAAAATAAATTGAAAACAAGAATTGGCCCGCAACATAAACACCAGGGGCCCGAATTACGTCATCAGTTATCGACTATTTGTGTACTATTTTTCTTTCAAAATTCATTCTATATTACTCAACATCTGTCTGCTGTTCCTTTATCGACTTCAATTTGTTCAAATACTGATGAAAGAATGTCAAATTCTGGTACTAAAGTGCTCCTTAGCGTGCGAAGTAATGCCAAAAACACATAATTCAGTCACGTATTACTCGATCACGTATTACTCGACCCTAAAATCTCACTATCGAAATTGAAATTATCAAAACAGGAAGGTGTGATTTTGGGCTCTCAAGTCTCAACTCCGTTTTTGACTGATTGCAGTTTAGCTTTTATTGAAGGGAAGTGTATTGAGTTGGTTCTCAATTCCAAGGCAACATAATATTGCATTTGCAATTAAGTTTTTGAAACTTTGTGGTCACAGTAAAGGTTTAACATCTCGCAATAAACAAAACAAGATAGAACAAGGCTCGGGGAGCCTCGGTGCTCGGTGTGCGGTGCTCGGTGCAAACGGCTAAGTGAGAAAGCGCTTTTCATGGCAGTCTATAATAGTATCGGAAAAGTTCCTAATTCCGCGGTAAATTCTATAAAATAAAATAAATATTGTGGTCCAACAAAACGGGGTGCCCCAGGGCGTAGGGCATTTCTTACATTTCTTGTGGAAGAATAGAGGGGATCTACATTTTCCTGCCGATTTCGAACGGTAAATGGGGAAATGCTTTTCTACTATCGGAGCACTCGCCAATTCCTCGCGAAAAGCGATACCCGTGGATAAATGCTTTTGTTTCCTGTTGGGATTTGAACCACGAAACTATCGCGTGATACGCAGATAAGCTAACCATTACTCCACGGGCTCTAAATTCTATGTAAATGGAAAAACTATTGAATATTTTTGGGTCTCGAACCTCGAACTTTTATTGAACCACAGTTTGTTCAAATCTATTTGTCATATAGTTCAATGGATTTGTGGATGACTTCTAGATACAGTGCAAAGTAAACTGAAGCTATATTCTCACAAAGGGGAATTGGCTCATCGTGTTTGAGTGATTTTGGAACCAATGATACGTGTCATAAGTGGGTTCGCATAAATACTCAGGTTGTTCGTCAGTTTCCGGTCAGCTTCGAACAAGAATTTATCCAGGGGAACAAACTCCGATACCTCTTAAATTTTTGGGTTGCTGAAGCACCTACTTCTGCCAAATCTGTAGTTCAGCAATCTTGCAATGTGTGGTACCCGTGGCGTGATGGTTAGCATGTCCGCCTGTTAACCCAGAAGAAAAAATGTTTTTCCACTGGTATCGCCTTTCGCGAGTAGCTGGCAAGTCATCCGTTAGTAAATTCATTGCCATGAAAAGCGCTTTCTCGATAAGCTGTTTGGAACCGGCAGAAAATTGTAGGTCCCCTCCATTCCCTGCCAACGCATGGTTGCGAGAAATGAGCTAGGCTCCTCTCTCTGTTGCACCACTCTATTTTATTTATTTTTAATCATTCAAGATTTTCATCTCAAATCGTTCTTGCTTTTTAGTGCAGTTTTTGAAATGGTAAACCGAGCAGGAAAGTAGTGTGATGATGGGTCTGGAAAGCTCTGTCTTCTGCTGGAGTTCATTCAATCTGCTTTCTCTGTTTTTACCTTTTTTTGGAACCCTGGGTTTGTTACTAAATCGACAAAATTGTCTTTGATGCGAAAATTTCTTCTTTTTTTTTGTAATCTTTGGCGATTTTCGGCGAAGGAACTCATAGAAATATCATCAAAATACAATACCACAGTTGGCAACAATATTTTCACGTGTATGCAAGAAGTCTTGCTCATTTTAACTTTTGCAAACTTGTTTTATTTAGAGCAAATACACACAAACAAACAGCAACACCAACAACAACAAAAAATATCGCGAGCAGTGAAAAAAAAATTGTTGTTTTCTTTCAAGAAGCAAAAGAAAACAACAATTTAACGTGATGATAGGGACGACGCGTTGATGGTGGGTGTGAAAACACACTAAGAGCAACACACAAAATCAACTCATTAAAAGTTGAACATTAAGGTTATGTTTTGCGGATGAGTATGAATTGGTAAAGAGCGTAAGAACAAGAAAGCTCAATTTTCGAATGGGTTAAGTGGTTACTTGTATGTTAAGCAATTCTAGAGTAAACAAGTTTTGAATACCTAGGGGCCTGGCTGACTAAGGCAAAACCATTTTTCTCGCTACCTTCCTCATTTAAAAGACGCGTAACGACTTTATCCCTATAAAATTTTCCCCGGTAAATGACTTGAGTTAATTTAATATTTAAGGTGGTTATAATTAAGTTAGGTCCTTGGCGAGTGATCTTTTTCTTTTTCTTTTTTTCTTTGTGGTGGGGAAAAGGAAGGAGCTGGCATATTATTATAAATTATTTTCAGTGTTTTGACCTTGTCGATTAAGTTGAATGGATTTTGGTTTGGTGACAGGTCTTAATGAGGTTTTATATTTTCCGTCACTGAGAAGAAGGAATTCATTTTGTTTGTTTAATTTGGTACTTTGCATGCAAAGGGAGTCGAAGAGACTCTGAGGGAGAATAAGTTTTAACATTATTCCAACTTTCCCGTAAATGAAACCATAGCCTATATATAGCGTATTTCTCTCAACCATTCATTGTGAAAGAATGGAAGGGATCTACAATTTTTTTCCGATTCCGAACTGCTAATGGAGAAAGCGCTTTTCATGACAATGAATTAACTATTGGAGGACTTGCCAGTTCTTCGCGAAAGACGATATAAGATGAAGAACTTTTTTTTTGTTTCTGGGACTCGAACAAACCCTCACGCAACAGAAAGACACGCTTACCATTTCGCCACGGGCAATTGTTGCACCATAGTGTAAAATATTAAGACTTTTGTGAGGTTATTAAAGCTTCCCTAAGAGCTTGACATATGTAGTACTGTATTGAAACCGATCACGGAGTGTTTCTGGACAAAATTTCTTCAAAAGTTTTTTTAGAACCCATATTTGAAAATTATTTGTTTTGGGGCTTTCAAATTTCAATATCAAGTCTATGGAATTTTCTAAATGGGTTCTCATTGATAGGCAAACTGTCAGATTGGTTTTTTAACACTTAAAATCGAGCTCGAACGGTACGAGCTACCGAACTTTAGATTTAGTAACGAAGCGTTCGTGCTATCTCTTATTTTTGGTACCGATATCGATATCTTGTACTTATTTGGTGCCACAATGTACATCCGGAGTCGACAGCACTAAGCTACGAATGTACATTTCACCACCGTCATACCACCCAAAACAACAGAAGGAATCATGTAAGGAGCAGAAAGTATATTGTTTACTCGCCGAGTATAACTCACATGCTGTTCCTTTGCCAATAGGTGTGATATGTACGCTAAATTCCATCAGTCAGAAGGTCATGTCATCTACCGGAGCTAAGTAAACAGCTAAAAAGCTGTAATAAATTAGCAGTCCTCTGCACTGACAAAGTCCAGAGACCAACGATGAGAACGGCACGTAGTTATTTGAAGTCATTAAAGCATAATTTCCCCTCTGAAATGTCTGACCATTTCCGGAATAGTAAGCCTTAGGCTAGGTTGTGTATGGGGTGCAGCTGGAAGCGGCAACAAACCCATCCATTTGGAGCCCTGGATGAATTTTAAGATGCTGTTCAGTGGAAGGTTAGAAATGTCGCCCAGTTCGCTGAAGAAATTACCTCGGAAGGCTTTTTTCCTAGTGTGGGCTATGTTTGTGCACTCGCAGAAGAAGTTTATTGACTCTTCTTCTGCCTTTTCGTCTTGGCATCCTGTGCATAAGTCGGATGTGTTAATGCTGATTCTCATCACGAGGGTACCCAATCAGTTCAGACTCGTGAAAATGACAGTCAACAGAGAAAGTCGAGGCTGCTAAGATGGAGCAGAAATTCTGTTCTTTTTTTTTTTAAATATCCGGCAATAGGTTTCTGGCGACCCGGCATGTTTCTAAGGATGACCACCTGTAATTGGCGGTTTTTTGAGATTTTTGTGGGATTCTGTTTTTTCCAGCTTCAGTGGCTTGAGAACTGTTCGTTTCGCTGTATTCGGGTGCTGACACTTTTTTGGCCAGCTTGGTCGCCATTTCCTTACATGGTGTCCTGAAACCCAAATCAGAGTTACGGTGTTCGCTGAACTGAGCAGTCTTAGACTACTGCCACAGCTTTTTAGAAATTTGGAGTTTTTGACAATTTTGGAAAAGAACGCTGTAATGGCCGCCTGGCTTTTACAGAATGCAAGAACTTCTGCTTAAAATACACTGCACTAGTAGGGGAGCTTTATTGATCTATTATTGGGATGGTAATCTGAGAAGATGCCATACCCTACCCCCTCGTCTATAAGCCTTAGTTTGAAGTTTTTCTCTCCCTCCGTTCCACCAAGGGGCCGTCAACAATCCTGCTGATCAACTAAAGCTATATGGCCTGCGTGCCACCATACGCCACAAACAAACCTTCTCTTTGAACTAATCTTAATATATTGCCTGCTGTTTTGTGTGCCATCAGGGACCATAAATAAACCTGTGCTTTTCTATTTGTTTCAGATTATTCTATTACACGTCTTATGAAAGTTATGAGCTACTGGAAAGAGCTGATTAGAACTTGCTGTATGAACTATACGCCGCCGTACTTTAGATTGATTATTTTTTCTAAGAGTTTTTGTTTGCGATTGAGTAAAGAGTTTTTAAATAGATCTTGCAGACCTTCTCCTCTGAAGTTTCGTGCTTTTCTTCAGAAGGACACTGGCTAATCCAACAAGAGAAAGCTCAACTGAAAAGTACATCAATGTTTTAAGCTGGTGTTAAATTTTTATATATGTGGGGTCTGGGGACATATCTTTCAAAAGTTTAAGAAAACAATTTTTCAGCTCTTAAGCTTAAGCACAATCTATCCAAATCACGCCTTAGACACTACTCATTCCGAGAAAAACACCACTATTTTCTTCTAATTTTGTGGATATCATAAAGTTTTCGGCTCAGTTTAAGTAAAAAAAGGTACAAACTTTAGTAAAAAAAAAATTTAATTCAAGGAAAACTTGGCACATTGAACCGCTATGCTCGCCATAAATTGGATTTCTTCAAACTACCGTCTTTGACAGATGGCTTTTTTTTAAAATGTTTCCACTAAGTAAAATGATTGGATAGCCTAATTAACCAAATGAATTTCTCCTTCATTTGGGATTTTATGACGTTTAAGGAAGGAAATGTTGCCCTATGTGAGTCTTGGCAGCTATTTTGAAAATGAAATTCAAGTTACACCCTCATTCATAAGGTTTCCTCAAACTTAGCCAGTGGCACGGGCGCTGGTTACTCAGTTTAAAGAAATTCGGCAAAATTATTGTTTTCAGTGACACTCATAGCCTCAAGGCAACGAAAATCTTCTTAGATTTCAAATAACATTATTTTTAGTTTTTCTAGACTTTGTGAAATTGAGTATTCATCAGGTCTAGACGTTTCGAGATCCGAGGAAGTTATTGGTATCAGTTCACTTTGTGAAACTCCAGTTCTCATCAGGTATGGACTTTTGTGGTTTTCTCTTATTTTAATTGGTGTAACTTGATAATGTCGTACGAAGTATCAATACTCGCGTACCCAAATTGAACCACCCTTTAAGCACCCCAACAATTATTTTCTAAGCTTCTAAACAAATTATTAAAACTCAAACCTTCGGCTTTTAAGTCACAATGGCTGCGGCAATGAAACAGTTACATTCGCTTTTCCTTACGTGAAGATCCGCCAGATTTTGCTGCCTGTCAAGGTAACTGTTTACTATACAAAAACAAAGGCAAAAACATATATTGTACAACAATTTAATGAAAACAATAACATCTTTACATATAAAATGCAAAAACCAAGTAAAGCATCAAATCCTTCGTAATCACTCCAACGTAGGCACCAACTTTCGATACTATTTTCAACAATAACATTTTCAAAATGCTTTTTCCTTTCTCAAGCAAAATAAAATAGATTTTTCTTTCACTTGCCTCGAGCCACACGTACCACATTAGCCACAAAAATATTCAAACAAAAAGCTTTCACATACCAAACTGGCTTTTCCTTTCAAAACAGGACCAAATTGCATTCAAACACCTCTCTGGTTGCCAAGTATCTTTCCTCTTCAAAACCAAAAATTCATTTTCGTTTCCTTTTAGTTACAATAGAAGAGAAATAGACTTGTGGCCACTTACATAGGTACATGACATTCCAAAAATTATAATCCAATAAGAAAACTATTTAAACATTATTTTATTACTGTTACAGTTTGTTAATC
This sequence comes from Melanostoma scalare, assembly GCA_949752695.1. Classification (NCBI taxonomy): domain Eukaryota; kingdom Metazoa; phylum Arthropoda; class Insecta; order Diptera; family Syrphidae; genus Melanostoma; species Melanostoma scalare. The sequence goes on along the minus strand of OX456986.1, from coordinate 182,634,638 downwards.
TGCCTAACTCTATATATGCAATACTAAATTGCTCATCCTGAGAAGGAGGAGGAAAACAACAATAGTTGTTCATGTAAAAGTGCACTCGCCTTCTGTGTGTTTCCGTTCATCCGTAATAATTGAATTTTAGAACAATTTAAGTTTCAAGCTAAAGGATTTACAATTATTATGTAACCTTCTTATGGACGAAGTATACCCCAACACAGATGGATAGATATCCTTTCTTCATTCCTTGCAACGAACGACAACGACGCAGTATGCTAGTGGCATCTCCTTCGTATCCTTTTGGCATTACTTTACTCTCACAAAGAGAATAGATTTCGTTTTGATTGCTGTGATGTAATAAATATGTCCTTACTTTTAAAAAAGTAGGGAAAAGAGAGGATATACTTTTCCCTAGTGTCCACTTTCAGGACGAACAAAAAAAAATAGAAATAAGAAAGTAAAGAGTCTCTAAAAGATATTAAATAACTTAACTGGATGTAATTTAACAAATACTAGGTACGCTGACGCCAAGAGGACGAACGAGAAAACGAGAACAAAAGGGAAATGTCATTGAGATGATTACAATGTACGAGATAGAATATTAAAAACCGAAAGAGTAAAAGGAGAAGAATCCTTCAGGTGCTGCACCAAGTAAATGTTTTTATGCCTGACGTTTTCAGCCCTCATCTTCATTCGAGTTGTCAATCTGTCAGTAACATGGGGTCGTGTCCACAGTACACACCGTGTCTAAACCAATTCTGTCAACTATGAAAAATTAATCCAAACAGCAGGAAAGATGGCTTTTGCCAACAAAAATAAGCAACAGCAGCAAAGGATTCCAAACAAAAACCAAGAAAAAGAATTCTGCAAACTCAAAACTTTCGCAGAAGTATCTACAACCGACAGACGGGCGGAGAAACTTTGCTTAAAAACTTTTCTATCTTCACTTTTTTTTTTTCTTTGCTCATCTTTAATTTCAAAAAGGAAAAGATTATCTAAAGATTATGTTTGGAATCTGTTCCTGCAGCTTTCAAGTCGAGCCAAAACCATTTAGTTCGTTGGAGAGCGGCGGCGCGTAGTCGAAATGGAAAATATTAAATTGCAAAATGGCTCACGGTTCAAAACCACTAACGTCGCATTAAATTTTTTGAATAGTTTACAGTTTGCGTTTTTTTGACATGGCAGCAGTTTATAGCCAGCTGTACAGAAACGTCATCATTGCGGCAGCAGCAGCAGGTGAATCTTAAAGAAGAAGTTGAAAGAAAAAATCTGCCTAAATCGAATGAAGATTTACAGTGGTCTGGTTCTGCGCATCACTTGCAGGATATCCAAAAGTTTGTTCCGATTATTCTCTGCGATTGTCCTTTTTCCGCCAAAAAACTAGCGAACAAAACAATACATAAAAAAGGACTTGCAAAAATTTCTGGTTTCAAGAAGGACGAAGTTTCACATTGCTTCAAGGTTTCGCTTTTTCTTTGGTCATCGGTTGTGTTTTTTTTTTCTTCTTCTTGAAGAAGTAGAGTGTGCGTGTCCTTATGGTATGACTATGGCAGGATAATTCATTTTTCTTCTTCATCTTTTGCACCAATCCCTATGCCATTCACTTCCGCCTTGAAAACATCAAAACCAGGCGCTATTATCGTGACAGACATTTTTTTTTTGCACACAGTTCATCCTTTTTGGTCTGACTGCATTTGGTGTTTGTCCTTTTTATCCCACAGAAGGGGTTCGTCGTCACTGTCAGAAAAAAAAAAATCAACCCCCACCAAAAAAAAACTGCGAAAATATTTGAATAGACATTAAAACTTATGAATAACTTTGGAGTTTTGGTACTGCTGTGCTGTAACTCTGCTATTTCAAACGAACAACTGGAATTCAAGGCGAGATTTAGTCAAACAAAAGGACACTGCTCAAGCGAATAAGAAGAGAAATACTTTTTTTTGCAATGTGCTTTGAGATAAATGAGCCCTTACAGCGGCACTCTCAGATGATAGATGATAGAGAGCGGTGGATGGGGATGGCGATGGCGGCGTGCAGAGAGTTTCCTCAAACTATGATTACTTTTGGTGAAGTTTTTGTTTCCTTAGATTTAGACGGTTGAGTTTTTTCTCTTATTTTTCTCTCCTCCCTCTCCAGTTCTCAAGATAGGTCCTCAGGTGAAGAAATTTATTTCATAATTTTTTTTCTTGTTTCTGCTTTTGCTTCTTTGCTAATATTTCACTTTGTTGATTTAGTATTACGAGTGATTAATTTGTGGTTTTAAGAAAGTGGCAGGATTTGGTTTCTCAGGGCGATGTTTAGATAAGAGCGATTTTGAATTGACATTTTGGTATATCATGAGGGTGTGGGGCCTTAAGTTTTGAGTTGCGAAATGAAAAATTAGTATCAGTTTCCATTATGCCTGCCACAGACATTAAAAAGTCGCTGAACTTTAATTTCGCTAGGCTTGTGAATTCTTATCACATAGCTTTTCTCTTTCTTGACTGATGAGCGCAGGATCCATGAAGAAAGTTATAAAACTACATAAACTCTGGGTTGAGCAATGGCATGCAAAATTTATGCTATTTCTGATCTTTTTTCAACTTTAGAAGCAGCTCTCTTTACTGCATCTGGGCAAAATAAAGCCTCTACGCGCTTCTTTCGTTGGGTAGCTTCATGTGATCCTACCAGATGCTTTATGTTACTCTGCACTTGGCTGAGGGCTTTTTTTGTTATTAGTTTTTACGTGGACGAATTCAAAAACTAGAGAGGCTGTAACCTGGGGTGTTAGTGCATGTTCAACTTTCATATTAAGTCATCGTGATTGAACTTTTCGCACAGTTAGGTTAGGTTAGGTTGAAGTGGCTCTCAGCTCGACTAACACAGTCAGTCCCGTTGTTGGGCCCATTGTGGTATCACGGTGGATCTTATGTTTCCTCATCCTAATGGAACCATTTTGAACTTACAATGAATGGGTTTGGGTTTAACAAAAGCTGGAACAGCGAGAAGTACGGTGGAACTGCAAATAAAATCCATATATCCATCGACATTTTAAAGATGGGTAACGTTCCTTGTACTTCCGAAGCTAACAAAAGTACAACCGGACAAGTCGTTCATTGATAAAAGATGGAACAAAACTGAACATCTTTCTTTAGCCGACCCACCAGGTAAGCAGGTAAGCTGCTTGACCATCTCAAATTAGTTTTCTTGTATGCGTCCTGTTTGAGCAAGAGTTTGTACGTAGCGATTGGTATGCCGATACTCTCAATTATCGGTGAGAGGGTCAGAAGTGTTCCGTTTCTGGCGAACTCATCGGCTTTGCAGTTTCCTGGAATGTCTCTATGCCCCGTCACCCAGCACAGGTTAATGTTAAACTGCTCTGACATCTCCCTGAGAGATGATAGGCAGTTAAGGTGCTAGAATATAGTTGAAGGAATTTGACCCCAGGGATTTGATGGCCGCCTGCCTGTCTGAGAAGATTGCCATCACCTATACAATGATCTGGAAGACGAAGCGAGATGTTTAATTTCATTTCGTCTGAATAGACACCACAACCTACTCCTTCATTTGTTTTTGAAACGTCCGCATAAAAATGGACGTATTGGTTTTCCAAGAACGATTGGTCCTCCCAGTCTGTTCTGGATGGAATGGGCACTTGTTTCCTATGGCTTTTTTGCAAGAAAAAAAGCTACTGTAGCTTTTTTCACTCTTTCTTGTATATTTGGACTCCAACTTAGCTTTCTATCTAAAACTAGACCCAAGAATTAAGCCCCATTAGAGAAATTTAGTTGTGTGCCGTTAATGAAGCGTGGGTCTATGTGCGGAATTTTGCATTTCCTGAAGAAGAGTACCTGTTCAGTCTTATTGTGAGGATTTATTCCAAGTCACACTTACTGGTTTATTTTAAAAGTTTGCTTAGAGCATGTTGAAGCAGTTCTTCTAATGCGCCAAGATCTTTTCGTGTGACTGCGATGGTTACATCGTCTGCATAAGCAATAACCCTGCAGCCATCCCCCTCCAGGTTTATCAGGCTTATCAGTAGTTCATTTACCACCAAATTTCAGAGAAGAGGAGAGAGGACTCCACTTTGCGGAGTGCCATACTTACACCTCTTTTGCTAGAAACCCCTCCCAGTGTTGAGTTTATGATTCGACTTTCAAGGAGTCTGTCAATCAACTCACCGATTGTGCGGGTTTCACCTTTAGAGTTGTAAGTGCTCGGGAGATCGCAAATGCCTCGACGTTGTTAAAGGCATTCGATGTCTAGGAAGGCAACTATAGTGAACTCCTTTTGTTGCAGCAAGTATTCTATTGTACGGACTAGCGTGTGTAGAGCCGTTTCAATTGATTTACCCTTGCAATATACGTGTTGGGCTTGAGAAATAAGTGACTTGTCAGGCGTATTTCGTAAGTGGCTATCATTCAACTTCTGGAGTGTCTAGAATAGTTTCCAGCTTTTGGTATAAACATTACCTTCACTTCACTCCAAGTAGCGGAAATGTGAGCCAGTTTTAATCAGCTCCTTAATATATTATGCGGCACCCTATGTATATTTGGTTCAGTTTTGCAAATTGTCACATTCTTTCTGTAACGTTTCACCAGCCCAACTACTATCTACAAATGAAAATGTTATGGGATTACGACTCTGGTTAGTTCTTTTCAGAAGAGTTAACTGTGTGTTTGGTTTAATTTTCATTTCGAGCACTTCACTTCCTTGATTGACAATTATATCAATAAGCCAATATCCCAATTTGAACCTTCAAATCAAAGAACATGCACAGATATTTTCGGTCTTCGTTACTTACAAAGTGTAGTAAGTAGTAAGTAGTGAATTTATAAGCTAAGGCTGTTGGGGTGTAGTGTTCAGTGTGCGATTCGCGTAACTCAAGCGTGCAAATCTCCCTTCTTTCTTTTCGGACCCGCAATTTCAGGTGGACATCTTCAAAACAACTTAAAGTTGTTAGTCAGGTAGTGTAGTTGATATAAGTGTTCACCCTATTTATTTTTCATTTTCATTTATTATAAGGTACTTTATTTTAAGATTTACATCTTGTTTATAGCTAAGTATATAAAAGAACTTAACTGAGATTTAAGTTAAAGAAAAAAGGAAAAAAAGAACAAAATATACAAATATTTCAAATAAAAAGCAAAATAATATAATAATTTTAACTAAGTTTTAGTGAACATTGTTTGTTTTATAAATTTTTACAATGAGGATATAAAAGTGTAGCAACATAAGCAAACTAAAAAACAGAAGAGAGCAAGTCACACAATAGTGAAGAAAACAATAGCAATAGGATTACGAATAGAACTGAAAAACATTTTTCTTAAATTTCCCAACAGTGGCAGCGTTTTTAACATGCCGTGGGAGAGAACTCCACAAACGAGCAGCATTTACATAAAACTGACGCTCTGACTCAAGGCAACAAAAACGAGGAATAATTATTTGATTAGATCGTCTTGAGATTGAAAACTGAAGAGCGTCATAAAGGTAAGAGGGCTGGTGGGTACTGACGATTTTGAAGAGAGTGACAAGGATACGAAGCTTAAGCAAGATGTCTAGTGAGATACCATATATGCTGTAGGAGAACTGGGAGATATGGTCGTAACGGCTAATGCCAAAAACATAGCGAGCTACATTGTTATATAAGACGTTCATCTTTCGATGGCTGATGCTGTCAAGCTTGCCAAAAATTTCGCAACCATACGTAAGACGGGGAATAACCAGAGATTTTGCTAGCATTTTTCTTGTGCTTAAGGGAGTAAAAAATCTTGTATGCCACAGTAATCGGAGAACTCCATATGCCTTTCCGAAAACTTGGTTGATGTGGTCATTCCAACTAAGGGTCCTATTGAAACAAATACCAAGGTTATTTGCCTTCTCAACATATTGGATTTTTGAGTTACCCAGCAGAATATCTGGATAGTTAGATAAGTCAAGTGGTTTTCTAGAGATGACTAGACATTTGCTTTTTTGTGGGTTTAAGCTTAGACCAGATTTTATGGACCAATTTCTAATTGAGGAAATATCCTCATTTATCCTGGCTACACAGTCATCAACCTGGTTCACTTGGCAGTTGCTCATCACCTTAAGGTCGTCAGCAAATAGATGTTCATGGCAATGGTGTAAGAGATTTGGTATTTCGTTAACATAGATTGAAAAAAGTATTGGACCTAAGATTGAACCCTGTGGAACTCCAGTCGATATAGGCAAAAAGTTTGAAATTCTATTTCCCAAAACAACGGCCTGTCGCCAATGAGAGAGATACGAGGAGATAAGTCTCACAGCATCGGAAGAAAGCTTGTAAATTGAAGAAAGTTTTTCGACATAGAACATTGTGGTTGATGGTATCGAAAGCCTTTGAGTAATCAAGGAGAACGAGAAAAGAAAGTTTGTTGGCATCAAGAGCTTTTCTCGCCCTTTCAACAATCTCTAGTAGTGCCGTTGTACTGCTATGGCCTGCACGAAATCCTGATTGCTTTAGAGCTAAAAGATTGTTTTCTTGGAGGTAACAAGATAATTGCTTTTTTATAATTTTCTCAAGGACTTTTGACAGGAACGGAAGGATGGCGATTGGTCGGAACTCTGTGTTGTTACTGTTTTTTGATATTGGAATGATTTTGGAACTTTTCCATTGAGCTGGGAAAATACTCTTAGTGAGAATTCAGTTGAAGATGTATGTTATATACGGCAGGATCATAGGTAACATTATTTTCAAGAAGGTTGGGTGTAAATTGTCGAAACCCATAGCTAATGTGCTAATACAGGAGAAGCCAAATACTTCTTCAATTTGCGTATCCGCCGAAATTTCGTGTGTCTGTAACATTTGGGTTTCGCAAGGTAATGGAATCGCCGAAACAAAATTGTTGTTTAAAGCATTGCAATCCAGCTCATCGATATTCAAAGAACCAGGCTTGCTTACGATTTCTTTCAAGTTCTTCCACAGTTTACGGCCACTCAAAGAAATATTAAGTCGACCTTGATACCATTCGACTTTGGCGTTTCGAATGAGACGAACTGTAAGATTTCGCAAGCGGCGATATATTAACAAATCTTCCAAAATCTTAAAACGTTTCCACTTTTTAAAGGCATGATCCCTCTCTTGCATTTTTAACCGGATATCACGAGTAAACCAAGGACATTGACCGTATTTGGCAAAGACTGTTTTTATGGGACAGTGCATCTCAAATAATTGTGCCTTGGGTGGTGAAATCGATAAATAGTATCCCAGCTTACTCTTCTTGCATTCATCTCGAAAGACTGCGTGTTTAACTGCGTAATTTCTAAAATCACGGTATTGAAACGTTCTAAGGGGTCTGCTAAGTATGAAATCAAAGGAAAGATGGATAAGATCGTGATTGGAGAAACCGGGAGCACTAATTTGGTCAAATGACATCACTTTGAGAGAATCACTTACAAAGAACAAATCGAGAAGTGAGCTTGAGTTTTGTGAGAAATGAGTGGGATTGCTTGTATATACTGGAAAAAGATTGAAAGAACCCATGATGTTTAGAATAGTGTTGTCGGTAAGAACGTCATTATTTTGGTATCTACTTCTTTAAAAAAAATGTAACGCTTGGTCTTACTCTATGGGTTGGTATACTGGGGCGTATGAGTGACAAAAAAATTTGCTTTGAATAGAGAATTCACCCGAAATCGAAGTCGCTATGAGAAGATGCTGGTTGAGTATCAGGCTCACGCCGAACTGTAATAACCACCTAAGTAAGTAAGTAAGTAAGAGAGCGGTGCCTGACCATTTCTCAGCTAAAGACCACTCTGCCTTTGTACGTGCTACGACAACTAAGACAGGTTTTCAAAAAAAATCTTTTAAAATCACCCCAAGGCCACTTCAAGGCTTTAAGTTTTTTTTTTTTTAATATTTTCACATTAACTGGAGTACACAATCCCCATTTCGGAAGATCCAAAGTAATTTTTTCTAATTTGACCAACAAAAAAAACATTCCCTCATTTTCTTTAACTTTCAACTTTATTCTATCAACATTTCCAACAACAGCCACTTTGACCGATGTGATGTTGATAAATATAAATGACTTCCTTGCTTGATAATTTGTGTGCGGTTGGTAATAGCCCATTCATCAACGCAGCACCATTTTATTGCCATTATTTATTTCGGATCTGATAAAATGAATAAATTCAACAGAATTTACCACCATAATCGACAATTTTATTTCCTTCGTCATTTCTTTGAGCACACAACTTTAACAACCCTCGATTCAAGTCGAAGGAAATAATAAAATTTAATGCCAAAAAGAGGGACATGCATCCGTAGCAATGCTACTGCCACGCAACATAAGAATGTTTTGCTTGGTAAAGCCAATTCAACATGTGCAGTGTGCACATGAGTTTAAGATGCGGCTAGAGCCATGTCTGTGATGGTGGTGGTGGTGGAGGCGGCGACGATGCCGCGGCGCGCCGATGGTGCGGTGTTGCATCTTGTCCTTGTTCTGTCCGCCTTGCAACATCCTTCAGCAGTTGCGGGGATGTCGACTACGCGATATACAAAGTGTGCAAAAGTTCTAAATTGAATCCTTTTTATCCAGTTTTGTGAGGGTAAATTGCATTAAAATGGATTCTAAAACTCTGAGAGTGAAATAATTTTATCTCAAGTGCCCAAGGATATTGAATTTTTTTTTTTTTTTCACTTTTTTCATGTTTCATATGTGCGCCTTTCTGTGCCGAGAATCTTATTCCCTTAAGGACGACACACGACACGACAACGATTTACTGGCGTTGAAGAAACTGCCGCCTAACTCACACATGAGATTCAAGACGACACGTCACAAGTGGCGGAGAAGAAAATCCACATTATCATCTCGAATAGCTAAGAGCTTAAGACGTTCGTGTACCGTTGTTGGTTGGTTGCTACTCTTGCTCTTGCACTATGAAACGCTGAAACCATTTTGGTTTCTCAAACGACTGTGACAAGCATTTCCACAAAATAAGACTTGAGTAAAACAAACTTTCGGGGGCATCCTTTTTATTTTGTGAAGATTTATCTCTTTGAACTGCTGAACTCTGCATGGATTTAAGATGTTGCAAGTGGAGAGTATGATTTACAAGAAAAGAGGCAATGGCTTAGATAGAATTTGTATGAACATGACGGGGAAACCGAAAGGCTTTATCATAAAGCCCTTGTAGTCTGAGCATTTTGTGTAAGGGTTAGGTATGCATATCATCAGAGGTTCGAGGATTATTTAAAATTTAAATAAAAGGAGCATAAATGACTTCAAATCAATGAAGAGATATCCATCACAGTTTCTATTGAACATTTTATGACAAATGAATCAGCAGCCAACCACTTAAATAGTGCCTGGTACGAGGACATCCTGGAACCCTATCGTCAACGTTCAAGTCCAGATAAATGCCTGGAGGTTTAAGTTTTTAGAAAAGATTCGAAGCCCTTACAGCTTGGCTACGTTTTTAAATTTATTTTCCTTAAGCTTTTGTTTACACGTGAAGCAATGGCCTCTCCGGTCGCGGCGTCGCCGTCGTAGAAATTGCAACCCTTTCAAAATGCCTAAACGTAATGTACTTACATGAGTGAAACAGTGTTGCAAAGGTATTCTGGAGTGCACAAATAAGGTTAGACCATGGTTATCACGTAAGCGCAGTCATTGAGATCTTCGTTGATGTTCAAGGACACATAAAAGAACAACACACATATGCTTATTGAGAGAATGGAGGGGACCTATAAATTTCTGCCGATTCCGAAAGGCTAATCGAGTAAGCGCTTTTCAAGGCAATGAGTTTATTATCGGAGGACTTACCAATTCCTCGCGAAAGGTCTCTGTTGAAATTCGAGCCACGAACCTCTGGGTTAATAGCAGGCATAATAACCATCACGCCACGGGTACCACCCGCCACTGATGCCGAAACTTATCTACGAAGAACTTCCACAGAAACACCTTCAAAGTACCCTAGGTACACACAAAACTTAACGATTCTAATGAAAATGTTTCTTGTCTTGACTTCTGTAACTTTATTTGTCAACAATAATGTAAGCATCCTAAGTTGATAAAAATCTAAAGTCTTTATGGGACAAAGAAAAAATAGCAGCAGCCAGTAGATGTACCTTGTGTATGTGATATGTCAAGGATTACGACCATAAACTGCTGCTTGCTGTTTCCTTTTTTTTTTTCTTGGAAAAAATAGAACTTACAAAAAAATTGAAAAAATTGGCACTAAAGAAGTTCCTCAAATTTCGCCACCCAAAGGACTCCTGAACACAAAAATTCGTCGTTTTACAAAAGAGACGTCAAAGCGCCAATATGAACATATTTGTAGATAAGTATAGAGCTTAATTCAGAGGCATGTCTCCTCTGGTATGTATAGTGTAGTGTAGGTAGAGGTTATACGTTCAAATATGGAATTTAAGATATTTTGTTCATGTCTCCTCTGTGGACCGTTGGTTGTGTGTCGCATTCCTTTAGCGTTTCCTCGACACGCGCATATATTTCTCGCTATCGAAGTACAAAAGTCTTGTGTGAAAGATATATAGCCCGGCTGTTCTGGATGCAACAAAAGGCCAAAGGTGCACTGTACAGTACACACTACACATCCTTCCAGCAGAGTGAGGAAGGATATGTTATGTTATTCTCCGTGTATTCTTTCCCCCGTCACTTTTCTACAAAAAAAAAAATACTTTTCTTTCACGGTGCGGGCATGTGTGTTACAAAAAGTGCATCTGTGTGACCTCGCTACTGTTAAAAATAGCTCCGCACAAGATACAAGGACGACGACGACGACGACGACGAGGACGATGTCGACATGAAAGAAAGAAGAAGTCGTATCGTTTGACTTTTTCAAGGAAAGTTCATATACCGGCCAGCTACACAACAGATATTATAATTTCTTATTTAGCAAAACTAACAGACACTTCCTTCCAGTTAGGATATTAAATTTCTGCAAGGTGATATTTACATGTAATTTCCCTTTTGCCCTCTTGTACTTCATAACCAACCAACTTTCCAACTGATGATGGCCTGTTCGCTCTTCTTTTCCGACTGCAGCTCTGAAATCTAAACAGTAGTCAAGCGGCAGGAAGAATGCAAGAACATGGTCCTGTCTTACACATCAGGTCGTATTTACACACTAAAGAACCTGGGGCGCGATTCCATGTTATACTGCTCAAGGACTTCATAAAACATTTAATCTCCTGCGCAAATTATGTACCAGTGTAAAATTAAAATTTGTTATTTTGTAAATATTTGGTTTGGAGAGTTTCCTATTGCATAGAGAACTTTGGGTATAGAAAAAACAGTCCAAATGAGATGCGCCCTATTCCTTCATTTTTATGAAATTTGTTCCTGGCTCCTTGAAGTAAACAGGTCTTGAAAATGCAAACGGTTGAGGTAGAGCAGTTCGTAAGGAGGAGGTAATCAATGCATTTGTACATGCATGAATGCATACATTGTCGAAGGCGAGCATACACAAAAAGTCATCTATACTCCCATAAGACGACGTAGTTTCATAGGGTGGTGTACGAGTATATGGCAGAGTAGGTTAAGAATTCAGCTCATTTTTGCATTACAATTCCCAACAACTCTCTCACAATAATACAATACGAGAAGTAGAGTCCTGATTTATTCATGCAATTTAAGTTTTTGCTGGAATTTTCGAAAAGGAAAATAATGCCGTAATGTTGTTTATGGATGCTAATCTCCGGCAATCAATTGGCATTTGCTTTTGGGATTCCAAATGCATTATTTTGCTCTCAATATACAAACATTTTTCTCTTCTTTTCTTATTTTTTCTTTATTTACTATTCTTTCAATGTAATTGATGAAAATTTCAGGAAATTATTTCTTGGGAAAAAGCAAAGAGTGGAAACCGATTGAGAATGCACTTTTATCAAGGATATACATAATTCGAAGGAAGCCGTCGAATAATCATTTGTTCTTTGAGTGTTCTGAGATTCTAGGTTAATGATTACAGAAGGGCTTTATAAATTGGGTGGACATATTGTTTGTGATTTTCTTTTGAACAAAATCGAGCTGAGGATATTCAAAACACGATGTGCTCTAATTAGTTTTCAGAGACGATTCATTGCTTGTATTTTAAGACGCGAATAACTGATGATCAAGATTAAAACAGCTTCTGCCTTTCGGTCAATTTCCAAGAGATGTTTTGAATCCCATACAAAAAAACACCAAGTTGGGTGCAAAAAAATTGCCGAACTTCTGAAGTGCATTTATACTTTTAGCTTTTCACAGTAGATGGTGAATGAAACGTTGATCTCTATGAAAAGCGCTTTCTCGATTAGTCGTTAGGAATCAACAGAAAATTGAAGGTGCCTCCCATTACCTCGCAAAGGCAATGGTTGTGAGAAAGGCCCTGGAGCTACTCGCTCTGTTGCACAACAATAAATTTTTTTAGATTAGATTAGATTGTATTCAGTTTTTTCACTTGTTGCGTCACAATATTTTTTTTTTACTTCGTTTGTGAATGCCCAAGTTTGGCCCATACTAGGAAAAAGCCCATGGAGAATACTTCCTCGACGAACTGGGTAATATCTCTGACATCCCTCTGAACAACACTCTAAAGTTCATTCAGGGCTCCAAATGATTTAGTGAGGGTTCTGAAACCCAAGAACTTAGTCAACAACTCAATCCTCTCTCATTCACCATCTCCTATACTTATCATTAAATAGCTCTACAAAGGCTTTCAAATCGCACCGCACATTCAGACATCATCAGGCCCTGAAGCAACTGAGATCGTTTTGAAAATCGAACTAAATTTCATTGGGATAGGGTGTCTTCTTCCTGTTCTACTCTCCCGGTCTCCAAATTGTCTGCTTGACACTAATGATTCACATGTATGTCGCTTCGACCTTAGAAAGCGTTGGCATCAGCTTCCCGGTTTTGAACTGTTCCATGTCTGAGGCCAAATAAATGCTGATGTTGCTGCATTTGTCTTCTACAGAGGTGTTTCATTATGACTCTCTTTTCGTTTCTTCGCTATCGTCTTTGAATGGTTCTGAGCTGTTCGTAACATGTTGTACTCTACGACACAGTTGGGAAATTTATTGTTATGCTCGAAGTAATTGTACTTTTATTATTTGTAGGACCAAAGAAGAATATTTTTTTTTTTCAAAACTAATCACCGATCTGCCATTTCGAAAGCTATGAAGTAGCTTACGATCTTTATAGGTGTTGGAAAATAAAATCGCTGTTTCAATATTGTTCGATCGTTAATGAAGATGCCATACCTCTCCGGCTCGTATAAATAATCTTACAATATATTGTTTACTTTTATGTAGCATCATCTAACTTTGCCGATAAATGGAAGCTACTGAAAATTATACTTATCCCAAAAAAGCCTCAGCTTCCTCTACCTCTAGCTTTGGTTGATGATATGGTTGTAAGATTGAATGAAGATCTTGCAAAAATTTGCAACTGGTCTCATTCAAATAGGCTGAATCTCAACTCAGAAAAAATTATGCCTGCATCCAAGAAGGACGTTTCTGAGAAGATGAGCACTAGATGGACGCAGAGTTATACCTGCCTTATGACTTAACGAATTTGGCCATGTGTAGAATCGAAACGTTCAAGGAGATTAGAGGGTGATAAGCTCTTTAATTCGCTAAATGGGGACAGAGGGGACTTTCTGTTCTCAGTGGTATCACAATGGACCCTCCCTCTGTGGTCTAAGTTTGTTAGACTCCGTATTCTGACATCTACATCAAACCAAATTTAACCCAACCTATATCCAAGCAGCAGTACAATATCAGTGCAATACCTCCCGTATATTTGAACAATAGGCGAATTAAATTTGTTGACGTTGTCATGAGTCTTAGTCTCCGAGGGCTTTGGTTGTCTGCATGCTTCATCCCAATCAACACAAGGCTAAGGTTAGTCAAAACTTTGTAACTGCCAAATATTGAACTCTATGCGCCCCTTTTTTATTCATGCTGTCAGACTTTGGAACTCACTTTCCACAAAGTTTGAACAAATAGTTAGTGTTAAGAAAAATGAAGAATCAGCATTACAGTTTAAGTAAATTACTAGAAACTTTATTATTTCTACCACTCTTCCTTTAAATCCTCAAACTTCTTTTTTTTTCTTTTTTTTCTTCTAATGTTCTATTTTTCAATGTTCTACTTAATAATTTTATTAATTCTTCTTTTCTTTTATCATTTTGTGCTTCTTATTTATTTTTGAATATATTTTTTAGCCTCTTGCATATTGCATTCTGCCAATATCCTGTGCTATAAAATACTGTGTCTTATTTGTACTGACCTAAAGTGCTTATTGAATAGAATTTAACTAGAAAATTTAACTGTTTGTTTTGATGTGTGCTAAAAAAATTTCAACGCTTTTCTGAATGTGCTACACAGGACTTTGGATTTCAAAGATGTAATTGTTTACATGATCAACTGAAAGTTTACCTTTTCTGTAAAATGCTTATGTTTTTAATCAGATAAGTGCTTAGGAAGCTAAAGTTGTTCTTATCAGTGTTGCCGCGACCAAAAACAATTGTGAGTCCCTTTCAATGAAAAAAAGGAATCCTTTTGAAAATAAGACAGTCCTTTTGAATACTTATTTATTAAATTTTTGATTTCTGAAAACGTAAACAGCCGCTATTACCATGACCATTGACCTTTTTCTCTTTGGTGTATAATTCTATACAAAAGAAATTATATGTATAAAAAAAATACAGGAGGACTTTATCATCCAGATTAGATATCGTAAGGAAATTGGAGGAGATGGCGCTCCTTGTTGGTGAATAGTTCAGTCTTTGCTCGACATAAACTGAGACAAATGGTTGATACATTGCTAGAGAGCCATTTCACTTATGAAAGATTCTGACAAGAAACGCAGTCTTCTCGATACAGATTGATTTACAGTCAACTCCATTTGGATCTTTTAGAAAACAAATATTTACGCAATCGTTTCCACAAAAATATGTTAAATGTCATATTTAAAGTAAGAGGTGAAGTTAAGTTACACACCACACCGATCTGGCCTGTCAATCCTGTGCGATCTTTGAAACCTCAAGGAGAGGGAAGATATATTTCAATTTAGCGCCAGATGTCCAATCTAGAAAGAATTCTTTTTAAGTTATTTCCGAGTAGCTTCGATGGCGATAAGCCATACGTTGGACTTACTGAAGGGAAAAGTAGGAAAGGATCTTTTATATAACTATACCATATCTGCTCTCAGTCCTTGAAGGAGACTTTTAAATTAATCGAATTATTGATTGGTAGACGGCCACTGGCCAAACCATATTGAACTTACTTTCCACAAAATACATTCACACTTTTTTCAAAACACTTATAGCTTCAAAGAAAAGAAAATAGAAGGTTGTGTGCTCTTCTCTTTTTAAGATCACAAGGATCAAGAAAAAGAAAAAGAATTAAGTACTTGTGATACACAATTCATCCGTTTTTAGTGCTAAGTGCTGGGGCAGAATTACAGCACACGTGATCGAGTAATACGTGACTGAATTATGTGTTTTTGGCATTAATTTTCACGCTATCCAACACTCTAGTGCCACACTTTGACATTCTTTCAACAGAATTTTGAAAGAAAAATAGTTAGAATAGTAGGTACTCATTCACTCGATCACTGATGCCGTAATTCAGTCCGTGACCTTGATAATTTTGGAGCTTTTAAGAATGGAAATGGCTCTTGTGTTCCTTATAAACACCCAGTAGCGTGTAATCCTGTTTAATCCTTATCACAATAAACTAACACTGCACAATACGTCTAAAATATTTTATGCTTTTGTAGAGGTAGTAAATACAAATTAATTAAAACACCATAACTTTAGCAAACTAATCAAATAACTACAATGCTCTAGAATCATCTGTTTTAATCCACACTACTTTCCATTATAATTTTAACACAGTCAAGTGTGTTTGCCACTCCAAACTCATACCCACATATATCTACATATTTGTGGAATAAAGTACACATTTTGGTCAACATAAAACCTGCACGAACGACACATTTACCTCCAGGTGCTTTTAATGGTCATATCTATGAACTAGAATTCTTGGCATCCTTCGGCTCATATTCGCTTGCTGACTCGTAGATGACGGAAGCCATCTCCTCTTTCCCATAAACAAATATTAAGTACGTATAAATAAATACATTGCCCCCTTGAGAGTTGTTGGCTAGGACCTAGGATATACCTACATCGCATCGGCTAATAGTAATGTACACGCGCTCTCGCAATAACTTTTTTCGTTCCTGTATTCATAATGAATTCCGCAGGAAGTACACTTTCTGCGGGCAATGAACAGTAAGCTAACCGAGGTAAAGGTAAACCAACCAACTGTATGCATAGGCTACAATGTTGAATACGCTCTACGCACTTAGCCCCGCGGATATTTACGTTGGCAATGTTTGTACGATGTTTTCGGAGCGTATAGTAGTGAGAGGAGATAGTAAGCAAACGCGAAACTGGCACACTGCTAATTATAAATCATTTATGCGCGGAAAACTTTATTAGCACGGTGTGTTAAGTATTTCTAGGTTAGATGATATGCGAACGCACGGGATGGGGGTTATTTTCATCATACGAGTACGCATCATGGTTGAATAGAAATTTTGATGTTTGTGCCAGAGTCGGAGTATATGTAGGTAGAGCAATGTGTCACAGCTTTAACTTTAACTTTAGCTTAACTTTTCATATAATGAGGTAGTTGGTGGTGATGTTTAGGTACAAAATTTGTCACCTTCTGAATTTCAAGTGGAAAATGATGGCAATGAGCTTCTTTTCCTTGTGAAAAAAGCTGTTTGAGTGATTTTTCGGTGAAGTTCAACCAGGAGGACTTTATTTTCATTTTCTAATCTGGCCCCAAGCCATAATGCTTTCATTGAAAATTTAAAACAACGTTTAATCCCTTCCACCAAGTTCAAACCTTATTTTAGTTGGAATTGCTGTTTCATAGAAATGAGATGTCTTGAGCAACCGTGAATAATTTTATCAAAGCAAATATAAACTTGAATTCTTTCTACTTTCATAATGAAAAGCGAGTTTTTAATTATTTCAAGTCACTACTGCATTCTGCATACGAAGAACTAAATTACAAGGAAAGAAACGTCCACATGTCGTTGAAATTATGTTGAAAATAAAATTTAAATAAATGCAACATGAGCACAAGGAAAAGAACTATGGCTTCTGAGTTATGACTCAGCACATGAAGAATCAATTTGTGTGAAAGAAAAATTAATGACTTTTCGTTAAATAGAATGAAAGAGTAAATCAAAACCATTGGCGTGACCCGTGACGAACCAGGCTGAAGGGACTAAGAATATCTTAATTCTTAAGGCTGGTCGCACTAACTGAAGAAGCTGAATAGTGAAACTTTGTTCGAGTATGAACTTTTCATAGTTGTCTGAATTCTCTAGGAATGTATCTATCTTCTATACATATATGACCGGTATAGACTCCTAAGCCACCCAACGGATTTTTATAAAGTTTCAAGGGTAGACAAATTTTAGTCCAGAGATGGTTCCTGTCAAGGTTTGATCCCCATAATCCCACAGGAACGGGGTTTGGAACGGAAACTTAGACACTACTGGACGGATTTCTAAAACTCTTTCAGCATTAGGGGTGCTTCATTAACCACCTCCATCAGTAACTTAGACTATATTTCATCCCTATAATCACACGGGAACAAAAACTGGAAGGAGAACGTTAACCTTAAATTACTTGACCGATTTCAAAAATTCTTTCAACTCTAGGATGTTACATTATGATTCAGTGAAATAGACTTATATTTCATTCACATATTTCCACGGGAACGGAATATTCCCACAGGAACGGGGTTGGAAATGGAAACTTAGAAACTACTGTACAGATTTCAAAAATTCTACTTTTTTTCAGATGGAAACACTACTCGGCTAACTGAAGCGATGCTGTAATGAAACCTAGTTTAACTTCCGATGCAAGCATGGTATGACATTCATTTACTACAGGGTCATTCCATCATTTCGGGTGTTACATTTATTCAACTAAAGTCAAAAATTTTATGTATTTTGAAATGATATTTTAGCGATTAAAATGAGTTATTCTCTACGGTTCTAGTTGTTTTACCTTAATTGAAAAAATTTGTAGAATTTAGCATAATTATTAACATTTTTACAAGTCGAAAAGTGTGCTGCTATGACCTGACCACTGCTACATTTATATGAAATTCAGGGAATTTTCTTAGGGAAACTTTTCTAAAAATTACAGGCCTCCAAAAGTATAATATTTACTATCCAGCTACCATATTATTACTGTCATAAGTAAGGTCTCACTCTTTTTTTTATAAATGTTTACTTTGTTTCGGGTGTTATCATGGTCTATGTTGATCTTCCTGAAAAAAACCATCACTTCATGCACACACACTATGCATTGAAGATATACAAGGAGATACGACGCCGACGTATAAAAAAAGTTGTAACACCCGAAACGTTTCTGGTGTTACAGTTTTTAATCATGAAAAAAGCTATCAAATTTGTCTTTTGTTGAATTTATTAGTTACTATTTTAAAACATTACCATCATAACCTTACTTTTACTAAATATTATTAAACTAATCAATCTGTAAGTTATAATAATAAAACAATTACCAGTAGCTGCCTAAGAGGAAACCGATACAATAGATAGATTTAATATCGCGTCATAGCAAAGCTTTTTGCATAAAAAGTTAATATTAAATTATATTTTTCTTCGATTTTAATCTTTTTGTTGTAAACTATTTAGTCAAATCATTTTTATTTATTTTGTTTATTCATTTTGAATCCGAAATCCATCGCTTATCATCGAGAGGTCAACTAACCTTTTTATTGGTGTTCCCCTCCAGAGGTAAGGGGCAAATTTCAACTAAATCTTAAAAATGAAACCTAATCTTACGCACGGTTTGTCTGTTACCAGTATCATTTTCGAGATTTATAAAAGTGGAATTTTTTATTAACAACAGAGATTTCAATAAATGAAAAGATTAGTAAAGTTTTTAACATTTAAAACACTTTTAATATTTCCTCAGATGTACATTTCAGAAGCCATGCTTCCATCGTCAGTGAGATTTACACGTGGATTATCTCAACTCATCAGAGATTTCAACTCACACACTTCCCTCCGACCTTAGAATTATTTACTTACTAGCTGTGCCCGCGACTTCGTCCGCGTGGAATAGTGACTTTCAGCAGCATTTTTAACTTTTTAGGAAATAAAACTTCTAGCCTTAAAAATGGCGGTATTTCCAAAAAAAACATTCAACCCCTATTTCAACACCTTGTAGCCCTGTTAAAAATACTATTGAGACCGTAGTTTTTGAATTCCCATTTCCGTTCCCGTGGGAATATAAGCATAGATATATAGCCTTTATCCTTCCGCATGTTCTAGACCATCTCTGTAGCTAATTTAATAAAATCTGTTTAGCAGTTTGAACGGGAGACATACGAAAAACATACCGACATAGCTACATTCGCATTTTCAATATTAGTAAAGACTCCCGTTCCCGTGGGAATATGGTGACCGTTATCGTGGGAATATGTGGATAAGTTAAAGTTAATGTTACTCCGGGATTATGGAGCATTCCAACGGTGGAAGAATTTTTGAAATCGGTGCTGTAGTGTAAAAGTTCCCGTATACGTTCCTGCTCCAGTGGGAATATAGGGAAAAATTATATTGTCTATGTCTTTCCTCAGGTTCTGAACAATCTTTGTTTAAAATTTAATTTAAATCGGTTTATTAGTTTGGGCGGGAGATGGTAACATAGAACGACGGACAGACAGAGCTCCTTTCACACTTATTATATTAGTAAGGACTCCCGTTCCCGTAGGAATATGTGGATGATTTAAAGTTAATGTTACACAGGGATAGTGTAGCATTCTAACGGTGGAAGAATTTTTGAAATCGGTGTTGTATATAGGGAGCCGTAGGAATATGGGGATGAATTAGTTTTGATGTTACTCGGGGATAGTGTAGCATTCTAACGGTGAAAGAATTTTTGAAATCGGTGCTGTAGTGTCAAAGTTCCCGTATACGTTCCTGCTCCCGTGGGAATATAGGGAACCGTAGGAATATGGGGATGAATTAGTTTTTATGTTACTCGGGGATAATGAGGCATTCTAACGGTGGAAAAATTTTTGAAATCGGTGTTGTAGTTTCTAAGTTCCCGTATACGTTCCCATTCCCGTGGGAATTTAGGGATAAATTGTAGCCTATGTGTTATTCTGATGTATAAGCTATATTAGTGGAAAGTTTAAGTAAAATCCATTCAGTAGTTTTTGCGTGAAAGAGTAACAAAAATACATCCACACATACAAACTTTCACGTTTATAATATTAGTAGGATTTTGTTGTAAAAAGTGACGGACTTCTTCGGGAGAATACGAATTTTATATTTTTTGAGATTTCTGATAGGCAAAACTTTTGAATACCTTTCCATTACTACAAATGGCTTCACGGAATTGTTGCAAGTTTTTAAAACGTGTCATCAGTTTTCATGGGGTAAATTAAAAACAGAGTGGCGCAGCAGAGCGAGGAGCCCCAGGGCCTAGCGCATTTCTCACAACTATGCCTTGTGACTTTGTGAGGGTATGGAGGGAGCCTACAATTTTCAGCCTTTGGGTTAACAGGCAGACATAACCATCATACCACGGGTACCACATTTCATGGTTTCACTACCCCGTTATTAAACTAGTCAAGCCACAATTGATTTCGTTCCCTAAAAATCGCTAGTTGAAATAACATCACCACTTGAAAGTGAATACAAAGCTTTTACCTTCACCGTGCAATCAATTTCGATCTCTAACCTCACTATTGGATAGCGTTCTTCTTTGTTCTTTATTTTCTTGCGAAATCCGAAATTCTCTGCCACCTGGGAATCACTTCTTCTAATAAAATTCCATTCAACAACCGCTGTTAGCAACGTTCTTTTATATTTATTTGTTTTTATTCTAAAATATTTTTCAACTTATCGAATGCAAAAACTACCTCACTCTAACAACCAACCTACAAACCATGAAACTAACTCGATTTTTTATAAGTATTCAAATCCGAGAAACAGTATTTTTAAAGCAGTTTTATTCCCTTTTAAGCCGAATCTCCTATTTTATGAAATGACTTGTTCTTTTTCTCACAAAAAGTTATTGCTCGCTAACTTTACTAAAGCTGCAGATTCGTATGTATGTATGTGTTTAAAATTTAAAAAAAAAAAATGTTTAAAAATAAAAATCCAAAACTGTAAACACAGTCCTAACCACTAACGATATAATGTTGACAACTACTCTTTGACGGTAAGAAAAACGAATAGAAAATAATAAATTTTCGAGAACTGCATCAAGAGCTGAAATATTGTTGCAATTTTCCATCTCACACTCTCAACCCCCCGTCGTGAATACGAGACTGCACCATTAAAACGTTAAGGAAACCAAATTACAAAACGGAAAACTACGCAACCTGAAGTGAAAAAGGAAACGGAATGGAAGAAATCTTAATTAAAGGATTTCATTATCAGTCGTAGTGTCCCATACTGCGATTTGCACACCCTTCACAAACTTTGCCTTGCTGTCAGTCAGTCACCTAGGTGCCGCGCTTTTCGTCGGAAAAGCTGTCTTTTCAACAAAATTCGGACCATATTACAGGCATCCTTTCATATCGTTTTCTACTACTTGCTTTTGATGCTGCTCCTGCTGCTGCTATAGCATGCCTCTGCCGCTGCTGCTGCTGCTCTGTTGCTCATACCTAGCAATAACAGAGGAAATCCTTTTGATGATGGTAATTTGTTTGCAGTCTCCTTTCCAGATACTCACTTTACCTAGGTTAGTATAACCCAATACCCAACCACCATTTAAACTCTTAGAAAGAAAACATTTCTGTTTCTCAAGGACTCCTTGCCAAGAGGCAAATGACTGCGCGATATAATGGCAGGAAGTAGATGTGCACAAAAATGGCAGACGAAGACCGAATAGGGTATACAGAAGTCTTGTTTGCTATTCTTTTAACTAGGACACCTTCGCGTATACTTTGAGGCAACTTCGTCTTTCTAATTCTGTTAAAATTTTAGCTTTTCTATATGTACATCACCCGCTACCCCCGCCCCGTTCGCTTGCAGTTGCTGGTATATTTATAAAGAACATGGTTTATTTTTGCTCGCTCAGTTACAAAGAACAGGAATATAAACTAAATTCTATTTCCAAAATGGCAAATCACAACAAGGATAGCGTTTTCGGACTGGTCGTACGATCATACTCGAGAACAGTTTCTGAACTCTTGAAAGTAAAGGAGCCAAATTTGCTGGGCTTATTTACTCCTTCAAGTCTAAACTTTGTAACCAATAATCTGTTTGAAAATAAGGAGCCTGCTAGTAGGAATTTTAGAAAGGGTCGTTTGCTATTTAGGATATGGTAACAAGCTTCATAAGCCCATAGATCCAGCGAAGCTTGTTCAAGCTATATGAGTTTGTTAAGTTATTTTCTTAATAAACAAATATATTCGAGACGGAACTGTCGGAGAGACTTGTTCGAAAGAAAACGATCGTTGGTATAGGAAGGATAAACTTCCAATAAAAAAATGAAATATTGTGACAGATCAGAGCTCCGGTAGCGCATTCCTCGCAACGATACCTTGTGACTCGTGACTTTGAGGAATCGAGGGGACCCACGATTCCGAACGAGAAAACTCTTTTCATGGCAATTTATTACCTTCGGAGGACTTGCCAATACCTCGTAAAACAATTTCTCTTTTACACGTTAATTTCTCTTTCCAATAAACAACAGAGGCTCACATTCTTCTGCATCGAACAAGAAATCAAAACTGGGCTAAAAAATGTTGGTCTTGAAATTATACAATCTACTCAACTGAGCCACTATTACACCCTTCCTTTCTAAGCCCTGCTTTAAAGCTATTCCTGATGTGAGTCCTCCAAAGGCTTTGAAAAATCCACATCTCTAGAACCTCGACCGTCCTTAATTTGAACAAAACCAATACAAACAGTCTTAACTAAATTAGCAACAAAAAAAGAAAAAAAAAAGTGTTGGTGCTAGGTACGTTACCATCACTGGACGTTCGTCGACGAAGAGTGAATAGAGTGGTCGTATAATAGGGTCATTTCCCGTTTCCCCAAAGGTGGCATCAAATTAATATGACATAAAAATGGCTCTTCTGTAAAATGTGAAAAGCATCAGTTCGTACCTAAAGTTAAAATGACCAAAGGGCTGAAAATAATATCCCTATGCATTCACATGGCTATAAGGTCAATTTGTTGATGAAAAGGTGAATAATGTCTGAAAGTTGAAACATAACTTTGTTAAAAGGTTAGAAGCATCCCAATTAGCTTCGTGTACGGATGGGTGGCTAATTGTGACATCACTGCAAACACTGTGCCTTTGGAGAATAGCAACTGATGTTTGGCTTGAAAAAATATATTAACAGAGACTTCTTAATTAAGAGGATGTTTTCATCTTCTTTTTTTTTTCATGTTGTTGTTGTCGTTATATAGTTTGTTTCGGTGATTGAAAGTGTTGCTTGAAGGAAAGTCTTTTATCAAATGTTGACACACACAATTAAAATGGTTTATGTGTGATAGTTAATTATAAGGGAAAGTGTGTTTTTGTATTACTTTGTCCCCGCACCCATCATCATTTATTATTATTTTTGTGCTTAGATAGTGGCCGGCGCGTAGTTGAAAGTCTCTTATTACGACAGAGTTTGTTAGGTTTGGGCGGTGAGGTGGACTTTCTTATTGAAAAGGAAATATGTGAATATAGTAATTGGATTGAGCCTGCTCTGTTCATATGCTTTTCTGATCTGAATTTCCTGACTCGTTGTGATTCTAGAGCTGTTTTGATTTGTAACAACTTTTCACTGGAGTTTCTGCATACTGTGGAAGTGATATGGTGGAATGGAACGGAAATTGTGCAACAGGAAGCCATTTTAGTGTCTGTTGACTGATTCAAAATTCATTTTTTTTATGAAAATTGCTGCTTACAATAATTTGTCCTTTTGTCGGGTATGTTGCAGTTGATTTAATACAAAATGGCGGTGTACTGACGAGCTCTAGCGTCAACGCGGTGTTTCCGCAGTTAAGTGGGGAACTGAGGTAACGATACCCGTAACACCGGAAAAGGAAGAAGAAGAAGGCATGCAATGTTATTACAAAATAGCTTCACGTTGCCTGTAAGCAATTCAAAGAATACAGGAACCTTTTGAGACCCTAAAAATGTTTACTGATGAACAAATTTATTTTCCTTTTCTTTTATACGACTTATTTACCCATTGAACATTCATACCCCAAACTTAAATCTCCCTGAGAAGAGGTAAGTCAATTAGGATTTGGTAGCAGGTCAAATACACATTTTACCCTTTTCATCAGTGCACAGTCATAAAAATTAGCTTAAAACAATCAATTCTTGGAAAAACCCCGAAATTAGATTTCTTACCTGTTTTAGATTTTTCCCAGTATCATAAAATGTATGAGCTTTTGAGTGCACTTAGTAATTTTATTATTGTTTAGTTCATCTATAAAAAAAAAAACGAGGAAACTCTTGAGGTCATTTTCTGAAAAAAAAAAAAAATTACCTCAAAGTCAGAACTTTGCTGGGGGAAGAAAATTTGAACACCATTTAAAAATCTGGCAACCCTAAGCCTATAGAAGCCCAATTTAAATATAGTTTTAATGATTATTATTTCTTCAAAAAATTTAATCTAAAATTAGGTCTCTACCATCAGTTTTGACAGAGAAATCGAATTGAGCACAGGTCAGGGTACACCAAAGTTAGCCTTTTTTTAAATTGTCAAAAAGTGATGTCAAAGTTGAGAAACGAACTTTACTGTCGAACAATTTTATTCTTAGAATATGACCAAGAATTACACCCTGTATATCAATCACTTCATCACAAAACTTTGCATAATTTTTTCATTTTGATGACAACATCATTTATGCGATGATATTCTTATGTCATTTTTTATTCGACGAAAAGAAGCGTTGAGATGCGATGGTGAAGCAGGTATTCTCAACTGAGACTAATCGGGGGCATTTTCAACTCAGAAGATCGTTTCTCACTATTCTTAGAAGTGACAGTCAAATTAGTCAAAATTGATAAGAGAACCTAGAGATGAGTCAATGAGTCAATTGCAACTAGAGATGAGTGAGTAATTCCTTAAGAACAGCGAATTAAGGAATAATGAGTACGAATTGTAAAAGTGATATGCTAAGTGTGCAAACTTCTGACATTAGCCGTGTTTTATTATTGATCTGATCCGGATCAGATCATGGGTTTATTAGCGTTACAACAACAAAGCGAAATCCTGCTTTTTAGTTGGATCTATTTTTGTGATCTAAAAATTAGTTCTTCTATTTCACACAAGAGGAGACTTTCCATTGAAACGTTGGTATCATTTCCAATATTTCCAATAACAACAGTATTGCCACATGAACATTTTTATCTGTGTGAAATGAAATATATTTTAGATAGATACCGAGAAACTTCACATTTATTCATTTTTGTATAATACATGACATAATGAAAAAGTTTTACAAAACAAAACATATATTCGTGAAATTAGTAAGAATTAGTGCAAAAAAATATATATTTGACAAAGTGGATGAATATCATTTTTCCCTAAAAAAAAGAACAAAAAATTAACCATTGAAAAAAAAGTTCGTAGGGCAACTCTGCAACTCTTTTCAAATGTCAGTTGAGAGAGCGAGTCTCTCACAGCTTCCAACTGGAAATATGATGATCTAAAGCTGTTTTACTATCAAGATCTGATCCGGATTGGATCATTGTGATAATAAAACGCGGCTAGTGTGGGAAACTGTGCTGACAATGAGGTGAAAATTGAATTTGAGTGTACACGGTTTGCAGAAATCTACAAATATCTAAAAATTTGTTGCCAAATATTTGGCTGACAATGTCGACAAACTAATTTGGCCAAATAGCTGGCAATCTACAAATGTTTGCAAATACAATCTCTTTCATCAAACAAATGCAAAATGCAAATGTTTTAACAGTTGTCATCTTCTTAATGAGCTTTTTGAATAGCCACGTGTTGCTGTGGATGAGTCCCAATAGAAATTCAAATTGGTCGATATAATTAAACTTTGTGCGAATAAAGCCACAGTTTTCTTGTTCTCCTTTTCTAGCCGTGTTTTATTGGGAATCTATATGCAGGTTTGCAAAAGATCGCAAAACATAGCACATGTGAAAACAACAACGATTTGTCAACAATTACGTGAACAAAAGTAAGTCAGTGTTCAAAAGTGAGCAACAGGGATGTCAGGAAAATGGTGTTTATGGAATAAAGTTGCATTAGTGAGTACAGCGTTTTAATGAGACTCGGTACTAAAGAAAATAAATCAATAGGGTGGCGCAAAAGAGCGAGGAGCCCCTGGGCCTAGCGCATTTCTCACAACCATATGCCTTGTGAGGGAATGGAGAGGACCTACAATTTTCTGCCGGTTCCGAACGGCTAATTAAGAAAGCACTTTTCGTGGCAGTGAATTTACTAACGGAGGACTTGCCAATTCCTCGCGAAATGTGATTCCCGTGGAAAAACATTTTTGCCTCTGCTAGGATTCGAACCTCGAACCTCTGGGTTAGCAGGTGTACATGCTAACCATCACGCCATGGCATGGGTACCACGACGAGTACGGTACTGCATAAGCTTTAAGATAAAACGTACTTTCTGTTACACCAATTTGTTGGTATTCACTTGCGGTTAATTCGTTGAACATTGTAATCATTTTGGTCGATTTGTTGTATCATAAAATGTGAACATCGTCATTAGTCGTGAATTTATTTCCCGAAACTCGAACTTGAAAATATAAAAAGGGATACCAAATGTATTTCTCGTCTATTAAAACTAGTGATTATGTATGTACCTACTAAAATCTGATCGAAAATGTTTTCTTTAATGTTATTCTAGTAGCAGTAAAAGTTAAAGTTAAGTTACATTTCTGAGGCATTAGTTTGTCCTATTCCATCACTAGCAGTAAAAGAAAACTTCAAATTGGTTTTGACAGCTAATGTTGTTGATTCTGCCGGACGCGAAAATTAAAAGATGGTCTACTTGTTCCGTTGCGTCCGTTTCACCCGATGCTTATCGTTCACCTTTCATAAGAAGGTGTGCATTTGAACGAGCTGTCAGTTAAATCCGGCAGCGAACGGATGCAACGAATTCTATGGGTAGGGGACTTAATGCATGTCACTCAAATTACAAACAGAGCCATTGGTGTTTGACTTACACAAATACCGGAGGTATTTATTAAGTCTCAATCTTTGTCGTGCCCGTGGCGTAACGATTAGCGTTTCTGCCTGTTACGTTTGTTTGTTTGTTTTATTCGTACACTTGCAGGTTCGAGATAAAAATCTCAAAAAACATCAGGGAACATTTTTTTTCCATGGGTATTGCCTTTTGCAAAATTGGAAATATCTCCGGTACTGATTTCACGGCAAGAAAAGCTCTTCTCGATACCCGATCGTATCCATTTCATTTGTTTTGAATTCAGGGGTCGAATTACCGCACACGTAATCTAGTAATTCGTGACTGAATTCTTTGTTTTGGGCATTAATTCTCCCGTTATCAATTACTTCATTACCACAGTTTGACATTATTTCATCAGTATTTGAACGAATTGAAGTCGATAAATGAACAGCAGACTGATGTTGTGTAATAAAGAGCGAATTTAGAAAAAAAAATTGCACTCACTTATTCGATCACTGATGCGGTAATTGAGTCCCAGGTCGGCTTTCGATTGGAAGGAAGACCAATCGGGTCAGACACACTTATTCGGTATTGGCGATCGACATGTGAACCATTCAACTAATTTTTCACTGATATTAGCTTTTTTGAGGAACTGCGAGTTCCTCAAAAGAAACTTTCGCACCTAAAATGCCATATGCTTGCTTGCCTGTTATGCGAGAGGTTCGTGGTTCGAATCCTAACAGAAGCCAAAAATGTATTTCCAGGGGTGTTGCCTTTCGCGAGAAATAAGCAAGTCCTCCGATAGTAAATCATTGCCATGATAAGGGCTTTCTCGATTAGCCGTTCGGAACCGGCAGAAATTTATAAGTCACCTCACAAGGCATGGCTGTGAGTAATACGCTAGGCCCAGCGGCACCCCGTTGCGCCTCCCTATTTATTTTTATTTATTTGGTTCATCCTTAGCTGTGTTGTGCCAAAATATGATTTGTAGTTTTTTATTTGTACTTTAATAAACCCAATTTTAATATGTTTACATCAACCAATTGATGGACCACTCAAACGGTGAATTTACATTGAAGAGCTTGTATTTCAACATAAAATGTTCTCCGTTTTCATACCAATATCAATAGGATAAAGCTAAGTTCGCGTACATTAAGTACCTTAAATGCCTATAATAAGCACATTCTTCAATTTCAGTTTCCACATTTTAAAAAACAAATTTTTTCATGCCATACTTCATATTTTGATGTCAACGACAGCAGCAACAGCAACACACCTGATCAGAACAAATAAATTGTATTAAAAAAAAAACAACAAGCCTCCCCATTGTTTGTGTATCGATTGACAAATTATAACCAATTCCTAAACATCTGTTATTTAAGAGCACCTCTCAAAGCCGATATCATCTTCCGAACACCTGCGATATATAGAATTGTAATAAATTTTCACTCCACTAACGACCCACTTATACGTACAGATTCACCTTTTCGTAACAAACCTGTCGTCATTCCCAAGTTCAGCAAGGCCTTTTTTGAACATCATCACCCTCTGTGTTTCGGCTTTTCACTTATAATTTAAATTACGTGCAGGTGAAATTTCATTCAGAATTTGTTGCCGTGGTGTGCAGGATGAGGTTGGTATGGTGTATGGTTATGTATGTTGGTTTATATTTTACATTTTGCGATTGCGCCTCTTTTAAATAAAACATTAGAATCACTATGACAATCACGTACAAAAATGGAGAAAATTGAATTTACGAAATTTATGCCATTCTTTCTTTCCTTTCCACCTGTTTTTCAGTTACGACTTTGACTGCTCTGTGGTTTTGTGGAAAGCATTCCTTACAAAATTGAGATTTTTTTATTTTTAAATGCGCTTGTTGTTGCCAGGAAGGAAAATGGACGGGAAGTGTAAATCGGATCTCCACATAAATAAATATCCTCTTATTATGAGTTATGACTAAATGAAGCCATTTCTTAATTTGAATACTCACATCGATTCTGTTCGTGATTGTTTTCAGTTACGAATTCAGTAGGAACAGGAACTAGGAAGTTAAGAATGTTGGGTAAGTGTATCGCACAGAGCTTTAGAAAACTTTGGACTTTGGAGCTTTCAATAACATACATGGTTGTGGTATTTGATACGAGTGACGTTCATCAATTTTCTTAAGGTCATAACAAAATGGAAAAATAATTAATTTCTTTTTAATTTTTCTTAAGTCATTCAATAAATATTTGTCTCTAATTTTTTTGACTTTTTTGTATAATTAGAGCAAGAGCACTGAACTGACAGTTTGGTTGTACTGTGCATGCTTCTGCCTAATCGCTCATGCTGTGTCTACACAATTGCTTTACATTCATAGCAGAAAGCAGGAACTTGACAGAAGACAAATTTCGTGTTGTGCGCATTTTATAGCATTACTTTTTTTAAACTTTTTATACCAAACGAAATAAAAATATGATGGAGAAACACATGCAGATGACAGTTCACTCTTCGATAGCTGCTCAGCGATAAAAGCATTCTATTTATCGCAGTATAAAAATGAAGTTGCTACAATGGTCTCCAATACTCCAATTGTGGTATACAATGGCTGCTTTTCGGACTACGAATGTCAATTAGAAATGACAAAAATCATCTTCGTAATGAACGCTTGGCAACAGATACAAGGGCGTCTGTGATGCTTCCATTTTGGTATTCGTATTTCAAACTTTATTTTCGGATTTCAAATTCAGTTTTGAAATAAAAAAAATAAAGTGGTGTTTGTAAAGTCAGTTTGTGGACGGATTCAGGTTGGTGTGTGTCAGAGATAAGAAATTAATTAGATGGCAAACTTCACACACACATTGAAACTGCCTACAAGCTGATTTACCGAAAATCACCTCTACTACTTTGAGTACAGCTTCCACTCCACCTTTACTTTACACAAAATCTCACTACTACCACTTTGAGTACAGCAAATCTCACTACTACCACTTTGAGTACAGCTTCCACGTATTCACAGACAGAGGATGTGATTACAAAAACAACAATTTAAACAAATGGTTGTTGCGGGGCAAGAGAAGTAAAGGTTTGCCATCTAATTAATTTCTTATCTCTGGTGTGTGTGTGAAGCTTGCCCTCTTGTTCTTTATTCCTCTAAGAGGTATACGTAACTACAATGGGTGAAAGGAAGAATAAAATGAGTAAGGATTTTTTATTCACTGATTAAAGTCTGAGTAAGTTCTTATTCACTGCGTAACTGATCGGCGTTTTAAGCGTGTTTTAGTGAAATCTTATAAATACGGTTGTGTGTGTAGAATAGCGAATTCTACGCCACCGGTGTCCTTTTTCAGTCGTATTTATTAGATTTCACTAAAGCACGCTTATGCTGGGTTTACATGCATCTGCAGCTGCGGAAGTGCAGAAAAGTAAAGCGAGACGGATGAAGATTACAAACCACAAAAGTTAAAAAGAGAGACGAATAGGATTATGGTTGCAGATGGTGCGTTCCCTCTCTATCAGACAAGTATGAATTTTACATCTTGTGTCTTTTTCCGATTTCCATCTGCACTTGCAGATGCATGTAAATCCACCATTAAACGCTGAGTAGTCACATGAATAACAAAAAAATAAAAAAAATACTCACAAGGAAACTCTAAAAAGGAATTGCTTCAACTTTCTTGAAGGTTTCTTCAAATTTGCACAAGCCGAGAATTTAATCTTTCGAAATAAAAAAAAAACACTTTTTACTAATATTATATTTATGACAGACAGTCCTCTTTCTAACGTGAACTCTTCCAGCAAACACCTATGGCCACAGAGGAAAACATCAAGAGGCTAAACAACACACACAACTACACCACGTAGAAGTAAACTTTTGTGGCAATTTGAATCTTATTAGGTTCGTTCGATGAACTTTACACAAGGTAAAAAAAACCTGGAGTTTCCAGTCCTCAAAAAACGCCTAGCTACAAGATCACCACACATGCCTGTCATTTGAATAAAAACAGATGCTTTTTGACAACCATCAAATCGCTACAGCAAAAACCTAGGGCGAGCTGAGTGAAAAACTAGGTCAACCCTAAGGCTCAAAAAACACTCAATTTGACATTCAGGGCGGCCCTAGGGCTTCAACGAACAAACCTAATAGAGGGCAAACCACACACACACAACCGCACGGTTCGTTGAAATTCTGAGTAGACTTTTGTGGGAATTTGAATTTAAAACCATTTCATTTGGTATCTGTGCTTGGTTCTTTAACGTTTGTCTAGTGTTGTGTTTAAGAACTTTCTTTTGTTTTTATTAAAATAAGCTATTTGGATAAAAGGTAAGTTGATCTCGTAAATGTGGCACTTGATTACAAAGAGACTTCATTATTTCTTTTTCATTGATACAGTGAAAATGGAAACGCGGGCCCCCAGTAAAGTCTGCCAAATATTTGGAGTAGGACAACCGATGTCGACGCGTTTGTTGCCAACCTACAGAGATATTGCTCTGCATCTGACTTTTTTGGAAACCGAAGAAAATTCATTAAAAAAGCGGATAGCACTAACTGCTGCAAGAGTTATGGAAATCTATGACCTAGCTTCTATCCCTAAAGTTGGTAAGTTCTGTGTTGAGAAAGGCATTATCAAATTCAACGACAGAAGAACTGCTCTTCTTAAAACGCCTAAGGCCAGAAGAATACCTGGAGCTTTTGAGCTTCAAATGGATAAGTTGAAAAGCGATGGAGAAAAACTGTTTGATATAGCTGCTTGTAAATGTATTGAATACGAACTTTGTAGATGTCCCAAAGAAAACAAAGTTCCAGTAAAAGAACGTTCGTTCTTGGAAGACCAAAGGTCTGAACGAAAAATGGTGATCGGGAATATTGATGTTGCGGAAACCATCGAGCTTCAAAAGTCACTTAACACCCCTATTACAGATGACAACCCAACTGAAAATTGGGTTGTGTGCCCGTGTTATATATATGAGAAGACAACCCAATTTCAGTTGAGTTGTCATCCATAATAGGGGTATAAAAGAAAAGTTCTATGCCTTTCATCTTCAAGCAAATCTAAAAAGATTATTTTAAATGAATAAAAAAATGAAGATGTCACAAGTCAAAAAACCCTCTCTTGATTGATAGGCTCAACTTGCCCAGAAGAAATATAAAAGTGTAGTTCAACACGTAGGTACTATATATACTTGCTAACTTCAGCAAAAAAGGTAGAGCACGAGACCGTGTACAGATTAATTGTTTATTGAAATTGGTTGACTTATTCGTTCTCTGTCCACAAACATTTTTCAAGCAATAGTTTATTCTTATAATCTAAAACTAGGATTCCAATTAACACAAGCAGTTCTTTAATGCACTTTTTTGAAATAAAATTAATTTTTGAATTTTTTATTAATGCATGCGATAACAGTTTTTTGTTTGTTTATGTTTATTGCACCGTTTCATACAGTTGTCCTATGTTAGAATATAAGTGGCTATCGAAACCATTCTTGCGACATCGCTCCGAAGAAGGCAGCCGCTCCCGACTTTTGACTCCTCGATGACTCCGTTTTGCGACTTGATTTTCTTGTTGGTGTCTATGTAAATAAAATAGAAATGCGAATTAAGTTTACAGAACTTCTTATTAGCGTTTTAAATGTGAGACCAAATTCTACTTGAAAACCAAAACAGAAAATATCAGTCAAAGAAATGAAAACCCAATTCTCTTGACGATGACTCTAAGGCTACACATCAAAAAAGACAACTTTAAATAGAAAAAAAAGAGAACCTTGCCAAATAAAATGTTGATTAAATATAAAAAAGACCACAAACATGCTGAACACAAACTAAACGCAACTCTTCTGCCATTTGTGAACTTGTTACACAAACTTCTAAATAGCAAACAGTCTACAAACGTAAATTCAAGTGCTGACAACCATCATGCCAAAGTGTTTTTCACACTTAAAGACAACAACAAGCATTACTTGATAGAAGAATTCTACTCAAAGGACCTGATGTCCTATAAATAAACGAAATAAAAAGAAAAAACCAAAATGATTGTTTTTCCTGCAATGCTTTTAGTCTTTCCAACAAATCTTACCTTTTCTGCTTCAGACAGCATCGCTGTCGTTGGCTTGCTAATAACGTTCGTCGACCCCGGTGTAATAATTGGCAACAGGGGGAACCAAATCGATGTCGATCCGTTCGAACTGAGTGTCAGAACGTTGGGGTCCTTTTCTTGTTGCACAGCTGAACTTGTGTTTTGTAAAACATGTGGAATTATAACACCAAGCTGACAGTGCATTTTCGTAACCGACTTCTTCACATTTTTAGAAATATGTTCATTAAAAAGCTCAAAGTCAAAAGGATCGATGTATTCTTTAAGTGTAGATGTTATTGAGTTGAACTCTTCTACGGCCGACCGATCATCTCTTGATACAAAAACCGATTGAAGGAATTTCGTGTCATAATACAATTGGAGTGCAGTGTTTTGACTGGAAGCTGTGAATTTATCATTCACTAAAGATTTATAGTGGTCTAAAAGGCGTTGAACAAGGAGTGAGTTGAAAACTTGAAGCACTTTATGTGGCAAGGTTTGAGGAATAAAAAAGTTAAGTGCGTTTGTGACAGAGAAGAGATATTGCTGCAGAGAAATCCGCGGTTGGCAGGGTATTCGAAATGTAGACTGAACTGTATTATCTTGTTCGTCTTTCTGCTCGATGACCACCGTTTCCCAGTTCTACAAAGAAAAATAAATAAATATCGAAATGAAAGCAAAACCAAACGTCTCATTATCTCACAGCAAAATCTTCGAGAATTGTCTCCAAACCGATTCGAGAGGATATCACATTCCCGACAGCATTCTCATCAAGAATCAGCTTACAGACGCTCTTCCACATCACAAATCCTTCGTCGTCCAGCAAATTACAGACTCTCGTCCAATTTTCAAGCGTTTTTTTCTCAGCAACTGGCTGCGTGGCCCAGCTTGTTGGATCGTGGTAGGATTGTGAAAGACAAGTTCTTAAATTTGGACACAATTCAACAATGGCACTAAGCAGCCGCACAAGGAATAGCAAGTGCTGCAGCTGTTTATCACAATTTGAATTTTTTACATTCGTAATCAGTTCATGGATTTGTTTCTCACTGGTTTCCTTGAGGAACTCCACCAAAGACAACTTCTCCCCGACGTTGGTCTCTTGTTCTTCCAACAGAATATTCATTTCGGATACAATTCCAGCAAGTTGATGATTGAGATCAGAGCAAATTTCAATAATTTCTCTATTGAATCCCTTGGATTTCATTAAAAGCTTCTTTATTTTCTTGTCTTCACTCAGAGCATCCTTCAGACTGAGAGGCAGATCAGAAGGACTCTCTATCCAAAGGTCATTGATTACTTCTTTCTTGTTTTCCAGAACTTTTTCGGTTTTAGTAAAGGTACTCTCGATAGCTTTTACCCAAGATTGCCGGATGATGTCGCGGATTCTTTGATTGATCAAAGGTTTGTATTGGTATTCATAGAAGTCTAGTTTCTGGTCAATGCCGAACCTTTCACATACATAACTCCAACTGCGGTCTTGCTTTAGAGATGTGGAATCTTTTTTGATCTCTTGAATTACTCTCATTGACGAAACGAGGTCGAAGAGGGTTTTTAGGTGTACTCCGGCTATGTTGGAGCTATCACTTAACCAGGTTTCGATTGTCGACTTAACTCGTTCTTCGTCGAGAGTTAAAGAGTCGAATTTCGGTCGGAAGTTGGCAATGATGTCGGGCAACATATAAGCGAGTTGGGCGTCATGGCCATCAATCAAAGCGATCGTGGGTAGAGCGTTCTCTAGCTCATCAAGCTTTTGAGACACTAGTCCTTTGTGGTTTTCTGTGAAAAAAAAAAGATTTTTTTGAAACATTCAAACAAATGGACAGAGAAACACAGTCAAAGACTGCCCAAAACTTGATCTAAACCAAAAACTATATCTCACCAAAGAAACACTTGTGCACTAGTTGAACTGTTGAATTGATTACTCTCAAGCTTCCCAATATTCTGTCCTTGACTCTTTTCTGGTCCCCACCCTCGTTCACCATGCTGCTCAAGTACGCAGAACATCGGAGTTGGACAAAAGTCTTCAAAATTCCATTCAAATTGCTCTTTTCAAGCAACAGCAAACTGAGAAGACAGTCCGTGGCTGCCTCCGGTGAAAGCTCTTCTCGTTCCAGTGTTGCTAAGACACTTTGCTTTATCGTAACATGAAATGGTTTGAGAATCTCCCACTGCTTCTTAGCCACTGGGAAATATTTCATCAACGTGTTGTTGACATCTAATTGCAAGCCGGTGCTTATGTGTCTGCTAAAGATAAACAACTCTGTAGCAAGGTAAAACTGTTCCTTGTCGATGTGGCTCCATATCATCTCTGGCAGAGTAGTCAGCAACTTTATTTGCACCACAGTGCTAAAGTAGTTGTTCAATTGTTTATTTTCCGACCTAGATTTGATTGCATCGGTGTCAGTTTTAAAGCCAATCAGTTGTTTTTCATTGAGACTGCGGCAATTCGTCGTGATGTTCTCAACTTGGGAGCAGAGCTCTGCAGAAGATTCTCTCATAGTAGCAATTGTGTCTGCTGCCTTGAGGAGGTCACGATATCTTTCTCTGTGAGATGATAAATGAGATTTATCTCTGTAATCATCTCTATTTGCTATGCCATGTCACTAAAAACTTACCCAACCATAGTCCGCAACTCTTCGCGTTTCTTCTCGACTTCAGCTTGGATTTTCTTTTGAACAATGTCGATTTCAGCGACACTGTGCTGTTCAAACAATGAATCGACATTTAAATTTGCCAAATTTGCAGAGGACATTTTTAATTACACACAAATTGAGTGTTAAATTTTTGTTTTTATTCGCAAACAAATAGAATATGAAAAGAAACTTTAAGCAAAATAAAAATACTAAACAAATTGCGGACACGTCTTTTGACAGACGTCAGCTAATGTCAAAGTGAGCAACATGAAGAGAGCGACATCTACAGCTTCAGCAGAACTACATAATAAAGGTGTTTGTTTAAACTGGGTGAAATATAGCTGAAAAACTAGCGCAATTATGGAGCTTTTTTTAGCAGATAAGCGTTGAGCTAATTCTGTAAAGAAATGTCGGTGCAAATAGGTTTGTGTATAAAATAACAGTGGAGGACTATGAAAGAAAGCTTTGTACCGTGTTCACACGGGGGTATTTTTAGGAATGGTTGAAATGAGCTGTCAGTGATTTTGAGGTCAGTAGCTTCGCTGATTCAAACAAATTGGATGGGTACATAATTTGTTTTCAATCGCTTTATTCATTGACTGGAAAATAAGGTGCAGCCTAACAACTTCATAATCACTTACGTTTCTCACTCGAAATGTTCTCCCAAACCAAAGCGTTTTTCGAGTTGCAGAAGCGGCAGAAACGCTGCTGTCATCATTTTTGCAGTTGCGACTGTACAATTGTATGAAAACGCAACGGTTTTTTTTCGTGTCGGTGTGGGTATTCTCATATTTCGCTGTATAACTTAATTTAGACAACTGCAATTGTCGCTGCTGCAACTGCAAAAACGCTTTGGTTTGGGAGGTCCTTAAAAAACAAAAACGCTGTGAGTGATCTGTGCAGTGTGATGCCAAAAAATGGCTGCAAGTGATAAATTAATAGGTTCGTTCGTTGAATTTTACCCAGGGTTCACTCAGGTTTTCTTGACAATCCTTTGAGTTGTTAAAAAAAAAACTGGATTTTCCAGTGCTCAAAAAACGATAAATCACAAAGTCGCCACACATCCCTGTCATTTGAACAAAAATACATGCCATTTGACAGCCCAGTTCATTACCTAAACTCACCCCAGCAAAAACCAGGGCTCAAAAAACACTCAGTTTGACATTCTGAGCTAGTTCAGGTTTATAAAAAACGCTAGGGCGACCCCAGGGCTTCAACGAACGAATCTAATGACTGAAACTTTACAAATAACGAATTTCAAACGTAGTCGCTCAGGGAAAACATTTCAAAAACATAAATTTTAGATTTGAAGCAAAAGAGCAATGAATTTCCTCCAACATCTCCAAAAATCCCCGGGACACGTACTTGCGATGCCGGAAGGACTTCAAGAGCTGATGGGTGATATATCTCGTGAAGTTCTACGATGTCAGCCATCCGTCGATTGTACTTACAAGTTCATCGCAGACTATTTAGAAGCAATGGCCAACACAAGGGATAAGTCAAAAAGTCTGTTTCATCTGAGATTCGATTATAGTGACTAACTATAGTTTGTTTTCAGTTGCCATGAGTGTTATCGATGAAGCCATTCTGAAGACAGATGAGGTCTATTCTCAATTTGCTAAATGTCATTTTCCAAAAGATAAAACCAATAGTTTCTTGGACATGATGGAAATTACATTCCGACGTTTTGTTGATCAGAAACGGAAACGCAAACAAGATCCTCGGTTTATAACTTTTCATGCGGATGACATGTTAGAGGAGTTGATGAGAAAATGCGATCTAACGAAAGTAGAAATCTTACGATCAAGGCCAGCTATACAATGGGCTTATTCGAAGTTTGTAAACACTTACTTGGATGCAATCGAGGGAACTCTAGACACCGAAGCCCTTTATTTGGATTCAGAAAAATTGGTAGCTTCGAGCAAAGAACTTAGTCAGATGAATGATAGTGCCGTTCAAATTCAGGTAAATTGTCTTTTTAGCGATGAGGTATTAGGGTTCTAAAGTAAATTTTTTTCAGAAAGTTTTCCGTGGTTACCAAACTCGCAAATTTTTACAAAAGAATCAACGCGTGGAAGTAAATGAGGTAAGTTAGTACCTTTATTCTTTATTACGAATTCAATGTTAATTACTGACAACTCGATTTATTTACAGCCAACCGATTCTTCATCATCTTCTTCCTCATTTCAGGTAAGTGTCCAATTAACTCATATTTAAAAACCAGGATTTAAAACTTGTCAAGTCATTTGCGTTTGAATTCGCCTGAGTGCATCGTCGATATAAAAGTCGTTCTTCATTCGTAGAACTTTTGAAAACGCTATAAATTAAAAAAAAAAAAAAATGGTTTCCGGATCCACCTCACCTCACATTCCTGTCATTACAAGAAAAAATACATACCTACCATTTCACAACCCTGTTCGTTACCTTAACTCCTCCCAACAAAAACATCATACTGCTTCAGAGTGAGACAAGTTTAGGTTTTTCAAAAAACGCTTTGCGGCGATCAGTGTTTCAACGAGAGAATCTATAATAGAAACTCTCTCTGAAGTAGCACAATGCACAAGGTTTTTACTAGCTGGAGTTCACACATCGAACAGGGATGTCGAAAATTCAGTAACCGAATTACAGCACATTCTATCGACCAATTAACTAATTTTCTAAGTTTGGCATTACAATTTACAACTCACGTTTTCAAGCAATCTATTTCCATGATTTAGCATCATCTGATCATAAATTGAACGGATTTTGATTCGGTAGATGGGCGGCAGAATGATATTGTGTAATTTGGCGCGAATTTTCACTCACTCATGCCGTAATTCGGCCCCACGTTTTTGATTATTTCTTTGATTTTTTAATTTCAAATTTCTTTTCAAACAGAATTTTATAAACAAAAGACACGAAGAGTTTACAAAGGCGGCGATCAAAATTCAAGTAATTAATATTTTTTGCTTCTATTGAAATGATCTACTATTTGAAATCAAATCCTTTCAGGCATCCTATAAAGGGTTTCATGTACGCAAGGAGGTAAGTAAGAGAAATGTTATTCGTGATTTATTTCTTTGTGTCTTAAAACCTTTTTGATTGACTACTCTACTGTTTTCTATGGAACATGGGTGCTTCCTAATGACTTTTAGCCCAATTATCTAGATTATCAGTCATATAGAGTTTTATGGACTCATATCTGCCTAGAAAATTTATACATAAGAATCCAGCGAAAAGAATAACATAATCTGTTGAGGTCTTCTTTTACTTGATTGCCACCTAGGATGTGGTCTTCCCCTTCCACGTTACACTGCAATGTGCTCTCGAAAACCCGTCGAGCTGGAGCGTTTGGGTCCATCCGCTCTACATGTCCCGGCCACTGTCTCGCGATGCGTAATCTAGCTATGCCCATATCGCGGTACAGCTCATACAGCTCGTTGTTGTATCATCTTCTCAACACATTGTGTTCGCATACGGGTCAAAGATCTTTCGGAGAATTTTTCTTTCGAAACGATTATGGGTTTCCTCATCGGCTTTCCATAAAGTCTATGCTTCCACGCCGTACATGATCAAGGTCTTTCAAAGGATTGACTTGGTTTTTCTAGAGAGGGTTTTTTTCCTAAATTGCCTTTAACCCAAAGAAGCAACGGTTGGCAAGGACTTTTTTCCGTTTTGCGTTTGATCTCTGCACTGATGCTGTTTTCCGTGTCTGTAGCGGATCCTAAGTAGACGAAGTCCTGTACTACCTCGAAGTTGTGTCTGTCTATTGTGACGTTTTGTTCAATTCGTCGATGTTCCGTGTCCCTGTTTGATGACAGCATATACTTCGTTTTGCCTCATTAACCATCAAACCCATTTTTGCCGCTTCTGTTTCAATACTCGCAAAAGCACCTATGACATCACTATAATATCGTCTGCATAGGCAAGTAATTGTACAGACTTTTGAAAGATTGTTCCTCTGGTGTTGAAGTTTGAGTCTTTTCAAGTATGATGTTGAAGAAATCGCATGACGGTAAGTCGCATTGCCTAAAGCCTTTTTTAAAATCAAAGGCCTCGGTGAGTTCTTTACCGACCTTCACGGAGCGGAGCAGCGTGAATTCTTCAAAGTCATCCTGCAAAGTAGTACGGGTTTTGCAGGGATGCCGAAACTAGACATTGCTCTGTACAGTTCGTCTCTGTAAATACTGTCATACGCGGCCTTGAAATCGATAAAAAGATGGTGAATATCGATATTATGTTCTCCGGTTTTTCCAAGATCTGCCGTAATGTGAAAATTTGATCTATTGTGGACTTCTCTGGTCTAAAACCACATTGATAAGAACCTATCAAGTTGTTGACGTGGGGTTTCAGACGGTCACATGTTACAGCAGACAAGATCTTATAAGCGACGTTAAGGAGGCTTATCCCTCTATAATTGGCGCAATTGTGAGGGTCTCCCTTCTTTAGGATCGGGCATACGATACTGAGGTTCCATTCATCGGGCATGCTTTCTTCCGACCATATCATGCAGATCAGCTGATGCATGCTCCTTTCCAACTGATCTCCAGCTGCCATGAAAAGTTCGGCATCAAGCCATCTGCACCTGCACTCTTATTTGACATAAGTTTGCATGTGGCAAGCTTAACTTCTTCTAGGTCGGGAGGACGGCATTCCTGATCATCGTCCAAGTTGAATGGG
Source organism: Melanostoma scalare (assembly GCA_949752695.1). NCBI lineage: Eukaryota > Metazoa > Arthropoda > Insecta > Diptera > Syrphidae > Melanostoma > Melanostoma scalare. The sequence goes on along the minus strand of OX456986.1, from coordinate 182,594,160 downwards.
GCATTCTGCCTGACAGTGGAATTAGTGTCTTCATCGCCGTTAAGCAGTCTGCAGAAGTGATCTTTCCAGATCTTCAGTAGCGACTGTGACTCTACTACTATGTTTCCCTGCTGGTCTTTACAGGCTTGAGTTCGGGGCAGGATCTTTTACCTTTTGGTAAAACTTCCGAGTCTCGTTCCTGTCATGGCACCTCTCTATTTCCTCAAACGAGCGCTTCTTATGCTGCTTCTTTTTCTTTTTGGGAATTCGGTGTTCTTCCCTTCTTTTCTCCTTGTAAATCTCGTTGTACTGATCGTAAGCAGCCCTTGTTTGCTATTGCATCAGCATTTGTCGTGCTTTTTGTTTGGCTGCATTTGCCTGCCTGCACTCTTCATCGAACCATAGGTTTCGTTTTGGAGTCCGAGTGAAACCCAGAGCCTCAGAGGCAGCAGTTAAAGTGCTTTACGTCGATCGCAACATGGTTAATTTGTTTGACGGTTGATTGATGTATGTACCTTTATAAATTTTGAGATGCGAGGAGCAACAAGGCGGTATTACACTATCATATAAATATGGCAAGTTGACAAAAAAAAATATGGCACGACATCGTCATATAAGTGCGATAGCGTAGTGTAATACAAAATCATAATTGTCACCATATAAGTATGTTCGTCTTGTTTCAAGTAGTGTAGAAATATATATCTATATATATTTCTTCTTTTTTTTCATTATTATCTCTGTCATTTTTTATTGAAATTTACATCTATGTATGTACGAGTATGCATGTGTAATAACATTGCAGATTTCGCATAAGCACTCCGTGCATTCAACGTACAAATAGAAATGAAGAAATAACTACAAGTAGAGAACTAAAAATAAAAAAACATAGGATGCCGATTGTATGACAAGCGCAAGTCATATAAAATCAATCGATTTTTATATGGCTTGTTCATTATATTCATGCTTGCCATACTTTATATGGCACAGGTTGTCATATAAGTGTGATAGCGATACTTTTCTTTGTCATATAATTATTGTTTGCCATACAAATTGTTCATATATATATGGCATAGTGTAATAGCACTTGCAATATTTACAGAAAGTGTGCCATGCATTATATGACAACTTTGTTCATATATATATGACAGTGTAATACCGCCTTTAGCCCGCACAGCAAAATCGATTAGCCGAGTGTTTTGTTATGCAGGCTATGCTTCCCGATAGTATTTCCAAAGATATCCTCCTTGCTCCTTCCCTAGTTTTGCGTTCAAATCGCCAAGAATGATTTTCACGAGATGTCTATAGGGCACTGCTCATAAGTTTCTTCAAGGAGCTAGTAAGAGACAATCTTTGGAGATCTGGTCTTTCTCTTTGTTGGGGGAGTGGTCACATATAACGCCCATGTTTGCGAATTTAGCAATAACGATGATGGTCATAATACGCTCATTTACTGGATTTTGGCTGATAGCCTTATCCCTGAGTCTTCCTCTAACGCAAATCCACACCCAAATAAGCGTTTTTACTATTGTCTGTAGCAGTCGCCATAGTAAATGTAATTTTCTTTTTACCCGGCCCATTCCACCGCGGTTAAACTCCCTGACAGAATAATGGTATCCAGCGAGAAACCGACTCTCAAAGTCTCTGCCAGTAAATATTGGAGCATTACAAGACTGAGGTTTACTTCTTAAGTGCGGAGCTTACACAACCCTCAAATGTAGTTTTTACATTTGCCAATATTTCCAATATTCATTATGCACTAAGAAGGAACCATTCCATAACATTTGCTTGAGTTTAGGATATAGTTTATTTTTAAACGAAACCCAATTCAATTCATGAAACCAATTTAAAATATTCGAATATTTTTAACTCATAGAACACAAAAAAATCAGTCGTCTTAAAGCCAACAGCAACAATGCCGTCTACTTTGTCATCTGATGCCAAAGAACCTTGCATATTAAAGCTCGAACCCGTCAAAGACTGAAAAAATGACAACCAAATTGAATAAAGAAAATGCTGAATACATAACAAGGCCTTTACACAACACCGATGATTCAGCCCGAGAATCTAGGGAAACAATTGAAGAAATAATAAAAGACAAAGACGTTTATGAAAATTTAAAAGATTTAAACGAAGCAGTCGTCAAGATTCAGGTGAAACAACTTATTTCGCATTTGAAATGAGTATAGTGGAAAAAATCATTCTCTTTTAGGCGTGCTTTAAAGGATACAAAGTACGCAAGGAGTTGCACGAATCACACCTAGACAAGCATCAAGGAAACCAGAACATACCTCCTGAAGAGCATGTCGGGACCTCAAAGCACTCGATGTAACTCAGAAAGGTTTTTATTTACTCAACTTTAACTTTTGTGTTTTTTCCTCCTTTTTTGTTGTTGTCTGGATACATTTAATGAATTCATGCCTTTTGCATTTTTTGGCAAGTCCTTCCGCTTTGACTGTTTTACATTTTTTTCTCCCTCTCTCTTCCTGCTCATTCATGTCCTTAAATCTACACTCGAAATAATATATGGGTGATGAGAGCTTATATGGGATATCTTTATGATCCGTATTATTAAATTGTCTCCTTGAATCCTGCCACAGGATTCGTTTTATGTTGTTCTTGCCGTTTGGTTGGAATATTTTTATAAATTTCAAAGTTTAAAATGTCCGGCACAGGGAGTTGTGTAAGGAAAAGCTTTAAAAAGGTGGCGTGGGGTGATGCCATTTTACATTTCACATGTCAGAGGGGGATTTCTTTATTTTTATTGAGCGTTACGAAGATGGTAGGTATAATCATTTTGCAATTTATGTTATTATTGTGGGTTGTCTTGGTCCTTGGTAGAGGACATTCACTTTTAGTGGCACTTTTTTCATTCTTTCTACGTTTGGTTAAGTTTTATGGATATTTGAGCCAAGTTGACCCTTAACTTTAAGTTGGGTGGATCAATAATTCTGTGTAACTGGTAACCTGCTGTAAAGGGCTTAAGATTAATCAAGGTTGAGATTTGTTTGGAGATTGTCTCTAATGGGAACTAAAGGGAAGGTCGTGGTCATACGAAAACTCTTGCCGATGAAGTTCAGTGCGGATTCTTCAAAAAGTCGCGTAAATTCACTTAACCATAGAAAGTCGACAACCTTGCACTTTGTTCAAGTGGCAGTGTAGATCTTAACCAGGTCCGTATTTCAAAAAGAGCATTTAAATTCCGATTGATGAACGAACGAATATAATTTAAGACAGTGTTTCTAATGGTGATCCTACCTAAGTCTTGTTTAGTTCTCCAGTTCATTCGAGGCCGAATGGTCTTTTTCTGTCTTTTATTAAGTTGCCGAAACGCTCAAAACTTCAAGCATTCTCAACCTTTGTTTATTATTTATTTTGATATGCTGTTTTAAAAACCGTAAGACTCAAGCTGTTCAATGCCACCGAAGCTGTTCAATTGCTAAAATGGCTGCGCCGCGTTGTGCCATTTTCAACATATTCATCGAGAGAAGGCGAAAAAAGTTGTTGCCAATTTGATGGAGCCTAACTAATGAGTATTGGCTTTGAATCTAAACCACTTTTTATAAGATGAGGCTAATTTGTATTCCTTTGAGTGACACAATAACCCACCTACACACGAGCTCAAATCCCCAGACCGTAATCAACTAGGCTTTTAATTTATTAAATATCTTCCAACTAAGGATGATAACTTAACAAAATAAACTTCTTTTATCGTCCTGTTTCATTTCAAAAACAATAAAAATAATTTCCCAAGAAAACGTCAACCGTATTACATGGCATTAGGTAAACAACCCTTTGATCTCAGCCTGAAGACTTAATGCGCAAAGCTAATAATTTAGCCTCGAAAGTTTATCCTTTTGCTTGGTAAAGGACATTAGGTTTTTATTAATTTTCCACAAACAATGAAAATGTTCATGTATCTGAAAGAGCACAGTAACTTCCATGTCACTGTGTGACTTTCTGCCCCCGCACCCAACGCGACCGCCAACCGCATTGTTGTTTGTTCGCATTATGTTCATTCAGAAGAGTATGTTATCCTTTTGCAGGATACCCATTCAAAGGATGGGGCACACTTTGTGCATGTGATTAAGTAAACAGATTAGACATGACAAAGCACGGCGTACTCTTTTAAAAACCTTAGGATAGAGGTACACCTACCTCCTCTGATGGTGAATGAAAAAAGGAAAGTTCCTTGGATCTTTGTAAAAGGAAACAATAATTTTTGTCGCTGAACAAAGAAACTTTGTGGTCGTTTTTAATTAAAATTATGATCGTGAAAGGTAAATAAATTTGTAGTTACAGTTATGTAAATGAGACTTCGTGTGTGTGTGGGTGTGTTTTTGTTGTTGATGTAACTTAGCAATGTAATCACTTTGGGATTTCATTTTTAATCCATTCAACACATGCCGACACTCTTGTAAACATAATCTCAAGAAATGGTTCCTAATTTACTAATGGACCTCCAGAATCTACATAAATTATACAAATACCTAATCGAAAAAATTGTTCATGTTGTGGAAGAGTGCATATTCCTTTTGTCAAATTTGCTCTTTGAAGATGTGCTGAGACGGTGAGAGTCCATACGAGCTTTCTAACCAACGAAAAAAAACTTTGGCGTGTCTTTTGGAACAACTCTTAAGCTTTCGGAATCAATTAGGGCTACATTCTTTTTGGTGGTACCCGTTGCACGATGGTTGGCATGTCCCAGGGGATCGTGGTTCGAGTCCCAACAGAGGCAAAAATGTTTTTCCACGGTTATCGCCTTTTGCTATAGGAACTGGCAAGTCCTCCGTTAGTGAATTCATTGCTATGGAAAGCACTTTCTATATTAGCCGTTCGGAATCGGCAGAAAATTGTAGGTCCCCCCATTCCCTCACAAGACATTGTTGTGAGAAATGCTCTAAGCCCTGTAGGGCTATTCCAGAAAGCGCGGCTGATCGCTTTTGGTGGCGGAAATGAATTTTCGTATTCTCAAAAGCGAATCGCTTTTAATTTTTTTTTTATGTGGAAAGCGAAAGCGCTTTCCAAACGTCATTCTTTTTTTTCGTAGAAACTATACCTTTTTGACATAATTCATTTCACTTTCAAAAGCGATAGGTGTTGTAGTGTCGAATTGCAAGCGGATTGATAGAAAAATGTAAATATAATGAAAAATTTAATTATCATCAATTGGATTGAGAGTGAATTCCTTTTTTATTTATGAAAGGAGTCAAAAAAAAAAAAACACCACGACACAACAATTTTTGATGCTTGTTGTGTTTATGCAACAACACGAAGGAATAGCAAAAGGATTGTTAAATGCGCAGGAATTAGAGCAAAATCTGGCGACCTATGGGATGAGGTCACTAGGAAGCTCAACAGCATTGGACCCCCAACAAAAACTCGAGATGGATGGAAGAAAGTGAATTTTTTCATGTTCTCGTACTAAACACTAAATAAATTTTCGTCGTTCAGGTATGGAAGGACTTAAAATACCACATGAAAAGCTAGCTCCGTCAAAACAATTAGCTTATCCATGGAACAGGAGGTGGACCATACAAGTAATCTAATCCGTATTCTCTACAGTACGATATCAATGAAAATCGAAGTTTTTCTCCAGAAACCACCGCATTGGTTGTCGAAAGTGAAAAGATTTTACTCTCATGCTCTACAAATAAAATTCAACTACAAGATGAAGAAAACATCTTGCAGTTCGAAAAACAAGGTTGTGCTGAAAGACAAAAAACAACGATTACCAACCAACTTGTGCAACACAAAAGTGGATCAGCTACAAATTTTTCATATTTTAAATTTTATATGGTGTCATTAACCACAGCTCAAGAGTATAACCTGCATCACCTTCAAATGTATGAAATAAAAGTAAAGAAAATATAACTGGGGCTAGATTCCGCAAGAGTGAGTATAAAAAACTCACACTCACGGCCCTCTGAAAACTCACGCTCTGAAAGACCGTGAATAAATTTCAAAGATAGTGTACACGTCTTCTGTCAAAAAAACTCCACTTCACCCTTGCGGAATCCAAATTAGAGTGTGTGCACAATTTTTCGTGTACACATTTAAAATTCACTCTTGCGGAATCTAGCCCCTGCATTCAAAAATTTGTTTGTACTGCCAAGAATTTTGCTTTTATCTCCGTTCTTGAAAATATTTTCCAACGGATACCAAGGGAAAACTTGGAATTTTCATTGGAAAAACTTGGAAATAGATGACATTTGAGTGGATGGATAAGACTTCCAAATGGAAATATTGGAAGTTTAATTTCCAACCATGTTCGCTTTTCAGAATAACCAAAAGCGAAGCGCTTCGCAATTGAGTTATCGCTTTAAATACGATCCGCCGCGCTTTCTGCCACCCTATTAATTTTTACATTCTTCTTGCTTGAGTTAAATCTTGGTAGGTACCTACAACTTAGACCATAATAACAAATGATAGAAATTGTGGATGGGGCTTAAGAAAAGACGACTTTTTGATTAGAAACACCACTTCATTCATCCGATACCTGAAGTTTTTTAACACAAACTTTTTTGAATTGTTAAGTTTTACTGAGCTGATGTGCTGCTGTGAGGCCGTAGGTCGGGGATATTATAGACCTTCCCCACAAGTGGCCACATTTGTTTCTATACTTATGATGAATTGACAGTTTATATGGAACGGTTGGCGTCGAAGACCTCTTCGCCGAACAATAGTGTGTAACGGTCACATTGAGTTGTCCCGAAACTTAATGGCAAATTTTTCGTTTTCAAAAGTAAAAGATCTCTCAAACCAAAACGATTTTGTAGTTGCGTCAGCGGCAGAAACGCTGTTGACAGGATGTCTCATGTACCAAAACTTGGGATCGTTCTTCTCGCTTCACTCTCATATAGCACAATGTAGATATAGTTTGACAGCTGAATTTGTCACTGCCGCAAATAATAGGTTTGTTCGTTGAAGCCCTAGGGTCGCCCTGGGGTCGCCATAAAGCGTTTTTTGAGAAACCCAAAGTCGCCCTGAATGTCAAATTAAGTGTTTTTTGAGCCCTAGGGTTGACCTAGGTTTTCCATAAACTCGCCCTAGCTTTTTGCTGTGGCGAGTTGAGAGCTGTCAAATGGCATGTATATAATGACAGGGATGTGTGGTGATTTGTGGCTCAACGAACAGACCTTCCAAATTACTTTGGTTTGGGAGAACCTTAAAGGACCCTCCAAACCAAATCTTTTTTGCAGTCGCGGCAGCTGCAATTGCAGCTGTAAAATTTGAATTATGCAGCGGCATTTGAGAATACCCACACCGTTTTCATTTATTTTGATCTGTCGCTACCGCAATTGTTGGTTTGAGACAACATTAAAGCTAATTAAAACAAACGCAGAGATACATTTTTGATCAAAATTTTATACCACTCTAAAGTTTGGACTTGACCAATAAGTGGGAAAAGCAAAGTCATTCAAATAGCCGGCTAGGGAATATTCGCAGCATGTGATTCTCTTAAAGTAATTTATAAATTTTAAATTAATATTAAATGATTGCAATGCGAAACGATGAGTGTAGCGAAACGTTCGGGGTGTACTCACTCACAAGTTACATTGTGAGTGGGTCACTCATTTAATATTTTAATATTAACGCGGCTGATCCGAATTAAATCCTTCAAATGTATATAAACAACCGCGAAGAATTTAAAAGTGATGATGAACCACTGTGAAAGAATTTTTGAAATCGGTCCAGTATTTCCCGGGTTTATCCCCGTTTCCGCTCCTCTTCTGATTGAATATCGGGATACGGGATGCAATATAACCTATATCATTTTTCTGACTCAAGAACATATTAGCTCCAAATATTATTCAATTCGGCTGAGTAGTTTAGGAGCCTATTAAATAAAAACTCTAAGTTCTCGTTTACGTTCCCGTTTTAGTTCCCGATGTAATATCGCCTATGTTACTTTTGAGGCTCTAGGCTATCGCTGTTCCAAATTTCATCCAAATCGGCTCAGTTGTCCTGGGGCGAGCCTAGTTACCAAGTAAGACATTAATTGACAACTGTCACTTTCCATGTCTCCCTCCCGTTTCGTTTTGACGCTGCGTTGCGAAAATGGAGCGTATTAAAGACCTTAAAAACATCTATTTCCTTAGACAGCGTTTGAAAGATCCTTCTACATATGTCGAAAACGTAATTTCTTGTAATTCAGTGGTAAAATTCAAAAATATAATGTTGTACGGAAAATCGATGAAATATTGAGTATCGTACTAAAATTTGCCTAAGATCAAGCTTTAGATTTTTCTCCAACAAAATCGGTAATTAGTTGATCAATGAGCACGTTTACGACGAATTAGTGTGGAACAAAGTTTAACTTCATAGTTGGAGAGAACACAACGCGCATAGTACCGTCAAAGAATAAGAAGAAAAAATCTAATTTCGCCGTAAACTGCCTTTTTTACAAAATACTTAAATAATAGGTTCGTTCGTTGAACCTTACCCAGAGTTGAACCAGGTTTACTTTACAGCACTAAAAATTTTCAAAAAAATACTGGGTTTCCGGTTCCCGAAAAACGCTAAAGTACAAAACTACCACACATCCCTGAAGAGAAGTACATGCCATTAGACAGCCCTGTTCAATACCTGAACTCACCCCAGCAAAAACTACGTTCTACTTCAGGGCGTGTTGGGGGAAACCCAGAGCTTAAAGACACTGTTTGTTACACTCGTTACTCGCACCAGCAAAAACTTAGTGTTACTTCAGGACGAGTTGAGGTTGAACACAGGGCTAAATAAAAAAAACACTCAGTTTGACATTCAGGGCGAGTTTAGGGTTTTCAAAAAAAAAAAAACGCTTCCTGACTCTACACAAAAGCTATTTAAGAAACTGAAAAAACAATAAAGAGGCGCTCGTATTTTAAGCCGAACAAAATTTCGCATCCAATTTTTTTATTTTATATTTCATGGTTCGTTGAATATAAAGATTCACTTATTGGTTTGAACTCAATTCCAGTCATTACTTGCAATTTTTCCCTTTATCCAGTCCTCGAAAACGGACACTCGTGTAAACACGTCTGGTAATCCTGCCGAACAGATACTTGTTCCATATGACACTATTCCGATTTGTTGGTTACGATCCCGGTTAACCAATGGACCCCCAGAGTCACCCTGTGAACAGAAAACAGAAATGAATAACAAAACTAATAAGTTGTATACACAATGACTTATTTAAAGCTCTCTCTGTCGTAAAGAGAGAGATAACAGATAAGCGTATGGACTTACAGCACAAGCACCTTTCAAAAAGAACTGATATGCACAGATTTCAGTTTCCGATACCCGACCAAACGACTCTCTGCACTCCTTATTCGAAATGGTCGTATAATTCAACATTTGAAGATTTGTTGGAAACGGTCCATATATCCATGGTGAGATCGATCCCCATCCAGTCAAAGTAACTGGCTCTCTATTTCCAACTCTTTTCGTTCCAAAGACACTGATTTTAGAAATTTTTTCACTAAATTCGAATGGAGGGCTGACTTTGACTAAAGCAATGTCACTAGTGACCAACTCCTGATAGTTTTCGTGCGTCTTATAGCCAATAACTTCATGCCGATCTCCATCTCGATGTTGAAAGTCAAAAGTTCCAGCCAGAACAGACATTCGCTGAGGTCTCTGTCCATATACACAATGTGCGGCAGTTAGTACGATATCTTCCGATATAATCGACCCTCCACAGAAATGCCTCCATTCACCGTTCTTGTTGTACTGCATGGATATTTGATAGGGAACAGGCTCTTTCATCGCGCTTCCACCCACTATTCGATTGAACTCATCGATATCCACTTGATTTTGAGGTTCAGTGGGCTTGCACCAACCCAAACTCAAAAACAAAACAACTACTACCGTTAAAGGGCTCAGCATGTTGACTGAATTAGATATTCAACTAAACTATTGTCTGGTTGACGGAATTTGACGTTTATATTTGCAACGTTCTATACACACGTGATAAGCATACGCAATTAATTCAAACAGACCATATCAAGGTTTAGCTGTAATGCAACATCTATTTTGATTTGGAAAAGAGCACAACACTATACCAGCATGAAAAGTTCGCTGTTGACATTTGAAGGTTAATGAAACTTTGCGGAATTGATAGACTACATGGGATGGTAGAAGGTTCCCACTGGCTGTGGGAAAACCCTGAAAATATTAAAAAATGTGTCTTCTATCAACAGGTTTATGATTTTATATTTTCAAATTAACAAAGTTATCAGAAGTTATAATAAATTTTGCTTTAAATGCAACGTTAAATTGGGGAAAGCGAGGGCTTGAAACGAAGGCTAGGAGTTTTTCTTTTCGTTCTTTTTCTGTCTGCAATTAGACAGGTTGGGCCTGTGCTTGAAATATTCAGAGTAAGGGGCAAAGTATTTAGTTAGGCTTTTGTTGTCCCAAAAACATTAACACCCACAATTGCAATTATGTGGATGTATTCTTGATAAGCTCTTTAGTTTCATTTCTCAGTGAAAAGAATACAAGAAAAGCAACAGACAATGCAAAGCCAAGTGCAACAGACAGACACGTGAAAGGAAATTCACGAAAAAAGTTCCAAGCTCAGAGGAAAGATGCAAATTTCTTGCAATCAATTCTGAGATATCGATGGAGGATACTAACTAATAAAAAATAAAGCAAAATGTTTATCTCTTGTATGTTGGCAATTATTGGGTGGCCCAATTAACTTGAATTGAAACATCGTCGCCAACCTGGACGCCCATTGCCCTCATCCCCTCAACTGATCTGCATCCATAAAACAAAATCCAAACAAAACAAAAAAGAATAAGGAAAATCCATGGATAACCGTAGCCATAGCCCAAAACCGTTCAAGTTCGGGGTAAAACAACAATTAACAAGTCCAAAGATCAGGACCCAAAAGAGCGATGAAATGTACAAATTCACAAGTCTGGAGCCATAGTAGCGACGGACGGCGGGCCAGCCATCATCGGCACCTCGTGCTATTGCCCACTCAATTTGATTCATTAGCCTGGCCCCAGCGATGGTGTGGTGTTAAAAGTTATATTGTTTTCTCTTTTTTTTTTGTAGCCTTGAGGCGGCCTCCAATTCACACAGGCACCACAACCATTCCAACCAGTAGCTGAGCTGGTGTTCAGTTGAGCTGCTGCATCATCCCAATCGACAACATGGACCGCACATGGTTCACTAAGTTGGTAACAAAAAACTCCCGCATAAATAAAAATATCAGATCTCCAGGCGCAGAGGAGAAAAATTTAAATCATTCCGTGATTAAAATAAAAATCCGTGCCACTGATAAAGAACTCACCTGTAGGTGGCGTTTTGCATATGATGATGCTGATGCTGCAGTTGCATTGCTGCTATATACGGCAGGCCGCCACCGCCGCCGCCGAAGGTGTCGATTGGGAACGAATGCCACCCACATTAGTGGTAGCTTGTGCACATGTACATGTTGAGCTGCGCCACCAGTGTAGTGAATCTCATGGGAGGCTGATTCGGAGCAGCAGCTCTGCTTGTTCTCTTAATTACCTGGAAACGAGCTGGGAATAGTGCAGATTGGATATAGCGCGCATGGATGCTCTGGTCGCACATACATACTCGTAGATGGAGTAAGCGACCATGACCGACCACCATCAGCTATAACTATAAATCAGAATGAATTACCACTTAATTGGCGAACCAAAGGCTATCGCATGCGATGTTCATCTCTATGAGGAGAGGATATTCACTTCTGAGAGATACAATGAAATGTCGTCATATATTCAAAATTTGTCAAAGGGAAAAAGATGGCAAAAGCATTATTCTTCTATTCATATATTCCTTGGGGCCATAAATAAGTAGCTTATGTTAAGAAGGATTGTCTTCTAGATGAGGATTTGCACTTGTCAGCTGTGATTTGCACTGTAGTATATAGGAGTTCTATAGCTTTTCCCTCCAGAAGTCAAAAGTCGATGTTGTAAAAGCACCCGAGAACGTTGACAGTTTTGGCCACATCCACCAGTTAACAGGTCCATCGATTTACTGATTTATTCAGGCGGTAACCGCCTATGCAAATTGATTCCACACTACCTCAGTTTCATTCATTCAGTTCCGATTGACAAAATGAACTCCAAAGAGGCCAAACGCTCTCAGATCATTATCCCAGCACGAGGCAATTAAATTCGTATATTTCTTACTACCGAATAAAAGCCATTGGCATTAAAAAAACAAACAAACAAAAGAGAGGAAAAAAAATACTAGGACTCTGAGCCTGAGCATGGAGATAAAAATCCCAACCCGAGTAACGACAATTTCATCAAAAATCCGTGAATGATTTTTTGATCGCACAATATTCTCCGTCGGCCACACGCAGTTCTTCTGAAACTCTGCGGAGCCGCCTGTCATCACAAGAAGTGATTTTCAGTCATGATAACACGCGATTTCATTTATGGCAGCGGTAGAGAACAAGGACATTCGGTTGCAGTACCTGTTTGGTATGGTGGACTGGTGAACCGCAAAGCGTTGATGATTTACTTCTACCTAAAGACTTAATATGGGATTGTCATCATAATTGTCATAACAGTAACGATGTTGAAATTGAGAAAAAAAAAATAACTTCTTTATACGAATGAAAGCGAATGCAAAGAAAATCTGATGAAGAATTATGGTTCAGAGAGAAAAATTAAACAAAAAACAAAGGCCGCTTTGGGTTGTCGTTATGAAGACATTGGTTTATACTCCGCAAGCCGTAATACCGCGAGAAGGAGATTTCTTCAGAAAATTCCCGCGTAGTTCTTATATCTGAGTTGCGATCTGTGAAAAGTATGGTGAATTTCACCAGGAGTTCTCAAACGTTTTTTATAATTAGTCATCTGTAAGGAGGTCTTATTAGACGGCTGGAAACTTCTTTCTGCATCGTTTTGAACTCAATGATCGACTATAGAGAGCTGAACCGAAGTACAGAGGCTAATTTTATTTTTGCAAGAAATAAAATTCGAAAGAATTTCGTTTTTATCAATGAGTGGAAGGCGTCCCGAGTCTGAGGGCTGCGAGTAGTTTCTACGAGATTTTTAATTCATGCAGCGGTGAATCTTCAAACCCTTCCCATTTCAGAAGAGAAGGACAAAAACTGAAGTAAAATGCGAACGAACTTTTCACATACCAGTATGTGGAACGCGTCCAGAGGCTGTGGATTGCGAGTTGTTTTTGAGAGTGTTTGATTCATGCAGTGGGCAATCCTTAAACAGTTCCCATTTCAGTAGAGGAAGATATACAAAAACTGTAGTAAAATTCGAACTAATTTCTTACCATTGTTGTGGAACGCGTCCAGAGTCTGAGGGCTGGGAGTAGTTTCTAAGACATTTTTAAGTCATACAGCGGCGAATCTTAAAACACCTCACAGAGAAGAACAAAAACTGAAGTAAAATGCGAACGAACTTTTCAGTCCCCAGTTTGGGGAACGCGTCCAGAGGCTGTGGACTGCGAGCGATTTCTGAGATATTTTTAAATCATGTAGTGGCGGATCTTAAAACATTTCTCATTTCAGTAGAGAAGAATAAAAACTGAAGTGAAACGCGGACGAACTTTTACTCACCATTTTGTGGAAAGCGTTCAGAAGCTAAATTTGAAATAATTTTTTACTTACCATTTTGTGGAACGCGTCCAGATACTGTGGGTGGTGAGTTATTCTCATGAGCTGTCCCAATTAACTTTGAAGAATATTGGAGTAGTTTTAGCCGAAAATTCATCTATAAATTAATTTGAAAACTATATTTCCGTTCGCGGTCGCAGGTCGTGTGCCAATCGCGTACACTTTCTGTAAATTCATTCGAAAGTTAAAGTAAGTTCCAAATCTCCCCACCGATAAAGAAACTTGTTAAAATTTTGAAATTTGCTACTGAAGAATTTCAAAGAAATTATTTGATCGTCGTTACAAAACTGTCAACTGTGGATATAATCCACAATTCAACATGTACCAAAATCCCCAAAAATATCGTTCAACATCTATTTTCGAAACGAATAGAAAACAGATAAATCGTCGTTCATTTATTGCTGGTTCCCAATAGTCGCTTAGTATAGGATGATAAATTAGAACCCACCTTTATTCTGGAAACATTCTCATCATAACGTCGCGTCGCGGCGCTGCATAATTATTGTTTTCAAAAATATTTTTGAAAAGATCCATGGCTGAGGAAATTCACCTCTTACAAAGTGTATGAACCACTGTTGGAGCAAAAAACCAAAAAAATGTCCCGCAACAATTTTATTGTTATGATTTCGAGAAATTTTGCAACACTCTGATGTAGTCGAGCCTAGAAAAAAAAGGCTTGGAGGAAATACAGGATACATGCTGAGACGAGCTGCTGATGGCGCTGATGGAATTCAATGCGGCTATATATGTGTTCCTTATGGAAAATGACTCGCCGAACATATTAATTCACAGATCCAAGTGGTGAGAGGAAATTGTTTTAAAGGGAGAAGCACACTACAGACATAGATATAGGTTGGTACCCGAAGAATATACAATAAAAGGAAAATGTGAACCCTATTGGTTTATACGCGCGAGATCAGAGATGCGGGTTTTGGCAGCAGACTGTGTTTTTAACTCGAATTCACGGTGTGTCGCCTTTTTGCTATTATTATTGAGGTGATCTTTCGTTTAGAGTTTTTGTATATATACATTTCCTTGCGCATAGATTCTTATCAAATGATGCGGAGTCGAGAGTCTGTTGTGAGGAGTGTGTTTTTATTGTTTTCAAGTGACCAGAGGTCAGAATAGATCAAGTCGTGTGTAACATTTGTCATGTGATGAACTCGATTTAAGAATAAATTGAATCGACGGACACTTTGATTTGGTTTTTTTATGTTGGGATGGAGAGGATATGTAGGTATTAAAGATGTTATTTTTATTAAGAAAGCAGCTATCATAGAAGGGAAGTATGTAAGTGTATTGCCGGAAGAGCTATTTTGATGTCCGCATCAGTCCTTTATGATCTTGGTTAGTTTTGGATTTTCAAGGATCTGAGAAGTATCTGGAAACGGTCGCTTAAGCTACTTGTAAGAAACTACATTCAAATGGGTTTCTTCATAAACACCTTTCCAGAATCAGAGGGTGTTTTTCCGATTCAACTCCAAAACTGAAAATCTTAAATAATCCAGGTACGCTTTGCCAACATGGTTGAGCTTCCTTCCATCGAAAATTGGGACTTATCTTTGTTTGTGGAAGTTCTGGGGTCGCCCTTTGATGGCCGCCCCAAACGAAAATCCTCAACTCGCACTGAATGTTAAACAGAGTGTTTTTAGAGCCCTGTGGTTATTTAAAGTCGCCCTTAAGTGTCTCCAGGATTACCTCAAGTAATCTACTCTGCCATATGTCTACCCCTGAGTAATACAGACTATATGTAATTCATCCCAATTTCCCAATGAAATAGGAACTTAACAACTACTTTCGATCACCTTGGGGCCCGAGCTACTCCTCATTCGCGATTTAAGAACTCAAGTTCTTGATAATACAGGTCGCATTTACCGGATCTTTCTCCTCTAGATTATTCACTCGAAATTTTTTCTCCCTGCCAGCTCTCGTTAAATTGTAGCTCAAAATTCAAACGCAAGAAGTTTTTTTTGCTAACGTAAATGACAGATAACATAATACATAAGGTTCGTTCGTTGAAGCCTTGGAATCGCCCCGTGGTCGCCACAAAGCGTTTTTTGAAAAACCTAAACACACTCTGAATGTCAAATTGAGTGTTTTTTGAGCCCTGAGTTTGTCCTGGGTTTTCCCAGGGTAATGGGTAATGAACAGGGCTGTCAAATGGCATGTACTTTTGTTCAAATAGCAGGGATGTGTCTTGATTCTGTGGTATATAGCATTTTATGAGAACTGGAAAACCCAACAACTGACAACTCTTGGGGTTGTCAAGGAAATCTGGTTCAACCATGGGTAAAGTTCAACAAACGAACCTATAAGCTGAGAGATGCGCAGTGAGATGTGTTCAACTTTGGTCTTAAACTGAAAATGGATGTGTCCATAAAACATGTTATTAAAATTACTTTAAAAATGTTTTATCTTTTTCCTTGAATTCTTTTTCTTTTTGAATACTTACATGGGGACTTCTGCCAGTAATACTTACTAAAAGTTTGGGGTTTCAAGTTCTGTAAGATGTTCTTGGCAGTGTTTCTGAAGGTGCCTTTATTTACCCCACAGAAGGGTTCAAGGCCGACGAATGGCTTAGATGCGCCGTCATTAGCTAAGATGTCTGACTTCTCGTTACCCTCATAGCCTTTGTGTGCTGTTTCAGTGGAGGATTCTAACGTTTTGACATGTCTGTCTCTTGGACTAGTTTGGATTTTATGACACGTGAGCTTAACGCCTTCAGTGCCGCTTCACTGTCTGAGAAAATAAATATTGCTTTGCTTTTCTCGTTCGATGAACATTTTATTCTCGAACATTCGTTAATGGCAAAGACTTCAGCTTGGAAAATGGACGAGTGACTACCCAGACTTACTGAGAAACTCGTTCTGGGAGAATCACTGAAAATGACGGAACCTGTACCAGTTTCCATTTTTGTGCGGTCCTTATACCAGACTATATTTTAGCTTGAAAGATGAAGCTTTGTATTTTCTCCCAGTCTTCCCTAGAGGGGATGACAGTGGAGAAGTTGAGTTTGAAGTTGCACATGGGAGTAATAGCATCCAAGCACATACTTAAGGTATAAAGTTTTTCTAGACTGTCCATTATCGACAGATGTCTTTTCGGGTTTGGGTATGATTTGATTTTTGATGTGTCCTTGGTGGAAGAGACGGTGTATCGACAGTCTTGCTTCCATTTCTATGAAGAGATGAATTGGTGATAGTCCTACAATGACGTTTAGAGCGTTGCCAATCTTTGAATTTTTTCTAGTTTTTGGATTGCCGTTTTTTCTTTTGTTTTTCCCACCATACAAGGGCTGCGTACGTTATTGTTGGTATGACTACCAACCTATATACATCATTTAAGATTTAAGACCCCAGTTTTTCCTACGTTGCTCTAATAAATGAAAAGAATAGTAAAGTTTTTAACAGTTAAAACACTTATTTTATTTCCTCAGATGTACATTTCAGAAGCAATGCTTCCATCGTCTGATGAAAATGCGTTCTAGTTGAGGACTCCGTGACATTTTGCTGTCTAGGATGATCCCAAGGTATTTTGATTCTTTTGAGAATGGTATTGCTTCCCCATAGCGAGAGGGGTATAAAAAGATTTAGGTTTCTTATTTTTGTAAATGGGACAATAACTGTCTCATGAAGGTTGACGGAGAGACCTTCATCTGAGCACTAGGTTTGTACTGTGTTCAGAGGTGACTGAAGTCTTCTTGATATAAATGTTTCTGATGAGCCTTGTATGACAATTGCTGGATCATCTGATCGACTATTGATCAGATGAGTGATGAGAGGACTTCACTGTGGGCAGCCTTTTGTTGTTAGTGCTGAGATTTCCACTTCTTCGATTTTGCTGTGGATTATATTTCTGCTTGATTTCCCTGGCTGATATGCATATTTCCCTGGCTGATATGCATATTGTGATGTGTTTAGTGGAATGGTAGCTAATTCCTTATCCCGGATGTGTGTATCAATGACCTTCTCCATACATTTGAGGATGAATGACATTAGACTGATTCGCCGAAAGGATTTAGGGCTTGGATCCAGATTCCTTCCCGCTTTTGGTAGGTAGATTACTGTTATTCTTCTCCAGCTTTCTGGTATGTGACCAAAAGCTATAGGCTGCAAGTGAACTGTTTGGATAGAATGGGAGCAATCGTAGAAGTCAATCAATCTTAAAACCTTGATCAACATTCAAAGACTAGCATAGATAGACTATAGCCGCAGTACAAAATTAACAGCTAACTTAAATTAACCAGTTAGTTAAAGGTGCCCTCCCGACCCCCCCACTTCCTTTCCTTAGAATCCCTTTTCTGCCTAACTATCTATTGCCTGAGAAGCACAATGAGATCGTTAAGATGCGAGTGTGAGGTAATGTGACTTGCAGCGTTACATCGCCCCTTACTCCGAAAACGTAAACCTAACCTTAAGAGGGGCACTGAAATTTCTTGCTGGTGTTTTTTGCCACCTTTTGTCTGAAAGTCTGTAATTTTGGAGCATTAGCCCAGATAACTTAATTTACTTCTGAAGTTCCTTTCTTAAAGAATAGCACAAAGTAAACATTCTTCAGAATTCCCACTTCTGCTCTCAATCATCAAACTAAGACCCCCTTAAGTCTTTGACTCATTCTCAATAACTTCTAATTTAAGCGTTGCTACCATTTAACCCACTAAACGTTAGGCCATTAAACAGTCAAATTATGTAAATCCCACGAAGAGCTTATCGTTCATTCATACCACTTAAGACTCATAAATTAACCTCCCGCCAATGAAAACCTTATGACCGCGCATTTAACAAATTGATATATCCAAGCCGCGAAACTATACGATTTATAGGCTAAGAGCATAAAATTCTATGATAAGGCGAAAGAATTGACCCAAATATTATTGTTGGTATTTAAGCATTTATGGTAAAAAGCCTTCCCCATAAAATCGAAACCGATTTCAAAATTAATCAACAATCCACGAGAATATAAATACTTTGGATTGTGCTGAAAGATTTGCAGATATTTTTTCGATCTTAAGATGAACTCATTACAAATTATCGTGACGGTTTTGTTGTTAGGTGTGTGTCATGGAGCTTACGAGTATTCAGTCAAATCGAAGACGAACAATAGAAAAAACCATCAGAATGGAATCAGGGTAATTGGCGGGCAAATCGCAACCGAACCGATTCCATATCAAGTGTCACTTCAAAATATTGTCAACAGACGATGGAGACATTTTTGTGGAGGTTCCATTATTGGAAAGAATCATGTTCTCACTGCAGTTCACTGTGTGGACAATACGCGTCCCGAGAAAATGACAGTCGTTGCTGGGACTTTAAGCACAAGATATGGAGGTTATCGTCACAAAGTGGTGGCCTATGTGAAACATGAGGAGTATACAAATAGAAGGAGTTTTATTTTCAATGATGTAGCAGTAATTAAAGTGAGCCCAGAATTTCAATTCAATCAACTTACCATAGCGCCAATCAGCTTGGCATCGAGCTTCAACAGGCAAATGGAGAACTCTTACCCTGTCACTTTGACAGGCTGGGGGGTAACAGATCCCGTGGTTCACACAGCTCTGCCTGAGAATTTAATGATCTTGAACTACACAACAATTACAAATGTCCAGTGCCAAGCTAAAGGCTTCAAAGTGTCTCCTAAGGAGGTGTGTGCATTTGTTACAACAAAACAGAGTGCTTGTGTGGTGAGTGATGATTTTTCAACAAACATAAACCATTCAGCGAAACAGCTCCCTTTTATGTCGAATTTCAGGGTGACTCTGGCGGACCACTGGTCAATCGTGAGCGGAACATCCAAATTGGCATCGTCTCGTACGGTTCATCACACTGCGCATCCGGAAAACCTGATGTCTATGTCCGTGTTTCCAGTTATGTTCCATGGATTCAAAAAGTTGTTCAAGAGATCATACCATGAACATTCCAAAGCACAAATAAAATCAAATCCATTGGAATTCTGTTGTTTGTTTGAACCTCATTCTTCAGCAATTAAAACGGCACACATGGTCGCTTATAACCCGTCCAACATAAACGTATTGCTTTTGCAAAGACCAAAAACGAAACCAATTTAACAGCGATTCGACGCAGATTTGAACTGCGCGCCACGAAATTCGATATTCGATTAGTAAAACTATTCGAATGGCCAATGCGCACCTCTGGGCCAATTACACGGCTATGTCAAAGAAAACAAACAAAAGGAGCCCCATTTACAACCTCTGGGCTATTCTGCAGGCCATGTGGCCGCCACGGTGCAGCGCGGCGATGATGGTGATGATGATGCTGCTGAAGGTGTGAAATCCAATATCCTCGAGACCTAATAATTTGTTCGCCAATGATTTCATCGTTTCTTCCTTTCAACTCTTTGGATCTGGAATAGAACAATCGAACTATGAACATCAACCCACCGCACATCGGCCCCTGCCTTGCTCGAAGGGCTGGGGTATAACATTCATTTCATGTAGATAATTCAAACATCCTTGTCGTCATCGTCGTCGTGGCTGGAGCAAGAATTGAGATTCACTAGCATGTAGCATCGCATCGGCTTACGTTTAATGTGCGAATTGTTTTAGTTTGTGTGTTTTTTTGTTGCTCATTTTCTTGCAAAGGTTTTGTCGTGTCGTGCCAGTTTGTTTTGTGGTGGACGCAACAACATTAACCTCAACAGTTGACCTGGTATCATACAATTCTTTCTTGCCACTCTTCGGGTGTTTGTATGTAGTCCAATGAAAGTCTACACTCTTCTTAGCATGGAGCCTTCTCAATATTTTCACACTTTATCGTGGTTTTGTCTGGAACTGAGAGTCTGCGGATGTAAGAAGACGGTAGGTTAAAGTTATTACTTGAGACAAGAGAATTTGTGACACTTGCACATGGTGTGCAAGCATTTGAACTGCGCCCAGAGATATACATAGTGGTCATACAATGGTTGGTGGAATCTGAGAGCACTCTGCATTGGACACACATTATGTCGAGCAATTGAAATGGGCACGATAGTTTGTTTTGGGTAGTTCCAGGTAAACAAAATGGTTGGAATGTACTTAAAATACATCGTGGCACAAGTAAATCAAGTCATATTATGCAAGGAGTGATGTGGCCTAGGAAGTCAGGGATGTCAAGAAGGGTTGAGTTTTGTTTTGGTTTTAGGAGTCAATTCAATATGTACCAGCTTTATGACTCTTCAGCCTCCGCAAAAAAGGAAGTACACATTTTTCCGTTAAGGGAACTAAAACTTTAAACCAATAGTTTTAACGTTTTGGTTTTCACTCGATTAAACTTGAAGTTTTACCAACGTTATCGTTTTCTTTACTGTGTGCTACACATTTGAATGATCCTTGTTGCGTCTTCTTTGAACGTTTGAAGTTGTTATTTGTGTAACTGGTTCAAAATCCATATTTCTGTCCGTCTTGAGAAATTTGACCAATCTAATGGCCCTTTTGGACGGTCAGTTCTCAGTTCAGTTAGCAGTTCAGTTTTCAGTTCAGTTTTCAGTTCAGTGTGTAAATAGACATCAGCTCGATGTTCAGTTGAGCCTTTTGTATTTAAGGAAAATCAAAATCAGGAAGAAAACTGAGAACTGAACAGAAAACTGATGGGAGTTTCATCAGTTGGCAGTTCAGTTTTCAGTTCAGTTCTCAGCTCATTTTTAAGCGTTTATTTAACTGAAAGCTTAACTGAAGGCTCAACTGAAATGATCGTCTAAAAGGAGAACTCGTTTCCCAGTTCCAATTCTTCGCCTTAAATTTATTTAGCGAGTGGAAGTTTGGCGTTCAGAGTCTTGGTTCATATTCGTTGAAGCTTGAAGTTTTGAAAACGTTTGCGTCTTCTGCACTTTGTGGTACACATTCGAAGGTTTTTTCTGTTGCGTCTTTT
This sequence comes from Melanostoma scalare, assembly GCA_949752695.1. Lineage (NCBI taxonomy): Eukaryota > Metazoa > Arthropoda > Insecta > Diptera > Syrphidae > Melanostoma > Melanostoma scalare. Next base: position 182,572,719 of record OX456986.1, on the reverse strand, counting down.
TTGAACGTTTGAAGATGTTTTTCAAAATCCTGGAATTTTTAAGGCGTGGTGTTTTCATATTTCTATTCGTCTTGAGAAATTTGACCAATCTAAAGCTAGAACTCGTTCCCAATTCTTTGCCTGGCTTTCAGAGTAGGTGCCTAGGCACTGCTTTCGGAGATTCTTTAGAACTCTATTCTGAGGGGCTGTATAGTGGCGGTTTGCTGTCGATGAAGTTCAATCACTTGTACAACTCTTCTTTATCTTATGCCCTAGTTCGCCTGTTCCTTGGTATACGGATTGATAATGCCTGATAAAATTCGACTATTTCTTTTAAGCTGGTTTTTATCGAGCTCTGCCTATCTTCCATACTGTTGCTTTGAGACTGTACCTTCTTTTTTGCTACGACATCAAAGATTCAAAGATGAGTGTGAAATCATAAGGTTCGTTCGTTGAAGCCCTGGGGTCGCCTAATCCTAAACTCGCCCTGAATGTCAAGCCCTGGGGTTGACCTAGGTTTTGTTATATTCGGGTCTGGGTGGATTTGAAATTTTTCCCCCAAGCAGAGAATCGGGTGAGCACTTTTAATCAACGGCCGCTTCAGTCCGGGGTGGGTTTTTGAATTCTGCTTCCCCAAATTATACAAAAAAATTATGTGCTCGAAGGAAACATAGGAAGGTATATAGAACAAAGAAAGGAAACTATCGTGGATCGGCTTCGCAAGAGTCTGAGACCGAGGTGTTGTTCAGGCCTCACGTTTCCCTCCCAACCATGCACATTCGAAAGTCAATTGAATGGCCCAAATAACGAAACTTAAACTTTTGGTGTATACCCTTCAAAAAAAAATTTTATTTAAAATTCATTTTCTTTTAGATATAAGAGGAATTATTAAAGTTAAATTTCATTTTTATTTAAAATGAGTTAACATCGAATTCATGAAAATTTTATCAAAAGAAACGAGAAGAAGGCCATATGACATAGCAAAAGATTTATATATGACTAGAATGGCCAAATTCGGCGACACGACGAGGTTATATAGATGATTTTTCTCCAAAGCATCAGATCAAAAATCTTTGAGAGTTTTTTTTTTCTAATTTCTGGCGTAAAACTACCACTAGCTAATAGGCCTATTATCTAAAAAAATGGTTCGCCTAACAAAATCTACTAATTTCCGATGCTCGGAAGAACAAACCTATTTACCTATTCGTAAAACCAAAAAAAATCGAGAAGAAAAAAAATTCTTTGAAAAGGCTTTTCTTTTCGTTTATACAATTATTGAACAAAAAAAAACTAAAAAAGCAAAACTTTAAATAGAAAAAAAATCTGGGTTTATCAAAAAAAATTATTTGTATATAATGTTGCCTGGGATTGGTTATCCTGTTTCCGTTGGTGGTGGTGGAGTTCGGTGGATCGAAAATCTGGAATCTGGATCCAGTTCCTAGAACGGAGATATGATGTCTCCTATAAAAAATATGAAGCACTAAGAAAAAAAACTCTGGAGAGGTTTTCATCAGGCATTACATACCGTTCTTGGATTTTTTTCTCTAAGTTCGGTTTAATTTAGCTGTATAGCTCTTTATTGGGTTTTTTTTTCAAGGGGAAAACGAAATGTAGCTTTGTTTTTTTTTTTTTCCACTGGTTTATACAAATTTTCAAAGTTCTTCACAATGATTTGTTTTTTTGTGACACAATGAAACGAATAATAGCTTTAATTTTTTTTTGTCTTTATATGTTATATAAAATTATCAAATTGATTCACACTTCACGATGGTAGGTTTATTTCTTTTTTTCTGACTATAAAATTATATAGATTTTTCTCGAGAGAACGACGTTAGCTTTTTAAAGGTTCTTAACCAACTGTCCAGTGTGTGGCATTGAAATCTCGAATTTTGGTTTTGCCAACACATTAACAGGCATCACACCATTTAACCGTTCACTTTCATTTTCTTTTCGTGCACCTGTTTCTTAATATTCTCCTGTGCGTTAGAAAAGATTGCATTTGATTAGGTGGTGTGTTAATTTGCGGTACTTTATTTATTTTTTTTCTCAGAACTCAAGAAGAAGTTACGGTGATTATTTCTCTTTGAGAGAAAAAAAATGAAGATAGTGATGGACTGGGGGTAAAGTTCGTTTAGGTGTGAAAAATAAAAATCGGTTATCGGAAATCAGACTAGCAGCACATTACAGTTTGCCATCAACTCGTCCTTAGGGGTGAGTTGAGGTAACCTCAACTCGCCAAGTATTTTTAATCAAATGACAGGGATGTGTGGTAATTTTGTGGTTAAGCGTTTGAGGACTAGAAAACGCAGTTTTTTTTTACAACTCATAGGGACAACCCTGGGTGAAGTTTAAAGAAGGAACCTATTACTTCTCCTTTGATCAGCCGCACTTTTTTGCAATGAGTTAATATTCTGCAGAACGCACTACACTATTCCTTTGCTCGGTTTCTTTTTCTTTATCGGCCTTTCAAAAGCCTTAATAAACAGTGGCCTCCCGCTTATCTTGAAAGAATAGGAAAGAGAGCTCTATCAATCTAGGAAGCAGCTGCATGGGCTGCCCATGGTGTCAATGTTCCTCAAATGAGTTCGAATATTTTCTAGAATCCCGAGGCAAACACCTCGGCGATGACATTATTTAACCCTATAACTTATATATGGCAGTCTGTCAAAGAAGCACCGTCTGACTTTTCCCTGCAGAGTCTGAAAAGTGAAAAGTTTGATCAGTTTCCTCGTAGTTCAATGAACTGTTTAGTTCAATAAACTGTTTAGTTCGATTAACCAATTGTTTAGTTCAATTAATAACTGTTCCGATTAGTGCCTTAAGCCTTGTAAATTTGTGGCGAAACAAAACCTTTCGCAGGCTCTCAAGTATGTACCAGCACTTTCAGGTCTGACGAAAGTTTTTTTTTTACAAATTATCTCCCAAGCTCTCTAGCAATCCCATTGCACAACACAATTTACACATGAACTCGCCAAATTTATGTCAGACATCCAAACGGACAAACAGCCAACAGACACTCGGACAAACTTTCGATTTGTATCGTCGACATCTTTTGAATCGGTGCAACAGCATAAGTCGCCAGCCGTGTGTGCACACAATCTTGTATACCTACTCCAATCTTGGGTTAAGTACTCCACCGCCTTTCAGAGACCCCAAATCCCATCATGACACAAGAAGCACCCATAGCCTTAGCAGCAGCAGCAACTTCTTATGCCTGCTGCCTGATGCCACATTCGAAATAACGAGACAAAGTGCACGCGCTCGCATATCGTTTTTAATTCAATATTTCATTTGTCCCCTCTTGTCTCTCCCGGAAGATTACTCTACCCATACTCCATACTCCAGAATCGAGCCTAGAGCAAAAAAGAAATACTCCATCGAACTAAGAATAACAAAATACAAATTAAATAAGAAATATTCTTGTGTTCGGGATGTTTTGTGTTTTGTCTTTGGATGCAAAATTAACCAGCGAGCGATTATTTTTTGTGTAGACGCGTGCGACGCGACGTGACGGTCAGCCGGTCGTTGATGTTAAAAGTATATACCTACTCGTAAATTAGATGACAAATTGGTTTTAAATTGATTCTGTGTTGTCATTGTGGGTCTGGGTTGGTGTTACTTGTTTTTAACGTACGGAAGGAGGAGGTGCCGTTTCACTTACGCAAATGCGTATTGAATGTGCTTTGCGTAGGCACTTTGAACAGTATGTACTGCAAGAAGAGGAAATTGCAACTTTTTCATCATAGACAGAAAGTTGGCAACTACGGATCAGGGACTTCGAAAATGCTTTTGCGATTAAGACAGAGCTGTTGCGACTACAAAAGAACTCAATTAATTACAATAGAACGGTACCAACTGAAACAACAGAACTGCCGCAACTACGACAAAGTGGTGACAATTACGACAAAATTGTAACAACAACGACGCAATTACTACAACACGTGTGATTACGACAAAACTGTCGCAGTTACGACAGCGCTGTGGTAATAATGACACAGTTCTCGAAATTAGAACAGAAATTGTTGCCATTCGGACAAGCCTTCCTTGCTTTCGCGGTTATTCTAAGATTGTCATGATAACGATAAAATTGTTTCTACAACTTTAGAATTATTGTGATTGCTACAAACTTGCATCGATTACAAGATAGTTCTTGACTTTATTTCAGAACAATCTTGAACATGACAAAGTATGTCCGCAAGTTAACGATTGAATCGTCAAATTTACGACAGGAATGTTGCAGTTACGACAAAACTACAGCAGCAACGAAAGCAATGTCGTGATTATGATAGAATTGCCCTGACAACGACAGAATCAGAGCAAATCGTCACGATAATAAGCAAAACTTTAGTTTAAATTTGGCAGAGTAAAAGCGATTGGAACAAAAGGAACGTAAAGCTATCGTTGAAACGACAATATTCTCATAATTACGACAACGCTGGCCTGATTGCTACTAAAATATTTGTAACTGCAACAGCCCAATCTGCAAAATCTTCATGGCTGGACAGAACTTTCGCGATTTGAAAGAATTGTGGCTATACAAAATGACTGTCGCATATACAATATTTTCTCGATTACGAGAAAATTGTGTGAATTGTCATGATACCGTTATTGTCTTCAAAATAACAGATCTGTTCCAATTCCAATGAAATTTCCTTCGATCAGCAATATCGTTATTACGAAAGAATTGTCGTATTTACTTCAGGGCCAGCTTTATGAATTACGAAACGCTAGAAAGTGTTAAGAAACAATTGTCAGGGTAATGGCAAAATCGACTTCATTACGACTGACTTGTCGAAACTTCTATGAAGTTTCCAATATTACGTCAGCACCACCGTTGTTATCAAAGAACTACCTCGGTAACGACAAAATTGTCTTCAGAACGACATATTCGTCCCGATTCCTACGAAGTTTCCTCTAATACGACAGCGCTAGCTTTGTTACGGAAGAATTGCCACGGTAACGGAAAAATAGTCTTCAAAACGACAGATTTGTCTCAGTTCATATGAAGTTTTCTTCATCACGACACGACAGTGCTTTCGTTGTTACAGAAGATTTATCGTAATTACTACAAAACCAGAATTGCGAAACAAGAGAAAGTGTTACGAAAGAATTGCCACGGTACCAGCAAAATTCTTCAAAACCACTGATCTATCGCAACTTCTACGAAGTTTCTTTTAATACAACAACGCCAGGGTTGCTACCAAAGAATTTCAACGATGACGAGTAAATTGTGTTTAGAACAACAGATTTGTCCTGATTCCTTTGACGTTTCCTTTATTACGATAGCTATATCGATAATACGGAAGATTTGGCGCAATTACTACAGGGCCAGCTTAGCATTTACGAAACGAGAGAAATTGTTACGAAATTGTGCCATGGTTAAAGCAAAAGTGTCTTTGGAGCGACAGATTCGTTGCAATCATACGAAGTTTCTTCTGTTACAACATCGCTATCGTTTTTACGAAAGAATTGGCGCATTTACTGAAGAGCCAGCACTACGAATTACGAAACGCGAGGCTACAACATTTGCGACATATGTGCGATTATATTAATAATGAGAACGAATCCACGAAAATATCACAACGAAAACATAACGACCACCAAAAGCAGTCGAAATTGACCGCGAGATTCGTGAAACGTAATCGAAACGTAACGTAATCGCCACCTTTTTTCCCTTGTGAGTGTAAATTCAAACACTTAATTTTTAATTATGTACTAAAAGGTTCAAATTTCAATCAGTAAACTTTACTTAAACTAAAAGTAAGCTTTGGGTGGTTTTTAATACTTAACCGTGCGCAAATTACAACTCGTAACCATCGTTATGATGTCTTCTGTGCTACTTAGTTATCAGTAGGCGTAAGGCCTATATTTAGTCACGTATATGGCATATATCTCTTTATTTGTCATTTGTTGTCTATGAACTGGTAACTTGAACCTATTTGTAATACGGGCCTGACTTTTCTATGCGTTAAAAAAAATCCTTTAACAAATTGATAGCCAAGCCAATTTTCTGTATATTTCATTGGGTGCCAATAACGTTTTTTGCTATATTGTAAATTTTTATTACATAAATATATATTTTTATATGAATATTTATGTTTGTGTTGTCCTGGGAAACCTGGGGAGGGACTTTTGCCTGGCAATCAAATATGATAGCCATGGCACAGCACAATTAGTTAGACTTCTACCTTTCCGTCGGGGGCCATGGCTATCATAGTGATATTCAGTTTGCTCAAACCAAGTTTACCTAGCACATAACAGGGTGCCAGAGTTTTCAATTTGTATTGAGATTTCTCCCTAGTAGCTACAATTTTTGATACTCCTATCATTTTTTGAAGGCATACCTGGCTATCATATTTGATAGCCACGGCACCACTGAAAACATAACTGGCTATCAAATATGATAGCCATGGCAGTCAATGTGTTAAGAAAGTGGAACTGCCTTTTCGGACACACTGTCCCACCCAGATATCTGTTCAAGATAACGCAGTGGACCATTGCGCAGGAACTTGGGCGCATGTGAAATGTTACACAAATGCGCATTCCATCCAGACCCAGAGTTGTCGTTCCTCTTTGGCAATCTCGCTCTCTCGCAATTTCAGGTTTTACACAGATAAATTGATCAGTTTTATTGGCGCGAACAAATCTTTCATAATAACTCAACTAATTAATTGGTGATGTATATAAGTTAGTGTTTCGTTGAAGTTGGTTTGGTTTGTTCTTCTTCCAGATTGTCTCTGGCATCTACATTTTTTTCTGTCTCTTCTCAAAACAACTGTAGTATAATATGCAAAAGTGTAGTTAATTTAAATTAATTGCATGTTGTGTTCTGCGAATCTGTTTGGCCAGAAGGCCTTCACGTTTTGTATTCGATTGGAATATCGAATTCGTAAACTGAAGAGGAGGGTTAAGATATTAGTGCGACATTTGTACAGGCTTATGCGCTGTGCTACACAGTGCATATCTATAAATTGATGACATGAAGGGTGCTGGCAGCTAAAACACTTAACCCCTATTTCATTCAGTTGGCAATTGGATAGAATGTCGTCGATATGGATCCATTCATTAGGAATCGTCGTGTTTGTGGTGTAGCTGGTGGCGCCTATTAGTTGTGGAGTTTTATTTCGCTTCTGTTATAGAACACATAGTCGAGAGGCTAGGTAGGGTATAGCTTGAAAGTGTTACAAACATGATCGGAATTGCAGAGGAAACTCGTTTTTCTCAATGAAAATCTGTTTTGTTTGATATATTTTTTATTCATTTTTCTAGTATGACTCTGTCGCTAGTGTAGCTTCTCTTAATTGATTCTTTCTGAACCCTCCCACGTCTTGGATCTTGCAACGGCCTTTGATATAACCGCTTCTGCAGATGGCTCAAAACTATGAAGCTTTTCTGACGAAGGATATTTTTTTTTAATGTCCTGCTTCTATATGAAAAGTGCTTGGTAGGATCATTTCTATGACAGTCGTTTCCTTCCTTTTTGAAGCACTAATCTCCATAATTTGCCCTCCCCTAGCCCATCATATTATACAATCGGGCAAGTTGTTCTACCAGTGCAAAAATACAAAACTTCAATCAACTTCAATTAATCGGACAATTTGCGATTGAACCTGTAATCCAAATGTGGCCTCTAATTGCAAATTACCACACATACGTATCATGTATGATCACCAAATAAGCGAACTACTAACACTCGCAGTACCCATTTGGCCCAAATTAAGACCTCGATCTGACTACCGATTGCGAAGCGGCCACCATTATGTTCAAGAGTCCACGACTGCAAATATACAAATCACACAAAAACTATAGGTATTCACTAATTACGTTCGTTCTCGCCAAGGCGAACGAACAATTTCGATCGGAACCAATTCTCCAATTCAGTTCGGTGATTGATTTTGCGCTGCAGGTGGTGAAATCACTGCGAGCACATATCGCCACACACAAAGCAGCCAATACCAAAAGTAAAAAAAAGTAAAATCAAAATCGAAGCTGATCAGGCGCGCACTCAGGTGCGTTTCCCACTGAAAATGTCAAAGTTCATGGATGGCTACGTGCTCTACCATGCAAGCCTTCCAGTCGGATGCGATTGGTGATCAGTGATCGCTGGTCATGATCACCTGTAAACCGAGCTATCATCGCATAATCTTCATCAGTTTCCAACCCACCGAGATCCCGATGGCTATATTGACATTTCTCCGACCTGTGAGTGGGTCAGTGAGTGGAGTGTGTCGCATTGACGGACATCAGACACGAGAGTTAAAATTAGTAGACTCCCCTTGCTCAGGCAACTCTATTGATCAAAGTTGAAAAATAAGTAAACAAACTTTTTTATTTTAATTATATTTGCCCAAACCAGCGTTGAACAGAACTTAAATGGTCCATCAACGTCGTACATCCTTGCGCATATCCAAATAGACAACCAAATCATATCTAAGGCTTGAGTGGGTCATACTTGATTCTTTTCTTCAGCTCATATATCGAACCTCTGTACTAGCAAAACAACAGACAAGTGACCAGCACTTGGTGTCGCGTTCATAAGCCTCACTCTGGGTACAGCTGTGTGTGCTGATCAAAGTGTAATTAACTGAACGACGGGGCCAGGCATCTATGCACTGTAATCACGTGCCCCATTGACGGGAACCGGTCATTTCATCAACATTGTAATGAGTAATGACCATCGTTTGTCTATTGGCGACGTATATCGATGGCAGGTCTATTGACGTGATCCGTTAAAACTTTTTGTTGCACCGCATTGATATGTGGGAGTAAAAAAAGACACTGAACACACAATACGGCGCCGGCCGATCGTGATGAATCACAAAACTTTCATTTGAGTTGATTCGTGTATTTCACTCAGCCCAATTGTTAACTGGCCTTTCAACCCTTCAGCTTTTGAATGTGCGTTTCGACACAAACTTAATTGTTGGTGAACAACAATCCATAGAGGTCAGAGTAAACAGTCGACACGACAGTTTCAAGTAGATGTGTGTCATTTTAATAATAGCCGTAAATGAATACAATTGAAAAGAAGATGCTTTTGAAATTGATATCGATTTTGGGATGATGTGCGGGCTTCACATGTGTTGGTTTGGTGTCTGTTTATTTGATTTAAAGAGTTTTTGGAGAGAATTAATTGAGGGTGTCTGAAAATCATTTAAGTTTGATGAAATTAAGAGTGGTTTGAATATCGGCAACCGCAGTTGACAAGTTTGAGGGAAGGCTTTGAAATTGTGTCTGTAAAAGACGTGGGCCATGTGACGTGTTAACTTTTTTCTTTCTGATCTTATTTGAGTGTGTTATTAAAGTTTGGAGATATTTTTTTAGTCATGATACCCTAGGTATCATGGCTTGGCGTTCCCTCAAATGACTTCTGCAGAAGTTGCTTAGATGAAGAGGAGGAGGAGACAATCCCACACCTCCTCTGCTCATGTCCTGCACTCTCTTTTAAAAGAAAACAGCATCTAGGAAAATATTTTCTTGATGATCCAAGCGATCTGGCGAACACAGATCCTCTGCATCTCCTTCGCTTTATTAAAAGCTCCAAATGGTTTTGTTAAGTGAGATACTTCCTCGCATAACTTTATGGTATCACAATGGACCTAATGTTGGTCTAAGTGTGTCAGTTTGTTTTCCTGACAGCCATTTAAACCTAACCTAACCTAACCTAACCTAACCTAACCTATACCCTAGGTACTTTTTTTGGCGCAGAGAATCTTTAATCTCGTGAACTTGTCTTTATATGCCCCTTGATCTTTAGCCCTTGGCTAAAATTTGAACTTACAGAAGATTAGTCAATTTTTATTAAATAGATACTAATTTTTTTTTTTCGAAATTTTGACAAATGATGATAGTAAAAATATAGTAAAATAAAGATCTCGGTCGTCTCTTGAAAAATAAGACTTTCCTTGTTGACTGCGTATCTCAAACAGCGACGAAGGTTTGAGGAGTCGCATCCATCTTAACCATCTCCCTTAAGGTATGAGGTTGTAATTCGATTGCGCAAGGGCCTATGCAGTTTTCAGTTGTCCTTAGACTTGCTGAAGCGTAACCACGGCTTAAAATTTGACGAAACTCCTGTTCATGGTCTTTGTGCCTTGGCAAATTGCGTCTTGTTTAGGATGTTTGTGCTACTTTCGCTTCCGAAACCAAGCACAGCGGATCTAGAAAAGTAAAGGTCGATAAAATAATTTTCAAGCCATTGGTTGAAGAACAACGTCGAAAGCTGAACGCGTAAGGATTTCTTAGTTGAGAGTTTCAAATTTTGGCTACTTGGATAGATCTTATCGCAGGCTCCGATGTCTTGGGATTACCTAGGCCCCCAAAACGAAACCCATGGTTCGATGAAGAATGCCAGGCAAACAAATGAAGCCAAATAAAAAGCGCGATAAATATTGACTTAGAAGGAAACAAGGGCTGCTTTCGAGTTTTTCCTTCTTCCTTCTTGTAAATCAACACAAAAAACACCGAATTCTCAAAAAGAAAAAGAAGCAGAGCCATGGGCGTAGCCAGAAGTTTTTTAAGGTGTTTTTTCGAGGACAATTTCTCAAAAATCAATGAAAAAACGAGGGCATTTTTTGAAAAAAAAGTAGGACATATTTATTGACAAGAATATTGAAAGTATAATTTTTTGGTTTGGAAATCTCATTGAAAAGTCCTCGTTTTTCGGCAATTCTGCGAATTGTCCTCATTCTCTATAAAAATTTATATTGATACTCCTTTTTTCCGCTTTTTCCCCAATTGTCCTCGATTTTTACGAGAATACTCTTTAAAGAGTCCTCGTTGTTTCAGCATTTTCTCCAAATGTCCTCGAGGACAAAAATTATTTTTTTCTTAAAAAACGCAGAATTTTTCGAAGACATTTGGCTTAGGTTGGGGCATTTGCCCCTGCGTGGAGCTCAGCAGAAACATGCCTCTAAAGTTTTCCCTCTTTCTTCAGTTACACAGCAATAACATCCTTACTGCCTTACTGATCTTTGGAGGAAGCGGAACTTCTTTAAAAAGCCACCCGTTCAACCACCCCTGATCTCTCTAAAAGTGCAACACCCCAAACTCTTTCTATAAAAAACAACCGAGACTTCCACATCTAAGCTTCCTCCAAGTTTAAATGAATTAACTTTAAAGCAAGCACTTGGCTGTATGAAGAAAAGCTCAAGCCAGGTTGGCTTGACTTCACTTGTAAAAAATCCACCAGAGATGAGTGGCTTAAAGGCACAGAATCATGTCTTCTGACCGTTCCTCAATAAAGGCACTTGAAGAGGAAAAAATTCCTAATCTTATTCCGATCGAATTTCAACGTTTTTGTTTTTCACTCCTGAATGGAGGATAATCAAACGTTAGGACAGGATAAATGCTCGATATCTCATCCGATTTTTTTTTGAAGAACACAAATCTGCGGGTCTGTGAAATTATCAGCTTCAGGTTTGTCAATGCATTGCTTTGATATTTCGAAGCGTTAAGGAAGTCGGTGTTCAAAAACAAAACCAAAATTTTTTGCACGACTCGCAATTCCTTGGCAGAACAGAATCAACACTATAGGACTTGCGAATAGTGCAAAAAATGTTGACTTCTTTTAGACTTTTTTGAAAAGCTCTACTCTTTTAAAGCATTTGTCAATCTGCTCGAGTTCAAGCAGTTGGTGGTCTTTTTTTAATTATTCTCAGCAAGCCAGGATCCTTTTTCTTGGTGAACCAGTGGTTTCGCGAAGATGGATGTCAGAGTCCAAACACTTCTAACGATGTGCTTCTTGTGGGTTGTTAGGATCGCGTCCATATTATCATCTGTGGAATTTCTCGAAAGATCAATGGATATATGGCCGGCGTAAGCTGTAAATTTATTCACTGTGTTTGTTAATCGGGTATGAGCTTCCTTGAGCCAGCGCTTGATCTATCAGGCTCTTTGGTTTGTTCTTTTGCAACAGTTGGATCTATTCCGAAAATGATCATTGGCAGCTCGTTCTGAAGATGAAAATGAGCTTTACAAATAATACCAAGCTTCATTAACAGAAATTCTAGAACATTTGCTATCTCAAATTAAAAAGGACATTGCAGTTAATGGTGTCATTGTCACGGAACACACCCCTAAATTTCCTACGGCAAAGATTTGGAGTGTTCTTTTTAGCCCTAAATTTTGAAAATAGATAAAATTTCAGTTAAAAATATGCTACAAGTTGTAATACCTTAGGCACTTAGTCGCACTTTGATTCTATTTCTTTAAAAGTGTGCGTGTTATGTGTGTGTTATTTCTCCAAAATTGTTCGCAAAATTTTGAAAAAAAAAAACACTAAAAGGCGTCCACCTTTTTCATTTTTTCATCATTTTCTTCCAAACAAAACTTAATCTGCACCCGAATGCTGCCATTGAATTTGGAAATCCGTTGCTTCTGCGATACCACATTGTCTCTCATTGAACAAATCCTTTCAAACTGCAGTTGTTGTGTGCACTGTGCACTCCCATCTCTCTTTCTCTAGAACCAAAATTCCGCAGATTTATGGCACTTGCAAGCCAACAAACCTAACGCCAATTTGTTGCAACTCACTGAACTTTGTTTGGCCCGACAATAAATTTAACTCTCATTTCCCTTGTCTCACTCCCTTGCTGAAAAATATTAACATGGACGTGAAATTGATTTATCATCCGAACATAGTCGATTCCGATGAACAACAAGGGAAAGCGCAGCCCAAAACGCAGGATGCGTTTACCCCATAAACATATAGCTACCTTCCAATATCTCTACACACTCGTTGAAAAGGGATAATCCGAAGGAACTTAAATGCAGCAGGTGAAAACGGACCACGAATATTAATGGGCCCATACGAACTGACACCTTTGTCATTGGAGTTTCGGTTTTAGTGGTTCGAAGAGGCAAGAGGCCTTGATGTGCTTTATTGATTCTCCAGAAGGACGCAATAATGTGCACTTACTCATTACATGATCGCTTTCAACCTTATCCACGATTGTTTAGGCAACAAAACGCGACGAACAAGCTTTGGGAATGTGGCCGATTACTGTTATCTTATTGACGTCTTGTATACCTATACCTTGCGAGTGCAAGAACAGGCAGTCGCAGTCGAGATAACACTAAGTGCGTTTTCTATTATGTTCGACAGGGGGCTCCAAAGTTCGACGGGGTCTGAAGTGTGCGCGAATCGAATGAAAGGTGTGGTGTTGGTGTTGACACTGTAAAGTAGTGAGCGCTACGTCGGTCGTAGCCGTGTCCGATAACAAGGTAGGAGGAAACACAAGACAAAAATAAAACAAAAAAGAACGAAACATTAGACAAAAATCCAATTAACACGGAAACCGTGAGCCGTGATGGTGTTCAACGAAACCGATCAATACAACGACGATGTTGTTTTGGAGCCGGGACGTGTACCTGCGGTCCGGTGGTCATTTATCATTTTTGTTTTTGTTTTTGTTTTATGGTCTCCTCACTTAAGTGTCGCCCATTTTCACGGTAAGTTAACGGCTGAGGTGTTTGTGGCTCTCAAAGTTGACAAAGCAGAACAGAATAACGCGATATGGGCAACAACAGCCGCTGAAGAAGTTAAAGACGCGAACCTCTTTGGTATGGTAAGCCCAGGCGCTCAAGCTGCTACACATGTTAAGTGTCTACTGGCGCGTATGGAATTTTCAAGACTTGAGTTCAATCTGTCATCTGGTTAATGGGTTGTAGGTGTTGCTTGTTGCACAAGTTGAGTGGTTAGCATTGGAATGTTGAACGAGTAGTGCGCTCTAATCAGTCATACCCACCGGTGTAATTCATCTTGTTACATGAATCGTGCGCAGGCAGGGTGATGAAACATATGCCTACCGAACAGACCTGAAATGATGACAGCTAAAACTCTTACGTCACTACGGCAAATATATATTACAGCGTTTTATTGACATTGTTAATATTGCATCGCATATTTGATTCAACAGTAATCACACTTTTGGGAAAGATAATTTGATCAAAGAATAACAATTGTTTGCTTAATCTATTAGTTCTTTGAATGCTGTGCTTGATCGATCTAAAAAATCCTTTGCTTCGGCCAGCAAAGCCTCAGCTTCCCATTCGACATCGCGGTCTGGTAACGTTCTATTCACTTTTGAAAGTACGTTAAGTAGTTTCTCTCTTTTTCCTTATATATTAAAGCTACCGAAAAAGTCAAAAGTTTAACCAGTCTTGCCTTTTGCATTAAATCCGGGCTTCGTTACGTGTCCTTTACGTCGTTAAACGTAAGGTTGACATGTAAAGCGATTTGTTTCTTGGTTCTTTTATTTTGCTGTGACCAGCCGATGCGAGTAAAAGCTCCGTCATTTCCGCCTTTTACGTATTCGTTACGTCAGTCGTACAACATTAGATCGTCGTAAAGTTATTTGTATACGAACGTTCCGTTTATTTCTTCTTCTTTGTTGTGGCTTAGCAAATCGATGGAAAATTGAACTAGTTTCGCCTATTGAAATAACTTCGAGGTGCGTTACGTATCCGTTACGTCGTATAACGTTATATTACAATTTGTGAAAGAATGTGGCGTTTGTTTCTTTTTCTGTTTAGAGACCTGCCAAGTCGGCTAAAAGCTTATCCAGTCTTCGTTACGTGTCCGTTACGTCGTTAATAGTCAGGTTGACATGAAAAGCGACTTCTGAACGATTGTTCCGTTTATTTCTTCCTCTTTGTTGTGGCTTACCAAATCAATTAAAATCTCAGCCAACCCCGCGTATGGCATTAACTTCGAGGTTCGTTACGTATCCGTTACGTCGTAGAAAGTCTAATTGTAATGTAAAGCGATTTGTGAAAGAATGTGCTGTTTGTTTTTTTTCTTTGCATGCCAAGGCGTTAAAAAACCAGCCATTCCCGCCTATAGCATTGACTTAGAGCTTTGATACGTGACCATTTCGTTGTATAGCAAAGCCTCCGGTTGACATGGAAAGCGATTTGTTAAGGAAAATGGGGTTGAACTAAAATATTTGAAATGAAACCTCAGCCAAAGCGGTATCGTACTCGAAACTTAAATGAAACCTCAAAGCCTGCTTATGTCCATCAGCATCTGAAACAACAGCGTCACTATATATACTCACGTAAACGTAAACCAGTAGTCAAATGAAAATAAATATCTAGTCACTGCACAAAATCTACCTACACAAAAATTGCATCACAAACCTTAATAGGGTTTGTGTATTTTTATCTAATCGGGGCTATTTTATACATGAGTCTTAACATTATAATCCTTGCGTTAAGTCAACGTTGCGAGCGTTTAAATAAATAAAAGAGCAATGGTATCGCCTTGGAGTTATTTGTTAAAAATCAATACAACTCAATGTTTCTACAACTTTGCTTCCAACTTACGATTCGTTATGTAAGAAAAACGTAACCTAACTCGCAAAGCATATACTGGTTCTTTCTGAAGTCTTTAACAAACAACCCAACAATGCAAACAGAAGAAGAAGAAGTTCATAAACTTGAGGCTGAAACGCTTACGTAACGTGACCAGAAATAGAACGAAGTTGTTTGAAAACAAAACATTAATTAAATATCTATTCAAAAACTTTGTCAATAAAGTAACCAATGTTTCCGATTTGATCTCACAACTGCAGAACAGTAATAAAATTAAGAGAAAAGATTACTTGAATTATCAATTTTCTTGTCCGAAAGCCTCATGCCTTGTTGGAGTCATCAAGAAACCAAAAAACTCCTCCATTTGACCTTATCCTCTCATTGACTTAGCCACGAGCGTCATAATCGTTCGAACGGTAAATACACAACTCAAATCTAATATCCACAACCCGAAGGCAATATATATACGCGAAACTGAAAGCCCTATTTCACACACCCACTCTGCACAGTCCCTCTTCCAATCATCCATAAGATATTTCACCGTTCCTCACGTATCCCATTGCAATATGATGATAAAGGGGGAATAACATTGATTGCCCGAGCACTACGATGGTAGAATAGGTACTGCACCTCGGTAATAGCCTGCAATTTGTCTCTGCAAAAAAGCCTCCAAGGCCTATGACTATGAGAGTACACCGGCATAGTATGGACTGCCTAATCTCATCTACGTGGAAAAGTTATGTATAGTATTAGCCAAGTCGGGTCTGTGCGGTTATGGTTGTCGCTCGTCGTCTTTGTCGATACCAATCGACGACGACGATCCGCGGGATGGAGCCAAAACCAAGTGCGCGGTGGGTCCCAGATTTCTTATAATCTCTCAAGTGAGAGAACCTATTCCTAGTACAATGGCTAGAGCCTTAATTTGTTCTATGCGATTACTCATATTGGAAGGAGAGAAGTGTCGGGATGGCATTTTCAATTCCCTCTCGCAAGGAATTATAGCCTTAATGAAGAACATTGGATTTGTGTCAGGTGAGTTATGATCCTGCAAGGTGGCGTATATTCGAATTCAACTTGGGAATGGAATTTGGGAAGATATTTTTTTCTACTTTTTCTCGTCTCAATGGGCAGTGCAGCGGCGATAGCGGTGATACGATCAAGGATTTGTGCAAATGAAAAATACGCTTCCTCCCTGGCTTGGTCATGGGGTGGTCTTTAATTTGTATGAATTATATGGAGAAGTCGCTTATTGCTTCGATGATGCAACCTTAATTTTACTGAATGGAATTCATGGTGATTTCTATAGTCGAGTCGTCGTCTATAGTGTGTGGTAGTGATGGTGATCGCCTTTCTTTGTCTTATACGGTCTTTACCCATATTTGAATTGATTAAATTTTATACTCTGAATGTCTGTTGAGGTTCGTCGTATTCGTCTACTTCGTTGTCATCGTCGTTGTCGTTTGTTGGCTTCAAATGCACATAAATTCATTTAGATCAATCAATTCAATTTAGTTGGTTCAATAAAATTCAAATGGAAGCTCCATTAAAACAAATTAAGGCCGCGTCCGATGTGAGACAAGAAGATTCGACAGCGACGGAGACTTATGAGTTACTCAGTTGAATGTTAGTCATAGTTTGGTTCGGTTTTGAGTGATAGAACAGCATTGTTGTGTGATACCAACTACTGACAGATATACAACGAATTTCTATGAATGATACAGGTACCTACCAAAACATAGCGAAATGGATCAAAATATTATGTAGGTTGACCTATGTTCAAAAAAGAAATAGCAAATATTTCATTCAATAAATGTAGGGTTGCCTCTAAAGCACCATCAACACACTCCATAATGCCGCCTTCTCACTTGCAGTAGAATTTTTGGGGAAAAATGGGGACCAGGTCTCAAACTATTCACTGGATGTACACATGCATAGTAAGACTAACCTTTACATTCGCCTGTTTGGTTTGTTTTTTGACCATCATTAGAGAAAGCGTCAAACCTTAAGACCATGGCCAAAATCTAAAGACTTGCATGTATTGGCGCAACCGCAGTGCCATGAGAACGACACAAACGTTAGCTCTATGGAAACTTTCCTGTCACTAGCTCGCCTAGACCTTTTCTGCGATCCGAACAAAGCAACAATTGGAAAACAGGCATATCAGGCTACAGAACCATGAAGAACCATACTGATGTAGACATTTAAACAGACTACACTCCTCCCCCCGTACTGATTTCAATCGAGTAGTCCTAGCAGTCATTCCGACAAGAGAATGTCGGGAGGGAAATTTAGTTTTAAAAGAAAATCTTGTCTCCGTCTTCACAGAGACGGTTCTAAAACGGACGGGAGGGTAAGGTCAGACATTTTCTCAGATTAGGTATCCTTCTATAAATTTTCTAACATTTTCTAAAAAACGCCAATAAAAGGTGGTCAACCTTAGAAACATAAAGGGTTTCCAGAAACTTACGGCAAGATGTTTCCAAGAAAAAAAAGAAAAAAAAAACAGAATTCCTGCTCCAACTTAGCAGTCCTCGACTCTCTTTCTGCTGATTGGCATCTTACGGGTCACAACTCATTGGGTACCCACATAATGAGAGTGGGCATCAAAACACCCGACTTATGTAGAGTATGCCAAGATGAAGAGGCAGAAGAAGGAACATTCCACTTCCTCTATGATATATATTATACCCAATATTCAGTTGGGGTTACCAACCCCAATAACCCAGTCACCAACCTACTCCTCTGCTCTCCTCAAAGCAATGATCATGGAGGGCATGTATCGGAAAGAGATATCTGTTCCGATTGTTGATTGAAATAAATAGGGCGGCTCAACAAAGTTGTGGAAACGTCTATGCCTAACGTTATTCCAAGAACCTACAGGGCAGACCAAACCATCAACGATTTTACTAACCAAAGCAACTTGAAATCAAAATAGCACCTCAAAAAAGGAGAAATGCTCAATTGATTCGTTCGCTGAAGTTATTTAACGACGCGACATTTAAGGACAGCATTTTGTTGATGAAGAAAATCTCTACGTAGCCCTTTATAGAAAATGAACTTAACTGTTTTTCCACGCCGGGCATCGAATTTCGCGAGGAATTGGCAAGTCTTCCGTTAGTAAATTCACTGTCATGAAAAGCGCTTTCTTGATTAACCGGCAATGGTTGCGAGAAATTCCCTTGGCTCTTCGGCTCCTCGCTTTGTTGCGCCACCCTATTTATTTATTTATTTTTATATATGTACAAATTAGGCAGTTAGCCAAATGGAACATCATATTACTTAGGTTGGCATTGCAGTTCGGGGTATAAGCTTCAACCAACATCTTTCGCCAACAATTTCGATTTCGGGCGAGCTCTCTTCTGTTTTGCGCTCTCAGTCGGTTGGTGTCTTCTTCCACTTGATTGCGCCACCTAAGACGAGGTCTTCTCCTTCCGCTATTTCTCTGCAATGTGTTGTCGAGAACCCGTCGGCGTCGGGTGGGAGCGTTGATACCCATCCGGGGATGACCCAGTCACCGTAGCCTCGCGTTGCGTACTCTTCTAGCTATGCCCATGTCGCGGTACAGCTCATACAGCTCGTTGTTATATCTTCTTCTCCGCACATTTTCTTCGCATACGGGACCAAAGATCATTCGGAGTACTTTTTTTTCAAAACGACTAAGGGTTTCCTCATCCACTTTCGATAAAGTCTAGGGCTTCCGCGCAGTAAAGCAGGACTGGCACGATTAAGGTTACCTTGGTTATTCAAGGGAGGGTTACCTTGGTTATTCAAGGGAGGGTTTTGTTTCTCAAATGCCCTTTTAACCCAAAGAAGCAGCGGTTGCCAAGAGTTATTCTCCGTTTGATCTTCGCACTGATGTTGTTTTCCGTGTCTATAACAGACCATAGGTAGATGAAGTCCGAATTCTACTGAGAAATAAAGTCGAAAGCTATTTTCGACAAATTTAGTGCCACAATGATTTTCGACCTTATTTCCCAAAATTGGTAATAAGGTCGAAAAGAAAATTGGACCTTATTTCCCAATTTTTGGGAAATAAGGTCGATTCGGCCTTATTGCCTTCGACCTTATTTCACGGCACCGCTCTGTACAGCTCGTCTCTGTAAATACAGTCATACACGACGGCCTTGGCATCGATAAAAAGAGGGTCTATGTCGATATCACATCCTTTTTTCAAAGAAGTCAAAATTAGGCCTATTGTGGACTTTTTCATATTGGTAAGGCACTATCAAATTTTTGACATCTGCTTTAATGCGTTCACATAGCAGACAAGATACCATACGCGACGTTAAGGAGGCCTAGTTTTTTAAGGATCGGACATACGATGTTGAAGATTCGGGAATGCATCTAGAAAAACTATTTAAAACGCAGCTGTTGTGAAAAACCATTGCTTGTAGATTTCTTTTTAAAAAGTTGATGTTTATTTCTCACTTTCTTAATATCTCGATAAGTTCTATTTTCTATTGCATGCAAGTGTATGTTCATATTTACTCATATAAATGTGCCATATTCAAAGCCGCATCCTTGCTCCACTATGCCAGAAGCTATTATGTTGTGTACTTTAGAAGACACGTCACCGCCACCCACTAATAAGGATGATACCCAAAACAACTCTGTACACAATCATGATGAGCCTGAATAATAAAATCCTCATTTACGCTACACCGACTTTGCGGAATAAATGCTCATCTCCATCGTGTATGATAATTAGAAGTCGCGCGTTGCCCCACAATATGTGCGTTCAAGAATATGTTTCAAATATGCCCATAGAAGGATATACACGCGCGTATATGGGATCCGTTTTATTATATCCTAGTTGGAGTATGAGTTAAGGCTTCCTATGAATATGTTCGTATACTCTGGCTCAATGCGCGACATGTTTATTGTTTGGTAATTTGAAAGCGTGCGAAACAACAAAACGAGAAGAAAAGTATATACACACGTATATATAACACGAATGGAACGTTTTATTGTTGAAATTAATATGTGCGTGCGTGTGTGGGTGAAAAACAGATCGCAGATGCCAAGAAGCATATCATAGGGGATGACTCTTTTGCAACTATGATATGGAAATTATGATTAAAATATGCAAAGGATGATTCTTAAAGGAATCAAATGTGTGTACGCAAGGATGCCATATAATAGGCGTGTAAATATTTAAAAGGATAATTGCTGAAGCGAGCTGTGCTCGATAAAGTTTCACACACTCTGGGGGAGAGAAAATTGAAAATTAATTGCTTTGTGTACTTTTGGTTCTTCTTCGCGGAAATGGGAGCACATTTTGATTGTTATTTTGAATGCATTATTGCTGTTTGATGAGTGTTTTTTCGGTGATGGCTGGGTGATGGTGGTATTTACCGATGAGCATGTCAATATGTTGTCTGTAATGAGAAACGAATTCTGCAACTAAACCAAGGCTTTTTTCGCCCTGTTTACTGTTAACTGTGGGTCCTTGTGCTCGGTTAGCAAATGTACCTATTACATTCGTGTTGTACGACTTTGAAAGTTACGGTTTTAGTTTAGTAATCTGGCTCAATAGCTTGTACCGCTACCATAAGAACATTCGTGTCTCAAAAATGCTTCTTTTGAGCTCTCGTCTCTAAGATGTCTCTAGATTCTAGATTCTAGATATGGTGGTGTTTCTTGAGACACATTTTATTCATCTTTCAATACTTGGTAGTAACTCTGTAAAAAGCTCTAATGCTGGGCCACGTACTGAGTGGCAAAGCGACAGAATTAGCATAGCAGAGTTCGAATTTTGTCACTCTGTAGGTTTGTTCTCAGTATGTAGCTGAGCCCTGAAGCTTCCTATGATACCAGCATAACAGAATCAGTCAGTAAGTCGTTGGGTAAGTCAAAAGCGCGTTTACGTACCTACGCTTGCACGTATAAGAAACTCCACCGTTCAAGACTCGTCATATAGTCCCAAACGGAAGGGGGTTCTCACTTTCTCACCATTTGTCAATGTCAATTGATTTTCCATGTTGTTGTCCGTTTCGCTTTATATCCGGTGAATATCGTCAGAAAAGGACATATGTGTTGCCCCCTTTTCTTGCTCCTGAATGCACCACAACTCTCTATTTGTTCAGGATTCTTCCTTTTTAATTTCAAAACTATTGAATATCCTTTCTTTCAACTGCAAAAAAAAGAAGCAGTTATCATGAATAGGTATACCAAAACGCCTGCCTCTATTCATTGATGAACTAAATGCCTGTGACACATTCCGGGCCAAGGATCATTAGCGCCAAGTAGTTGTGAAAATATTTGAATTGACAAATCGATTTACAGTTGACAAGTTTGTATCTTGAATCGTTAAGGCGCTCTAATTACATTAAACCAAGAAGTTGCCATCATTAAATGCTAAAGGAAGAAGTTCTATACCTCTCAAAGGACCAAAAGCATATTGTGTTAGCAAGCGCGCAGAAGATCATTAGCACGAGGGTTGACATTAAACGCATTCAGAAGACGCCTAAAGAAATCAGAGCAAACGAAACCATTGATCTGTAAAATCAACATTTTCAACTTCTGTGGGGGCAGAGCAAAGCAACGCACCGCACCGAACATAGCTATACAACTACAACAGCAAAGAAAGCAGCGGCGCTTTGCTAATATTTGCACGAACATCATTAATTATATGAATATCCCTGTTTATAGTCCTCAGTGGATAGAAGATGTAATTCCGTGCGAATTAAAACAGACAAAATGTTGAGTGGAAATAGTCTTCTATATTCTGAATTCTGATGGGTAGGTATATAGATGAATTCCTCTGAATGCCAAAAGGTAGGAAGAGGTAGAATGATCCCAGAGTAATTAACAAAGTTTCATTTCAACCTTCGTAATTTGAGTTTTTAGAATTTATTTCGATTCAATGAATGCGTGGGAATATGTTAGTTTAGCTATGACTTTGATAAGTTGGTTGGTACGTGGGTATAAATGTAACTTGATGATGGACGACATGGAATAAATTTGACTTCAAGTGGAGATAGAAAGAAGGCGATTGGGGGTGGTAACAACGTTTTGATTTGAACAAATGGATGTTGTCTCTGATTGGGATGATGTAATGGACTAATTAATTAATTGTGCTTTTTTTGTTTTCTTTAGTTTTTTATGGGTGGGGCAGGAATTTGAATTATTGAAAAACAACACTATATGTAGGGAAAGATTGATATCCGTGTAGAAACGGAATGAGATGAAGATTGAATTTGAATGTATTTATGTGGAAGTCTAGGTGTCTTGGCAAACATTTTAAGTAAAATCTTCTAACGTAAGAGAATCCTCAATAAAAATCAGTGTTACTTTGATAAGATTACTTCTTTGATAACTACCTGTGAGCTTTGATGTAAAACATGAAGTGTTTTCATCTTTCTATAAGTATAGATCGAAAGTGTATCGAACGACTTGAGAATATTTACGGATACAGCTGTGATTGATTTCTATCGAATTGAAGAAAACAGCAGTGACTATCAAAGACAATCTCATGCCTTGTTCCAAATTTAAAGACGTCAAAAAAAATTTCAATATAGTCCGCGGCCGTAGACGAATGAATTCTGGCAGCAACCTCTCAAGTAAAAATTCAGTTCCTGTACAACTAGTTAAGTATATGCCTATGGTGTAGTAGTAAGCATGTCTTCCTGTTACATGGAAGTTTGAGGTTCGAATCCTAGAAATGTCCAGTTGTGTTTCTGCTAGCATATCCTTTAGAGAATATTTGAAAGCAATCCGATTGAAATTTTACTGTTGGTCCCCTAAATTCCTCTCCAAGCTATGGTTGATGGAAAAGCACCAGGCGCTTAAGCTCCCCGAGCTTTGTTGTGACACCCTGTTCATTTATTTCTCAAAAGTCTTTACGGAAGCCAATTTGACCCACTTAAGCGAAGCTATTTCCATAGTTTCAGCAAGACTCCCCTTAGAGGCTCTTCGAAGGGGTCAAATTTCTTTTCAAAAAACGCTCTGTTCAGGCTACACAGCACTAACTTTGGGAATATATTTTCAATATTTTCTAAAGTAGCTTAGGCGTAAAAATGTTTAAGTGTAAAGGAACTGATTTTGTTCTGCTGTAGTATGATTATGACTAGGGAATGGATTTTGTGGAATAAACAAATAAAAAAATAAGTAGGGTGGCGCAACATCAGAGCGAGGAGCTCCAAAGCCTAGCGCAATTCTCAAAACCATTGCTTTTGTGGGGGAATCGAGGGAACCTACGAAACTCCGCCAGTTCCGAACGGGTAATCAAGAAAGCACTTCTCATGGCAATGAATTTACTATCGGAGGACTAATTTGTATAGGAATGAGTTGGTTCCAAATTTTTAAGTTTTTGGCTTAGGTTGATGAATTTTGTTGCGCTTTCGAATATTGAAGTTTTGTTATTGTGCTCTGGTTCTATAGGTTCGACGGTCGAAGGTAAAGCCATCTATGTTATTTTATCCAAGTTGCACAGTGGATGAAGTTCGACGAAGTCGCTTACGACTAGAAGCTTAAGTTTTTTATGCATTTCTGCAGTCCTTGTGTACCAATTGTAGTCACATAAATTATAGCATTACTTTGAATAATCTGTATTTCTTTAATTCTTTGGGCTCCACAGCAACTCCATACATTTATACCATTTGCTATATGGCTCTGAAAAAGGTAAAGCAAAGTTGTCTATTAACGTTTTCGGGGATAATAGGCGATTCTGCTGATTCGTCGACGCGACGTGCTCATCGAGACTACATGATGAGTCCATTCATAGTCCCAAGTACTTAAACTTAACTTATTCTACGGTCTCGTTTTTACATTTTAAATCAATGCGCACTTCTATTCCATCAATTTTTTTTTAATTCGTGCAAGTTTTTGACTTTAAATCTAGTTTTGAAGTTGACTGAGTTCGTTTTTCATCATTTCTTGCATACGATCCGAATATTTTACACCATACACCAAACACATTATCATCTGCGAACAAGATTTTCAGTTTGAGTTCTTTTATATCTTGGACGTATATGAGCAATAAAATAAGTGTCGGACCAAGTGCACTGCCCTGTAGTACTCCAAACTCAACTTCATAGGGGCCATTCAAGTATTATGTAAGCAGATTGATTACAATTATTTACCCCCGTCGTCAGCAAAAGTAAGAAAAGCTCTTACCCTCTCTTGACGTATGTATATAATGACAATAAAATGTCGGACTAAGTATACAGCCCTGTGGTACTCCAAATTTTACTTCACAATCATAATACGAACTTTTGTATCAACTTCAGCTGCTTGTTTTCTTTGATAGGATTTAAACCCGTTCAACGATGTGCCTCTAGCCTCGATCGCAACCAATTTTTTGAGTACCTAGTGTTTTGTGATGAATCGTGTGAAATGCTTTGGAAAGGTCAATAAAAACAAGCCAACAATTTTAAATTTTAGGTTTTAACTGCTTAATACAGAATTTGTGTTTGATTTTTTTCTGAAACCATACTCCATTACTCCAAATTTTACTTCACAATCATAATACGAACTTTTGTATCAACTTCAGCTGCTTGTTTTCTTTGATAGGATTTAAACCCGTTCAACGATGTGCCTCTAGCCTCGATCGCAACCAATTTTTTGAGTACCTAGTGTTTTGTGATGAATCGTGTGAAATGCTTTGGAAAGGTCAATAAAAACAAGCCAACAATTTTAAATTTTAGGTTTTAACTGCTTAATACAGAATCTTTTGAATCCAAGTTCGTATTTATTTATGTGGTCTATTAACTGTAGATTTACAACTTTTTCAAGTATTTTTGATATTAGGTACAGGCAAAACTGATATCGGCTAATAGTTGTTTATGTCCTTAGTGTCTCCGGTTTTAAATATTGGATTAACTTTGACAATTTTCAATTCATCAGGAGCGTTCCCTTCTCGTAGGGTTTTGTTTATTATTTAAACTATACTAAAGATATTGAACTTCATATTTTGTTTAGGGTCATCTAAAAGGTATTTACTGACTTTTGGAGCGACAACATTTTTTAAATCGTGTTTGATGTTAATAAATTAATATGAGAAAAATAAACGACATTCGAATAGTTTTTAAAATTTTTTTGACTATAATAGGCACGAGCTCTCCTAAAAAAACTTTCGTTTACTTTTCATAGCATAGATAGAAGCTACCTCAGTCGCTCTACGCTCTAGACCTGTGCGACTCGATAGGTTTAGTAGATTTGATGAGCTACGAGTACCGTGATCCCGATGGAAAAGCTGTGATCCCTTCCAGATGCCGATGCTCGTAGCGTCAAAAAGAAAGAAAAGGAATATTGGCTGAAAAAATTTATTGGAAAACAACAAGAATAATTTTTTCACTGAAGAAAAATTATCTGTTGCCATATTAAATACTCACAAAGCATGCATATGAGTGCCTATACGTGGGAGATTCGATGTTCGTATCCCAGAAACATAAACTAATCTGTTTCGCAATAGTTTCGTTTGGACATGACATAAGACTGTTCGCTAATGCCTTTTCTATAGTTGGGTCCAACACAATTCAATTTCTATTGAAAAGAGTTTTGCTAAAATTATGCTGATGGGCCCATCAATAGAGAAAAAGCTGATTTATTTCAAATAAAAGTCCGAAATCGACGTTCTCTGACTTAACTTCTTTGCACCTGTCGGCATTGTATTTCGTTGGTGAAGCTGTTCGCAGCGTAGGTACCTACATCATTTAAAACTAATTAAATAAAACTAATTAAATAAAGTTTTATTAAAATCGGTTTAGCCGTTTTTCGTAGATAAGAACTCGTTGCGCAATAACTCAGTTTTAGCTGAAACAGACAAAAAAAAGACTAAAAATTTTAAACAGAAAAGATAAAAATAATTTAAAAGTACAACAGTTTCACATGTTTATTAAAATCAGCGGTTGCAGATTTGCCATTCTGCACTTTGCTTCACTTTTTTGAGCAAAATAAAAAACATTAGAACCTTCATGATGAAATTGTTACTTCTACCAAACTTCTATCAAATGGTTTGGTAAACTCGAGATCAATAAAAGAGCGTTTTAAAGAACTTTGAGGTAGGTACCTATAGATACCTAATTCCAACGACAACGTTGAATGGGGCACACGAGAAAAAATGACATAAAATGTGATTTCCTTGCGTGACATAGGTAGTTTCATGAATTAATGACGCCGCGGTTGCGAAACGTTTGTGGACCGATTTAGGTTTAAGTTTTATAAAATATTTTTTTCGAAAGCTTTCACAGCTTTTGAGTTTTTGGCTACATCACAATTCCGGCTAGGTATGAAACAATTTTTTTTGTTGATATAGGTATAGGTACCTACCTATACCTACCTACATATTCTTTTAAATAGTGAATGTTCAATTAAAATTTCCTTAGAACTCCTGCATAGTTATTGTTTGAAAAACCAAACTTTGACAAGAACCACTGTTTCCTTAAATCGTGACACAAATTTTACACAAAACTGATTAACCGTTTTTTTCATCTTTTTCAAATTTAAATCAGAAAACGTCATGCCTATCCAGTATCCACCCATCAACCTAACTTAACTCAATCAGCCATCATTATTCTTATCAGACGTAAAGGATGTGACGGAATTTATTTTATCCAATTTGAAAACATTCCGCTTACAGTTAGACCAACACAATTTCTTTTCCGTTATTATTTCCAAATGCTCAATCTTTGAGTATCTCTCATTTACCACACATGCTCACATCCATCCCACTCAACTCAATTCAATCTTAAGACTTAACGAAACTCATTTGCCATGTCATTTACTCGAGTGTATTTGAATGAAAATAGCTCCTCCCAGTAAGTTGTTATGTACTTCTTTTTTTGTCTAAAATTTCCCCTTCAGTCAGTTGAAACCGGTTCACGTCGATATAATCCGTACCGATTTGGGTACTTGAAAATGTTCTCATACTCTAGGACCAAGAAATAGACTTACAGAGTAAAACTCCTCCCAGTTGAGATGGATGGCAGTGGCGACATTCTTATCGTTATCAGTTTAATGTCAGTGATTTTTCCATTTTATTTTTTAATGTTTGTCTTATCTAACGGATTATTCTTGCTGTAGTGTGTTATCAGTTAAGTTGAATTGAAATGGTTGTTTTTGAATAAAATATTTTTATTTGTGTTCGAAAATGAGTTTTGTTTTATTTTGTTAAGTTTCTGAAATCTTATGGAAAATTTCCCGGAAGGCAAACAAATGAGGTAGTTAGGTACCTACCTATAGAGATATGAGATTGCTTGTTGTTGGGTAGGTAGGTAGGTATGTGAGTTGCTTTCTGGAAGAAGTGGAAGCTACAAAATACTAGTTGCCACATTTTTTGAAGCTGGTTCCTAGATTAGATACCATAAGTGATACCTACATTCCTGAAAGTTGCTCCCCCTTTTAACTTATTAGTGGATCTCATATTGTCAGTTGACATGACTGGTTTATCGAAAACTATGTAAAAGGGGCTTATTTCGTCATAAATCTGACTTTTAACGGAGCTCTTTAAAGATTTTGTATAAAAATTCCACGAAATTGGCACATGTTTTTATTCAGTAAAATCAATATAACTACTACACTAATGTATGACTCATACTCATCTATATTTTGAGATTTTTTCCTTACCAATGGGAGGGGTAACTTGAAACTCGTAAGGTTGAAATTCTTTGGAATGCGATAGGTATTTTAAAAATATCTCATTTCAATTATTGCTACCAGTTTTCCGAGGGGAATAACAGCAAGCTTTCCACTTCTGACACTTTCAGTTACAAACGATATCTAACGATAAAAAAACATTACCTAAGGGTAATGGCTATCAGACTTGTCGCTATTGTCTTTAAAAGTAGACATTTCAGAAAAACAAATTGTTTTCATCAGTAGATATTTTGATTAAAAAAATGTGGTACCTACCTACTTAGTTTAAATTATCTGGCCAGGCTAATTTCAATGAGGAAGTGATCTTACAATCAATAAATATTTATTTTAATTTACTTCAAGGTTTTTTGTTTCATTTGTAAGAAGTCTTGATCCTTCATTACTCCGCAGCCCTCTCTCAAACTTATTTTGGGCCCCTTAGGTACACTACGTCATTCGGCAGTAGGACCCTATTCTAATCCAACCTTAACTACCTACCTATGAAATTCTACAACTGGCAACAACATGACAAGATGAAAAGGCAGAGGAAGGATCATTCCACTTCCTCTGTGAGTGCCCAAACTTGGTATACCTACACTAGAAAAAGAGCACTCGTCTTCGACGAACTGGTCACCTTCTCTAACATTAAACTGATCAGCATCTTAAAGCTAACTTAGGGTTCTAAATGGTTCAGTGAGGGTTTTCAACTTCGATAACATATTCCTTAACTTAATCCTCCGCTATCCATCACTTCCTGCTCACCCCAAAGTAAAGCAAAAATTTCCACCACCTTTTTATACCTACTGTGGCAAGAAAAACTAATTAAGTTAAGTTATTTTAGCCCTTTTAAAGATATTAGCACGCTCACAACAAATTTTGATTCGTGAATCTCTCGACACAAGGTCTCCAATTTTTAAGCAAAACCTTGTTTTTGATAGTTTCGGTGGTATCTTCAGATTTCCATTCTGCTTTGCAATCGCTTCTTGACAATCTATTTGGTTTAGTACGTAGGTACCTACCTATAGGAAGCTTTTGATCGAAGAGGGCTAACTTTATGTTACAGTGTCCTCGTCGAGTATTGAGCTTGGATATTCAAGGTCACCAAATTCTTCACACGACTGCTTAAAGCATTTCATCACACATTTTAATTTGAGAAACTTTATTGAGAAAATTTGGGCCATAATTTTTGAAACCAGAAAACTTCGTAATGGTGTGAAAAACAAATGTATTCAATACATTCTCTGCTGTCCTTAGATTTCCGCTACAGCCCGTTGAAAACCCAGTTCCTTACATTGCAACAACCTCGGTCATTGCAATAACCGATGTTTTAACCAGTTTCGGTAGTCAAAAATGCACTGTATTTTTGAAAAACATGATTAGGGGTTGAATTACCGCATCAGTGATCGAGTGTGTGAGTAGGTTGTGGTATACGAAATTGCTCGAAAACACGAAAAGTAACGCCAAAAGCACATAATTTAGTCACGTACCTATTACTCGATCACGTGTACCTAGTAAAGGGTCTGCCAAATAACTTTTTTTTCAAGAGCAGGGCGCAAAACATCGAGTGTAGCTTCAGCTGTGTGGCACGTAGAGCCGTCCTGTTGAAACCAAATGTTGCCAATATCCTCCAACGGCCACTCCTTGCCCATTTTCGAAGAATGCCTCTGGACCAAAATCCGCACCAAACAGCTGACTCGTTTGGGGTGTATCGGCTTTTCAATGTATGCGTGCGGGTTTTCAGTGCCCCAAATGCGACAGTTTGCTTGTTTACATACCCGCCAAGATCAAAATGATCTTCATCTGAAAAGATGATTTTTTGGCAAAATCGGCATCGGATTTTGTAAGCAATGTCGCAATATTTCCCAGCGTTGTTCAAGCGTATACACAACCATATTTGTTCAGCGGAAGGATAAAACTAATTATCTGTCAAATCAGACATGAGTTAAGTGTTACCATTCACGAAATAAGCACTAGTTGAAAAAAAAAAAAAACGTTAGATGGCGAACCCTTTGTTTCGTATAAAAGTTGCGAATAGTTAAGTGTGAAAGCAGTTTTCTCAGCAGGGCTACTCTCGTGGACTTGTTAACTTTTTGGAAATGGGATTCCTGCAATTTACTAGGTTTCCATACCCCCAAAACTTATAAGCAGTTTCCTGCACTTCAAGCTCCGAACGGTGCTAACGGTTAACGGAATAGGTATCCCGATACCCGTAAAAGTGTTAAGGGCATTCCCTGGAAGCTTCCTACTAGTCTGCCCCCTATCTACAACGGTTCAAAGTAATGATTCTAGGGCAGCGTTTTAACTATCACTTAACAGCGTGAAAGAATAAGTAGATGCTAAATTTGTCCACCTAAGTTGGCAGAAAAAATATTCCAATATTAAAGACAAGGATGCCCGCATCACTACCTACATTTTGGAGTTAAAAAAAATTGCAAGTTTCAAGGTCAACAAAAAACTTTCCTAGAAATCGCAACTCTTTTGAAATAAAATGAGAAAATCCCGTGGTGGCGCCACACGTAACACCAACTGCTACCTGCAATTAGATATCAAAACAGCTCCCGCGACCCACTCAATTCCGTTCGTAATCAGATACCAGAAATCTGAAACCGCACCATCCAACCATCTACAGCTTTCAAACAATTAACCATCAAATCAGCCAAATGAAATCTCTTGCCGTCACTAATATTTCCATCTCCCGCAGAATTAATTAACCAAAACGAAACCGAGGGAAAAAATAAAATTATTAAATGTCCGCGATGATTTGTTTGATATCAATCTTTGTCGCTGCGCCGCAGCAGAAGCGTGCGCTTTTGGTCGCGAGCGCCGCAGACAAATATAATGGATGTACTCACAAAAAAAGAAAAAAAAAAATACAAACAAATGAAAGAAAAACTGATACAATCTTGCAAAACCACAGATGAACATCGTCATTCGAGAGCTACTGCCATCCGCCGAACGCCAAACAATGAGCCCGCCACAGCTGAACAAAAGGATTTCTCTGTATATTTCACTGCTCCTAGATCACCGACAAACGATAAAAACGCGAGATCAACATTTGTCTCGTCGGTCGGCCTGCGCATCGGGTGTTTCCTCTCTGCCATTGATCCAGGCCAATCTTTGGATAGTCGAATGCTCGAATGGGTAACCAGAAGCTAGAGAATTATAATAATCATAAAACCAGATGAAGCGGATTAAACGGCCGCAGAGAAACCTCAGAGTAAAGCTGTTAACATTTGACATTTGATATTCTGAGACAGCGCAGCATCATTCAACCCATTTTTTCATTATTCATCCCTTGTCTGGAATGGATGCGGCAAACAGCAAACGGTAGTGCGCCCTATAATAAATGCGATTATGATTGCATTATTAAGACCAAGATCCTGACATCATCGTTGACATTATCCATTCAAAGGTTGTTGTTGCGGTTCTTCGTTTCAATTACAATCGAAAATGAGATTCTTGCGTGGTCCTGAAAAAGGATTCTTCATTCCTCTGCCCTGTAAATGGGGTGATTTTGATTCAGATTGTCTCATATCTCACCCTTTCCTCAATTTAGCTCTGCAACTCTCTTGGGTTCATCGATTCCTGAATGCTGAGTGTAATTAAGAAATTAATTTGGCTCTGGCAATGGCAAACAGCAATGAGGGTAATTACACACAGTTACTCTCTTCGGGAGGCAATAAAAGTGTTGGGCGATGTTAGTATAGAAAAAAAAGAAAAGGAAATCAAGGATTCTTTGCCATAGGAAGTCAATCGCTGAAGAGTAATTAAAAACAACCGCGGCAGCATGATTAAAACTTTATTTGCGGTAATGGTTGAGATTTTCACATTAAGCATTGCCACAGAGCAATTAAACTCATGGTGGCAATGAAAAACGAGAATGAGTTCAATGAAAAGATGTGTTCTTCTCTTAGTTGGGGTTGTTTTTTACTTTAATCTATGTTTCGAGCAGGTGGGGGATACCCATTTTGATTTGCAGTGTAATTTGAGACTTGGTTTAACCCATTAACACCCAATGGTACCAAAAGTAGAAAAGTTTATATTTTTATGGTATTTTCCTCTTATTTATATAAAATAATACACTTTTGCAAAAAACAAATTTAAAAAATAAAATTATGTTGTTAGTAATGGACCCGTACTTTATAAAGTACAACGGGATCATACATACTTTTTTAATTTGCATTGACCTGAAAATTTTTGAAACAGTCTTTATGAATACACAATAGGTTTGTTCGTTGAAGCCCTAGGGTCGCCCTTGGGTCGCGACAAAACGTTTTTTTTTTTTTTTTTGAGAAACCTAAAGTCGCCCTGAATTTCAAATTGAGTGTTTTTTTAGCCCTAAGATTGACCTAGGTTTTCACAGCGAAAACCTATGGCGAGTTGAGGGCTGTCAAATAGCATGTATTTTTTTTTATGACAGGGATCTGTGGTGATTTGTGGTTTAGCGTTTTTTGAGAACTTGAAAACCCAAGTTTTTTTTGACAACTCATAGGGTTTTCAAGAAAACCTGGGTCAACCCTGGGGAAAGTTCAACGAACGAATCTAATGTAACATCGCACATTTCACAGCACCATTTCGATCGTAGATGGCACTGACGGGATCTCAACTGATTGGGTAGTTTTTTGGGAAAGTGGTATCCTGCGCTCTCCACAATGCTTCTTTGGACGGTAAGCTTAGGTTGTCCTGGATTCAGAGTATGAAGAACGAGATAGTGAAGCGTTAGTGCCCTGGTGAACTCGAGCAGATCACTATTGTTGTTATTTGCTAGCTTGTGAAGCTTCCAGGTATTTCATAGAGTTAAAGAGAGCATAGAGGTGAAAATGTTCCACCACCACTTCTTGCCTCGTATTTCAATGGAGTACGTGTTTATAAACTGGTCGTGTAGGTCCACACCACCCTTATATTAATTTTTGACAACAAGAGGCTGAGGAATGTTTACTTTTTTTTGTTGCTCCTTGCTTCACCTTTTCACATGTAACGATGTTATTGTCTTTGGTTCTTCTGCCCCCCATATAACATGGTTTGATTTACAATAAGTTGTTTGACTTCAGCGTCAAACAACTTTTCAAAAACTTCGACTTCGTTGAGGCCGAATAAGTCTGAAGCAGTCAAGGATTCTATCTAAATAGTTTTCAGTTCGTTCAAACTCGGTTGATGAAATTGATTTTGTCCATAACGGTGGGGCAGTTAACTCTTGCAAACATTTTTAGTAGGCATAGTTTTAAAATCCGTTTGGACTTCTAGAAGAATAATCTATGCATGAACCCAATGTACTTTTTAAAGTACATACAACTTTGGCATTGCTTACCTCTGCATATAAATACAAAAATATGAAGAAACTTTAATTCTCGTAAGCTTTATGATTGTTTAAAATAGAAATTTAAAAAATTATTTCAAATATTTTGCTTATTGAAGTTTATAGACCACAAATGTCTTGGAAGGAGACAAAACTAGAAATAATTCCAAATGCTTTCTAAGAAAAGACAGTTGGACAATAGTTAGCTTGACCAAAAAACAAAAAAAGGACCTGAAAAATTCAGATAATATTGTTTATTTGGAAAAAAAATTCAAACGGATGATTTTTATTTGGAAGCATACTTTTAAATGGCCATTTGCTAAAAGCATTTTACTGTACTTTTAAAAGTACAATGGGAGAGAATGGGTTAAGAATAGGAGCACGGATTGGACAGTCATCGGATCCTTGGACAAGATTCCGTAACTTTTCAGACAATTATCGTTCAATCGGCTATCGTAGATTGCATCCTTAAAAGATTGTTTGATATAATCCTAGCTTTCAGCTATTTTACTATTAGTCCTACAAATTTTGGCAGCTTTTTCAGGGTCTTAAACACATTTTTTTAGTCCCTGTATACATAACCAGGGGTTTCTCAAACAAGGCGTCTCATTCACAAAAGCAATCTCGTCATTATTTTCTGACTTAAAAAATTCAAAGCTGGAATTGCGAAAAGTGCAGTTCGATAGCAGCAGCGATTGAATTGGTCCGGCAATGTAGGTTTTCCAAAAAACAAAAATTCCCACAAAAACTTAATTTCCTGCGGAAAGTAACAACAAAAGCCCACAACTCTGATTCTCATAGGTGAGAGTCCTGTTGCTGTCGGAAACTGGTTCTGATTTTCATTCTTCGTTTTGGGTCGCTTCTTTTAATTTTCGCATATTTTTCCTCAAATTAACCTTGTGACCTCCTAATACCCTACCCTGGATCGTAAAATAAAAATCCAAAGCAGCTGAAGTAAAACGAACTTAAGAAACTGCTAGACTTTTCCACATTGCGGCGCTTATTCCATTTGACTGACACAAACAACGCACACGATCGATTTCTTTTTACTGTTGTGTTACTTACTCCAAGATACTTCCCTACTCTGAGATCGTTAGATAGGCCCATACAAATGACCACGGAGACGAGACGGACGCAATAGTGATAGTTGTCTGTTTTTGCTTAAGTATCACTGAACCATTAGCAAAAACTATCCAAGTTTATGGGGGAAAGGGAAAATAGAGTTGAATTTTGTAAAAATTGCCAGTCCAGTGTTAAATGCGTGGTTTTTGTTTGAGTGCGAAGTAAGTTGGTGGGCGGATAGGTAATCGTTAAAAGTTACGTGCTGACTAATTAGCCATTCAACGCCTACGGCCGATTTTCAGTTGATGTTGCCCGGGTGATTATAAGAAATTATTGTCTTTCTTTAGTTTTGTGTTTAGAAGTAAAAACCACTTGGAGAACATTTATTAGGATCTTACCAATCAGTTATAATAAATCAGTTCATCGAACCGCTAAACCGAACTATGAATTTGAAACCTGAGTCATGCGATAGTGATAACTGATAACTTTGTTACAGTTAAGGGATCGCAATCTTTCCATTGACATATTTATGGATCCTTTCACCCAGATGAAAGTATTCGTGTGCGTTTACGACATGCTGTCGATAAATGTGGATATGCACGGCCATAAATGTTTTATGGTTATGAAATTGGAGACTTCTGAGTTTTTATGGTGGGATTTTTGGAGTTGTTGCGATAAGATTTTACGGCAAGTGTTTTAAATAGACCGACAAGGTTTTACTTTTCTTAAGATAAGATGTAGCCGATAAATTCTTAAAATTTACAAATTATCGACTCTCTAAAGAAAAGTCCCGGATTTTTACAAAACCATTTAATGGTTTATTTGATCTCCATCAAATAAACCTTTGTATTTTTTTCACAACTGTAAAGCCTGATTTAATTTCAATTCAAGAAAATGAAGCGCTTCAAAGCAGTGTCTGAATCATAATCATATATATACCTACTATCTTGGGAGCAGATGAATTTCTTCCTTGAACTTATCATTGCATTAAGTAATAAAACAATACCGAAACTGTTTTTAAAGCATTTTCGAGAGCTAAAATTAAGACATAGATTTCACTGGGTTCCGCCCGACATCTGGTTAGATATCTTTGCAATTTGTTTTTTTTTTTGTTTTTGTATTTTATGATATTTAATTTTTTTTTTAGATTTTTTTTGAGTGCATCCACCCAATATACCCTAAAACTTACAGGCTAAAATTGGCGACCCACTATGAATAACAGCAACCACCAGTACCATTTTGGCTTTTCTTAAAGGATCGCTGTCTGAGACCGTTTTACTAAACCGAAGGAGCTCTTCAACGCCTCCGCCTACTGCAGTGACGTATCGGTTATGAAGGAGCTGTCGCTCCTATAGGACTTATGGCAGACGTGGTAGATTAGCGGAACTGTCAATTAGTCCTGTATAAGCCCTTCTATATTGAAATAGAGGAAAGCTTCCGGTGGCGCGCGGTGGGACAGTTCTATTAAGACGTGTTTTCTCCATATATTCAATATTGGGGTAATAAGCCCCAAATAACAGTCCATTGGTCGAGGTCATCCTTTTCGCACAGCGACCGCGAGTCAATTTTATAATGAAGTTGTTGATTCTTCTTATTTGTGCCCAGTTGCATTGAGAACCTTTTCGAATACCTTGCTGATATTTGGAAGAAGACTAATTGACCAGGGATTTGAGAGGATAAACCACTGCCGCCTTCCAACGCTTTGGATAATATGCATTATTCAGAGCATTGCTTAATAACGTGTAGTGTAGATGCCCACGTCTTACAAAGGGAGGTTTCCCAGCACAATATTGGTTATTTTGTGATAGATGTCTTCGAGGTCCATCTTAGAAATGAGCAGGGTGTTATCCCCCTCTCGCTCGGCCATGGTTATTGGTTTGCAAGTAGGTCGTCATTGAACCGAGTGAAACCAGGATTCTCAGATGGCCAATGATAGATCTGAGATCTCGTCTCTGAGATAGAAATTTTCGACAAAAGCTTTGTTTTTAAGGTCGTAATTCGGGCGAGTGCACTTATTCATCTTTTGTAGATGCTCGAAAACATCACCCACTGTTTCTACCTTTTCTTGAGCATCTCCCACTATAGAGTGGGCATCATCCAAAATGGTGTTATCTGGATCTATTCCCTGTCAGAAATAAGTTTTTGTTATCTGTCGTCCTTTGGAGTTTAATGCTCTGAAGGTCATACAAATACATCACTACTAATCTTTCACGTAAACACATTACGATTATTTTGGAAAATGAGAAAGGATTATGTAAGAAGATCAATGCAAATTGATTTTAAAACTTTTGTACACTTTAATGTTTGGGAAAGGCAGAGTGGGGGAAAGCATTTCACATTTAGGTTTTTCAACTTAAGAAACTCTGTACTTGACTGAGAGTCCGAAGTTGAACTCGTTTCATAAGAGACACCTGACAATCAATAATGGAATCAACGAAAAGAGACTTTAGTGTATGTTAATTACTAGGAAATGATGATTCGGCTTTTTAGGACCTAACTAATTATTGCTATAAGCATTCCATCTACTCGGAAAGAGTTCAGAACAACAAAATTTAGACAAGAGTTTAGTTGACGTTTTGTTCAATGACGACTTGTAATTACGAAAGAAATTATTACGACCCGCCCTTAAAGGTATTCGCATAGAGCTCGCCTAGCTACTTTTTTATGTCATGACGAAATACGTAAGGCCCACCAACATGACGCAATGGTCACCTAGGGAATATGTTAGGTACTGTAGTCCTGTGCCTATTGTGATGAGAAGAAATCAAGTGAAATACATTGACCGTTTGGGTTGGAATGTGTAGGGTCTGAATGGGTTCAGCAATAACCTAAGTCAAGTGTCTTAATTTAGCTCAGTCAAAAGATTTAAATCTCAACATAATAAGTGGTTCATTTTGAATAGCTCTCTAATTTGACGTTTGACAAGCTGTCACTCCTTAACAAATGACAGGTGTAAAAACTACGCTTTTTATAAAAATGGACTTTATTTTTTCAACGTCTTCTCACAGGCTTTTTAGGGGGCTTATTTAAATGTCTTATACCTCCTTATATCTTGTGAAACTAGTTTCCAAATTGCTTAAAAGCATCAGCTGTTTTTGAAAAGCTATCTAAGAAATGATCAACAACCATAAATAGGCCTTATCCCAGCCCTATGGAAGATGTTGACAAGTTAAATCGTTATAGTTGGGTATGTCAAGGATAGAAACAACATCATTTATGAAAATGGAGCATCAAAAACACATAGAAATTATTAAAATTCACTTTAAAGATCATATAAAATACAGCAATCACATTTCGCATTACTAAAGCGTTTCTGGGTCACCGTGAGACTAGGCCAGCAATTGTTAAAGTTAAACTAGTGACAAAACTCGAGCTTTTGGGACAACTGAAGATCGGAAGGTCTTATCGCCTTTCGCGAGTAAATGACAAGTCTTCCGATTGTAATTTCAGTGCCACTAAAAGCGTTTTCTCGATTAGCCGTTCGCAATTCACAAAAACCAGTAGCACTTCGATGGTCCATATTGCCCGCAGCGTAGTAGGTTTGCCTGAAAATTGGAATAGTAGCTTCGAAACCCTCTTTCTCCTTTCGTACAGACGTTTTTCGGCAGTATACGTACCAGAGACAAAATAAACCATCAGAGTATCAATGAAATGTAAAAAATATATACGGAAGCCAGAATTTTAAAATACCTACTTTCAAACTGAAGTTTTAATAACTTTAATTTAACCCAATGACTAATAGGTACGGCCATTTGTGCGTAGAGATTATGCTTGAATGGGTAAACAAACAAAAACTCCCTACTGTTAGTTCCTGAATGTATCATGAATTTCAAAACAAACAAAATTATCAGAAGTTTCCCAGACTCACGGTTAAAGGTTCAAACGTTATCTCATTCGAATGAAAGAAAAGGCGTACAATATCCGAAGATCTCTGAACTTTGCTTTGTTCTCGCATCTAATCCCAATTTAAATAATGTCGCAACTGTCTGTTGTCTAAGTCCAACCATACCAACATCCCATGTCGCCTTATCTTAGGAAATTTAGATACTGAATTACGCAGTGTGCCCCCATTCATAAAAAACAGAAAGAAAAAAATTGACTATCTTCCTATGATTGCAGCTGAATACAGCTACCACATCCTCGATTCATTAATGAATCTCTTATCTGGTACACGCCGGGAAAACAAAATACAAGCGACAACAAGTGGTCTTAGTCATTACTCAGTATACAGAAACGAGAGTAGGTTTGAATCTCAATTCGTCCCTCTTTATTTGCTTAGCTACCTGAGAAAGTGAAAACTCCACTTACCGTCCTAAAGTGCATATACCTATTGGCGGAAACGGTGCCGGTGTTTCAATAGATACCTCCTATCTATTAGTCAACCACATTGTTCGTGTCACATTAAACTCGAACTGAAGTGGGTAAGGAAGAGAATTAGGAATCCATCAAGGGTGATGCGGAAGGAAGTGGAAGGTTGAGTTTAAAATATTTGCATTTTTTTTTTCAACAGGGGGACTTTTATTTCCTTTAGCTTTTTTTTCTTCAATGGTAAACACCAACAGAACAAACCGCGTCACCCCCAGGATCCAAAATCCGGTGTTGTTTCTCACAAACTGTCATTTGCCAGCCTGTCTAGACACTCAACAGGAATTCCAAATGCACGGTTGTTTTTCATAATCGAAATCGGAATGCATAAACTTCTCACGATATTATAAAGGCGAGAGTGGAATTCCTCATAAAAAACTGATGCCAGGAATGTTTCCAGATGTTGGAAATAGTTTGTTTTTTTGTTTGCCTCTGACTCAGGCCTCTTGGGTATCCCAAACTCAATCTCTTCGATTGTGTGTTCTCACCAACTAATTTGTGATTTTTAGTATTATCGGTGTTAGGAAACGCATTTAATGAGTGAGCAATGATAAATTTATGGTCCGATTCGTGACCATTAAACGGTGACTTCGTTTTACATGAGGCTTGAAGATTTCAATCGAGAGATTTTAACTCCACGAAACTCTACCCTTAGAATGTTCCTTAAAAATTGGTGGCTTGTTGTTTTATAAGAAGAAATCAATGGAAAGGACACATTAAAAAAGGTTCACATAACTCTCAGCAATGTCACCCGCACTCAAAGTGCCGTCTATATCAACCACACCGCCAGTCGTGCTACCCACCATCAAAACACTACCGGAAGGGACCAATTCGTTTCTAATTCGTCGCTTTGTCGTTTTTGTCTGACAATAACCGAATGCTGGCT
Organism: Melanostoma scalare; assembly: GCA_949752695.1. Taxonomy (NCBI): domain Eukaryota; kingdom Metazoa; phylum Arthropoda; class Insecta; order Diptera; family Syrphidae; genus Melanostoma; species Melanostoma scalare. Next base: position 182,533,240 of record OX456986.1, on the reverse strand, counting down.
TCTTAATGGGCGTGAGAGTTTCCTTGTTCTTGGTCATGTCCTTTTTATTGGGTTCCTTGTTCCTCCGCAGCACACCTCCGACACGCTTTGTTTTTGAGCAAAAGAAATACTTTTTGACAATGACAACGTCTATAAGGCATATTGCCAACACACCCACAAGTCACTCAAAAAAAAAAAAAAGAAGATTGAGACGTCATTCATCCCATTCATACAAATGTAGTCATATACAGATCCTTTTGTCCATTTACCACAGAGTGAGGCATCTGCCAAACCAGGGCAAGTCGTAAAGCATGTGCGTGTTCTTCTATCTTTATGTCAATGAAACTATCTATACGCACGGTCAACTTCTTCGGTTCAGTCGATGTCCATAGCTATACTTGGACATGATGTTGTCCTTTTTATTGTCCTGCAACTGCAGGCCACTGTGAGGTTGCCACCTACTCTACTCTTACACCTTTCTCACTGTATGAAAAGTCATACATAGTTTTTGTTTTCTATTATTTGCCAATGTTTTGCTATTTAAGGACAACAAAAGTGAACTATCATCGGGCGGTAATTCAGGTCCCATTTGTATTTATTTATGAGTCCATTTCGGAGTGGACATCAATTTATTGAGTTCTTCTGTTTCGACTTCCGAAAACGATTTCATGGTCATTTTGTGGGTGTCGACAGTGTAAGATAAATCTTCGACATGCCGAAGACAATGTGAAAGGACTTTGTACGCAGGTGAGACGAGGTCGGATATTAGAGGAACAATAAGGAAGGTATTTATCTTTGTAATGATAAAAGGATGTCGCAGTTAACAAGACATTATTGCGTAATTAGGTCTGTGAAGGAGATGGTTTTTCTTTCTATTTGCAGACTAAGGGGACTTCTTTAACGAAACCAGCCCTCGTTATTGAAAGGACGAAATAAAGTTCCACGCGAAAATTATTACCTTGCAGTATTGTGGCATATACTAGCGCGACAATTCGTTCCCAGATGCAATTTTTTTTCCATCTCAGAGAGTAATTGAAGTGATTGGTTTTGTGATGGGGGCAGTGAATTAACTCTAAGTTACGCAAGTCGTGAGATCCTCCGAGGTAGTTGAAGCTTATGAACGAGAGCAAGTAGGGACCATAACCAGCAATGAGCTGATGGATAAATAGTTGATAATTGTTGATACGTTTTTGGGAAAGGGTTTGTTCCGTTCAACATATCTTTTTTAAAAATTGTTGCGAAATTCTCGTTCTTCAAAGTTTCCCTAGACCTGATGCTAATTTTTTGCACACAAAGTTAGGAAAGGAATCAAAATTATATTTTACAATGGTTTTCCCGAAGATTTACCTGTTTTCGTCTTGAATTTCTACTCTTTTGCCAAATAATTTAAAACAAAGTTTCAGTGCCTCACGATGTCATGCTTTTTAACAAAATAGGAGTTTGCATCGACAAAGGACTCAGCCAAGTACTAAGTGACAAAGTGGTAGAGGATAACATCTTTCGAGAGGGATTGATAAGTCGGAGTCGTTCGGAATCGTCAAAAAAATGTTGGTCCCCACCACTCCTTAAAAGCCATGGTTGTGGGAAATACGCAAGGCTCCGGAGCTCCCCGCTCTGTTGCGCCACTGTATTTATTTATTTATTGCTTGCCGCTCAGTACGCAACCGGACTAGCTTGTTTCTCGTCTGAAAGGAAAGTTTCACACAAAGTTTCCATCAGCAACATTTCCCGCCAAAAAGGAAGGATTTGTATGATTTTCTAGTTTTCCTTAAGAGCTGCGAAAATTCCCATAAAAAACTTGATGTGATGGTCTAGATATGATTGTTTCTCATACTTCATATCAATAAATGAGTACATCTATCAAAACAATATTTTCAATCCAACACCATCTTTGCCCATATCTCCACCCTTTAACCCTCAACACACCAAAACAAACGATCCTTCATTTAATCAAATTCAAATTTCTTAATGTTACGCCCTATAATCCCATAAACACTGTCAAACAAAAATAAATCAAAGATTATAAGAGCAAAAGAGTTACAACCCTTTGGTCCATCGTGCTGTCTATGAAGATGAACTCTTCTGGTCGTACAACAAATAATAATTTTGACCCGATTTGTGTGATTTTCCCTCCAAAAGTCAGCATCTTTATCCTCCATCCCCCTTCAATTTTTTATTTCTCAAAGAAACTAGTATTTTTGCGGGATCAAAGATCAAAGCAGCCTCCGTTTAACAACAAAGTCGGTCAAATGTCTTAACGATGTGATTATTGCTCTTCATAGGTGATCCGGAACTTCTTGTACCTCGTTAAGATCTCATAAGAGAGAGAACAACAAATCAAATATGAGATCAGGTTACCTTCATATTGTATATGATCCCTTCCAGCATCCGTGTGAGATGAAGAAAAACCTGATGGTAAACCCGGAAAAACTGTAGACATTTCATCCTTTTTTTCAATTAAAGTTCGTTTGTTTCATAGTCATATCAAGAGGAGTAAGGATCATACACAGAGGGATGTTGAGGTGTAACGGAATTGATGCAATGTCAATCAAAACTATTTATATGTCAATGTAAAGTCTTTTTTTTTTTTTGAAAGAAGAAACCAGTTCCTCGAAGGACCCCAATGTTATCCTTTAGATTTGGTTTTGTTATATTAGTTCTGTGGTACGACGAACCTGATTGTCAGGCTCTTTCAATTGAAATCCTTATTTATTTTCTATTAATTCTTCTTATTCTTTTGCTGCTTTTTCGTGAGCAATTCTTTCTGCATACCTTCATACCATGACTATGCTAATTTTTGAGACTTTTTTGAGGTCATTGAGGTCACTACTGGTCAGTTCGTCTTTGAAATATATTTGAATTTCTTTAATTTTTGTGGGAAAAGAACGACGGAGTATACGCAAAAGAATCGAAACTCTCAACCGAAAAAGGGGTGGAATGAGTACAAAAGTAAAGTTTGATCCTGTTTTTTTTTTGAGGATAATAATTTTCTTTGCGCAGTGTTGTTCCAATTATTCACAGTGCACAATTCCAGGTGCGCATTTAAATTTTAATTAATAAATTGAATGTCCATATTGGCTATACGATTATTCTTGGACAGTGATAATATTTACGGTCGATTTTTGCTTATTTTTGTTGATTTTCTGGTAGCAGATGGTCAGAGTTCTGTGTGTGTGTTTACAGGATAAGAAAAGACATTTCGTAATACACAAAAGGATGTCATGCACTTAAATCGAATGCACTCGAACTCATAACTGGTACACATTGTGGATCGTTTATGATGTCATAAATGGAGTGACATTTTGATTACGTTTTGGCACTAATCTGAGAATGGACAACGAAGTGAAAGGAAATTGTAATCGAACGTTCTTGATAGTTTCGATGTTCTCACACACCGCTTGGAGAATTTTCACACATTCTGAAACAGAATAATTATATGAGTGCAGTTGGGAGCAATAAAGCTATAAATTTGTGATGAAAGACTGACAGTTGTGTGGATCGTAAAATATCTACACCGAATGGGAAACTTCTGATAACAATAGCTAATGAAGATATTTGAGGAGCTAAATAGATTGTAAGTGGCAATAAAGTGGCGCAAATCTGTTAGTTCTATGACCGGTTGCTTGAAGGAGAGGAGAGAAGTAGAAGAGTTGATTAGAGACTGTTGTTCAATGGAGATGAGATGTGCAATTTGGTGCTCAGGGAGCGAGCAAATCTGATTTGGGAATAAAATCCGAAGGACGCTCTTGGACTACTAATAGGTCCATTGTGATGGGGATGAAGTATTTATCCATTTATTTCCTCCAGGCAAAAAAGAAAAATTACTGCCTTATGAATTTTGTATAGCAAACTAAAACTAGGCTTTCGAAAAAGAGGCAAACTGCCATGCGATTTCAGGGAGACCTTGGGGCAGTGGTTAAGTGGGCTCGAATGGCGCCCTTCGCGTGAGTTCAAATCGCGCTCTGGGTATCTTCTTTTCTTTCAGCCTTCCAGTTTCATCTGGACACCGCCCTTTTGGTTATATGAGAAATTAAAACCACCTTGTTTCCATCTAATGCCACTAAATAGGGAAGGCTCTACCCTGGTAGTACAATAAACTGGCAATAAGGTCTGAGTGCTCCAGATCAGCATAAGCCATAAAGAACTCAAACGTCAACCCCAGAGGCATAGTTTTTTAAAAGTCTGCACAATTACTTGATTACGCAGACGATATTGACGTAATGAGAAGAAGCAAGCTTGATGTGGTAAGTGCTTTTGGTAGCATTGAAACAGAAGGGCAAAACGAAGTATATGCTGCCTTCAAACAAGGCCAGCGAACGTCGACGAATTGGACAAAATGTCACACTGCACATATGTACATGACTTGAAGGTGAAAAACAACATCAGTGCGGAAATAAAACGGATATTTACTCTTTCCAACTGCTGCTTCTTTAGGTTTCTGCAACTAAGAAATAAAACCTGCCCTAAAATAACCAAGGTAACCCTTTATAGCACCTTGATCATCAAAGATACATGGGCCTTTTCTAAAGCGGTTGAAAAACCTTTGGCCGTTTCGAAAACAATATTCCCGATGACTAAAGAGTCCCGTATGTGGAGACAATGTGTGGAGAAAAAGATACATCAACGAACTGTACCGTGAAGTGGTCATAGCTAGAAGAGTCGCGAGATTCCGATGGCTGAGACATGTAGAGTGGATGGACACGAACGCTAGAGCTCGACAGTACATTGCAGAGAAATCGCGAAAGAGGAAGACCTCTGATTGAGACCCTCGTGGCTCAATCAAATAAAAGAATGCCTCACGGAAATCGAATTCGTTATCGAACGATGTTGGTTGAGGCCCAGATTCACCCTGAACTGTAATACCCACCTGAGTTCATTAGCATTACTCGTCTTATTGAAAAACATTTTCTTCGTAGGGAAACTTGTCCAACAGACACAGAGCTTCTTAGTACCAACTGACTCAATAAAAAGAAGTTGTCTTTGTTGCATCACTGGATTTATTAGAGGTTGACTGAGGAGTCCAACTAAATGAAATTGTATTTCTGTATTTTTCTGTCTCAAGTTGATTTTATACTACCAGTTGACTTAAGAAAAGAGGTTGTCTTATTAGCATTACCTAACCCCTCTTTGCTTATGCAAAAGAAGTTGAATTTGTACTGTCGGACTGTCGCTGTCTCAATATAGTAAGTCATTTTTGGTGTGTCCAACATAAGAGAGAGTTTTTAAGAAACACCTGACTTAATAAAAAAGTAGTTGTCTTTGTTGCATCTCTGAATTTATTAGAGGTTGACTGAAAAGCCCAATATAATTAGGTTGCATTTCCGTATTTTTGTGTTCCTCTTACAGAAGTTGGTTTCGTACCATTAGTTGGAGGTAGTCTTTTTAGTATAACCTTGCCTCACTTTGTTTATGCAAAAGAAGTTGTCTTTCTAATGTCGCTGGCTCAGAATGGTAAGTCGTTTTTGAGGTGTGATATTTTCATTTTCTCATTTAAGAGAGGTTGTCTTTGAAGTGTCACGTAACTAGTTGATTCTTCGAATAGAATGTCTTTTCAGTTGTATCGCACTGTGAGAGGTTGTCTTCGCAATGCCATCCACCATTTGTGAAAAGGTCAATTTATTTTATCTTCCGTAATACTTCTATTTTTGAAGAAGGTGTGCTTTGGAGTTAAAAAAGGTTGACTTTACTGGAATTAAAAGAACAAGTTGTCTTTATAACACAACCTGTTTAGTTAGAATTAGCTGTAAATGTTAGCTTACTACGTTTTTTAAACAGGATGAGTTTGAGGTCGTTTAAACATAATTTCTTAAAACCTCAAACTTCTTCATGTTACTTTACTGAAATAAATAATCCGACAACCCGAACTTTAACTGACAAACACTCTTCAGTTTTTATTTTACTAGCCACGTTCAAATAAACTTATCTTTCACAATCTACAGTGGCTCTTAAGCACTTGGAAATTTTAATTCTGCTCTGCAATGATCTTAGACAAGTCGGAGACGCGTCATCCTTTTCGAACTCGCAATACTCGATATAGAGCAATTAAAAAGAAAAAAAATCCTACTGATCTACACTGATCTTGAAAAATTGTCATGGCTTGAAAAATCGTCATGGCTCTTCATGAAGTGCTCTTAATTTACTCAATATAAATCATTTTGCTGCCCACATTTTCCTTTCCCTATGATTTCCGTTGCTCCGTCACTTAAATGACAGGAACTTAGCAAATTGACCAGACTCCAACCAACGCCAACACATCGAAAAGTCTTCCAACAGCGTTGATTCGCATAATTGTAAAAACTTAAATTGAATTTACTTCGACAATTTACTTAGCGGGTGGCATATGTTGCAATCACAGACAAAAAGAACTTTTTTCAAGCAAAACATTCCTCGAGCAACATAAAAGTGACACAACATGTTTTGCTGTATTTTCTATCTATTCCCTCTCTGACAAAAGGACAAACATGTTCGAGACAGCCTCATTGCTATTAGGAGATGCAAATTCTCATCTTCCACATGACACACATCGGTTCAACCCTTTGACCTTACTTCTGCACTCACCAACCAACCTTGGACCTCCTTATACTTGCGTCATTTCATTCACCAAAACAGAACTTGCCGCTTGCGTTTATACATTTAAAGATCGTAACAAATAAAAAATGTCAACTTTTAATTGAAGTTGATCAAATAAAGTAATTTCGCCTTTGGATTGCATTTGCGAATACAACAGATTGAAGGGATTTGTTAGTTAGTGCGCTGATGCGGATCATAGGGTTTCACTTTTGGGTGGTCCGCTTAGTCACTTTACTTGTAAAGCGAGGGTAGATCCTAATTAAACTGCCGCAGTTGAGGGACTGTCTGTGTGTTGTATGGCCATTAAGAACGTGGGAATTATGCAAATGTCAATTGATGTTGATTCAACGGATCGGATCAACATTGGCGGTCGTTTGTTGATGTGGTTGGTTTTGAAAAGATGCCGATCGTTGATTGAGAAAATGGATTTGCTACTGAAATTAATTAAAGTTGTGATATGGCAAAGGTCGATGTGGGGGAGGACAATGGATTAATTAGTAGAGCCCATTGTGATGGATTGGCAGTCAATTGGAAAAGGATTCAGCGTTAATTTTTGGAGAGGAAAAGTTGTTTGATGGAATACCATGGCCAATTGAAGTTTGGTTAAGTGGACGTAAATGCGAGTAAGTGAGTTATTCAATTGATGCTCCGACCATGCCGCTCAGAGAATGGAATGGCTTTGTGTAAGAGAGTGAGCGCGGGAATTTTTAGTATTTTTACATACTATTTGTTTCCTTTTTAATTTAATTTTTATTTTTAATCTTCGTTCGTTTCCTGCGTACGCTGACCTTCACATGGGCTTCGCCAAGTAACGCCACAATTTGAGTCTACCCAAAACCTCACGTTGAAAAGACAATAAGGTACGATAAACACTTTTCATTGAATCCATCACTTCCTCAAAAAAAAGACATTAAGTTGTCCCAGACAAGAAACCATTCAGCAAGTCATTGCGAAAAATTCCACACTTAATTAAGGAAACCAAAAAAAAAGCAGAAAAACAACGAAATCCAATGAAAAACACAAAAGAATTAGTCACAGTAGCAATTTTGATAAATGACACATTTGCCGCTAACAATTCCGATAGCATCAGCATACAAACGATTCAACTCAACACACACCCTCCTCCCTATGTGCAGTTACCAGGCGTTTTCGAGAAAAAAAAATAAAATTCAAAATAAAATTGTCGTTACACAACTGTCATCAGACGATTTATGAATGTGCACACACCCTTTTGCTGGCGGAAATTTGCCAAAAATCTGATTGTTTACCATAAAAATTGTGAACACAAAAAAAAGAAGAAGAAGAAGAGAAAAACCAAATAAGGATCGTTTGCCGATCATTGGGATTTGAATGCATGAGTAGCAATAAATCCTGGCCTGCGAGACTTTGTCCTGCGATGGAATTTTTGCATAAACTCCACAGCACATGAATCGGAAATGTTCAACAACGACCCTTTGACCTTTGAATAATAGATTTTAGAGAATTCTTATGGATTTGGGATGAAATATTTTGATACACTCCAGGGAGTTCTATATACGAGAGGAAAAGGTGATGCAAATTGGGTTTGTCGTTGATTATTGTTTCTTGTTTCTTGGGAAAATTGGGAATTTATAATGAAGTTGCCATTTTATTATCTGATGCCTATGCGAAAGAAATTAATTTTCTTACAAATTTCTTGTATGTGTCGGAAGGAGTGCCTAATCGTCAGTTTGAGTGTGAAGGAAATGACAGGACCTACAATGAAGTAGACAATATATGAGGAAAGGCAATAACGTCTTCTTCAACTGTGAGAAATTAAATATCCCGGATTGATGATATCTTTTGTCTTATTGAAAAACGAAAGAGCTGTGCTGAATACTTGATAACTTAACGAGTGTCGGAACTTTGTAAGGTTTTTGTCTGAAATAGCAAAGTAAATGGTTAGAGTTTATATTAGAACTATAGTTTTTTCAGAATTTTCGCGTTAAAGTCGAGTATGTACTAGGGACTGCATTACTACTTCTCCGCCATAATCAAAATAGGAATAAGAACTGGTCCTATGTGGCCTCGTTGTGGTATTCCACGGTAATTGTAGGTTTTAAGTTGAGTGGATAGATATTCGTGGTCATCCTGGCTAGAAATTTTTGATATAGCCTCTTAAAAATAGGTAGGTACCTGGTGCTGAATGGATTTATCCTAAATTCGGGCAGAGTATTGTAAGTGTAGGGAAGAAAATCGGAAATCAAAGCAGTGACACTCTAAGAAAGTCATTAAAACACGAGGGTTCTGGTGCTGGTGCCTTTCTGGAGAACGACGACATACGACTGCACACATCTTTGGGATCATACGCATCCGTTTTCCAAGCGGAGGCTTATGCTATCCTTATGGCCTTGAGCCACGTTACGAATAATGGATGGACGAGGAGGAGTATCTTTGTCTGCAGCGACATCCAAGCTGTGCTTAAGGCCCTTCTCAACCCTCTAACCACTTCGAAAGTGATCCAGGAAGGCAAGAGCTCTCTGAATGAGTCTGAGTCTCAGTTGGGTTCCGGGCCATCACGGCATAACTGGAAATGAAATCGCCAACGAACTTGCTAGGCAAGGATCTCAGACAGCTTTCTCAGGACCTGAACCGTCGCTTGGTCTACCTGCGTCCTCAGTGAGGACTTCAATCAACGATTGGATCTGTGAAGAGCACAACCGTAGATGGCATGCTTCCATTGGATGCAGACAAGCCAAACGTATGCTCCCCAACGTTAGTAAGAAGACTGCAACTTTTTTGCTAGCTCGTAAACGTGTTAGGCTTAAGTGACAACACACTCTGTGAATCTTGTGGAGAAGATGAGGACACCACAGAGCACTTCCTCTGTGAATGTCCTGCTTTTTCTCGCATGAGGTTACAGATACTCGGCGCAGAAATGGCGAGAGCTGGTAACTTAGGCTCCTAACCATGGCAGCCAGCGTCTTTTGACTTTTCTCCGAACATCTTTAAAGCTATAACAAATAGAAGGTTGCTAACTGGTTGTACAATGGACCGGTATTTAGGCCTCAGTGCTCCAGCTGGTATTTTAAAAACCTCCAACAGAAAAAAAAAACGAAAGTCAATGTTTATGGTTCATCACTGAGCAGCAGATGCCTCGATTTTTGGAGCTGGAAGCTAAAAGGAATAAGATTTGGAGGCTTTTACACCCCTTTGTTTTCCTAGTCGCAGGTATATGAGATACCGAACTTTTTTCAATATAATTTTATAAAATTTTTTCAAATACGGGAATCTTCTTCTTCATCCTTTTCCACGTTACGAGCCACTTGTCATCTTAACTGCTTCCCACTAGTGATCCGCTCATAGGGTATACGCCAATTCAAACACGTGAATATGTGAAATTTTTGCTTGTTTCTAGTTTTTTCTTCATAAGCCTTCCAAACCTCACTTAGCAATGAATCTACTTAGTTTTTGACAAACTAAGCCCTCGGTATACCAATTAAGTGGCGTTCCTTTTAAAAAATTCAAACAATAAATCAAATTTGCTCCCTACACATTAAGAAAAATTGTTCTTAACGATCCCCATTAATAAGACTCCAATCCAAAAGGAAATAAATTCTTCGACAAATACCCATGTGTCACATATGGGTATTCTGTCCTACTACCACATCGCGCAACCATGGGATCCGCCGTATTTTCAAAACATTTCAACACACGGCGCTCTTGCTTGTTGACACTTTAGCCCACCTGAGTGCAATTAAGAGACCATCAACGTAATCCGATCGACTCCTTAGTCAACAAAATAAAAAAACAACAACAACAATGCAACAAAACAAACGAGCCTCTTAAAGAGTTGGTAATTTAAGATTTTCCTCGATCCCTCGGTAACGTTGCTCGCTGGTCGTATAACTTCGGTGTTTCGGTGGAACGGATTGAGAAACAAATAGAGCAAGCGAAAGGGGGAAACCCAGTGAATGACAGAATTTATTGGATGCACGCTGATCGAGTTTATACCTACTCGTATATTGTGCGCTTGTAAGCCTTCTCTGCGCTACACGGCCAGCGCACACACTGATGTATCTATACCTCTCGCTGGGAATAGATACAAATTTAGATACATTTGTTCTAATTCTTCAAAAACACAAACGTTTCGAATTGCTTTGTTTTGACAGGCACAATGCCGAACTTAGCAGGGGAATAGGATGATTTTATTTCTTTTCTTTTTATTTCATAGATGCATTTCCAACAATTAATAAAAAAAAAAGGAAGGGATTGAAAAAGGATTCACTTTTGATTTGTTTTGTTTCCGGGAAGAAGGAAACCCATGGAATATCCCATTCCGGTGAACACACGCTGAAACCGCAAAACATCAGGCCAGACCTGGTGTCGTCCGTGTATTCCGAGCCCACATCGTGTACAATTGCGACATCGAACACCTCTCTTAACAACAAGAAACTGACCTCTTGTTGTGTCCTTTATTTCAAGTGTAGGTAGAAAGATAACGTTTCACGAAATAACCGCATAACTGCGTGCGCTTGATGCATCCAACGGGAAATGCAATTCCAAATCTGTTATCGATACGAGTTCGAACAAATTTTTGGTTGATCGTTCTCAAGTGTCCTGTTTGGAATGAGTGTTTGTAATCTGATATCCGAGGAGTACGAAGGAACTAATTAGGCATAAATCGTGATGGTTGGTTTATGTGTGTGGCAGTTTGGTGGGAAAGATTCTGCTCTATTTCCCTATGGAATTTGTGTCGTCCTGTCATTCAATGTAGCTATGAATAATTTGTACAAGATGCGTGGTGGTTACTGCTTTTTCGTTTCATATACCGGTGGATGCTGATAAATATCCTTGGGAAAATTTGAAGGTTTATAGGTTTCAGTTTTTTGTTTTCCCCAAAAATCACGCACTATAGTTGCGGGTAAGTGTTATTTAACCAAAACGACGTAGATAAATTTTATGCGTTGGTGGGATATCCGGGTCATTGGATCAACAATAGGTTTTAGCAGGTGGCTCATGTGATTGGAGTTTTTTGGGCTATGGGAATGCTGTAAATGACTTTACTTTAGTAATGAAACTAGGAGGGTACCTTGCCGGTACGCAAAACGTCTAGGCGAAGATCCCACGGTTAATTTAGTTTTGCTTTTGTAAATAACCATGAGATGGAGATGGAGATGGAATCGAACCACGACCTCCAGCTTAATATCGTAAATTGACAGCTCTCCTTGCTAATGACTTACGACACTCTTAGTAGGTCTTAGCTGTCAAAAGTGGCTGATCCTCTTATAAAACAAATATATCTACTTTTTGTTTTAAGAAGGTGTTTCCATATTCCTTTGGTAAAATATTTTGTAGTTAAGCTCATTGAAGGTAAATAGCATCAGGTCGGAGAACTTTTTTTAAATAAACCAATCCATAGTCTCGGGTGGTAAATGGATACCAGATTAGCTTAGATTAGATTGAGGGCGGGTTGAGCTTGCGCAGCTTTGGGCACTATGCCTATTGTGCCAACCCATGTGAGGTTTCAGGGCAGTTCTTCTGCTCCTGAGTTGAAACAGAAGTTATCAATCTTCTGTGGGTGAGTGAGTTTGAGTTTATCTGGGGGATGACCTCATTTTCATTTTCGAGGCATAATCTACAGATAGGGGTCTGCTACTATCCTCATCTGATGTTTTTTCAGTATATTCTGGGAAAAAGAGGTATTTATTTTTATTTATTTATTTATTTCTTATAAAACTAACACAGTAAGATAAATCTTATAAGGTAGTGTAAGTTTACTATTTAACATTTAGCTCAAATATAGTAATTATGAAATGTTTCAATACTTCAATAATAATTATAAAATGTATCACAAAAAATGAAAAAAAAGGAAGTTAATATACCTAATAGATAAGAAAGAAAAGATTAAGATTGAATGTGAAGATAAAGAAAGAGAGAAGTATGAAAAAGAGGGAAAAAGAAAAAGAAGAAAAGGTTTGAACAGGTTTGGCCAGAAGAGTTACGCCAAGCTTTATTTGATTCTTCCTGCAATAAGACGTTCTTGGCAGTGTTTTTGAAGGTGCTTTTATTTATACCGCAGAAGGGTTCAGGGACGACGAATAGTCCATTTTTGAGCCGTCCGTATACCGGACCGTATTTTGCCTTGAAGGATGATTTGTGTTCTCCCAGTCTTTCCTAGATGACAATGGAGAGTTAAGTTTGAAGTTGTATATGAGAACAATAGCATCCAAGCACATATACTAATGGTATTAGGTCTTTCTAGATTGTTCTTTATCGACAGATGTCCTTTCTGGTTTGGATATGATTTGATGTGTCATTGATGAAAGAGATGGTGTGTCGCCAGTTTAAGTTTTGCTTCCATTTTTATTGAGAGTTGAATTGGTGGTAGTCATACAATTACGTTTAGAGCGTATGTTGGATAGTTGTACGCATGCATCTAGTTAAATAGATGCCAATGAAAGGGGATTTCTAAGGTATCTTTGGGGCTTTAAGGACTAGAAATCCTTTCTTTGCGTTTCGTTAAAAGAAGTTGCTGACAATTTCTTATCTCCTTTTTCGTGCTTGAGGTACGTGTTAAACATTTTCCCTTTTTGTGTTCCAATTAAACGTTTTCGAAAACTACACCAACTTTGCTTTTCGGTTGGATTACTCCTCATTGTTCGGTTTAATTTACTGTTTTCAATATTAAATATTTTCCGAACGTCTATCTGTGCTATGTCCTTTTTTATTGTGACAGCCAATTGTTGGTGGAAAAAACTATTCTCAAATATTTGAAACACGCAGCCTTTTTTAGTAAACAAAAGGTTTAAAAGTTTAGGTTGTTAAATTTGATGGAAGAGTTCTTTTATTTCCAAATATTGTTTGCATTTCCCTTTTCAATGATAACGAATAGTGCTTCCTTTACCCTTCTAATCATCCTGTTATAACACTTTACAAAAAATAATGTGACATCTCGATAACACATTAACAACACCAACCACACGCTTGAACAGTTAAAGGATTACATGCGAGTCACTTTCCCAAAAGACAAACATTGGTGTTTGTCTTTCAAATAATCTCCACTTTACACATTCATCACATGTCAATCTCATAAGACCGTTAGATTTTTTGCACATCCTGCTGTTTGATATCGGACGTTGGATATCTTTTATATTATTCGCATGCGAAAACCCTTTACTGTTTATTTTTATAGATGAAACTTTTTTTTCACACATCACACAATATAATATCACCATCCCTTTGAGGATGAAGCCAAAAATGAGATAAAATCCTTGCCAATCCCTTTAATGGTCAATATCTCACCCTTAAGCTTGTTTTCTGAGCATACAAATCGTAAAGGATATCCCGTCGCGGAAGGGATCCATCTTCACTTTTTGTTAGGTTTTGTTTTTTTGTTCTTGAGTAACCCTTTTTTTAGTTTTGGGATTTTTATAACCCCGTAGATAGTGAATAATCATATTTACCATAATTTTTCAATTTTTACAATACAAACACGTGAGGATCATAATAAAGAAAAAAACTTCTTTCGTTCATAGGACACCGTCTATCAAACTATACAGGCCTTTAAGAAAACAACCATCATTCAATGCCAAATTGCTTGCGAAGACAGCACAGGAAGAAATAAAATTAATGACATTCTTGTGTCTCTTCCATCAAAATGCCTTCTGGAAGAATGTTTGACCATCACGGACAGATGGTCATGCTAAGGTCAACAGTTTTCTATTGTTGAATGCGCGTCATATTTTTGCTACCCCTTGTTGCATCCTTTTGTCTAGTGCGTTTTGCATCTTAAAATCAGTCCTTAAAGATTTCCATATAAGCAAATAGTGGCATATGCATCTTTTAGGGTGGCGAAATGATGCTGAGGAGGAACAATAAATTCTGGCTAAGATTTTGATCTTAGGTCAACAAGAAAACTGCACGATAGACCGATGTTGCATTGTCCGACAAAAGTTATTTGCATTTTTAGGGGAGTCGAATGAATGAAGGTCATAATTGCGTCGGATTAGGTCATATTGACTCAAGGGTTATCAATTTTATTTGTGCAGTTTTATTTGTCTGTTGCACGAAACTTCTGTGACTTTTTGCAATATTTACACTCGAAAGGTCGCTGGGAACCCTGTCCATTTGCCTATAAATTATGAGGACTCAATAAAAAGTCAAGGATATTCTTTGTTTTTCCCACGGACGCCTATGAGGTTATCAAAATTTAAACGCCTTATAAATGGAGTTAAAAATTCATAAGCGCCACAATTTAAACAAAATATCTAAGTGCCTCTTCGAAAAGAACAACTGCAGCCTTAATCGACATGGCCAAAGCAACACACCGACCAACTATCAATTACCATCGTTAATGCCGTTTATTTACGAGTTTCCCCTTTTTTGTCAACTCTGCTAGCCGAGAAAATAACTTCCGCTGGCAGGAATCCTGAGAAATCCTTTTCGGCGTTTAAATGGTGTAGTTCCAATATTTTATCGACATGAAATCAAATTAGTGTTTCACAATTCTCTTACCTTAATTACTTACTGCGAGGAAATTACCGACAATCGTGTAAGGGATAGCAACACCTGCAAATTGGCAACTTGGGAATCCTTAGGGGCGATGCATTAATTGCGATATACCTACGACGGACGCGAAAGGGTGACTTGTTGTGAATAAACCCTTTTCTGTTTGATATCACTGAAAGAAGGTAATAAAGTTTGTCACACAGATCGAAGGGTTTCGATAAATTGAAGTCACGAACGCACCGAAGTGGAACCAATCGTAGGAGCGGAGCTATACAACATAATATCGGTTTACCTTCAAGGCTACACCAACCGGTGCTTCCCTTGCAAGTTGTAATGGTGTCGATGACGCGTATCAATGTTTGGATAGAGTTGGTAATTTGAGGAGAATTAATAAAGCGTCAAAGAGTTATGAATTGATTTTGATTGGATTTTCCTGATTATGTGCGGTAGTTGGCAATTGAGTGGAGCATATGTCACTTGATTATCATTTTATTGATCGTTTGAGAGGTGAAATCGAAGGGTTACCGTTTGTGAAGGAATATCCTTAATAGTCTGTTCAGCAAACAAATAGTTTGGAACGGTAGTGCATAGTTGAGAATCAAAGCAAGTAAGAGAGTTTTTTTCTAGTATTTTGCAATTCTTATAGTTTGAGAAAGCAACAGTTGCTTGCCGCAAAGGACATTTTAACGACTCTAGAATTGGTCTTGCTTTGGCTTGAGTCAAAACTGCCTTCAATTTGCTGATTTCGTTAAAAAGCTGACTGCTCCATAGTCCACTGTCTCGACTGATAGTTAATCTGCTCATGTGTAGCTTTTCTTGTTGTACAAACCATAATTTAGGCTAAAGACCGTCCAAAACCCCACCATGCCTTCAAACAAACCTGCTAGGATCCAACCAAAATGATCAATGAATCCACGAAGTCACTTTTGTCCCAGTTTTTATGTCAGTAATTCAAGTTGTTTGCCTGTCACCATATGTCACTAGTAACAATAGAGAAAATTAATTTCCAACCTACCCCCTGAGTGGGTGCTAATTGCATTTCATTGGCCACCCGCTCTGTTAAACAAGACCACGATGATAAATGGATATCCTGATCCAATAAATTAACAGTCACTCAGCGCTTTTGTGCGGTGTCCAATGCAGTGTCCTGATTATTTGACGCCATATCACACACTGACACACATGAAAGTTCATCGATTGTGAAACTTTTGTTTGGTGTCACGCGATACGAATATATACGAGTGTAGCTTAGGGATGACATTTCTCCGATAGCCCATCCATTGACCAATAAGTTCTTCTTTCACTATGAGCATTCTTTATGCAAGTCCTTCTTTTTTTACTACGCTCGGCCCTCTTTTGATACCGAAATCAATGAAAATGGACATTCGTGCCGAAAACTTTTCAACACGAAAATGTCAAATGGCATAATTGGCTTCATGACGAAGTCGGCCAATGGTCACTGGTCATATAGCAATGTAGGGAACTCAACTATGGAAGAGGGTTAGATTATGTGAACGACACAACGACGGCGACGGCTATACGACGACGATGACCAACGACACGTATAGCCTGGTTATCAGATTAGCTGCCAATGGAAGGTATTCTATGAAAACGTCAACTAAGTAAAGTGACTTTTTGTGTTAATCGAAAGCAATTAATTACCGATGGCGATGGACGATATGTCAAGACATGAATTATTGAATAAAACGTGCAGTTTGGTGCAGAGGTTCCATTTCAAAACGCTAATCATATGGTGGCGAGAGTTTAATTGGTAGTGGGCGGCCTTTGGTCGTTTTGGGGCCTAGGGGCGGTTAAGAGGCTCGAATTATTTAAATTGTTTATGTTCGTGTTCATAAGGGAGCTTTTAATGGATTTTACAAGAAGAAAAAAACTATTCAGTGAACAACATTTCAGCTTCAGTGAGAATATAAAGAGACTTCATGATGCCAAAAACAGGACGAAACACTCCTTGATGCTGTAGGGATGGTTTTTTTTTTTGCGAAAAGTGTAACAAGGCAGTGGTATAGCGTGCTATCTTGCTTGGCACCAGGGCGAGAGATCCATTTTTCCGTTCCCATTCAATACTTAAAAGAAATTTCGAGACATCATTTAACAGACAATGAGATATCTTTTATTGAAGGTCAAATAGGATCAGCAGTTTGACAAACAGATTCTACGGGCCTTACGAGGAGCGATGTCGAGAACAACTTTTTCAAAATCAATATTTGCAGCCAATTCTTGTTCAATTGACAGTATAGCCAAGTTTGATAGTCTAGTGGAGCTCATAGTGGATCTGCCTTTTTTTAACTTCGAAAAACTTCTGTCACAACTAACGACACTAATTGCCAAGCCAAATATTATACGAATCAAGATTACTCTATATTTGGAACCGAAGGTCCCAGATTCAGTTTTAATGAACTGGAGAAGATCCAGCGGTTATATCTTATATCTTCCTTTGAGTCAGAACTAGCGATAAACTGCTGGAAACGCTTCCGCTTCATCTGAAACTCGTCCGAGTCGATGTCTTCTAATACATGGGAAAGATCACAGTCGTACGTGATGTCCAAAAGTCTCGCTGGCGGCGTCAAAAATACGAACTTGTCCGCTACTCCTTAAATTTGCTGGATTCAAGTCGTCATTTCTTGAATGATCTTGTCAAATGAAGCGAAAATATTTCAACGGAGCAGGAATGTGCTCGTGAGACAATGTTGAATCTGTGGATTGATCGCGAAACATGTGTTTTTTCCTGCCGAATACTTCTAGTTTTAAGATCGATTCCTAGCTTTTCGCAGAGAGTCTTATCAAAGTCGATTGCGGCTTGAATGAAACGGTCTCTCTGGTCTCCACAAGGAGTGCTTTTGAATTGCAAAGTTTCAAAACAAACTTAGCCACACTCAGTCCTCGTTGCTGCAGGTAAATATGTTCGTCGTCTTCTCCAGGTAGCACTGCAGCCCAAAAGCCTAGAAAAGTGAGTAAGCTGAATGCTTGAATAGCTGTCAGAAGAAGGTTAGATTAGGTAAGGTTAAAGTGGCTAGATTAGGTAAGATTAGATTAAATAAAATAAAATAAATAAATAGGGTGGCGCAACAGAGCGACGAGCTCCTGGGCCTAGCGCATTTCTCATAACCATGCCTTGTGAGGGAATGCAGGGGACCGGGACGGGACAGGAGACGGCTGACACACTTAGGCCCGTTGGGCCCATTGTCGTACGACGTATGTATATGTATCCTCATTCTAATGGAACCATTTTGAGCTTACAATGAAGCGGGAGAGACACAGGGCGTTGATGTGAGTAAGATCATTAGCGTCATCAAAGAAGTACGAACCTAGGTGTATCCTACGTTTGTGAGCTAAGGCGGGTCATGATGTCAAAAGAAGACTGGCTCCCGATCTTGTTTCGAAAGATTGAGATGAATCCGTCTATTCTTCCAGTACCTTAAGATCTTATTGAAAGTTTTTCAGCGTCTTGAAATCTTATCATGTCAAGCGCTCCAACGCGTTTCAGTGACTCATTTGACTGCTTAATCTGTGACGGCAACCAAAGCGTTGTTCCTTCGAGCAGCTGATGTTGAAAAGAAGCCAAACGCTTCTCCAAAAGACTTGGTGTCTACTCAAATGACTTTTGTAGAAGCTGCATGGACGAGGAGGAAGAGGAGACAACCCAACATCTCCCTTGCTCATGCCCTGCACTTGCTAACAGACGGAAAGGTCACCTAGGTGAATACTTTTTCGACGGCACCAGCGATTTAGCTAATAAAGACCTAAAAGTCTCTCCCTGGTATCACAATGGACCCTCTGTGGTCTAAGTGTGTCGGTGTCCGTATACCAGCAGCCACATCTAACCTTACCTATAACCAGACACTACTGTGGCAGCGTTTTCGTAAACCTGTCCTGCCAAGTTCTGTGTATCCAGTCCGCCTGATGCTATCTTCGCGACTATTTCGTTGCTGAAATCTTTTTCATTTCTTCCATTTGGTTCGAAGAAGTTGATTAAAGATTCTACCACCTTTTCTACTTCAACATGTACCTACGTATCGAAGAACCTGGATAATTTGGTCTTTGTGGATTGTGGGAGATGTCTGGGGTGCTGTCAAAGATTACGCAATAACATTTATCTTCTTGAATGCGACGAACGATGGTGGATCGAAATTTATGTCATTGTTGTTTGTTGACTTGACAAACGTGCAGTCATGAAATACACGATCTCTACTCTACCCGTTTCACCGGCGGCATTTTGCAGACCCCGAACTTAACGCCGTACTGCAGTCCGGACCGGGCCACCCATCCACCTACTTACTTCCCCGCCTCCACCCCACCTTCACTACGCCACTGTAATAAGGTCAAAATAGGTACACAGATAAATGATTTTCTTGATAGAAGCGGATATCACCTTTCGCGAGGAATTGGCAAGAATTCACACTGTGAAAAACACTTTCTAAATTAGCCTTTCGGAATTATTGGTCCTGGAAATGCATTAGGCCCCGAGGATCCCATAGCTCTGTTGTGTCACCCTATTTATTTATATTCACTACTTCAAATTCGTGTAAGCGTAAGTCAGGATTTTTGGCGGAAATTGTTGTTTTTAGTAAGAAAATGAGACGCAGCAAATAAAAGAACTTCCCGACAGAAAAGCCGCAGCATAAAAATGAATATTGATATACGTCAATTAATTGTGATTTTTATGCTCCATTTTTGTACTGGTCCTGGTCATATCAAACCGGAAGCAGCTTTCAGATTGCAACTTTTGGACAAAGAAGTAAGTTTTGACTGTCTGTCTCTACACTCCGTTTGAAAAAGCACTTAAAGGATGTCAGAGCGAATGAATTAAACTTTTAAGGTCAACTGTTGGGACTATTAGCCAAATATAGAGACCCTCTCACTGAGCTCCTGGGAAATTTGTACGTTTTCAAACTAAAGATACAAAATAGATCCTCTTTCACTTGAAGAGTTTTCAAAACGGTTATTCTCATTCGAAGTTGAAACTCTTACCTTGTCTTGGCAGTTTGCTTATGTCTTCACATCCCTTGCTCTTTGCACAAAGAACTTTCAATCTTTAAAGAACAATACATACATCAAATCACCTTTATGGAAAAAATATTGTGTGGTTAATCGTTAATTGCTTCATATGAGTGTTTTAGGGATCGAACTGAAGCCGTTTCTTGTTTTGATTAGTTTTATTGTAGGTTACTAGGTCAACGCAGGCGACACTCAACGATATTTAAAGAAAAAGAAAGAGAAATTGTATCTTTTTCCAACCGTGTTTGCTTACTTCCCCTTCGTTGTCACAAATTGCAATCATTGCACCAAAGATCAAAGATCCCAAATCAGAACAAAAACAAAACCTCATTCTTTAGGAGAAGAAAGAAAAAGTGAAACCAATACTTTCACTCAAACCCATCGACCCTGCACCGATTGTCTCAATCAAACAAAACAAAACAAATCAAACCCACTCGTTCGTTCAGCGATTTAATTGATTGCTTGTTTTATTTTCCAACCAATTTCCAATCATTCAATAAACCACGGCTTACACGTCACGGATCGTCAACGTCCCTTCAAGCGCGCGGAAATTTGTCACTCTCCCTGGATGACGACGGAGAAAAATTCCCACACTCGTGAAGAAGGACTCTCGCCTTGTATAGATCTCCCCTATTTCGTGATGCAAAGTGAATGTGACTTTTGATTTGTTTCCTTTTTTTTGTCCTCGAAATAAAACAACACGAATTAGTTTACCGAACCGCCAAGGATAAATCAGGGAAATACAATTGCAGGTGGCTTGTCTCAATTCGATGTGTGTGCATGTTGTGCGTTCATCGAAAAGACTTTCATGCCGGTAATGCCACATTTCCGGGTCAAGAGGTTTTTCCGGAGGGATGTGAAAACCCTCGCATAGAACGACGGCCTCCAAAAATAATAGTTTTTGTTTTTCAAAACAGGGGTGCTATGCTTTCTCGTAAAAAACAATAAACAACCCTCGAAGTTATTAAATTTTCAAACCCTTGAAATAGCATTTCAATAGTTTCTTCTTATCTCGTTATTTATTTTCATAGTTCTTATCACTTTTTGAACAATTTTCTAAATTAAAATCAAAGGTCAACGTTGTACGTGATAACGCATCTCAATTTCTTTAGATAGCTTAATTTCCATATAGAGAGAGAGAGGCTGTTATGGCATCCATTAGCAAAAGGCCATCATAATTGTAACCCTTTTTTGTTTGGATGTAACCTTTACCTGACCGAGCTGCAAAAAGGCATCAACCATAAAGCAGATGGTCAGCTTCTTTCAACGGGACACAATCCTTCTGCCTTCTTATTCATCCCTCTTTGCCAGTCTTAAGGATGGCATTGGCATGCACATAACTTTACTCCGTTCAGGATTATTGATTACGCAAAGTGGACACGAAGGACATTAGACACTGCTATATTTTCTTCTTGGACTAATGATAAGGTGTTGACCATTAACAAAGAAGCAACGGTCAGTCGCACATTAGGCACACTGGACACAATGAAAAGAAAAGGATTATTTTGCCAAGAGATTTGTGTGTATACCTGGGCTGTTGTGTGTACGATAAGTGTATGGTTTTTTGTCCATTGTTGCATATGTTATTAAAGGATAAATTACTTAAAGGACATTGATCGGGTGTCTGTGTCCATAGGGTTTTTGTGTCCAGTTTGCGAAGATGAAGCTCGTGAGAAAGTCGACGACCCAAGGAGGGAAAGTGTTAGGAAGGATATATTGTTATGGCATTGAGATTTTCTCTCTCACTAGGTACCTACATATTTTTTGTTTTGTTTTCTTAATGATGTCCGGCCAAGGATTAAGCCGAAAATTAATGATTCTTGACGAACGATATGCCAGAGAGTAAGACGTCGAATTGGTGTGAAAATGTTTTGTGATTTTAGATTTGATTAATTGATTGCGCTTTTTATTTGGTGAGGACTATGCACGAAGGAATGCCAGCAAAAAATTGTAACTGTTCTGACCGTTATGCTTATTTTTGAAATTAAAAATACAACACAACCTTAGGATAGGAAGACGGTGGTTCTTTTTCTTTCGAGGCTTCTCTTACTTTGACATTGAATAGGAAATTTTCCAATGGGCCCTGGTACATACTAATTGTCAATCGACAAAGTGGGAAGAGTGGAAAAATGCAGAGCATCAATAAAACTACATATGTCGCTAGATTGACAATCTGCTTTTGGCTTCTATAACAAGGCAAGTCGTAACAGTTTGGAACTACGAATGCTAAAAAGGAAGCATAATAGACGATAGACGCCCTTGTAGTGAATGTTTTACCATGAAATATTTTACAATTCATAAATTTACTGACAAGATCTGAATATCTGTTGTAAAATTTTCAATACGAAGATGTTTTTAGTCCTTTTTTAAGGCATTCGTTGTCCGACATGCGCAGGTGTGATTTTGAAACAAGATGGTGTGGAAAGAAAAGACCCTCGTTCAATTTTTTGTTGAGTCTTAGTTTTTGGAAGCCCAATACTTTATATTGGAATTTGGTGCATACCGATCGACTCCCTACTTGAAATGCTCAATTGATCTAACATGCACGCCCAACGTATGCCGATGAAGTCGCCGGCTGTGCTCTCGGTTGGATTCAGCCTCCAAACTATCTGTTCCACAGAAACTTGACTGACACCCGATGTGTTAGAAAGGTTCTCTTCGTCACACCTCTTAAAACCGAGACGTCTTCACGAGATGTAGAAAATTGACTGGTTTGACCAAACTTACACTTAAGGGCGTGGACTTTCGCTTTTTAAAAAGTCAAACGTCTTGGAGAAGTCCTAGACAACAAGATTCTTTGGTCTTCATGTGGAGTCGAAAACTGCTAAGGCACTGTCAGTCTTCTGGTCATATAAGTGAACCTTTCGCAAGACATGGCGTCTGTCACCGAAAAGGGTCCTTCGGATCTGGCGATGGTGCCTTTGTAGAGAGCAATAATATACGAATCCATGCATCAATAGGAACATAAGCATCCTTATTTCGAGCGGAGGCGTTTGCTATCCCAATGGCTATAAGCTACGTTATAGAGAATAGCTGGATGGGGAGAAGTATTTGTGTTTGCCTATGAGAACCAAGCTTAGGCTCTACTCAAGCCTCTAGGTTAGGTAAGATTACGATAGGTTGTATGTGGCTGCCAGGATATGGAGACCGACACACTTAGACCACAGAGGGTGCATTGTGATAAAACTGAGACCAGAAAGTTATTCACCCTCTGGTTCCCATCTATAGGGGATTAGAGAGCTGATCGCCCTCTAATCGAACCTGGACCAACAAATTAATCACCTGTTAGTCAAACCATTGAGAACTTCCCATGGAAAGGGAGAGACTTGTTACCAAAATCGCTGGTTTCATTAAAAAAAGTATTCATTTATGTGAGTTTTCCGTCTGTTAGAGAGCCCAGGGCATGAACAAAGTAGATATTGGACTGTTTTCTCCTCCTCCTCGTCCATGCAGCTTCTTAAAAAGTCATTGGAGTAGACATCAAGTCTTTCGGCGTCTTTAATAGGCAGTGTCCTGTAAGGACACCAAAGGTGGAGTTAACATTTAGACGATTTAGATTCCCTTTGAGAGCGACTTGAGGCTTGACTGTCCGAGAAGATACTAATATCCGTGGAGGATACAACGTTTTCTCTGAGCCAGGACAGGACTTCTCTTATTAACCCTAACTAGCTGTTTGGAAAATTAAAATGCTTTTTTAGGACTAAGTGAAACCACAGTCTGGGAACCCTGTGGAGAAGATAACAAAATCGTGTAGCACTTCCTCTGTGAATGTTCGGTACTCTCTGGTATTCAGGTTACAGGTGGTGCCCCTGGCGTAATGATTTGCATGTCTGCCATCTCTATGTATCACCTTTCGCGAGGAATTGCCACGTCCTCGGATAGGTAAACTCACTGCCATGAAAAGCACCCTCTCAATAAGCCATTCGAACCGGCAAAAAATTTTAGGTCCCCTCCATTCTGCCACATGTCATGGTTGCGAGAAACGCGCTAAGCCAACGGCCTTTCCGCTCTGTTGCGCTGTTGTACGAAGGTTACACAGATACTCGGAGCAGACATGCTGAGAGCTGGTAATCTAAGCTCTTCATCTTGGCAACATTTTCAATCTTTCAATCAAGAAAGCTATAACAAAAGAACGTTGCTATTGGGTAGTACAATGGAGCAGTGTTTAAAGGTTTGAGTGCTCCAGCTAGTATTTGAAAGCCTCAGACAAAAAATAAGCTATTAGCTCGAAGTGGTTCAGGGTCCAGTGAATTTCTTTTAAACTAAGAAAGCCTGAGAAAAAACCCAATTGTTTGATGGTCCCGAAAGGCAAGGTGAGAGAGCGAAGGGGAATCACCCTTCGAGATGGTCTCATTGGATTTTACTGAGAATTGAACCCCATCCTTCTATGTAAATGTTCGGCACCCAAACTCTTGCATCACAAATACCACGGGTTTGTCGTAGACCAAAAATATGTGTTGAAATATATGAGGAGCTGTTGAGGAATTCAAATTTCTTTTATTGAACATTTCGATATTTCAACACACAAAATTCTGTACCAAAAAGAATTTGTAAAAAAAACCCTCCCAGATGCAATTCTTCAAGAAAAAAAAAAACTCAGCTAAGAAAATCAAACACAATCACTAGCTCAACCACATTCAAGAGTCAATCACCAAAGAAACTCTTGCCACCATTAGTTAACTTCGGTTTTGATTGATTTCAATTAATCTTTCAGACGAGAGCGTAATTAATCACCGAACACTTTAATATGGTTAACATGTTGCCCTTCACAACATACCACTTGGACTCCACCATCACGGCTGCGGTTCCTTTTCTCCAACTCTTTGTTAGCCAGTTAGGCAGCCAACAGGTCGATTTGTTAAAGCTCTACACAGATACACGTCTAAGTGCATATATCACTCAGTGGTTGTTAGATTTCCAATTTATTGAGTTATGCGATGGACTTTGGTGAGTTGTCCGTTTGATGATTAATTTTGTCTCCTTTTTTTTGTTTTTTCTTTTCGTTTGGTTTTGCTGGTTTTTGCAAAACTATAAGGATTCTCTGCTGCTTACTAATCCAACTATATTGTGTTTCACATGTGTTGATCCATTAATTCCAAAGGGTATACTCAATCAATGCTCCTTTTTTGTATATAGAAGCATGTCCTGGCCAACCTACCGTTGATCTGAATCTAAAGGTGGGCGACACAAAAGGGGTTAGCTTTCATTTATGTGTCGAATTTGGCTTTACCACCCTAAAACGGTGTGTCAGAAATTTTATGGTCTTCCATCATTTCACGTGCGGTTCGGCATTGAATACAACCCTTTCCTTGGTGGGTAGAGTTATTATATCGCGATGGTGGATGGTTTCAATACATATACGGTAATCACTGTTAACTCCTTTTATGTGCTACCAACAAAGCTAACCCAACCAGTGGAATATACTGAACTTTGTTGAAATTAATAATTTCGAAAGTGTCGTCGCCATGGCGTAAGCGTAATGCCGGTATCTTTTTCCTAGCCCCAAGGGCATGATCCATAATTTCGACATGATACTCAGTTTGTGTTGTGTTGATTCGTATGCAAGAACAGCAGCCGTCGGCAATAACGTTGAGGATATGATCGAGCATGTGACTTTTAATTAATTGAAAACGAGGTGATGTACGAGAAGTTTTGTGAGAATTATAACGAATGAGTTGCAACGAATTGCTTCCTTTCGATGAAGTCACCGTTTGAGTTCCAGGAAACCTTTAAGTAAATTGGTTTTACAGGAGCAGTTGCTCCTGGAACATCCAGATTTTTGAAAACAGAGAAGCATAGGTATTACTTACTTAAAGGTGATGTCGAAGCATCACAGCTAGAAATTGCCACCTGAGCTACGATCCCATTTTCATAATTAATTCAACTCTAGGATTCAAAGTAATTCTCCAAGGAGTCTGTGTTTTCGATGGAGGTCTATTTTGGTAGTTAAGTGAGTTTAATTTTTTTCTCTTTTTAGTGAAGAAGTTGCTTTCATTGACTATCAAATTAGATTAGATTATCCTGCCATAGGTTGAGCTGGGCACTACTGCGGGCGTAAAGTTGAAACTTTTTGTAGATATTGAGGTTTAAAGAACTTGGGTAGGTGGTTAAGTGGTCAACCTTCTTAAAGTCATACATTTTTCATATGACGATGATGATTTGAGGTCACAATATGTGGAATTATGATGTTTTAGACTTTCAAATCATAAAGATTCTTCCGACAGCAATGAGCACCTACTGCTACTCATTTGCGTCCCTAGTTTAGACTGATTTTTTGTTACCTAATTAAGTGAACTTCACCGTCACGGTTTCTTTAAAGAGTATAGTACCATACCAAAACAAAACAACTTAAGTAGTATCTCTTCATTGGGGGAATAATCAATCAATTTTCATATGTTTTTTTTTCGTCTTTTTTGTAGACTGTGTTACATAAATTTTGATCATAAATTATCTTTCGGAGAAACATGATGTATTCATTATAAAACTTACTTTCTTTGACCTTTTTACGTTTAGCTTCTTTCAGTTTTAATGACGAAAGGTGGTAACCTGTGAACCGTCAAACTACTGAAGAAAACCATCAGTGAATGCAAATGAATGTTTATTGCTTCAAACAAGTGGAGTCTTGGTTGGATATTTCTTGTAATCTGAGTTTTAGTCTAAACAAGTTGCCGTATTTGAAGAAAAAATAATCTTGATTCAGACAGTCGGTTACGTTTAAGATATTCGATAGAAAAAATACTAACAATATCACAGTAGGTGTACCCCAAGGAAAAGACTAGAGGCCTCTACTTTTTACCACAGTACTGTAAGTATCGTGTAAGTTGTAAGTCTAAAAATAATCCAGGCCCAGTATATGAAAAGCTTTAATATCAGCTATCTATGATCAATGGTAAAACAAACTGTGTTAACTATACATTAGACAACCTTAGTCATGCAATAAGTGTAAGGTGGATAAAACACAAACCGCCGTATTAATAAACGCGGAATAGCTGGGCTAAGCCTTATTCCATGGATTAAGTGGAAAATGGTATAATGGTGGCTTTAATTAAATGGAAAATGGTATAATGGTAACTTAATCCATGGAATAAGTATTTCCCAGTTATTCCGCGTTTATTAATACGGCGGAAAGAGTATAGGAGAAAGCTGACGGCAACTGAGATGAAAATGCTCCGCATGACAACAGGATTAACTAGGCTCGATTTTATTAGAAGTACCATATCCTTGGAGGCCTTTAAGTTCCACATATGCTTTTGCTTTCCAGCCGCGGTTTCGCTCATCGGTTTAGTTAAGGTCTTTCTGAAGAAAAACACGAAGCTTCAGGGTAAAAAGTCTTCAAGACCCGTGTTTAAACCGCAACAAAAATCCCTTAGACTATTTAATCAATAAACTTAATTCTAAGCTGCGGTGGTTTACAACCCATAGGGTAGATAAGGTCTCCTCTCCTCCCCTTGTTGTTTGGAAAAAAAAGGCAATAGTGCTGGTAGATCATCAGGTTTGTTTGCGGCCCCTGGTGGCAGGAAATAGCTCCGTTTAATCAGCAGGTTTGCCTCATTAGATTAAGTTTTGTTTTTATTTCGCTAAGTTTTATATACAATTGACTTAAAACTAGGCTTATGACTAACTATTACTAGGTTGTTGGCACAGAAGGGGCCTAACTTATTTCTACTGTCTAAAGGGATGGTTTTTATAAAATAAAATACATATTTTTGTCTACTTAATCTACTACATGAAAATAAAATAAAATAAAATAAGAATGGCGTGACTTAAAGTTTTGAAAAATAAAATAAAAATAATATGAGCTCCATGGCTCATCCCCTGTCGTGTCCACTGTCTGCTTTTTCGTAGAAAGGTCTTCCTTCGTTAAACAATACATCATGGAATCTGGCATCGATGAGTGCTCTTGGGAGTAGATACCTATGGCTGGTGTTAATTTCTTCCTGCAGTAGCTGTTGCACTTCTGGGTTTGAATGTCCTTCGAGGTTCCTCAAGATTCGGCTGGATAGCTATATATGTCTATTGGTACCATGTCAGCTGCCTCGTATACCATCTTAGTTGGCCAGTACTTCCTCGTGAGGGGGTTCCTATGAAGTCCAGTGCAAACTCTGAGTATTTTCCTCTCGAAGAGCTTGATTTTCTTCATGGTTGACGGTGAGATGGTGAACCAGACCGGGCAGGCATATGTGATGACGGGCCTGATGAGCTGCTTGTACAGGAGTAGTTTTGTTGTCTTGCTGAGTCCATACTGTTTCCTTAGTAGAGGATATACCAGGTGAAACGCGAAACTGGCGCGTTTCAAGATAGCTGTGGCGTGTTTGTTGAACTTCATCCGGTGGGTGAAGTTTACACCCAGGTATTTGGCACTGTCCTTTGTTGTGACAACTGTGTTATCTGGAGCAGGTTTCGCTGGTTTGCCTCCGGAACTTAAGGAAGCTATATAACTATTGGCGAAGAAACTGCATGTGAGTTATATTCTGCGAGTAAACGCTTCCCTAAATTATTCTTGCTGTTCTGACGGTATATTTTTAGTTCATTTAGCATTGTGCATAAAGTACATGGTTAGTGAGAATTATAACGAATGAGTTGCAACGAATTGCTTCCTTTCGATGAAGTCACCGTTTGAGTTCCAGGAAACCTTTAAGTAAATTGGTTTTACAGGAGCAGTTGCTCCTGGAACATCCAGATTTTTGAAAACAGAGAAGCATAGGTATTACTTACTTAAAGGTGATGTCGAAGCATCACAGCTAGAAATTGCCACCTGAGCTACGATCCCATTTTCATAATTAATTCAACTCTAGGATTCAAAGTAATTCTCCAAGGAGTCTGTGTTTTCGATGGAGGTCTATTTTGGTAGTTAAGTGAGTTTAATTTTTTTCTCTTTTTAGTGAAGAAGTTGCTTTCATTGACTATCAAATTAGATTAGATTATCCTGCCATAGGTTGAGCTGGGCACTACTGCGGGCGTAAAGTTGAAACTTTTTGTAGATATTGAGGTTTAAAGAACTTGGGTAGGTGGTTAAGTGGTCAACCTTCTTAAAGTCATACATTTTTCATATGACGATGATGATTTGAGGTCACAATATGTGGAATTATGATGTTTTAGACTTTCAAATCATAAAGATTCTTCCGACAGCAATGAGCACCTACTGCTACTCATTTGCGTCCCTAGTTTAGACTGATTTTTTGTTACCTAATTAAGTGAACTTCACCGTCACGGTTTCTTTAAAGAGTATAGTACCATACCAAAACAAAACAACCTAAGTAGTATCTCTTCATTGGGGGAATAATCAATCAATTTTCATATGTTTTTTTTTCGTCTTTTTTGTAGACTGTGTTACATAAATTTTGATCATAAATTATCTTTCGGAGAAACATGATGTATTCATTATAAAACTTACTTTCTTTGACCTTTTTACGTTTAGCTTCTTTCAGTTTTAATGACGAAAGGTGGTAACCTGTGAACCGTCAAACTACTGAAGAAAACCATCAGTGAATGCAAATGAATGTTTATTGCTTCAAACAAGTGGAGTCTTGGTTGGATATTTCTTGTAATCTGAGTTTTAGTCTAAACAAGTTGCCGTATTTGAAGAAAAAATAATCTTGATTCAGACAGTCGGTTACGTTTAAGATATTCGATAGAAAAAATACTAACAATATCACAGTAGGTGTACCCCAAGGAAAAGACTAGAGGCCTCTACTTTTTACCACAGTACTGTAAGTATCGTGTAAGTTGTAAGTCTAAAAATAATCCAGGCCCAGTATATGAAAAGCTTTAATATCAGCTATCTATGATCAATGGTAAAACAAACTGTGTTAACTATACATTAGACAACCTTAGTCATGCAATAAGTGTAAGGTGGATAAAACACAAACCGCCGTATTAATAAACGCGGAATAGCTGGGCTAAGCCTTATTCCATGGATTAAGTGGAAAATGGTATAATGGTGGCTTTAATTAAATGGAAAATGGTATAATGGTAACTTAATCCATGGAATAAGTATTTCCCAGTTATTCCGCGTTTATTAATACGGCGGAAAGAGTATAGGAGAAAGCTGACGGCAACTGAGATGAAAATGCTCCGCATGACAACAGGATTAACTAGGCTCGATTTTATTAGAAGTACCATATCCTTGGAGGCCTTTAAGTTCCACATATGCTTTTGCTTTCCAGCCGCGGTTTCGCTCATCGGTTTAGTTAAGGTCTTTCTGAAGAAAAACACGAAGCTTCAGGGTAAAAAGTCTTCAAGACCCGTGTTTAAACCGCAACAAAAATCCCTTAGACTATTTAATCAATAAACTTAATTCTAAGCTGCGGTGGTTTACAACCCATAGGGTAGATAAGGTCTCCTCTCCTCCCCTTGTTGTTTGGAAAAAAAAGGCAATAGTGCTGGTAGATCATCAGGTTTGTTTGCGGCCCCTGGTGGCAGGAAATAGCTCCGTTTAATCAGCAGGTTTGCCTCATTAGATTAAGTTTTGTTTTTATTTCGCTAAGTTTTATATACAATTGACTTAAAACTAGGCTTATGACTAACTATTACTAGGTTGTTGGCACAGAAGGGGCCTAACTTATTTCTACTGTCTAAAGGGATGGTTTTTATAAAATAAAATACATATTTTTGTCTACTTAATCTACTACATGAAAATAAAATAAAATAAAATAAGAATGGCGTGACTTAAAGTTTTGAAAAATAAAATAAAAATAATATGAGCTCCATGGCTCATCCCCTGTCGTGTCCACTGTCTGCTTTTTCGTAGAAAGGTCTTCCTTCGTTAAACAATACATCATGGAATCTGGCATCGATGAGTGCTCTTGGGAGTAGATACCTATGGCTGGTGTTAATTTCTTCCTGCAGTAGCTGTTGCACTTCTGGGTTTGAATGTCCTTCGAGGTTCCTCAAGATTCGGCTGGATAGCTATATATGTCTATTGGTACCATGTCAGCTGCCTCGTATACCATCTTAGTTGGCCAGTACTTCCTCGTGAGGGGGTTCCTATGAAGTCCAGTGCAAACTCTGAGTATTTTCCTCTCGAAGAGCTTGATTTTCTTCATGGTTGACGGTGAGATGGTGAACCAGACCGGGCAGGCATATGTGATGACGGGCCTGATGAGCTGCTTGTACAGGAGTAGTTTTGTTGTCTTGCTGAGTCCATACTGTTTCCTTAGTAGAGGATATACCAGGTGAAACGCGAAACTGGCGCGTTTCAAGATAGCTGTGGCGTGTTTGTTGAACTTCATCCGGTGGGTGAAGTTTACACCCAGGTATTTGGCACTGTCCTTTGTTGTGACAACTGTGTTATCTGGAGCAGGTTTCGCTGGTTTGCCTCCGGAACTTAAGGAAGCTATATAACTATTGGCGAAGAAACTGCATGTGAGTTATATTCTGCGAGTAAACGCTTCCCTAAATTATTCTTGCTGTTCTGACGGTATATTTTTAGTTCATTTAGCATTGTGCATAAAGTACATGGTGGTACAACGTACCAAAAGGCAAAGCAAGTAACAGGTAACACACTTCGTTACACAGCTAAGTCGCAAAACACTTTTTGTATGGCAGTCGCATTACAATCGGAGCAGGACTTGCCAAATCCTCGCAAATGGTGATGCCCGCTGAAAAACAGTTGGAAAATTCTGGGGTACTAACTTGGAAATCCCATAGGTGACAGAAAGACATGGTAAACAGGCTAAGAGAAAACTTGCTGAGAATGGGATCTCCCTTTGCTGTTACCCTAAACTGCTCGTAATTTAGTTTTTATGGAATAAAATTTTCTGAAGGATTGTATCTTACCGATCGCTTAAGTTTTTCAGCTTAGCACAACCGTCAAAGCCTTCGTCAGTGCTATATAACATCACACTTTATAGTCTCATCTCGTGACTAACAAGCTGCTAGCGTTTCTGTCCATAATAAAAATACTAGCCCCCAGTCCACTGTCCACTCAAAAGGAATGACGTGGTTTTTGTTATGGATACATATTTTTTTTTTTTAATTTTTTTTTATTTAATTTAAATGTACAGAAATGTATAACAAACAAAAGATAAATAAAGCACGGCTGTTAGGCCGTCTGCCGTTTTCTCAAAGTTTTACTTTCTGAGATTACAAAGTTTAAATAACACATTAAATTCATTTAGAAAATTAGGTTTATTTCAAGAATTTATTTTTTTCCTTAGTATCCATACAGAAAAAGGTGACAATTTGATGAAAATTTCTGTATTTAAACAGTTGGAGCAGCGGTAGTGGCTGCTTTCTCTTCCTAGATACTGTCCTTTTTGGGTGGTCCCATAAATGCCAACTTGTCGGTGGAAGACTGGAAGCGACCATGACCCATTTTGGAGGATGTTTCGATAAAATTGAACTTAATTTGTTCCAAAGCTTTACGGCTGGTGTGGATTAACAAAGATGTACGTATAGTGATGAAACGTTTCCTTGAACCAATACAACATCCTTTAAGTACAACGAAGTCGTCCTTCACTTTCACTTCATCATAATGAGGGAAACCACCCATTGGCGTACTGCTCTTGTCAGTCAAATTAGGGATGCTCATGGAAAAAAATCATCGATGTTTTAATCGATGTGATACATCGTAACCTAACATCGATGTTTGTCGATGCATCGCATAAAAACATCTATGTTTTCGATGTGTCGATGTTTTTTGAGCAACCCTAACCCAGACATACTACCTAATACGAAATGTGTGTTTTTATTTCTAGCGGTTAATTTTCCTCGCTCTTCTTTTTTGGGACCATATAAGACCAAAAAAAATAACAACATAAAATGAAACATAAGTATCACAACTGCATTGGGAAATTAACAGCTAAAGCTATTTGTTGTTTTGTTTTTGCCTTGCGCTTGCGTTATAGGTTAAGGTTACATCTTCTTCTGCTTCTACTTCTGTTCTATATAACTCGACATTGACAGCATAGGCGTCGCGTGTGCAGCTGCACATCGTGTAGTCTGTCTCTGGATATATACAGCCGTATTTATTAGATTTCGCTAAAACACACTTAAAACGCATAATAGTTACGCAGTGAATAAGAACTTAGTAGAACTTTAATCAGTGAATAAAACATCCTTATTTACTATCCTTTTTTCACCCATTGAAGTTACTCATACCTTGTGTCAAAATTTTAAAAAACTGTCTAATTTTGGTTTCTCAATGGTTGCAAATAAAGCTTGGAAAAATGGAACAACTCAAAAGAAAACGGACCGGACTGAAAACTGAGATTCCTCAGATAAGTTATGTATATGGTGTATTTGCAATAGCTAGTTTTGCGATTACCTACTTTTTTGTCCTGCCTTGCTTCCATGAACGAAAACCAGACATTTCTTGAATTATGTATAAAATTAATGTAATTTGAGTACATATCCGTTTAATTTATTTTTAAAATTCTCAAAGTTGTAAATGAACCACTGAATGACAACTCAATACTCAAATCAAATGACATTTATGCGCTAAAACAAGCTTAAAACACGTATATCGACGTTTAAGCTATTCAGCCCTTGTTCACTGACGAAAAATTATTATACATACATTGTTTTAATCAATGAATAAGAATATTTTGAAGTTTCACGGAGTTTAAAATGCTATTATAAAAACGTCTGATAAAGTAAAGGAGAAGAGAGCATATTATCTACGACATGAATTAAACAGAAACAGAACACTGAAATCGATTCGGTTTGGTACTGAGACTGTGAGTTGTGAGTGTGTATTGTACGATGCTTGCTTTATTCAATATGGATAAATATATCATCCCACAGATACATAAATTGAAAGAGAAGAGAGCATGTGAAACAAGTTTAAGTATAGATTTGGCACTTTGAGTGAGTTTTTTCAATGCTTGCTTCATTCGATGCATCGAGTAAAAAAAACATCGATGAATCGGTAAACATCGAAAGGGTGCGAAACATCGGATTTATTCGATACATCGAATAGTAAACATCGATGTTTTCGATGTATCGATGTTTTTTGAGCAACCCTAAGTCAAATCATACTTAGTGGAATTATTGTTCTTGATTACCTTGCCATCCTTGGTATGGATACCCTCATGATAACCCTTCTGACCGGCACGCGCGACAGTAAAGGAGAGACGATTTGGATCCCAAGCTCCGATACAAGCTACCTTACAAAGATGCTTGTATGTCTTACGGGGTAGTTTTTTTGTGTGCCACCGGGTGGTCACCCCTTTGAACCCCTTACTCTTGGTAACACCAATGCAGTCAATGTCTTCATTGTTTTGTAACGGATCATCTTCCTCAACATTCTGAATGCTTTTCTTGTCAACATCATCGTTCCATTTCTTACTGGCCTTGCTGAAAGCCTTCTTCTGTTCTTGTAGAATGGACAACGACATTCTTCTGACAAGTCCTGGGCCCCTGACGAGGGCATAGAGACCGAATATGGGGTCTTGATGTAGCCAACAGCTCCCACCACCATCATTGGTTGAGTTTCCAACATGTTTGCACGGATCCAGATCTGTCAGTTTCACACAAAGTGAGTCATACCGGCCTTGTATCTAACGAAGCACGTAAGATGTACCTACTGGATTTGAGGCATCATGTTTTGGAAATGCCTTGACCTTATCACGGTGTATACCATGGGGTAGAGCACTATGGAACCAAGGCGAAGTGCCGAAAACTTACGAAGAAACATTTTTAAATGTAAGTTCAACAGGATGCGTTGGTTGGTTGCATCGGTTCAGACGACGGACGGTGATGGAAAGGATACGGCTAAATCACAAAAAAGAAAACCAGTACATCTACCATACTTTTATGTTATTAACGAGGTACAGCCTTAAGCACACATGTGACTCATTCGCTTGCAGTGGTATCTAAGTTGAATGAAACAGCATATCCATTTTGTATAGCTATTGCTGTGAAAAACAAAGGCAGCATGTTACTTTTTCCAATTTCTTAAAGAAATGAAATAAATTACACCGAAAACCCAACTTTTTCTTTGAATAATTTTTGCATTGAAAATTAAATTCGTTTCACCGTCAATTGTTCCCAATAAATCCCTTCCACCGACAACGGTCAGCTAGCTACCCAAACCCAATTTAAATTTCTAACCCACTGCACATGTAAAATAGCCAAGTTACCCCATCGCAATCTTCAAAATATTCCCAAGAAAATCAGATCACAAAATTTTTAAATTTATTTCCCAAAAATTGTACAGAGAAAATTAAATTGCTTCCCAGAGGACAGTTTCACGCCTCGTTATTTCAACCCAAAAAGGAAAAAAAGAATAAGGATCAAGAAAATGTAAAATGCCACCCAGGTATATTGCTCGATAAATGGATCGGTCAAATAATCACAGAAATTGTAACAAAAATATGTCCTTACACGAATGAAAACAGTGATCTTTTGACCTTTTAGTTTGAGTAAATGAAATAGCCGCTATAACCCTTGGACAGTTTTTGAATATCTCTCGTAGAACACTCGGTATTGTACTTGTACTTTTAGTTTGAAAATAGAAAATTTGATTTTCGACCGTTGGCTTTAAGAACAATCTTGATTACGAGAGTCTGAGAATTAGTGTTTTTACTTTGAATTCAAAAACTAGGGTGCATGCAAAACGTTCTGGAACAATAAATGGTTTTTTTTTGAGGCTATTATCGATTGCTTTTCATTTTTAATGGAATTTCGTAATAAAATCGATATGTCCGCTGGGGATGTTGAAGAAGAACTACCGACGATTCATATGCGTTGCTATATGACAGCTTCGAGAGGTATGCTGAAAATTATGACGTCATAAAATTGATAGCGGAATTGGTCCATGGTAGTTCTTAATTCTACCATTATGGGAAGGACGGTGGGGCACTTAGGAAGATCCTTCAGATCTACTGTCAGTTTCACTTATTGAACAAATGAAGGGTTGGTACATCGACAGTCTGTGAGATTTAAGTGACAGCACACGCTGGCAATAAAATCCCGATAACTCTACAAATAGATTTATTTCAGATGCTTCTGAGAGAAGGGGTTGTTGCGCTGCACCGCGCCGCTTCGATCACTTTCGAGTGTCTGGATTCTGGAAGACTATGGTGTGTTGACAAAACATATAAATTTAATGTCGGGGATATGCTTTCGGTGAAGCGTACACAACTGAAAATCATTTGATGACAGTGTGGAACGCATTGTCTATTTGCCCATATGGAAGGGGAGATTTATCAGCTTTCTGGGACACTAAAGACGTTTCAAGTTGAAGTGGACTTAATGATGGCAGTGGGGAGCTCTGAAACTGACTGACTGACATCTGCGTTAATTGCATTTTTGGGATAATTTAAGAAGCGATTTTTGGAAATTTATTAGCACATAAAGATTAAGTGACGTTTTGAGACGTCTTCAGCTGCAGATGAATGGAAATGGTGACGTTCTACTTCTGGGAAAGGAGACAAAGACGACAGTAGATGGAACATATGAATGCAGGTGACTTTCTATTAAAAAATACTCTGGCGCCCTGACAGACAAAAAGAAAGAGTAGGTAATTCCCCATCTTTCTCAAACCGTGATACATGAGCTGTGGGCGTCACGAAATCAAGCCAAATGCACAGCAAATTAAGGTTTCCAAAGACCAAGACCTCTCCTTATTGTTATGATCATTTTGTGGTTACACGCAGCAAGCAAGCCTCTCCGTCGGATTTAACAAGAGAAAAATGGGTTAATTAGGATCGTCTTACATTCAGAGACTTTCATGAGAGCGGCTTAGAAAAGAAACACCATTTACCCTTCGCCCACTGCCATTCATTAGTCGCAGCAGGTTACACTACAATCGCGTCGTTTGATGCCAGTTCTGCGTCCATGTTTCTGTTATTTTTTCTATTTTTTCCTTCAATGCGAAATCAAACTCTGATGTACGCTCAATGATGATGATGATGATGAATACCCATCAAGTCCATCTAATGAAGTTGTACGTCATTCCATCCCATATAAGGCAGTCTACATCATAAACAACAGACAACAATTGTGAAGGGGGCACCCATTTGACTGCGGTTAACTGGCGGCAAATTCAAAATTCACTCAATATGAGTGATTAATGATACCAACCTGAATCCACATTCCTTATAATGGAGCCATGCCATGGAGAGCATTGTTTACGATCGATTATGGCGGTATCTAGTGTCGAATCAAAATAACTTGATTAGGGCTTCATTAGCGCCTTGTTGTGATATTCGATCGAGCGACTATAAGCTGCAATCGGCACAGTCTGAGTGAAAGAACTTTCAGACGGAGATAGCTAAAGGCTCATTATTCCTACCATCAAGCCAAAGGGAATGAAGCATAGACAGGAATACCTACTAAAGAAGAATATTATGCTAAGTGACCAGGTGCGGTGCTGGTTGTGGTATGACGCCTTCTCCTTAAGGAAAACTAAAGAGAATATAAAATTACGTATCGAATGCGTTCCGTGTGTGTCGTCGTAGGTGCTGCTATACTATACCCATCATGTGAAGGTAACGCTTTCTCAACTGTTTACGGCTTCCGGAGGTGACCAGAAGGTCAACGTTTATGTTATGCGTGGGGCAGCGAGCGAGCTGTGTGATCGGATTGTCAGGCTTGTGGAAATGTGTGCGGTTGTTTCTTCCTTCCCCATTCAGGTGCGGCAAAATTGAGCTGTTTACCTGGTATTAGCATAATGTGTCATCGTTTTGCATGTTGTTACGACGGAATGGGAGTCTTGACAGATTTAGTGGTTGCAAGAACAACGCATGTTGTTAATGTGTGAGTTTGAAAGGAAAGAATTGGATTTGAAATATGCGCCTAGGGGTGGTTAGGTATATTAGCATGTAAATCGATGCGTACTTTCAACTCATTAAATAAGAAAGTAGGTGGGTAGGTGTTTAGAAAATGGGGATTTGGTAAGCTCGCTAATTTATACAGACGTTTTCAGTTAGAACGAAAGACAACCTAGTTCATCTTCCGATTGGAGATGGGCTTTGCGGTTGTTTAACGAAACTAACCGAATGCTGATTAGGAAATCTCTGATGGCTTAGCTGCTCATAGTCAGCGCGTTTTAAAATAAATAATTAAAATACGGTGGCGCAACAGAGCGAGAAGCCCCGGGTCCTAGAGCATTTCTCACAACCATTGCCTTGTGTGTGAATGGAGGGGGGTACGCTGATCCGACGTCATTATGTTGAAGAGTAATGGCCCTAGCTTTGATCCTTGAGCAACTCCTGCTCTGATGCTTTTGGTAGCTGATTTTGCGCTTCCGACTAGTGGGAGAGAAAAGAAAAAAATATTTTTATAAGCGGAGCTAAAAAATTTAGTAGGTGGAGTTTATGGATGAGAGCATCAATCCATACGCTGTCGAATGCTTTTTCGACATCCAAAAAGGAAGCGTCGGTGACCCGATGGCTGTTGAGGGCTGCGGTGACATCTTTGTGCAGTTTCATCCACGGATGTAGGGCTGAATGCTTTTCCCGAAAGCCGAACTGCATGTCTAGGATGATGTTATTTTCACTGCAGAACTTCTTAAACTTCCTAAGTAATAGCTCCTCCAGGAGTTTAAATAGGTTGTTCAGTAGGGAGATGGGCCTGTAGTTGACGATGAGATTCCGATCGCCTTTTTTCGGAATCGCCACTATCTTGGTAGTTTTCCAAAGTAAAAGAAGCTGTTGTTGACGCAATTTTTCATTATGATGGCCAGAAAGATCATCGCTGTCTGTGGGAGCCTCTTCAGGACGAAATTAGAAACACCATCTGGTCTTCTTCCGGAGTGCACAGGTTTGGACAGTTGATTGGGTCACTCGACAGATTGTTGCAGAAAATGGTTTCATCAGTGTTGGGCCCTAGAGTCAGTTGGATGGATGTTTCGATTTCGTCCAGAAAATCAGGGTCATCGGCTGGTGTGGGCACAAAGTTGCCTTCAAAGTATTTTGCGAACGCTTCCGCTTTCTCCTGATTAGTTTTAGCATCCCCTTCGTCGGTTGTGATGACTTTCGGGATTGAATTCGTACAACCAACTTTTCCTGTTGATTTTTTTGAACACATCTAGTCGAGGTTTTATATCTTCTATCCTCTTCTGGAGTTGAGCATCATTGTAGTGACGGATCGCGTTTCGGAAAATTATAGATATTGACTTGCTGAAGCTCGCTCCAAACAGTCCAGTAGCTGACAACTGACATTGGTCGAATTTATTATCGGAGGACTTGCCAATTCCACGCGAAAGGCGATACCCGTGAAAAAATATGTTTGCCTCTGTTGGGAATCGAGCCACGAACCTCTGGGTTAACCAGGCAGACATGCTAATCATCACGCCACGGGTACGGAACGCGCTTTCATATTCCAAAAATTGAACTCAATTCTTAACTCAAGAACAAGGCAGTAAAACTGCCTGAATTGCGTAAGATAAAACTCTCGGTTCTCTTCAATCACCTACCTACAACATGACCTGATTATATCTCCTCTTCTATTTCAAACACACCGCAGGGAGATTTTGAATTTCTATTCAATCCTCTGAGAAGTTGAAAGGAAAACCAATGTTTACGTGAAGAGATCCTTGAGAAAACCACAAAGCAAACAAAATATAGCAGACAAAAGAATCGGGGGTGGTTCTCAAACACGATAAAGATCAACAAAGGATACTTCAAAAGGACGGTAATGTATCTTCTTGATCTTTTCTGTGCTTACCACTGTTGTAAAATATATTCCTTTTGTTTGAAATTCTCATTAAACGGTATTTCGATAGTTATTTGCGAATTTATGAATGTGGAGGACAGACTTCTCATGTTCCGTTTCATTTCACAATTAAATGTCGATTGTGATGCGAGTGTTTCTTAAACAAAGCGCCAGTTTGTGGTTGCAGAAGATGATAAATCTTCTTTGTTTGAATCATTTAGAGAACCCCGAGGTTCGTACTTAGTCCTTTTGCAGCCATCTTTCGAAATATGATTAAGAAGCGTGGGATAATTTTTGTTACGCTTTCTTATCGGCTTCTATACAATCATTTCCCCAAACCTAATTGCCTAAGCTCACCATCAAGTCTCTTATCAAGCCTTTGGGCTGTGGCCTTAATTAGTTATTTTCTTTATTTAGTGCCCTAACATGCTCTCATATGCAAACATACGTCAAACTCCAAAAAACAGATAACACGAATATGGCGTTCATGACGAGCAAGAGCAATACATACTCCAATGCCCTATCTATTAAGATAAAGAACTCGCTATGTTACCCACTTAGCTAGAACTTATTTTTGTCAATAGTCGCTGAGGTTATCACCTATTTCTCTCCGAATAGCCAAATACCGTTTAAAAGCAATGCCTCTTAACTGCATTTTAATGCCCGAACTCAAATTCCAAAAGTTAATTCCAATTAATGCACTTAACTTGACACCTTTAGAGCCCATTGCGTTGTGTTGTCATCTCCATTTGGTAGGTACTCCATGCGATTGCGATACTTAAAGCCAAAATGATGAGCAAACCATGCTCCCTAACGGCCACAACACATTTACTACCAACTAAAAGATTACCCAAAGAGTGAACCACCAAGTGATAATATGTTCGACGCAAGATGCGCACAACTCCACCAACTAATGTAGGTACCAAGCAATAAAAAGTGTCAACCATACAGACTTTAATGGCTTGGAATATAGATTCCGGAATGCGATGACTCTGATGCTCTTCGCCATTGCCAAATGCCAACAAAAAGAAAACGTCCGATAAAAATAAAAACAGCTGAAATCCCGTCTAATTGAAATTACTCACCCTTTACAAGAAAAAAGAAATTGATGTCGAAGATCGGCAGAGGACAATAGTTCAGCTCGCCGCGTTGCTTCGTCGTGTCGTAGGTAGGTATAGGACCGAGGATCTCTGACGAAGTGGCTAAATGGTTGTGTTTGAGATATTTTTAGACGCAATGCTTTTGCGCATCTATCTACTGCAAATTTGTTGAGCAAAAATGGAAAATAGTACAATCATTGTTTCTAACACGAACGGTTTTCTTTTTTTATTCGCGATAGCGAAGGTGGCGACCTCTTTGCAAATCCCGCACTTTCGTTCTTCGTTGAAATGACAAAGATAAGCGCCATTTCAACAGTTAG
Organism: Melanostoma scalare; assembly: GCA_949752695.1. Lineage (NCBI taxonomy): Eukaryota > Metazoa > Arthropoda > Insecta > Diptera > Syrphidae > Melanostoma > Melanostoma scalare. The sequence goes on along the minus strand of OX456986.1, from coordinate 182,492,184 downwards.
ACAGTCTCGTTATCGCAAAAAGTATACTGACGAGTTTAGCTGGCTAATTTGTTGAGATCGTTTGCATTAGATCTTGCGGTTCTCGGAGACTTGCATGCTGCTTTCATGCTGCAAGTGAATGATGACTTTGACAGACGAGCCGGGAGGCGTCTGTCAATCAATATTTTTCTGAACGATGATGTTATGTGAGAGTTGGACTTTGTGCGGAGTTGGTTTATGGAGAATTGGTTCTCGGAAGTGTGGCGTTTATCTGGTTGAATAAAAACTGTAGAGAGTTATGATAAGTTTAAATAAAGAAGTTAGTTTAGAAATAGAGGACCACCAAGGCGAAATTTCCGGCCAAATAGCGGGAAATAGTTGTTCGATCTTCGATGATTAGTCATTCGTTTATCGAAGGAAGTGAAGTACATTAAAAATTCTTTGATTCGAAGGAACGAGCGCTAGTTCAAAAGAAAATATGTGGAATTTGCAGTGACTCATGTCATTGAAACGAATACTCATTTTTGATCATGATCTGTGAATCGGAAGTGGAAACTGCTCGGCTTTGTTTTTTTAGTTCTAATGATCAATGATGGTATTGCAGGAGGACGACAATGCTCTGCAGAGATGAAGAGCACTTTCTTCACAGTATTTTGTGATGGTCATTTTGGACGAAAAGTCGTCTACACATTTGTTCCACCTTTAACTTCAAATAAGACAAAGGATAAGACGAGATACAATATGAGTTTTGAAAAAGCTTCTTTACGCTCTGTAAAAAACATTTTAGATTTGGTAGAATCCAATAGTCATTTTCATATATACGAGTATAAATCGCTTCTTGCCTTAGCTGATGCTTTGTTTCGATCCCGAGTTTATGATTGACTATTTCTGATTCCTTTTAATGTTCTATTTGTATTGGTTTTTGTCTAGTCCGGTCTTAGCTCAAGCCTTTTGATGCCAAAATGACATCCTTTCACAAAATTAGTTCAATGAAACAGTTTTAATAAAGTAGCCAGTTAGAGTTACTTTAGCCGCTTTAAATGTATTTGTTTCCACTTTCATGGTTTTCTTTTATTTTTTTTTAATCCAATTTAATAAAAAACCTTTCTATTCTTTTCACAGCAAGAAAAGTGTTGCAAATATAGCGAATACGAAAAGGCAAACGAACGCAAATCTAAAACCACTTGAGGATAAGTTCGTAAGCCCATCATAAGGTTTTATGATTTCATCCTTTTTCCACAATTTCTGTTCATGATGATGTGCTCCGATTTTTTTTTTTTATTCTTGTCATATTCTCTCGTCTCATTCAAATGCTTGTGTCATTGTGTTTTTGTGTCCTAAAGAGTCCTGAGCCGAGGATAATGACATCATGATGATGACGAACTCTTGATGTTGAAATAAAATACATTACAAGCAGCAGCAGCACATCCACGACAACGACAATGACGACAACGACGGACGCATTAAACCACAAAACAGGACACTAAAGGATCTTCCATTTTCGCCACTAGGACAAAAGTGCACCACCCGCACTTCACAGTTGTTATTGAATCGTCGTCGCATGTTGTTTCGTGTGGCGAAGTGCTAAACGTTCGTTAGAGATGAGTTGATGGGGGAAAGAACACAATGGTGCGCTTACCGCTCTCTGAGTGGGTATGCAAAAATGGGAACCTCTTCTCTTGTCATATAATGGGGCTTGACATGAAAAGGGGTGTCTGATGTATCTACCTATATTCTGAATCTACTTTACTAAAAAAAAAAGGAGACTGGGATTTATTTGTGGCCATTTGTAAGTGCTTTAGATTTTCTCACATATAGGATCACAGCATTTCATTCATGAGATGCCATTTTGCTAAAAAGGATTTCAATAATAATTCCGCATAAGTGCGGAGTGTCGATGAATTTAGCAGTGGAGAATTCAAATCCTATTTGGGCATTGTCTGGAAATGTTTGTCCGGGTAAGTGGTGAAGTTTTTGATACTAATTTGGAACTTTTAGCACATGTTGGAGGGGTTGAACATGAAAAGGGTGCGAATGATCAGGAAATGTTTGTATCTAATAAACTTTAAAAAACTGAAAGAGGCGTGTTACAATCGAACTCATGGAAAAGCACTGGAATTTTTTGTTACTGACTTGGATTACAGTTGAGTTCGAATTATGGTTCTTTGAGCATGGGAAACATGCCATGTTATCAAGCTGTTCGTTTAGCTGTTGAAGGAATCTGAGCTGAAAAATGACAAAAGTTTCTTTAATTTCTACTAATTTCTCTTGAAAATCTTGCTGTGGTTGCTTATCTTGTAAGAAAGCAACATATACTGATGATCTGACACCATTGACTCAACTTAGAACTCTTTGATACCAGTCTTTCGTCGCTGGTTCTCGATGCTTCTTGTATGCATCGTATGTATATTGGTATGCCACAGGAGTTCATTCTAGGGCAACTTTTGTTTTCCTTAATTCCAATAGAAAGCAACAAATATTGCTCAGTTGGTTAAGCTCTACTCTGTTAACGTTTACAAATATGAAACCTGACTCTTTCTCTTCTGCTGGATTAATTTAAATTGAAAAATCACTTCAAGACTGAGAACCGAGTTGGCTTCACTCCCTTTACTAACTCGCACTTATCTAAAATTTATTTAAAAGCAGTTCAAATGTTCATCAACCGTTTTTTAGTATTTGATCTAGAAAGTTCCTGATGGATGGCATTTCTTTGTATTCAAACAATAGCAAAGAAATTACCAACATCAAAAAATACGCTCAACATCTGTCAATATCCATCCAAACACCACTCCTCTTTCGGTTATTACCCAAGTGACAGAAAGGTTTGTCTGTAAAAAAGGCACCCATAACAAATCGCCGGTGGCCACGTCCTTTTTACTTGAAAATCCCGTGGGTCCTTCCTCATTTCAATACCCATGTTTGTGACTAAAGAATAAAAATTGGAAAATAAAAATTATGTTGTTACATCCAAAGCCTTTGTTCGCTTAGAGGTCATCACAATCCTAATTAAGGTCATCTTCAACACAAAAAAAAATAAAAAAACAAGAAAGAAAAAGTCCATTAAAAAATCGCTCTAATTTTTACATATCCTTTTGAATATTTTCCGTCCACAATTCAAAATTCTTTTCGAAATCCCCCAAATCAAAGAAAAATTCCCACACACAGCTGGACAATAGCAAGGCGCTACCGATCTCCGATCAGAGAGACACACAATAGATGACCAACTGTTTGCTGAAGTCCTTTTTCTAGGTATAGAAATTTTTGTTCTAGAAAGAATCCTTGTGCGAAAATCTTACCCCTAAATCTATTACGGAAACAAAGGTTCTTAAGAAAATGCAAAATATCCTTCAAAGGACACCCGAAGGAAATGTAAATATTTTTGATTATGCATGGTAAGAGGATTTTTGCATTTTCATCTTTAGGGGGAGAATTTGAATACGATGACGGCTTCGCAAGCAAATGGAATATGGCAAGGATGTGGAGTTATGGAAAATTGAAGAAAGGATCTCAAATAATCTTGCGTGAGGATCAAAGGCATCATAAATAATCAAGACGTGAATAACAACTGAATACAACTAGAGCATAGGCAAACAAAATTGCAATGGGTAAAAGGATATGGGGAGATATTTGGTATTTTTCGTTGACAGTTTTTGTGATTTTCCTTTCCTATAATTCACGCCTAGTTAGTCGTTTACGGTTGGCTAAGCAATGCAGTGCGCGCAAATCTAATAATCAAAATTGGTAAAGTTCCTAGTGACAAGCAAGACTGCAGTATCCTGGCAGCTGGATTTTTTCTTTCTTTCTTGAGAGTTGAGCATGATCATGCGAAATTGCGAAGCGTATCCTTTGGTGGGTAAATAAAAACCAAAAAGCCATGAAATTCATAAATTCACCTGTACGTGAGGAAAAGGAAATTTTGTCAAAGGGGTGCATGATTGTCAAAGGAATAGATTTTTTTTTTTCTTGCTACAATCACATAAAATGACGCTGTTGTTATGACTTCTTGTGGTTTTCGTCGATTGCCAGAGTCCTGTCATAACACAGAGATACAAAATACAATCCTTTGTACGAGGGTGAGATATGGTTGATGGGATTTTTCGTCTCCCTGTTTTCAGGTAAAGTATGGGAATTTGGTTGTCGCAATTGAGTGTGACCAGCGATGCGCAACTGAATTGTTTCACACAGTGACAGCACTGCGGACACCCACAACAACACAATGTACAGCAAAATCCTTGCATGCGGAGGGGTTGTTTTGATTGTTGTGGATAGTTAATAAGTTCTTAAGGACCTCTTTGGGAATTGCGTGTAGGAAAGGAAATTTGTGTTCAGGGACACTTGAAAATATAATTATTGCTTTTGTTTGATTTGAAATGATTTTTAAACGAGAAAATTGTTTTGTGGTTAGAAGGGAGAGATTTTTAACAGAAAAGGACATGACATTTTGTTGTTTGCATCCTGTTCCGGGAAATTATTTGATTTATTCGTGTGACTTTTAAGTTGACAAGAAAAATGAGTTGAAGTACAGCTACATCCAGCGTGGGGATCTATTGGGCACTTTTGTCATCGGTTCCATATATCTTAGCCTGTACCTAGATACTGAAGAACCTCAACAAGCTTAGCAACACCGCGAGCGTGATAGAAGAATATGCAAAGCAGGAAGAGCTTCAGAATGCTGGAGCACCCGGTGCTCCCAACGCACGTAGTTTATTAATTGTTCTTATGAACCACATGCAGTTATTTGAAATTGGAGTAAATTAGAAGCTGAAAGTAGCAACTGCACCCATGAAAGGGACAGAGGCTCCGAGGCAGCGAGAATTGAGCTAAGATTGGAGGTTATATAAAACATTGGGAAGTTGAATTCAGTCCTTCATTGACAAAGCTGAGCCTCGACTGAAGAATATGCGTCTGAAACTTTGACTGAGGAGTATCAACCTGAAACTCCAAGTGTTTCGAAACATCAACAGAATAATCAGAAAGAGGACACCAATGTTTTTTGTATAAAATAAAGGACAAGTTGGAAAAGAGTGCCAAATATATTGATGAATGTTTCGCATCAAACACGGCTAAGGATTCTTAATTGGTGGAAGAAATCAACACAACTTTCGACAACTACAGAAAATGTATACTGATTGCACCTTATTTAGTAAAGATGACCTGGTCAGCGACCCATATGAGCCAAAGAAGTCAACCAGAGCGTTTATTAATAGAACTGTCGCCAACCATGATTGTATTCTGTTATATTTCTCCAATACAAAATATATATCGACGTTTCCATGCTAGACAAGGTTCCCCTTTAGCGAATATTGATCCATCTCGCTCCTCAACACACTCGATTCAGCTTTTCTTTATTTTGCATTTCCCTGATTAACTTATTTGTATAGGTAATCGATAATCGTACTCGATTGCTCGATAGCATAACATAGAGACACGTAATTAACTCACGTATCGCTCGATAACTCTACGGATTTCGTAGTAAAAAGTCTACCGGTGATATGATGGCATATCTCACTGAAAAGTGTAACCAATCTTTACTTTTGGAGAAAGTATGACTATTGCCCTTTTTATTTCTAAGGCAATGGGTACTTTGGGAAACGACGAGTCTTTTCTTCGCTGGATTAGAAATTACCTTTCAGACCGTTCAATACAAGTTTTATTGGACAGTTTTAAGTCTGATATTCACCATTCCATTTGAAAGCTGGTGTGCCACAGGGCTCTCTTTTGTCTCCGACACTCTTTCTTATCTCCATAAATGATCTCTCATCAGAAACTTCTGACCCTCTTAACTATTTTGCTGACGAAGCAACCCTCAGCTTCTCATATCCGATTCCAAATTCACGTCCCTGCTCTTCGGATGTAGAACTAGAACGGTTAAGTTTGATTGGCTCATTGAATTCAGATCTTGACAACATTGTTACATGGGGAAGTACAAACCGAGTAAAATTCTATGCTTCAAAAAACTCAATGCTGTCTTTTGTCGTTAAAGTTCAACCATTCTCATTGCCACTATCCATGAATGGTACCTGCATCCAAGAAACCGAAAAGCTGTCAGTACTCGGAATGTGTGTAAACGACGATCTTCTTTGGAATGAATAACATATTTGAAGTTACCATATGCGGCTAAATGCTTAGGCTTCTATGGCGATACAAGAAACTCTTCACCCTTTCTGATCTGGCTACATTTTACAATGCCAACATCCACCCAATTCAATTCTTATATCTGGTCAGGTGCTCCTCAAACATCTCTGCGCCTAGCGATTAATAGGTGATAGTTCAATCGCTTGATTCCCTTTCTTGACTATCGTAGAAACGGTACCTGTCTCAGTCTTTTTGATCACTTTTTCTACAGACAGTGCTGTAGGGAAATAGCCAAATACATTCCCCCTGACACAATTTAGCTGCAACACCCGCTGAATGCTCATCAGCTTTACCTCAAACCCAACTTCGGGCGCTTAGTAAAGTATAGAGATTCATATTTTAGCCGCACTACCCGAATGTGGAATGCTATACCAGACTCTGTTTTTCCATCATGACTAGCAAAAATTCAAAAGCAATGTGCATCGGTGTCTCCTGTTAAATCCCCTTCTATTTTCCCAAATGCTCGCACTATGTTTAACATTATTAGGGTATTCATAACCCCTTGATATGCGAGCTAGCTTACTCTATAAGACTCATATCCTACTTCGTAAGCATTTTTGATATAAATACAAATACAAAAAATACTCCGGATAGAGACAAATGCTACAAAATCGATGGCTGGCCACAAACAGGGAAGAATCCCAAACCGGGAAGCTTGCCGACGCATTCTCAGGTTAACGCGCAGTACCCTACGCAAGTGGTGAGCTAGTTAGTGGCTGTCACAGGTCAGCCACTAACTAGTTCTCGATTTAATTTAGAAATTGCTTTGGTTTTGGTTTTAAGTATAATATTATCCTTAATTCTTTAGTTTCAAAACAATATTCCAACCAAGTCTTGAACTGCCCTAATTCTTCTTAAAGCGGGGCGAGTGAAAGGCAGCATCACTTCTGCAACTGCAGCAAATGATGCTACTTTCATAGGTCATCCTCGTAGAATATTCAATTGGAAAGCAGTTTCCTTTCCGAAACAAAAACTACTCCCAACAATGGTTAATTCCAATAATCTTCTTAAATTTTAACTTAAATACAATCAGCTCGAGTTTCCAACAACCACTGTGTCCTTCGCACCTAGATATGATTGACAGTTCAAGTTCTTCTCCTACAAAGCGGATTTCAATCAAAAAGAAGAATATCTATGACTTTTGGTGTTTTTGTGTTTGTGTATTTATTTCTCACAGAGAAAAGGCGCAAATTTCATAATGAAATCTCATTTCTTGTTTCTTTGAGAAAAGCAAGATTGGTTTTCTTCTTTTTGCATTTTGCAATTTTATTTTATTTTTCTATCTGTTTTCATCTGCTCGCTTCTCATTTCCTTTGTAAAGCGATGTCCTTTAGTGTACTTGTTTGTCATCCTAGAGTCAACCAAACATGACTGAGTAAAGGTGTCACACGCCGTGCCGACACCACGCCGCTACACAAAAAAAAAACAAACAAAATAGAAAGAAAATCAAGAATTTCAAAAACGAATAATGCGAATGTCAAAATTTTTGACAGCTCAATTTCTCGCAATGATTGCGATAGATCTGTCATACCATTCTTTGCCATTGGTGCGGTGCCAGTCAACAGCGACAACGGTTATGTTTTTTTTTTTCCTTTTCCACCAGTAACGAAGTGAAATCATTGTGCGAAGATAACGCACGTCACACAACACATATGTCACCCACCCACCGACGCAAACAGGCAGCCCAAAAGAATATTTTTTTATTTTCAAATTTTAGTGAAATCAGAGGAGTCCTTGCGCTACCACATAGGCTACCCTCCTCCCTGGAGCCCGGAGTTGTGTGTGATACCTTCAGGTCTTTGTGTGAGCACATATAATAATCAAATCGCAGTCAAAGTAATGTCAACGAAATTAAAAAAAAAAAAGAGGACACCCAAACGAAAAATAAAAGAAAATACTTCACTTTAATTTTGATGAAAATTATGTGGTGCACATCAGACGTATGAATTACTTCCTTGCACACGTCAAGCCAAAGGGACTCTCTGTTACATCCTTTTGCGAATGAAATTTTTGTCCTTGTTACTTTTCTGTGAGATTCGAATGAGGGCATGGAGTCGTGGGTGATGGAGAGAGTTGATTCGAAAAATTTTCTGCAAGGATGTTGTGCGTTTGAAGGAGGTTTGGTAGAAGTTGTTTTCTCCAATTTCAAAGCTAACGAGTAGGAGTAGGATAGCAAACTTTAACTAGTTATGCCCACGATCATCTTCTCAGTGATCTTTTCACCCATTAAAGTGACGGAAGTTCGGACAGAAGATATTTTAAGCGACCTTTCCCCCACTCTAAACGTCCGAACATTTCACCTTCGCGATCGACAAAATTGTTGACACGATCACCAATAACATCAATCGAAATCGAACATGAAACAAAACACTCGTCATGATGTGATCATTCGATGAATGCCATTACACTGTGTCAGGAATCTTTCATCCTACTAAACCGCACGTCCAACACAAAGATTCAATTCAATTTACTAAAAAATTCGAAATTAGACAAGATCGTGATTTACGGATCACGATAGGGAGTGCACTCGTATGTGTGCTTGGATAGATATACGTTTGTCTGCCTTTTTTGATCTTCCATTGCGAGATCGTGTATCTTCAGTGCGTGGAGGTTCCACAATCATTTGGCTATAAAGATGTGCCACTGATTTATGGGCGCATTTACAGTTAAAACCATTGACGGATGTGTATAATGGGTGTAGACGGAGAGAGATTCTCGAACGCAAAAATATGCTCCGCCGATTTGGCTTTCTTCGATTAAGTGATGTTTTGTTTTCTTTTTTATTTCGAATCTTGTTGGGTAGGCAAAAGCAATGCAATTTCAAAGGAAACCGTTTTGTTTCTCTTGTCGGCGTGGCGTTATTTTGGGTTATTTTGTGATTGTGACTGTTTGGCTTCGTAAGTCGTGATATATGGCCTGCCAAATTGTCGAACTTTGGAATTGGGTTGTCGCAATAGTTGACATCACAGAAGAGACGATATAGTGAGAGGAAACACATGACAATTGAATGAAGACATACTGTACTATGTACTTGTAGGTACGTTCACAGTACCTACCTTTCTAAATTGGCTTGAGGAAAATGTAATTTGCTAAAAAGAAGTTTTATGCCCGGAGCTATATGTAAATATTTGCTTACCTACTTATTTTCGGCTCCTACAAATTTTGTTACTTTGAATTATAGAGTTTGTGATTTGCTAAGAGATGCTCCGCTTGCGAAGCTGATTTAAAGCTTCCCGATCTACGATTTATAGAACACATAAAGTTAACTTCTTTGATGTTAAATTTCCAACTGATTCATCTCTAAAGATAGTTAAAAATCTCGTAAATCTATTTAATAATGTGATGATTCAATGTTCCTTCAATAAAATTTTTTCCTTAGGTGCAATAATCTATTTTAAGGTGTGTTGGCGCATACGGTGCCAAACTTCTGACAATGTTTCGGCACAAAAAAAAAGTTAAAATTGAAACAGAAAGACAAATTGGTCAATGCGTCTTCTCGAGGTTTTCAATTCCGGGTGTCCTTTTATTTTCGATTGTTGTCGGTTGGCAACTGGACGCTGTTATTTGATTTTGGCCAGATGTAAAACTGGATGACCTCGTCGTCGTTGATTTTAATTTTTTCATTACTTCCTCCCTCCCTCGGCTAGAAGAGCCTTGGCGTTTAAAGAGTGGGGTCTATCACTTGCGATAGCTAACTCAATGCAAAATTTGTAGTAATCGTTGATTACTATTTATCACTTATCTATTCAGAAGCTCAACATAATTAAAATTACATTTAGTAAAGCATTCCACATCCGTGTGGAGCGGCTAAAATACGAGTCTCAGTACTTGACTGTACGACCGAAGTTGGGCTGAAGGGAGAACCCATGCGTATTCCTTGCGAGGCGGGTATTGCATTCAAATTGTTTCATAGGACGAATTCAGCTGCCTATTTCACTAGAGCACTGTTTTGTAGAAAAAGCGATACAAAAGACAGAGACATTATACCTTACGAATCAATTGAACAAATTGAATCTACTGCATCTATTCTACTGATGTTTGAGGAGCCCCTGAACAAAGATAATAATTATATTCTAGTTTGGAGCGTATATTTAGGCTTTATAAGTTGTAGCCAAATCTGAGGGGGTATAAAATTTCCTGCATCGTTTTAAGAAGAAGCCTATATGCATTTTGCAGCATTTATGGTAACTTGAAATATGTGGTCATTCCAAATAAGATCGTCGTTTACACACATTCCGACTACTGACAATTATGTTTTTATTGGGGTGAAACTTTGAGTGACCTGAGGAGCACGAAGACTGCCATAGACTTTTCCAACGGCATTAGTAAGGTAGTCATTTCATTTTAGGGTACAATTGAAAATTATTCCTAAATTTCTAACTGTGCTGACATAATCAATTGTTTCACCTTCCCATTTTAAACGGTTTAGGACTGATGGTCAAGGTTTTTACGATGAATCGGAAGAGCTGTTGATTTAAGAGGATTTCAGCAAAGTTGATCCCTTTTTGGCCATTGTAGAATGAGGTGCAGGTCCTCATTCATTGAAGCTACGGCATCATCTTTCGCTGCAAAATGTAGACTTATAAGAAGCTGCTCATCATCAGTTTATAGATGAATCATACAGGTTTTAACAACATGTGGCAATTCGTTTACGTAAAATGAAAAAAGTATTGGTCCTAAGACTGATCCCTGTAGAACTCCAGCTAAGACATTTAGAAAGCTGAAATTACCTTAATTTACTACCACACATTGTTGTCTTCCGTTAATGTACGATTGAACTAACAAAATTCTAAAGAAAAACCAAAACTATTTCGCAGCTTTTTACAAAGAATGCTAACAGCCTTTGAGAAGATCAATAGCTTTAACCGTGCTATATGAAAATTCTCCACCATTGTGATCCTTATTTCATTAGTCAATAAATGATAGACTGATTTGCTGCTGGTTTTGGTATGCTTTACTCTTTTTTCTTCTCAATCTTGTCTGAACTTTGTAGAGCTTTGCCTTTTTGAAAGGGTTCTCTCTGAATATCTCCTTTGAACATAATGATACCAACTCAGCCGGTCGTGCTCTATTTTTTCCAAGATGGTATTTTTGAAGCGAAGGGGTTCACGGATCTTGGTACATTTGGTACGATCAAGCCTTGCTACTGATGCAGGCATACGTAGCATCTTTATGTCAGTTGCTGTAGTGTTCAGCATAGGGGGTATTTTTGTATCGCAGAAGATGGCCACTTCATACACCCTATGCTAACGCAATGATTGATGTCGTCATCAGAAGTTGCCTCACTATATTGATCTTTGATCTAAGATATTAAATTTTTCACAATTCGGGAGCACGCATTTCCACTGAATTAAATATCTGGCATGTTTACATCAAAAAATTAACAAAATAAGTACTCAAAAGTTTTTGGACCAATTCTGCACCCACTACCTTCTACAAATTTTATCCATACATTAAGTGCTTCTTGCAGGGGTTTAGGATCCTCACTTATGATGGCCCCATCGTCAGCAAAGAATAGTTATTTTACTTTGGAGCTCTGTACTTTATCTTCCAGCAGGCAAGCAAAAACTGTAATAAAGAACAAAGGACTAAAGATACTTCCTTGGTGTAAACCTACTGTGATGTGGAATGCTGCGGTGATTTCAGCTGTACATCTAAACTTCTTCACCGCCCCTTTATACATATCCAAAATAAGCTGCACATAACCCTTTGGAACTCTTCGGTGTCCGAGGGCCACCCATATTTGATGTCGAGGTATCTATACGCTTACTATAGGTGGATCCACGGGGGGGGGGTTTTCGGGTCCGGACCCCCCCCCCCCCCAATCGGGAAAATAAAAGATGTTATTTGTAATATTTATCGGCTCCTAATGTTCAACTTTAGTTACGGGACGGAAAAATATAGCATGAGCAAGACAAAAAAGTAAAGGAGAAGTAATATTATAAAAAATTCAAGAACTTTATTGATCATTATTACATTTCATAAAAAACTGAAGAACATGCTACCTCAAACACTAGTAAATTTTCGACGTTTTTTGAAAAATTTCGCTAGAATTTCGTCCACGGCAAATTCAATATGGGTATGGATATTTAAAGAAGCAAGACCATTTAGTCGTTCCTGTCCCATCGTATTTCTCAGGTAAATTTTGATTCTCCTCAACGTCGAAAATGGTCTGGAGTTGCTGTAGTTACAAGTAGTACTGCCAACTGCCAAGACTCGCAAAATATATCGACATTCTTGAACGACTTGCTACTGATAACCTGAAAAATATCGTCAGATTGATGTTTGCATATGTGTCTCGATCCGATAAAAGTGACTTACTTGGCAAAAAATCGGTTGTTGGATCATGATTGCTTACACAAGGTCTTTTACTGAATATTCATGAAGCGCAATCAGAAATTGTAACATCGCTATTTTTTCACAAAATATAAATTCAGAGAAACGATTTTTCACATTGGTTTGAAGTTTGAGTACATCAACGCCTTTCAGAGCGTGCCGTGTAAGCTTTCACTTTTGCCTAAAAGGTGCCTTTTCTCGGATCGCGTCACATATAAACTTTTTTACATGTAAATTTTTGATCGAAAGATACTAACCAGTAAAGCATTAAGCGCATTTTGGATGTTCTGGCCGTTGGATCTGGATTCGTTGCCTCCACATCTTTTCTGACAGAAAATTTTCTTTCGATCAATCCGATATATTTTCGTAAAATGTGTAGAAGTTAGCGCATTTCTTTTCGTTAAATTCTTGTTTAAGAAACAGTTGCCCGAAACTTTGGAAAATGGATTTGTGTTCCGAGAACCGACTTTTGAGTTGAGAAATGAACGTATCAAGAAACGGAATGTAGGAAGAAATTCTGTAGTAGTCTTCAATACTTTGTGCTTGAACGGTGCAACGATTTTTTTGGTGATTGCAACGGCGGCGGCGTGGCAATTTCATTAACTGATTCCATAATGTGACAGGCGATTTGGAATTCAACAGTCGAAATCGCTGTCAAAAGATGCAATGCATTTTGCGAAGTATCTCGATATTTCCACGTTTTGATTTCTTCCAAAGATTCAATAACAGCCGGTTGCAATTCAACGTACGTTCCAACTACTTCTTGAGACTGAGCCCACTTGGTAGGACAAACAGACTTCAACTTTTGTTTTTTTTTTTCTCACTTTTGTTTGTCATTTTTGAAATTTCTTGGTGTAGAACGTCTTGTCTTTTAGGCCAGTGAAAAAAATGCTTCAATCGCTCCGATAGCTCCTAACGCATTTTTGATTCCTGACACTTCGCACGCTGCATTGACTGCCAAACTAAAGCTATGTGCAGCGCAATGCACATAAATTGCCAGGGGGAAATACGATCTCAGATGAGCCTGTGCACCAATGAATTGGACACTCATTGCCGGAGCTCCATCGAATCCTTGGCCATACATATATGAGCAATCGACGCCAACATCATGTAAATAATTTCTGATTGAATCTGCTAAACCTCGTATATATAAATAAAATTTTGAGTAATGGACCCCCCCCCCCCCCCATGCCCAAATCCTGGATCCGCCACTGACGCTTACCCTTCTAAAATTTTACCTCACCGGATTCTTGGTATCATTTCTTGATTGATTTTACTGTAGAATCACTTTTTCTTCAATCCAAAAACCCTTTATTATTTGCTACCGCTATTCGTTAGCTACCAGTTGAATAAGAAGTATTCGGTGTGCCGTACCCGCACTGTGCGGAAATGTCGCAGTACGAAGAAATCTCAATTCAGTCATTGCACCTTGTTAAGATATTCCCAACCATGCGAGTTTCCGGTAGTTAAAGACTAGATTCTTAAGAACTTCTACAGTGGCCCTTATTCAATTCGCAGAACGTTTCATTTTAGGATCTTCGGTGGTCCAAACAGTAGCGCTATAATAACTACATCGCACCTTACCTACTCTCAGATGGGTCAAGATAGTAAACGCATAACTTTTTTATTGTTTCGCCGGGATCAAACGATGCTCCCTACAAATTTTTGTCTTTATTTTTCTTTTTTCCATGAAAATGACTTTCCGACATCAGCTCAAAGTGAAATCTACCGCGCGACGCGTGCTTGAGTGCTTCAAATAGCAAACTATTTCAGTCATCTAATTAGTTTACATGATGAAGAGGATTATGTATCTCAGATCGACCTCCGGTCGTGAATTCAATCTGATCGCGGGGTGTGATTTATGTTGATTTAATGGAAATTCAATTCAAATCGCAGCTTCTCTATGTTAAGATCAAAAGAAGCAAAATGTGTCGTTTCATCGGCAAAATCAAAGAAGCACATAAATCTTTCACATATGGAATAGTTTTACATGTGGTGGCAAAGTTAATTTTGTAAAGCTTAAAAATCACAAGATTTTGGGCAGCATCAAGGACGGAAAATGGGAGTCTTCTTAAAAGGAAATGTTCCATCTATCGTGAGAAAGCCACAAACTATGTTTCCTAAAAAAAATCTGTGCAAATTTCTCACGATTCTACGTTGCTTTGATTTCAAATCTTCCGGTACATGTGCCTATGACCTTCGCACCTAACAAGTTGTCACATCTCGTTGCGACAAGTTGATTAGACCCTCTGTGCTACTATCCCAGCCTCCCAGGCGAGTGAGTTAGCACCTTACAAAATGTTATGCATTCTCATAGTTCTTGTCATCTTTGCCGGCTACGTCGAAAGAGATGTTTCCTAGCACTTCCGTCACGTCGCGTCGCGTCGTTGAGATTACTCTAATTTCCATAAAACAACATCAAATGTGAAATCATCATCAATTTTTCTATGAAAGCTAACCTCTGCCAACCTGGGGTTGTTTGTTTTATAGTTGGCCCTCATTAATTAACCGACTATTTGGCGGTAATGAGTTTTGACATTTTGCCCTCCACATTTCATTTAGCAAAAAAGAGGTATTTTTCAAACAAAAAAAATAAAACATTTTAATTATTTAATGATAAATGATGAGAAAATAAAAACTGATTTCACAATACGATGTAGGTACACATCTTGAATAAGAGGCTGCTGTTTTAGGTGCAGTTAAAATCGCTTAACCTAGTTGAACTCTTTCACAAAAAAAAACTACATTCATAGGTCCAAGAAGTACTTAAGCTTCGGGATTGTGAAATTTTTCAACGTCACGTTGGCTCATTGTGACATGTAAATTAATATGTTTTAGTTCATATACACATACAACAAGAGAAAGGATGGAGTGTACTGAAGATATCCTATTACCAATTTATTCAAAGTATGCCTCAGGTTCCTATTTTTGTAATTTTCATAATTACCTCATCAACTTGACTGATGACGCAATGAATCTTTTTTCCTCTTGCGAAGGTAAACAAGCAAAAGAAGAAAAAAATCCTTTGCCAGGACATGCAACGCAACGAACGATAGAAGGCAAATTAATTCCGTGTATTCTATGCTGATGATGTACCCCGACCACAACCCCTTTTTTGACAATTTATTAATGCTCTCAGCTACAACTATGCAATACACGAAGCCACCCCTTGACTTATTATGGAGATACGAAGATCCTTTGAAGGACTCGCTATAGGAACATGAGGATATGCAAAGCATTGGGTATTCCACAGAGAAAGAATCAATAAGGCGTGCAAAAATAATTAGAAATGCACAAAAGGACACAACACATTTGATTGATACCAGTATTGTTGGCCATTGTCAGCAGGACCAAGCACACACAACAGAAAAAGTTTTTTTTTTAAATATCTTGCTGTTGTTGTTCGTAATGAGGTGAAGCTTCAAATTACACCTGGAAATAAGCTAGCCTTTGTCTTCAACGGGGCTGGCGACTAGGATTACTTTCATAAATAATCAAATTTTGAGTCAGAGACAGGGAAAATGTACTTCTTCGAGGATCACACGCATTTTTAAGAATTTAGTGTGTCTTTCTTTGAACCGGACAGAGTAAAAGGGGGATGGAGTGTGTAATTCTTGACCGAAACTGGTCATTGGTCAAGTCGTTTTAAAAAAAGACAAGTTTTGCATGCACACACATATCGTTATCCTTGATATATGTCCGTTGAGAGATCAGAGGTCATCTCAGAACAGGATGATGGCAGCAAATTTTCTTTTTAAATTTAAATTTAAAATACGATGCGTCTTCTTTTGCTGCGATAGTTTAATACTCCATGGGGAGTGTTGAATGTCCGAAATGTACAAACGGCAGTCTTTATGATGGTCAAGCGTACCTATATGGGAATTTGCTTGGCCGGACATTGAGCCTGAGTTATGTTCTCGGATTTATTTTACTTTTTCTTTAGATTAAGTCAGCGAAAACAGAACATGGTTAATGTGTAATGGCACTTTGAATGAAAGTTGCAAGAAGGGGTCATTCAAAAGCCGTTGAACGTTTTTGGCGGGAAATGAATTGAACAAGGACCCTATCACATTTCAAAGTGATTTTTACTTCTTTTAGCTTTAACTGGAAACTATATTCTTCACTAGTTAAGAATAAATAAGGACATTTGATCACAGAATGACAATCTTCGTCGACTGAATGACCACATCAGCTTTATTGTATTTTTTTTCCCTTTTTTTAGTATTTGTTCAAAGAAATGTTTGAAAAGAGATTAGTTCGTAAAATTTGTCTAATTTCGACTTTGTCGAAGTGGCACATTTTTTAGTATTCATCAGATCACTCCGTCAGGAGTGAAAAATTTCCTGCATCGTCTCTAAATACTAGCAACATGTGATTACGTTGTTCAAAAGCTTTAGAAAAATCATATCTGTTTGAAGCCCATTCATAGATTCTTCATCATCATTACATATTATAAAACAAAGTCGTTTTTAGCTGTCTTTGTGTATGCCTAGAACTTTAAAACTACTCAACGAATTTTGAGTAACATAGATTTCCACAGGAACGGGAATGAGAACGGGAACACAAAAACCACTGGACCGGTTTAAATTTTTTTCGCTGTTACAATACGCTGGGGTGC
Organism: Melanostoma scalare; assembly: GCA_949752695.1. Classification (NCBI taxonomy): domain Eukaryota; kingdom Metazoa; phylum Arthropoda; class Insecta; order Diptera; family Syrphidae; genus Melanostoma; species Melanostoma scalare. Next base: position 182,475,116 of record OX456986.1, on the reverse strand, counting down.
CGAACAACTCGCGGATTTCATTTGACAAACGATCATTTCGCGGATGTTTAAAATTTTTTTATTTATTACGCAACAGTCAGCTCGCAAATTGTCATTTCGTCTTGCACTGATCTCGCTAAAACATTAACTCGCTAAAGTTATTTTGTATTTTTTTCCTTTGCACTCCAATCAACTGGCTTTACTGGCTTATAATGTAACTGGCTGATAATACTTTTGAATTCCCTTATCTCGCAAACAGTTAATTCGCCACTTGCTACTAATCCACTTGTTTATTCAATTTATTGCACGCATTCTTTTTATCAGTTTTATTGATGTAGTTGATATTTCGCTTTATGTTATTTGGCAAAATAATTTAGGCGAGATACCTTCCCAATGCGAGAGAAGGTAAAGCAATTTAAGTAATAGCGAAATATTGAATGCAGGATCATCTTACAGCGAGATGAACGCCTAACCAAACATGAATATGTCAAACAAGAACTGCGAAAAAACAAAATACGAATCGTGGATATGCGAAATAAGAAATTGCGTATTGACCTCTGCGAAGTAACCATTTGCGAGAAAATACCGCGAATTGGTCCCTACCCAATACGGAGATATACCCAAATAACATTTTCGTCCCCATGCTCCCACGGGAACGGGAACGCAAAAAGAGGACTTTGTGTTTGTATTGAAAAGGCTCCAAAACTAATACAATTTCAGAGCAAAAATGGTCTAGAAGCTGAGGAATGATATAAGCTACGCTTTCCTTCCGTATACCCTAGAGAACAGAACGGGATCGGGAGCATAACCGGGAACCTGAAAACTACTGCCTCGACTTCAAGAGTGCTTCATTGCCTCTAGCAACATAGAATATTTTTTATCCTCATATTTCCACATGAACGGGAATGGGTATTCAAAAACCACTGTTGCGATTTAAAATTTTTCTTCACTATTACAATACGGTGTTATCCCCTATTTACATAGACTTTATTTCATCACCATATTCCTTTGGGGACGAAACGGGAACGGAAACACAAACGATTACAAAACCGATTCTAAAACTTTTGTCACCGTCACATTACCATTGAGTAACAAAGTTAATATTTTATCCCCATTTTCCCACTGGTCCAACATTCCTTTCCAGTGGGAAAATTTAATTACTTTACTTAATTTACCCAATTCGATCATCATAGGGCCCCAGCTACGCTGGCCGGGTCAAGATTCCATCGAAGTTGAGAAAGCTCCATGTTAAATTTTTTTAAAGTCAAATTTATAGCCGTGGCAGAATTGATTTGCACAAGCACTTCAAAGCATGGGCGCACTCTAGTATCATCCAATAAAGGTGGTAATGTTGTCCTTACACACATCACTACCACGCTTGTGGACGGTAATGAAATAATTTGTTGTAGCAATTTTTGATGACAGTTTAGACTGAGAGCGATCCAACGAAAAGGATGAACCTGGGATAGAGTTTATTAGCCAGAATTCTTAATCAACTAGCAATTCATTAACAATATTATTACGTTTCACATAAATTATGAACGAAGAGGCAAATGCGATCAGCATTCACCTTACGAATATTTAGGAGAGATGAGTCTTAATTTGACGATTTTTTTTTAGTATACTCGTATATGACTGTGCCTATATTTGACTCAGTCATTGTTTCTGAGAAATTTGAAATGAAAAGAGGAAAAGGTCTTTTAAATGCCATAACGAGAAAAGATGATTATTGTCTGAATTAGCGATGGAACTTGTACTATAGAAAGGATTTCGGTGTCAGTTTATCACATAGTCTCCTTTCAAAATTCGTGCAGTCGTCCTTTTTCAATATTCGGTGTGCCGTAAAGAATGACAAAAAATCATCAAAACATCCACCTGATCTGATGTGTTTGGTTTTTCCAAAGAGAATTTATGAGGAAAATGAAGTACCCTCTTTGTTACGAAACGATTACGACGTTCCGGACCCAGAAACATTGAATAGTTTTTCATTTACGAATTTCATCGGCTAGCAATTACACTCTCATGTTATGGAAAGCACACGCTCACTTAGCATTCCGGAATCGGCAGAAAATTGTTAATCCTCGAAATGAATTAGGAAGAAGTTTCCATAGCTTTGTTACTTCACGCTATTTATTTGTAAGTCTTACTTAGGTTGTGGTTCCCATGTTTCATAAATAATCATCTCATTCATTGATTTTATTAATAATTTTTCATTACCGATATGTCTGGAGCTTATAGCTTTTTTATTGCATTTTATTTAAGTCAGTGAACAGTTTGAAATGATTCCATTTTGTCATTCTCATTACCAATATAAAATAATGTAAGCCTCACGACCAACAGTAATAAAACATTTACTTCATCAAAAAAATAATAAAAAAAAAAACAGAATCTATGACACAAAATACTTCAGAATCTCCTACCGGATTCTCAAGAAAATAAAACAGAATCACCCATAAAAAAATATAAGAAAAATAAAAGCTGCGCTTTAAAAAGGTTATCAGGACCAAGTGACCCACAGATATCATTTCGAAAGTCAAAACATGTTTATATGGCAGACATAAGACACAACCTTATCGATCAGACATTGAGAAATGAAAATGAAATAAAAAACAAAACGCGTTAAAATCCGGAACGTATTTTCTTTTTTTTTTACATTAAGGCATAATGAACATCGTCAACTTATCTGTACGAATTTTTTAAAATAATGTCTTTGCGTTTTGTTCACTAAACGGCGCGGAGTGGGGCAAAAGAATAATATCCCAAAAAACCGGACAAAAAATAAGAATAAGAAAAAAGAACGAGAGATTAGATAATTTTCGGTGATGATTCTGGCTGGAATCTAGAATTGTCCTCCTCGTAAATTCATCTTCTCTCGCATCGCGGAAGCCGAAAAATGAAATTCAAATAAACAAGTCGTTTATTTTTATTACTGAGTCAATTGTACGTGAGGATTTTGAAGAAAAATAGCTGCGCAAAGTCCCCTGAACTTGAACACATTAATTATGGATACGTGTTCGTACCTTAAAACTCCACATCAACAAAATTATGCTGCGATGTTCGGTTATTGCCGATTGAGTCTAAATGAGTTTGTGGAAATGAAATTGAGAATCGCCCAAGAACCCAGAGATGTAGGTATTTATTTTAAAATTAGGTATTGATTTGTTTTCCTTCCTCCTTTTTTTCCGCGGGTCAATGTTGGGGTCAATGTGTAGCCCAAATTTTCGTTTGAGTTAATGCAAACATCTGTTGGCTAATGCATCGTCGGAAGTTAAAGAGGAACATTCAGAAGTTATCCACTCTGATGTATGATTGTTTCATGGATCGCCCATTAAGGGACGGGAAAGTAGAGGTCTTTATATCGACGAGCTTAAGGAAGCAGTAGGAGACAGTAGGGTGGACAAGAACGTTTTATGTTACCATTGCAGAAATTATTGCTCATAAGGATAAAGGAGAGCTATTTTTATCATTTTTTGTCCGGCTAAGTTTTCATTTGAACCATAATTTGTCCTGTGGTCTTGTTCACAAAGCAAATTTTTTGTACGTAAAACTCTTCATGGTGCATAGATTGGTATTTTGGAGAGTAGGGAAGGGCATTTAAGGTGATAATTCAAAATGTCCCTCACAAACGTTGTATCATGCATACACCTCCTCGATTCCAGTGATTTATTTCATAAAAGTAGTAAACGCGGCATATAAAAAATATAATAAATGAATAGAGTGGCGCAACAGAGCGAGGAGCCCCAGGGCCTAGCACATTTCTCACAACCATGCCTCGGCAGGGAATGGAGGGGACCTACAATTTTCTGCCGACTGTGAACGGCTATTCGAGAAAACGCTTTTCATGGCAATGATTTTAAATTTACTAACGGATGACCTGCCAATTCCTCGCGAAAGGTGATACCCGAGGAAAACCATTTTTGCCTCTGTTGGGATTCGAACAACGAATCTCTGGGTTAACAGGCGGAGATGCAAACCATCACGCAACGAGTACCACCACGCGATATATATTTATTTCGGGAAAAAAGTCCATTTCATTTTATACATACGTATAATACAAATCCAAAAAAATAAACTTTGCACTTTTTCAAGGCTGGGTTCTAGATAATATCTGCATATTCAAATGTCGATCTAACTAGCGTTGTGCAGAAGGAAAGCAATGCTTGTTGGTCACAAAAATCTACAATTTCTCTTGATAATAAAACTAACGAATAAATTTGGGCAAGAGTTCTTCTTACAATTCGGCTAAGAGATCATCAAAGACGTTACGAAGTCCTAACAAAGTCATAAAACATAAAATGATGCTTTCGATAAAAGTTGAGCTGACAAAGACTTGATGGTTCCATATCGTCAGCTTAGAATAGCTGATGTATCGGATGTTTTTTTAAGAAGTTGGTTTTTCGAATACGTATAAAACTGACATTTTGTAGTTTTCAGTTTGGTTTGCCATTTTGTCATAAACAGGTTTACAAAAGAACATCGCAAAGCTTACCGCAAGCTCCATTCATTTTATGATCGACATAATCGTCCATCAGAGCGATTAATTCGGTTAACCATGGATATCGTTTTCGAACTACGTTTACTTTATGTGATAATAGGTACGCATCCGCAGAGACGTCGAACAGTGCGCACCGAAGAAACAATTGCCATTGTAAAGCAATGTGTGGAAGAATTGATCTCAATGCTGATTTTCATCGCAAAATTTTTCTCAGTGATGAGGCTCATTTTTGGTTGAATGGTTACGTCAACAAGCAAATTTGCAGCATTTGGAGTGAAGAGAATCCACATGAGTACCCTGAGATGCTATTACATCCACAAAAACTGACTGTTTGGTGTGGTCTATGGGCTGGTGGGGCCATAATTCTTCCAAAATGATGCTGGCGAGCCAGTTACCGTCAGTAGAGACCGATATAGAGCCTGATAACTGACTATTTTGTTCCCGAATTGGATGGCATAAATGTGAATGAGATTTAGTTTCATCAAGATTACAAACATGCCAAACAGCGCACGTCACAATCGATTTATTGAAGGACCTGTCCATTGGCCAACAAGATCGTGTGATTTGACACCATTGGATAATTTTCTTTGGGGATATGAAGTTGCTTGGGGCTTGGACGCTAACATTCGTGCAGATATACGGCCTCAAATGCTCTTAAAAGTGGTTGAAAATTGGACCTCTAGACTTGGCTTCATTCTAGCCAGCCGCGGCGGCCACAATGCTTTAAATCTTGTGTTTTATTTCAATTGGAAGCTCTATATTTCTAAAGAAAATACAATTTACTTTGGTCTTTTCTATTTTATCTTTCAGCTGGTAGTCAAGGGCTCTAATAAAGTGCAGAGGGCTCAAGACGCATCCTTGGTGTACAACTGTACACCTACTGTGACGTGGATTAATTCGGTGACTCCACCTGGACAACTTGACACCTTCATCATCGCTCCTCGATACATATCTACAATCAGACGCACATAGACCTCTGGAACTCTTCGGTATCTGAGGGTCACCCATATCTAAGCTTTTTCTAAGTCAACCAGCCCAACATGCAAATCTTCTAAGGAATCACAGTGCTTTTCCTTGCCCGCGGTAAACACACATTGGATATCAGATAGCTTTGTCATTTTACACATTCGGCTACCCAATACCCGCTCATCAATCTTCAAAGTGAGTTATCAGCTTGATCGAACGGTAGTTACCGCAATTTCGAGTATTTCCCTTCTCTTTGTTTATTGGAAGAAAGTAACTTTTCCCCCATTGCTCAGGTAGATTACCACCTCTAATAACCTTGGAGATGAGAATCGTGAGCCATCTAAGCTCTATGTCTTCCACCTTTTTCCAAAACTCATATGGCATCTCGTCTGGCTCAGCACCTTTGACTTTTTTTCAGTTCTGCTTCACTAGCTTCTTGGACTGTGATGTAGGGTATTTCTGTTATAAGGTTCAGCTGCTGGAAAGTGCTCTCAAGGAAAGGGTTAGTTAAAGATGATCATCCACAAGAAGCTGTTCGTGGGCATCATTAATGAACATTGGGTTATTTGAAGATTGTTGCGGCTATTTTGAAGATTGTTGCTACTTCATTCAAGTTTTTTTTTGTCGTATTTCTTGAATGCTTTTCTTTGCATCAGCAACCGGCACACAAATCCCTTGCAGCTCCTGATACATTTCCCCCGTTCTCTTTGCTTGGAGTTGGGTCTTCTTTGCTTCTTTCTTGCAGCTTCTGTGAGGTGAACCCTTTTGAGGTGAACCTTTTCGTTCGTGTTTATTATTTGAGGATCACTTTAACGCTTTTTTCTTATTTGTCACTGGTTTAGCTTCATAATTCCACCGACATATTTCTTTGGCTTGTTGGCAGTATCCCCAAGGAATCATTTCAAAGTGACTCTACCAACAAGCTAAAGAAACACAGTAGTGGAATAATGAAACTAAATTAGTCATGAGACCACGCTTTACAAAAGAGTTTCAAGACAGCTACTTTATTCTTTAGTGCACAAATCACGTAGCTTTTAAGTGATTATCGCCCAATTGTCTCTCGTCAACAATATGATCAAAGTGTTTTTCAATGTAACTTCACTATCAGCAATTGAATAATAGCTTATTTCCTATCGTCTCTCAATTTTTTCGATGACTTTGGTTGTCTAGTGGGCTCATTGTGCTTATTTCCCATCACTTCTTTCATCGCCATAATTTGACATCATCAGTCAAAGTCCTTAATAAAAATGTTGCACACACAAAGATAGCACGTGATTTTGGTTAAATTATCAAAAACATGTTGTTATTCCTCACTTTGTCAGCCAGACTGTTCTTATCAGCCTGCTTGTGCAATACAAAGTTCATTTGATTTCGTTTTCTATTTTTTTTTTTTTTTTACCTCTTAAATGTGTTGCAGGGATGCAACGGGAACTATGGCATTCGGTGCACGAGAATTATAAATTTTTTTTCTTTATAAAAATAAACATGTCAATAATTTATGAAATGGAACGACATAAATTTTAACAGACGCCTATCGCCCCACAATCATCATCCTGCTGGTTTGAGCAAAGTCCATCGTTCTGAATGTAAATGTATCTTGTCTCTGTGGATCACCAGAAACGTGGGGAGAGGCAAGTGAACGCTTTTTTTTAATATTCTTTTTTTTTTTAAACGAAGCCTTGTGATAATCTGTGGTAATTAGTTGGCTTATGTTTCGGTGGCATAAAATGAGATTACAAACATGCGGACAGAGACGGCTGCTGTGCTGTGCATTTGTTTTGTGAGAGAAGAGAATTGCCTTTGATTTGATATTTCTTTAGGACATGCTGGCTGCCGCAACAAAGGTGCAGGAGGAATAGTTTGAAAATGATGTCGAAGACAGTGTCAGTGCCACTTAATTGTGGGCGAAGGGAACATTTAAAAAATCATTTTCGCTTCGTAAAAAGAGGACGAGAGCAGTTTGTTTTTTATGTGTGTTGTGGAAAATATATAATTAGTGTCAATTGTGAAGATGTGACACGTCATAGCTTAGGTACTTAAAGGGGATGAGTTTTGACATGAGCTTGTTGACTGATCGTTTGATGGAAATGGTTCCAGACTTACTGGAGCTGTGCCTAGGCCAAAACTACTTCATCATAAAGCTTATTGTGAACTGCGCGCTCAAAGGAAAGGCAAAAATCTTGACCTCTCTGTCCTTATGATGAAGAAATCCCTAATTGACCAAACCGTCTACAATCAAAACGAAATCTTGTACACACAACGGTAAGGTCATCCGGCAGCAAGAGCCAAACACACGCAAACTGCCACCAGAAAGCAACCATCTCCTTGAACGTGAATCCATGCAGAAGATGATAACGACGGACAACGCGATCGTTGATGCCAGATGCCCAACGTCCATACCTACTTCGTGTACCACAACCATTCCTGTTCATCAGGTAAGACTGTGATTGCTCTCGCCTTCAGGGTTGGCTTGCGATACACACTCAAACTAACGATCGGCCCGATGCGATGGTATAAAAGTATTGTCCAAGATGTTGACCCCACAAAATAAGAAAATTAACCTCTGCTCTTCTTGATCGTTCTGATGCTGACGAGGGATACAGCCAGCAGAAGCAGCAGCAGTAGCCCGTTCGGCCATCAGAAAAGGGGAAGATTGACACAATTTCCTTTTTGTTTTTTTGTTTTTGTTTTCCTTGTTTTCTTACAAGAAACCGAAAAACGTTTTTACGGATTTTAATGACAATTTTTTCATTCCGAAAATGTTTTGGGGTAGGGCGCATTGCTTTGACATCAAATGCGCTACCTGAACCATGTGTCCAGATGATGGACGACAACCGAAGACGACATAGAACACAGATTAAGTCCCGAACGTGTTTGGCTACAGAGTCCAAGGATTGCAAAGCGCGCATGCAAAATGGACAAATAATTCGTGTGTGTGTGTGTGTGTTGGTCTTCTTACATTCTTCTTCTTCTTTTACTTTGGACTGACCGTGAGAAAGTGACCATGGTGGTCAAGTCAAAGACTTGGAAAATATGAGCGCCGTCGCATTGTGTGTATGCATAGCCCGAGCCAAAGGGACAGACTAATCCGATTTTAATGAAGCGAAACCATTGCGGTCGGTTGGTCTTGGTCTTATGTTGTTTATGGTTTTTGATTTGATTGGAAAATTCTTCTCTGCAAGAGACGATCGTGGATTTTTATTTATTGTTTGCCATTGTTGGCTGATGGCAAGGATATCTTTGTAGGTATTGTGAAAGGTAAAAGAGTTTCGGGATGGAAATTGTTCGGTTCTCGATGTCATTTATTTTTATGTCCGTGAAATTTGAATTCATTGCAGGAAAAGTGAAATACCGACCAAAATATTTTAATTTTCAATAAAACTCGAGGGAGATATTGATTCTGTTCCTTGAAGCTTTTGCTGTGCCTTCTATTCCCACACACATAATCCCGCTACAACCACCACTCTCTTGTCTTAAACCCACAAAAAAAAAAACTCTAAACAATCCCGACACCTTGTAGATAATTACAAAAAATCCCACGCAGGATTACCGCCGTCGCCATCATTACTCGTAGATGCGTATTAACGCAGCAGGTGACCGGGCCCAACACAATGCATATGCTGATTCAACCACCACATCATCGCACCGCACTACACTGTAACACAAAAAAACAAATTGTAGCAAACAAAATCCTTCATGCTGATTAATTCCTAACCCACTCAAAAAGGCAACGACCATAATGCTGAAACGATAGAGAGACTCTGGGCATCTTGACGCGCTTCAACGCCTTTTCGCACATCACATCGCCCATCAGCCGAAACCTCCTCCTCCTCCCATCATTCCCATCATCATCCGTCTGCGCATCAACAATCCGCGGATGAATGAACCTAATTCATCACAATCATGACGAGAGGAAAGAGACCTCTCAATCTTCTTTTGTGCTAAAAAATATTGTATCTCCATTCATTGAATGAGGCACTTGTGTGCGTATGTATCCATCCATCCTTTCAATCCGATTTTGAACACTTTTTTTTTGTTTTGTTCGACAGTTTTAATCTCTTATTTACAGATACCTTCTCTCCTGCCAAATGGATGATGAGCCATCATCTTCTCAGGCTAAGGTGTTTTAGATCGAGAGGAAAAGTACGACGTCACACCGCATTTAGGACGGAGATTTTTCTATTTGTATGTTTTTTTCTTTTTTTTACGTCCCTTTATCCTTCTTCTAAACTACACATTATCCTCATAATCCTTTCATTGCGCCACTTAAGCCGATCATGCGGTGCAGTCGTTCACAGCTTCCACACACTCTCGCTGGCAAAACAATTAGATCACTACGATGCCGTTGCGTTGCCTTTGGTGAGGTCGAAGATTGAAAAAACCTCCCTTCATCACCCTTTTTTGATATCCTTTTGTTAACGCATGTGTGTAGTGTGTATACTTGTGGTGCAAAGAGCGTGTTGCAGGACGTTGTTGCTGCACGAGCAGATCCAAATTATCGACCTAGTTAACCCGAAGGCATTTGCGATAGTTTTTATTTGACTTAATTTGAATTTGACGTTAAAAGGGATGAGTGAGTGAGAGTCCTTGCGGTCGATTACATTTTTAAGAGGAATTCTTCGGCCTCGATATCTGTAGTCTACACTTAATATGGGAAGGGTTTTCAGTGATGATGTTTAGTATTTATTAGTTTTCATTGATTTGGTCCACGATGGGTATGAGGAGGTCATTCAGGGTAAATGATAGACGCGTGGCATTACAAGGAAATTTAGCACTTTTATAGATGGAGATCCATGTGGATAGCATTGATGGTGTATTTAGTCAAAAGAAATTCGATTTGGTGAGATTTAGGAAAGTAGAAACTCGATGTAACTAAGCTTGAGAGCCCAATATCTGTAGTTTTGAATGGATGCTTCCACAATCCCTATATCCTATATGCGAATCACTAATACATTCATCCAATTCCAGGCGAATGAGATCAGAGAAGGAAAAAATGGTACACATGAACACTTGGAATCTTTCGATTTTTTTGCTCAGTACACAGTAATAGTATCGGATCTATACATCAACTACATTGTATTAATTTATAACGAAACTACCTACAATCTTTCGCGGATTTGTTGTGACTAATATGGTAAAAATCGAATCCCAAGAGAAAACAAAAAAAAAAGTCCTCCGATAGTAAAATTCATTGCTATGAAGAGCTCTTTCTCGATTAGCCGTTCGGAATCAGCAGAAAATTCTAGGTCCCTCTATTCCCTCACAAGGCATGGCTGTGAGGAATGCGCTAAGCCCCGCTCTATTACGCCACCCTATGTATTGATGTACAATCCTTCGCGAAACTTTTCTTGGAACTACCGTCAACTTCGTGCCTGGCTACCTAAGCGGCAACCATTGGATATGAGATTTCGACAGATTGAAAAAATTTGTTGATGAGCTGGGGTCGGGAAATTTTATATTATTAGGAGATCTCATTGTTAGGACGAAAACGAAGAGTTCTTTAGATATTCAGGCAGTGTAAATGCAGCCAATCACATACTCCGGGTGTTCAAGAGATTCCACAGCAGATAGAAACTACAATACGTTTCACTAATTTTAAGAAGATTTTGGAGCCTTTATTCTTAGTAAGAGAAGATTTGGCCAAAAACGAAGAATTTGCTTCTGTATCAAAGAGAGGACTATCTGGTATTCGAATATTGCGGTGCCGTGAAATAAGGTCGAAGAAAATAGGACCTTATTTCCCAAAAATTGGGAAATAATGTCGAATTTTCTTTTCGACCTTATTACCAATTTTGGGAGATAAGGTCGAAAATCATTGTGGCACTAAATTTGTCGAAAATAGCTTTCGACTTTATTACTTTGTTTAATATTTTGCAATCATTGTTTATAAAGGCATTTACTTTTGGTAGAAACAGAAATGTTCTGAGGAACATTGGATTTAAGGAGTTGAACTTTTCGTCCGACGCGCGGTAAACCGAGGGGTCTGCGCGGGGTCGGCGCGAAGTCAACGCAAAGTCGGCACGAGGTCGGCGCGGCGCGGCTATTATTAGTTTTGTGGTTAGAAAATTAAACTTTTCTATGAATTTCTAAACACAAAAAGTTTCATTTTCCAACCACAACACTAATAATAGCTTAAACGGAAAAATTAAAACATTTATTTTACAATTTAGGGGGTAAACTCACAAGTAGGTTTTGAAATGTATTCTATAGAAACGCCCCCCCCCCCCCCCCCCCCACCTGTAAAAAAAATTTCAACTCCCCAGTCCCTCAGCGGAGAAGCAAAGCGGCCCCATAATTTCTTTCTTCTTTATGCAACAGAAATTAAATTCGATTTTATTACTCAACGGATTTCGACTTTATTTCTCAACTTTTGGCATTCTTATTTTTGTCAAATATTTTCGTTTTTTCTTTTCGACATTATTACCTTTTCAATAGGAAATAAGGTAGAAAAATATTTTTGTTGTTGTTTTCGGCCTTATTTCCCAAAAAAGGTAATAAGGCCGATTCGGCCCGGAATATGTTCAAAGAATGAACATATTCCGGGATGAATTTATTGAAATAATTTATGTGAAGCTAAATAAAAAAATTGTTTATGAAACAAATAGGTAGGAGGATAGGAGGATAGGATAGGTAGGTAGGACTCAAGAAATTCGATAAAAAACACCGCGCATAGCTTTTATTGCCACATCACTGGAAAAATTCTTTAAGAACCCTGAGAATGTACAAAAAAGATAGCCTATAGAAATAAGTAGAAAAAATATGCGGCGCAAACAAAAAGTATATGGAGCTTTCAAAATCAAAAAATTACCGAATATACTATCAAAAACACTGACGTTAACTTTTCACAGTTTCAAGGATAGCCATCTGCTTTTCGAAAATCAGGATGTTACATAATGTGAGGATCCATTTTATCTAAGCCTGATAAATTGGATCGGACCCAAAAAAGCAACTGAACTTTAGTTTATTGGAGTTAGTTTTATTTCAATATTCTTAACAATTGGCTTTCCGAATTCATAGCAATATAACAAATAGTATATTCATTAATTAATTATTAATTAATTAAGTTTCATGATTCCAGTGTGTTAAGAAGGTCTGGTAGGTTCTTGCGGAGTCTCTTCTGGCGAAGAAAGGCTCAACTTTGACGTGTGGCTGAAATGGGGATGGTGATACTGACTAAGCGACTTGGTTTTCGGATGATGAAGTCAGGGTTCGGGGTTTTGAATCTTCGGCCTTCGAAATTGAACTGCGGTGACGTTGGTTTTCGATTTCACTTCTTGCCTATGGACAACTCCTCCCTAGTATGGTGATTCCTGATGTGATAAAAGGACGTTCATAGCGAAATATCACTGGGCTCTTAACTTTTCACTCACAGTGCGATAGCACTGAACACTCGCCTAGATGACCGCTCACTAGCGACGCTACGAGTTTTAAATAAAATTTTTTGATAGCTGACTTAGTTTTCAAGATATCGAAAGAATTTTTTTTGGAGTGCAACTAGCTTTGGTGATGGGATGACGTTCCTCAGCGTTGTTGATTGTGTCGTCTTCCATTAGGGTCATCAAATCGATGTATCTTGGGTCCGGGGTGTCTGTCTTCTTCTGCTATCTTTCTTAATAAGAGGTTTAATAGTTGGCGAGGTTTTCCAGTATAGGCATCTTCCAGAATGCACCATAAACTTCTCTATAGGGATGATCCTAACTAGAATTTTCTGTTGCTGACGGTTTTCCTGCGTATTGCATCGTAGCTAAGTCCTGTGCAGATGCTCAGAACCTTCCTCTCGAATACTGTCAGTTTTCTCAATCAGTCTTGGATATTGTGAACCAGACGGGATACAGGTCGTATTAGCTGTTTGTACAGCACTAATATTGTTTTTTGACTAAGCCCACTTCTTTTGCGCATGAGCGGATAGACGCGATGGACGGAAAACATAGCTAGCTTTTCTAACAACTGCAGTGGCGTGCGGGTTGAAACGCATCAGTTCGTTGAAGTGGTTTCCTAGCTATCAGCTTCTTTTGGCTTGAGGTGTGGTCCTTAAGGAAGGTTGATGCACAGTTGTTGTGGCAGTTTGTGGCTGATCGCAAACGCCCTCTGTCCTTGTGTGAATCTTCGTATACAAATCAGCTCGGACTTTGCTGAGTTAATTTTAATTCCTCATCATTTGTAATAATCAAAGAACTGCTTTATGTGGTCTTCAACCCTACGAGCTTCGAACACAAGTGGCAGTGAGTGCGCGTAGATCAAGGAGCCACCCGCAAAGAGAAAGTTGGTGGCGCTTTGTGGTTGAGGTTGGTCCGAGGGGAAGATGCTATCAAGGAAGACTCATTTTGTTTGATTTCTTATCTGCTTTCTAAGTGCCCTTTTGGGGCGAACTTACTGTGAGTTGCATTCTGTTGAATGAATTCAAATGGAGAATTCCGTTTCACCATTTGGGCTGTGTGAATCTTACCACACACACTGCTCTAGTCGTTTTGTTGTTTTTTTTTTCTTTTTCTTTTTTACTGCGGGTTTTCCCGGAGATCATATGATTTTGGAAATTTTTGTAATGGTTCATTACAATAAACTTGAAAGTTGTGGTTTACCGAGTGGCACCAAAAATGTAAATTTGCAATTAAAAAGGGTAGGGTAGGGTCTAGAGGGTGGCTTAAGAGTAGTAAGGATAAAAAATAGAGCTACTGTTGAAACTAAGAACGCACCAAGTTATTTCGCGGTATCACCGTAGGGGGGCGGTAACAGCAGTGAGTAAAGGAGAAATGTCAACTTACATTTCCGGTTAGCTTTATTCACTCATTTGGAATTATAACCTGTAAAATTGAACGCACGAGTTGCGACTTTAACTTTAAGTTTATATACTACACATACTAAGTTACATAAGAAAATAACTATTTATCTATTGTTAATTCTGAATAACCCCAATAAAGGTTTTAAAACTTGCCATAGCGCATGTTAATAGAAAAAGTCTTCGTCCAATTCAATTGTCGCAACAACAGGTCTTCGGTAATGCAATTCAACTAAAAGTCAACTCGTAAGTTCAGGTTCGATTATAAATAAATAAAAATAAATAGGCTGGCGCAACAGAGCGAGGAGCCCCAGGGCCTAACGCATTTCTCACAACCAAGCCTTGTGAGGCTTGTGAGGGAATGGAGGGGACCTACAATTTTCTGCCGGATCCGAACGGCTAATCGAGAAAGCGCTTTTCATGGCAATGAATACTAACGGAGGACTTACCAATTCCTCGCAAAAGGCGATGCCCGTGGAAAAAACATTTTTGCCTCTGTTGGGATTCGAACCACGAACCACTGGATTAACAGGCGGACATGCTATCCATCACACCACGGGTACCACTCAGGTTCGATTAGAGGGTGTTTAAAACTTTCTGTTTCTTAAATTGGGATCATAGGGTGATCAACCTTCTGGTCTCAGTGGTATCACAACTGACCCTCTGTGGTCTAGTCTAAGTGATGTGTTGGTGCCCGTATACCTACCAACAACCACATCTAACCTCACCTAACTTTGGCATTCTTTTGTAGACATCGAGGCTTACTAGGTTAAATTGGAAAAAGAGTAAAAGTCTGTTATATCAAAAAACAATTGAACTAATTTGTAAATGTAGTGCAAATGATAACCATAAATTTGTAAGCTAGCCCTATAAACAGAGATGACCAGTGGGTACATATTAGAAAAAATTCACCAAAGCTGGAAACAAGGTAAAAACCAGCAAAGATAATGGAACTGTTCCAGATAACGGTCTTTTGATGTCTTGGCTTTAATGTTTTAAAGTGTGTCCTGTAGCTGTAGGTTGTCCTAACGTTGGTACATAAGTAGATACCAGCTTCCAATCTGCTCATTGTATAACAAAGGTATTTGGGCTTTGGGGTCAGGTCTTAAAGGAGAGTCTTAACTTTCTTCCTATCTACGTAGCTATAGTTCTCCATAAAGTAGGTAGGTAAGGTAGGTACCTATCTACCTAAAAAATTTTTTTTCTAATGCTCTGTGTATGCCAATTATATTTCTTACACCACAGGATAAGTTTTTTAAAAAAGTATTCTTTATTTTTCTTTATCCTAAGTGGCTTGTTTAAACCGTAGAGAACGAACTGTTCTTTGACAAGTGTATTATAAAACTGAACTTAAAGTCTAAGATACTTAAAGTTTACATGTCGTATCCCATCCAAATGGGTGATGGTAGTTGATGATGAGGCTGTAGTTTTATGGTCATCGTTCCCTCTTTGTTTATACAGTTGTTTGTACTTTGGACTTTGATCGTGGACTTTGATACTTTAAGTTTACATGTCGTATCCCATCCAAATGGGTGATGGTAGTTGATGATGAGGCTGTAGTTTTATGGTCATCGTTCCCTCTTTGTTTATACAGTTGTTTGTACTTTGGACTTTGATCGTGGACTTTGATAGTGGACTTTGATCGCTGCGATTGAGGGTGATGTAGAATCGATAGAATTCTACTTGAGAGTAATGCTTATGATTACTTAGCATTTTTGTGTTTATGTTTATGTTACATTGACCGTGTTAACTCCCCTCTTTCTTAAATGATGCGACCCGCGTCTTGTATATCTTCTGAGAGACGTTGAATATTTTTGTTTATCTCGTCGACATTGATTTCGTCGTTAAAAATATTATTTATTGATTGTTTTGATTTTGAAAAGAAGCAAAAGAAAAGTACTGACAGTGCAATTATTATTGTCGCAATAAAACTGAAAGATAAACTGTTGGATACAATATTATTGACTTTGATTTGTTCTAGAATTTTTCTATTCTCAATATTTTTATAATGGAGTTCTGGAAGACTTATGTTCACATTTATGTTTTTCACTTTTACATCTTTAAAAATAGGTAATACAAAATTTTCGGTAATGATTATATTTTCGTAAGTATTATTATTTAAACATAGTTTACAATTTCCAAAATTAATAAGAGTATTGCCATATAACATGGTTTCATATGTGTTACAATTATGTATCAGTTTAGTTCTTGGAATATTTTTAGTTACTACAATGTTGTTATTTAACTGTTTAATTTCTATTTCTCTATTGACTGTAAAGTTACAAATCGGATTTTCTTTAAGTAAGTTATTTATACATTCATCGTTAATTCTTTTTAATTGTTTTTTTAATACAATTTGATCATTCGTGTATTTGTACCAGATATCATCAATTAATATTAGTTCTCTGTATGGTATGTCTAATTCTAAATTATTTTTATTTGGAACGGGTTCCAGTATCATCTTATGATATGTATTATTACAAAAGTTTGGTATCATTACCACAAAAATTATTCTTTCTTCATGAAAAATGGCCGAACTTTTAATGAACATTAAATCTCTTAATGTTATATTATATGTTTTAAAATCGTGTGAGGTCAAAATGTCTCTTCCTAATGTGCCTAACCTGCACATCATTAAATTTTCTTTAACTTTTCTAACTTGATCTCTAAGAAGTTGGATATCATATTGAATTTGGAAAGTATGTTGCATATGCTCTATTGTTACGTCTTTAGCTGTTCTTCCAAGATTTGTTAATTGGTTACTTATTTGTTTTTGCTGTTTATTAATATGGTCGGTTACCGCTCTCATTGCGATATTGAATTGATCATTAATTTTAACTTGATCATTAAGGCTATCAATTATGTTCTTATTATTTTTTTCGTTGATTTCTAATTTTTGTTTGATATCTAATGCATCATCGGCATCCATTGTGCCTGCTATAAATTTCAACCCTTTACCTAAAATATCAAATAAGCCTCTTTTTGTTCTGGTATGATGTGGTAGAAGATTATTTATTTCTTCTTCAAGTGCTTTAAAATTGTGTAACATACTTGGGTAATGGTTGCAAAAACTGAAGTTCCCTATATTAGTTCTTATTAATTCTAAGTTTTTACTCCATGAGTCTAAATTTATTGTGTAAAGGATTTTTGTATAATTATTGATGATTTGAAGCTCATCGCTTTTAACTAATACAAATCCCTGACCGTCGTTTAAGTACTGTATTTCTAGTCTTTGTCCTTGTCCGTTATGTAATTGCATCATTAGGATGAAAGTTATTGTAAATTGTAGAATCATTTTCTGAAAAAGATTCAAATTTTAATATTATCTTTATGTATTATTCGGTCGTTTTTGTAAATTAATACTTTGTTTCCTAAGTCTGTCTTTACTTTTTGTTTCCGATATCTTGGCTGAAGTTTATTTCTAACCCCTATTATTTTTTCGTAAATGATATCGTTTTCTTTGTATGTCCTTATCTTTGTATTTGGCTTATTTCGTTTCAACATTTTTTGCTGAGCTGATAAAAGCTTTGGTTGTAAGTCCTCGTTTGACTTATTAAATAAGACTTCAAAGGGTCTTTTGTTTGTGACTGAATGAATTGTTTTATTGTACTGATGTACTGCTCTAAATATTGATTCTAAGTCACTTATTAAGTGAAATTCTTCTTTCAAACATCTAGCTATTTCTATAAGTGTAGAGTGAACTCGTTCCACTTGTCCGTTAGAAGTACTGTGTTTTGGATCACAGAAAAATATTTGAATTCCTAGTCTTTGCATTAATGTTTTGAATTGGGGTGTTGAAAAGCCTGGTTCGTTATCGACACAAAGATGTTTGGCTTCTGGAAAGCTTTGTAATAGTTCTAATACTTTTTCGTCTAATTTTGTCCTGTCTTCAATTTGTTTGATAACTAAGAATTTTGAATAAGAATCTATACATGTTAAAAATTTTAATTTTTGGGCAAAGAAAATGTCTAAGTGCAACTGCTCCCCCTCTTTCTTAGCAATTGGAGCCTCTCCAATTGGAGCCTTAAAAGGATGCCTTTCATATTTATTACGATTACAAATTTCGCAACTTCTAACAAATTCTTTGAATTGTTTGGTCATTTGTGGCCAATAGTATGCCGTGTAAATTTGTTTTAAATTTTCTTGATAGCTACGGTGAGCTCTTACGTGCGTTTGTTGTATTATAATTTGTTGGTCTTCTTCGTTCGTTATATCTATAGGAAAATTCTTGGTATATAAGAATTTATTATTGAAAGTTTCTTTTAATATTTGTTTGATATTATATAAATCTTCTGGTGTGCAATGAATTGCAACAGTTCCAGGCTGTAAATATTGTTTCAGAATAACAATTAGATTTTCCGGAGTGTCATACTCAATTAAATGTCTTGTTCTATTGAAATTACGTATCTGTTCGTGTACAGTGAATAATCCTTGAGTTAAAAGGATTTGTTGTTTGAATTGGTTCAAAGGTTTGGGGGTTTCTTTAATGTCTAAATTGTCGCTGCTCTCAGCGGAGTGTTGTGTAGCAGTACTCGAATTATCTTCGTCTGAAATGTGGTTTAAATATTGTCTAGATAGCGCATCAGCGACTACATTTGTAGCACCTGGCTTGTATATTATTTTAGGAGCAAACTCCTCAATGAATGCGTGCCATCGTTTCATTTTTGCATTCGGGTTTCTTACAGATACTGCAAACGTAAGCGGTTGATGATCCGTATGGATCTCAAGATTAGAAACTCCGTAAAGGTAATTTCTTAAATTTTTTAAGGACCATACTATTGCGTATAGTTCCTTTTCGTTAGTAGCGTAGTTGAGTTCAGTTTTATTTAATGTTTTTGAAATAAATGTAATAGGTTTGCCTTCCTGGCTTAAAACTCCTGCAATAGCATTATTGGAAGCGTCAGTTGTTAGTATAAATGTCTTGTCAAAGTCTGGTTGAACCAGCTCAATTTGGTTTATTAGATGACTTTTCAAAGTCTTGAAGGCTAAAATAGCTTCTTCGTCAAGTGTTAAGTTAGTTTTTTTTGATAAGTTTTTTGATATTCTCCCGTTTTCTCCGGCTAAGTATTTAGTTAAAGGTTTCGTTATTGAAGCATAATTTTTTACGAACTTTCGGTAATAACCTGTCATCCCTAAGAAACTTCTTAATTGCCTTAAGGTTTTTGGTTGCGGAAAATTTTCTATAGTCTCTATTTTTTTAGGGTCAGTTTTTATAATATTGTGGGCTACAATGTAGCCTAAAAATTCAGTTTCTTCCTTATAAAATTTAGATTTCTCCAAAGAAATCTTCATATTAGCTTTTTTCAATATATTTATAATTTCATTCAGATGCTTTGAATGTTCATTCAAATTTTCGGAATAAATTATAATGTCATCCATGTAGACATGACATGTTTTTCCTATAAAATCTCGTAGGATATTGTCCATTGCTCTTTGGAAAATACTCGGAGCATTTTTCAAGCCGAATGGCATTCGCAAGAATTCATATTTTCCGTTATTTATACTGAAGGCTGTTTTTTCAATATCTGATTCTTTCATCAGTATTTGATGGAAGCCCGATTCTAAATCTATGGTAGAAAAATATTTTGCTTTCCCTAAGTTTGCTAAAATTACATTACTTTCTGGTATTGGATACTTATCCGCTATGGTCTTTTCATTTAATTTTTTATAATCAATGACCATTCTTAATTTTGGACTACCGTCTTCATTTAAACCTTTTTTTGGTACAACCCAAATCGGTGAATTGTACGGACTTTTACTCTGGCGAATTATTCCTGCCTCTAGTAAATTTTTAATTTCTTTATTTACGAATGCATTAACTGACAGTGGATAGGGATATTGTCTACTCCATATAGGGGTTTCGACTGTTGTCCTTATATTTGCCTTCACATCCGTTCGTAATAATGAGTTCAAATCTATATTTGAATGTATTTCTTCAATTCTCTTAACAACTATATTTTTTAATCTCTCAATATCAGAATCGTTTTCTATCTCTGATTCCTTTGTATTATTTAATTCGTTTACACTTTTTTCTGATCCTATATTACTCATGTTCTCTGATAAAAATATTTTTTCTCTTTTATTATTATAAATTAAGACACTGTTTTCAAAGTCCAATTTTATGGAAGCTTCTTTTAGTAGTCTATAACCTATCAATAAATCGCTTTCGAGATTTTGAATTTCATAAAACACGACTTCCCTATCAAAAATATAGGCTATATAGTAATGAGTTATAATTGAGTCCCCATTTACTGTACGTATTCTTTTATTTATAGCTAACTTTCTTCTATCTTGTAAAACATTTGGTTTACAATAGCAACTCGTGGCTCCCGTGTCAATTAAAATTTTTAGTTGCTGACCTGATTGGTTTCTGTAAATGAAGGGCAACTGACACGGCGATCGTCTAAAAAAACTTCCTCATTAATATTATTTACTCTCTGGTTTTTTAATGGTGGTTGAGCACTATTTTGCGAACCATGTGGTCTTTTATCTGCGTAAGTGTTTCTGTTATAATCCTGTCTAAAAGGATTAGTTCTTTCGTTATTGTGATGATTGAAATTAGGATTATGGGGTCGCCAATTTCCATTGAAATTCTGTCTTTGATTTTGTATTCTTGAATTAGAGCTACCTAATACCATTGGCTGTGGTCGGGGCTGACGATGGTTTGGATTTGGTTCCCAAACAGATCTCTTCGGAAATCTTAAGTTATTGTTATTATGGTTGTTATTATGGTTGTTATTATTATTGTGAGAAGAACTATTATTAGTATTGCTACTTCTATTGAATTGAAGTGCAAATTGAGCTCTCTGATTATTTGACTCTAATTCTTGAGCTTTAGCTAGAGCGTTGGGTAGATCGCTAGGGTTTAACGAGAATAAAATGTTACTTATTGGGCCGTTCAGGCCAGTAATGAAGATTCTAAGAGCATTTCGCCTATGAGCTTCATTAAGTTCTTTAGTTATATTTTCCTGTCCATGAGTCATTATAGTTTTATTAATTAGTAACGTCAACTTTTTGTTGACTTCATTATAATAGTCTACCAAGGATGAAGATCCCTGTCTCAAAACACTCATCTCTTGTTCAATCATATGGATTGGACGTTTATCCGCATATGCAAAATCGAGGCGACTCAAAATTGCATCAAAGTTTAGCACAGTTCCATGGTTTGTCAGGGTATTGTTTGCATTTTTAACAATTTTGTTTCTTAAAATTGTCAATGCCGCAAAGTATTTCCTACTTCCTCTCGTGTAGAGAATCATGGAATTATTAGCGGCTTCTCGCCAACTAACATAAGAATTTTCATCACCTGCGAACTCAGGTAATGATTTTATTACATCTAGAGACTCAACACAATTTATACTGTCATTTATTGTTTCAGGTTTATGTTCTGAAACGTTACTATTGCAAGTTAAAGCAGAAAGTTGATTTCGCAAACTCTCAATTTCATCTCTCAAGGACGATGTTGTCTCTATAACAATACGAGATATAATTTCTTCACTAGGTGTCGGCATTTTAGCAAATTTATCTACTAGTTCTTCCAGTTTAATTTATATATAATTCCTTCAGTTTAATTTATATATGTATATGAATTCACTTTTAATTATTTAATTCAGTTTTTAAAGATATTTTATATAAATGCAAATATATATATATGTATATTTTAAAATATTTCTTACTTTCAGTAATTTTATGCACTTTGTAGATTGTTTTTTGTTGCTGTTTCCTGCTTCCTTGTTGTTAGATTTTTATTTTTGTTCTTCCTTCTTTCCTTCCTGTCCTTCTTTCACTTCTCTCACTGTTTGTTTGATTTTTAATTTTTAAATAGTTATTGATTGTCAATCGTATTCACAAATTTCACTTTCGTTAATAATTCTTTTTCTTTTATTAACTTTTTCGACTGTTTTTGCTTTTTTAAAAGGGATTTAATAATTTCTTCACTTTAACTTCAAAAAATTTTTTTTTTTTTTGAGTTTTATTCACTTGCCCCACGTTGTTGGGCGCCAATTATATTTCTTACACCACAGGATAAGTTTTTTAAAAAAGTATTCTTTATTTTTCTTTATCCTAAGTGGCTTGTTTAAACCGTAGAGAACGAACAGTGTATTATAAAACTGAACTTAAAGTCTAAGATACTTAAAGTTTACATGTCGTATCCCATCCAAATGGGTGATGGTAGTTGATGATGAGGCTGTAGTTTTATGGTCATCGTTCCCTCTTTGTTTATACAGTTGTTTGTACTTTGGACTTTGATCGTGGACTTTGATACTTTAAGTTTACATGTCGTATCCCATCCAAATGGGTGATGGTAGTTGATGATGAGGCTGTAGTTTTATGGTCATCGTTCCCTCTTTGTTTATACAGTTGTTTGTACTTTGGACTTTGATCGTGGACTTTGATAGTGGACTTTGATCGCTGCGATTGAGGGTGATGTAGAATCGATAGAATTCTACTTGAGAGTAATGCTTATGATTACTTAGCATTTTTGTGTTTATGTTTATGTTACATTGACCGTGTTAACTTGCCTACCTACCCATAGATACGTCTAGGTACCTATACCACCCATTGTAGATGTAGGTAGGTACCTAAATAGGTAGATACAGACATATGATTCTTAAAGCTTCATTTTAAAGACCTATAGTCTCACTGTCTCCAACATTGCACTCATATGTAGGTATATATCTACCATCAACCAACACCTAACTTCTCAATAAAAAAAATGTTTCTGTAATCCATTCTGGTCTTGACGTGAGTGTGTAAAAATAAAATTTATGACCATGGTCAACTTGAAATCCGCTCGTCGTACAAGGGATGATAGTTTCTAAAACAAGAAAAATCACTAAAAGTAAATCACAATGCGGCTGAACACTCTCCTCTTTCTCTCTCTCTCGCTCTGTCCATTGAACTTAATATCCTCCGAGTTCCCAATGCTTCCTCTGCAGCCTTATATACCTACCCTCCACCTACACACAGAGGCGCTCAGCACCCCCTACAAAAGAAACAGAACAAAAAAGGCCAACAAAAAAGCTCCAGCATTGCCCATCAGTTTAACCGCGATGACATGGCCTGGACTATGGCTTTTACACTACTATCACTGAACCCATCGGTCAGAGATGCTGATGAAGAAAAAAAACGAACACAAAACGAGCTCACCCCAAACTTGTCCTGCACCCCCAAACACCAACTGCCAACACTGTCCATTCCACACTCCACTACTTTATGTAAAAGTTTTTGTTTTGGTATATAAAAGACTCTCTCGCTCTGAGAAAATAGACAAAAGCAAATCTAATGTCACTCCCACCTGCTACTACTTAGCTGCCACCCACAATCATCATCTTTATTATTATCATCCGTTACGACCCCTACAACCTAACTGGTTAACTTGGGGTTGCGCGCACTTTCTAACCCTCGCAAAGTTAATTTCTCTCTCTCTCATCTCCAACAGCATGTGTTTCAGACGACCGACGGAGAAATTTTCCCTCAATACACAGCCACAACGAAAAACCACTCAACAAGGGTTGAACTTTCAACACATGACGAAGTGAAAGATACAAATCCAACTCAAGGCGGAGCCAACTGAAAATTGAGCTCAACGAAACCATCGCACAACATGTTGAGTATCTTTTGCTTCTCCCACTCTCTGCCACACACACACACACAAGCTAAAAGCTAAATACCACTTGGAGAGACGAGCGCAAACTGAAGGAAGGAAAAAAAAAAACAAAATAACAAGCAGCACTGCCACTTGGCACCCAATGTAACTTAGGTCAGTGGGGGTATGAACTGAAAAGTTAAAACCAACCAACCCTGGCCAACTCTCGGTTGCATGTTATATACACTAGGTGGTGCTCTCTCCACCTATTTCATTCCATTATGCCATTTCTTAGTTCCTCGTTGAACGTTGAAGTTTTTTTTCTGCTTTTGTGTGCCGTGCTGTGCTTTTTTTTTATTGAATTTTACTTTGTTTTTAAATGCGAGCGAAAGAGTACGAAGAGTCGTGGCACCATTCACCTACCTATTAGATACATTTCTAACTTATTGTGTGTAGATAGAGTGGAGGTTGAGGTATCCTCTACGTGCAGAGAGTTGGAGACACGGAAATGTGCACTCGTTTTCACACTAATTTCGAAATCGGTTGGTTTTTCTTGTTTGGGTTGGGGGATTTATGCAGGAAAGATACCCGCAGTACCTACATTTTTGTTTTTTGATCGAGGAATGTGTGTGGGGGGTGGCAGATAGTTTTTTTTCTTCCCATACCTTTGCAGCAGCAGTTGTGTGTATCTAACAAAGGCTTTCATAGGTTTGTATAGAGGTACCTACATATGAATGACCGATATCTTGCTCCAGCTGGGTCTTTTTGCTATGCGTGGGGGTAGCGAATCGAGAATAATGAGACAAAGAGTATCTGTTTCATTGCTAATTGGATAAAATATGTGATGCTAGCCAATCAGAAGCGGATTAGTGAGGACTAGTTCACTTCTTTTTTTATGGTTTATTTTATGTGCTTTTGTGGCAAAGATTAATTGGGTGGCAGGAGGTGTTTAGTTGTGTATAGATTATGGAACAAGAATTTTCTATGTTGGTAGTTACCTCCTTAAAGTTGTTTGTTTTTTGAGGAAGGAAGTCTTGGAATGGGTTAGGTACCTACCAAGTTTGTTGTGGGGAAATCAGTTTTGATTGGACACCTACCTACCAATTTTCTAAGGATAATGCGTGAGCGTTTTAGAACTCATTATCGTTTAATGGCAATCAGATCAAGCGTTTGATAACAAAATGATTGGTCCTGCATAGAAGTGTCATGTTATTGAAAAAAAGTGTTATCTGTTCTTCTAAGTATTGTACCTATTGTTTGAGTCCCGGTTTACACTCACTTTATTTCCTTGAAGGGA
This sequence comes from Melanostoma scalare, assembly GCA_949752695.1. NCBI lineage: Eukaryota > Metazoa > Arthropoda > Insecta > Diptera > Syrphidae > Melanostoma > Melanostoma scalare. The sequence continues at coordinate 182,450,014 of OX456986.1, read as the reverse complement.
TTAAGCCCGCTTACCGACTCCGAATCCTATTAGAAAGTCTCTACTACCAAAAGGATTTTTATTTGTATCTAACCACCTTTCTACATCCACACCTACCTAAGGAGCATGTTTGGTAAGTTTTAACTTATCTGTGTGAAACCAATTCTCATAGGTAGGTATAGGTATATGTATATAGAAATATCTAGGTAGGTAGATTCTTATCAATTCGCACTTTTTGAGGGATCCGATCTCTACTCACAAAATTCAATTAGCAAACTCGAAATCAGCAAATTCGGAAGAAACTTGGCCAATATAGATACCTATACCTACCTACCATCCTATAAATACCTACTACCTATTCATATTTTTAAAATTGTAGATTGCAGGATCTATGGAAGAAGTTTTCTAGCGATAATTAAGGTCTGAAACTTTTTAAAAAAGTGAAAAAGACTCGATCTGTGTTGCTAGTTGTTCAAGTACCTAAGCTATGGCGCTATGGGCATCCTTTGATAAAATCAGATGACCTAACTCAATAACTAAATCTCAAGAGCTGTATGAACACGGCACAAAGTCTGAAGAACCAATAAAACCGGTAGACTATTGAATGAAGTCGAAAATTCAATGAGAGTTTCTGGCCAAAAGAAAAACGGAGCTCAGTTCTTGTATACAGATATTCAGAAAAAAGACAGCGACGCGACGTTCCGTAAAATAAAAAGTCGAATTATGGAACAGCTCAGTAACATTTTTTGATAGTAAGGTCAAAAGTCTTTATCAAGTAACATAGATAAATAAATGGAGTCGTGCAACAAAGCGGGGAACCCCGGGTCTTGAGCATTTCTCTCCAACATTCCTTTTGAGGAAATGAAAGGGACCTGTATAGATCGAAGTTTGAAAGAAAAATAGTACCTACCTACCTACTTACTCACTCGGTCACTGCTGCGGTAATTCGACCTCTGTTTTCTATGTTATTTCACAACGTCCACAACGCCCCTGAATTATGTTGTTATGATTCTTTCGTTGCGGTAGTGCAGGAACTGGAGAGTCATAAGCATTCTTCGATTGTTCTTTGATTTGATGTTTCGTAATACAAAAAGTTTTTTGTCAAATCAAAATGGCAATAAAAGAGCCATACATTTACTGCCTTCAACGGTAAAAGTTACTTCGTCTTAGATCAGAGATGGGAAATGAAAAGTTTACTGTCAATAGTTTTTTCGTAGGTAAGCGCATTGAAAAAGTCCCCAAGAAAAGCTGCAATTTTTTCAACAAACTGTACGCTTCACCAATTTTGATAAACATTTAGACAGAGCGAATAAAAACTTGTTCGAAAAGATTTTGTCCACACAGCAATTGGGCTGAAATCCTAGCCCCGCCATGGAAAACACATTGGGCAATTTTTCAACCAAAGTAAGATGTTTAATTTGAAACTTCGTCTCGTGTTGTAGGAAAGAAAAATGAAGCCTTCGCAATTCTAAGCTCTTATCTAACCCTTTTAATCGTCCGGTCAATAACCAAACTTCCACCGTTCCTTCAATAACCGGGTACCCGTACCCGGGTATCCACGTATACTGGTAAGCTGGTCATTGCCGGGCGGTTAAAGCCAGATTCAATTTTTTAAAAAGCGGTCAGAGATTTCCATCACTAAACTAACGTTCGTGTTCAGGGGGTCGTATCTGAATCTTTTACTGGGTACCTTAAGAACTACAAAATAAAATATTTCTATATACCTATTTCTATTACACCATTTGTGATCATTACTCAGTATCGGTGCTAGTACGATTTTAGAAAAAGAGTACACCACCTTTACACCCACTCTTCATGTTACCTTATTTTTATGCAGATTGTCTAGAAGGAAAACAGCTTCTAAGACGAATAGTCTCCTAAAAATCAGCAAATAAAATAAATTTTAACAATTTTGTTGATATTGTTGGTGAATAGGAGAGTTCAAACTGTACAAATAGAATATTCAAGAATATTTAAAATGTAGAAACGCCATTTTTGCAATTGCTGATACATACAAACGCTGAAAATTTAATCAAAATCGGTAGGTATTTCACTGTTATTAAAAACAAGTTTCCCAAGAAATATGCAACTCTTAAAATCATGCCAATTGATATTTTGACCAAAAAAATTAAAAAAAAAAATCGGAGATACCGTTTAGAATATGTTAAAAAAAAATATAAGAAACTAAAACTGTCCAAATGTTGACGCTCAATCCCTCGCAAACAACCTAGGACTTCTAAAATATATAATTTTTTCAAAATCTTGTCAGCCATACTGGTATAAGAAGTACCGTTTTTAGACTTTTTTATTTTTTTTTATATCATGAGAAACAGAAACAGTACATTAATTAATACCTACAATAAAATTTTATCGAAATCGTTAGAGTCGTTTTCGAGAGCAAAAAGTGTTATCATAGAGGCTGTATACCTATGGAAGGTTACAATATTTCAAGAGATAGAGGCAAAATTGCGAAGACGCCTCAGTAGACTTCCCTATAAGAAAATCGCTTATCGGCGGACAGACAGGCATTCATACATATAGACATATAGAAATACAGAAAGACACACAACCAGACAGACAGACAGACACTAAAAAAAAGAGAGAAATAGAGCAGAACGAAACAGAAATAAATAAATTTCCTTATGAGGTATACCTAAGTTATGTTCCTGTTCCATCTAAGTGCAACCCCCTGCCAACTATGCAGACCACTTACTGATTTACCTTCAGCCCAATTTCAAACTGTGAAATATAGAGATTCATGCTTTGGCCGGACAGCCCGAAGGTGAAATGCTTTACCAAACTCTGGCTTTCTCTCGCATTGCGGTGATAATCCGATATCCGTGGCACCGCAATCTGACAGTGAATTTAGCTTCATTAGACTAAAATATACATCGAATAGTGGTACCCGTGGCGTGATGTTTAGCATATCTACCTGTTAACCCAGAGGTTCGTGGTTCGAATCCCAACAGAGGCAAAAATGTTTTTTCACGGGTATCGCCTTTCGGGAGAAATTGACTAGTCCTCCGATAGTAAATTCATAGCCATGGAAAGCGTTTTCCAGCTCCTCCATTCCCTATGACAAGGCATGGTTGTGAGAGGGCCTGGGGCTCCTGGCTCTGTTGCGCCACTCTATTTTTTATTTTTTTTAGGCCAAAATAAAACGAAAATGTTCAATAAAACTTTTCGATATCTCACTATGTTTTCGACGAGATATCGATTTTTGAAGTCGGAAGCATCTTTTTCTGCTTTATATTTGAAAATACTTTTGTTTGTAAATATAAACTAATGATAGCCTAAAACTCGCTGGAATCTTAGGCTGTTATTAGTTTTATTTGCATAGTTTGTTCGTGATATGAAATTAGTAGGTAGATCCGGGAGTAGTGGAATCAAGCTTGAAGGTTTGACAATCAAAAAAAAATTGATCCTCATTCATTTACACACTCTCAAGAGGAAAACAATCCTCCTCCGACAAAAAGCCGCAATTAGAAGATGACGATGATGGAGATGAGGATGATGAAGATGAAGATATAGGTACCTATACCTAGTGAAAGCTATTGAAGAATACATATCCGATCCTGAAAATAAAGGTTAGGATATCTTCTAACATTCACTAAGAATCTCACCGAGTAGGTATAGAAGGTGTTTGGAGTCATTAAATACTTCGGGAGTGACTGTTCGAGGAGTCCCCTTTCTGTTGAGGCGAAGTCCTTACTCCTTACAGAAAACACCTTCTCGTTGTGCATTTCAAGTGTAATGGTTTCCAAATTTCAAATAGGGTTTAGTTTTATTTTTTCTTAAAGCGATTATTTTAGAAGATGTATTAACGCCACCTGTTGTTATGTCTTCAAGTAGGTATCGATGTCTCGAAAACTAAGAGAGATAGGTATAGGTAGGTACCTACCTATCGAAAAATTTTATTCTACATTTTCGCCTTATTGTACAAAATGGCATAAGTACACAAATCTTGGCGCTACGAACATCGTATAGGTATACCTACTCTTACCCGCATTGCAAAACACAGAAGTTTAAAATCAATGTGCACCGGCGCCTCCTTTCAAATCCTTTACTACCTTGAATCGCTCGCACTGTGTTAATAACAGATGTGTTTTTTTCGCAACTCAGCAATATTATAATCAGCTCAGCAATGCATTTTACCACTAAAAACGGGCTCAGTGTTGATTTGTTTTGGTGTTCAGTGTTAAATTCATTGCGCTGAGCTTTAAATCAGCACGGCTAAGTTGCTCCAAAACAAACCTAACACTATAAGGGTAGGTACTCACTACGCCTTGTTGTGCATACATATAGGTATATCGTCTTACCCAGTGTGCACCTAGGTATAGGTAGGTACGAACCTATTGAGTCCTTTTCCAAATTATCTTGAATAGGTAAACTGATTGTTGTTAGAATCTTCAATTTGAAACACTCTGTAAAAACTAGGTTCTGTTGAACATAACTTTAATCCTCTTCAAAATTTAATGCCTTTAAGAAGCAATATCTTGGTAGATATCTACCTATCCATCTAATACCTTCCCTACCTAGGCACTTCTATTATATTTGCTTGGTTTGGTATAGGTACCTACGTATTTTCATATTTTCAATAAATCAAAAATTCTATTCGACAAAATGTCTCATCTCATCCATCAAAGAGAGCTTATCGAATCCAATCAGAAAATCCAATATGATAACACGACACAAATAATAAAGAAAAAGAAAATTGAGCAAAAAACATCTTCCATCAAGCCAACAAGAAATAAAAAAAAACACATAATAAAAAACAGATTCATCCATTTTAAATTTCCAATAAGAATCTGTGAGATACATTCCTCACTATCTTATCTACGTCGTCGTTCTCCAGAACAAAAAAAAATAATCCAACTCAAATTCGTACACACTCACAATTGAGTGTGCATTTCAAACTTCTCCCAACCCACTCCATCGGCACTCTCAATCTTAACGAAGAAAAATTCCTTCAAGTAAATAACAACCCGACAATAAGAAAAGTATCTCAAAGAGTATCTCTCACTCCACAAATCCACACAAGCATTCGAAAGGGGTGGGATATTAATTCAAGCAACCAACGAAGCCAACAAAAAAAAAAGAAGAGAGATCACCCATGCCATGGCGATGATGAATAATCAAACAAAATTTCTCTCAACTGTGTGCATATTTGTACAGTTCAAGTCATGCCATACTCCTTGCACCCCAAAGAAATAGAAAAAGTATCTTCAACAAACACATTTACACACCACGAGTTGTATTTACAGTGATTGTATAGTTGCATAGGAAAACTGAGTGAATTGCTGGATGTGCGCTCATAGGTCTTGCCCCTATGGGTGCGCAGAGTATAGCGAATAACAGTCCACCTCTACCTCTCGCACGAACCACCACTCTTATTCCATTCCAAAGCGAGACGCCGTTCCGTTAAAGTACCGCATGAAAGACAAAGACGCGATGCATCTCTGGCAGTGTTGGTTTAAATAGTATCTATGTGTAGTATGTGAGAGATGTGTGATGTGTCGTTAGGTCGAGCAATCGGTCGGTCGGGTCGGGTCGTGTACCTTTTGCACCGAATGTTTTGCCAGTCAGGCTCTAAAAGGCCTTTCGAACAGCTGAGATTGCCGCATGGCGCATTATCATTTATTTATTATATTCGCTCTCTGTGATTTTTCTTCTTCTCCTTTTTGAAAATAACTTGGAAAAATTTCATAAAGTTCACTTTAGTTAAAAGATACAATAACTGTCGGAAGGAAATTTGAAAATACATTTCGGTTAAGCTCGGTGGATTTTGTAACTCAATCTTTCCTGTTTTCTGTTGAATAAAAAAAAATAAAGAAATTAATAAATTCCGATCGTGAAAAGTGATATCGAAGTGAAAAAGGAAAAATTATCTTTGACAAGAAATCGAAAATGATGAAGTGTCGGTGAGAAATATTTTTTGCACAGCGAAGAAAATTTCCACAAAGCGAGTCCTAAATAATTAAATAAAGTGATCCTGTGTAGTGATCGTGATTAGCAAAAAAATAAAGAAAAAGAAGATACATTTGTGAATAAAAGAAACATAAGACTCCCCAACGGAGTCCTTCCTTTCACAACCCTTTGACACAACCGCCAAAATTATTACTCACAATTCCTTAAGTGTGTACGGGGGTGGCGTAATGTGCGCCTCTCCGTCCACAGCAACGGGTTTCTTCAATCCCAGGCCTCAGCCTTCGGGCGAGTTGAGTGCCCTCGAATTGGGATTCCCGCGTAGTATGGCCCTTGTGGCGCCACCGCCCCCGCCCAGCGCCTGGCATGATCCTAACTTAAGTGGACATTTGCACGGATCCGTGCCGAGTGTGGGTACCGGCGGCTCAACGCCATCGGGCTCATCAATTAAGGAGGATATGTCAAATCTATCGGGCAATACTGGCGGTGGTGGCGGCGGCGGCAACGGTGGTCATCATGGCAACAATAATGGTGCCAACGGTAACGGCAATAGTGGTAATGCGAATAATGGCTCATCGGGCAACAACGGCCTCGGGCCGATCATCAAGGACTACAAAGATTTCAAAGACTGCCTGCCGTCAAGTGCTACGCCAAATTCGCAAGCAAACAGCAGTTCGCAGAGCAGCAATGGCGGCGGATCACAGATTGATAGTAAAAATCAAAATATCGAGTGTGTTGTGTGTGGTGATAAGAGCTCGGGGAAGCACTATGGACAGTTTACCTGCGAAGGTGAGTCTTTATCTTGTACTTATTATAAGCTTTCATCTATAACCTGTCAATAATTTAAATGCCAAAGTTGAAACTGTAAATGTTTATTTCTCGATCAAAATATGTACTGGCCGACCATGAATATCTTCAATAAGTCAATAACAATGGGTGCGGGCACGCGATTTTCCTTTTTTGTTTTGTTTTGTTTTTTATTATTTCACCTCGTGCTCCATCGGAGAGCTCTTTTCATACCGCGCCGAGAGTGTAGGAGGATTGCTTTCTGACAGGTCATAAATAAACTGACAGTGTGAATTATGGGAAATAACGATCGCTTCAACGATGTGTCAGTGGTCTGATGTGTGTTTGAAGGGAGCTTGTAAAGTGTAAAAGAAACCATGCTGAAGTCTCTGTTGGGCTGGATATGGATTTTGTGCAAATCACGGTATACCGACATTTGGTTTTTTTTTTATTTGTTCTTATTTTGCTTTCGTGTGTTGGTCGAAACGTTGTCGAGGTGCGAAAAGTTTACCTCAGTCAGTCGAAAGAGGAGGAGGATGTGTAGGAAGGATTTTGAAGCTTCGTAGGCACTTATTTTTATGATCTGCTTTCCAATTTTTGTTCTTAAGTTTGAGGTGGTTGGTTGATATTGTTGTAGGTACCTACCTAGGTACCAGGAAAATTGCTTTAAGATTTGATGGAAGGAAACATCTTACAGGAACTTAAAAAAGTCTTATAAGAACCGCCTAGTCTAGTGTAGGTACTACCTATAAGAATCTACAATGGGCTAGAAACATCCATAGGTTGGGGAGGCAACTCCCTGACGCAGCATACCTACCTGATTATCGCTAGAAATGGAAAACCCGAAAACTTCATCTTCATAGTTTCAGAATATATCATCCGACCTATCTAGCCCTAAGCAACCACTGCTGTAATTTCTACTTCCAGTTGAATTACTCAGTTTGTTGACAAAATCAACAAAAAATTATCTAAAAAAATCTATAACAGTTAAAGGATTTTTCACAGTGTCTTTGTATTGGAATCTCATTTGATTCTCACTTCTACCGTGTCGTATCTACCTATTTTATTTTTTCTGTCGTTTTATTTTACGAATATTAATGAAACCTCTCATATTTCGTAAAACTACTAACCACCATATTGGATTTCTTCTGTGAGAGTGTAAATGTATAATAATACTTCCAATAAATTGTCAATCAACCCTTTTAGTTGGCCTTACAAAAATAAGGCAGGCGAAGGGATCAAAGATCTCCCATTTGAGTGCATCACACTAGCTCGTTCGTGGGGCAGGTACGTAGGTTCAAAGTAAAATAGATTAATAGCCAAAGTCAGTGCTGTCATTTAAACTTCAACTTTTAATATTCCATTTATTAGTGATATGAGCAAGTAATGGGTTAAAAAACCTTAAACTCCTTGACCATCATTATTCAACAGTAACTCTGCTGACTTTACTTTGAAAAAGGTTAAAGGACTTAATATATTCTTAAGGCACTGCGAGGCAGAAATAAGCTAAACAATCTGATTTTGCGAGGAATTGCCAAGTCCTCCGTTAGTAAATTCATTGCGGTGAAAAATGCGTCACCCTATTTATTTATTTTAAATCCAATTTTTGCCCCATTCCATACATTCCCAAAAAGTCCATGGTTCCCAAGCAGCGTTGCCGATGTGGCACTATCGGGCACTACTTGTAGCATTGAAAATGCCACTTTTTGGTTCTGTGAACGGATTCATTAAGTAATCGATATCATGCCTGAGAAAAGAAATGGACTGAACTATCCTCTACTCAGCTGGCAAAATATGTTGACTTTGTTGACCAGACCAAAAATTAAAACATATTTAAAGTTCCTAGAATACATTTTAAGAGATTCTTTTCAATGTGAAGAAGTTAGAGCCTTTCATTCGTTCCATTTTTCAATTCAATTTCGCTCGTAAGGCACCAAGTGGCTTAAATTGGCTGTTCCGGCACCCTACAAAATTTATTACCGGCAACGCTGTTCCCAAGTTTTCTTAAGACATCTTCATTTCCGAATATTTTCAAGAATTTCGGGTCAATTCGACTGCATGCCAGTTTCTGAAGTAAAATAAAAGTCTGAGTTAAAAATAACAAATAAGATTGCTTTGCTATATTCTATCTACGCGGATTTATTTGCTTTTGAATCATGAGAATAGAAAGTCCTGCCCCAAGATCTTTATACTATCCAAAATCATCGGGAATAAAGTTGACTTATACTGTAAAAATCAAAATTTTTGGCCGCTACTGAAGATTTTGCTGTACCCACTTGTGTTGCTTTTTCTAACCTTTCACTGCCATTCAACTCTGTCTTAAACTGTTCTAAGTCTCCTAAAGTGGTCCAAATTGCCCTTATCAATTATTGGATTGTGGTCTTTTGTCTGATTTTTCGACGGAGAATCACTAGTGTGAAGCAGCTTAGTGGGAGAGCTGGGACTGTGATCCCTTGGAGATCACGATGGTCGTAACGCCGCGCCGTAAAAAGAGAAAGCAGAAGGTCTTTTGTCTGATTTCTCGGGCTATATTGTGAATTTAACTTGCTAATTTCTTCAGATCATAGAAATATCCTCCACTTATTTCGTTTTTTCAATGAACCAAAAAAAAAAAAATTAATTTTTGTCCTCTCCCAAAATGTCCTAAACTGTATCAAAATGTCCCAAAATGTCCCAATAATCTGTTTTTTGCCTAATTTGTTGGGCTATAACGCGATTTAAATTTCCAGTTGGTCTCAGTTATTGTAAACTAAAGTAACTTAACATGAAATGTAAATATTTGGTACAACAAGCTCGGGATGTGCCATGGCCTTGTCCATTTCTTGCAATCATTCATTCGAGGACTGATGTGGGGAGCTACAATGTTCTGCCGGGTTTAAATGAATATGTAGAACAAACTCTTAATGTCAAAATATTTCTCAGAGGACTGTTTCTAAATTAGAGTGAAGCGCTAAAATTTCTAAAAATTATTTGTAACTTACTATGGCTCGAATCTTCTACGTAATAGGTAGGTAGTTTGTTGCTCAAATCACGGATATTACACCTACATACACACATAGGACGGAGCAACAGAGTAGGGAGCCCGGAGACTAGTGCATTTCTCACAACCATGCCGTGTGACAGGCGCGGATCTAGAATTTTTTTCCGGGGGGGGTCACGGGATAAAAAAAAATCAAATATAACAAAAATAAACTGTTGTTTATATCAAATTATAAATTGTTTATATAAAAAATGTACTTTTAAAAGTAAGAAATGTCTTAGCCAATAAATTTTTTTCTGAAACGTTTCCTCGTGTGTTTTCAAATGGCTTCGCGCCATTTATAGCATCGTGGCTAACTTTACATCAGTTTGCAATCAAAACATTGAAAGAACAACAGTCCATTGTTGATTTCAGTGTCGTTGAAATCAGGATAGTTTTCATTGTGTTTTGCGATAAACAAAGAAGAAAACGGAATATTTCTACAGTTGTATACTTATAAGCAGCAAAATAAAAATATCATGTGGCCAAATTAGTTCAATTTCTGAAATGAAATGTTTTTTTCGTTTTGTTTGTTTCAGTTTTTCTAACATTTTCTATTTGATGTGTGCATTGGTTCTTCGGTTGAAGTGGTTCTAAGTGTATATAACGAGCAAAATTATAAGTTTAGATTCAGCGAAGATATTACGGTAAATATTTGCACAACTGTATACGAAACAACATTGTCAACGCAAGATCATGTAGCTTCATCAGAGTGATTTCAAAATTCAAGTTTTTCTGCCTCGGACTTCTTATACAGAGGAGGACATTGAAGAAGTTAATCTCGTAGCAGTCATGTACCAGAAGCTTCTGAATAACACTCCTCCTGCAAGCGTTATTGCAGAATTTGAGTTGTGGGTAGCAAAATGGAACCGAATTGTTGAAAAAGGCGGTGAACTTCCTGATTCGGTTTCTGCCGCCCTTGATGCGTGTGATAGAGTAATGTATCCGGCTATTCATACCCTGCTTTGGATTTTGGTGACGCTTCCTGTTACTGCAGCCACTACAGAAAGGAGCTTTTCAACTCTCCGTCGCCTCAAAACTTGGTTGAGATCGACTATGGCAGAAGACAGACTCACCGGTCTTGCATTGCTACACATTTATCGCGACATTGAATTGGACATCGATGCGATCATCAACAGATTTGCGAAACAAAATAGAAGATTGGATTTTGTGTTATAAATTGTTTTTACTTAAAACTTGTAATCAAATGTTAAGATATTAAGTAAAGCTACTATCCAAATATAGAGAAATTGATACAAAAGTCAGTATTGTGTGAGAAATTTATTCAATTTTGAGTCAGTCATGTTGAGTCAGCCATTTTTTGATTGCAAATTTTCCATAGTGCAATAAAGTAAGTTGATTTTGGTCGCTTGGTTAGTTTCCGTTTTTCAAGTTTACAAAAGTTAGATTTTGTTCGGTTATTTTTTTTCGATTTTCAGTTTCAGTTTCGATTGGTTTAGCTCTATTTTTTGAAATGCTAGCTGTTTTGGGGGGGGGGGGGGGGGTCATGACCCCTGTGACCCCCCCCCTTGAATCCGCGGCTGCCGTGTGAGGGAATGGAAGGGACCTACAATTTTCTGTCGGTTCCGAACTGCTTGTCGAGAAAGCGCTTGACAAATTTCTCGCGAGAGGTGATACCTGTGAAAAAATAATTTTGGTTTCTGCTAGGATTCGAACCCGCTAAACAGGCAGACATGCTATCCATTACGCCAAGGGCAACATGGATATTGTAGGTTCCAATTATTTATCCGACGGCAAAACACTTGAAAAGGAAAACTGTTGTCATTGTTTCCTTTCTACCTACATTTGTTTTTTAAGCTTTTCACTCTAATATCTTAGGAATAGCTTCTGCTTAGAACACGATCGACAATAAAGTGAATAGCAAACTTCTTTTGCAGCTATTATCGAATTGGTAATGTTGGCCTACTTTCTTTACTTAGGTGGGCATTAAGTTCGTGGTGAACCTGAAACGCAAACAATTTCAATTTCGGGCGAGCTCTCTCCAGTTTTGCACTCTTAGTCGGTTAATGTCTTCTTCCACTTGATTGAGCCACCTTAGACGAGGTCCTCCTCTTCCACGATTTCCCTGCAATTTGCTTTCGAAACCCCGTCGAGCCGGAGCGTTTGGGTCCAATGTTGGCCTAAACAAATTTAATCACTTTCATTCCACTACGTGTTGGTATCCTGCTGGATTGAGGATCTGCAACAGGCCATCTAATTTTATGCAAATTTTTCAAGACTTTCTCTTGCCATTGCCGAGTAAAACGTTACTTTGCACCTTACTGGTCGATATCCTCTGTTTTTTTCTTTTCTTCTAGGCGATTACACAACACCTTTGCTTTAATATTTCATAGGTACCTATGTCTATTCAAAACAACATCCAACATCCATATATCCATCTTTACTAGATGACAATCCATTCGTTGAAAGACTGAAGGTATATCTATCATATCTACTCGCACATTTAAGGAAAATCTAAAAAAAAAAAATTCCCACGTCTAAATTGCAACATTCATGCATATCCGCGATTCCATAATGATCCTAACTAAGCAAACACGATGGCCGGCCGTCGCGTCGCGTAGGTACTTCGTACCTTAATGTTTTCGTCCCGCGATGAAACCCATTCCAACATAAGAGAACAACGTACGAACGGCTTATAATTAATGATGTCCACGAAAACATACACATGCCTATAATCCCGTAACAGCACAGAGTTTTTTTAAGGAAAAAAAGAAGAACAAGAGAGAAGAAAAAGGACTACCGCGACAACTCATCAAAATAATAATCAGATCTAACGAAGCAGAAATAAATCATGTCCGTCAAGTTAGCACTACCACTTCAAAATTTTCATAGTTTGTTAATTGAATTAATTGTCGTAAATTTGTCGTAAATTTGTCGTGAAAACAAAAAATTTGTCGCTCTTCGTTTTTTAAAAAAAAACCGTGTGTAGTGCTAACTTGACGGTCAAGTTAGCACTACCACCCCCCCAAATCCGTCAAATCGATCTTAAACAAAAAACTAAGTATGCAATTAATTGTCGTAAATTTGTCGTAGATTAATCGTGAAAACCAAAAAATTTTAGCTCTTCAATTTTAAAAAAAAAATAGTGTGTAGTGCTAACTTGACGCGTCAAGTTAGCACTACCACCCCCTTAAAATGGTCAAATCAACTCAAAATCAAAAACTGAGTACGCCATTAATTGTCGTAAATTTGTCGTTCACAAGATATCCAAAAAGATATTTTGTCGCGACCCCCTTTCGAAGTGCCCCCCATATGAATGATTTTCAAGCAACGAAAAACACCAAAGTTCAATACTTCAAAAAATCGTTCAAATCAACTCCAAATCGAAAACTGAGTACGCAGTCAATTGTCGCTTTTTATCCTCTTATGAGATATGCAAACAGATAATTTGTCGCGCCCCCCTTTCGGATAGTATTTTAAAAAGAGTAGTGTGTAGTGCTAACTTGACACAAAGTTAGCACTACCACCCCCCTAAAATGGTCAAATCGACTCGAAATCAAAAACTGAGTACGCCATTAATTGTCGTAAATTTGTCGTTCCCAAGATATCCAAAAAGATATTTTGTCGCGACCCCCCTTTCGAAGTGCCCCCCATATGAATGATTTTCAAGCAACGAAAAACACCAAAGTTCAATACTTCACAAAATCGTTCAAATCAACTCCAAATCGAAAACTGAGTACGCAGTCAATTGTCGCTTTTTATCCTCTTATGAGATATGCAAACAGATAATTTGTCGCGCCCCCCTTTCGGATAGTATTTTAAAAAGAGTAGTGTGTAGTGTGTACCCCCCTAAAATGGTCAAATCGACTCGAAATCAAAAACTGAGTACGCCATTAATTGTCGTAAATTTGTCGTTCCCAAGATATCCAAAAAGATATTTTGTCGCGACCCCCCTTTCGAAGTGCCCCCCATATGAATGATTTTCAAGCAACGAAAATCACCAAAGTTCAATACTTCAAAAAATCGTTCAAATCAACTCCAAATCGAAAACTGAGTACGCAGTCAATTGTCGCTTTTTATCCTCTTATGAGATATGCAAACAGATAATTTGTCGCGCCCCCCTTTCGGATAGTATTTTAAAAAGAGTAGTGTGTAGTGCTAACTTGACACAAAGTTAGCACTACCACCCCCCTAAAATGGTCAAATCGACTCGAAATCAAAAACTGAGTACGCCATTAATTGTCGTAAATTTGTCGTTCCCAAGATATCCAAAAAGATATTTTGTCGCGACCCCCCTTTCGAAGTGCCCTCCATATGAATGATTTTCAAGCAACGAAAAACACCAAAGTTCAATACTTCAAAAAATCGTTCAAATCAACTCCAAATCGAAAACTGAGTACGCAGTCAATTGTCGCTTTTTATCCTCTTATGAGATATGCAAACAGATAATTTGTCGCGCCCCCCTTTCGGATAGTATTTCAAAAAGAGTAGTGTGTAGTGCTAACTTGACACAAAGTTAGCACTACCACCCCCCTAAAATGGTCAAATCGACTCGAAATCAAAAACTGAGTACGCCATTAATTGTCGTAAATTTGTCGTTCCCAAGATATCCAAAAAGATATTTTGTCGCGACCCCCCTTTCGAAGTGCCCCCCATATGAATGATTTTCAAGCAACGAAAAACACCAAAGTTCAATACTTCACAAAATCGTTCAAATCAACTCCAAATCGAAAACTGAGTACGCAGTCAATTGTCGCTTTTTATCCTCTTATGAGATATGCAAACAGATAATTTGTCGCGCCCCCCTTTCGGATAGTATTTTAAAAAGAGTAGTGTGTAGTGCTAACTTGACACAAAGTTAGCACTACCACCCCCCTAAAATGGTCAAATCGACTCGAAATCAAAAACTGAGTACGCCATTAATTGTCGTAAATTTGTCGTTCCCAAGATATCCAAAAAGATATTTTGTCGCGACCCCCCTTTCGAAGTGCCCCCCATATGAATGATTTTCAAGCAACGAAAAACACCAAAGTTCAATACTTCACAAAATCGTTCAAATCAACTCCAAATCGAAAACTGAGTACGCAGTCAATTGTCGCTTTTTATCCTCTTATGAGATATGCAAACAGATAATTTGTCGCGCCCCCCTTTCGGATAGTATTTTAAAAAGAGTAGTGTGTAGTGTGTACCCCCCTAAAATGGTCAAATCGACTCGAAATCAAAAACTGAGTACGCCATTAATTGTCGTAAATTTGTCGTTCCCAAGATATCCAAAAAGATATTTTGTCGCGACCCCCCTTTCGAAGTGCCCCCCATATGAATGATTTTCAAGCAACGAAAATCACCAAAGTTCAATACTTCAAAAAATCGTTCAAATCAACTCCAAATCGAAAACTGAGTACGCAGTCAATTGTCGCTTTTTATCCTCTTATGAGATATGCAAACAGATAATTTGTCGCGCCCCCCTTTCGGATAGTATTTTAAAAAGAGTAGTGTGTAGTGCTAACTTGACACAAAGTTAGCACTACCACCCCCCTAAAATGGTCAAATCGACTCGAAATCAAAAACTGAGTACGCCATTAATTGTCGTAAATTTGTCGTTCCCAAGATATCCAAAAAGATATTTTGTCGCGACCCCCCTTTCGAAGTGCCCCCCATATGAATGATTTTCAAGCAACGAAAAACACCAAAGTTCAATACTTCAAAAAATCGTTCAAATCAACTCCAAATCGAAAACTGAGTACGCAGTCAATTGTCGCTTTTTATCCTCTTATGAGATATGCAAACAGA
Organism: Melanostoma scalare; assembly: GCA_949752695.1. NCBI lineage: Eukaryota > Metazoa > Arthropoda > Insecta > Diptera > Syrphidae > Melanostoma > Melanostoma scalare. The sequence goes on along the minus strand of OX456986.1, from coordinate 182,434,554 downwards.
TAATTTGTCGCGCCCCCCTTTCGGATAGTATTTTAAAAAGAGTAGTGTGTAGTGCTAACTTGACACAAAGTTAGCACTACCACCCCCCTAAAATGGTCAAATCGACTCGAAATCAAAAACTGAGTACGCCATTAATTGTCGTAAATTTGTCGTTCCCAAGATATCCAAAAAGATATTTTGTCGCGACCCCCCTTTCGAAGTGCCCCCCATATGAATGATTTTCAAGCAACGAAAAACACCAAAGTTCAATACTTCACAAAATCGTTCAAATCAACTCCAAATCGAAAACTGAGTACGCAGTCAATTGTCGCTTTTTATCCTCTTATGAGATATGCAAACAGATAATTTGTCGCGCCCCCCTTTCGGATAGTATTTTAAAAAGAGTAGTGTGTAGTGTGTACCCCCCTAAAATGGTCAAATCGACTCGAAATCAAAAACTGAGTACGCCATTAATTGTCGTAAATTTGTCGTTCCCAAGATATCCAAAAAGATATTTTGTCGCGACCCCCCTTTCGAAGTGCCCCCCATATGAATGATTTTCAAGCAACGAAAATCACCAAAGTTCAATACTTCAAAAAATCGTTCAAATCAACTCCAAATCGAAAACTGAGTACGCAGTCAATTGTCGCTTTTTATCCTCTTATGAGATATGCAAACAGATAATTTGTCGCGCCCCCCTTTCGGATAGTATTTCAAAAAGAGTAGTGTGTAGTGCTAACTTGACACAAAGTTAGCACTACCACCCCCCTAAAATGGTCAAATCGACTCGAAATCAAAAACTGAGTACGCCATTAATTGTCGTAAATTTGTCGTTCCCAAGATATCCAAAAAGATATTTTGTCGCGACCCCCCTTTCGAAGTGCCCCCCATATGAATGATTTTCAAGCAACGAAAAACACCAAAGTTCAATACTTCAAAAAATCGTTCAAATCAACTCCAAATCGAAAACTGAGTACGCAGTCAATTGTCGCTTTTTATCCTCTTATGAGATATGCAAACAGATAATTTGTCGCGCCCCCCTTTCGGATAGTATTTTAAAAAGAGTAGTGTGTAGTGCTAACTTGACACAAAGTTAGCACTACCACCCCCCTAAAATGGTCAAATCGACTCGAAATCAAAAACTGAGTACGCCATTAATTGTCGTAAATTTGTCGTTCCCAAGATATCCAAAAAGATATTTTGTCGCGACCCCCCTTTCGAAGTGCCCCCCATATGAATGATTTTCAAGCAACGAAAAACACCAAAGTTCAATACTTCAAAAAATCGTTCAAATCAACTCCAAATCGAAAACTGAGTACGCAGTCAATTGTCGCTTTTTATCCTCTTATGAGATATGCAAACAGATAATTTGTCGCGCCCCCCTTTCGGATAGTATTTTAAAAAGAGTAGTGTGTAGTGCTAACTTGACACAAAGTTAGCACTACCACCCCCCTAAAATGGTCAAATCGACTCGAAATCAAAAACTGAGTACGCCATTAATTGTCGTAAATTTGTCGTTCCCAAGATATCCAAAAAGATATTTTGTCGCGACCCCCCTTTCGAAGTGCCCCCCATATGAATGATTTTCAAGCAACGAAAAACACCAAAGTTCAATACTTCACAAAATCGTTCAAATCAACTCCAAATCGAAAACTGAGTACGCAGTCAATTGTCGCTTTTTATCCTCTTATGAGATATGCAAACAGATAATTTGTCGCGCCCCCCTTTCGGATAGTATTTCAAAAAGAGTAGTGTGTAGTGCTAACTTGACACAAAGTTAGCACTACCACCCCCTTAAAATGGTCAAATCGACTCGAAATCAAAAACTGAGTACGCCATTAATTGTCGTAAATTTGTCGTTCACAAAATATCCAAAAAGATATTTTGTCGCGACCCCCCTTTCGAACAATTAATAGCGTACTCAGTTTTTGATTTCGAGTCGATTTAACCATTTTAGGGGGGTGGTAGTGCTAACTTTGTGTCAAGTTAGCACTACACACTACTCTTTTTAAAATACTATCCGAAAGGGGGGCGCGACAAATTATCTGTTTGCATATCTCATAAGAGGATAAAAAGCGACAATTGACTGCGTACTCAGTTTTCGATTTGGAGTTGATTTGAACGATTTTGTGAAGTATTGAACTTTGGTGTTTTTCGTTGCTTGAAAATCATTCATATGGGGGGCACTTCGAAAGGGGGGTCGCGACAAAATATCTTTTTGGATATCTTGGGAACGACAAATTTACGACAATTAATGGCGTACTCAGTTTTTGATTTCGAGTCGATTTGACCATTTTAGGGGGGTGGTAGTGCTAACTTTGTGTCAAGTTAGCACTACACACTACTCTTTTTAAAATACTATCCGAAAGGGGGGCGCGACAAATTATCTGTTTGCATATCTCATAAGAGGATAAAAAGCGACAATTGACTGCGTACTCAGTTTTCGATTTGGAGTTGATTTGAACGATTTTTTGAAGTATTGAACTTTGGTGATTTTCGTTGCTTGAAAATCATTCATATGGGGGGCACTTCGAAAGGGGGGTCGCGACAAAATATCTTTTTGGATATCTTGGGAACGACAAATTTACGACAATTAATGGCGTACTCAGTTTTTGATTTCGAGTCGATTTGACCATTTTAGGGGGGTACACACTACACACTACTCTTTTTAAAATACTATCCGAAAGGGGGGCGCGACAAATTATCTGTTTGCATATCTCATAAGAGGATAAAAAGCGACAATTGACTGCGTACTCAGTTTTCGATTTGGAGTTGATTTGAACGATTTTGTGAAGTATTGAACTTTGGTGTTTTTCGTTGCTTGAAAATCATTCATATGGGGGGCACTTCGAAAGGGGGGTCGCGACAAAATATCTTTTTGGATATCTTGGGAACGACAAATTTACGACAATTAATGGCGTACTCAGTTTTTGATTTCGAGTCGATTTGACCATTTTAGGGGGGTGGTAGTGCTAACTTTGTGTCAAGTTAGCACTACACACTACTCTTTTTAAAATACTATCCGAAAGGGGGGCGCGACAAATTATCTGTTTGCATATCTCATAAGAGGATAAAAAGCGACAATTGACTGCGTACTCAGTTTTCGATTTGGAGTTGATTTGAACGATTTTTTGAAGTATTGAACTTTGGTGTTTTTCGTTGCTTGAAAATCATTCATATGGGGGGCACTTCGAAAGGGGGGTCGCGACAAAATATCTTTTTGGATATCTTGGGAACGACAAATTTACGACAATTAATGGCGTACTCAGTTTTTGATTTCGAGTCGATTTGACCATTTTAGGGGGGTGGTAGTGCTAACTTTGTGTCAAGTTAGCACTACACACTACTCTTTTTAAAATACTATCCGAAAGGGGGGCGCGACAAATTATCTGTTTGCATATCTCATAAGAGGATAAAAAGCGACAATTGACTGCGTACTCAGTTTTCGATTTGGAGTTGATTTGAACGATTTTTTGAAGTATTGAACTTTGGTGTTTTTCGTTGCTTGAAAATCATTCATATGGGGGGCACTTCGAAAGGGGGGTCGCGACAAAATATCTTTTTGGATATCTTGGGAACGACAAATTTACGACAATTAATGGCGTACTCAGTTTTTGATTTCGAGTCGATTTGACCATTTTAGGGGGGTGGTAGTGCTAACTTTGTGTCAAGTTAGCACTACACACTACTCTTTTTAAAATACTATCCGAAAGGGGGGCGCGACAAATTATCTGTTTGCATATCTCATAAGAGGATAAAAAGCGACAATTGACTGCGTACTCAGTTTTCGATTTGGAGTTGATTTGAACGATTTTTTGAAGTATTGAACTTTGGTGTTTTTCGTTGCTTGAAAATCATTCATATGGGGGGCACTTCGAAAGGGGGGTCGCGACAAAATATCTTTTTGGATATCTTGTGAACGACAAATTTACGACAATTAATGGCGTACTCAGTTTTTGATTTCGAGTTGATTTGACCATTTTAAGGGGGTGGTAGTGCTAACTTGACGCGTCAAGTTAGCACTACACACTATTTTTTTTTTAAAATTGAAGAGCTAAAATTTTTTGGTTTTCACGATTAATCTACGACAAATTTACGACAATTAATTGCATACTTAGTTTTTTGTTTAAGATCGATTTGACGGATTTGGGGGGGTGGTAGTGCTAACTTGACCGTCAAGTTAGCACTACACACGGTTTTTTTTTAAAAACGAAGAGCGACAAATTTTTTGTGTTCACGACAAATTTACGACAAATTTACGACAATTAATCCAATTAACAAACTATGAAAATTTTGAAGTGGTAGTGCTAACTTGACGGACATAAATAAATCGCTTAGTGTAGTCCCTCCTCTTGACATACACACCTTATCCCTGCTTGACTTTGTTGTTTTTCCTTCGAATCATCGTTTTGTTTTTAGAAAACAGGATTATTTCTTTTTTCTCTTTCTTGACCTCGTCATCAACATCAATTTGAAGGATCATCATCAAAAAATAGAAGAAAAAAAACAAGAATAGGTACAAAGTCTCGCGAGAACATGATTATTGGTATGTGCCAATGTTATGATGTAAAGGCTCCTCTTGTCCTGCTTTATGCAGGGGAAGGGGAAGAAGACTCGTGTGTCTTCCATCATCTTCCTCCCAAATGAGGAATATTGGCCAGATGTCTGTTCTTTTCCATGATTTTGTTTCCTCTTTGGTGTGGCAATGTACCTACACGATATGGCTAAGCAAGAAACTACGTAGATACAAGATACATATTTGTTGCGTCAATTAATCTTTTTTGTATGAAACTCCACCATCTGAGAGCTAGAGAAGCACGATTCATGTGTGTGACGGGCAGACAAGGAAGAGATCTACACTACCCATCGCGGTGCAATATGAGAAAGTTTTTTTTGAAGAAAATCTCAAGCGTGATGTGGTCAGTCAGACTTCAGACTCTGGATGCACATTGAATTTCCGTGCAAAAGATCAGTATCGGTTTCTAATCAAAGATTTCACTGAACAAAAGCATAAGAGGAAAACAACAAAAGGGTCCGGTATAAGGTTGAACCCTTTTTCCTGTGTTTTGACTCACTTTTCATTATACAAGCTCATACAGCTAGGGAAGATCTTCTTCTCTTCTTTGTTTTTTTTTCTTTCCTTTCTTTGATTTCATTGTAATAATGTTCTTTGATAAGAATCTTATCATTATGACCGCGACGTGCCGACAGAATTAACGAAGATACTGCGAGCATACACTCGCGCATTAAACTACTATAAGACCAGAGATACCAGAGAGCACAGCGAGGTTATTATCATTTTTATTTTTATCATTACTGCCTGTTTTGACATCGTAAATTATTGTTGAGATACATTTTTGTGTATATAGAGAAGAAGATGAAGACGAAACTTTAGATGGAAAGATATTGGATCGTGTTACAAGAGCGGAAAGAATTATTTAGTGTTGTTTTTACAATAGAAAAGTAGGTAGTTCAGCTGATTAGTTATTTGTATGGACGACAGTGGACAAATATTTGAGAACATTGAACTAAAAACGGAAGGCGATGAATATTTTTTTTTCTTCTTCTAAAACCATACACCACCCATGACATAATGAATTCGTTAAGTGGCTAAGAAAGAAGGTATACTTATGTGAGAGTGGTCTTCAAAAATAATAATAATTTAATTTCCAACGTAACATGCTCCGACGCATATGTCCGTAAAGTGCCTAATTAAACGAAGATTACACACTTTTTCAAATGAAGGTCTGGATAACTGGTTTACCACGGTTTTCAAGCGAAGTTTGTGTCTGTTTTACGTTTATACGTCTTTGGCGGTTGTAATTCCCACGAGTTGTTTGGTAGCGTGCAATGGTTTTCAAATGTTTTTACTTTACCTACCTCGCAAAATTGTTATGAGTAGTTTATGTTTATTTTTTTCTTGTTAACGTGGTTTCGTTTAATGTGAGGATGGTAGATCAGGTTAAAAGAATCAAATGCCACATTTCTCACACATTTGGTTAAGCATGCTTTTGATAATGAGTGGGATTTATAAACGGAAGGAGTAATTTGCTTGGTTGCAAGGTGGCGCTGCAAAAGAAGAAAAAAGAAAGAAAAAAACCAAAGTCAATGGCAATGTTCAAGTAAGGAAATTCCAACTCATATTTGTAGCTATTTGTCCTCGAAATCACGATACTCGTGGTGCTAATAAAGACGAAGAAGTTGTGACTTTTGAAGGAGGTGACTATATTTTTCGAGGAAATGACATCAACCGTCATTGAGAGAGGGTGCCAGTAGGTGTGTTGTTTAAATAATTTCTGACTTTCATCAATTTATCTCTTGTCTTGGCTTTGCTTTTCGACTGCCTCCACGCATAGCCCCCAAACAGCTTATGAAAGTGCAAGTTTCGAAGTAGTCAAGGAGTCGTTTAAGAAGAAAGCCATGCGCTTGAATCTTTGAAGTATCACTCAGTATTCTAAGTTCTTAGTTTCAAAACCATAGTTCTTGTCTGTCATGGTAGAAGGATCTTTTACCACTTGATCATCAGCGGAAAAACTTAACTTTTGACCTCTATCAAACTCTCCGAAAATGGCCCAGGCTGCCATAAACTATTTAATTTTGTCTCTTTACCTGGGCTCGAATTAACGCACACGTGATCGAGTAATACGTGACTGAATTATCTGTTTTTGGAATTACTTCTCACGTTATGGAGCACTTTAGTACCACAATTTGAAATTCTTTCACCAGTATTTGAACGCATTGAAGTCGATAAATGTACACTGTACAGCATCAGACTGGTGTTGTGTAATATGGAACGATATTTGAAAGAAGAATAGTGCTCACTCACTCGATCATTGAAGTTGCAACTCGGCCATTGTTTCAGTATTTTTCAACTACAAACCAGTCGCTCCCGCTCGACGGGTTTTCGAAAGCACATTGTGGGGAAGTCTTGGAACCTGTGGAAGGGGAAGACCTCGTCTTAGGTGTCACAATCAAGTAGAAGAAGACCTAAACCGACTGAGTGTGCAAAACTGGAGAGAGCTCGCCCGAAATCGAAATTGTTGACGTAAGATGTTGGTTGAGGCTGAGGCTCACCCCGAACTGCAATGGGCATTAAGTAAGTAAGTGAGTAAGTAAGCTAGAAACCGACATCGTTTTTTTTCAATGCTTTGTCCTCCTTTTTGGATTGTAAATTAAAAGCAGTTGGAGATGCACGTTCGATTTGTTTTGGTTCATTCCTAAAGACATTTTTCGGGCTACGTATCGAAAGATACCTGTCGCCGATCTTAAACCACGGTACAAGGGCCGGGAAAGTGTTATGAATGGATTCGTGGTGTGGCTTTTGATTGCGTCCTTCACCACTGCGTATTCCCAAGGCACTTTCAACGTCTGCCATCTATTTATTCATTAGAGATCAATAATTCAACAAGTAATACATGATCCTACCATCGCAATCCTGCCATCTTCCGGGTATGAAACTCCTGCCGTCAAATTGGTTAAATTTGAGCGTGATTGTTTGTTTTAAATCGATAAGGACAGAAAAAATTAGCAAACTGTTCGAACTTTATTGGCTGATGATGGTGTCAGTAAGTTGCTTGTGTTTTCTCTCCCGGAGTCTTGTTATGGACGGCCTTACGTTGCTCTACGGCCAATTACACCAAATTACACTACAACATTTGCATGTTATACTTTAAAACTGCAACAAAATGTGCGTTTACCCATGTTTACCCTATCATACTAAAGCTGATTTCGTAGTATCTTTTATTTCTCAATTTTTTTATGGCAACTTTTCCAGTGATACCACACGATGATGCAGTGGTTGTTGTTTTAATGATTTTGAGATAAATAAATAGAGTAGAGCAACGAAACTCAGAAAGCTTCCACAATTTATGCCGATTTTCAAAATCCTGTTTTACGTTATAACGTAGGTAACAGGTAGACAGTACCTCACAAGCACCGCTATTTATTTTGCTGCTGTAAACTGTCCCCAACAAGTAACAAGACTTTTTGACTGATTAAGTCCGAATGAATTTCTCGCAAAGAACTTTTCCGTGCTTTCACAACTCCTCGGTTGCAGAAGTTTTCAACTAGATGCCGCAGTGCTAAGAGCTGCTTATGCTCATCGATGTAAAAAAAAAAGAATCTGCCCTCCGGGCTCGCAACAGGATATTTTCCATGACATGAAAGCCGGTCGCAGTCAACTTATCCGTTAGGTACCTGCCGAAAAATCAATCCAATCCACCCAAAATTCAGTGCCTTTTTATATCTACCATTTTCTATGTACCTATGGAAATTCTGCCATCAACTTTAACTTTTCTGTCGAATGTCTGGGTATTAGTCAGTTTTTTTCCTTTGATTTTTGATCTGTCAGTTGGTCAGTTTGTTTTTTTATCTCACGGAGGCGGAGGCTTTAGTTATGGAACGATATACCAGGCACCACGACAGCCAGGTTGCCGGCTTATCAGCAAATACGTCCAATACCGATCCACACCTATACACCATAATTACAAAAAAAGTATAAATACCATGCTTATCCAACCCATCATTTGATGATTTAGAAACATCCTTTGATTCGAAGTCTTCTGGAGGTTGTCTCTTCAATCATAGACGGAAACAATTCTAGGATCAAATCAAGTAGTCATTCCTACCTAATTGCTTTGGAGACGTCTTTTTGCTTGTGTTACCTTTGAGGTTGTGGCTGGCACTAAGTATATTTGGCATTAAAACATCCGAAAAAAGCGGATTTAGCCTATTTAAGTCAAGCTGTACTTGAGTCTTACAACCCAAATCGAACAACTTCATCCGAATGTTTTTCTACCTCGTCCCTTTCAGAAGCATCACTGAATCCCCCATTCATGTCTCCAAAGAGTGACACTTAAAAAAATATGCCTACAAAATCCCTGCTCATCCTCATTCGCATGCGTCTTCCCTAAGTTCTGTGTGTATTCAAACTGGATGCAAAATATTTCATTGCCTCTTAAACGACACAGTCTACGATGACCGCACTAAAAACTATTTAATGCTCATCCAAGCCATTCCAACACCACTTCAATGGAGGAAAAAGGGCAATCAACACAAAACTCTCATTCGACCACATGATCTGATCAGGTTCCCCATTAGGGAAGCCATCATAAGCCAATAAAATTCTATTAAACAGATAATAATCAGCAAAGATTTTAATTCCCCAGCCATAGGTTAGGCATTTATATCGTTGCATGTACCTATATAAAATTTATGTTAAGCTCGCTGATTTTATGACTCCAGCCAGCATCATCCTTCATCCCCCTTATGTAGATAATTCATTGATATTCTCAAAATGTTGAAATCAATAACTTGAAAATAATTCATGACTTACATTCAAATTAGATTTAACTGATGATACATTCCGCACACGAATGTATGTAGGGGGGGTTTGCCTATATGTTGAACAATATAGAAATAAATATTGTGACAAATTGTCTCTTAGCCAAGTCGATAAAAAACGCATTAAACTATATACAAAAGTATCAGGTTGTTTTGTCTATGACACAGGGTTGGGGAGAGTGAATTATGGAAAAAATATGCCATCCATTTCCAGACTTTGTCGTTATGATTATGATAACTTACGACAAACGTTTTTGCTTCTATCTTCTATTTTTTAAGGAAGAAATGGACCGAAAGCTGTTGTGAATAGAGAAAAAAAAACAAACTGTGCGGTTTTTGTCTTAATGTCAAAATGATGCAATTCAAGAGGGAGGCTACTGGTGTATGAATGGAGGAAGCAAAAGATGTCTAAAACGAGGGCAAGCATAAGCTAAGATACATACAGACGCATAGTTTTGTTTTCAAGATATTTTTTGTTTCTATTTTTCTACTGTCGTCGACGTCCTGGAAGATAATTTTCCTTTCAGGCTGCGTTTTTTTCTTTAGTTTTCCTTCTTTTTTTTTTCTTGTGATTCTGTGAGGCTTATGAGTTTGAAACTGCGTTTGACTTTTTAGTCCCCAAAAAAATGTCAGATTGTGTTCTGTTTGTAATTTGTCAAAGATTTATATAGAAGAAGAGAAAAAAGAAGTCTGCTGATGAGGAAGACGATTGCACTTAAGATGGGGGTGGCAACATTGGTTTGTGAATTGTTTTGGGGGTAAAGAAGGTCAAACGTGAAAGAGGTTTTGATAGTAGAATAAGACTTGTTTTCTACTGGAAATGTTTAGGAAGCAAACTGTGGTTGTAGAAATCACTGACTTATATATTAAGATACATGTTGAGAGAGAAATGTTGAAAGAGAAGTTATTGAAAACTTAATTTTTATAGAAAAAATAGTTTACTCCGTGAATTATTAAAAGTGAATCATTTTTTCAATAAAAATTTGGTTTTCCATCACTTCCCTCTCAACATGTATCTAAACACAAAAATTCGGTCTTGCGAAATTCCTTAGCGTAAGGCTCACTGCCTTCAGGGATCAAAATGATTTACCATGTTTTAATATGCTCGAAAATGTTCGAACATTTCAAAACAAATTATTGAGTTCTTATATAGCAACATGTATCGAAATATTACTTTGCTTGCAATAAGAGTGAGACGATAAAAGCTAGTTACTTGAATGACATCAGAACGTCGAATTCAAGGCAACATGTGAAACACTGTGAAACATTGAGTTTTTCCATGTTTAAAGTTGCTTGTTCTGTCTAAATTAGAGCTTGGCAACATGTGTCTAAGCATTAAAGCAAGTCCTTAGCGGATATGCATATTTGAGTAGTTGTAAACAAATTTTAGGGCGCTATGTCTTCATCATTGAGATGTTTTTTAACCAGCAACAAAAAGGGCAAACAATTGTGTTGATTCGACTTCGGCAACATGTATCAAAAGTCAAAACTCAGAAGTTTCTTGAAGAAAAAAGTTATTGGATTTTTTTTGGGAGAAAACAATAGATGAAAGTGCTAGGGTATGGCCATACCTACATTATGTAATTCCGTTGCTTATCAACATGTCCCGCAACATGACTGCTTTATACCACGACCTCATCCACATTTTCTTAATGATTTATCAACAACACCCTGAGTATCTCTATTCTCTTATGTTATGCAAAATGCTTTTCCGTCAGCAAAATTTAATTCCCTGGAAATAATTACATTTCCGCGCATCTCCTCCTCTGATTATATGTGCAATTTAAGATCATACCTCAATTTGTTATTCGTTCATCTTCTCCTTAGATGAAATTTAATTTCACTTTGTGTGGCTAGAATTTCTTTTTACCCTCTGTGCTTTAATTGGACCATGAGAACCGTGAGTGTAACAATTTAAAATCCCCTCTCAACCCATAGCAAATCATAGATTCACAGCAAAGCCAACCTGTAATCCTTGAGAAAATAGTGAAATTTATTCATCAAACCCCAAAGCGCTATAACCATTTTTCACTTTGATACCTTTGCTTCATACAAAAAACCATAGGCAAAGATACCTACATCTTATACAAGAGAAAAGATACAACAAAAGCCCAACATGTAACACGGAACCTTTATTTTTTATTTTTTCCTACCACACTCTGGTTGTATAGTTAATAATGTGTCATGTCATGCTCAAAAGAGCCTGTCACACGATTATAAACAACATTGGATGACAAATTTTCGCTACTCTGCCTCAAGACAGAAGAAAGATACATTATATTGCACTGTAAAGCGGAAGTGCAACAGCAGCAGCGGTAGCGGTAGCAAGAGCAAACATCAGCAAAGAAGAAAACTGCTCTGGTATAGCGGTGTGCATTATAAAAATTACATGCTACAGTTTCATTAGGTCAAAATTAATTAGCCCAAGCTTAACTGTGCATCAGGAGGGCCAGCTATAAGATACAATTTTTCATATTCACAGATAGTCACAGAGATAGCGCTATCCTTGTAAAACAAATAGGTAACCTATGAATGCATACACCAATATATACAATTCTTAATCAATTGATGCAGACATTAGGATGGCAACGATCGAGGATCGGGCAAAAAGCAAAAAAACGAAAAACGAAAAAACACAAAACACCCATCACGTAGTTCTTCTAAATAAGCGAGGAAAATTTTTAGTTTCCATCGATGTGCTCCCTGGGTTTGAAGTCTGAGTTGAAGTTGCTTGTGTTGTTTTTTTAAAGGAGAATCGTGATCGAAAACACAACTTTCCGGTAACGGTTTAATTAATTACGTTATATACCATTGAAATAGACAAACAAAAAAGCATCAGCAGAAAAGAAAGCTAACTTAGCCCTGTTTTGTTTTTTTTTTTGTGTGCCTAGTCAGAGTCTAAGCAGACGTAAGATTTGCTTGTTGCTGCCCAGTCAGCGCGAGGAGGAGGTGGGTTTTTTTCAATAAAGCACACACACACCCCACCACACAGAAAACAAAACTCTTTTTGGTATCCCGCAAGGAATTAAGGTGCACGATGGGGCTATACACAAAGCCGCATCTCGACCGATGGAGCCAGGCGATGTGCGCACTGCACATTAACTCCCCAACAGCCATGCCCCGAAAGAGGCGCATTTCAAATTGTCTGCATCGTCATTGTGCCAGGAGGGAGTCATTCACGGAAGGACAGATGCGGACGAACGCGACGCGGCAGGGCGGATAGACGTGGAGGATTACCACCATCTGAACAGACAATCAGGCAGGCATTCCTGTCTCTCTTGGTTCAAATGCTATATAGATACGAATTGCAGAAAGATATTTCACCAACCAAAGAATGAGTGGATCCCTTCTTGAGAATCAAAAATGTATCTAAGTATCTTTTCGATGAATCTTCAGCTTCACCGCTCCAACGATCATCATGAATCATTCAACTGCGCACTCAAGATGCTTTAGTAACTAAAAAAGAGAAGAAAAAAATCCGTTTGATGTTACTGCAATTTCATTGAGCAGCTGACCCAATTCTTATAGCCACTGCCAGCCGAGCCACCACCTTCGGTAATAAGGCGCAGAAGTTTGATTTTGTTTTCCTTTTTGCTTTGCAGTATCTATTCACTGTCTGACTATAAGAGAGTTCATGCTCGTTCATTAAATTGTAATTATTATCTAACGTAATAATTCTTCTTCATGTAGTAGGTATACATGCATCTACTTCCTTCCCGTGAGTGCTGCTGCATCATTCAGTGTTTGCACTGCGGCAATTATGTTATGAAGCTAATTACTTTGGAGTTCCAGAAAAACCAAGGCAAGAAAACACCACAACAACAACAAAAACTCCAAGTCGATCATTGACCGAAACTATATCGGCTGCATGACAGCTATGTGTATGCGCCATGCCCGACAGAAAATACGAGTACAAAAAAAAAAACTATCTCATGGTAACCCAGCGTTGTAGAGCTCGTTTTTTGCACTTATTAACTCGGCTATTATACACATTTAACCTGTTTCGCGCTTTAATGTAAGCCATATCATCCAACAACAATGAGAGAGATGAGATAAGTGAAGGTGCACGGGGGGCGAATCAAGCCCCATGTTGCATTGGAGAGAAGAGACTTCCTTAAATGTTTTGGCGTTAAGTGTGCGCACACACAGCGCATGCGCGCCGCACTCACCTCATCGTCGTACGGCAGATGAATAGAACTTATTTATAGTTTTTCTTTTTGCAGTTATACCTACTACGTTCGATGCAACAAACAATAAGCAAAAAAAGAATGCAAAACAAAAATACACATGCTTGAGTGCATTTTATATTAGAGAGGACTTCGTGATGAAAAAATAATTTTTATTTTGAGCCGGAGTTGAGTTTTTCCCGGTGTGTTGTCTGATATAGATATGTAGGTACTCTTGTGAGAAGGTGACTTTGATATGATGTGTCTGTGATAATCCATTAAAAAAAAGAAAAAAGAAAACCAAAGGAAGATGCAGTTGGGGCTGTCAGATGAATCTTGAATACTTAGATCAGATATGAAATTGTGTGCCAAGGTATAGGACATGGTAAATTAAGCGAAGACAGATTGCGGGTAACAGTTTTCTTGTTTGGGAAAATTTCGTACATCAAAAAGTGTGGTTAGATGTGATTAAAATATGGGCCTGCGGCGAAGAACTCATTCGCAGGAACTCTTGGTTTTTTAGTATATAGTTTACAGTTCTGCACAAAGGGTGATCAACACTTTAGAACAAGAATTTCAATAGATAGGTATAGGTCCTGAATGGCCGTTGGGAATGATGATTTTACATATGTCGACTGAAGAAAACAAGACATTCTTCAAAGAGAAAGTGAAGGAAGCTTATTGTTTTCTGGTGAACATTTCATGTTAATTGTTTCAATTAAATTATCCGTGATTGTTAATTGGTGTCAAGAAACAGTCAATATTGAATCTGTGATACGATTTCAATTAATGGGCAACATTTACTCTACCGTACCATTGTGGGTCTTTCAGCCTATAGATGTATTTGTACAGGAATTTTCAGCAAATATTGCTTTTCTGGTTTTTTTTTACCTCACCACTGGTAGGGGAAACATAATGAACTAAGGCTACGCGTCTGATTTTTCAATAAATACTTTTTATCTGCTTCTTCAAATTATTTGCTTTGAATTTAAACGATTTCAGTTCATGGGCAGCATTTACTTTACTTTACCATTGAGGGTCTGGTCCGTGGTGGAATTGGAAGCCATATCTATTCAATTACTGCCCTCTAAAAATAGTAGATTAAAACTATGCGTTTGACATTTTAATAAAACTTTCAATTTGATCTGCTAATTCAAATGATTTGCTTTCAATTGAACCGATTTGATTTACTCGGCAGCATTAACTTAACTGAAAAATTGTGCCTCTTCAGTGGTTGAATTGGAAGCAATATCTATTCAATTTTTAGATTCTAGATGCATTTGTATAGGAATTTTCTTCAAACATTGCTGGTCTGTTTTTTTTTTTTTTTCACCCCAAAAAAGACTCCTCACCACAGGTGGGGGACACACAATGAACTAAAACGCGTCTGATTTTTCAATGAAAACTATCAATTTCATCTGCTTCTTCAAATTATTTGATTTCATTTTAAGCAATTTCAGTTACTGAACCATTAAGGGCCTTTTCTATTGTGGATCTGGAGTACATATCTATTTAATTTTAAGCCTCGAAATATATTTGTATGTACATGATTTTTCATCATGGTCTGGTTTTTTAAATAAAATAAAGACTCCACACCATCGGTGGGGGAAACATAGTAGAATAAAACTATGCGTCTGATTTGGTTTCGATTTAATTTGTAATAACTTGCTTTCAATTGTTGGGAAATGATCGAAACCGAAATAGCTTTCGTTATAAAAAGAAATACTTAAATTGAAATTATAAGAAGATCGAGATACCCAAGACTGTCGGTTGTTTAGGGAAAATTATACTTAGTTGAAATTCTACTTTGACTATCACAAAACGAAATAGAAACTCTGTCCGGATAACTTGATGCGATGATGAGGATACTCTTAAGCCTGGGGACGAGTTACCAAATCAGCGATCGAGTGATAGAGTACTATTTTTCTTTCGAAATTCGCGCCATATTACACTATATCGGTCTGCTGTTCAATTATCGATTTCAATTAGTTCAAATACTGACGAAGAGTGTCAAATGGTGGTACTAAAGTTCTGTAGAAATAATGTCAAAAACAGACCAGTGGTAGTGTTCTTGACAAGATATCATGAACATGTTGTTTAAAAAAAAGTCTGGCTTTTTCAGCAGCCTCCTCCATTTCTTAACGCAAATACTCAATAAGCATAATAAGCAAATGGCTGTTGAATCTCGTTGACAGTCTGCTTTTGAGAGATCTGCTATTTACAATTTCAAACGGAAAGAACTTCTTCATTTCAAATGAGCTATACAAAAACTTATTGATTGTCCTTCTTCTATACAAACATAAGAAGCTTCAACATTTGACAAGGCTCGGTCTAGGTTTGTTCCACGATGCAGTTGTGGGTAAAAATGTTAAAACAGTAAAATATTACTCTGTTCTTAGTTTGTAAAAATGTGGTCCAAAAATCTTTATTCTTCAAAATTTGTTCATCGTCCAGTTTCCTGTGTTCTCCTTACACATCATCTTCATATTCAGCTTCCCCAAACATATCCTCCTCTCATATTTTCCTCATAAATTACACGTTAACTCAAAAAAGAAAAAAAAGAGGAAGAAGAAGATTAATATCTACCAACACCCATTTCCAAATGGCCATCTAGAAGGAACAAAAAATGCACTTCACCTAGTTTCTCCCACACCACAACAACGGAGATCTCTATACGTGGCCAGAGACCACCTTAAGGGTCTTCACTCCAGATTTTCTTCTTCATCATCATCTCATACCTGACCGCTGTTTGTTCTATAACCTGAAGTAACAAACTCCAACTCTAACCAACGAGTAGATACATCAGTTCCCATAGCATAAAGTAAAATTATGTTTGGGGAGATCCCATTCCTTGTCCCACTCCACCTTCTTTAACCACCCACTTGATGGTTGAGTTTCCTTTTTTTTTTATATATTTTTATTATATTTTTATGAAGATCCATTGCAAGACGTTAGCTTGAAGGCATTTTGTTTTGTGTGTATTTTTTCTTTTTATTATCTTTAATAGTTGAGGATATGGCTGGGACTGGCATCAGGTACTTCCTGGGAATACTCGTGTTTCTGCAACACTCTATTTGCTATTACACACGCATCCAATGCGTTCTCTTAACTTTTTTTTTCTTCTGTGTTTTGTAATGGAAGTTGGAATTATTAAAAGAATTTAACTCGGACAAGCCGCTGTGTGGTATATGGGGGAATACACGAAGAAATTAAAACAGAAACAAGAAAGAAAAAAAGAGTTTTCTGCAGAATGTAAGATACATGCGCCTCTTGCTTGCACAATAACATCATTTCAGCAAAGCCAGATCGCTGATGAAGTAGATTTTCGTCGCTCCTCGTCTCGCTCTTGTGTGTTTGGTATGTGAAGATTGCTTTTCGGAATACTTTGGCTGCACTAAACTCTCTCAGCTCTGTGCGCGACTACCCTGACTGCTGACTGCATTCGGTCAAAAGCAAAAGGAGCATAAAGTTTATACTGCGCGAGTGGAGCGCGAAGAAGAACTTCTTCGGTATTGTTTAAGTCACGATTTTTTACTTCACATCTTCCGTGCACACATATAGTGTATTTATGGGATACCGTAAAGGTACAGAAGATATACATGTGCTTAGATACAATTATTGAAAGATATCTTCAAGATATCGTGTGCTATACTGGTTTAGAGGAAGAGCCCCCATATACCTTTAGTCAGTCTCTTCTTCTATATCAATAACCGAAAAAGGGTGGATACCGAACTGAGGATATATACGAGTACATTTTTACTTCTAAAAGATAGTTTACCTTCGTGTGTTGTATCTTTTTGAAGAATGATGAAGGATAAATTGAAGATTCACCACTGATGCTGATGCTGATGCGGCTTACCCATCGAAATAACAAAAACAACAACGGCAACAACGAAAAATAAAGTATTTCTAAGTCCAGTTGGAGTTTCTTAATTTTATTTTTACTCAATTGGGATCAATGGTAGAGGTTCAAAACTATTTAAATTTCATGTAGTAAGCCAGGTTGTCTTGTAACCTCACTTTGCTGTTGTAGTTGTTGTTGTCTTCTTCGTCGTCATCGAGTCCTCTTTGGGAGTTACTTTTGCTGGGCTATACTATAGAATGGACAATGAAATGATACACACACACACCAGGTACCATGCCGACCGTGGATCGATGAAAAACTATATCGTCGCGCTGCGGAACACGATTTTCTCTGCCATCTAAACTATGGGAATCAGCTCGCTTTTGTATAAGAGATACGGTTTTTTCCCTCCTGATAGTATATAGTTGTAGTAGGGAGAGGTACCTCTACCTATATTATTCGCATGGACAATATCAATAGGCGATTATGCAATTTAGATGAATTGGTCTATTATTACTATTTTTTTCCTTTATACTCCGGTCATAACGTTCAATGAAGTTTGAAGTCATTTTTGTGCTTTTTTTTGTTGTTGTTGCTTCATGGCTTTGTTGGGGGAGAACTTAATTAAATTAAAAGGTAGATTATGTCACGACTTGTATCTGAGCGTATCTATTACGTGAAGTTAATTAATAAGATGCGATTTTTTATAAAGCTTATGATTAATTGGTTAAAATGGAGTTGTAGATACTTTTGCTCATTAAGACTTTTCAAGCGAAACCGGTGATTTATGGCTGGGGCCTTAAATTTACAAGTATATACAAAGCCTCGTCAAGGATTTCCAAAACAGAACACATAAGATTTTCAAAATTACATCCTTGGCAAGTATCGATTACAGCAAATCCTGCCGAAGGAACATGGAATTTGTTACAAGAAAATCCTTCGGATTTGTTCATGTCTATCCAAAAAGAACAAATTCCAAACAATGTAGTTTCATATACAAAATTAAAAAATTCCTAGAAATTCCCAATCTAATCCAATTAGCAGGAGACGCTTGAAGTAGTGTGTACTAAATATTAACTGTCATTGAAACCGCACAAGTTCTTCAGGCAGTAAGTTGCATATTTCATATATTTTTTTATTTATTTTTTCTGCAATCCCAAGTGTATACCTATTCAACCATCGTCAAGCTTAAATACCCGACTAATTCTAAGCGGTTAAGCATAAGCAACTAACTATTCATCCATCCATCTTCCGTTTCTTATACGCGTATGTACATATTTGCGTCTGTCTGGCTTTTCTGACCTCGTTAGGTAGGTAATCTCTTGGAAGAAAAGCTCATTTTATTTTTTGTATCTTGTCGAAAGAACAAAATGAAGTCGAATTGAAGTCCTCCTTATCCTTAACATGATGTTATGGAGACAGAATAACCAGAGTAAAGGAAAAAATCATAGGAAAGACACCACAAAATCATATAAGTAGTGATATTAAGTTGTTCTGGTAACCGGCTGGGCTACTCCCAATGCATAGTTGATTGGAAGCGTGTTACTTGTGTATAACAGAGTGTGGGTTTTGTTTTGCTGAATCGCGGGGTATATGATATAATCTGTAATCGCTTCGTGGATCATTGCACCAGAGCAATTATAGGTTTGGTAGTGAAAAAAAGTGCAGAGTGAAAAATGAATTTACATATTTTGTGGTGACATAGTTTGGTTGGTTGCTGGTGTGTCTGTCATGTGGTTATAGGGAGGGGTTTTCAAGAAACAAGCAAGACTAGACAGATTATTTTATTTACTTTCAAACTGAAAAGCTTAGGTCTGGTCTGAGTGTTGACAGTGATAAGATAGTGGTGTTCCTATCTTCGTATTCAGATATTGATATCTTCTGTTTGAAGAGAATTGCGCTTTTTCAATAAAGTGCATCACCGAAGGAGGAGGAGCGAAACGGAAATGGCAACAGACGCAGCAATCAAATTTTTCTAGATAACAATTAAAGGGGTTTGAATGAGAATGGAACTTCTTTTGAAATACTTCAGGTGTCGCCAATCAAATCGAATTCAATGTCTGCATTCGCTTATGTAAGGAACCCTTCACCAGCAAGAATCTTCCAAGGATAGAATTTCTGTTGAAATACTTCGCGTTGTAAATCGAATTCAATGCTGCATTCCCAAGGAACCCTCTACCAACAAGAAGCTTCCACGAAAAGGAAACTTGACAAAAAGTAAAAACTAGAGAAGTAAAAAGCAAATGTAATCAGCAGCTAATAGTAAGAATCCTTCTGGAACGATTCATGCAACGATTCAACATCAGCACTAAAGTGGAATAAGTGGAATAACCCTTCTTTATGTGAATGTGTGGTGATTCCGTTGCTTAGCGTTTCTTGAGAACCAAAAACCCAGCCTTTTTTTGCATCACTAGGTCAACCTTAGGTAAGCTTCAACGAATCAAACTAATAGTGACATTATTCTTTACGTTGTGGTGTCCCGTGGTGGTAAGCATGTCTGTCTGTTATAGGGAAGTTTGAGTGTTAAATCCCTGAAGCATGAAATCATTTTTCCACGGGTATCGCCCTTCGAGAGGAACTGGAAAGTCCTCCGAGAGTAATAACATTTCCATGAAAAGAGCTGTCTCGATTGGTCTACAATTTTTGTTCGTTCTTTCTGCTTCTCATCAAATCGAGTACCCATTTCTTTTTACGGCTTTTCCGTTTTGTCTTTTTGTGTTTCATCTTCTAGCAGAATGCTGACATTCAATAAAACGACTATACACAAAATAAATCCAATTTTCCTTTCTCTTTTGAAAAAATCTGTGCCCAGTCAGAAGAGTCCTCTCGTCGAAGGCAGTCTAAGGTCCAAGGGTACATTTTATAAGCTATAAACTATCATAGACCTGTTCAAGGTTAAATTCAATGCTTAATCTAGTTTTAATAATTTTTTTTATTGTTGTTGAAATATGTGGTCATACACTTAAACTTAATTTGCGCTTTGAAAAGTGTTCATTCGCACTGGTGAGTGCCTATTTGAATTAATATTACAATTTAGACTTAATTCTTGACGCAAATCGGTTTAATGATATTTTAATTGTATACACATGACGACGACGTGGGGTTAAGTATTATCTTAACCCTTTTCACCACAGTCAGTCAGTATATACGTAGAGTCATACCCATCATCGAATGTCTATCTATAAAATATGAAGCAATATATAGGTACTCGTAGAGAGTTGATACGAATATGATATTTATTGTTCTTCTTTTCATTTTTGCATCACTCAAGAAAACCGGAAGAAAAGGCGAGGAACACCTTGTGGTTTATGAGTTTTGTTACAACAGCGGGATAGCTTTAAGAAATTATATTGAAGAATATGTAAAAGGAGGAATAAACTGTTCGTAAGAACATCTCGTAAATTAAAATGCATCGCGCCTTCAAATTTTCCTTCTTCTTCTTCTGTCTACTTCAAAGTTTTTCTGCCATGGCATCCTTCGGCACCAGAGCTCTATGTTAAATCTCGACTTAGAGAGGTGACTCTGTAGTATTCTATGACGATGATGACGATATGATGTAGATGCTTAAGTTTCGTTTTTGTGTTTTTTACTCTCTGTGTTCTATGCCGACAAGACAAAAAAAAAAAAAGAAGTAAAAACTCCCGTAAAGACAACAGAGGCCAGACATACTCAGGGGTATTCCTAGAGGATCATCTTAGTCTTGCAGCACATCAACTTCTCTCTTCTTCTTCTTATTTTTTGTTGTTTTTGTAGTTTCAGTGTGTCCATGGGAGTTAAATTTATGATATCTTAAAATGTTAATCTTTAACAATTATTTTCTGAACAAAACAAATTAAGCCGAAACAGCGCAGCGAGAGGTAAGAAAAAGATAAACGAGAGTTAGTTTTGAAGAAAATTAGAATTCCTATGACAGCATAAAAACTTACTAAAGAGACAACACACTGGAGAGGAAGGATGGAAATCTGCATTATGTGTGTGGTGTGTTGTGTGTGTCTGTATGGTTTATACATTTTCCACGGAACTGAATTACTTTACATGGTGCATAAAATTTACGATTATGAAGTGCACGAGTCCGACATTAGGTTTGGCGGTCGCAACGAATGGAAAGTGAGAAAAAAAGCGGACCAACTGTCCAAATGCGGACGAGTGAGCACAATTTTAATGACGTAATAGGCCACCCGTGATTGAGTCTTTGGGACAAGTTGGTATACTTTTGTAAAAGATAAGGTGTGACTGATCAAAAAGACGATGTATGTAGGTATTTAAAAGCTGATAAGTGCAGCCAATCAAAGTTAAATTAGTTCCGGGTTTTCAAAATATTGAAGTCCTTACGGCTATCCTTCAACTATCTAAGCTGTTTTTTGTTGCAAAATGCTTGATCTTCAGATATTGTCTTGACAGATTCTTTGACTGCATGAACGCGCCTAGACAAGTTTTCATAAAAAGTATACCTTTTGATCTTTTGACTTTAATTTAAGTTTTCAGCTCGAAAGGGATCGGTAGGAACTTCTGACATTTCATGTGTTCGATTGACTTCTTTCTGTCACTCTTGAGAGCCTTAATTTTGCTTCTTTCAGCAGCTCTTGAGTTTCACATACCGTCTTGTCCTCATTCTTGGCACTTTTTACGAATCTCTGATAAACCGATTGGAACTATCACTCACTTCAGAGTCACCAAAGTATAAAAGTCCGTCTTTGACTATAACTTACTTCGATTGTCATGATTTACAAGAACAGAGAACCATACACAAACAAATTGCAACAAACTAGAAGCCCATAATGTCATCTCAATCTTAATTCTTTTAAATTCACGAATAAGTCTTTTATCTTCACATCACATCACATGCACCTCCTTCACCTTCTTTTCGATTCAAACCAAATCAATCCATGATGAGAAAACTAGGGACACGCTTCCACGACACATGTACAACAGCGTTGAATAGCTAAATATCTATCGCTGCAAGAAGACAGACAAAAAGAATAACAAAACAACGAAAATCCCTCACAGCATCCAGATATAGATGACTGGCGACGACGTCGCCAAAAAAAAGAACAGCAAATTTACAAAACTCTTAAACAGCCAACGGGCATAAAGTGCACGACGCGACTATGGTCGTTGTGTCAGGCGGTATTGTTGTTGCTTATGTCGCCAAAGTCTTAAAAAAACCATACCAAACCACGACCATTTAGAGCCCAAGCATCAAAAATAAATTCCAGATAAATATCATTTGCTTCCAAATGGGCTTCCACTGACTAAAGATTGTACCTCACCTATACCGACTGCGACCATTGCACATTTACACATCAATCCATAAAACTGCAACACATTTTTCATGTCATTGAACAACTTTAACGGGTGTGCAAAAAACCCAAGTAGATATACAAAGTGAAATCCACCAAATACCATCAAATTTCGTTCAGATGGCATGTCCTTAACGCCTATAAAATTAACTTAATGGGATTCAATTAACAAAGTATTTTTTTAGCGTTGTTTTTTGCTGGGCATTTGCTGAGAGATATGGTGCCTATGTTTACTCTCGGAAATAGTGTACCCAGCTTTACCTATCTAGAATGTATTATGTTGTAGAAGAAGCCCATCCTAAGTGTGTTTTTTATTTTTGCTGGGCAAATTCGTCCCACAAATTTCAACCAGTGATATGAGATGATGTGGTAAAAACAAGAAGAAGCAACAAAAAAAAAAGATTTTTGTGAAAAGACTCTAAAACCTCTACGGCGACTGTGCTTGAGTAGAGTTTAGTTGGCGTAGACGACGGCCACAGAGCGAGACTATCATAATGTCACATCACACAGCACGACATTAAATAGGATAAGTCACCCATTTCCACATCTCCCAGCTTTTCACAATGACTTCTTTCCTATGCTGTTGTTGCTGTTGATGCTTTTTTGCAAATCTCTCGTGTGTCCATGAGGACGCCTTAAGGTTTTGTTTCTACGGTTTTGCTGATTTCTGAAAATTTAATAGGGTTTAACTTAAATTTGGAGCTGAAGCTGAAACTTTAAAATATTGAAGAAGAAAACCACAAGTCACTAAAGGCTCAAGGACTAAGGAGCTAAAGAGCTTGAAACTTTCAGAATTGATAAGAACAGATCATCACTAAATTTATGTCTTACACTTATTTTACACCTTTTTAGGCTCAATGGCTTAACCCTTCTTTTATTCCAACGCAAATTTGCATACCTATGTTGATGTACCTACCTTTCTAGTTTACCCAAAACTTTTTCTGCTTTTTCTTCTGCAACTACTTTTTCTTTTGCAACTACTTTTTCTTCTGCAACTACTTTTTCTTCTGCAACTTTTCTTCTTCTTCTTCTACTTCTTCTTCTTCTGTTATAACTTCATTTCCTTCTTTTTCTATTGTAACTTTTTGTTCTTCTTCTTCTTCTTCGTTCTTTTTCTTCTTCTGCTTCTTCTGTTGTAATTTCTTCTTCTTCTCCTTCTGCTATAACTAACTTCTTTTTCTTCCTTTTTTCTTGTTACTTCTTCTTCTTCTTCTTCATCTAACGGGTCCGCCGTTAAAAGTTCTTCCACTTTGTTTTAATCTCATACAATTCGCTGGTGCTGTTTCTTCAAGAACTGGGTCTGATACAATGTTTTCAGCTTCGAACTATTCTGGTACCTCTTCTTCTACATCTCTAGCAAAGTACAACTTCAATAACAAGTTTTCTTGACTTCCTCTTTTAGGACTTTTTCTTCTTGGAACTCTTCTGCTAAAACTCCTTTACACATAACTGCTTCAATAAGAACAATTATACTGTCTTCTACTATGTCTTCTGCAAGTACAACTTCCTCTTAAAGTCTTATACTCCTTATTTAACTTCTCTATTCTTCTTTTTCTCCAAATTTTCTATTTCTGACAATCTTCTTGATATCTTCGTCCATATAAATTTCTTCTGCTACAAGCTCTTTCCTTTAAACTTCCTCTAAAAGTGGTTGACTTGGTTAAGTTTCTTTTTTGTCCCCTTTGTTTTCTAATGTTGTATATGCTAAAACATCTTCTACCTTTACTTGTTTTAGTGCAACTTCTTCTGCCTTAACTTCTTTCACTTCAGCTTATATGGCTTTCAGTTTTCGACTAAAATTTCAGCACCTATTTCTGTTACAACTTTTTGCCTTCTCCTTTTGAAGTCTTTATTTGGACAGTTTGTGCTACTGGTTGCTTTTTTAGTTTACATTTTCTACGATTGTCAGCTTTGATATCTTCAACTACAACCTTTTCTATCGTAACATCTTTTGCTACGGCTTCTTCTTCCCAACAGAGGCAAAAATGTTTTTCCACGGGTATCGCCTTTCGCGAGGAATTGCCCAGTACTCCGATAGGAAATTTATTTCCATAAAAAGCGCTTTCTCGGTTAGCCGTTCGGAACCCTTCCCTCCCTCACATGGCGTGGTTGTGAGAAATGCTCTAGGCCCTGGGCCTCCTCGCTCTGTTGCGCCACCCTGTTTATTTATTCTTCTTAAAGCTTCATTTCTTTGAGATTGTTTTTCTTCTTCTTCTTGCACATAATTCGTACAGCTTATTCTGCTAAAAGTCTACTCGCAGAACCTTTTTCTTCTGCAACTGCCATAGCTTCTTTAGTAAAACTTCTTCTGCTACGAATTGATACATCTTCTTTCGCAAGTGATACAAGTTCGTTTGTTTTAAATTCTTCTGCTTCAATTTCTCAGCTATTACGTCTTCTGACGTAACTTTTACACTAAAAACTTCTTCTACAGGACTTTTTTTTGAGTCCGGCAAGCCTTTTCCGAAACAACTTCTCTGAGAAAACCTTAACCCATATTTTTTCCTTCTTGAGCTCCTATTATGTCTGGTATTATAAAATGTACTAAGACAACTTTTTCTTTAGCAACTTCTTTAACTGTGACTTTTTAAGGGTCGGACTTCATTTGGTTTAAGTATTTTCTTAAAATTTCTTTTGCTGTTTCTCCTAAAACTACTGCAACTTCATCTGATACAATTTCTATTCCCACAGTTTGTTTTTGATACAATTTCTTCTGCCAAATCTTGATGGGATTCAAGTTGCAACTGAGAGACTTCATGACGAACGACTTTGAATAGCTATATATTTTTTTGCAAGATCTTTCCACCTCAATTTCTTCTGCCACTACTTAATTTTCTGCAGCTATTATTGCCCCACTTAATATGCTGTGGATTCTTATGCTATGACTTCTGCTTAGAGTTGTGGATCTTTTTCCTTTTATGTCTTTAACTAAAATCTCCTGATTTAATTTCCTCATTTCGTCAACCTTTCTTCTTACACCTCCAACCTTTGTCTTGAATTTTTGCTACCAGCTTTATGTGTTCGTTAACCTCTTTTATTTCGTCTGAAGTTGGTAGTCTTTTGATTTATCAGCCTTTAAATTTTCTATACTCGCTCAAGACCTCAAACAACAAAATTTTTAAAAACCTGTGCCCCTGTTCTGTGTTTTTATTGCCTCGATAAAAGCCGTCGATAAACGCTGGGAAATGGAACGAAATTCTATGAATCTAGTAGGATTTTGTTCTGGTTCACTACTCACTACTTCTCGATCGATGTTATCGATGCGATAGCTACAGAAGGGGGTACTGGACCGCTTAGCAATATTGTATGGTAAATGGTCTTTCAATCATTCCTTAGAACTAAATCGTAAAGATCTCAAAAAATGAAAATAAGTACTGAATCCAGGGAGGTGCAATCCTTCAAGCAAATATTTGAATTGGTCAATATAAAAATTAAACTCATGGCTTTATTTTCTTTTCTTTTTTTCAGGCTGTAAATCATTTTTCAAACGTTCAGTCCGCCGAAATCTAACCTACTCGTGTCGGGGGAGTAGAAATTGTCCAATTGACCAACATCACCGGAACCAATGTCAATATTGTCGATTACGAAAGTGCCTGAAGATGGGTATGCGGCGAGAAGGTAAGTTTCAATTTCTTTTACATAAATAGATACATTTCCGTTCTGTTGCAAAGCAAAGTAGCAATTCTTCACATTTAAAAACAAAAGTCACCGAACAAGGGTCAATTAGAAGTCATAGCTATGCTTATTTTTCAAACATCTCAACCGATATCGAATTTAGAGCTCGTCACTTGTTCGACATTTGACATTAATAGGGTATTTGACTTGTGGCCAAAACAAATTGATCTCGAACCAGCAGCTAATCCTATTTTTTTCTGTCTAGAAGGAAGTTCCTTCCAATGACATCTTAGAAACGACGACGACAGCGAAATACCTTGATCTGTCTTTGATTGAATTCTAAAAATTTCAGTTGGTCAGTGGTACACAAAAAAGCTTTAGCTACATAAAAATAGACACAAAAATGCACTTTCCTATGGGTACAGAAGGATCACAGTTTTCAACACAATGTATCACTAGTTGCAAATTGTATGGTTCAAGACGTAATTAGACTGTGCTTTGATGTGTGATACATATCTATACATATGTATGATGTAAACATATTGTTGGACCGACAAACAATTGCTCAATGGGGTTACTTTTGACAAAAGCAAAACACAGAGAAGAAAAGATCTTAGTAATCTTCTTATAGATACTTGTTTGCGTTTTGTTTTTTTATTTTTTGTTTAAATTGTTGCATGTGTTAGCGATTCGGAACAGAAAAGGGGAAGCGGTTTCATTTTGTATTGTTGCTGGTATTCTTTCATGATCACTAATCCGCGAATTTATGGTTCTGCTTCATACCATGAGTAGGTAACTCATATGTTTTAACTTATCCTTCTCACTGGTTGGTTGTGCGCCTAACCTATGGTTCGTTCTTTGAAGATACAGTGAACCTTGCATGTTTCGATCAGCAGCGAGGTTACAATCATAATCGAACAAAAAATGAAAAAAAACCTTCCAACAAACGATGAAGGGGTCGTGACCAGGTGTATGAGATAAATTTTGCAGATAGAGCCCCGCGTTTCAATAAATCGAACAAAGCCATAGGATTTCTCTGAATATTGTGCAATAAAAAGTATGTAGTTCTAACTGTTAATGGTCGTAGATACCTACTTTATTTTATTTTTATGATTCGGAACGAATGGAATTACTATTCTTAATTGTCATGACTTAGCTATGGTTTTTGTGTGGCGCACGAGCTAAATGTCTATGCGAAAAGTGAATGTAAGTGTCATGTTTGGATGACAGGTTAACATGATGTTTGGTTTCTTGAACATTTTATTAGGTAAAGTGGCTTGCACCACACTGCGAACATAAGTTCATTATTTATTTGCATATCTTTCAATCGACTCTGTCTTATGGCAACCCGCCTCATACACCGAGCTCATCAAACTGAATTGTTGTATTTCTTTATATGCAACTGGCTTAAAATACTTTCATGATTAGCTCAGAAATGAGTATAAAAATTACAAATTAAGTTGTAAGTCCACATCCCCATACAAATAAATTAAGAAACAGCAAACAACACAGCCCTCAATTCTCTCCCCTGAGGTATCCCAGTTGTTTTCACAGTGATGATTGCAACATAACTTGATGCAATTTGTTAGCCAAAGTAAACTAGTTATTCACTTTGAACAAGTATAATCTATCAACACATCATCCATTTAAAAGACTCAACATTCGTAGTAAATCTCTGTCAAATTAATTACTTCAAATAAAATCCCTGGCTGCCGCTCATTAAGAAACATACTCTTTCCGACTACCAGTTACAAATTCATTCGAATTCATTAAGAGATAATTTTTGCCGTTTGCTGTGCTGTTTTTCTCTTATTTTTTTATTTAACTTTATTATTTAATTACCCGATCAATGCACGCTCAATTGACTTTTCTACACATGGTGCAGTGTCTGCAGTGGTATGTTTTTACATATGTGTAGGTATATGTGCACTGACCAAGCACGATTCCAATTGACTTTGACAGAAGACTCGTTTTTGCATTATTCGTGTGTCATACACAAATATTTGACCAGTCTCGAGAGGTGGTATGAGAAAAACTTATCATTAAAATCATTGTAAATATTAATTTGTGCACAAAAAATAGCAGCACATTTAGGTTAAGATCGATTATAATCAAAGACTACAAGACACACACGAGCGGCAGAAAGTATTATCCAGTGTACTTACAAATGTTACATGACACGGAGTATGTCTGTAAACACATTTGCCGGAGTAATTAAATCAAGCGCGTACTCAATTGTGTTTTTTTGGTTTCTTCTATGGTAATTATAGTAGATAGTTTCATGGGTTCAATAATTTGCCTGTGCTGCATACCGACACACACACACACTGTTAAACTAGACTTGTCCGTATGAGGTTTAGAAGTTGTTAAATGGTAAGTCATGCAATGTAAAGTTTAATGATAGGAGATATGTTTTAATTGGCTGAGGTGATAAAAGTCATATGAATGTGACGTACATACATATGTGTGTGGCATTGTGCTTTGCTGAGTATCTTTGCATCTGAAGTAAACTTAATGGCGTTTATTAGTTCGACAGTAAAATTGATTTTGGGGCAAGCGTCTGAGTGAATGAATCGAAAACACTTACGGTACACGGTGAATTTGCATTGAAAGCTTACGTTTTCCATTTTAAATAAAGAAACATATCTCCTTTACTCAAAGAAAGAGCTATAACCAATGATCTGACTAACAAAAGTGGCGCCCAACGTGAAGCCCGAACTGGCTACTTGATTTGCCCAGGCTTGACAAATGCTGCCCTGATACTAACATTTCTTTATCTTCTTTTGAAGTATCGTTTACCCATGACATTTGCAATTCTTCGATTTGCGAAAAGAAAGAAGCTTTTGAAAGAACTCAAGCAAAGCGTCGTAACTGATTTGAATAAATAAATTTTTTTTTTATATTTTGCATGTTACTTTAACCAAAGACTATTTTTCGTATGCTGTTGGGTAAAGCACAAAAACTTCCAGCCATTAACTTGGTGAGCACCAAAAATGGCGCCCAACGTAAGATATGAATGTTTTATTATTCCTCTCACTACTTCATGCTCTCCCAAATAAGGATCAGAAGGAAAGGTTGAGAAACCTTGATTTGCTAAATATATTCGTCTTTTCTCAAACACATCTGCTTTACTCAAAGAGAGATATACAATCATTGATAAGACTTACAAAAGTGGCGCACAACGTAGAGCCCGGAAATTCTACTTCGCTTGTCAAGAGTACCTGCTCTGACACTATCTTTTCTCTATCTTCTTTTCAAGTGACGTTTGCTCAGTAATTTTCATTACATTTAACCGAAGGTTTCTTTCGAAATGCGAAAGGAAAAGAATCCGAGAAAAGCAAAGTAACATGATCGTACATCAGTGTACTTACATGGGTTAATATCCAACTGATTTAAATAATAAATTCTTCGACCTTTAGCTTCCTCATATTGCGAATTTGTTTTATGTTTTACACATTACTCCAACCAAATGCTATAAGATATGATGGTAAGAGAAGCACAGACACTTCATCCCATCACCTTGGTGAGTACACAAAATGGCACCAACGTAGGATCTACTTTTTGTTCTCTCTCAGAAGGATAATCAAGAGGTATACCTTTATTCGCCAAACATCTTAGTCATACCTCGAATACAGGCACTTGAAATAAGCCGATTGGCAAAGCATTGATGTGCACTCCCAAAATGGCGCCCAATGTAGGATGTGAGTGATCTTTTACTACTCTGGACTACTTGTTGTTCTCTTTCAGAAAAACAACCAAGAGGTATACCTTAATTTGCTTAACGTGCTAGTCACACATCGAATGAAAGCATTTGAAATAAGCAGAGTGGCAAAGCATTGATTAATACTCCCAAAATGGCGCCCAATGTGTAGCCCGAACTATTTTCTTCACTTGTCCAGGCTAGATGACATAATTCCTCCTTTTTCACCCTAGTTTTAGTCTTTTTTACACGCCACATACGTCAAATATTTTCACTCGCTCTTCTACCTTCGATACGCTAGTAGAGGTTCTAATTTTTTGAAACTAGAAATCTTTTCAATTGTTAAATACCTGCATAAAAATGATTGATGGCCTAACATAACACTTGCGCTTTAAATATCTTTCCTTTGCTATGCAACTTCTCTAAGTCACTTTCAACCACTACCTTCTACCACTACCATCCCTTGACCACCCCTGTTTTCCAACCGTTTAAAAAAAACCTGAAAAAAGGTGACAAAAAATACGTAATGAAATCATAAAAAAAAGAAGTAGAACACATCGAAACAGGATTATAATCTCACATCATATATAAGGGTCGAAAATATTCAATGCAAAACTACAACAAGGGGCAACCTTAAGGCCAAGCAATTAAGGTGAAGTGTCATATAGAAAAATTATATGCCGTTTCAGTTTTTTTTTTTCAATCTTTTCGTCGGTAAATACCGGCAAAAACTACCTAATGATAATAAACCATCGAAAAAGGGACAAGTTTTTCTGCATAAAGGGACAGATTTATCTTTGGTTTTTTCTCATGGAACTATCCTGGCTCATTTGCTGAAAACTGACCATTTGGTTTGGATTTCTTTCTTTTTTTTTGTTTAGTTTTATTTTTCAACACAATGCCATGCAGCTTGTTTATTTTTATAAATTTGCATATTTCCGTAGTGGAAACCTGATGAGTAGATAAGTAATATGTGGTTCAGAGGAAAGTAAAACATATCTACTAATAGTGGTTTTGTATAGGTCAACAGGCAAGGGCATTTTTGCTCTATTTATTTGTTGTGAATTGGTGGAAGGATAAGCGTTGGGTTTATATAGAGCCGTTGTTCGAATAAATTTATATATTTACTTTGATTTGATGGCAATTTTTATGATTTTCGGGGTTCATCAATAAAAACAAGAACAAAAAAAGCAAGAGATTGAAAAGAAGTAAAGATTTAAAAAGGTAAAAACTCTAATTGGGCGCCAATTATGTGAGTTATTTTCGCACTTTTTCAATAACATCTTTTAAGAAACAGATAAAGAAAATGCTTTAGCCTTCGGTTACAAAATTTATTTACATAATTATAAATAATTTTAAGTTTTGGGCTAAGAATTGAGTGCTCTGTACTTTATAAGCTTGATCTTTGAGCTGCACACATCTAAAATCTGAAGCTCGTTAAAGAAGAACCTTTGTCTTTATTTTTTGTAAGCCTGGCTCTTGATGCCATTACAAAATTTGACCCAAACAATTTACTAAATATACTTCATATGTATGCCCACAACCGACACACCTGGTCATAATTTAGAGCCACCGTTGGACATCATTGTTGCGAGTACTGTTGTGCTAACGACAACTGGCCTTTATCCAGCTTTTTCTTTCAAAAGAGAAGATTAAAGGTTGAAGGTCTATGTATTCTCCAAAAGGGGGTTTCTTGTGTTCTTCTTGAACAAAAGAAACAAACTTCCTTTTGGAATCTAAATTTTTTAGCAAAGGAGCCATTTTACTGAGTGCTCGTCGGTTTGGTTCATATGTTCTCGGTTGAAATTCTGACCCCGAAAATTCAATAAAATTAACTGGTGTTTGAGCACTGCGTTGGGCGCCATAATCGAGGTAAAAAGCCGTAATAGCTTTACACTCAAAATTCAATGCCAATCTGTTTGTTGTTATAAAAAATCAAAGGATTTTTGAAAAGTTCGTAAACTACGCAATGATTCCACAAGCGAGGCTCTTACGTCTCTGTTTTTGAGCCTAAAATATTCTACCTTTCAATCACAGCTTTTTTGAATATAATTTTTAGATTCCAAAGTTGCAAAGTTGGTATTCAAGCCGTTAGATAAAGAAAACATTAAGAAGAACCAAAATCGTGCTACAATTGACTTCAAAGCTTCATTCAAACGTTGACAACTTAAATCTAATACATATTTTAGCAACAGTGGTCCTCAAAACAACATTCCAACGTGGATTTTACAGTGGTAATGTTGTGCAACGGTTCAATATAACCTTTAGTCACGAAGTCCTTATGACTCGATTGAACCAACTTGAAATTGAAGCTTCCTCATTGATGCCGTCATGTTTTAACGAAATCATAACGTAGTACCTAATCTCTCATCACAATCTTTGCTCCATAATCTCCCAACTGTTCCTTGGAAGAACCGGGAACCCAATATCGTCTCTTTTGATTTAATTTCTTATGATGCAAACCCCGATAAAGTGTATCTACGTCCTGCCAACCATAAAGCACACCAAAGCAAAAAAACATTCTTCTTTTTTTTTTAATTCATTCCAAATCGATAAATCTTCAATGAGGACGCGCGTTCAATTGTTGTACCATCTTCGTTTCTTCATATCTCCGTTTTCGATTGTCTTAAATCTCAGTTTTTGTTCCTTTTGAGCTGTCCAATTCACCATACTCTACTGGAATGAAGACGCCGAGTACTAAAAAAAAAAAAATATGTATATGCCTTTGCTTGGACAATAGCAATGTGCATCTGACCATACTCACTACAACAACACACCTGGTGGACAACGCAACCATCTCTTTGCATAAATATAATCGACGAGTTTGTATCTCTTCTTCATGTCGGTTTTTTTTTTTTCAAAATATTTTCAAAATCCCCCAACCCATACAAATGAAGGTTTTCCCGGTTTTATTTATTTCTTCTTCTTTTTTTTTTTTTGATATTTTTCTCGCCTCAGTTGGCATATATGCATTCGGAGGACTTGACCAGCAAAATTTATCACTTTTCCATGTCCAGAAAATAAATAAGAGAAGACAAAAATCCGAGGTGCGTAATCCTCCCTTTATTCCGGTCAGACACTGCATGACGAAAACAACGACCGACGGCGATTGCGAAGACGGACGCATCGTGCGTTGTCCCTTCACACGGTTCCGTGCTATAAATCTAGACTTACATTCTATGCAAAAATAAAAATCCCTTTTGAAGATCAAACGCGAGGTTGGGATAGTGTGGTCAAGATGACTGACCCCTTTCAAATATGTCTTATATATGTTTTATAATATTTCTTAAAGATTGAGGTGCGAAGGACGAACAAAAATTCGGATATACATAAGCGAAACTAGTTTAACTTGTTTCCAACTGGACATTGCAATAGGATTCTTTAATCGACGTCCAGTGTTCGCGTCCTGTCCACTATTTGTCGTACTGGTCATTCTGTTTAATATTTACACAATACATTTGCGTAATTGTGTTTTGATTTTGGTCCCTTTTAAACGAACAAAATATCAGGATATCTCATTTCAGGTAGATCATGATCATGGGAACTTCTTAAAGGTCACAAACCATAACCATCGCCTTCCTTTCTGACACTTACTTCAAAACTATAAACTCAGGTAGATTCAATGGCAGTTACACTTGAAGAAGAGAGCAAAAATAAAAAAGAAAAACCGGAAAACAGGATCAAGGAAGCAAATCGGTTTACGGGATGCTGTGTATGCGGTTTTTTACTACACAAGAATAAGAATGAATAAAAAACAAAACCCAAATAAAGAATAACGCAAAAAGAATGAAAACAAAAGCCCAAGAGGGGTGATTAGGGTTTCATGATTTTGGTCAGATCAAGCGCATTCAGCATCCGCAATCGATTGTTCTTACTTTTTTTTCTTCATGAATTCCACTTTATTTTCTTGTTTTTTAAAAGGGAGCTCTCGCTCACTGAATGAAATTGATGGTGTGGTGCCAAAGGGAAGATTGAGAAGATGTGAAATATGAAAAGGCACGTGCTTAAGGACATAAGTTGTGTATTTGGTTGTTTCTTTTTTAGTTGTATGATGCGGGGTCGATGAAGATTTGTTGTTTTTCGAATGTTTTCATCATGTTAAGAAGTAAGAGATCGCGTGATTAAGGAGATAAATGGTGTTGAATGACTTTTGGCCTTTTTGGCAAATTTTCTGATGCCTTTCCTTTTACGAAAAGGAGTGGATGACTTCCGTTTGAGGGGTTGTATGTCAAAGGGTTTGAGTTACTTTGAACCTAGACTAAGACATTTCCTTGTGTTAGCAAGACATTGTCTTCACAATGCAATAGTCACAAGAGTTATTTTGCTTTTTATGCATCATACCATGGTATAGTACCATGGTATGGTATTCAAATGGAAGCTTTTACCGCCCTTCTCTCTAGTACCTAATAGTTCATTGAAAGCCGAAACGCCTTCTTATTATAGCAAGAGTAAGAACCAGATACAAGAAGGAATCACAACTCTTTCACTTATCTGCTTCGCACTAGCGATTCCTGAAAGGTACACTGAGCTTTGACTTCAGTACCACGGTATAAAAACAAATCACTGCAGAGCTTTTCTCCAGCAAATTGTCTTTGATCGTAAATTAACAATTTTCCATAGCTCTAAACACTTTCTTGTTAGCTGAATCAGCTTTTCACATGGTCTCGATACTCAAGTATTGGTTCTTATGTCATACCATGGTACCTATGTGTGCTAGGTTATGATAAAAACGGCGCTCTTGTTGTTTAAGCGTTGAACTCGGCTTAGTAAATTAACAAATTAAAGTTCATAGCTCAAGGTCTTTGCTTCACAAAGTGTCAACCAAAAGCCAAAAAACTTAATACCATGGTGTGGGTACAGTTGTACAATTCAAGGTTCTTAGCTCTTTTGTTCAGGTTTCTTTTCCCCTTTCTTGTCAATCAAAGTATTGCTTACACACATCTCAGAGCCTGCACCATGTTTTGATCAAATGAATGACGAACTGTCATAAGTTTCCAGGTAAAACCTTCAAACTCTGTTTCTTTAAATGTCAGCCAACCAACATTTCATAAACTCTCTTGTTTGCCTTCAAATTGCTTAAACAAATAGAAACTACATCATCAATTTGCGAGTAAATGAACTGCCTATTCATCGATCAAAATTTATAACTAATCTCCTCCCCACCTAACATCAAAGCGCTTAAACAAACAACAAAAGGCAATCAACAGGAATTCGCATTTTACCCAAATAGCCAACAATTATAAATCACTTAAAAATGCATGTACAAGAAATACTCAGAGAACTACACAAACACTTTCAAACAACATAACAAGTGTATAACTTGAAAGAGGGCTATGAAAAATTGATCGACACATCGCATTGCTTGCACTGATAATTTGCGAATAAATTAATAACACAAAGTGCGACTCATATGGTCTTTACTTCAGTTACTCTTGCTGTATCTGTATCTACGCAGTGATTAAGTCTTTAGTAGCAAAATAACAATTTAATAAATGTTGTTGATAGTTACTGCTTCTATTCTAAACTTCAAGGTTGTTCCAGTTTATTGTCTTCCACTCACACTCACCATTCTGTGCATTGTGTTAAGACTGGAAAATATAATTTCGCATATTAAAACATAAAAAAGTAAAGACAAAATAGGTACCGTCAACTGAGCTTGAATGGGTTTAAAACGGCTCATTAAAGAGAGGGCAAATGTAACAAAACTGTTTGCATGGCTTCGTAAGCGCCAACTTGGGAGCTAAGTGCGATTGACCTGAGTGTGTTCTTGAAAACGTATAGCTTGCATTTTCATTTCTGTCTATTTTTGATGAAACCATTTCTTGGTACAAGAGACAGACAGACGACGGACGACTCTGGCAAACCAAGACGAACCTCAAAAGTATAAGATTTCCTTCAGATATTTCTCCATTAAAATCACAACCCCTTTCCTTTGTAAGATACGTCTTAGCGTTCGTATAAATGTGTGTCTATAGATACTTTATTGCGACGACAGATAAAGTAAATAATGAGGGAAAATATTTGCATCGCATTACAATGCGAGTATTTTCGTTTAATTAAAATAACAATGAGAATTTCTATACTCGCACTGTTGAACAGATACTACTTTAAGGTATAAAGTCTGCTTGAGGATGTGTGTGAATGAGGTGTTTACATTTTAAGAGTTGAATCTTTATCCTTGGCGATAATGTGGAGATTAAGAAAATGAAAATGCTTAAGATAGTCTCGTTTTTATTGCAAATAAGGTGATGCCATAAAGTCGCTCTTTGTTGTCATCGGGCGTTGTCTTTGTATGGAAAAAAGTAATGTGGGCGTAGATGAAAGTGTTTTCCGGTTGAATTTAATTGAGGAGTATATTGATGAAGGATATTTTAAAATAAGCACGGAAGTCGTAGAGCAATTAAACGTTTTTAACATAAAAACATGGAGACGTAGTTGTAAGGCATAGGTGGTGTCGTAATGTCGATACCAGGTACAAATTTGTGAGATGGATGTTACTGATTTGTGGAAAAGAATGGAAACACCTTAAAGATGTGTTAAATCTCGTTCAATAGGAGGCTCTGTCACCAGAGTATAGAGGTAAACGAGTGAAAATTCGCACTTCCTATTCAATCGAATAGTGATTCTTGTGTCATACGATTGGGCGCCATTTAATGAATTTTTAATTTATCAGCGATGTTTGAAGCACAATTGTCAAAAAATAAAACTCCGTATAGATCGAAATCATCGTAGCTCTTGTTTTCGATACGAATAGTGATTGTTGTGTCCTTTAAAAGGGCGCCATTTAGCGAGTTTTGTCCTACTACGGAGCTCCTGACATGCGGTCACTAGTGTGAAGCTGGCAAGTGTAAGACATGTGATCATTTTGAGATCAAAAAGCTCATAGCGTTGTTCGAGAAACAGAAGAAGGTTCTTGTGTCAACTAGCGAGTTTTGTCCTACTACGGAGCTCCCAACATGCGGATCACTAATGTGAAGCTGACAAGTGGAAGACTTGAGATCATTAAGCTCATAGCGCCGTTCAAGAAACAGAAGAAGATGTTTGAACCGTTTAGCAAGTTTTTTCCCCCGACGGAGCTCGTACTTGTATTTGCTCCTATAGCCCTGCCTATTCAATCAAATATTAGTGATCCCTGTGTCCTACGATTGGGCGCCATTTATTAACTTTTTCCTTTGCCAGCGATGTCTAAACAACTTTCAAAAACTAAAATTTCGCATACATCGAAGTCATCGTAGCTCTTGTTTTTGATACGAATAATGATTCTTGTTTTCTTTAAAAAGGCGCCATTTAGAGAGTTTTGTACTACTACGGAGCTCCCGGATCACAAGTGGAAGACATGTGATAATTTTGAGATCATAAAGCTCATAGCCCCGTTCAAGAAACAGAAGAAGATTCTCGCGACATTTAGCAAGTGTTTTTCCTACGACGGAGCTCATGGAACGCGGATCACTAGTGGGAAGCAGATAAGTTGAAGACATGTGATCATTTTTAGATTATAAAGCTCTTAGCGCCGTTCGAGCAATAGAAGAAAACTCATTGTTCCTTTGATAAACGATGATACAAAATTTTCAAAAAAAAATAGTGTATGTGACTTGACCCTTGTTCTTGACTGACAAACTATAAATCACCTTCCCCCTTCTTGAACATCCCAATATTAAGTATTTTTTCTTATCATTTTTCAACTACCAAAGCTTATAAATTTTGTTTGCAATTCTTTTTCTCTCTCATTTCAGCTGTTCAACGTGGTCGCGTTCCGCCAACACAACCCGGATTAGCCGGTATGCACGGTCAATATCAGCTCGCCAATGGAGATCATATGGGCGTAGCCGGCTTTAATGGTCATTCATATCTTAGTTCCTACATTTCACTCCTACTCCGTGCCGAACCATATCCAACGTCTCGCTACGGCCAGTGTATGCAACCGAATAACATCATGGGCATTGATAATATATGTGAATTAGCCGCCCGCCTGCTCTTCTCAGCCGTTGAATGGGCGAAAAATATCCCTTTCTTCCCGGATCTACAAGTCACCGATCAAGTGGCCCTCCTGCGATTAGTGTGGTCTGAGCTGTTCGTCCTAAATGCGTCACAGTGTTCGATGCCCCTGCATGTGGCACCACTGTTAGCTGCTGCCGGTTTACATGCATCCCCAATGGCTGCGGATCGTGTTGTGGCCTTTATGGATCACATACGCATCTTCCAGGAGCAAGTTGAGAAGCTCAAGGCACTGCATGTCGACTCAGCGGAGTATTCGTGTTTGAAGGCGATTGTTCTATTTACCACAGGTAAGCTTCTGGACATCTTGTACAAAGATGTGCCGGCCTTACTAACAAAAGTTTCAGCTAAATTGCAAAACTCTCAAAATAATAGTACTAGCAATAATAATAGTAGTGGTGGTGCTGGAGCCGGTGCGAATGCCTCGTCTGATGGTGGATCGTCTGCGACCGATTCGTCCTCAAACAGTTTGTGTGAGGAGATCATGCTGGTGGTGAGAGATCACCTGGATGATCTGGATCGTGAAAATGCGCAATCGGCTGCCACATCGGCGTTGACTTCGCATTTGGCTGCTCTCATGAAAGGTAGTGAGTCAATCACTGGATATAGTCCAAACACATTACACCCGCACACTGCCACACCACACACAACACCTTCCACAATAGTATCGATGTCAGGAGGTGGTTCTGACAATGTCAAAAGTTCCACAGTTAGCCATTCGATTGCCAATTGCTTGAGTATGGCAACTACTCCAACAACTTCATCGGTATCTACAGCCATGTTGCCATCGTTGCAGAGTGCCTTCAGCTCTTGCAGCAGTAGCAACAACCATCAGTCTCTGTATTATAATAGCACAGGAGCAATAGCTAACGCCAATTCACCAGTAACCTCTACACATTCTCATTTGGGCTCTAGCCTTGGCAATCTGACGTCTTCTCCTATGAGCAATCCCAGTACAGGTAGTATGGGCACATATAATTCTCCCTCCTCGGCAACAGCGGCAGCAGCTGCGGCTGCGGCTATGTTCTATCAAACGCCTCCTAGAAACTTTGGCTCGGCGTTCGATATGTTCCATCATAGCACTCCGTTCGTAAGTCATGCGAGTAGTAGTGGGTCGTTTGGTAACTCTAACTATAGATATTCGCCTTATAGCTTTGGCAATAGATGGCAGTTGTAAAAGGAAATATTTTTAGAATAGTTTAAATTGTATAAAGACGGCCCAAAGAAAGTGTAAACTAATTTAGTTGTAATTTCCTTGTGTAACATATCATCACTTCCTCCTCATTCTATGTAAATTCGTACTTAATGCCTTAAATTGTTTAATTTAGTTTTTAGTATTTATTTAGCTTAGTATTTATTTAACCTTAGTGCCTAATTAATTTAAATAATTTATTTAATTTATTAAAAGGAGAAAAAATTGATAATATAAACAACTTAATATTTATAAAACTAAAATTAAAATCATTGGTGTTTTCATTTCGTTTGAAATTTCGGAAATTGCTTTGTTCTTCCATTTTTTTTTTTTATTTTTTTTTATTTTTTGCTTGTGTTTTTTAATTTATTTTTATTTTGCTGCTTTTATGCTTTTTATTTGATTAGTTTGGTTGCTTTGAATGATTTTCATTTTTTTTTCATTTAATTGTTTTGCTTATTTTCACAGGTTAATAATTGAGATGGGCGAGTTCATGGATAACACAATATGCACACTTTAACTCATTCATTTAAAAAATTTTTTTTTATTTTTCATCAACTAACAATTTTTCATTTTCTTCATTTTGGTTTGCTTTGCTTCCTATTTTTCATTTTTTTTTTACAATGTTTTTGGGCTGAGTTGAGGAATCCAGGTGCTTCCGAGGAGATTGAAGAAAGTTAGGAAATATATTGTCAAGAATTTGGGAAAGAAACCGCAACAAAATTGTTTCTACAAGCGATGAACTTGGAATCTCTATTAGGTATCTCTTCAATTGGGTGGAGTGGCATTTTCACCTTTTTAGTTAGAAAAGATTATGATATCGAAGCTCGTAATGATGATATATAATTTTAGGCAATTTTTGGCATTCTTCAGCAGCTCATCCTTATTTTAGTTGGTAGCTACCAAAAAGTTGGACGAAACCGCAGGAGGAAATGTTCTGGACCCTGTAAATTTCACGCCATCTTTGTTCTTATCATTCACCCACATTTTGAAAGGTTTGACTACCTTTATAATGTGAAGTACACTGTGCTGCTTTAGCGGTTAAAATATGATTTTCTGTATTTAACTGTTTGACCGAAATTGGGCTGAAGTAAGATCAAAGCGCAATACTTGCAAGCCGGATGTTGAGGTTTCAGGAGAGGAATGCAATTGTCTAGTTCATCGAAGCATTGTTTGTATTATGTTGTGCTATATTTTTAAGGTTTTTTTAGGGTTTTGTTTTTGGAGCTTGTCACCGCCATACGCCCAAGGGAACGGAAACAGTAAACTAAAATCTTTTAGGTGATCTTTAACTTAACAACGAGTTATTCTGAAATTTTTTGGTTTTCTGGCAATTTGGTGTAATCGCTTTGAGTAAGTTAGACCCCAGCAAAGCCACGCCGCAGGTCAGATAGTAGGTAAGGTTAGGTTAAAGTGACTGTCACTTAGGCCCGTTGGGTCCATTGTGATATCACAATGCAACTAATGTAACCATTTCGAGCTCACAATGAAGCGGGAGAGACGCGGGGCGTCGATGTGAGTAAGATCACTAGGGTCATCAATGAAATACGAACGTAGGTGTATTCTTCGTTTGTGAGATAAAGCTGGACATAAACAGAAAAAGTTGGAAATAGTTTCCACCTCATCCATACAGCTTCTGCAAAATTCGTTTGAGACGAGTCTTAGCCTTGTGGCATGACTTCCTTCTTTTTTAAGACAGTGTCCTGTGATGACACCTATCGTCGCACTAATGTGTTTTCAAGAGAGAGATCAAATCGTTCGACCGCTTAAGATCTAGCTACGGTCAGATCTGTTTCGTTGCGTTACACGTTAAACTGCTTGACCATTTAAGATAGTAAGTAAATAAATGAAACAAGATCGAA
The DNA here is from genome assembly GCA_949752695.1 of Melanostoma scalare. NCBI lineage: Eukaryota > Metazoa > Arthropoda > Insecta > Diptera > Syrphidae > Melanostoma > Melanostoma scalare. Next base: position 182,393,559 of record OX456986.1, on the reverse strand, counting down.
CCCATGAGACTCCCATGTGGTACTCCAGTGACTAGGCTGATTTCCGCAATAGCATGTCTGCCTGTTGCGGGGGAGGTTCGTGGTTCTCATCTTAACAGAGAAAATGGCAAGAGAGTACAGGACATGAGCAGAGGAGGTGTGGAACTGTCTCCGAGTGATTTGAGGGCTGCTGATATTCACTGAGGATATCACGTTTTCTTTTAGCTACGATAGAACCTCTTTGATTGCCAGATTTCCGCTTGGAACACGCCACAGTGGTTTGGAAGGCGGAATAAGAGACTTACATAAAGTCTGTCTGAGTACACTTCGCAGCCGACCGCTTCTTCGGGATTTGAGCCATCTGTATAGAAATGAATTGAACTATCTCTCAAGAATTCTTCATTTTCCCACAAAGTTCTCGGTGGGATTGAGACTTGGAACTTGTTTTCAAAAATCAATTGGGGGATGGCGTAGTCGGAGTGACAAGGGATTAATCTGAACAGATTCAGGATTGTAGCGTGACCACTGGGAGATAGTTCTGATACGAATGGCTGTTGATTCTTTAATGCTCCATTTCTATTTCTGAGCTAACGTTTTAAGCTTGGAATTGGAATGCGTACCATAATTGCCAATTGTTGTGGAGATCTGCCAGTATATAAAACTCAAATATGATCAGCCGTTAGTTTTATTTGCGCAACCAGAAAAGTTCAATAAGGACACAGAGCAAGGCAGTTTCTCTATCTATGTGGAAAAGTGTGTTTTATAGATGTTCCTTTAGAACTACCCGAGTTCCTTTTGGTGGGGCTTGGCTAAGGGTCTTAATGTCTCACCTTTTTGAGAAACTTACGAAGCTTAAGAAAAAACAATGAACATTGTTTGTTCTCTTAAGCTTTTCAATGACGTCAGTGATCGAATTCAATTGGTCAATTGTTCTCAAGTAACAAGCTTACTTATGTTCTTTGAAAACGTAGACGAAACAATTTTTTTAAAGCTCCATAGGTAGATAAGAAAATCTGAACCCACGGTTTACAGACTAAAATTTTGATTTCAAGAAGTTTTCCTCACTTTGCCTGCTGCGCTATTCATCAACAGTCTTGAATTATGTTAAGAACTATGCATAATTAAAATTTAACTACTCTTTGTTCGTTAAAAGACTTCGTTGGATTGAGAAACGTGTTCCTGTTAACCTTTATGTGATCCTTGACCATTTAACTACTTCGTTTTCCATGCTCGTGGTGTAATGTTAAGCATGTCTGCCTGTTGACCGGGAGTTCGTGACTCGGACCCCATAAACTAAATTTTTTTTTAATGAGTACCCCGTTCACGAGGAATCGGTACTACCACTGCCATGAAATACGTTTTCTCACGAATCCGTTGCTAATCGGAAAAATGTTTTAGGTCCCTTCCATTCCTTTTACATGGTATATTTACGAGAACCCTTGGGTTCGTAGAGATGTTTTCATCTTGTAAGCTTGTCTGGAAAATCTTGCCAAGTTTTTCAGGACAATATAACAAGTTTCTTTGGTAATTACTACTTAGATAGGTCCTTTCAAAAAGTGACCACTCGAATTCGCTCTGAAAAAAACATCCCTACGCAAAAGTAATAACATCACTCTACCACGCTTTATAAACCAAATTAAATTCGCAATCGAATCCTCTACACCCCATCAATTTAGCCACCAGCGGGAATCTGATAACCAAATCATCTCCTCAGATATGCAAGTGCTTCAAGAAAATCTCGGTATGGGCACTCATGTGAACCATAATCCATAAACCACCTGCTGCTTTTCAGTATTTTACTACTAACACTTTCAAAGTAAAAATCACTCACTATACGAATGTGTCTTCCATGCTGTACTCAACCCGGAACTAATGCAAAGTTTGTGTATTATACAAATGTATCTAATCCTCCATCTATAGTTTGTTTGAGGTCACAACCTCATTTCTTTTATTCCACTTAATTAGGAGAGATAGAATTCCATAAACGTCTGCTGGCTCATCGAAAACCAAACAAAAATACCAAAAAAAAAGAGTCAAAACGTCTACCGAGGAAGAAGGAAGGCGAATGCATCCAAATCTGGACAAAGCATTTAAGCCATCAAATTTACCATAAACAATTGCCAAAGTCACTTGGAGGCGAAATTCATAAAAATCCTCGTCATCATTATCAATTCAATTGACTCTGCGCAAGTTGAGCTTATAAAAGAGTCCATGAAGTATCCCGAAATACAAACGATCGTCATCATTATCATGCCACACACTCATGGCGGCTTATAGAGGAGCTGGCATGGGTTCTTTAGTTTTTCTGTTTTCATTTTTGGTTGGTTTTGTTTTGAACTGTGCAGGGGAGATTTGCGAGATTTTTTGTTCGCTCCAAAGACTAGATCGTGACCAAACGACTAAATGGATAATGACCGCGCTCGCTCGCAAACGGTACGACGAGAGAGTACTTCACTCGTACAATATGTCCAAATGGGAAGAAATGCTTATAAAATGCTGCACACCTCAGAAGCACCTTTTGGAAGCACCAGAAGACGAAAACGGACGGACGGGACGATGCGATGGAACGAACTGAAAATCTCTCTGTGGCAGGCAGCTAAGCCTGATGTTGATGTTCGGTATTGCTCCTACTCCTGATGAGAATGATGATGATGCTGATGATCAAGCCAACAGTTGCACTGTTGTTGTTTAGATATAGGATGGCAGTGAGTTCATGTGTGGGAACTGGGCTGTATTTGATTCGAGTGGCCTTAGGCGATATATTGAATTGAATTGTATCTAAACAAATGTTTGCTCTGTGTGTTGTTTGATGGGGTGTTTTCCTGCTTCCTACTCTGTAAAGGGATCAAATTAGAGACGCACACAAATATTTGGTATCATCCAAATCTGACTTATTTTGAACAAAAAAAAGTTCTTGTCAACGCAATTAACAATCGAAAATTGTCAATTTGTGTCGTTAATTTTGTGTTGCCATGCCTGCGTGTGTATGTTTCTTGTAACAACCTCTCCAATTAAGCTGAGAAGCAAATACGGCCCTGGGTGTGGGTAAAAAAAAGAACGGATTGTATCTGATGATGCTGGCCTCCTTGTGAAAACAACAGTCATCGGTTCGATGTGCATCACCAAATCATGCCCGCCCCTGATGGAAGGCAACCAATGTACACTAAAGACCCCAAAAGAGGAAAAACTTCTGCAACCAAGAAGAGAAAAAAAAACAGTGTCTCCCACAACAACCCTCTTTCCGCTTAGCCCCCGATCCTTAAATCCTCAATCACGAGGAGTAAATGAGGAAAAGCAAAGTAAAAAATGTGGAAAATCCAAATCCAATGTTACCCATGATGATAACAGTGAAGATGGCGCACCTCTTTCAAGGCGGCTCGGCCTTCTTCGCGCGGTACGAGGACAGAGGAGAGAGGCATCGAAAACGCGAATTTTCAGGTGTGCTAGGCTCACCTTGTTAAACAGTGTTTTCCGTTAGATGTTGGCTGTCTTTTTAACCACTTTTTAACTTTGTTTTTATTGTATCTACATTTTCACATGGTTGCGCTGAGTTGCTCCGGCGCGGCGCGGCGCAGCGCGCAGATGCAGCACTTCCATACCGCCAAGCATGCAAAGATACAAATGTATCTACTCGTTGTATCTATGTATCTGAGTTGGTATAGCCTGTGTCAGTCAAACGTTTTGGAACACGATTTGAATGCCCTGCTTGTCCCGGTTGAAATCCGAGACGTGAAGATGGCTCAAGCTCTCGACGAGCCACCTTCAACATCTTGCGACCTCATAAAAGATACCCAGTGTCAAGCATAGTAATTATTATGATATTTCGTATTGTTCCGAATGGGATGATGTGATGGCCATACAGTGTCTCAAGAAGTAGAGGGAGTGAGGCAGAAAGAGAGTGAAAGAGGGCAAGAGCGATCCGGAGCCATCATCACCCGCGTGAAGAACCACTCTTTTCGGGGCGATTATTGATGTTGAATGCATTTATTTTATGCACCACTCTCAGCGGGACGGACGATGGTACAAAATCGAATGCATTTTCAATTTTGATTGGAGTCTGGTGATTTCTCGAACGTGCCGTGGCTTTGGTGTCAATTGTTACTGCGCTTTCTATACACAAACGCGCAGCTCGTCTCGTGTCGTCGATCGTTCGAATCCTGAAAGTGTGCCTAGATATATGGCGAGGCATCTATGCCTGCCTATAGCTTATGCCTACCTATACGCGCGTTAGAATTGAAAACCGATTGAAATGGAGTGATTGTGGCATGGAATGTGAATATATGGGTTTTGGTAATAAGCGGTTTCACTTTTTGTATATTTTTTTTTCTTATATTTTTGTTGCTGCCTTGCCGGGCCAACACACCACAATGTTCATATACTGTTGTAATAGCGTCTGTCGGGGAATATATTGGAATATTATTACGAGGTCGTGATGATGGTTTCTCGCTATAAAGATTACCCAGATAGGCAACGATATATAAAGCAATTTAGAGAGAAATAGGAATTGTTTAGTTCTATTGTTGACCATCAATGGTATACGAGGAGCGCGCACTCTTTCGCGTGGTGTGAGGTTTGATTTAGTTGACCTTCTGGGTTAGGGATTGGTGTGATATCCAATGGGTTGACCTATATGTGGATGGTGGAAAACGGAGTTTGATCGTGCAGAGGAGGTGTTCGAATGGATTTATCAGTTTTTGGATAGCAGGGAAAGGTCTATACAGACGTACCTTGGTGTTGAAATGGGGAGTTACCATGTCGGGACTTTTCGTGTATGAATTCATGTTGTGCATTTTGCAGTGCAGTTTTTGAGTTTAGCAGGATTGCCTGCAAATTAATGAAAAAAAAAAAAAGTAAGATATGATTTTCGATGAAAATTAATTTGGTTAAAATCCTGTCAGATTGCGGTGGTGAAAAGCGAAATGCTGTCATGACATCTTCAAGCATATCATCGGTCACTCGTTCATTCAGTATTGCTTTTTTGTCTTTTATGCCTCCTTTTTGGAGACGTTGGAGACACGCGCTATCAGATGTTCAGAAAAATATCGTTCCAGAATTCTGCTTATGCATTCATTAACTTCTCTTTAATAACAAATTAATTGAAATGATACTAGTCTCCAAGATTTCCTGAAAAGGATTGTTATGAATGTTCTATTACCACATACCACTGGTGGGGGAGTAGCAATTGTGTGTTTCTTCAATGTCATTTCGTATTGTTTTTTTTGTCGTGGCTGGCTTCTTTTTGGGAAGATTTTGATTTTTTGTCTTTTATGCCTTCTTTTCGGAGACTTTCATGGAGACAGACTCTATCACAAAAATGTCGTTCAAGAACATAAAGCATTTCGGCAAATGTCTAAATATTATCTACTGAAATTCATGCATTCATCAAATTTTCCGCAATAACAAATCAATTGAAAACATTACGAAATATTGCTAAAACATTGTCTTCAAAATTTCTTGAAAAGGAATGTTCTATTACCACCTTACCACTGGTGGGGGAGCAGCAATTGTGTGTTTCTTAAATGTCATTTCGTATTGTTTTTTTTTTGGCGTGACTGGCTTCTTTTTGGAAAATTTTATAAAGACAGACACTATCAGATGTGCAGAAAAATGTCATTTGCGAATTTAAAATGTTTCTACAAATGTCTCCCCAAAATTTCTTCTGAATTCAGCTCATGCATTCATTGACTCCTCTGTTTTTGGACTTTTATGAATACAGAAACTATCAGATGTCCAGAAAAATGTCCTTCAAGAACGAAAACTGTTTTTACAAATGACTCACGGAAAGAATTGAAAAATCGCCAATTGCGAATTTCTAGTTTGTAATTTTCGAAATCCCTTTTTTTTGTAAATTGCACCGCTTTATTTATAAATTGATCGAAAAAATAGCAATTTATTCTAAGTGTCATCTCAAATTTCAAAATTTTTTAATTTGTGATTTGCAATCAAGTATCGTAATTTAAGAATTTTGTTCTTTTTAGTAGTTTACAAGCTTTTAATCGCAATCTACTACTTCCGGACCACAATTTTGTTTTACAATTTATTCATCGTGGTCTACAAAATAAGTATGGCGATTCGCTTTCTCGAAATGCTCAGATCAGGAAATTTAAAGGATGATGTAGATATTAACCCCAGACAAACGTAATCTACGAAAATACTGTACAGTAAATTACAAATGATGAGTCGTATTTCTCTTATCTCTTGAACACTACCTCCTATTTAACTGTCTGTTTATGGTCGCATTTTAAGCGATCTTTTTTTATTTACCTTCGCAGCTCAATGTTATCATCGCCGACTCACAACCTCAAGACGTCTGGTTCAAATCCACACAGCGCCTAAGTCAGTATTGTTTTCTTTCTCATATGCACCCCGACACTGAATCAGAACAAAACAATTCACCAGTCCCATATCGCCCATTAACTACCTATACCACTGGCCTACAATTTGAAAAAGGGGTTGTTATTCGATTTTTGCTTTTACTACAAATTATATATAAAAATAGCCGCTCAGAGAAGGAGAAATGCGCAGGAGATTCGTTCGCCAAAGTTCATAAATGATGCTCAAGGACTGCTACTTGTGGATGACGTAAAAATTCTTCACAGGTGGCGACAGTATTGCGATGATCTTTTGAATGAACAGTTTCCTCGGCGCCACTTTCCAACAGCTGCACCTAACTTTACGGAAGTATCCGACGTCACAGTCGAAGAAGTTAGGGAGGCAGTTAAGAACTCAAAAAAAGGCAAAGCGATTGGGCCAGACGAGGTACCATATGAGTTTTGGAAAAATATGGGAGACATCGGGTTGAGATGGCTCACGATTCTCATCTCCAAACTTATAAGAGGTGACAGTTTGCCTAATCAATGGAGGGAAAGTTTTCTCCTTCCAATGTACAAGGGAAAGGGAGATACCAGAAGCTGTGACAACTATCGTTCGATCAAGTTGATGTCCCACACTATGAAGATCGTTGAGCGGGTCTTGGATAGCCGACTGCGGAAAATAATAAGGCTTTCTGATGACCAATGCGGGTTTGTCGCGGGTAAGTCAACTACAGACGCAATCCAAAGTATAAGGATCATTATGGAAAAACACCGAGATGCCTTAGAGGATTTGCATATTGTGTTGGTTGACTTCGAAAAAGCATTCGATCGACAACCACGAGATCTGATATGGGTGGCCCTCAGACACCGAGGAGTTCCTGAAGCCTATGTGCGAATAATTATGGACATGTACGAGGGAGCAGTTACAAAAGTGAGATGCCCAGCTGGAGTCACCGAAGAATTCCAAATAACAGTAGGTGTACATCAGGGAAGTGTCTTGAGTCCACTGCTCTTTATTGCTGTTCTGGATTATTTGCTCGAAGGAAAAGTAACGGACAATAAAGTAAAACAATTATTCTTTGCTGACGATGGAGCCATCATAAGCGAGGATCCTACATCCCTGCAACGAGCACTTGACGTTTGGATTGATGTTCTGGAAGGAAATGGGTACCGTATTAGCGCTAAAAAGACTGAATACCTGTGCTGCCCTTTTTCTGATCCAGACAAGCCTATTCCAGACATTTATTTGAATGGAAATGTGCTTCCCAAGTGTGAAAAGTTTAAATATCTGGGATCTATGATCAATAGTGAAGCAACTTGTGATGACGACATCAATCATCGAGTAAGCGTAGGGTGGATGAAGTGGCGAGAAAACTCCGCTATCTTCTGTGATCGAAAAATGCCCCCTAAGCTGAAGGGAAGACTCTACACAGCAGCTGTCCGTCCAGCTCTGACATACGGTTCACAATGTTGGACAATGTACAAAAAGTATGAGAGCAAATTGACGGCAGCCGAAATGAAGATGCTTCGGATGACAGCAGGAGTAACAAAGCTTGATCGAATTAGAAGTACTAAGATCCGTGGAAGCCTTCATGTCAAAAGTACCATCTTGGACAAAATTCAGCACGACCGGCTCAGTTGGTATTGTCATGTTCAAAGGAGAGATCCGCAGAACCCCGTCCAAAAGGCAATATCGTACAACGTTTCAACAAATTCGCGACGAAAAAGAAAAGGCAGGCCAAAACACTCCTGGTACAAGCAAATGCAAAAACAGCAGCATTTGGTTGGCCTCAGACATGGAACAATCCAAAACCGGGAGGTTTGCCGACGCTTTCTGAGGTCAACGCGGCGTACCCCACAGGCGGATCACTAGTGTGAAGCAGAAAAGTGGGAGAGTTGTGATCGCTTCAAGATCACTACTCGTAACGCCAGAAATGGAAAGAAGAAGAAGAAGGACTACAAATTGGTTTTAAATTGCGATTCGCGAGTCACAATATTTTTTTGCTAGAAAATATTAACTGATACTTAAAAATTCTGAAATACGATTTTTGAGTGTCAATATCATCATTTCGCTCTTTTTTTCAAATTGCAAGCAAAAAGTCGCAATTTGCTAATATCTGATCCAAGGTCTAAAACTGGATTCATTTGTCGTGATTTATAGCTGATTTTCCTTGATTTGATCTTGGAATTCTCTGTGTGTTGACTTCTCCGTTATAACAAATAAATTATTTTCAATTGATTACGCAATTTACGAAAAAAAATGTTCCAGCTTTTCAATATTGTTTAAAAAAGAATGTTATGAATGTTCTATAACCACCTTACCACAGGTGGGGGAGTATCAATAATCAAATAGTCATTTGAAAATCATAATTTGACCACAAAAATTAATTTTCAGAAGTAATTGAAATTAAAGCAGCATAAGGAATAGAATTCAGCTTCTCAATCAACAAACACAAAAATTTAAAAAGAAATATTATTGTTGTGATAAATTATATCACTTCATAGTTCACACAACGCTCCCACTATGAATTTCCATTAAAAAAAACTCATTAACCGCAAAAAAGAGTCAATTAAATCAAACAATCTTATTTGCCAATAAACCAACACCAAATCCAATTTCAATTCAAATGTTCATTGCTCACTTGCAGAGAGTTTTGTTAATTTCAAATTCAATGCACTGCAAGTCAAATCACACACAAACTAAAAACCTATTTACAGCCGTACAAAACGATTTTCCTCCATCATCGTCGACGAATGTGCATTTTTTTGCTTGCTCTGTTTGCAAAGCACCTCTCTCTTGGTGTGGAAAAACTCTTTCGCAAATATATTATGTTGATAAAAAAAAAAAAATTCAACTCATTCACATCGATTGTATTTTCTTGTTTTTGGTTTGCGTAAATCCCATCGCCCGGTGGGGCTCGTCGAATCGAAAATACCATGCAGATTTAAATAAAAGAGAAAAGCCCCGACAGAATGGCGATAAAGTTTGAAGGAAATAAAAAAAAAAAAAAAACAGTAAACTGAAAACAAATAACTATAAGTCGTGTGCGGTTTGAAATTATTGTTAATGCTCAATTGCAGATAGTGCTACATAAATTCATAAATCGATATTCGCTTAGTCCGCTTGGCTTAGTTTTGTTTGCACCAGCTAATGCGGGACCCCACAGAGTCCTTTGCGATTCTGTGAAATCCCCTTAGATACAATACGTGAGCCAGATACTTTTGAGATGATAAAACATAACTTTTAATCAACGAAAAATAAATAACTTTAGTTGCAACATAATTCTTTTGTTTACATGAACCAATTTAGCAGTCATTTTGCTTAACAGATGATATAATTATTTTTATCTTGTGATGGTGTAAATAAGACATTTTTGACAGGGTTAAGTCTTAAAAGAAAAATTAAGAAAGAACAAAAGATAAATAGGCTTGTGAATTTTTCACGGTGTTTGTTTAAATTTATCAAATCAAACTTAAATTTAACAGAGGTAAGTTGTGATCTTTGATAAATTAGCTTCGAGCGTAAACGAAACGATGTATTCTACTGTTTTTTGTCACGGGCGAACGAGATTGATCAGTGATATTTTGCTGGAGACACATATGTACGTACTTATCAGACTTTTACCCAAAGTTTAAGGCCCTAATTTTAAAGAAGACTATCGCACAAACGCTCTTTGTCAGCAAATTTCTTCTTATGACTTTATTTTTAGCGGTGGAACGATGATATCCTTTTGTCCTGTATTGGTGATTTTCTCGGTTTTTCAACTGTTTTTTAAATTCTTAAAAGATACACAATTGAAGTTTTGTGTTAGAGAAAGTTCACTAAAGGAAATGTTTTGATTACATTGTGGAATTGATCTGAAAATGGAAGCATTAGTTTTTTTAATGAAGTCCTCAATCCACAAAAAGACAGATTTTCTGTCGCATGACTGCTTTTGTGGTGAAACGAATAAAGCATTCGCTTTGCAATCGATGGTCCCGCCATTCTGTTTCCTGTAGGCTGTGGGCGTCATGCTTTTGTAGCAACTTTGTTAAGGTGTCCGTAGCCATTACACTAATTATTTATTATTTTTTACAATAGATCAAAGCGAAAAAGAAAAATACGCCTTGTTTTTAATACTCAAGCCATACAATTGGTATACTCATTTTTGCTCTAATGGGAACATCTCAGTTGTGTGATGTTTACGGCTGAAGCTAAGGGTGGTATCTTAAACATTTCTTTTTAAGAAGCAGTACAACAAATATCATACTTTGTACGTCACGCATTATGTTGCAACTGTACCTACTTCTATTTTATAAGTCGATCGTTTGAAAAATCTTAGGCTTTCTAAAACCAAAGACATTTTGTAGTTTCAATAACGACAAAGGCACTGTCGACAACTATACTGGCGCGAAAACTATAAATGTTTGGCAACGCGTTGTCGTCCTTGTTGCGTCAGTGTGGGCACTCTCATACGAGGCTTTGATCTCTGAATTTATTTCTGGTTTTGGTGAGTAGGTATATTACAGAGTATATTTCGAAATATTTACATTCTCGCGTTCAATTGCCTGTGAAACTTAAAAAAGCTTGTGGATTTGTCTCATTCGGAAGTAAAGAGGTGGGTTCTTTTTATAAGTCACTTATTAATTTGACACTTACCTACAACCGATTGAAATCTTAGCAGAAATTCTGTATCATACCTCTATACAGAAAAAAACTACTCGCTGTGCGCTTCAACAGCTTTGGAAAATATTTGAAAAATGATTTCCAAAGTGAGTGCTGCGTAGCCCAAACAGGCCACCGGTATTGTACCATTAATCCAGAAGCAATTCAAGCACTTTAAGCCAATATCATTCACGTAACCCATGAGCTACAGCCCAAATCTATCAGCAAGGTCTGCGCTACTGCGAAACTAAGCCGAAACTCAGCTTTTGGACGAGTGAAACATATGCGTGTCTATGCTGTCTATCTTTCAAAGCTTTCGATTTGGTGTTTGTTCTAACTCTGTTGCTTTTTGCGTGGGAGATTTTAAATTTTGAACTCGTATTTCCAGTTTTACTGACATTCTATCAAAATTCAACCTACATGCACTTTTACTTTAGCTTTGGTCTTAATTGAGCTGTAAAGTGTGCAAAAAGTTTGCCTTTAATTTCATGCTCTGATTGTTCAAGCAAGGAAAAAAAAACTTCAGAGGAAGCGATTTCACACGATAAAAAAAACAAGCTCGTCTAAATTTAAAAAAAAAAAAAAAAAAAAAAACGCTCATAAAAACTTTTTAAATGCTCGTTGCATGGTGTAATTTAAAATTCCAAATAATCCGATTCTACTTCTTGAGACAAATAACACAAAATTAAAAACCTTATTTGCCTTTAATCGGAATCAATTGAATACAACAATGCTACAGTTGCGTCACAGTTACTTGCGACTAAAAATAACTTTTGTTTTTCTGCTTTAAGGGAATAAGTAGCAACTTTTCGTTCAATTTAAGCGACAACAAGTACATGTGACCAAAATAAACTCGTTGCAAAAAAAGTGACTGTGTTTCTTTTTTTTCGATACTTTGGCGCATATACTATGACACAAGTTCAGAGTCCAAGGGTTCTGCGTCTTGGTTTTATAAATTCGAGAACATTGATACCAATACACTCAAAACAGACACCCAAAAGTCGAATTGTGTTTATGGCTCCAATTCAATTGACTATGTGTTTATTTTAAATAATTAAGAAAATGATTATCTTTGTCTGTTTCGATTTCATGTTAAAAATAATTTGTTTTTTGCTTCAGATACTTGAATATTTTTGTTTTTTTTTTTATTGTCAAAGGCAGTGGGGTGTCTGTTGGCATTCGATGTTGTTTACGATAAATGCAATGTCTTTAAAGTCAAGACATTGCAATCTTTTCTATAGTAAAAAGCATTTGCCATTTTTAGAGTAGTTTTCTGGGGTTGAATTTGTCGCCAGTTTTTCGCTTTCCTTTAAAAATTTTGACACCAGGTGGCATTGGTCTTACAGCGCTCAGTCTGCCCATGGCATGTGGAACTTAAATTCACATAATTTGGTCCTGACATTTTTTTCGAGATTTTGAAATAATTGTAGAATGATTGAAAACGGCGTCGCAAAAAACAGGTAATGAAACTCCACTCTTAAAACAAACAAATTGTAGAAAGATTTAGTTATATATTCGATCAAATATTTTTATCTGCAGTTTCGAAATATCTTAGCTAATAACACATATTCGATAACTTCGTAGACAAGAGTACCAATTTTTTCCAGTAGGTGTACTAACACACAAATCTATTTGAGACACTTTTAATTAAAGTAAAAAGCCTCCCTTGATTGGGTTCTGTCTCCTGTTAGCTTTCTATTCATTCCGCTTCTTTGGTTGATTTTTTTTGGAAAATCAATCATGAAAGTGATTTGAATCTTAGATGAACAGTGACATTTCTCCAAAAGTGAGAGAACCCAATCGACCGAGGCTTGATCTTCTTCTTTCTATTTCAATTTGTCTTGACTTTTATTCACTCTGCCTTTTTTGTTGTTTTTTCATTAATAGATGCATGTGGTTTATCCGATGTAACGCATATAGAAACGCTACAGGAGAAATCACAATGCGCACTGGAAGAATACTGCCGGACACAATATCCAAATCAGCCAACGAGGTTTGGAAAACTCCTGCTGAGATTACCTTCACTGAGGACTGTTTCATCACAAGTAAGTTGAACTTAAATTCGCTTTTCTTTTTCATTAGGATCCAAAATCATGATACATCTAAACAAGAAAGCGGCGTCATGTTTGAGTTTTTCGATTGCTCTGCGCATGACGTTATCGAGGCACACATTTGTTGACAATCGCAAGCAGAACATGCGCAATGCGCTACCTTGTTTAGTTGAATCATGGTCCAAACTCCATTCGGGAGATATTAAATTAGGGTTCCAAAGTGCAAAAGAATTCCGCGCCAATTTTGTAATTGGAATCACTGAGTGTTTCTATAATACACACGCCGCCATTTTGAAGAACGGGTTTTCTCAATTTTTTTGAGAATTGAAAACCCAACGGTTAAATTATAAAAGGCAATAAATAAATAAATAGAGTTTTGCAACAGAGCAAAAGCTCCGTGGCCTAGCGCCTAGGGCGTTTCTCTCAACCAAGCCTTGTGAGGGTATGGAAGGGGCATACAATTTTCTGCCGATTCTGAACGGCTAATCGAAAAAGCACTTTTCAACCCCAAGAGTTGTCTCAAAAACACCTGGGTTTTCCAATTCTCAAAAAACGCTTAACCACAAAGTCACCACACATCCCTGTCATTTGAACAAAAATACATGCCATTTGACAGCCCTGTTTATTACCTTTACTAAACCCAGGGCGAGTTGAAGGAAAACCAGGGCTCCAAAATCACTCAATTTGAAATTCAGGTCGAGTTTAGGATTTTCAAAAAAACGCTGATTACAAAGGCCGAGGCTATAACTAAACGCCTAGCATGATATCTGCTCTGCAGTGCCAATTTTCCGAATATCTGAATTGTTCTTTTATACACATTTTAAATAAAAAGCTGATATTCGGCCCTATCGTGGTAACCGTCGGAGCGGAGTTTTCTCCGCAACGCATCTTTTTTCGGAGATACAATTTTGCTTCGAAGTAGTAGACATTTTTCACAAATGCGGCAATGCATTGCATTCCCAAAACTAAAATCTCCGCAACAAAAACTTATCGGAGAACGTCGGATCGTCCGATCGTAGAACTACCACGAAGCAAATGTCTCCGATCGGATAGAATTCCGCTCCGACGGTTACCTTGATAGGGCCGATTATTCAATAATTATAAAAATATTATTGAATACATAATAAAACAAACAAAATTTAAACCTTCCCACTTTTTGCCCTTCTTTTTTGCAGGTCATTGAACAATTGTTTTTTGTACGTCTAGTCGGAAAAACGCCTATTGAAACACTCATACGTGATATGCTGCTCTCTGGCAATAGTTTCTCGTGGCCCTACTTACCTTCGATGTGACATACAATGTGGCGACAATTGACAACAACTTGATCATCCGCCTCCACAGCCGTTGCTGCTGCCGCTGCTGCTTGTGCCAATGTAGCAGCAGCTGACGGTAGTGGCGTTGGAGGAGTATTCCTGGGTTCAGCTTCAGCGGCAACAACACCAACCGGAACATCGTCAATAATGGCCCCGTCATTTACACCATCGACGTTCGGCTCGACAGCAATGCGCAGAAATTCACCACTCGCCGCAATGGTACCAACATCATTGTCAAATTATTATGACAGTGCTGCTATGATGGCAGCCGCTGCTGCTGCTGCTATGTCAGTTGATAATGCCAACAATGTAATGGGAGGTAATTATCATGCTAACAATTTCCATCAACATCACCATCAGTTGACAAGTAGTGACATTGATATGTCATTATCAAATTCATCGACGGCAACGACAACAACGCCATCTAGTGGTGCGAGTGGTGGCAGTGGTGGCTTGTTAGGCAAACATAGCAGTGAAAATGGTAGAATGCCATCACCACCAAGTCTAATCGATATCAGTGAAGTTCCTCTAAATGTGGATGTCAAGTAGGGCTAAAGACAACAAATTCTATTAAATAAATTATTAAACAAAAAAACAAACAAAAAAAAAAAAACAACAAAAAAATACACAAAACAAAAAAAACATGAAGAGCTAGGATAATTTTTTAGTTAGGGTGGTAAAAACTTTAAAAAAAAATATTGTAATGTTCTGAATTTTTTCTGGTTGAGAGAGAGAGCAATGCAGTTTTTGTTAATAGATTTTAATTTTTAATTGTAAATAAATTTAGTTACTTTGTGTTATGTAAGAATGACGAGAAAAAACAAAACTACACATCATCACTTGAAGCCAAATTAAGTTTTAGTTAATTTAAAAATTACTTCCTTTTCCTTTTATGACTAAAAAAGAATCGTTAACTAAAATTTTAACAAATAAAAAATGAGGCTCCCAATCGAAGAACATCCCAGTTAAAATTTGACCTTCTTTCCTATCAAATAACTCAATCAAATCGTTCAACGAACAAAGAAACAGAAAATATATCAAATATATAGCTCGAATGGCACTGAAAATACTTAATTTATTATTTAACAAAATACTCTGTGTCGTTGAGTTTTTTTTTTAATTTTTTGTTTATATCAAATCAATATTTAGTGGCAATGTTTAATTTAAAAATAAATAAATTTCCTTTTTATTATAAAATCATATTTTTGCAATCTAATTTTACTTTATATTTTTTTGTTAGAAAAATAAAACTTTGTGTTATCTCAAAGATAACTTAACTTGTAAATAGAAAATATTTAGATATGATTTGTGCACATTTTGTGTTTTTTATATTTTAATTTTTTTTTTTAGTTTTAAGAAACATATTTTGAGAGAAAAAAAGAAAACCAATATAAGTGCAAGATTATTTTTAAGTTGTTTTATTTTTGAGAGAGAAAAATATAAAAATAAATTTTACTATCTAGACAAAATGAATGGTTTTTGTTTGTTTTGATTTTTTTGCAAGCAGAAGTTTTTTATTTTTAATTGGGGAAAGCGCTGCTGGAGATTTATGTTAGCGTTGAGCTGTCTGATGGTGCCAAGTCTTGGGTCAAAGTAGTAAAACTTGTGATCAAGGAAAAAAGAATCGAAAATCATTCGTCCACCTGCCAAATAAATAATTTTTCGTCTCATGAGTTTTGGTTTTGTTTTTGGTTTTCATTTCACATTTGATTTTAATTTTTAATTATTTATGGAGGTTATTAAAGGTTAATTGGGATGATCAGAACGAATAGGTGTGAATAAAATATTTTGCTTGCTGCAAAAATTTGAACAGAGCTTTGATCATTTTTCCTTTTAAATTGTTATATTATTGGCAATTAGCTTTCAAATTTTAAAAATGGTTTAAGAGTAGCTGAATAAGCTTTTTTTAATTTTTGAATACACAAATACTGGTTTGGCATTTGATTTTTAGTTTTGAATCATTTAGGAATCGTTTTGAGTTGGTTTTCTGTAGTTCTTAGTTAATATTCGTCACTATTTGCTGTACGTGGCATAATGGTTAGCATTAGCATGTCTGGCCATACGTGGGAGATTTGATTTTCGAAACCCAACAAAAAATGCTTTTGAGCGGCTGTTGCCCTCGGCGAAGAATTGGCAATTCCTTCGATAGTCATTTCATTGCCATGAAAAGCGCTTTCTCGACAAGGTTTTCGAAATCGGCAAACAATTGTAAGTCCCCTCCATTCTCTCTCAAGGCATTGCTGTGAGAAAAGCGCTATTCCCCGGGCTCCCCGGTCTGTTGCGCCACCCTATGTATGAATGATGAATACAAGGCAACTTATGTAGTAAACCTTAATGCTTAATAGCTGAGCTCCTCTCTGTACGAGACTGTCTAAAACCAGAATCTAACTGTTGTTGTTGTTTAATTGTCACCAAATATTACAAGAGACAACCATTGTTGGTGCATCCATGAAGAGCTTTATAACATCGTCTGTCTTCC
Source organism: Melanostoma scalare (assembly GCA_949752695.1). NCBI lineage: Eukaryota > Metazoa > Arthropoda > Insecta > Diptera > Syrphidae > Melanostoma > Melanostoma scalare. The sequence continues at coordinate 182,376,778 of OX456986.1, read as the reverse complement.
TAGTGGTAGTGGATTATTAAGTTATCATATTACGTTACGACGAATAGTTGGTTCTAGTGAAGTATATGTGTTTGCAGCAATTTTACAGCCAAGCTTCTATAGTCTTTTCCCACGTTCAAGCTGCTGAATACTCTTCTTTGAATGACAGGATCTGAAACACACACAGCTTGTTTTGCTAAGCTTCCAGCTTCTTTCAACGGCTGGATTTGTCAAGAACCCAACTTTACATGACACCTTTCCATAGCATGTATGGCTAGACTTAACGGATGAACCGCAATGGTATTTAACGTTGTTTCCAAAAACTTCTTTTTTGCCAAGTATGTACGAGTATTATGCCAAACAGTTGTCAGTCGTTGCCTTATCGACTCCAATCTTAATTATGACCTGCAAGCTGCAAGCTGCAACTACAGGCTACATTTTTTCGGATCTATGTAGTTTGGACAGACGACAGACATGGTGAGACCTTCTAATATCGTTTTTCATTGACGAAAAGAATTACTCCTTTTGTGAAAAGATCTACTCTTTTTCCATTTTTAATGTTTCATTGAAAAAAAGAGTAGATCCGGAGTAACTCTAAACGCCAAAGATCTACTCCCAATCGGTTGGGAGATCTACTCTGAAAATGCAAAAACATCTGTTGTATCAAACGTCAAATGGAAAAAATTGTGAAATTTGTTTGGTGATTATTAAAATTGAAAAGAAAAAAGAAAGTAATTGAATATGAGTGCAGAAAAATATGTAAATAATTTAGAATTTGTTAGTTCGCTGCATTATTTGTTGTCATCTTCTTCGTCGTCATCCCTTTCCAATCCATCCATCATCTACATGAAGTGTAAAAAAAAAAGATTCAAGTCGGCGCATTCACTGCTTTAGTAACTACGTAATCAAGTCATTAGAAACAACTGCGAAATGTGTTGAAAATTTTTCACCCCACGTAATGTTAAAATTTCAGACATAAAGTTAATTTAGAATCATTTCGACGTTTCACAATCGGCTGTTCGGAAAAAAATACGAAAGATTACAAACAAAAAAGGATTTACTGCGTTTGTAGTTCAATTTTGCATTCACAAAACTAATCGAATTTTGACTACATAGTGACTACAGAAGTGAATGCACCCAATGCTATTCCTGACAATTGTCACCAATACTACGCAAAACTGTTGAAAAATGTTTCATTGAAAAGAGTAGTTCTGCATTTGAGAGTAGTTCTTTCGGATTTCAATGAAAAACGCTATAAGTCTAGGTCTGTTTCAAGAACATGCAGCGTTTTTTTTTTTGAAGAAGCTTGTTAATTTCCAAAAGAAATCTGTGGAGAAGTGGGCCTCAGATTTCTCCTAGTATAAGGGCGGCCGAGGTGCAGTGGTAGAGTGTTCCCAGTGTTCATTAGATAAGCCGGACGCGTGGGTTCGAATACCTCTCTGGGAATCAACTTTTCAGCTTACTACTGTGGACGTCGCCGCCGCCCTTGAGGTCATATGTGAAATTACAACCACCTTACTTTCATCTACTGCACACAAAAAAGGGAAGGGTGTTACCCTAGTAATGGGTTTTCCAATATGATTTCCTTAAAAAAACACGCTTATTGGTAAGGAAATTCAAATGTTTTTTTTTTATTGAAGAGTGAATGTGAAGAGTAATCGATACAGTTAAATTTTAATTAAAACGTCATTCAAATGGCCTCCACGACTTCTTCTGCAGGAACTAGTTGGATGAACCCAAATTTCGAACACTTTTTCCACTAAATCAAGTCGTATGTCATGAATGGCACGTTCAATATTGGCTTTTAAAGCTTGAAAAGAGTCTGGTTTATTTCGAAAAACCAATGAATTCAAATAGCCCCACAAGAAATAGTCGAATGGTGTTAAATCACAACTTCTTGGAAGCCATGCATTAGCTGCGTCCTGTGTGGCACGTTGCCTCGTCTTGTTTGAACCAAATGTTGTCAAGATCAACTTCTTCCAATTTCGATAAGAAAAAGTTGGTTATCATCGATCTATATCGCTCTCCATTGACATTAACGGTGCTACCAGCTTCAATTTGAAAGAAAATGATTTTCTTAAGAAAATCGTTATCGATTTCAAGTTGTTCCAAAGCAAAATCAGCAAAATTCGCCAGGTTGTAGTTTAAGACGTCCGCAGTAAAATGACGAAAGCGCACGAAAAGTTGTAATTGTAAAACGATTATTTCCAAAATTAAACTGAAAAATTTGAAAACGTTGTTCTTGCATAAATCTCTCCATGATGAAATTGTAAACACTACTGGTTACAATAAAAACCAAATGACAGATCATCACATTATAAGTGACCATAACATGACTTCAAAATCATATCATCTCCATTATGGATAACTCTTTAGCACAGTGGATCGGCAATTAGGTCTGAGTGCTCCAAATTAGCATAAGCCACTTCTTTAAAAAAAAAACCTATAGTGAAAGGAACGAGTGCCTTCCATCGTTCATGTTATGGTTCCTATCGAAAAACACCAAAGGAACAGGTTCAAGAGTAAAATGATTTTTAAACGCTTCTAAACATGAATAGGTCTGTTCGTTGAACTTTCCCCAGGGTTGACCCAGATTTTCTTGATAACCCAATGAGTTGTCAAAACAACCTGGGTTTTCCAGGTTGCAAAAAACGCTAAACCACAAATCACCACACATCCCTGTCACTAAAAAAAAAAAATACATGCCATTTGACAGCTCTCAACTCGCCACAACAAAAAGCTAGGGCGAGTTTATGGAAAACCTAGGTCAACCCTAGGGCTCAAAGAACACTCAATTTGACATTCAGGGCGACTTTGGGTTTCTCAAAAAACGTTTTATGGCGACCCAAGGGCTTCAACGAACAAACCTAATATGAGTAGGTACAGCATCAAAAGTGAGCAAGCCGAACTTTACCAACAATTCTGTTTCATACTGTCATTTAATTTTTCAATTTCTTCATTATAATTCAATTATTATTATTATTTACTTTACTTTGCTTTACTTACAGTTTTTCTTGTATTTAACTGAATTGCTTGCTATTACTTTAACTTATATTTTTTTAGTAATGTTTATTTTGAATTCGATAGAAATTTAGTTGAATTCGAAAGAAGAGCATTTTGACTTTTGAGACTCAAACGAATCTATCGAGTCTCAAAATGCACATCATTCGAATTCGGCTAACTTTCTATCTGAATAGAACCTCAAAATTAGCATGAGTAGGTATATTCACCCTAACAAGTCAGCTGTAGATAGCAAAATCAGAAAAACTATTGAGAACTTTAAAAGTTTCTTAAGTAAAATAAAAAATTCGAATTTTGTAAATTACAAAAATTAAAAAGGAATTGTAAATCTATATACCTTTTTGCAGACAATATAGAGTTGTAGCAAGAATTGAAAAGATTTTTCTCTCTCATTGTACATTATGTTTTACTACATAGAACCAAAATATTAGAAATCAAATTTGATGCCCATCATTAAACAACTTGTATTCGATAATGTTGAAAGCAAAAGTATATTGTAAATAACAAAGTAAATAGGAACTATTTATCACATGTAGTTTAAGAGTGTAAAAAAGAAAATATCCAAAGTCTAATGGAAAATAATATTAACTAAGCATTTAAATTAAAATAACTAGGAAATTACTAACATTGTTTGTGTAAATGCTTGAATACACATTTTTCTTTTCTTTTTTAAGCGATAACAGTTAAAAAATAAAAAATATATATCTATTAAATATAAGAAAAATAAACAAAATCTTGTTTCTTTTAAACTTTGGTAGCAGTGTCTTCTCTTCATAAAGGTGAGTAGAACCAACCATTTTGAGTTTTTATCGGCAAAGATTAAGTGGCAATGTAGTCAAAACTCTTGGCTGCTTAGAAGTAAGACTACCGATGAATGAGTTGTCCTTGTAAGCTAACTTTAAAGAAGCCTAAAACATTCACAGGATAAAGATAAAATCGAGATCAATTTTGTTTCAATGGGATAGATTTTATTACTTCTTTTTTCTTTGGTAAAAAAGCAGGTTTGATTACGAAAACCCTAATGATGGCCCGTATCACAAGGTCCATCGGAATTATTTCGGACTACAAATGCCTAAAAGGAAGCATCATACTCGCCCTCGCAGTATAGGTTTTGATACGAAATTTGTCACTGTTGATAAAATAATTAACAAGTTTTAAATATCCGTTGCAAAACATTCACTTCGAATATGTGTTTTGTCCTTTCTATTTGGTTTTCGTAATCCAAAATTTTTACGACAGATAGGGGTCGAGCATTTTAAGGTGGGTGTACTCTATGAGGTGAGACCGATCCTGGCATAAAGAGCGGTCAGTGGCGTACCTAGAACATTTAGCGCCCGGGGCAAAAAATGATTTGCCGCCCCCCCCCCCCCCTCCCCCCTTTTCGTTTTATATGATCCTCATACATACAAACTCCGTAGATCACGTCCTCTCATAATTTTCCAGATAATTTTTTACAATTTTGATGATCTATTCATTATTCACGCAAATTTGCGTACATATTCTTAGGTTACTGACCAATCGCTAATACTTGGTCGGATATATTTGGTATAAAAACGATCAATACTATAGATAGCTTTTAATGATCCGATATTTTCTCGTGGCCACAACATTGTGATACATTACGGTGTAATGAAAATATGAAGAGTGTTTTGCCGGTGATTTGAATTTGAAAACATGCGCGCGCTCCTGCAAATGATATCAATCGATGTGATCCTGAAGATGACAAGAGCCCAAACGCAAGTGGTGTGAATGCTACTTTTACACAAGATGTGGGAACTTGGCCTGTTAAGATCGATTCATCTTTTCGCGATTTTATGGTTGGGCAAGGCACGAGCAAACTTCAAAATATTAATGCGGAAATCCCACAGGATGATACTGGATGATCTTTAACCAAAACTTGGTTTGATAAAACTTTGAAAAATGGCGAACGGATCGCTCGCACGTGGATGTGTTTTTCCCTGATCAAAAATGCTTTGTTTTGTTTTTGTTGCATCTTATTCCCACAAAAAAGTTGTCAGAGCAGTCAGAGTCACTTTACCAATGTTTTTGGGTTTTCATCGTGGCGTAAATTAAATCTACTTGTACAAGATCATGAAAATAGTCCTACTCACCGCTTAGCTTTCTTAGAATGGAAGGAATTAGAACGAACTCTGAATCAAGGTGGAGGTATCGATGATGATTTACAACGCCAAGCTGCTGAAGATGAAAAATATTGGAGGAATATACTCGAAAGAATTATCGCAACTATTCAAACGCTTGCACAACAAAATTTGCCTCTGAGAGGACATCGCGTGTCAGTCGATAATCTAAATCCTAGGAATTTTTTGGGTCTGCTGAGATATTTGGCCAAATTTGATCCTGTCATGAAATCTCACTTCGAACAAATTTCTTGACAACCAAGATGCTTATCGTATCTTTCTCCCAGAATTCAAAACGAACTCATCACTATGATGGGGAACAAAGTGCGTAAGTTTCTCATTTCTCAGTGCAAAGATGCGAAATATTACAGTCTAATGTTCGATTCAACTCCGGATTCCGCACATGAGGAACAGATGTCTCAAATTATCAGATTCGTCGAAGTTAAACCAAATTCAGTAAAAATCAGAGAAGTCTTCATTGATTTCATACCTCTGAAAGTCAAAACAACAAAAGGAGTTACTGAAGCTATTACGAACAAACTGGACGAAGATGAATTAATCCTGAAAGATTGTAGAGGTCAATCGTACGACAATGCACAAACAATTGCCGGTATCCATACAGGAGTCCAGCAGAGAATCATCGACCTGAATGAACAAGCTGTTTTCGTTCCTTGTGATAATCATTCTCTCAATTTGGCAGGAGTACACGCAGCCCACGTCAATGTCCGAGCGGTAACAATTTTTGGAACAATACAGCGTCTCTTCACTTATTTCTCCTCCTCTACCCACAGATGGGACGTTCTCAAAAAATACGTGAGTATAACGGTCAAAAGGCATTGTGAAACTAGGTGGAGCTCAGAAGCGAAGCTGTGAGACCAGTATCAACACAATTGGACGAAGTCATTTCAGCGCTGGAACATTTGAGAGATACGGTCACAGAAAATATTGATACCAGACAAGAGGCAGCGTTGGTTATCAATGCTATAGAAACATTTGATTTCTTCGCTCTTTTGTTTTTTTGGGCAGAAATTCTCGTATCATTTGATAGAGTTCAGAAACGGTTACAAGAAAAAGGAATCAGTTTCACTTATGTACTTGGACAATTGCAAATGTTGACAGACAAACTGAATGATTGGAGAATCGACTTGTGCGACCGTGCCATTTGTAAAGCTACAGAAAAATGTAACGAGTTGGGTGTGAGCACCGCCAAAAGAATTCGAAAAAAGCGAAATATGCCAGGAGAAACATCTGAAGATTCTGAATTGAATTCGGAAGAAGAAATGCGACGATCTCTGATTGAAATTTTGGATAAACTTTCTATGGAAATATCTACACGTTTCACAAATTTGAAGAAGCTCGATGAACGTTTTAGTTTCCTTTGTAACTTTGAAAAAATAATACAACTTCCCAGAGATTCTTACAAAGATAAGCATCTCAAAATAGGAGGAAAATGCAAGAAACTTGCCGAGTTTTATTCAGATGACTTGGACAACAAAGACTTGTTCAATGATATTCAAGACGTCCTACTTTTATTAAAAAGAGCTAAGAAAAACGAAGAGGAAATTGGATTTTCGCCTGAACAACTTCTGTTATACATTTCATCAATGGGAGGAGAAGCTTACAAGACATTAGCGACAGCTTTGCAAATTTTACTAACCATACCTGTTTCAGTTGCTTCTTGTGAAAGATCATTCAGCAAACTTAAATTGATCAAATCTTACTTGAGATGAACCATGAGTCAAAGTAGATTATCAAACCTTGCAATTCTTTCAATCGAAAGTGAAACTGCTGCAATGTTAGATTACGAGGATATAATACGTGAATTTGCAGCAATGAAATCGAGAAAAGTTAACTTTTGAGTTTTTTCATAGTTATGAAGAAAAAGTTTGAGGTTTCAATGTTTCGAGAGTATGAAAATAAGATCGAAGTTTAATTTTTCATCAAAAATTCATATAAAATGTCAACGTCATCTTTTTCATAGATGTAAAACTCAATTTGATTGTGATTAAAAAAATTTTGTATGAGAACATTTTTTTGTGTATTACTTCTCAATTTTGAGGAACAGCGGAGCTCATTTTGCCGCCCCCATATCGTTGCGCCCGGGGCGACCGCCCCCCTGCCCCCCCCCCCCCCCCCCCCCCCCCCCTAGGTACGCCACTGAGAGCGGTGGTCTAGTACAAGAGAATCGACCACCGCTGCCTGCGCCAGCGGCCTCTTTTTATAGAGAAATGCATATCACCATTATCGAACTTTCTAGATAAGACAATAACCGTCAAGAAAAATGTCGAACAGTTGCAGCTCATCCCCAATTGTTATTATGTGTGAACCTTAGCAAACTTCTCCTATTAACGACAATTTACCCACTGTCTCCTTTTGTTACACTCCTCAATCGTATTTATGTGCGCACATACACTGGCTCACATACAACACCTTTTTGAGGATTGTTCGTTGGATGTATTACAATATCAAAGGAGCTACCACTTATTGATATTACTCGGCGAAGTATGACAACTTTTTAACGCTGAACTAAAAAAAATTATCGACATAGCAGAGTGAAGAAAAAATAAGGCTCATGGAATAAGATGCTTCAAAGACGATTTAAAAACAGCGGAAATCACATGGTCAGTGATTTTTGGGAAAAGGACTAATATTAAAGTACCTATGGAACAAATAATGTCAAGAATATCCAAGTCAGAAGTTTGTGCAGTATCCAAACGACCAATGACTAACAGTCAATCCGCAACTCAAGCCTTAAGGTCCTAGAACACAATCACCTGAAAAATTGACTTGGAATGCATAGACAAATTGAATAACTGGGGTATCAATGAGGTAACAGTCTATTGGGTGCCAAGACTTGTAAAAATCGAAGGAAATAAACAGGCTAACGAACTGGAAAAAGCAGGAACGTGGTTTCCGGGACCCTTTTGTGGAGTAACAGAGAGCCACATTAAAAATGAAATTTTAAAGCAGGAGGAAAACGGACAAGTAAAATATTGGAATGAACTCCCAAAACTGTGTCAAGCCAAACTTCGACTCTGTTAATCCAATTGATGTTGAATATGAATTTAATATTTAAAAACAGACGTATGATCGAATCAAATTTCACTATAATGATGTTGGATATTCAAATACGCAATAACTCTAAGAAGGAACAATGTATAAGAATGCTCACTTACTGGACACTGCAGACTAAGGAATGTAATGTAATGTGTGATGTGTGGCAATGTAGATACTGCAACGAAACGGAAGAACCTCCGGAACACCTTCTCGGAGACTAAATGCGAAGCTCTCAGGCACCAAAGACGTAAGTGCCTACTATCATAACAACATAAACGAGATGGAGGAGCTTAAATCTCTTAGCCTAACCGAGATAATTGGTTTCATCAAAATAACAAATCTGGATAAAGTAGTATAACTAAGGACTACCACTCAATTAAGCAGGGGGTAGAATTCATCAACAAGATTAAAGTGCTCTCTACCTCCCCTTTGAGTCTTGATTTTTCCTAAGCAATTGAAGTAGAACTAATCACTCAAACAATTTCATTTAGTAATTATTATCTATTAGTTTAGAGCTTTCCTAAAAGTAAACTCTTTAATTCTCTCATAGCTGCATAGCAAATCATTCAATCGCAGCCAATCGAATGCAATTGCACATTCCACTTATAATGCTTTTCCAGTTGAGTATGAGCATCACAAACAAAAGCAGAACCTACCATAAACATCAGCGCGTTAATAGAATTTAAATACCCTCAAGGAAAATAGTCATAAATTCTGTGTCAGTCCGTTGTGGTCGATTCGACCTAACTCGATGCATGCAGTCCTCATCCTCATCCAACATCACTTCACCCAGACCATTACCATATCTAATATGCATGGGCATTGGGCAGAGTAGAAGAAGAAAGCCGTTTTTGTCCCTGGCATCTCTTGCCAGCATAATGTCCACTTTATCAACGCAAGAACATCTTCAAGCGGCCCCCTGTCTCAAGGAATAGAAGAACAGATGTCTCGATCTATAAGCGCGCCTTCGACCACATAAATCCAAACAATTTTTAAAATTCATAAAAACACATTCCTACGCACTCACATAAATGTCCACAGATTCCAGAAGCCAACACTGGGATGCTGGTGATAATCACAGCATAACTATTTACAATGGTCAGGAACACGTGGCTACAGAATCGCCATAGCTACCCAACAAGATTCATCTTTTCTCTCTCGCTCTGTGTATAGAAGCGGCACAGCATCTTGAACGGAGCACGCATTCTACAAGTAGCCCAGAGAAAGTGTCATAGAAAATGTTATCGGTCCATAATTTTGTCGTTTGCGTTATAGTAGCTGATCGCTTATGGCTACATGCGTGCGTGTTTCGTGCGTTTTAATATTGCGTTGCGTTGTTGTTGTTGTGGCTGCTGTTGCACGGGTGTCCTCTTCAAATGGACAGCCGACACGTCTTGGCCCATTGTGTGTTAAATAGATTTGAAAAGCCGATACAAATTTGCTTCACAATACCTACGACTCTACCTATTCAATAGAAATCGGTTTCATTTTTTAAGGTATTCAAGGATCTTTAAATGATAATGTGCCCAACTGTCCCATGTCCCAATGACAATGTGGTTTTGGGATTGCCAAAATATCTATGCGGGAAATCTTATTTGCGGGAGGATAATGGAGAAATTGCGTCAAGCTAAAGAAATGAATAGAAAAACAAGAGGCGTGTGACAGGATCAATGAGGAGTGGTTTTCCTTTCAATGATTGTTGTCAGATTTATTCGGTAATCAGTGGCAGTCCATCAGGCAGTAGGAGTTTGATGCAATCTTTAAGTGGTCAATGTTGGTTTTATTCTTTTGTGAAAGATGTATCGGTTGGGTGTACGTATAGGTAGTTGGTTCAGCTGCGGTTGAGGCTGCTGTTTGGGGTACCTACTAATGAATTACTTCACAGGTACGAGATTTTATATGAGAATGCTGTTGCTGATATGGAATCTGTCTTCTTAAAATAATAATCGCTGACCAACGTAACCTTGAAGTTGGAAATGTTAGAACGAACATAAAACACAGCTATTAGACTGCAGTAGCTTTTATTCTTTCTCAAGAACAACGTTTTTCATAGCCAATTTGTATTTTATATTTTTAATGTAATGTTTTACTTGAAGAAATATGTGAAAAATGAATAAATGGATGTAGAATGTTTGGTCAGGGATATCAGCTACTTTTTAGGAGGCTGAATTCTCATAATAAAAATACCGGCGAATGAGATGTGTCTCGAAAAATGCTGCATCGATTTCAAAATTCTTTCACAATATTAGAATGCCTAATTTTTTATTCCTTTTCATTCGAAGACCCGTACATACCCGGGGGCCGTGGGGTGATGGTTAGCATGTCTGCCTGTTAACCCAGCGGTTAGTGCTTCGAATCCGAACAGAAGCAAAAATGTTTTTTCACGGGTATCGCCTTCGGCGAGGAATTGGCTAGTTCTCCGAGAGTAAATTCATTAAGGGGCTCGGCTAGTTTCTCATTTTCAAAAAATCAATTTTTTTTTTTTTCGATAGATAAACATTTCAAAAATGATGTCCTAAAATAGTGGAATCATATCTTGGATATTTTTGAAATGGCAGAGTGTAGAAGAGAAGCATCTCGGGCGCTCAAACTCCTGCTCTGAAAACTTTAAACGCGTTTTTCTCAAAGTTGCATTTTTCAAATTTTCCGCTGCTGTAACTCACTCAAATATTAACGAATCGTTTGAAATTTTAACTGCATACTCTCCATATGTTTTTACATACAGCCATCTACAACTCTTACGATCGTATGAAAATTGTAATTTTGGTAGTTATCGAAAGACGATTTTTTTTGGCGAAATTTGGATTTTTTTTTTAAATTGCTGCCGTTTTGTCAATTGGAAAAAGGGTATGGGAAAAAGGGTCTTCTTTAACGCCATGTTTTTATTTTCTTGTTACAGATACCCGAAAAATTCAGAAAAAGCGGCAAATTGACGTCTTCTAATTTCAATTAGTTCAAGAAATGGTCCATATCTCTCTTGGATTTCAATATTTTAACTCGAAATTTCGTGACAATTTACATGAATATATGTATAATGCACTCCTAAAATTACAGAACATTTGAAGCTATAGTTTTTTTTTACACGCCTTCAAAGAATCACCTCCATTTGAGCTCGAGAAACTAGCCGAGCCCCTTAACATGAAGCGCTTTCTCTAATAACCGTTCGGAATCTGGAATAATATTTATACGAAATGTTTGACCAAATTATAGTAGTGCAACTCAACAAGATCCTTCATGGAGGACAGCTTAGTGATACTTTGATAACCCATGCAGACTTCCTTGGAGAAGAATTTACATTACATTATAAAAGAGGGTGTTCGTCGTATGTAAATGAAGTTTAATTTGTTTTTTATTCTATTAAGTGAAGTATGTAGGTATTCACTTTTATATGAAGTATGAAATAAAATAATGAAAAATACAATTGTAAGTTCTATGTACCTAAAGATTTGTATGACAAAAACGTTTCGATACAACGAATGTTCGATATAACGAATTGACTCTGGACATTATATCGTTCGTTATACTGGACCACTGTACTTGGTTTCCGTTAAGTTCATGTGCACCTTCATCAGGGTGTGATGGGTTAGGTATTAGGTTATGCTGTCTTTCAATCATATTGTGATTATTTTCATCTACGAGTAATAAAAAATTATTAACATTGAGTGTGACGAACTTGAGATTATTCAAGTTAAACAAGGCTTGAACCAATTATTGGTTCAATGGCTCTAAGCCTTTTCTTGAACATTTGAAAAGCAACTGCTAAGCTATGTAACTTCGCGATATAGTTATTAGGTTCGACATGGTTGTTAGTACTTTTCGGGATGGTTTTCAATGTAAGTATTTGAAATGTTTTCTGTTTCTTTTGAGAAAACTTTTCAATGTTCGGATTATTTTTTAAATAATTCCCACACTCAATCAATAATGTGTGTCATCGAAGTCCTTAAATTCAAGCATTTCCTTATTTTCAACATCAATAAGAACTTTATTGTTATTATAAGTCTACAAAAAAAATTTAATCTATCAAAAACTTTTTTATGATAATTTTCTTAATGAGAGCCATCGTTATCGACGTACAAGCAGATTACAAGTGTGAAACAGTTTAGTGGGAGAAACGTGATTCCTTCGCGATCGCAATGCTCGCAACGTCGGAAAAAGGAAGAAGACGAAGAAGAAGAGCCGTCTTAATAGAAACTCAAGTTCACAGATTCAAAAAAATTTTAGTCTTTTCAAGGCATTTGTTGACTGGAGGTTCGAAGGTTTGATGTCTGCACTCTGTTTCCCACCGGAAACTAACTCATTTTTTCCTTCATCAAATGAAAGTTCGCCATAGCTCACGTTGCCTACAAACGAGCTTACTTTTACTCATTTAAACCACCTCGAATGTCATGCTTCATGACTTACAAACCCTCAGCAAATCTCGCCCTTTCATCGCTGTTCAGTACTTTTCTTTCTCAAGAACTTCGAGCTAAGCAATGAGCAAAAGTTGAACTTCTGTCACAACAATCTCGCATATCACACAGTGTGTGACCTTTTCTGTAATGTGCCCCAACACCAACTACAAATATCGACAGATTAAAATTGAATCCAATTAACACTTGCCACCTGGTGGTGGAGAAGTATCTCACATGAGTACAAAAACCAAAATAACACATAAGTTAGAAGAGAAGAAAAAACGAATCCGAAGAAAACATTCACACCACCATCATCTGCCAGCATGAGGTCCAAATTGCCAACTTCACACTAAGCGTGCGCTCCGTACGAATTTTCCCATCCAATAACTCGCTTAAGTTTTGACGTCTGAGGCAGCGTTCAGCACGAAAGAGTTCAGCAACCCAATAAATTTGGGTCCAATCGAAATGTGACACATGTACCGTATATAGCGGCAGCTCTGCGCAGTAACACACCGCTTGGCGTTTCCAATGATAAATTCTCCATAATTCCGAATGGCATTCAATTCTCTGTGACACATAAATTACGAATTAACGCTTAAAGCCCGTTTGAGGGGCATAATTTTCCGTTTTACAATAATCGGATGTCATTTTCATTTTGTGCAAATAGCCCGGTTGGCACAGTGGGTGCGCTGAAGTGGGGATGGGTTGTTTCTTTTTTTTTGTGGGATGGTGCGCGGGAGCGGATTCATCACCTCCACTATGCTGAAGGTAGGTACACGAATTGGACATTTTTCAATCTTTGTCTGCAGAGGAGGATTTCGCATTCCATGAGACATCCGCGGCACAGGGAAACCAACGACGATCGAAGACGCACGGTTCCTTTGGCATGTTCCAACTTTGTCCGCGTACATAGTTCGAGGTTCCATAATGCGTTTGCACAGATGCGGTACTCACCTACCGACCGACCGGCCGGCCGACCGGGCATAGAGGACGACACCATTGGTAATCTCATGTTGGGTGGTCAATTTGTTTACGCGACAAGGTGATGGATTTTTCTTAAACCAAAAAGAAAGACGGCTAAAAAATAATATTTTGAATTGTGTTCATGCGAGATGATGTTTGTGCCGAATGTCATAAATTACGGGATGTGAAGTGCGTTCTGTTGTTGTTGTTGTGTTGCAGATGGCGAAGATGGTGGCGCGGCGGTGGTGGTGGCTGGGTGGTATAATTTATTTTCCCAAATGCGTTAGGACTAGGAAGTTAAATGCGTTTTGGAAATGATGCAAACAAATTAGTTACTCTCTACTGGATGGATTGCATAAAAGCCATTAGGGGATAATTTTGAAAAATAAATTATCACTGCGCTGTCACAGTTGCAGGGGGAGGTCGTTTATCTTGAGCAAGTGGCGTTGCTTGCTGCCAACAATGTTTAAGTGTGTCGACTGTCATTCGAAGAATGGTTAATAGTTTTTAATCAACATGCCAGCTGTAAAGGTTCTTTTGGCATAGTTTTGAGATTACTCACAACACGAATGTGGATTGCCTTACAAAGCACGATTCGTATTTAAAAGTGGATACCCAATCTGTGGTTAAAAGTGACTGTGATTAAAAACTGAAGATTAAAGGACTTGATGAGCCAAGGCTTGCTCCAAGTGTTCGTACCGTACCGTTAAGATGGCATCATTAGGGTGGGTTAGGAGCAATCTTTCAGGTACAAAAAAGAACGAAACAAATAAAATTCATTTGAAAGCCATGACACAGGACTTATACAAGCAAATCCAACAAATCTCAGTTCCAATTTCCCAGCCAGCTGGTGAAGCAGTTACGTTGAACACAGTTTAAGCAGCCAATTTCACATGAATTCAGTAAAACCTACTCTCAGTGTTCCCACGGATCCACCTAGAGTCTATGCAATGCAATCCAATCTAGCTACACTTTTCACACCTAATCTATCCGATCACAACAATCCACAAACGTTCTATCACAATATTTCATATCGAATAACAGAAAGCACGATCGCAGCGATCTCCACAAACTCATTACCTCGCTGATGAGTGAGCCTGATTCTTTTGCCATGCAAACCAATCGATCTTCCAAAAGCATTCCGCCAAAAACAATTGGCCAGCGTAATCAAATCGACACCTTTTGCTTAAAAATATTATTCTCTGCTCGCTGCGATGCGCTGTTCGAAACCTTAATCGATGTGGCTAAACCAGCATCAGGTTGAATTTATACGTGTCTACCTTGCCTGCCTACCTTACTCGAACAAAACAATTCAAAAAGATTATCCTAACCACAAAATTGATGTATCGGCACATCGATCATGACGATCATGAGGAATCGCGCGATCTGCCATTAGTTATGACCAGTTCGACGATAGCGTTGAGTGATTTTTTTTTTCTTCTATATTATTCATCCTCCTCTGTCTCTCTTCTTTGGATACTTTGTGGACTACGATGGGATAGCTCTAATTTGTCATTTAAGATCGATTTCGTGTGAATTACTCCAGCATGTAGAGTCTCGGCCAAACCGCAAAATCACCATTATTGGGTGCATTTTCCTTTTCGGTAACCGATCGCGTTCCTTGTCCTGTCTCATTACTGCCAATTGAGGTCCCAAATTACCAATTCTGTCCCACTGAGTATAGATGGCGGTAATTTGTGATTCTCTTGTGAAACACCTTCCTCGTCAGGTACCTATAGTACCATTCTGCACGCGATCTTATTCCGTGTGCGGCTTACTCTGGATGGAACAGAGAGCGCAGGCGCAGAACCTTGTTTGTGCCAAGTGCATGTTTGGCGACGTGATCGTATTTTAACCCGTCCCAAGCGAATGAATGAATTAAAATTCAAAACAATACGATGCCGATGTTGGCGGCAAAGACCATACGAGATCAAGGAATTTAGTATGACAGTATGAGTATATGTACTATATGCGAGCGCTGTCAGGAGATGACTCTGCCTAGGTATGCACAAATGCGCACAATGCAAATATGACCTGCATTTTGAGGATTTGTGACATAAGTCAACGTTTGGAAAAATGATTTGCATCAGTGGATTTGATGCTTGTGATCTTGAAAAGAATTTCTTTGCGAAACGTGATGAAAATATGAAACGGTGCTTTGACCTGCATCCTAGTGGGATGGTGTTGTTTTTTCTTTTTTTCTGCTTAAAAAAGGGGTTGAAATCGCCTGGGTGGAACTAATTCAAAGAATTAAACTAATTTAAGGGGTAATTTTTTATCGATACCTGTACATGAGCTCTCTCCTTGCAGATCAAATTGCTGTCTTCAAATGACGTGCACCAACCCAGCTTTAACTTCGTTTAAAGATCTTAATGATTTTGTGCAGAGTTTGTGAATGTCAAAATCTTTCAAAACTCTTGGCACTAAACGAGTACGAGGGAAGATTGGTGACATGTCATCGCTTACAAGCTTAATTACGGAGGAGTCAAGACCATTTCTGAAAGCGTTAAGTTAACTTTCTCTAGAGGGCTGAAAAAAGGAGTGTGTGTCTTTAAAGGCGAGCGTTTAAAACGAAGATGTTGACGTACTTCGATCGGTTGTGGTTAATCACCACAAATGTTTTGAGACATTGAAGTATTGTTTGGCTTACTTTTTGGTTATGATAAAAACTAATTCTTCGACTATGGGCATTAGAGGCCTAAGAGCGGCGTTGGCTTCGTAACATCGGGTGCTTAGCTACTTCTCCGACCGTGATAACCTTTTTACAGCCCTAATCAATTCTTAAGTTTGCATTTCGCATTCCCAAGGGAATTAGGTTTGTTTTCTAACTGCGCTGGAGTCTACGTCACTACCAATGATACATATAGTAAATCAAAGTTCCTTAAAATCCAATAAAACCATCAGCCCAGTTGTGTGTATCGTACTGCCAAACGGTGCTCTATGAAGTTTCACCGCAAATTAAATGTTCTTTTTGATCTTTTAAGCTTTACCTCTGAACAAGTTACAGTCTGCGACGTGTTTTTTGGTTTCCAGTCGAGGCTTTGCTCATCGGATTAGCCGGGGAATTACTGAAGAAAACATCCTTCGATATCGAGAGAGCCTTTATCAACGTCAGTAACTCTGCAATTACACCGGCATTGATAGACCTTAAAATAGAGAGCTCACTGGTCGAACTTTCATGCTAAGTAGCAGAGTAATCCATTCAACGATAGGAGGCTTCTCTCCTAAAAGAACTGTCAGTAGAGGAACACCGCAAGGTGGAGTCCTTTCCCCACTCCTTTGGAACATAGTTGTCAACGTACTACTTATGGACCTGGAAACTGAGGGAGTCAAAGTATTTGCATACGCCGATGACGTAGCTATCGCGTCATCAGGCAAACATGCTCTAATGCAAACCGCCCTCAATATACTTTCCACAAACAAACACTCCATTCACAAATGGAGTTTCACTAACTTTTTCAGACGAAGCTAAATATCTGGGTCTTACCATTTCGTCTCAAAGCTACCTCCCATTGGACCAATAACTCAATCGGTCACTCTAAAATTCTGAACCTATTCGGATCAATAAAAAGTCACTCCGACTACATCAGTCCCCAAGTTACTTTTGATAAGAACTTCCAAGTCATACCATCCCAAAAAGAAGCATGTGCGACGATACGGATTTCTTACCAAATGATTCAATTCATTTTTACACAGACGACGCGACACGGCTCGAAAATTAAGGACGGAGTAGGAGGCGGTATGTACTAATAAGAACTAAATATTAGTCTATCCCTTAGACTCCCTAACCATTGCAGCGTATTCAAAGCGGAAATCCTGGCGATCAAAGAGGTTCTATAGTGGCTCAGAGAAAACGTGATATCTTCAACAATATTCGCATTTTCTCGGATAGCCAAGTAGCACATAAATCACTTGGTAATGTTTCTATAAGCTCTGTAACCGCCCGCGACTATCAATTGTCTCCTATGGAGATGACGGAACAGTTTAACATTCACCTCTTTTGGGTGCGCCGGCGCATAGAGACATTTCAGGAAACTGTAAAGCCCATGAACTTGCCAGGAAAGGGAACCCTCCTGCCAATATCACCAAACAAAACAACAATTGGCATGCCTATCGCTACCAGCAACTTATGCTAAAGCAAGAAGTTATAGAGATAACGAATAATAGATGGACAAACACCACGGCTTGCATGGCTACCAAAAAGATCTGGCCAAAGCTAGACTTAAAACGTACCAAAAGTTTGTTATCCTTAAGTTGATTGCACCTTAGCTCCGTAATTGGTGTTATAACCGGACACTGCCTCATAACTAGCCGGCAGGCTCAATGTTCAATCGAACGATTTTTGGGGAGGCTGTATGGATGAGGAAGAAGAGGAAACCATTCCACATCTTCTTTGTACAATGTACATGCCCTGCCCTCTCTCAAAGACGCAAACCTAAGTGCGTTGGTCGTTTTCCCGACAGCCACCTTAACCTAATCTAACATAACCTACTGAAGAAAAGCACGAGCCTTCATGGGAGAAGGTCCCCAAGACGTATGTTCAACAAATTCTTCATTCAATCGAAAACAGAAACTCATGGAAGGTTTAAACGTACAGCCCATGTGGCAGGTCCTCAGTAGCTCTATTTAGTCGTAGGGAAGTACAAGTTTGTTCATGATCCGGGAGCACACAAAACAGGCAAAAGCTCTGGTGGCTCAGCAGGATTGTTTGCGGTCCCTGGTGACACGGAGAAACAGCGAGCACTAACTCTGGTTGATCAGAAGGTTTTTTATGGCACCTGGTGGCTCGGAAGACCATCGTTTAAACCTTGTTCCGATCAGAGCAAATTTGCTCCACTTTCGAAGAAAAAACAAAATCAACTCCGACGCTCCGTTTTTTTCTAGGCTAACTTTTGGATACCTGAACTCCAGACAACCATGAATTTGAAATTTGTGTTGTAAATAAGTAAATGAAAAGGGGGTGCAACGAAACTAAGAGTTTCAAAATTCGAACATTTAAGTGATATAGATTGGTGCTTTTCATGGCAATTTAATTCTCCTGACTTGCCAGTTCCTCACAAAAGCTGATATGTGCTTGAATGGCTTCCGAATTCTCGATATAGCATCGGCCCTTCAGATTCCCCACAAAAAATTCTGGAGACAGGTCAAATTTAAGCTCAGGGCCGCCAATTGCTTGTGGTCCATGTCAGTGTCAAACCGGAGACACGTGATCGAGGATTGAGTCTCACACTCTCGAACACAGCAGTCACGTTCCAGTCAGTGCAGACTGTACGACAGGACCTTGCGGGAGTTGTTCACTAAAATCACTTTCTGCACAAACTTTTTTACTAACACCGGAGCTGTGGGTGCCTCCCGTCAACAAAAACTTCTTTCAAAATACGCACCGTTTTGACACACAACACTAACTTTGAAATAAGTTGCTCAGCATTTTTTAACTTATTTCGTTCCTCAGAGGTACGATACTGACTTTCTGTCATAAATCCATAGCGGGAAGCAGCTGTCAGTGTTAAAATAACCTATAATGTTAAAAGAAGCTAGAAGATGGCCCACCCTTTACGTAAATAAACTTTTTCTTAAAGAAAATGTAAAAATGTTCTTTATGTTCCTAATCTACTGCGGAAATTTGCATTTACAACACATTTTTTTAAATTTGCTACAAAATTTCATGACTGAGGTTTGAACCCTGCGGAAGACACATGCAAGCTCTAAACTAAGGCTTAACACCACAATCTGAGTTATACTAAGTGAGTAAAAATGAAACTGCTCTCTACATTATCTTTGCTGCTGAGTGGTTGGAATGACGGTGACGTATTGCACATTCGTAGTTCAGTGCGGTCGACTCCGGATGTACCTAGTGGCACTAAAAGTACAAGGTACATACCAACATTTGCAGGTATCATGAACACTTCGTTACAAATCAAGTGCCAAAAACTTAGATAAGAAAATTAGAACGTTGTGCAAAATGAACCTTGAGATTATGAAACTATGGCCCACTAAGCTTATGAGCTCTTAAATTTCTATTAAGCATCGTTTAAAAGATAGCTCTTAATTGCATCTACATAGTTTTCTTCAAATATCACCCAAGGATGTAAGTGCCTTTCCCTCTTGCTGATGAAATTTTCCTCTAACCACAACTAGCAACCTCTTAACTTTCTTCAATTAACAAATCGAACCCAGAGTTGACAGAGAGTATTCAGTCAGTTTTTAAATTAACTCTATTTTGCAGAAGGCATAGTTCAGAACTCATCAATTTTATTTTAGCACTTTATAAAGTGACTATACTCAAAAGAAAGTCCTAAAGGAAATTACGAAACTAAAATATGTCACACTCACTTCGTAAATATACACAAAGCCAATCGTCACATAAAAGTCAACTTGTTTCAATTAAAAACAATTAAGACGCGCTGTCATTTCACTTTACCGGGGCGTTATAAGGCATCCCGCTTGCATATAGTTTTATTAAGGGAAGGCCACATCCATCCACATACTACAATAAACACCCTTCTATCTTTCTTCTAAATAAACTTTAGCGACTCATATGGATTTGCGTGAACGGCCGGCGTCCGTGTCGTCTCCGTCAAG
This sequence comes from Melanostoma scalare, assembly GCA_949752695.1. NCBI lineage: Eukaryota > Metazoa > Arthropoda > Insecta > Diptera > Syrphidae > Melanostoma > Melanostoma scalare. The sequence goes on along the minus strand of OX456986.1, from coordinate 182,356,647 downwards.
CCTTACGTTTTGTGTGGCACCACAATTAATAGCTGTGGTGATAAAAAGGCGATTCAGATAAATACTCTCGTATACTCCGCGCCAAATTAATTTAAATTTGCTTTAAGTGAGATCACAACGGTCAGACTTCTGCGCTGAAAATTCATTATGAATCGTGAATTCGTGTGCATTGAATTTTGTTTTAATGGAATTTATGAATGAAATATTTTGTGCCTCCCAAACAGTGATCCCTCTCTCCCTCTCCTCACCCAACCCGACAATATACGGGGACAATTGATAATAATTGCGAGATACTTTTGTATCTATTAGTTGAGACAGAGTGTGCTTGCCGTTCATGTGGATAAAATATAATTAATTCCACCCTCACCCAATGTATTTTTGACATTGAGAGGCACTCAACCAATCGAAGGCGGGAAGCTGGAATCCTCTAAATCTTGTTTGGATTAAATCAGGCATTCAAATCCACCCCCTTTGGTTGTTGTCGTCGTTAAACTGAGGCCTCGATTATGGGGTTTTGTTGGATGATGCCAACTTCCACCCCTCGAACTCGAAGAGAAAAGGACGAATAAAAGTCGATATAGCCTTGTCAGGTACTCCCCTGCTGGTGTTTCTTAGTGACAAGCAAACGGTGGAATGTCACGAGAGCATCTTTCGTATTAAAGATGTAGCGGTAGGCAGTTACTATGGGGATTAAGTACTTGATTACCATGGATTAAAGGTGTTGATTTGGAAAAATTAGAAAATTTAACTGACTTTTGTAAGCGATAATCAGATGCGTGTGGGTGGAAATCAAATGATGAACCGGGAAGGATGAAAGTAATCACTTGTCTTCCAAAAATGATAAGCTTCTAAATTCTAATCCAAAAATCGATATCTCGCAAAGTTTTATTGACGTCTCATGACCAGTTTTAGCTGAAACCCTAGGGTTAAAAACAGGACCTAGGCTCTTTCTCCTTAGTCAGCCGCCATCTTTAGCCTCTTCCGGTCAACAGTTTCTAAATAACTTGTTCTTTCTTGTTCGAAAAAGTGAGTACATAGTGCCAACATTTTTGTAAAATTCTCAACTATTATCAATACTCAAGTGGCTAAGACCGTCTAGAATCTGCCTTCAATGGCTTGCCTCTTGTGTTGAACTTATTGTTATAGTGATTTTCTTTTTTTTATGTTGGAGGTTTTTAAAATATCAGCTGGAGCACTCAGACCTAAATACCGGTGCATTGTACTACCAGATAGCAACCTTCTATTTGTTATAGTGATACTCTTTATTCCGATTCTTTTCGGATGAAAGGAATCATAAGTCAGGGCGAAATGGCTGGCTTCCTTAGAAAACTATGAAATACAGCAACTGCAAACGGTGCACATCGGTGGCAATTCTTTCCAGAAAAACCTATAAACAAACAGCATAGCAATTAGTTCTGAGATCCTTGATGCTTTATCTAATTTCCTTCTTTCTCCAAATTTTAACTCACCATGTGAGCGGCATTCACACAAAGCTCCTATCGAGTCTCCTTCAAATCCAATCATTAATCGTACAAAATATTTTCCCAAAAATAAAATTCAAATTCAATCTCGCCTTTGACATTTCCACGATTTCCAGTAACCAATGCACGTGCGAATTCCGGACTCCTTCATCAGCCCGTCTGTTCAGAACAAACGCACAGCTGCGACTGACGCAGTGACCATGTATCTGACCATGAGCAAAACTCTCCGTGATTGATCCTATTAAATGCACATCGAAAATTGCAGCTCCTGTTGATTGAAATGCGCAAAAATAAAAAATAAAAATTAATCCCAAATCCCCGAAGTGGAACTGTAACAAATTCCATCTCAGCTCAATCTCCTCCCATAAGTATTAGTACCTGATTTACACAAATCGATAATAATCCCTAGCGCAAGAAAGAGAATTCCTCTTCAATCACCGACCACTATCAACGACGCATCGAGCAACGCGCATTCGCGTATACATCCTCATTAAATTTGATTAAAATCACGTCCTGGACAATTGCGCGTCCACATCAACACCTGTTCAGTCGTCCATCCGCACCACCGATCGCCACTGAAGACCGAATGCATACGACGGACGTGTAATCATAAACCCGCGTACGCAAAATCGACCGATTGATATCGCTCATCGCGGGACACAACCGGCAAAACGGGCCAACAAATTGTCCGCCGATTGCCGAATCGGTGCATTGTAAAATATCCTGGCAATTAATATGCTTGGCCAAGATGGACAGCCAGTGATATGCTAGAGTGTAGTTGGTTTGGATCGACCAATGTGCGAGCAGCACATCGATCGCGGTTAGCCGATCTCCATTTGGTGATCGTGTCCAATGGAGGAAAAGGAATGATATAGAACGCAAATTACATTTATTACCGTAGCATTAATCTGGTTATTTAGAGTCTTATTGAAATCTGATTAGGCTAAGTAGTATGGCGGCTCTCAGTTACCAGCTCGGCCGATCATGGAACTCGATCGAATGCGGATTGCCAGTTTGGTAAGTATCGCTGATGGTTGGTGAAGTGTGTGTAGCTCATATGTGAGGCTTATGGGGGAAGAGGAAGGTATTTAGATGTGGTGGTGGGTGCCCACGCTTTTGCCGCGTATGAAATGAAGAAAAAAGAAACCTTGTTCATCAGATCTGAGGTAGAAATTAGTTTGCACGAAGGTGTTGAAATCGCATCAATTTAAACGTGGTAGATACATCAGCAATAAAACTAAAATAAAACTGATTTATTTCAGAATCTTCACTTGTTAAACTGGCACATTGTTGTGAAAAGAGTTTTTGACTCGAATTAGTATGGTGATAGTTCTAGAGGTGAATATTGTGAAACTTTTTGATAAAAGAGTAATGAATGTTTAAAAACAGATGGTTGGTTGTTTTAAAGAGTATCGGTGCTTAGAGTCAGCCTAGTGGAATACCAAATTTTATTTGGTTTGGGAAGAAATCTGAGCAATTTTCTTTCCTGTGTTGAAAAGGCATACAACAGTGACTTGACAGTTGCTTAGAGCTCTGGTTATGTCGGTTTTGAGCTGTGGGAGTGACGCGACTAGGGTGTTTTTTGCTTGAAGTCAAGCTGCGTGTTCCGGATGATAATGTTCCTTATACAACAGCCATGATTGCAGAAATTTACTTGTGCCGTTGAGGAGGGAGATGAGTAATGGGTGATTTATTTGAGAATAACCAATAACACAGCAATACTACAAGTCCGAGCCCAAGAACTGGAGGCAAAAAAAACTGGACAGGAATCATTCACCCGATTGACCCGAAGACAAATCCGAGAGCTTGGTCGTGAATCCCGGACTATCCAACATCCCAGCCGAACCTCCGAGTGAAACTTACCTCATCAGAGGAGGCCTCACCATTACCTACCAATATACCGACCAACACTTCGGAGTATTATGAAATCATGAAAATTAATTAAGATTTAAAACTGTTGTATAAAACTTATAAAAGAACACTATTTTAAATATCGGAAATAAAACTAGCTTCAATAATCTAAAGTATTGTTGCTTCTTCAGAAAACCTTGAATACGCTCAGCCTACCATTTGAAAAAAGCATCCTCGCAAATGGCGCCCGAGTAGAGACCTTTTAAAAATTGGTTAACCGATTTGCCGATCGACGGTTCCAGAAGAATCAGCTTCTCTAAGAGGTTCATACCGACCGACTTGTATTACACCGAATAAAGATTGATCCAGTCAGAGGAGTTACTTCTTATCCAGATCTACCGACCGACCGAACGTTCCAGAAGAACTAACTCTCTGGTTGATCAGACCGACCGACCTGTCATACACCGAGGAAGCCGACTGATCAGAACCAGAGGAGCTCACCACCGAGCCAGAAAAAAACTGAAAAAAAATCTAAAATTTTAAACCGTAGCCAGTGACTTAGAACCATGGCAAATACCGACAATAATATCAACATGGACGTCGAAGAAAATCTGGCGTCTATCTACCTGCTCATGAAAACGGAGCTCATGGAGAAATCAGAAAGTTAGATAATAGTGGCACAGTGTCTACTTGTCTACGCTGCGATCCCGCCTGAGTAATTATATCAAAGACTCCAGGACTCACCATTCGACACAGAGCCTGTGTACAGAAATCTCGCAGTTAGTGCAGGAGCGAGAGTACACATATGAAATCGAAGTACCACCCAAACCTGCCAACACAACCCAGATGATAGAAAAGCCTAATGCCCAACTGCAGTTGCAGGTACCTCCAGGCGTAGGAGGCTTATACCACCAAACTACGGGAACCGGTCCAGCAACAAACTGGAACTCAACCGCCTTACGTTTACCCACTCATTAGCTATGAATAGTTTCAAAGAAATATGAAAGTTAAAACTGGTTTTATGGTGCTTGTAATTTATTTCTTAGCAAATTTAAAACTTCAGTTATGTCTCCCTGATCAAGTGGTTGGCATCGCTGGAGTGCTGCTGCCGCTCTCGTAGCTTATAATGAGTGTTGAATGATTTTATGTTTCGGAATGTAAGAAAATAGTCCAGGATTTAGTCCGCAGTGCAGGTTGATATCTTATCTGCAAATTTAAACAAACAAATTTTCAAACCCTGACCGCAATAGTTACGCTTCAAATATTCATTGTTCTTGTTGATTCTCACAAATTCGAGTGGTTTAGGCGAAAAATTAATGTTTAAATCATAAACACGCGTTCGAGCGCTTTGTTTTGTTGTTGTTGAACTTTTTGCTTTGAATTGGAGTCATGTTACGTTATTTCGTACATGAACCAACGTGACATCTCTCAGACAAAGCGACTTTTCGATGGGATGAACAGATTTCCTATGGTTGAACTCATACAGGCGAAATCAAAGCTGACGCAGCTTTTGGTGTCTTTGTTTTGACATAAGCTCCACGCTCTTCAGTCTTTGCAAACTCTTAACATTTACTTCAGAGTCCTGCGCATATTGTGGCCGCGCTTTTGGGGACATTTGATTTGGGATTTTCAAATTAAGTGGTTATAAGAAAAGCCTTTTAATTTCACACATCATAGCTATTCAATCTTAGATAATCAATTTCGATTATCAAATAAACACACCCAACATTTGTGTAGCTCCAAATTTTGATTTGTCTCAATTTAAACGCATTTAAAAAAACCATTGTGTGTCAGTAAAACCTTGCTGCACCGTACATCTCCTGCAGAAAAATCACACAAGAAAGTTTAACACTTTGGCACGATTCCAATTGTTTCGATGCTGCAAAATTTAAAGGGAAATGCGCCCATGCGCAATGCTTCCCATTTAGACTTTTTTTTATGGTAGTAAAGCATCGACTCACTGAGATGGATAGGATGATCGGTATTTTGTTCATTCGTGTTAATCTCCAAACAATTTTGTTTCCAGCAGTCGCGTTTCCATTGCCATTTGCAATGACGACGAGGACATGCTCGAGGATTTTAATCGTTAACTTCTTCGTGCATATGTATCTCCAGAATCGAAGTCGTTTGCTCTCCACGCAGCTTCAGAGAAGAGAAAAAAGAAATGGGAGCTGCGCAAAAGATCAATTTGCGCCTTTATTACCGCAGCCTCCGAAAAGTGTCGGTGACCGATTTGCAATGCCCCGGATGCGATTTGTGCGAGCGTTTGTTGGAATGGATATGGGCTCTGGTAGGTAGGTACGTTACCGCGACATAAAACATGCCGAGTGTTAGATTAATGCCCTCGAACGTGGAAAAATTCAAATTCAATTCGGATTCTCGTTTTGAGTATGGTTTTTGTGGTTGCGGTGATATGGTGGTACGGTGATGGTTGAGTCGCTTCATGGACCATTTAATTGACAGCGGGCAATGGGCTACCAAAATACAGTGAAAGATTGAAATTCCATCACGTTAACCAACCAAGAATCGTGTCTCCTTATCGCCTTATCATCATCTCTGACCAGACCACGAGGTACTTTCTCTGAATTCCAATCCCAAAAAGCGGAAAATCTACTTCTCGCTTCATTCGCATACGATTATGCTAATACACCCGAGCGCACAATATTGTCGTGATTGAACATTTCCCTCCATCAGAAGCTACCAAAGCATATGCTGTTTTAAAGCTGTAACCGATCAATAGATCAATTGCGAGGATAGATTCTCCAAAAAAAGAAAATCCTCCCGCTTATTGGAATGCCAATACCGGCGCTTTTCCTAGTTTACACGGTTTTGCATACCAAATTATGCCACTTTCTTGAAGACATTTGCAAAATGAGTTTTTTTGCTTCTTTTTTTGGATTGTGTTTTAAGTTGCCATTCGGAATCTCTCTATCTTTGCATCTGTATCTATGTATCTGTGTATCCTCTTTGGTGCGGCAAGAATATATCTTCATCTTATGCCACAGAACGCCACTTGTATCGATTTGGAGAGAATTCATGCGGACGGATTTGCATATCTTTTGGATGGGATGTATCTGACAGTGTATTATCCGAATTCGATTTTGTATCTTTACTATACCTTCTGTTGTGTATCTTTCTCCCTCTCCTGTCTCTTTTAATTGTTCTTTCTTTGAGTTGGTCGAATGGTTTTTCATATCCCACAGATAAGTAATCGATAACCGCTATAGAGTCTCGTCGAAGTTTATATAGCGAGGCCTCTAAGAATGCCTACTTTGGAAGATACCGTGGTAAGTGTTTCATGTTTTTTTTTCTTCTCTCATTCTAGATGCAGGTGAAGTCTATTTGCTTTTTTGTTTCATAGGAAAGAGATTTGCGATAACATTCCACAGAAGGAGATAAAGATAGCGGTGGGTGACATTACGGTCCTTTCTTTTGTCGAGGGCATGTTTTATTTATATTTTTGCAGCGCATGTTTTCCTGCATCGAGGAATTATAATTAAATGAGTGGAGCCTCTAAGAAGACGAAGATAACAGAGACAAACAGCTACTTAATGTCGTGTTTGAATTTGTAGACACAATGGATTATGAGTAACATGGGATTTTAATTTTTGTGACTAACTAATACGACTTTCCTCGACAAAAAAAGCATGCCATGGTAATGAACAATGTTGTGGTTACAAGTTTTTTTGAAAACGTGAAAAGACTTGGTCTTCATCTTCAACAAATGAAGGCTTCAGGTGTCCCATAATTTTTGATTTAGTGCCTATAATCCTTGATTCCTTGAGCTCTCACTAATCTGAATTCGAGGCCTAGTAGATTTAGGCAATTCAGACTACAGAAATCAGGGTTATGAAAATACATTGCTCGTTAAGCTATTCTACATTCGTGTGCTAAGATAAAGCACTTGGTACCGAGTCAGAATGAATTGAATCTTGCTGTAGCTCTTCAAAGTTGCAATAAGGTCTTATACATTGTTCAGTGTATTGCAAATATGAATGTCTCATAACATTTTCAATTTTTCCACGCAAATGCCTTACACTCATCGTTCTGTGGTCTTTTTCTTCAGAATGGCTGGACATAGAAACTCTACTATCGAATATTATACCTTTTATACTTTTATTTTCACTGTGAGCCTTGGTTTCTTACTCCCGTTTAGAGCTGGTAAGATATTTCTTTTGTTTTAGATGCATAGCTTGCACCGGTCTTCTAGGCAGGAGGTTAAAGATTTAGGCTTATGTACCTACTGTTATCAACAAGCTTTGCTTATAGTTTTTCTTATAGCCTTTTGAAAATTGAAGGAATTTTCTTCTTCTTCCTTTACGGTGAGTTTTGTGATTTCGAATTGATTCTCACAAAGAAAAAATCTCTCAATAATATGCAAAATGCAAGGTAACTAAGTCAGTGATTACAATATCAAGCTTTTTAAATTAACTGTAAACCTCTAATTCAATCAAAACTCAGAGGTTTCATTCAGTCTTTGAAACGGTCACCCAAATCAGTCCCATGGTTCTAATTAAATTATTCAAAAAAGCCCCTCTTTACAAAATCTCTGACCATGTGAATAATTATTTCTAATTTATTCGTCGGAATACAAAAAATACTAAGAAAAAAAGTTCTGTCACATGAAAAGGACAGTATAACGCTAACGTGCACCACATCCTTTTACGACACAACCTTGCAATGATATGCGCATAACCAAGTGACAGATTTGCTGAGTTTATTTTCGAGCAAACATCAAATTCGGACAGTTTGTATTCATAAAATTGAAATTGTACACCACCATCAAGGATTAAGGTCTTTATACAAGTTAAAAGTAAAGGACGAGCCGCAAAATATTTAACCCTAATTGGGAGCGTCCGGTCATGATATGCATGCTTTCTCTCATCTGTTGGGCTCGTCTCTTCTGTACATGTTCCCCAAACAAGGGGTAGGTATGAATTTCATTTTACAATGGAACTAGCAAAAGGATTGAATTACCTATCACACCGTCAACGTACGTCGTCGTCATCCTAGAGCAGCCGTCGTCGTCGTTGTAGGACTTAGTTGCGTTAATTGGGCCTATGTCACATCACAGCAACCGCACAAAATCAAGGATGCCAGGTCTGGGCAGCAGAGTGCAAATGGCAGTGTGAAAGTGTGACCTGCTGCTGTACCAGTGGGAGTTATGGAAAAATTAGCATTTTTGAAAGACAAAAACACAAAAAGTTTCCACGGACTGTTTAAACGCACCCCTTTCCAGAGTTTTTATGGGCACATTTGCATTTCAGATGGAATAATCTACTCGGTTTTTATTTCAATCCAGTGAAACGTATATCGCTTGATGGATGGGCGACGAGATGCGTTAATTTCATAATTCGAAGAGTAACTTTCACTCTTGTTTTTTTGTCTGAGGACGAGTTGATACTTGTGCTTGATTGCGTGTGATCTATTGTTTGTCTCATGGGGATTTTTTTATATTGACTTTTTTTGTTTCGGTTTGTTGAAAGAAATTTTTGTGGAAAAAACTTATGTGGTGGTGCGACTTTTCATTCATCACATATCTGGAATAAAAGTGACAAGGAGAACCCCATCAATATATGTCATGTCAACTGTCATGTCACCGCATGTAATCGAAAAAAATTGTCTTCTCTGACAAATGAAGGACGTTGGAAAGAGGAAGTGGGCGTAGGAAATATAAAGCATCAGGAGTCAGGACTCACCCCCGCAAGGAAAAAGTATAGTTGTGGGTAGAATCGATAGGATTGGTGTGCGAATAGATGCGATTTTCGATTACGACTGAAGGCTTATTTTTATGACATCACTTTAAACAGAAGCTTTTGTGCCTGACACACAATTTCGACACCAGATTTTAACCAGAAGCTCTCCCGTTTTTGTCCTTAAGTAACTCGTTAACATCTTCTCAATTGAAAAAGATTTCAATTATTTCCTATAGAATTCGTCAAGCGTTGCTAGCAATCCTTCTCAGATTTCAAGAACTCAATGTACTAAACTAGACATCTTTTAGATTATATAAAATTTGTTTTCATAATAATTTTAAGGAATCTGCTTGCTTTGTTTCTATAAGGCCATTAACTACTATCTCTCCGGCCAGCAGGGCAATATCAAGCTAAAGAGTTTAGAAACAGCACAAAAATCAATAAAAGACAGGGAATTCAGTCTCGTAGTCATCTTTGTTATTAGAGGATCATCAAATAACGTCTGGACATAAAAATATAAAAATTAAATTAAAATAAATAAACAAATTGACATAGTAAGCTCGTTTGTGGCTAGGCCTATGGTTTCTCTCAACCATAACTTGTGAGGAATTGAGATAGAATACCAATTTCTGACGATACAGAGACGATAAAAGGAGAAAGTGCTTTTTATGTCAGGACATTTATTCTGACAAACCAGTTCCCCGAGAAAAGGATGTTTTTGAAACTTTAACCAGGAAATCTTACGTAACAGGTAAAATCAACCAATACGCTTCAAGAACTAAAATGAAGACAGCACTACTAAAAACAGTTTAGTGAGGCACTCAATAAGGAACTCTCCATGAAACAGAGCAAATGAAATAATAGAATTCTTGCAATAGGATAGTTTGTAGAACCTTGTTGTTGGCGTAAGTACTCCCTAAGTGACGGTAGTTTCCGCCTGCCGATATAGGTGGAGCTACTGCCACTGGATGACGTGGCATTTCCGATTGCCACATCACCGACATTACTCTTCTAGTAATTAATCAGCCATTTTTGTTTTCTCATTTACAATCTGCGATTTGCCATGGTTAACATTTTCCAAGACATGTGAAGTAGAAGATTGAGTAAGTTCTATATAATATAACTGTATATTATACTAATTCATTTCTTTAATAAAGGACTTTAACTATAGTATAAAAATATTGTAGAAAATCATCTTCTGCTGCCACCAATTTGTTGCAACACTTGTAGTTTGAAAGCAAATCTGTCGGCCGTTAAAGGCCGCTGACGTTACGCTCCAGACAGTATGGGTGCTGTGAAGTTGTTTTTCTTTTCCCAAAAGTGTATGAATACAGATTATGAGCCGTAGCTAAGATTTGAACCCTCTGTTTTGTTTCCATCTACCAGAGGCCTAGTTAACATCTCTATGTTAATTGAAATCCCTTATTCGAATTGTCAATTAAAAAAAGTTTCTTATTTTTTGAAATTTATCTCCGCAAGTCAACACTTGCTTTCCTTTCATCATCGCCAAACCACAACATCCTCAAAAAAAAGTCTGCGTCAGTGTTGTAAGAAAATTGAAACAAAAACAATAATTTGCATTTAAATTCAAAATCTCATAGATACGCAACGAATTGGCCACAAAAAAAATTTATTATCTCCGCCAAACAGCGTGCGATGCCATCGCGTATTGTCTACGTCAGTATTTTACTAAATTCATCTCTGAACGCACCCAGCTAGCCGGAGAAAAAGAAAAAAAAAACCACAACGGAAATCCTTGTGGTTGGTTTTATTTTGGTGCCACCGCGCACATAGCCCGGTGCATGGTTACTTTCTAATGAATTTCAATGATAAAGGACTTAATAAATTTTCAAGTTAATTAAGTTTGTGCTCCTTCCACTCGAATGTCTCACAAGAGTGAAGACAAAAGTATAAAAACCAGAAGAAAAAAGAAAAAGACCTAAACTTTCTCCCGCTAAAACTGATTTATGGCGAGAAAGGACATGCAAGGGTGGCACGTTCACCGAACCAAGAAGCTATACCATCTCCAAAGCTGAATTATGAATCATAGTCCTTGGGTTCGAGGATCTCATATTCTTCTACTCTTCTCTTTCTTTTTTTTCTGTTTTATTTAAATTTTTCAATCAACACTTTTGAAAATGGGGAACGAGGTTTTCTTTCTTTTTTTTTTTTTTGTTAATAATCTCAAGGAAAATATCCTTGAGACACAGTTTTTTATATCACACCCTTGCGAAAGCAGAAGCGAAATAATTAACAAAACCCATCTAATGAGCAACTAATGGAATTCCATATTATTAAGGACATGACACATCTTGGGTATCTTGGGCACGTCACTATTCTCACGATTGCTCGTTTCTAGCGCTGTGGCGCGAGACTTTGACTTATGCTAGATAATTAATCATAAATATGATTTCGGTATTTCTTATACATATTCTTTTTCAGACCGAAACATGGTGCTAAAGAAGAGAAATTATACTTTTTTTCCTGTTTTTTTTTCTCGAGATTTTGGTATTTCTTTCTTCGGTTTTTTTTTTGTTTTATTGAGTTTTAGCTGAGATTGATTAGCTTGAAGTTGCTGGTTGGGTTTCTGCATCTTTTTTTTTTCTCCTTCGTTGTCCGACGGAGTTGGCAACATAATCAAGCGATTTGAAGAGAAGATAATCACGGTTGCGGTTAGAAGGCTGCCACTGCCTCTAACGCCCTCAAGTGACTTGTTTTGTGTGTAGGGCTCACTTGTTTTATGGTTAAATTAGCTGAACGAATTGGTGTGATTTATGGGGTGTGATGAAGTGAAGCTTAGTCAATGGTCTCGAGAGATTGGGGCTATTTGTTAAACAGGAATGGGGATAAATTAACGAAGTGCCTGTCTTTTTGTAGGGTTATTCTTAATTAGAAATTTACTGAAGTTTTATGAGTTTTACGTTTTATTTCTTTTATTGTTGTGAGCGCCTTTTTTTCGGATGAGATGGAACCAATTTCTTGGGAGACTTCTGTTTGCTTTTGAAATGTGTTAAGTAGAATGATGGTGTACTAGCATTTTGGTGACATCAGTAAGACGCGTAAATGTGTCAAAATTTACTCAACCAATTAGCTTATGATTCAGTGCGCTTTAATTACTCTCATCACATGTCATGTCTATCACTCAATTTCATGAGCAATTTCTGTATTCGTATAACTGTTTGATGATTCATATCCAAAGTGTTTTTCGCTTTAGATTGCTGGGTACGTAAAAGTAGTTCCAGCTGGCTAGAGACTTTTTTTTTTAATATTTAATAATTTTTTGTAAGATATTTGAAACTGAAAGTGAGTACAAAAACCAATGTTGTTGGGAATCCTGTCTATTTATTGCCTATTCAACAAAATACAAATATGATTACAACAAGTTTTAATTGTGAAGCTCTCTTATCGAAAATCCAGGCATTCTTTTTAGATGAGTTTCTCCTTCTTTGGATAAGTAACCGCTTATCAAACCACAAGTTTTTTTGGACGATTTTAAGTCTGATAATCACCATATAAATTCTGGTGTGACACAGGGTTCCGTTTTGTCTCCGACACTCTTTCTCATCTCCAAAAATTACTTCTTTTCTGAGACTTTCAATCTAGTAAATTATTTTGCAGGCGACTCTACTTGCAGTTTCTCAAATTTCGCGTCCCTGCTCTTTGGATGTGGAACTGTAACGGTTGCGCATGTCATTGAATTCTGACCTCGACATTATTGCTTCATTTTAAAATATTGAATGGTGTTGAATTTAATACCTCCAAAATCCTTATTGCAGTGCTCTGTCGTTAAAGTTTAACCGTTCCTCCTGCCACAATCCAAGAACGGTATCTGCATCCAAGAAACCGAAGTGCTGTCGGTACTTGGTAGGATCTTTGTTAGAATGACCACAAGTTTGAAGTTGTCAAAAATGTTGCAAATTGCTTAGGATTCTCAATACAATGAAGGATATTTTTCACCCCTTTTGATCAGGCAACCATTTATAAAGCCTACATAAGTACAATTTCCATATCTGGTCAGGTTCTCCTCAAACACTTTTGCTCCTACTCGAAAGGGTTCAAAATAGAGCATTGAAGTTGATAGGCAACAGTTCAATTGAAGTATCAATTGATTCTCTGGAACATAGTCGTAGCGTTTCATATCACTATGAGGTCGCACGATATTTTTATAACTCATGCCATAGAACTCACACGGACTAGGTGCAATTTTTTTTTGTAAGGAACCCTGGAATTCGTGAGGAATTGGCAGTGAGCCCGTGTTGAAAAGTATCCATTTAGCGTAGAAAAAGCAGCGGTACGTAGTATGCTCAGAAATGCTCAGTTTTCAGCCAGGCTTGCAGTACCTGGCATAAATCCTCCCACTAGCCTCTTAAAGACTTTTGTTTTCCCTTGCCAGTGATTGAGTTTCTGATGTCAGTATTTGACTGTTGACTTACCAGCGATTGAGCTGTTGACGCCACATACTCTGTAAAACCTGCATCAGTATCCGCAGCCATATTTATAGCCGAATCTGCAAACATATTCGCTGCCGTCCGTTTTTTCCGTTGGCGGTGACCGCGACTAATCCGCACAGGTATATTTGTGTAGCCGTACCCACACCCATTTCCACCGCCTTATTTTAAGACATTCAAACCAGTAGCTATAACCGCAGCCTAATGCAAAGCCATACCACTACCGTATAAGCAGGAGATCCACAACTGTATGTACAGCCGCAACTGGATTTGTAGACCTACTTGCAGCCTTATCTGAACCCATGTGAACATGATGTGTATTCCTAACCGCAGCAGTTTTCGGAGTCGTATTTACGGCCGTATCCACTGCTGTATCCACAGCCGTATAAACAGCTGAATCCACAGCCGTACCCACAGCCGTATCCACAGTCGCATCCACAGCAATATCCATAGTCGTATCCACAGCCGCATTCAAATCCGTATTCACAGCAGTATCTACAACCGCATCCGAAGCCGTATTCGCAGCTGTATCCACAGCTGTATCCACAGCTGTATCCAAAGCCGTATCCGCATTCGCATCCACAGTCGCATTCACAGCTGTATACGATACCTTTTCATCAGTAGTATTCACAGATCTGATGAGTCTTTCAAAAAACCTCTGTTTTATGCAAATTCTTACAACATGTAAATTTTATTTTGGTTCGCTCATTAGTTACCCTTTGTTGGACACCTCATAGCCTCCGTAAAGCAACAAGTTTTAATAAATTCGCATAAGATGGCGATTAAAGGACTAATTCTTGAGACGATCGCGCTGAGAGCTGATGTATGTTTGTACGTAAAGTGCTTTTCAAATAAGTCTAAGAATCCCTTTCCGTATTCCAAAGCTTAACCATTCTTACTTTGCTCTCGAATGCATAAATACGTAATTAGCCATCGTAGTGCCAAAAATACACTAGGTATTCTATTTTGAAGTGTTTGGTCCATCAATTCTCTTAATCAAGCAAACGGGTCTTCCTCCAAACCAACGTTCAACCTTTGAAACAAAGCACTCTCAATATTTCTTATTTCCTTGGAGTGAGTTCATAATCACCACCTACGCTGCCACCGGATTGTTCAAAGTCCCGTCTCCTGTACCCTATTACTTGGAGTTTCGGAAGCTTTTAAGTTATTATAAAACTTCTGCGAAAGACAAACACAAAATAAAAAAGTAGAAAAAAACATGCTCTTTATACATTTTTAATTCCTTAATAGGTCTGGTGGTGCAAACATTCCTCCCGCACCTTTGGCAGAAAATATTCAAAACGTAAAACAACGGGGTTGCATCAAATTGATGCTTTACAAACAACAAGAGGGCGCGCACATCTGGTTCCGTATAAAAGCTAATTGTCAAATTGGCAGAGATACAAAGCGCACAAGACCAGAGGGGGCTGAGTAGAAAATTAATTAGAAAACCGCACCGCACACACCAAGGGTTGATCACTTTGAACAGAATATTTGGACTTTGTGTCATCCCTTTTCGGTTGCGCCACCATCCATAGACAAAAGATGATGATGTATAGACACATCGATTATGGAGAAGGATGAGAGCGTGTAGCAATGCCACTTTTCACTTGCCCTGGCTATAATTGCAGATACACATATTGAGATATTGCATTCTTGCACCCACATTTTGGGTGGAGGATTCAGCATCAGCACTAAAAGCCAGATGCATTGTGTCAGGTTGACAATTGGCTGATTAATGGCCTGAAAGAGACACAATGTTGCAATATTGGCAAGAACTGTATAACTACCGGTGGTATGGTGATGGCATTGTGTCTGACCGAGTTGTGTCCTCAATGGAGAGGCAAGGATCACTTGCGATTCAATTGGTCTGATTAAAATGGGAAATTACGACATTGCCATGACTTTAGCGCAATTTTATGCTGACAAGGAGTAAAAGCGTTGGTCGAATTGATGCGTGTTGATTTTTATTGATTTATCGATAGAAATGGTAGGAATTGAGAAAAGGAATTAATGACGTTTCGGAATGATTAGTAAAAGCTTTTATTGATCCAACAATAGAAGGGTGTTAAGAAGCATCTTCGAAGGATTGTCAAGGACCAGAAAGGAGCCTGTTGACTTCAGGCTATAGAGGGTTCTTTGAGTAATTAAGAAACTCGACTACTTACTTCATTTTCGTCTATGAATACGGTCGTTGAACTTTTTTTTTTAGATATGAAAAAAAGAAAATCATTCCAACCATAGTTACCCCTTGACGATTGCTCTGCGTGTGCATTATGAATTGACCCGGATTAGTTGCAACTACGAACAGTTTATTTGATTGCAACCACCAATAATAACAATTAACATAACATTACAGCAACATGGTGATCAATTTGAATTACCAACCCTGTCAATAACTCATCTCAGGCACACCGTCCCGTCCGTCTGTCCGTCCGTCTGTCTCCTTTTCCCGAATCACATTTGAATCAATTAACTTGGAGAATATAATTTTTAATAACTCGCCCTCTCAACATTTCGGTATTCGGTATTCGGTGTGCCGAAAAGGGGTCTCTCTCGATTAATTGTGATGCATTTAAATGGTATAATTGCCGCGCCACCGAAAATACAATATCAACATAGGGGTCGAGCTCTAAGGCCCCGCAAATCCCAATACTTATGCAACCTGTTGGCCATCATCAGCGCTCTGTAGACACAAAGCAATTAAAGGCACTCAATAAATGTGGGTTAACAAACATCAAACTCCCCTTAATCGATCAAAAAAAGACGGTGGATCTGAAGGGGGTATACAATACACTATACACCAACTGTACACGGTTTATAGACTGCAGAACAAACATTTTTCAAATCATCAATTTAGGTCGCCGAAAAATCGTCGTCACGTCACGTGACGAATGCATCAAGTAAACACTTTATCTTGTCATCAATTAACTGGGACGACATCAGTGATGCTGGTGGAGGCCACCGTCACCCCGACCGTTAATGCGTCGCATGGATGCATGCACGAAACATTGTCGTGTATCTATCACCCCGCCAAGATCTGGTGCACAACGAACGAGTTAATAGCGTGCGGCAGCGCATCAATTAATCGCATGGCAAACGCGTCTAATGAATAGAACATAACTCCGCAAAGAGCTACTCTTCTATGCTCTCGAAAATGTCTTGAACGCTGAACGGCATTTGGACTTTTATACACTCAGTGTCAGTGAATGGTGTTGCGGGACTAGGTTTAGGATCGGGACTAGAGGAGGGACAACTGAAGCGAACACTCTCTTTGAAATGATGCTTTCTAAGAAATGATACCAAAGGGAAGTTTGTATATTTGTCTATTAATTGCGCGGCGCTTGTAATGTTTTCGTTTCAATTGTTGAATTTTGCACAAATGGTTGGGTGTATGAATGTGCCTAATGGATGCCGATGTTGAAGGAATTAGTGGGTGCATTTGTATTCGCATCAGCCCTTATCGTGATGACATGCAATATGCAATGATGAGGTTGGGAGTGGCGCGCAATTGGAGGGAGTAATTTTTTCGCACTACCACTGAATATGCTCTTAGCATGAATTCTTTTTGAGAAAGTTGGATGGATGTAGACCGAGGTCAGGGTGCAACTCGGAGAAAGTATAATCAACGAAATTAATTGTGAAATATGCTCAGTTGAGTAAAGTGAATGTAGGTTCATTAGAATTTTTCTTTGTTTGCTAAGAATTAAATTAGATTCTGGTGAAGATAAAGAAATTGCTATTTCCTGCTCCCATTTCTTCAATTGGTGAAATGTACGACAGGCTCTAGCGAAGTTAAGTCCAATGAGTGTTTGGAATGATGCTTCTTTTTGTTTTTATGAGTCAATTATTAGTTATGTAGCTACCATTTCAAATGAAGATATTGAGGGGTTGCTGGTTGAAATGCGCGTGATTAATGCTGGCTCGCCCGTTAGACCACCCTGAGACCAGCTATAGTATTGTAAATAAACAATTCTTCATTTTAATCTCTACTAAGCCAAAAAACGTAACAAATAATCTTTACTCATCAAATCACAACTTTCATTGGATGTGATTAACACGTCCAGGAGCTGACACAAAAACAAAGATTTATTAATTTTTGAAATGATTTGTACTCCTGGGGTTAGTAACACAAATCTTCAAGTCAAGATCCACTTTTCGGGTTATGTCCACTACACTTATGGAATATTCAGCAAAGTTGTAGCTTTGTGTAAAAGAATCTTTTTGCACTTGTCAATGTCTACTAGCATTACAAGTACTTGTGGTTTTGTTTTAGAGGCCCCTGTACTAACGGTAATTTTTTGGGTTAAGAGAATTCAACGTGAAAGTCAGCAAAGCCTTAAAATATTAGTTCGAGCAAATTTATGCTTTACATCAGTGAGTTGAAATCCTTGGGATACGTTTAGGAACTAGGCTCTTACTGTCCTTATCGTTGAAATTTTTTATTTTTTTTTTGACAGGAGGGAATCTTCAAAAGACACTTGGCAGTATTCGACACCAAGTAGTGTGGGACTCTTACCTCACTAAAAACTCCTCGTAATCAGAACCAATCTATGAACGATCGACAACAGATTTTTCTTTCTCAATAATATAATCGCTTTAAGGGAAGCTTAAACTTTTAATGCTTCCCATGACTTTTAGACCATTAGCTCGTGTGGCTTGGTTCTTCTTAATCTCCGAACATTGCCTCTCGTATTTAATACGGACTCCATTTCAGAGTTGATAATGACTATGCAGTCGCTGATTGTGTGATACAGCATGTTTTCTTACAACTTCTGTAACCGTTTCTATTTGTAGGTCACGATGTAAATCGCTATTTCTTATATACCATGGTGCATTTACTATTCCACGAAGGACTTTGTTTTGGAACTTTTGGATGATTTCAGTATTTGTTTTCTTTGTACAGCCCCATAATTGGATTCCATAGGTCCAAACAGGTCTGAGTACTTGTTTATAAA
Organism: Melanostoma scalare; assembly: GCA_949752695.1. Classification (NCBI taxonomy): domain Eukaryota; kingdom Metazoa; phylum Arthropoda; class Insecta; order Diptera; family Syrphidae; genus Melanostoma; species Melanostoma scalare. Next base: position 182,338,213 of record OX456986.1, on the reverse strand, counting down.
GCATTATTTTATTTTCGACAGATAGGTCAGAATTTCTACCGAGTAACCAGTACATTTTTCTATACTTCAAGTTGAGCTCTTCCCTTTTCTTTTTGATATGCTCTTTCCATTTTAGCTTTGCATCCAAATTCATCCCAAGGTATTTGGCCGTATTGGCGTAAGGTACAGCTTGATTGTTGATGAATATTTGTACGTAGCTTAACTTTTTATTTGTAAAGTTTATATGTGCAGATTTAGCTTCATTGAGCTTGATACGCCATTTTTTGGTCCAATCACTAACGGTGTCGACGGCATTTTGCAATTTCTCAGCAGCCTTGACGACGCACTTACTGGATGCCAAAATTGCAGGATCATCTGCAAAAGTAGCCATAATGGTGTTGTTATCCACTGGAATATCCCTTGTATATAGCAAATACAGGGTAGGTCCTAGGACGCTTCCTTGTGGAGCACCGGCGTGTGTTTTACATAGCTTTGAATATTCTTGATCATACCGTACTCTGAAGTGCCGGTTTGAGATATAAGATTTTAGTATTTCGAAGTACTGCCTGGGTAGGTCCCTTTGCAGTTTGTACTCTAGCCCCTCATGCCTTTGTTTCCACATTGAAGAGGCAATAAGACCCACCAAAGAAAAGAATTAAGGCCCATGTCTTTTGTTGCCATTTTGAAGCAGCATTTATATGAGTCTGATGAACATGGGATCTTAAAATTAGTTTTCCTTCTTAGAAAGGGTGAAGAACATAGTGGATGCACTAAATACATATATTCTTTTTATTTAAAGGAAACAACATTTTGAGGTACCGAAAAACAAAGCTCCAAAATTTCGAAACTTATTTCAGCTTTCCATGGACATGAATACATAGCTCACGTTGTCTCCCACTTCGTGACATAGGACATATGATGGATAATAACTAAATCTACTTTATTAATGTTTGTTGTGCTTTTAGCTACATTCTCCTGTTCTGTTCGTTTGAATTTTTTATGTTCAACCCCAAGCCCGTACTACTTGAAGCTAAATGCGAAGCGGAAAAAATTTTCTCAAGGAATATCACATTTAGCTTCATTTGCCTACGTGTAGTGTAATACGTGCCTGCGGTTGAACTTAAGAAATACGCGCGAATTGACCGCAGTAAACACATAGTATGATTCATAGTTCCATAGATATTTATTATATACGTGTGTTCCTCTTTGGTATGTCATAACCCACAATCAGAGCATGGACTTATGTCAAGTGGAGTTACGTCCCTGTGCAAGTTTATTCACATTGAAAATAAGTTTAAGTGCAAACGGTGAGACTTCTTTCCATTACGAAATGGTATTTCAGTTCGCAGAAAAAGGAACTAAGGCCCGCGGCTGTTACTGCCATTTCATCATGGAAATAACCCCAGTGGGCCTTACTTCCAAAACAAAGAGGAAATAAGACCCGCGGGTCTTATTGCCGTGGGCCTTATTACACTGCACCTTGAGCAACATCTAAAAATATAGCCGAACATAATTGTTTTTCTTCTAATGCTTTTTCAACTGCATCCGTTATTCTATGAACTTGGTCTATCGTGGAATGTTTATTTCTAAATCCAAACTGATGATTTGGGATTAGATTTCTTTCTTCTATGACTTTGCTTAGTCTTTTCAGTAGCAATTTTTCAAAGACTTTTGCCATTATTGGTATAAGCGATATTGGTCTGTAAGACGTCACTTCTGTTGGTGGCTTACCTTGCTTTGGTATAACAATTACTTCAGCAATTTTCCAATGATGTGGGACATATTGGGTCTTTAGGCATGCATTTATTATGAATTGGAGTTTTATGAAGGCTTTTGATGGCATTTCTTTCATAACCTGAGCAGTTATTAGATCGTACCTAGGTGATTTTTTGTTCTATAGTTGATTTCGACACATACTTTTTATTTCTTTGAGTGTGACAATTGGTATGTCAACTTCATCGACTTTATCAATAAACTGTAAGCTGTTTTCAGATGTATTTGCTGGGAATGGCTTAAAAACATTCGCAAGATGTTCTGCAAACAAGTTAGCTTTTTCTTTCGGATTTCAGATCCAATTCCCGTTTAGAGATTTTGTTGGGTTTTGTAACTGCGGTCTTTTCAGGCGCTTAGCTGCTTTCCAGAGCGAATAATCGGTTGAAGCATCAGTCGTTAAATTTTTCAAGAATCTACTTAATGAATCATTTGTGAATTCGTAGATTTGTTTTTTCAGTTCGTTGCTTAGCCGGTTAAACGCTGTTTTGTCGTCTGGAAATCTAGTATTTTGCCATTTTTTCGAGCTCTTTTTTTTCTGAATTCACTCCAGTTTGTTTTATTATTTACAAGCTTAGGATTACTTTTTTCCATTATCTCTGATTCATTAAGTGATAAAATCACCGGTGTATGATCTGATGATAAGTCATAATTACCTTCGACTCTTATGTGGTTTCGTTTGATGCCTTTAACTATGAAAAAGTCAACAAGGTCTGGTATTTTACTAGTATCCGATGGCCAGTAAGTTGGTGATCTGGAAGAATAAAACTCGCAATTGTATTTGAGGCATGCTTTGTAAAGCATTCTGCCCTTTGTTGTTATAAGTCTGGATCCCCAATGGGTGTGCTTAGCATTGAAGTCACCGCCAACAAGGAAGTTATGTCCTAGTAGATTTAGCAGTTCTGTATAATCATCTTCAGTCGGGGAATGCCTTGGCGGGCAGTATATTGATGCCAACTTGAAGTCTTTCTTTTTCATACCAATACTAATTTTCTTCATGGTGTTTTAAGCTCTTTTTTATCAGGATTGCCGATCTACCTCTAGCCTTATCAGCTGGATGAGGAGCGTGGTAGCAAATATAGTTTGATATTAAATCATCAAGAACCAGTCCACTTGAGAAATGAGTTTCGGACACCAGACAAATATCTATATGTTCGATGTCTAAGAAGATTTTTAATTCTGATAAATGGTGTAAAAAACCGTTTGCATTCCATGTTCCAATTTTTAGTGTTCTGTTTCTGTCCATCATTGTTTTTTAAGAGCGACTTCTTCACTTAGCCGTTTGATGTTCAAATCCTGATTGTCAATACTTTTAAGAATAAGTTCAAGAATTTCTTTAATGGAAGTTCCTTCATTCTTCCTCACGTTTTTTAACAATCTGTGAATAGGATTTATTTTCGTCGCTTTTGTTGAAATAAGTAAATAAAAAAGAATACAACAGAGCGGATAGCTTCTGCGCCTGGCGCATATTTTGCGGATTCTGTGCAACTAATTGATACAACGCTTTTCATCTTTCATGGAAATCAAATTACTACCGTAGGACTTCCCAGTTCTTCGCGAAAAGTGTGCTTAGTGTTGCTGTTTGTTTAAGGCTTGTGCGATAAAACTTTTTATGACTAAAACAGACGAGCTTCTTTTGACACATTTTCAGTTTCGATATGCTTTATTCACTTTTGGCAGCATTCAGGCCTGTTGGAACATTAATAGTGGTCTATAAGAGGTTAACCGGAAGGCTTTATTGTTGGTCCACTGCTCTTTTGTACATAACATCAACTGTAATATATTTTTCTCTAAAGCCATGGATATTTACTTTGGGCATGGGTTGACGTTACAGTGATAGAAAAGACCAATTATTGACACTCGCTTTCACTGATCAAAAATCAAAAATTTCTTTTTACAATAAAATCTTTGAACCCATCCCTTCTGCTGTAGTACAAAGAATATTTGCTTAGTAACTTAATGCGACTATATCGTGAAAGTTGAGGTTTGAACAAAGTTATACCAAAAATCATATACATATTTCACCACAACAACAGGTTGAGGTGGTTGAATGTGGAAGACACATTGTCTCAGATTTAAAAGAGCTAACATCAAAAATTTCAACAAGATTTGAAAATGACCAAATTTAAAGTTGTCGAATTAGAGTGGCATTACAGGAATTTGACTAACTAAACCATAGTATACAATAAAAATGTTGGATCAAAATGGCTGCTATAGTTGTCTTCAAGAATGGTTTCCTTGGTATTTGAATAGTCGACCCCAATATGTGAAATGTATAACTTATGTTTCAATACGAATAGATGTTACATCTGAAGTACCCCAAAAAAGCCGTTTGGGACTCACCTTTTTTATTATGGTACATAAATTACTTGCCTGAACCTTTGAACTAGTTTTTGAATATGAAATGAGCCAAAGAAAGCGGAGGAGAATACCGCAAGAAAAAGGCTAAGAAAGAAACGGATGCGTCACAAGCGGCATAACTGAAATATTTCAGTTCTAAATCTTCGACGATACGTTTTCGGCAGCACCCAGTAGTGGACTAGAATTGCCCTTCGGCCAATATTCATGGTAATGCATAACTTAGGTATATAACAGGAAGAGGAAGAATCCGTTGCCGTCGAAGTTATAGTCGTTCTGGTCCCTCCACAGAGCAACAGAAGCACCTCAAGCATCAAGTCGTAAGCCTGCAGAAGAAGTGATCCTTGATTTTGCTAAAGAAGACAGAATTGAAATCGAGCCTTGTGCTACTGCCTAGGCCAAAATTGTGAAACTCGACGATGTAGGTTGCTGGCCTTCTAATATGACCGTCGAAGTCAGAATGCTTCTAGTAAGGCCTTCAGAGGACACTGAGAAGACATTCCAGGAGATGAAAGCAGCAATCGTAGTTACTTTCTGGGGTTAGTGCATCTCCTAGCCATTTTCTAATGGAACACCTGATATAGATAAACTGGGACCAAGAGTCTCAGATTCGTATCTATCTTCAGAAACCCTCAAAGAATGCATAAACTTACTGGGACAGTAAGTTTGATCCACCATCTGCCGTCGCATTCAAGAAACTAAATATTTATTATTGCGTAATCTTCGGCAGTAGGTATACTTGGTCATTTCAAACGAAGACGAAATGAGCGATACGCACATATCGAAGGGGAATAAGTCGCCGTGCTAGAATCGTTCATTGACTTCTTCGAACTAACTAGGTAGTTAGTTCCGTGATGTTTTTTGGAGCTCTGGAGAAGAATTGCCTTCTTTTTCTTTAGAATAAGTTCTTATGGAGTACTGCGGAATTGACGTATTCATTTCAAACTTCCAAAACGAGATCGGGAGCAAGTTCAGATTTTTGACTACAGTGAAACTTGTGGACAGCAAGTACGAGTGCGATATTTCCAATGTATTTGAAGACATCGACAAGAACGAGTTTTAAATGGAGCGAAAGCCTCACCAGATCTGAATCAAAGGGGAAGATATAAGGACCAAGCTACCACAGGAGCTCCTCCAGTTCATTCAAAAACTGAATGTGGGAAGTTGTGAGAGAAGCTCCAATAGACTATCACACTTGGCTTTATTGTCGATTGAACACGAATTATAAGGCCTGTAGAATCCGTTTGTAAAATTGCTGATCCTATTAAACCTTCAATAAAAGATACCCCATTGATTGTGAAATGATGTCTCGAAATTTTAATAAAGTACTGAATGCGATCAGCAAAATTGGCCTCCCACCCCGGGTGGCGGGATGGAACGCTACGCCACTGGTAGGACCTTCTTCGAATAGTGATCATCTACAGTACAATATGAGATCATTTCAGCATTCTATGAAAAAAAATAAACAGAAAAAGTTTAATTTCATTTAATGCTTTTCTTTGCCTACCATTTTGAGTAAAGTTTCATAAAAGTGAGTGAGTTTACCTTTACTGTTTTGACATGGAACTAATTCAAAAGTGTTGATTGAAATAGCCACCAATTACAAAAAACACAACAACTATGTACTCCAACATTTCACGTACAAAAACACCTTCAATGACTTAAAAAAAACCATTGCAGTTTCCATTGTTGTCTGCCTCCAAGGATTAGCCTCTATATCATATAGCTGAAAGTATTACGTTTTTCTTATCATTAGCCCAGTAACTCAAAGAGACAGCTTCCCTGATACTCTAAAACTCTTGATGACAAGCCTTTCATTTCGTTTCTCAGCATAATTACTGCAGTAATTGGCCTAATTCCAATGCGAGGGAGTGAGTGTGATTGTCGTGTGAAAGCATCTTCATCAAGATGTAGCAAAAATTAATTCAATTAGTTAGTTGCGTAGAAATATTAAAAATTCTCTTTTCATAAACTCTTTTCTTAATAACGATGGGCCTTTTTTCAGTGGGAAAGTTCGTGTACGTGTATATCTGTAAGAAACTTGGACTCTTTGCTGATACAAGTTGCTTGGGTGAATGAATTAATTTTCTAAACAAACAGATTTGTATAATTAATTCAAATTGAAATGAACGCTATTGCCGTCATGTGGGACCATGAAATTCTTACGAAACTAATGAGTTTCAAGAGTAAAGGGTTCCTTCCTAAGACGTCGTTTACGAAACGAAAAACATCTAAGATATGTGAAAGAGGGTAGCTTCCAAGAGGGTATACCCAAAAAATTAAAAAAACCAACACCCACAAACGCCTTGCAATGCCCAACAATTAATCAACAACTTCATCGTCTGTTTATTTCTGGTCAACTCTCCGCACTTACTTTAGAATCAGAGTAGATACTCTAGGTCTGGGATTTTTTCTCGCCGTTATGCTTAAAGTCTACGAGTGTTATGGAGGAACTGCAAAATTCGATCGTGTTGCATCCCATCGAGTATCGAACCACATGACCCACCGCTGGAAGATTACAATCAAAAGAATTGCGTTTTAACTGCCCGCATGATGATGTTCCGCGAATGGTAAAGATGATGAGACTACTCGCTGGGCTAGCTGTGCACTGTGCCTGTGCAGATTATAATGATAGTGATAGCGATTCCCAGTGCAGATGATGATGCTACAGATGGGTTGGCTTTAAATGGTCAGAGAGTAGAACATTGCGCTCTGCAAGTGACTATAGCCACTGCGCTGCGTTTGTATTGCAGCAGGTAACGTGTTGTATTGAAATTTATCAGTGGGGGAGATGCATAAGTGAGGTTTTATTATTTTGATCCAGATAAGCAATCCATAAGCCTGTTGCATAAGCTACGAAAACTATCTAAGGTGAGCTAGCTAGAGGAAGTGTTAAGGCATGTAGTTGCAGTACCGACGATGGACGAGAAGGATTTTTTTTAGTAAAATTGTGTGCCTTTCAAAGTAAATAGGGTTTCGCACATTATACTGCTCGTTTTCCATTACAGAATAGCGTAATGTAGGTTCGTAAGCGATATCGTAAACAGGCTTCTCATTTTCTTAAATCGAAAGGTTCAGCTAGTCTAAATGAATAGAATTTGTAGTCCTTTTGTCGCCCAAAAACTCAATTTGTACAAGTAAAAGGCCATAACACACAAAACACTTAATCAAATGAGTGGCAGAAACAAATCTTCAACTTCCTACTACTGTCACAATGCGTTCGCAAGCAATAAATTCATTTGGAATGTCAAAATATTTCTCCACTTTAACACATGAAATGAGACAACCGGCCGGCCAACGAAAAAAACTAAGAACAAAATCCCCGAAAAAGAAAACAAGCAGACATGAAAGAGTCCTGTATATGATATGCTCCTGAAGTCCAGCATCTCACCTCCTGTTGCCGAGTTCCTTGTTAGTTTTCTTGTTATCAATCTGTTAAATAACAAAACACCAACTGTGCCTTTTAATCGCGCACTCATTCTTCGTTTTTCTTTCATTTTTCCTGCTCTTCTATGTCGATTGTGTTTTAGCAAATGGATGACAACATTGTCCCGGACGACATAAGCACAAGGACCGGAGAGAGTTTAGGTATTGCTGAACTGGACATTGGACAACTGGACAGGCACACAAACACAACACATAGTCTAAGACTCCTTTTTTCTGTCTCTCTCTTCTTTCACCCAGAGCACTCGGCTGCCACATTTAACATGTACATTAATCCTTCCGAACATGACCAACCAAGTCGGAGTTGTCTGTTTCTCTGTGTCTGTCTTTGTTTTATTTTTTTTTTCTTACTTTGTTCCATGCTCCGCTTTGGGTGCGTGTTGTGTTCCTTCCTCACTCCACGCAGCATGATGTCCTTTTGGCGAGAATTGTGTAAACATTTGGTCATTTCAATGGTCGCTTTATGTTCTCATCGAGATAATTTATAGTTTTGCAATGTGGCCGATGGAGTGTGTACACTGTTTTGGCTGCTTCTTTGGAAGACGAGAATATTTTCGGGAACAACTCCTTTTGGAAAGACATCTAATGCAGTTTTTTCATCCTTTTTTTTTTTGTTTATTATTTTGAAGGCGAACAACAATGCACATTGAAAAGGTGTCCCACCTCTCTTCACGATTCGATAGCAGCGCAGTATCACAAGAAAAGGTGTTTATGATTGTCCAGCAATAAATAAGGCTAATTTGAGGCCCTGAATGGGTATATATTGGGGTCTTCCTTGCATGGTTCTTGGATTGTGAACAAAACGAAAACAAACGAAAACAAACAACCTGGACAAGAGAACAAAACGCAGGCACACTCGAAGTCACTGTAGTTTAAAGAGTTTTGTCTTTGTTTTGTTTTTTTTCGTCTTCAATTTTCGATCTCTTGATGCTCAAGACAATGGTCGATATGGCATGAGTGCTTGAAAGGATCTTCCAGCTTCTGGTGCTATTAATTTCTCAGTATGATTTCATGCCCTGTCCAGATGGCTCTTTAGTTTCCATATTTTAGTTACGATATGCTTGCTCCGTTCTTTGCATTTAGTCTTCCAGAGAAATATAGTCGTAAGGATCTCAATCTCGACCATGAATAATGAAGGATACACCACTGTCGACTGGTTGTGATTGTAGTGTCTGTATAGGGAAGAAGTTTTCTCGAACATTGTCATGCAAGATGATTGCAGGTTTTGTCTTCTATGTGGAGAAAGATAGGAGCTTATCATGTCCTTGCTGTACATATTGTAGGTTCATTATACTACATCACCAGATGGCATACGTTTCCTCTTCTTCCTTCAGCTAAATCAGCGCATTGTCCGCTGAACAAAGTCTGTTCTCATATAAAATCGAGCCTCCTCCATTTATTGCCCATCAAATTAAGTGCAAGCGAAATTTCAAAACATTTTCATCTTTTAGTCCAAACTTCTTGAATGGAAACCACTAGTGAATTTGTGTCCATCACCGTAATTGCGGCCAAAAATATGAATACACAGGATGTGAACAAAGAAATGCACTCGTCCAAATTTCTAGCCACATGCTTTTGTGTATGAACGTTTTTTTTTTGTGGACCACAATAACACTAATGGATATGTTAATAATGTGAACAATAAACTCATAACAATGTTGAAAAGGACCTCGTTTTTTGTGCGGTCCTGGCCGCGACTTAATATGCAAATGGACAGCAACAGCGGGTGGTTTTGTTTGCAAAACGCCACTGGAAATTATTAAAATTCAACGTAGGTACCTACCTACTTATGAAAAAATTTGCTTTGCACTTTTTGCTGGTGCGCTTTGTTGACGTACAGTGTCCACATTATCCGCTCATCTAAGCCTAATGTGGACATTTATTATACAAAAACCAACAAACAAGTTAAAAATCTGTGCGCGACAATGGTACTTTGCTTGTTTATAATTTATAAATATCAAAGATGGGCGCTGAGGACAAAGTGGTGTCCTTGCTTCAAAGGAAGTTAATATATGAGTCTCATATGATAAACTACCAACACACTGGCATTAACTCTTTGTTTGGTATTACATGATACGGCTAATTTAGCCCTGCATGCGCAATTTGAAAGGAGAATTTAAGCCTTTGAGTTTCTTCTTTTGTGAGTTAAACGCAAAGTAATATGCTTGAGGTTAATATACTTGAAAACTGCTCGGTGTTACTGTGTAAGGGTATGGAAAACTATATGCAACTTGAAATTAAGCATTTGATTATCCTTTTGTCATTGTGATAGGGGAAAATGCATTTCTGATGTCTTGCATAAGAATAGAAATTAGGGTTTTGTGTTCAGCGGTGATGGATGCGGTGAAGATTGTTAGCCAAATTGTACTTAAGGACATCCAATTCTACATGTTACTCTTTTGTGGAATAGTAGTCTTGGACAACTCATAAATACATACAAAGGGTGCCGCAACATTGCGGGCACCCCCGGGGACTGGCGTATTTTTCACAACCATGCCTTGAGAGGGAATGGTGGGGACCTACAATTTTCTGCCGATTCTGAGCTGCCAATCGAGAAAACGCTTTCATGGGTGGCATAATAGAGCGAGGGTGGCGTAACAGAGCGAGGAGCCCAGGGACCTACAATTTTCTGTGTTGCGATTTGAACCACGAACCTTCCACGAAACATGCACACAGTGAACCATACCTGCACGGCCCCCACAGCAGAATTTAGCTGGTGACTAGGTTATTGGGGTTGACAACTCCCACTGAACCATTTGGAGCCCTGAATATACTTAAGCATGCTGTTCAGTGGGAGGTTATATAGATGTGACCCAGTTTGTCGAAGAAGTATTCTCAGAGGGATTTTTTCTTTGTGTGCGCCTAGCTTGGGCAATCACATAGAGAGTGGAATCCTTCCTTCTTCTAACTCTGCGAATTGATATCCTCTACATAAGTCGGATGTGCGAATTCCCGTTCTTATTATGTGGGCACCAAATGAGTTATTTTGGAAACATCATAGGCCATAGGTGGTGGTACCCGTGGTGTGATGGATAGCATGTCCGCCTGTTAATCCAGAGTTTCGAGTTCGAATCCCAACAGAGGCAAAAATGTTTTTTCCACGGGTATCGCCTTTCGCGAGGAATTGGCAAGTCCTCCGTTAGTATTCATTACCATGAAAAGCGCATTTTCGATTAGCCGTTCGGAACCGGCAGAAAATTGTAGGTCCCCTCCATTCCCTCAAAAGGCATGGTTGTGAGAAATGCGCTAGGCCCAAGGGCTCCTCGCTCTGTTGCGCCACCCTATTTATTTTTTTTATTTTCATAGGCCATAGGTTTCTGGAAATCTGCGCAGAAAGGCGTTGAAGTACCCGTGTTCGGTGAGGAACTGTGTGACGCAATAGGTTACTTCACCCTGTCTCCGGTAATTCCATTTACTTAGGTCTTCGATCAGCATGGCATAGGCCAGCGCCTTCTGCTTTCCGGCGCACATCGTTCCTGCCATTTCTGTTTTGTAAGCGCTTTTGCTATCTTATTGGCTGCTTTGAAGCCGATTTCTGCTTTTTTACATGTCTGTATTTTGGTTTTCCTGCGAGAAGATTTACTGGTAAGCCACTTGCAATCACAAGAACTGCTTGCTCAGACAATGTGCGGGTATCTCACCGCGTTTTCGCTTATGATAACTTCAATTTCTAGGTGAAAGTCGATAATTATGATAAAGAAAAGTTTAAGTATCTTAAAACAAAGCAACGACATCAATCATCGGATAAGATCAGGCCGGACGAAAGGCTGACAATGTTGGAAAAGCAACAAAGCTTGGTAGAATGAGAAGAAAGAAAATCGAAATACTAAATTTATAAGGTTCGTAATCAGGCCTCCGACATTTTGTTCATTGGTCGCCGATATCAGACGCAAGCACTTGCCGGGTGAGATCGTCCCTACGAGCGTTACTGCGACTTCCAAGATGGGAGCGCAACCATTGAATTTTGAAATTTATTTGAAAAGGCCGCTATTCTTATAGTGGACGAACATACAACTCACGTCTTGCGATTCAATGCCTTGCGTACAAAATATTCGCCACACATCAAATATACAACATTAGAATCGACAATCGACGATGTAAGTAACGTTTCGTGCGGATGGCCTTAAGGTTACGTTTATTGTCTAGTTTCTGACATTATCAGAAAAGGCTATATATACCGATTTTAGATATAAGACAATGATTCAAAGACTCGCGTGTTCTTGGTTTTAGTAGAAAATCTATAAACACAATTTTTAATAGCTTTCTCAAATCTGGCAAACGTAGGTAGATATTTGAAGACTTACTCAGGTATTCAGAAGCATTCCTTAATTTCAACCCACACCCACCCAACCACCTTTCTACATCCATATGGTGGTGTAACAAGGCTCGGGAATTTTCGTTGCCTAACACATTTTAAGGACCTACAATTTGATGCCGATTCCAAAACTTTAAGTGAGAAATGTTTTCCGTGGTACTATAATTACTCTACTAGTCTTTAGAAAAACAATTTTATAATTGTGGGATTCAAACCTCGATCTCAAGAACTACAGGCAGACATCAAGCTTACCCAGACGCCACGGGCATCAAACCCCAGAACAGTTGAGCTATATTATACATTATACAGCTATATATACATATGTATATATTACAACATTTTTCTATAGGCTTTTAAGTTCCTTAAGCAGAAGACAATCATCAGATGATTTTATGCATATAAAGTTCCGTCGTTTTAAGATAGAAAACATCCTCCCAGCCCTGCTGATACCATCAAATCGAATAGGTACAACAATTAAAAAAACTCGAATCCACCTTTACAAAACTACAGTCGTCAAAAGCCTCTTAAGACCAAAGCCTGCATCAGCATCATTGTGCTATAGTCAAAAAAACTCAAAAAGTAGAACAACCTTGTCAACTTCTTTAGAAATATTCTTGTGCACTGCAATTAAACTCAAGCGTCACCCACCACCACCTTCTCCCGCAAATGGCACTTAAAAAGCAAATAAAAATACAAAAAAAAGAACCCAAAAATGGGCGTTTTCACACACATGTTTATAGTTAATTGTTTCGTTTCAATTGGTATATAGAGACTAAAACCCTTCTAATGGCATTTAAACCTAATTGGGTCGAGCAGAAGATGCGCATGTCCTCCCACACCCACCCAACCACACCGTGTTAAGCATATTCAAAGCACACAACAACAATAAGGAAAAGAAATCCGGAGTCATTCATTCTCACCTCTCATGTATTCAACTATAGAGACGAATACAACAGCAACGACGGAGCACCATTAGGGCTAAGTGATTTCGTCTTTTTTAAAAGCATTGTGGATCTCCAAATGCGTAGGAAATAAAAATAAAATAAGAAAATGGGGGCGGTTTTTGTATGCTTCACTCCTTGATGGCGCTGCACAATTGTGCGGAAGGATACAATGATGGTCGTTTTGTTGTAATCCTTTTGCTTGGAATAAATTCCTTTTCGGATTCTTTTTTTCTTTTTGCAACAGCAGCAGCAGCGCCTAGTGTGTCTCAAGTGAAAATGTTCATCTTCTCTCCTATCAATGGGACTAAGAGGATAATACACTGGGAGAGTGGTTATTGTTTAGTGAATCCATTTGTCTGTTCTTGGAAACTGGGTGGCCTGGCAGGACAACGAACAACAGAGATTGTGACTTTCGAAAAGTGTAATTAAGTCGAGATTACCAAGACTTTTTTTTTCCTTGCGGAATTTTTACCTTTGCTGTTTTATTTTTCTTCGGAGAATTGTTTGTTAAAGAAATTTGCAAGTTTTGAGCTCCCTTGTAAGCTGGGGCTTCGGAACTCATCAAGGGCTTTATTGGAGTTTTAACAAACTACTTATTGAGTTCACTAAATTTTGGTTTATCCCATCAACTGCAGAGCTCGGGTAGCCCCGAGGCCTATCGCAATTCTCTCAACCACACTTTGTGATGAATTGAAGGGACTTATCAATTTTTACGATTCTAAATGTTTAAGGGATATGTTCACGCATTGTACTTAATTCAGATGACTTTCAAACTCCCCGGAAAAGGCAATATTCGTGGAAAATCAATTGGATTTTTATATGTTTTGAACCTCAAAGCTAAGCGTAACAAGCAGACATATAATAACCATAACGCCGCGCCGCGCCGTGGGTGCCTCCATCCCATCGGATAAATATCTAAGGGTAACCCTGGATAGCACACTCAATTGGAAACCACATCTAAACAAAACCATATCAAAGGCAACTTAAGCTTTTATGGCTTGTTCTAGACTCTTTGGTAAAAAATAGGGACTTAGGGGGGACATACCTCACAATTATCACACCCCTCATAACCTATCCTTCGCTGGTCTGGTGGTAAAAACAGACCAAGTTTATGCCCACCGCAAAGCTTTGCAAAAGCTACGAAGATTAGCCAGTAAACGTTTCACAAGTAAAATGCGCACCTGCCCAACTTTAGCGCTAGAAAGTTTAATAAAGTTTCCTCCGCTATACCAAAGAGTAAAGAAGACCGCAGTACTAAATGGACTAAAGCTTCATCTCATAAGCAAATTCAGAGAAGAAAACTTACAGGGGCGTATGAGCATTCTGCAGGTGCTCCCAATACTGGTATCGTCTGCAGCTCAATCTAATGACTTTATGCCTTGACGCATAATATTACACCATCCCTTCGAAGTAATCTTTCCTAACCGCTCAGCATTGAAGAACTCTGTAATTCTTTCAAATAACTTCCAATACATTTGGTACATTGCCGGACGGTTCAAAAACTAACAATGGTGTAGGTGCAGGGATTTTCGGTTCCAACTTCAAATCATCTACATCCCTTGGTAGCATGACAACTATCTTTGAAGCAGAGGTAATAGCTAAAGAATTTTGTGTAAGTGAATGCATTAGAAGAAACTTCCGAAGAACACGCATTCTTATTTGCTCTGACAGCCTCACTGCACTTAAGGCCCTGTCGAATCCAAACAAGTTTGGAAATGCCTGACATGTCTATCTCAATTTACCACCCACAATAAAGTCACTCTTTCCTGGGTGCCTGAGAATGAAAGCGTACAAGGTAACGAAGAGCCTGACTACCTAACTAGGCTTGGCTCTCAATCCCAATTCAGAGGCCCGGAACCCTACTGTGGTCTCCCAATCAATAGCATTAAACATGAACTGGTTACTTGGGAACGGCAGAACATGATCCACACCTGGAACAACTCTAATGGCCACCGCCAGTCAAAACTATTCATTGACTTATCTCAACGACGTATATGAAAGAAATTTTTGACATGAGTAAACGTGACGCAAAGGTGCTTGAGGACTTCTTCACTGGTCACTGCTCTCTCAAATAGCACCTTAAAAACATGGGCGTCAGCAAAGACGACACCTGCCGCCTCTGCCTCGAAGACATATAGAAACAGCTGCACACATTTTATAGGAATGCCCTGCTATAGCCAGATCTAGGCTAAAACGTTTCCAAAAAGGATTCACTGGTACTCTTAAGATCAGAAACACCTCTTCTTCGATTATTCTTAGGGTCTTGCACGACTTCAACTTTGAATGAACAACTTTACACATTTCGAAGGATCTTTCAGGTCGACGTGCTAGTATAGGTGATCGTAATGAGGAAAACCGCGGTGTTTCGATGCTCCTGTTCTGGATTCACACTCAACCTTATTGCAGAAATTTGTCAGACTATTTTCACTATTTTCTCAACGTTAGCCGCTGGATGCATACGTTTTTGACAATCGTCCCTAGATCTATCAAAGTTGCACCTTCTTTAGCCCCTAATGGGTGGTTGGGGAGAAGTATTTGTATTTGCAGCGACAGCCAAGCTGTGCTTAAACTTCTACTCAACCTTCTAACTACTTTGAAAGTGATACCTACAGACCTCTTTGAAAACGGTCGGAAGACTAAATTCTTCGAGTCTCTTTTGGGTTCCAGTCCATCAGGACACAATTGGAAATGAGTTCACCGATGAACTTGCAAGACAAGTGAGATACTTGCCGCTGTCTCAGGACCTGAATCTGTGCTTGGTCTGCCACTGTCCTCAATGAGGGCCTACTTTTCGCTTTAATAAGACACAGATTAGTTATTGACCCAAAAGGAACATTCTATAGTCCTCCGTTCCTTGTTGAATATACTGGTTTTATGCAGATCTTCGCTATGTTTGTCTAGACAAATAGCTGTTCTTATGATACTCGGAACAGAACACCGACCACGAGTAGGGATGTTTCTATAAGCTCAAGAGTGGTTTGGTTTTCTTGGGACTGCCAGTTTTGCATTCAACCACCGTCCGAGCTTGTAAAAACCACGGTTGAATATCAAATAAGCTTACACATTTCAAGAAATCAAGGGTTGTATACGCCAGAAATATCATTTCATCTACCTGCACGCATTTTATTCAATGAATATGACCAATTATTCGAATAGTGTTAACACACCCTAATTAAATTGAATTGCTTGCCAAAGCCAAAGGTAAATAATCATGAAAACTGTTCGGCTGTTCATCATATACCCAATCCATGCCCGGGTGCTTGCACAGGGATAAACAAGGATTCAACAGGATTATTGACAGAATATATTATTCTCTCTGATAAAAAGCCCTCACAAATTTATTCAATGTCAAATGTCACTCATTTGTGGCTCATTATCAGTTAATCAGAGCGCATTATCAACGGCCACACGGCTACGGCTGTCGCTTATTGGATATCCTGGATATGCTTCCGTTTGTCAGATAAAACCCAGTCAAAAATTATTTCATCTCTGTTTACACATGGCTTGCTTATTGTTTACACTGCTTCTTTTTTTGGATACAATAGTTTCTGTAGGTCAGGCGGATGAGGTGGCGGCGATGTCATTATGACATTTATCCAATCAATCTGGCGAAACTAAGCCACCCGCCGGCGACACAATACACACTCACACAATACTGAAGGCAAAAAATCAGTTCACCTCACCCTCAGGACAATGTGGATATGGAATGAGCAAGCAAACAATTGAAGCTTTTGAATTTTTAATTATAAACTCACATACACCATACACATACAAACATATATACATTATGGTGGCGGTTATGGTGGTTTTTGTTTGCTGTTTACTTGTTACATGTTTGTTTGACTTGGCGGTGTCGTCGTTCACAATGATGTTTGTTGACGATGTTCAAAACCTTGTATTCGTTATGTTGTGTGATGTTTCTTGTGTGGCAGGCCGTGTGTTTGCATTTCATTAAAAATGTCACTGGAACAGTGGCAGAGGGAGTCATTTGCTCAGATGGGGCAACAAGGAAATGTTCTGTGATAGAATGTCAGGGAGTAATTGATGTGTGACTTGCTTAAAGAGAACCACAAGACAACAACAACAGACGGAGTTGGATGTCCTCTTGTGTTGATTATTATTATTTGATTAAAACTTTAGGTTGGGTCATAAAGGAGGGGACTTTTGCTCGCTCAGTCAGTGGCGCAATGAAATGCAAATCAATGGAATGAAATTGCAAACTGTTCTATGTGCAAAAATAATTTCCTTTGAGAAATCATGAGGATGCTTTTTATCTAAGGTTGAGGTAAGCTCGTTGGATTCAAGGTTTAATAAAGGATTAAGTGTTTATAAGTTTATACAATGCGGTTAGGTCCCGAAGGGTCACAATGGAGTCTCTTCCGGTGAGTAAAGGTTCTACTCCGACGTCTGGCTGGGATGGGGATGGTTCCAGTCTTTTTCGACTTGGTTAACAAGGTGATATGATGATGATTCTAGGTTTACAGGGCTTCGTTCTTTGGAATCGAATAGCACTGGACACTAAATTAACAGCGAGATAGCACTGGACACTAAATTCACAGCGAGGTAGCAGTGGACACTAGATTCACAGGGAGATAGCGGTGGACACTAGACTCACAGCGAGTTTGCACTGGACAGTAGATTCGTAGCGAGGTAGCACTGGACACTAAATTCACAGCGAAGTTGCAGTGGACACTGGACTCACAGCGAGATAGCACTGGACACTAAATTCACAGCGAGGTAGCAGTGGACACTAGACTCACAGCGAGATAGCACTGGACACTAGATTCGCAGCGAGGTAGCACTGGACACTAAATTCACAGCGAGGTAGCACTGGACACTAAATTAACAGCGAGGTAGCAGTGGACACTAAATTCACAGCTAGGTAGCAGTGGACACTAGACTCGCAGCGAGATAGCACTGGACACTAAATTCACAGCGAGAAAGCACTGGACACTGAATTCACACTGAGATAGCAATGGCCACTACTAGGCTCACCTGTACCTTTCCTAGATGACCGCTTACTTGCCACGGTCGGCGTGGACTGACTTTTCATGCATTCGATGGAGTAATGTAAATGGTTCATTCAGAGCCGGATTCACCATATAGGCGGACTAGGCGGCGCCCCCACAAATTGAAATTTTTTTTAGAAGAATTATTTAAAAATATAGAATATTCCAAACCAAAGTACAGTAACCCACGTAGCCCAGCTCGTGAGATTGTTTATAAATAAATTTTGCAAACCAGAGTGCCGTAACCCACGTAGCCCAGCTCATATTTGTTAATAATTAATAAAAACTTGAACTGCAAACTACGTAGCCCAGCATGTAAATGTTTATAAATAAATAATCCGAGTGCATTAACCCACGTAGCCCAGCGTGTAAATGTTTATAAATAAATAATCGGCAAACCAGAGTACAGAAACCCCCGAAGCCAAGAGCTACTAAACTGATTTATCGACCGCCACGTTCTTAAAAACCAGGAAGGTTCAGATTCATACATTCTACCTCGTGAAGATAGGAAGGTGCAACCATCGAAGTACAGGATGAGCTCCAATTAGAAGGTATTCCAGCGTCCAAAGTCACGGTCTTCCGTTCAAGGAAAGCCAAGAACAAAACCTTCAACTCGGTTGTGGTTGAAGTAAACAAAACCTCTGTCGTAGCGGATGTATAAACAAAAACAAGGATCCTCAACCAAAAGGTACACTGGGAGCGGCTAAAAAACAACGACATCGTTCAGTGCAAAAACTGCCAGAGATTTGGTCATGTGGCCACCAACTGCGGCATGAACTACGTCTGCATGAAATGCAACGAAAACCACAATCCCGGTGAGTGAAAACGCAAAGATAATTACCAGAAAGTGTACTGTGCCAACTGCAAAGAGTTTGGTCACCCAGCAAACTACCTCAGATGCAAGGTCCTACTTGCACAGAAGGAAAACAAAAAGAAAGCTGAAGCCGAGAGGAAGCAAGAACAGGAGTTCCGGACCCAGTCAATATGCAACCACACGAAGCCAACACTTAGCTTCGCAGCCATGATCAAGCGAGGAGGCACGGAAAGCACACTCCCCAAAAACCAACAAGCTATAGGTGCAAAGACACAGCAACCAACGACGCAGACTAGGAAACCATCACCAAAGGAGCAAAATACCCACAAAAAACCAAATTTAGACGAGGAAGTAAAGGAACACTTTGGAACTGATATGGAAACAGCCATCAAGAAAGCCCGCTTTGCCGTTCCATCCAACTACGCCTCACTAAGCAAGGAAAAGAAGTCCGTGGCTCTGGCCGCCTTTATCTTTGATTTATGCAGCGCATAAACCGGTTATTCAAAAGAACGTCATTTCACCTCTTCCTAAAAAAACACTCACCGGACCTGGCTCTCATCAGCGAAACCAACGTTACAAAAAGGAACAACATCGACTTCAATGGCAGACAAGGTTCCAGGCAAAAGAGGCACCGCGCTCTTTGTAAAAAAGAACATAAAAGCCTCCCAAGTCATGGTTCCTGGTCTGAGAGCCTTCGAAGCTACAGCTGTAGCCATTGAAGTCGAAAATAGTGACTCAATGGTTGTCTTCAGTATCTACAACAACTGCAGCGCTAACAAGAACGATATTAATCACGATCTCTCTATTTTCAGCACCATCACCACTCACACACGTATAGACTCATAGGAGG
This sequence comes from Melanostoma scalare, assembly GCA_949752695.1. Classification (NCBI taxonomy): domain Eukaryota; kingdom Metazoa; phylum Arthropoda; class Insecta; order Diptera; family Syrphidae; genus Melanostoma; species Melanostoma scalare. The sequence goes on along the minus strand of OX456986.1, from coordinate 182,318,730 downwards.
AGACTTCAATGCCCGACACCTACTATGGTTCGACACTACCTCAACTGATGCTGGAAACACTTTGGTTCCATGAAGACACCGGAAATCACTCATTCAGTGTGGTTTCCCAGCCGAAGCCAACCTTCCCCAGAACACCATCCTGGCTGGACTTCTTTTTGGTTACCTCCAACCTAGTAGACATAGTTCCGGAACTACAGAACTTCACCTGCAGAGCATTGTCATCGGATGCAAACCACGAAGCGGTAGAACTTCGAATCAACCTTAACAGGCCGATCATCTCGATTAGTCCGACGACAGGTGAGGAGTACATCAACTACAGCCGCTTTAATACTGAAGATTTCCAAAGAAGGATCGAGGAAACAATCACTTTGCCGAAAGCAAACCGGAACTTCTCCAACAGACAGAAGAAACCGAGAACATCCATAAACCGATACCAGCACCTCCCAGAAGGAATTGTGCGGCTATACGAACACCGCCAAAGGCTGAGGAAGAAACTGCAAAGGATTCAGCAAAGAGATTTGAATACCGTGAGCAACACCTACCAAATGGTGAAGAGTTAGCTCCAATGCACCCACATCATGCTGAGGAACGCTCTTCAATATCACAACAACAGCCAGTTCCAACAAAGGCTGCAGAACATCAAGCCTGGACCCGACGCATTCAAAGCCATCAACAACATCATCGGGAAAAAACCAAAGATGCCAGAAAAAATAAGCACCGGACAAGGAGAAGTCGAGACAACCCAAGAGAAAGCAGATGCGTTTGCCAATTTTTTCAAGGAAAACTTAGTACCGAAACCACCCAACGATCCAGGGCTTATCGAAGAAGTTGAGGCAACTCTAAGACAACTGCAGCAAACGAACAGTCAAGTCATGTTATTCAACAACGATAACCTTGCAAATGACCCGGTACCTGCAGAAAACTTCACAAATCCAGAAGAAGTAGTTGAAATGATTCACGGTGGACGACCTAAAAAATCATCCGGACCCGACATGATCTCCAACTACATCATAAGAAGGTTCCCCCAAGTCCTGATGCTATTCTTGGAAATCATATTCAACAACTGCATCAAAAACTGATATTTCCCTAAGAGATGGAAGAAAATGAAATGGTCATTTTCCCGTTCATATGAAAAATTTTCATCTTAAAGGGGCCCCCACGAAAATTCCGCCTAGGGCCCTAAAAAAGTAAATCCGGCACTGGGTTCATTACAAGAGTAACTATAGATATGTAGAATGTTTAGTACGAAACACGAAAGACAAGCAGCTCAGGAGTCAGGAGTGCACCCAAAACAGGAGATCAACTTTGAGTAGGTATTGGCATAAGAATACAAAGGAATGTTATAAAAATTCCACTTGTGTTTTGATAAACTTTTCTATTTTTGGTAGAAAGTACTTGAGGTAGTTTTTAACACTAAAGGGTTACACAAGTGCTTATTGACATTACATCAAACACGAAAAGGATAATAACCTTCCCAGCGGTGCCGGCGGTCTTCTAATCTCAAACTCCAAAGGTTGGCTACGTTCCTTAATCGTAGAAGGAAAAGAAAAATACAGTGGCAGCGCTTTGCAGTATTTCAGAATCCTCCGCAGCAAACAGGACAACTTTTCTGCTCAAATCTATTTATATCAACTAACGAAAGTAAATATCTAAGCACATCGAATGTTCTGATCTTGTAAAGTATGCCCCAATAACACAAACCTATAAACAAATCTGCTTCGGATATAATCAAAGAAATTCCCAGTCTTCTCCAGTGCCAATCACTTTTCCTTAGCATCCCTAACTCCATACCTAACTGCAGATTAATTGCACTAATTAATCCTGAAAACCAACAAACTAATAAAAGAGACCCCACATACAGTCGACCGACAGGCAGACAGAACAGACAAAAAAAAGTGTTTGTCTACAATCTATTCGCTTGTCCACATCAATCTTCAACTGAGTGTGTAATCTATCTCGACTGTACTCGTAAACTCACTCAACTCAATCAACCCCCAAAAACCCAAATCCCGCAACGTCTTTCCCAATAATAATCATCATAATTACAATCCAAACCACCTTCTCAATCTCTGATTGCTGATATACGAGTTCGTCATCATCGTTTATTATTAGCTGCCTGACGACGGACGCGACTTTGCAGTCCACCTCTTGCCCCGGTTCAATTTGATGAAATATTAATTCGATATTTATGGATGGGCATTAAGTCCTCACACAGGACGACCAGCATGAACAAAAAATCCATCCAGATTTGATTGATCATTCCCTGTGGGATTAATCGACCCATATACTACACACATTTTTTTTAAAGCCGCATTGGCGGAAGGGTGGACCCGAGTTTCGTCTCCACGGGACTCCATTCTTACAATCCATTCATTGCTGGCCAAAATGGATTGCGAATTGAAAAATATGTAAAATTTGACAGTGAGACTGGCTGACTCTCTATTGTATGCTGATCCCTTTGTCCTTTGTCCATGAAGGGAGACTTGGTCTTCCACCCCCTCTGGTCGTTGCACAATGTGGCAAGTCTGATGGAAAATATCCAAAGTTCAAACAGAAAGTGGTCAGCAGTCAAAGCTGAATGCTGAATATGGCTGTCGGCGGCAATGGTTTGGGGGAGGTTGAAGCAAAAAAATAAACCAACGAATTGGATTGGACTGTTGAAGCGCCATTTTGAAGATTTATTTCCACAATTTTTTTGCATGTTGGTTCATTCTGTCAGTGAGATTGATTAAAATGGAACAAATGTACCTGCCTGTGCACACAGCATGTGTGACGAGGACAGGTTCTTCTTTTTTATCTGAAGAATTAAATCTACCGCACCGTTCACCTGTTTTCAAAAAGTGTCAGGGTATATCAAAGTTTACACTTCCGCAGACTGAAATGTGAAAAAATATGAAAATTTGGTTAAAAAATAAAAAAATGTGGCATAAAAAAAAAACACACAGGAAACCACAGTGTGGGGATGATGATGAACAAATTCAACAAAAATCCTTCATGCGTGAACCACTGATACAGGAACAAAAATGTCCTTGCGGAAAGGTAAATGCCACAATGAAAATGTAATAATAAACAAGCGTTTGAATGCGAATCCTAAGCAAATTGACATTCGGGTGTCGTAACAAAAGAGTCGGCGGTGTTTCTGCGGGTACACATTTATCGCTGAAAAGCCATCAGTGAAGTGAATGGATGCACATTGGAAGGGTCTCTTCAGATTTGCTATCGGGTTGTTTCAAGTTGGTGAAGCATTTTAAAAATGAATATGTTGAAAAAGTTTGAAAAATTTACCGAGGTATTTTTTGAAGAAGTATTTAAGTCTTGTTTTGGATATAATGCCACCGATACGTTTTGAGATTCCAGTTCGAAGTTTAGCGGCTTTTCATAGTTCAGCATCCATTTAATGGATAATCTTGTACAAGCAATGGTTGTTATTAAGGAAAATAATTAACGACTTTTCTTTAATTGCATCAAAATAAATAAAAATTGTTAATGATAATAAATAATAGAAAACACTGATATGCATGAACATGGCGACCGACGCCAAATGTTGCAGCTTCAATTATACTTCATCGTAGTAGACTGTTGTGAGACTGTTGATTAAGCAGAAGACATTAGCCTACAAGAAATGACTGATGATTGATTGAGCCTCAGTAGTCAACCAGAACTTTCGTGGTCTGTCACAGCGCTCGAACTGGAGCCATGATTTGTTTGGGGGTCTTTAAAAAGCTTACTCGTAGGAATACACATGCTGCTCCATTAAGGTCATTTATAAACTCGCACTCAATTCAGTGCCTCGCTTGTTCCTAAGACACTATCTTCAAAGAAATGTGAAACTGAAGCTAATATAGAATATGAGGGAGTAGGTTAGGTGGAAGTGGCTGTCAGCCAATGAGTACATTGCCTGACACACTTAGACCGCAAGGGCCCATTGTGCTACCACAGAGACCAGCAAGTTAATCACCTATACTGATCTCAGAAACCCGATTAACGAGTTGATCACCCATTTATCTTCCATTACGTGGAACTTTAAATGTATTTCGAAAGACTTTTATTGTCTATGCAAGCTAAGTCACTAGTATCATCGAAAAAGAATTCACCGAGATGAGTTCTCCTCCTATGAAGTAGTGCAGGGCATGAGCAAAGAAGGTGTTGAACGGTTTCTTCCTCTTTTTCGTCCATGCATTAGGGAGTAAGTAACTTTTAAAAAGTGATAAAATCCATAAGAATCGTAGTTTTTACGAAGTCTTGCTTCAAAATGTATACATTTTTGATGAAGATTCATTGTTAACAAACATAATTCATAAGCAAGGAACTAGTCAACAAGTGATCTATAGCTCTTTACTGCTTTTCCAAGATTTATCGTTAAGTAGTTGGATGACTCTTCTCCTGTCGAAATGGTTGACATTTTTTAGACTCTCTGGAAGACTGCTCTATTATCCAAAAAGTGGATGACATTCTGGAAACAGCATTACAGAGTCTATGAGTAAGTGACAGGTTCTCTATATGAAAAGGACATCCACATTATGCCGAACGCCATCAATCGGCATATGCTGATTGGCAATACCAAAATAGTGTGGATACCCCGATCGGTCTCCCTTCACTTACCGAAAGCCGACCCGAGATCATACCAAATGAAATGTATTGGATTGCCACCCGGCAAAGTGTGGACGCACCTTAAGGCACAAATTTAATTCGAAAAAATTGTCGAAATTGTATTTACGAAATACGATTTCTCAAGAATAAGATAGTTTAAATTATAATAAATTTCTCTATTAGAGTCTGTAGAGATCTTTCAAGTAAGTATTATATCTGCTTTATCCCCTGCCTCTAAAATGGCATACAATCATATGTGACCTGGTATATTCATCTCAATTTGCAGGATTGAGACCAAGAACACCACCGTTGTCCTTCCGCAGTGCCTTTGTAAGGAAGTTTTATATACAAGTCCTTCTCCACACACAAGATGTCACACGAGATTTTTCACTAGCGCCATAGAACTCACACGCCCTTGGTGTAGATAATTTCATAAGGCACCCTGCAAATACGAGCCGGTGTTGCAAAGTACAAATTTAGGCAATTTAGCGAGCAAGCTACTTTCACAATTGTATACGTATTGTGTCCAGAGATTTTCAATTTGAAGACAAGTCTCCTTGAAGTACCAGGCATAGATCCTCCGACAGCTCTTAAAGATTTTTAGGTTTTGCCATGTCAACTTGACAGCTGTTGATGCCAGTATTTGACTTTTTAGGAACAAGTACCTTCTTCTTCTATTTCTGGCATTACGATCATAGTCGTCTCGAATGGATCAAATCGCTACCACTTAACTGCTTCATATTACTGATCTGAGTACACTTCATAATCATAATGGTTCATTCGCCCAAAATTAATGTTCTTTATATCGAGCTACCTAACAGTTTCCTCGGAGCTTCAATACTACTCTGAAACTGAAAAGTGACCGTTTAGTAATCTTTAACTTCTAAGTGAATCGAGAGCAACCTTATTCGGACAGCGCGGGTAGCACCGGACCTATCGCCTTTCACTCAATGATGATTTGTGAGGGAATGGGGGAAACCTACCATTTTCTGCCGATTCCGCACAGCAAATAGAGTGAAATTGATAACTTGAATGTACCTGCACAGTCTGCTACACTGCGCTATCTTCTTTGGCAAAAAACAGTCACAAAAAAATTTTAATTGAGGTACCTACTAAACGATTTCTTATAAAACCTGTTTATGACAGGAATGGGATATTTATATTTTTTTATGGTTACATAAACCATTTCCGAGTTTTATAAGTTACTTTAATGGCATCACATCAGATGACACTGCTCTGAAGCTGAATAAGTTGAAAATGCATTTTATTTAAGTTTTCGGAAATAAAAGCTAGATACAGAAACTATTTTGTATCAGCAATTTAAGTTCGCTGGACGTTTTGAACGCCACTACTTAGCAACTAGAAGTAAGCTAACAAACAACTAGTTCCTGCTCTTTTTTGGCTACAGTGAAGCAATGGTGTGATCTAAATCAGATAAAGGCAGAGAAATCAATTTTTCAAATGAAATCAAGTACCTATTTCAAATATCTAATATTTGACAGTGTTAACTACTGAATTTTGTTATCGCGAGAATTTTTCCAAAGAAACCTCGATACCCAGTCATTCATGCGAACTTTGTCGGGTAAAAACGTATGATGTCTTAAAAAAAAATAGAGGGCGAGGAGAATGTAGGGCTAAACTCACACCCTTTTTCTTGAGCAAGTTCAGTTAGAATCAGCTGAGATCTTGTCTCCAACACTCACATGTGCAGAAGCCAATAATATAAGATCCAATTCTGTTTTCACGTTCACAAAGCATACGTAAAACTCATTTTTGTTCTCTTGACAAGTTTTAGCTATAATCGCAAACAAGCTTCTTCGGAACCCTGTTTGATATTCTTAAAGTAGATCTTTCATCCGTCTAAGTATTCAACCTCCTCTGGATAAAGCTTATCAATAGTTTTGTTTTGGTGCATTGGAGAAGTGATTGACTTTGTGTATTCTACTGATGGGTATTGGTATTGTCAAAAAGACAATATCATACCCTACCGCGCAGGAACAAAAATAGCTCACCAAAACATTTTTGTTTTAGACAAATGCAACGAAATCTGCATTTGGTCGCGTCAGACTTAAATAAAATAAATAGGAAGGCGCAACAGAGCGAGGAGCCTACGGGCCTAACGCATTCATCACAACCATACCTTGTAAGGGAATAGATGTCCTCCTACAATTTGTCTGCCGGTTCCGAACGGCTAATCGAGAAAGCGGTTTTCATGGCAATAAATTAACTAAAGGAGGACTTGCCAATTCCTCGCGTCAGACTTGAATGAAACAACCCAAAAGAGGGAGGTTTGCCGACGCATTCTGACTTCTGAGGTCAACGCGGCGGGCGCGGCGTACCCTTCGAGTGGATCACTAGTTTGAAGCAGTTGATTGGGAAAGCTGTAATCCATTCGAGATCACAATGTTCGAAACGCCGGAAAAGGAAGAAGAGTCTGGCGCAGTAACGACGTGACTGTAAGTCCTGTCTTTTACCTAGATTTTTCATTGCGCTTACAGAAATAACCTTGCCTTGTCCTATAAATGAATGTTGTGTTGTCTAGCCTGAGTAAATCTAAAATGAATCGAAGTTTTTGTCTGTTTTTTAGAAACCAGGCCATAGAACCATTGAATAGATCTGTTCACGTTAAGGAATTACGTTATTTTCATTGAGAATTGATGGCTTATTGATAACGTTTCGCGAAAAATGAATGAAAAACGGTTCCTGAGCTCATGGGGTGTGTTTTATTTGCACTCGTGAGACAGTCAATAAGACTATATGTTCCCCAACAATAGCATCGTCACACAAAGCAAGTGCGAGTTGATTGGAAAAATGTAATTTCCTTTTAACAGATCACTGCGGAATTTGTTCTGCCTCTTCACCTTCAATTATTTTTCCTGCCGTCAACTGGTTGCAAAAAAAAAGAGAGAAAAGAATTTGATTACAATGAACTACAAATCCTTTCACAGTTCTGGCACAGCATTGACAATTGTACATGTGGCATGTTAAAAAACGAAGAGATGAAGCTTTCTGATAACGCATTGCTCGTGGTCCTGCTGAACCATTCGCATTCAACCCCTCGCACCATCACACAAACCATATGCAAAAAAGTGCGCAGGATAAGTAAAACAAAAATGAAGAAAAACCAACAAACACATGAAAATGTTTTCATCTCATATCCAATTGCATATAAGCTGTACAAGGATATCGTATATTGAAAGGACCCCATATATCGACTCTCAATGCCATGGCAAATGTCTGTAGCGTATCACAAATAACTAGACCTGTGCCTTATTTCCAAAAAGGTAGATTAATTCCAGAGAAGCCGCGCAACAAAAACCCTGGCTGCCACCACAGTGTGATTGCGCGTTGTCGATGGCGGTAGCGAATGAAATCGAAAAAAATATTCAAATAAAGGATTCCAGAGAAAAAAAGATTTCATTGGCCACAAAAAAAGATGTTTGATTTAAATTTTTTTAGTTCCGCTACTTCATTCTAGACCTAATCGACAGCGCGACAGGCGACACAACCCGGCGGGCATCAGCACTCAGCAGTGTTAAGGGATGAGGATTAGATTGATATTGGTTAAGGATTATTCTGTCTCTGGGGATCGATGTGAATGGGGAACAAATCCAGTTTAGTGTGTTTTCCTTCATTATCTTCCTTTTTTTTGTTCACTCGAACAACAAAACATGTTCAACAAAATTGGTAACGAAACTCAACGAGACAGAGAAAATGAATGTTTGGGATTACCACCCTTGGCTTAGATTGAAAGTCTTGGAACAGCATGTCTCCAAGAGAGAATTGCTCTACTTTTCTGGTAACAACTTCTTAACTCCGTCGTTAGTCAAAAGGTAGTTAGTTTAAAGCTTCTCAAGTAACTGGCTTTAACACGAACAATATGTGCTCCCGATAACAAAACCACGCAATTCATTTGTATAATTTAAATTCACCGCACTTCCTGTCAGCTGGTTGAAAATGTCATTTGTCTTTTTGTGATACTTATTTCTTTGTCGACAAGTACGAAAAACTTGCAGGCTTATTGTCATCTTCGTCCATGTCCCTCTGGGTCGGAAATTCTTATCTACCCCACGTTGCCTTCAGAGTAAATCGTAAATTTCTAGAATATTTTATTGCCCAGCATAGAAATGTTTGTAGAAACCAAATGAAAACATCTTCCCAAACTGCGAGAAGCAGCGCGTAACAAATCACCAAAAACAGGCCCAGATTGTTTGCCAAAAGATAACTTCTCTGTCGAAGCAGCCCGGAGTCAGTAGCAGCGGTAGCAAACATGATAAAATAAAAAACTACCATCATCCACGCCTCACCCATTCCAAAGTTGAAAACAACTATTTTAAGGAACAGCAACATCCCCTGCGAGGAAGGACGCAATATGAAGTGAAAAATAGAATTTGTTAGTTGGAAGTTGGAACCATCGGAACTCCTGGTTTCACAGGGCCAGCGTATACAACTGGCCCTCATAAGGACTCTCTAAGTAAAACTTTATCATTCTACTCACGTTCCACAAAGTGGATATTGATATTTTGCCTTAAATTTGATATTTATGTACCGTCTGGGGATGGGGGTGAGTGCAAATTACGTGCGACAATACGCCACAAATTGGTATGCGAAGCAAAATGTAAAACAGGCCAGCCCTTCAGTTTTGAATTGTAAAAAATTTTTAGCAAAAGTTATTCTTCACAATCAATGAACCAAAGCCAAGCGACAAAGTAGTGGAGTCCTGGAAAATTGAAAACTTTTCATTACGTGTTTGTGTTTTTTTTTGGAGGGGAAGGATTTGAAATGTGTGAAGGTTTTCTTTTTCTGAGAAGAAAAGAGGAAAATTTTTTGATATTGACACACATGGTGTCTTGTTTGAGGTTGGCTTTTTTTATTTTATTTTGGCGGGCAAATTCGTTTGACTGCCGCACGCGGTCGTAAATCACGCGTGACACCAAAATCGTTGGGTGATGGGCTCGAATGTAGATTTTGAGTGAATTATGTTGCATTTAAGTGGGTGTAAGAAGATTTGCGGAGTTATCCTGCGAAGCTTAAGGTACATATTGCTTGAAGTTTGAATGAACGAGATTTTGATGGACGATATTTGAAATATTAATGCTTTCAAGTTGATCCAAATCATTGTTAGGTACACATGTAATGATTTGAAGAAAGAGGAGGCAAATAAAAATGCCAATGAAGACTCTAAGAAAATTATCGTTGAATTATGCAGAGATGGCTTATTCTGTTCGTATGAATTTATGATGTTAACTGTGTTATCGTATTCTTCATCATTGACTTACGATATCAACACACCCCTATATTCTTTTTTGATTAATGACAATGCTGTATTCAAACTTTAGTTCTTTTACAACAAAAAACTGTTTTTTTTGGGGCGTAATTATTTTACATTTTTAATTATGGTACCCGTGGCGTGATGGTTAGCATGTCCACCTGCTAACCCAGAGGTAGGTTCGAATCCCAGCAGAGGCAAAAATGTTTTTTCACGGGTATCGCCTTTTGCGAGGAATTGACAAGTCCTCCGTTAGTAAATTCACTGCCATGAAAAGCACAAGCGAAAATTGTAGGTCCCCTCCATTCCCTCACAAAGTATGGTTGTTCCTCGCTCTGCTTCGCCACCCTATTTATTTATTTAATTTATAATTATTTTTACGCAGTGAACGTACTTCGACCTGCCAAAGATGTAGGCTGCAATTTGGATCCAAATGGTCTGACGAACAAAGATATTTACTGTTTCCAAGCCTAGAAGTGGTTTCAAAAATGAGCTTCATATTGGTCTAAGTAACGCAAGTCGTTCTCTTGATCTTAGCTCACTCTTACCTAACTAACCATGAAGCATATCATGTCATTCAATGAAAGAAGTCATACATTTTGTTGAGCGAAGACATTACGAAAAACCAGAACGTCTTAAACAAGAATATAAAGGAGATATAGAATGCTTTCTGTTAGTATTCTTCAAGTAACTATTGGATGATTTGGCGTTTTATGTCTAAATATTCGCCCTTGGATAGGAGGAGCTTGGGATTGGGAGCGCCTCATTCAGTCCATTAAGAGGAACTTTGATTTCGTTCTTAAAGTAGTAGTTTCTAGGGAAGATGTTTAAGTTACGCCTTCATGGAAGCTCAAGTTCAAATAAATAGACTGTTCAGTGTTCACCTTGTCGATCGAGAAGACCCCAAAAGTTTCCTGTATTTTCATTTCAAAAATATTCAGTTAGCACTCCACGCGTCGAATGAAATTCCGTTCGGCTACTGATATTACTCGATCACTCGATAACATGAGCGGTAATACCAAATTCACTTTAATCCGTCACGAGTTATTCGATAACGTGTGCCGTAATTCGGCCCCTGATTCCTACTTTTTCGAAAATATTTGAGACAATCTAAACGTTTGAAAAAGCCATTCTGAAAAAGGTCACGTGTTTGCTTATACATAGATACATTTTTGCTAAGAATTTTTGTTCTTTTAAGAATAAAGTTGAACTAAATACTTCATTTGAGCCATATTCTCATTTTAATTGCAGGAACATGTGCTTTGCTACAAACTTTCCCATTAATACCATATGGACCACATGTACGTCTTCTACCATTTGTTTCACTTGATCTATTCACTCCATATGCCCGTTTGCCCATAAATTTAAAGCCCTTAAAGGTTTAAAAACCATTTTATTTTTTTCTGGCGCAATTAAAAATGAGAATCCTTAATTCCCAAACTTTCTCTCAATTTGCATGACGACTTAGCAAAATAAAAAGAAGTCTTACTGCCTAACTGCCTATTCCGATATTACTGAAACCCGACGAAGGGCAATAAATTCCACAAGCTACCATCGAAATTAACCATCAATTCCGCCAAATATCTACAACTTAATTACTCCTTTGCAACATTAATTACTGTACCAAGTAAAACATTTCTCTTCCTATTATTTCGTTTGTAACTTCCTCTCAATGGCAGAGTAATTTGCAACTCAACTTTTCCTTTCAAAAGCCGTTAACTTTACCCCGGACAAAAAAAAAGAAATAACAGACAAGTATAATGTAAGAAAACATTAAATACTATTCATTTGAAAATTAAGAATAAAATCAAATATTATCTCCGAAACACAAAATCCTTTATTAACTTCCATTAAAGGCGAAACTCTCAACCAAGACTGATGAAAACAGCGAAAAGGATTAAACCCTCCAAAAACAAAAAGGGTTGCAAACCATAAACATTTATTAATAATTTATCTTGAGGATATTTTTGTATGGTTGGGGGATATCCTGGCGCCAAACAAACAGGATGTCGATATCTCATCTTCCATCTCAATTTGGATTCATTGTCAAACGGCTACGTTGCAAAATTAGCCATTACAAGGATTTCTCGTAATCGCGAATGAATTGAGCCGGCTTTGTTCTTTTTTAAACTCAAATCAGATTATTAACTCTGTCAACCCCATTTGCCACTATCATCAAGGGATTATGGGAAATAAAGAAGAAAAAAAAAGAAACAAAAAACATCAAAGTTCCTGACAATAATCGTCCATGATTGTCTCAGCGACAGGCATCCTCGATGAGTTTTATTTTCGGATAATTGGTAATTTGCTGACGTTATTTTATTTTTTATCCTGGCCATGGCTTCTTAAAATCACGTTGATTCATCGAAATCGTAACAGGTATTTAGTTTTTTTTTTCTTCTGGTAGCAAAGGTATCGTGTGGCGTTGAAATTCATATCCCGTGAAATCCTGTTGATCCTTTTTTCTTTCTTGTTGTCCTCTTTCCATTAAAATTCAATTCACAATCTAATTACACGGAAACTTCAAATGGCTTTTTTTTTATTGCGTAACCTTTAGGATTATATTATTCGACGGTTTACCAAAATATAAAAATCATCCCCTTGCGAGTGGGTGTTCGTTCAAACCGCTCCATCATATCGAAGTGCTTCCGACCCCTAGGGTGAGGTTGATACCCGTAATAAATGCAAGCACAAATAAAATTCCAACCTTTAAGCGGTTCGTGAGGCGGGGAAGAGTCAGCGTTTCGGTGATGGTGAGTGTTTTTTTTTAACCTTTTTCTGATAACGTAAGGACTTGTAAGGTCGCTTGTGAAAAAGTGCGCAAACACTAATAAATTTCATGTCGAGTTTCTGAAAGTTCAACTGTCGCGGCTTTTGGAAGAAGTTCTTTTTTTTCTCTGGGAGGCCTTATCCTCGTTATCGTTGGTAGTTTTTGTTTTGTCTGAAATGCAACCCCTTTTTATGAGTGTTCACATTCAAAACCATTGGCTTGAAAAAGTACGTAAATCTAATGAAATATCGTGAGCGTTATTGCAATGATTTCATCGCAGAGAGTTATCCTTGGTTTCGTTTTGAATTTGGCATTCAACTGTGAATGGCTGGAGATTAAAGAGTTAAATGAAGTCATTGTTGACATTCAAGCAGGACTTGATTAATCTTTCACCACTGGGGACCTTATAATGACTGTTTGAAGGGCTAGATAAAAGTAATATTTTGTACAAAAGGTCGGTCGCCGGGATAGAACTCATTTCTTTTTGGTTTGAAAACGCTTTTAAGCGGTATTTTTTTACTATCTTGACCTACTGAAGTTTCATAGTTTCCCATTTATTCGCTTCTGAGCTAAAGATTGGTTGTTGTATCTATGGTTTCCTTAGTTGGACTTTCAGTAGGATGAAATAAAAATCGGCAGAAGAGAAAAAAGTTTGTAAAAACGGCTTTAAAAGACTGTAAAAGCAAAACCGTTGTCATCAACACAAAAAGAATGAATAACTTGGCCATTTTACAAAAAAGGATGATTGATTGTCGTATATCCCTTGGTATAGCTCATTAAGCACTTAGTCTACTGCTTTTTTCCTGATTGCATATGCTGAGAGCCCCGTTTAACATAAGTACGATAAAGAACTTTAGTAGCACAGTTTGTAAAAATCACAGTCTTATACATAAATAATAAAATCAGGCCTATTTTGTAAAATTTTGAAACTATTTATAAATAATAATAAATGATGAATGGTTTCCTGAAAGATTAAATCGATGCGACTAAGTTCTAGGATGAAGACTTAACGCCCAATTGATCTCTTAGTTTTCATTGTTGCGTTGAATAATTTTACGTCAGCCTTTAGCCCTGTTCACACTACTTGTACAATTAGTTGGACAGACATCGTTTGATGGAAGTTGGATGGTCGGATGTATTTTGCGTTCGCACTTATCAAGCTTGTAGTCCAACTTTATGTCAAGTACACTTCCACTCAATCCAACTTCTAAGATTTCAAAAATATTTGAAAACCATTCTACAAGTTGGACAAGAGGTCGTCTGAAGAGTTCACACTATCAAGCATTGGTCGTTCAAGCCTAAGTCTGTCCAACTAATTGTACAGTGTGAACAGGGCTAAAGGCTGACGTAAAATTATTCAAAGCAAAAATGAAAACTAAGAGATCAATTCGGCGTCTTGAATTAAGAATGAGTTAATCATCCCAGTCTTGCTTTACGACGCTGAAGCTTTTACCTTATCGAGAGCACATGACGAAAACCTTGGTCGTTTCGAAAGAAAAATAATGCGAATGATCTTTGGTTCCGTATGGGAAGAAAATGTGTGGCAAAGAAGATGCAACAACGAGCTGTATGAGCGATTTTAGAAGAGTACGCATAGCTAGGCTACGATGGCAGGGCCATGATGGACATCAAAACTCCTGGTACGGATTTTCGAAAGCACATTGCAGGAAAACCGCGGAAGGAGAAGATCTCGTCTTAGGTGGTGCAATCAAGTGGAAGAAGACCTCAACCGACTAAAAGTACAAAACTGGTGAGAGCTCGCTCGTAATCGAAATTATTGACGAAAGATGTTGGTTGAAGCTCAGGTTGACCCAGAACCCAGAAGGTGCATGTATAGAGTAATGCTACGTGGAATATCGGGGATCGAATCCCAGAACCATAAACTCGTTTTCCCACATTTATCACCTTTTAAAATTAACAAGTTCTCCGGGAAAACACTGCCATGAAGAGCGTTGAGGCTCAGCTTTGCTCCTCGGAATCTGCTTAAAATTGTATCACTGGGACCCAAGGATTCCCCAGCTTTGTACCGCTACCCTTTATTTATATTTTTACTTACCACTTTTTGTCTACTGTTTCGACAGAAGCAGAATTATTCCAGTAGGTTGTCACAGGTGCATTCGACAAATTATTTGTACAACATTTTAAACCAGCTTTACACAATCCACTTCAAGAAAAACCCCTTGAATATTCAGCATAGTCAAGATGAAAAACGTTCTCTAAACATTTTGACATTTTTCGCAAAATTAAATTACTCTCAACAAATCTCAACTCTGAAAATGCCATCTGTATAGACAAACGTTATTCCAAAACCTCTTTCCCCTCAAACGTCCTTCGGGAATTCATCTACCAAATCATCTCACAAAAACCAAAACTCCAAAATCCACTTACAACACGAACGAGTTCTTTCCTATACCCATCGTTGATTTCATGAGGTAAGCAGCCACTTTATGTGTAGGAAAATGTTAAACGTTCATATAGCTCCACAATCGTAAGTAAATATATGGCTTCACTTATTATCCTTAACGTCTTACAAATGGGGAAACATGAAGAAGGATGCACGACGCCATCAAGCCAGCTACAGGGGGGTTTTTACTCCTTATTCCTTAAGACGCCTCAGCTTTCGTTTTCCTTGTTTTGTGGGGGTGTCTATTAAAATGCAAGATGATAGCCTTAAAGAACATCATGGCAGTACAACAACACCGCGACCCTTAGGAGTTAAGAGTTACAATACGGCAAGGAGCTGATGTTGATCGTATATGCAAAGTGGATTTATTGAGTCAAAATGGAAAATTTACACACATTTTTTTTTTAAGGGACTAAGAATAACTCTGTTCGGATTGGAAATGTAAATTATGTGCCAAGGTGGTGGGGAGTGATTGGTTAAATGTTTTTAGGGAGTTTAAAGTTAAAGAAGAAGTGGTGACGAAATTTACCCTTGAGCAGTCAGATTTACATTGACCAGTTCAACGTTTTGTTAAAAAAGTTTATCGAACATGACTTTGTTTGACGAGATCTTGTCCTATTCCGGCACCGTTATCTTCTCAAATAATTTCGAGTTCATTTCCGAACGGAAGAAGTGTCACACTTTTACGTATTCACATGTGGATTCATAATAATGTAAAATCCATTCGCCTTCCACCCTCAATCAATCCGACACACAATGCCAAGTTGACCCAAAAGTTTTCACCCAAGAATAGACTTCTAATCACAGAATACCCATCAGCAATGTCCTGTCTTTAGTCAAACACACACATCATCTGTATGCATGCGGATGTTCAAAAGTTGGAAAGTTTACACAATGGGTGTAAACTTTGACACATTCAGTTGACACCACCCGAAGACAGCTTTTGACAATGAAAAGACATTTTCCTTGGGAGGAACAACTTTAGCTTTATGGTTGCATAAAACTACTGCCAAACCGACAATGAGAATGAGAACTTCTGGAGTACTTCTTTGGTGTCATTGATATTTCTTGATACTGACAAAGAAGTGAGAGAGGATATAAACACACAGTGACATTAAATCAAGGCAATCGATAAATCAGTCCCTGGGATGCGCATCGCAAGACTTGCAAGGAATGTGTCAGCATCTCGCAGTAAATTGACTTAAATTGGCAATTCAGCCGTTCAGTGTAGTGATGGTGATGGCGCCTCTGTCTTAGACTTTCTCCAGCTTCTAAAAATATTCCTGGGAGGAACCTTTGAACCCCATCCATTATCGCACGACAACGTTTGTGTCGCGCACGCATACAACAAAATGGAATGTGTATTAATGCGCGCCCTAAGTGTTTTATGACAAAAACAAGACTGCAGTGTCAGGATCTTAATAAATATTTATGGCGTGTGGAATGCGTAAACAAGTAAGATTGCCTCACCGCAGATAAAAACCATCCAGCTTTAGGCTTGCCCTGTTTTGCAGAGACAAAGAAAGTCCATCCGTTGTGCACCATTTCTCTGGCATAGAAATGGTCACTTTCTGTGGCTTCTATGTTAATTGTTAGACTTTATGGAACGCATGTGGTGCTGCCACCAGTTAATGATGGAGCACACTTAGAGGCGGCTTAATTGCCATCAGCAGGCTTCGTGTATGACAACTGGCGTGGACACTTGATGCGCCCTTAATTACTCCAAAGATCTGTGGAGTGTGGCTCGCGCTGAGGCTAATTAACCCCGGAGTCGGATAGAGTGTATGCTGTGTCGAGTACCATAAAAAGTCGGGTGGGTCAAGTTTTGTTCGGTGCGCTGTGTTTTGCACTTGAGTGCGTTTAAGATGGAAGATGATGAGACGGGGACCATCTGGCTTTTTGGTGATGTGTTTTTTTTTAACTTTAAACTTTAACTTTTAACTTTTTTTGGGGTGATGAGTTCTTATAGGACGAGGTTGGTTTTGTACGATGTACGACAATGGAGGCGGATGTTGTGGGGTCTTGCACCATACACATGTTAGAGGATGATGATGCTAATGGGAGCACTGTTGCATGTTGTTTAATGGAGATTTAAATCATTTGCTTGATGATCTTAAGTCAGGAGGTCAATTGATGTTTTGGTGTTGCGGAATGTGACAAGTCATGCAAAACGTTCATGTGAACGTATTATGGTTAAGTATTTTTTTGCAGTTAATGTCGAGAGATTTTCTAAATTTGGGAAATTATAGCGCGGTAATTATAAAGTCCAGGGAAGCTTAAGGGCTTCCTTGTCATGGCAGCGTCTTTTGGCTCTTCTCCGAACATCCAAAGCTATAACAAATAGAAGGTTTCTATCTGGTAGTAGCTACAATGGACCGGTATTTAGGTCTGAGTGCTCCAGCTGTTATTTTCAAAACATCCAACAGAAAGAAAAAGCCCTTAAAGAGTGAATCCAATGAGCTGATTCTTTTCTGCGTGAGCCATCTTTGAAAAGGTGGCCATACTAGTGGAACTCCCAAGTGTTTTATGTTTTGCTCACTTGAATGGTCACCAGATTTCACTCTTTGGGTTCTTGCTTTTCAATATGACCTGAACCAATCGCTTATTGTAAAACCTCGGAATCCAGCACCTATAAGGCTATATAGAACCGAGTATACAAACGATTGATAAATGTTCAACAAAGTCCAGACTTAAGTCAAAATAGACGTTTACAGCAGTGAAGGAAATGAATCCCTAACTCATTTCCATTTAAATTGAGATTGAAATGATACTGGAAGAGCTTGAGGCTTTCAACTGGACAAGCTTGAGGCTGTCAATGAGCAGCACCAACTTTTGCTTTTGCAGAATTTTTTTCAATTACGGGGTGATAGAGGAAATTTACCAAAGCTAGAGCTTAAATCAAGTGGTATAAACTGGACAGAGAAAAAGGAGAGCAGTTCGTTCCAAATATGGAAATTTATCAAAGGATTATAATTAACACAATCCCTATACCCAAAGACAAAGGCAAAGTCGCTTTCCGTTGTCTGTCTGTGTGCTTAGATCCATGAGACTACGCAACGGATTTTGATGCGGTTTCTTTTTTGACTGACAAAGTGATCCAGGGGAAAGGCTCATACGAAATCCCAATATTTTCACTTGAACGAGATCGGAAATGGTAACATAGACAGAAAATTAGAAACTGCTTTAGCGATTTCAAAATTCTTTCACTGTTGGAATGCTCTTGATACCCATAATCCCACGGGAAAGGGAACGGGAACAAGCACGGAAAATTAGAAACAACTGGACCGATTTGAAAAATTCTTTCGCTGTAAAAATGCTTGAATGCTATATTTTCAAAAGCAACAAGGACCATACCAAATTTTGATTAAATATCACAAAACAAAATGATGTTTTTATTTTGGACAGAGGATTCAGAGACCCAATCCCACATCTGGAATCTCAAGGATATAAGGCTAACATGCCTGAGTCTGTTGCTGAAGGTAACTTTCAACTTACCACAGCGCAGGCTAATAGATCCAGGTGTGTAACTATGGCCAGATGGGTCGTTGAAGTCGTGAACGGACGATTTAAAAGGTATTTTAAACTATTTCGACAAAATTTTTTCAATCTAGCTGCTGGTCATTTGATGGACGACTTCAAAGTTGCAACTGCACTTCTTAATAAGTTTCATCCAACCACTGAAGACAGTGCTGATGCGAACGTTCTGCTAGAACTGGCTTTAAATCGTTTGAATTCTCCAAATTATTTAGGTGCGTTTGTAAGAGAAAATAATCTTAACAGAACCAGAGCCATGTTCAGCATCGATGGCAATATCCGGAATTTAAGTAATTTCCCACAACTCACTATTCAAGAACTTCGTATGATATCATTGGAGAATTACCAAATTAACCAGGCTTGATCCTACTGTGGTGAACATTTAAAAGACCAGGGAACCTAAACCTATACAATAGAAGTCTGCGAAGATAGGATGCGAATTACCTCTACTGCTCTTCATAGTCTTATAGGCAACAATAACTTTTTATTGCGAGGGCGAATCAAATCCAGACATGTAAGTAGAAAAGTGTATCTCACTTACATCTTGGTGAATAGCGATGCAAACGCAGCACATAGTTCGAACGCAATAAAAGCTTACTATTGTAACTGTCTCGTTGGAATGAGGACTATTGGCTGTTGCGCTCCTGTCATGAACATTTTATGGTATTTGGGTTACGCAAGAGACCAGGAAGCAATAAATATGGCACCAGCTTTGTTTTTGGATGGTATTTTGATAGATCTAAGCTAAGATTAATTTTTTATTTTTTTTTCATTTTTAGCATTAATATGTATTTTGCTTTTATGTTTTGTAAAAAATAGAGTAGGTACTGCGAAAAATTCAATGAAAAAAGGCATTTGCTGTGGAACATATTTTTTGTTTAATTTTTTTTAGGAATTGTTTATAATGTACGTGATATGCTTTATGTATAATAGCTTAATTATATATCAAATTAAAGCTTACAAATTAAGGATTAAAGTGGTGCAAAAAAAAAATGTAGGTCATCACTGATTTTTTCGAGATATTGGCTGGCAAACGTCAACGAAAATGTTTCTATTCAAACAACTTTTAGGTCTGTTTTTTTCGAAATAAAAGGCATTTCAAAAAATGTATTTAATATGAAATGAAAGATATTTTTATGATCTTTCATATGATATCTAAATCATTGTCCTACGTGCTATACTTTTCGAGATATACGTAATTATTTGCAGAAATGTCAGATTTTTCCCATTTCCGGCGCTCAACTTCAAGTCTAATTATCTCAAAACCACCAAGACCGAATTCAAAAATATTTGGCAGACTGATTGGGCTGAACGTAAGCTTTCATTTGGTACTAGTCTCATAGGTGTACGCTCTGGGCCCAGGCTCCATAGAAATATGCACCACCTCCTTTGTTTGAAGAACGCTTTTGAATTAGTTAGACCCGAACAACGCAAGTAGAGTAAAGGCCCCGACCCATAGAATCAGTTGCGTCCGTTCGCTGCCGGATTCACCTGACAGCTGTGAGTTTTACCGTACACAACGGATTGGGGTGACCCATAGAATCCGTTGCGGTGTCTCAACTCAACAAGACCACTCATGTTAGCAGAAGAGAAAATTTCAAATTGGTTCTTACTGCGCATGTCTCTCTTCTGCCGAACGCAAAAAGTTAAAAGTTGGGCTACTTTTTGCGTTGCGTCCGTTGCATCCGATGCTTATGGGTCACCTGGGCACCTCTCATAAGATCGTGTGTATTTAATCGAGCTGTCAGGTGAATCCGATAGCGAACGGACGCAACGGATTCTATGGGTTGAGGCCTTAAGGTAGTTATAATATTATATAAGGCAAAGGCATTGGGATTTCCTCAATTCAATTTCGAAAGGTTTTGTTCAATCCTTTCAGTGGTTTGCCTGGCGTTCCACAAGAAAGTCACATTGGTCCATTGCTTTGTTGCAATAGTTTCGCAGTTTTTTGCATTTCATAAAGAAACATTAAAATATTTTATGAACATTCATAAATATGGAAAAAAATGTTTCAGGTCACAATTTATAGGAAAAACATATCAACAGTTTTGTTATATAATGTTCTAAGAACGGACTTTTTTTCCGTCGGAGGTTTTTAAAACACCAACCGACCTTGCGACGGTTAAGGTCCTGTGAAAGCTGTCTGAGATTCTTACTTAGCAAGTTCATCGGCAATCTCATTTCCAGTTATGACGTGATGGCCGGGAACCCAAATGAGACTCAAAGAATTTAATATTCCGATCGCATTCAGAGAGCTCTTGCATTCCAGGATCGCTTTCGCAGTGGTTAGAGGATTGAGAAGGGCCTTAAGCACAGCTTAGCTGTCACTGCAAAAAGAGATACTTCTTCTTTATAGCCATTTGGATAGCATACGCCTCCGATTGGAAAACGGATGCGTATGATAATAAAGAGGCGTACAGTCGTAAGTCGTTGTTTTCCACAAAGGCACCAACGCTAGACCCCAAGTCGGGTCTGGACCAATCTGTGAAGATTCGATAACAGTTCGTTCCAGGCTCAGATTCTGGAGCGAACCACTCCTGAACCGAAGGAAAATTGACTAAGTATTTTTGACGCAATTTGAGCCTTGGGATCATCGTGTCAGACGGCATATCCATTACACGTGAGTCAAAAGATATGCTGCTTACAAGTTCCTCAAAACTCCAGTGCAAATTGTGCCAGAGACCACATCTCTTTAAGCGAGAAATTGTATTGAGAGTACACCACATGATACACCCCTTGATACGGGGAGAAAGATTCAGCAGTGCATCAAAAGCAGCTTCCGGTGTTCTTGGAAAGACCCCAAGAAAATTTGCTTTAAGAACGGTCTCAGTTTGAACCCTTTCAAGTGCCATAGTATGTCAAAAGGATTAATTTCGAGTTATTCAGTAACCTTTAAGTATGAACTTTAAATTTATTTAGGACATTGATTCCATTACAAGGCAAGGCAAATTCTATGCTTGGCTTTATTAAGAGATTTGCAAGAGAGTTTAACGACCCTTATGTTACAATTTCTTTCGTTAATAGATCTCCAATTGTGGCAGCAGAACACAGATTTTTACATTTTCCCTTAAAGGTCCTCCCTGGGAAGATTCTTTTATCTTTCGCATATAAAAATCGTATTCGACTTTCAATCTTAAATCACTTGCTCAAGGACGAATCAGCAATGACTTAGTATTTTTTCTTAACTAATAACAGGTTCAGCTGATGCTACTGACTTACTCTTCGTTAAAGGATTCAACTATCGCTTTAGAATATCAGTTTTCACCAACTACGTAATTTAGAGTTTCTTTTACATTGCTCACACCACAGAACAAACTACGGCATGCATGAGACGTTAAACTCGTATGAATAGGTTAATAATAGGTGCCTTAGTGATGAAGAGCGTTGATAAGAGCTTGTTCTCACTACAGCAAGAAACGCAAAGAATACACTTTTCCACTAAACCTAAGGATATTGTTGGCTATTCTTCAATTTCTGTTTTGGTTACTGATCTCCCCCACCAGTGGTAAGAGGTATTAGTTCTAAAGAAGAACTTCGCACGCAATGAACACGTAACGTCATACTTGGAGTTGGAGATTGTCTAGTGATTCGTCTGAAATATCTTCAATCGTCAGAGTGAAACACTATGGTTCACTAGGTACGATATAACTCGTGTTTTTCTTGTTATCAAATACAAAAAATCTTTGTTATGTTACCGTGATCGAACAAATTTTTATAAAATTTCTTTAATAAAGGAAATGGAAATGTACGCTTATTTTATTAATGATTGGTGGTACTTGTTCCCCCATTTGTCCTAAAGATCAAGTATCGCTCAGATATGGGGGTTTTGTATATTTTTTTGGTTTTCGGAACAACTCATAAAATCCGTACTCTCTTGGGTTATTTTTGGGTCCTTCCCACTGTGTTTCCTTATACAACTAACCCTCCGACACTGATAGAAATTAAATTAAGTTACTGAGTCCTGACTCCTGAGGGAGTATTTTCACCACGCAGTTCCATGCTTATCCATATAATCCTACTCAATTCTGTAGGATGATTTTTCCTTTGCTACTTTTACTTTAAAATAGTTTCTTTGTTTGGCTCTGCCAAATATTCAAGTTCAGAATTGCTATTGAAAGGCGCTTCATCATCATTTATTCCTTGAACTCAATCTGCAAGATCATAAATAAACATTTGACAAAAAGTCATGCAACCACTTTAACAGTTTGGTATAATCCACTCGTGCGAAGCGACGCGACGTTCGCCCCAACTTCAAATACATAAGTGTCTTCAACCACAAATCCTCTGTCTCTCTGTTGACTCTTGTGTTCGCATTTAAATGCGCAACCGCGCACATAACTCTTTCGACTTCATTTTGATTAATTTGTCAGATTGTAAAAATTAATTTAAGTGCGATTTTCACCCGACCGCCGCGCCGCGCCGCAGTGAGGACCTCACTCCGTCACTCGTCAGAAGTGAGAAAACTTCCATTTAATTAGCCCATACTTCTGTCCAGCTAATTATCTCGAATTTATAAACAAAGATTAGAGTCTAAGAGTTGACATAAATCGTGGGCTGACTAATTATACGAACTATTGTCGTTCCGTTAGTTGACCCACTAGGCTATAAAGCCACCTCTTGTACGCACTCTCGAAGCTGCTGCCATGTTTCGTTTCGTGACATCGACAGTTATTGGCATGCGGCCACCACAATGCAGCCGTATAGCCGTATAGCCACCCAAATGTCTTTTCGCAATCAGACACTGCCAACGTTTGCGGTCCAAGCTTCTATAGATTGTCAGCCAATTGAGTTGACTGTGATACGCTCGGTTGGTGGCATGATGATAGCGAGTGGATGTGGCGGCGGCAAATGTAGCGCGTGTGGGCGACATGTATTTGCGACAGTTCGCGTACACAAGTTGTGCGATATCTTTTTGCTTGGTTCCTTAGTTGCCTAAGTATTGCCCTATGTGCGCAAAGGTATCGCGCACTCTATCGAAGGTAAACATTGAAATTAGCCACCACTGAGAACACCGAGACCACATGCAAAGTAATTGCTGGTGGTTTTGATTGAGCTGACGACTAGACGTGGGTAGAAGTGTAGTAGGCATCGTGTGCAATTGATCTTTGGGGTTATAGGGATTGTACATTTAAATGCGTGAAATTGTTTAATAATGGTTTTTGCATTGTGTCCCCAGTGTGGAGGTAGGTACTTGGAACTGTTTGTTCAGGAGGCAATTTTCTTTAATTGGGGTTTTATTTGTGGTGAACTTTCTTTTGAATTGAGTTTGATAGAGAAAACCTTTGCTATAGATGCGGTTATACACACCCTTACACCCTGTAACTTGAACATTTCCATGACAACAATTGTTCCACCACTAATTGCTCCCAAAGTTTTCTATTGGTACTTTTTTTGAAACCTCAATCTTTGATCTAATGTCTATGCCCCACCCCCTGCATCTGCCTTGCGCCCTTCTTCTCATTAATTGATTTATAAAACTTCAAATTAATTTTACCGCTAAACAACAAAGTGCAAAAATGTCTCTCCGGAAGGTGGTGGAAATTAATTATTACACCGAAACCGCCCAAAGGATTGTAATGCCATGATGTCGATGTCATTAAAATCACAGTAGATACAACCATCATAGCCACTGGGAATCAAATTAACGCGCGCTTAACTTAAACCAAACACCACCGGTGCGGTTATATTATCATCAGGACAATGAAAGGATTCACGTTCCACTTCTCTTCTCTCCCAGTGGGAGATGTCACTAGCGGAAGGCTTTAATTACACTCAATTACAGGATTTCAAAGCAAAATCTGATTCGGATCCTTTTTCCATGCTAGACGGTAGATTCCTTCGATATTCTTTCTCTCTCCCTCTCTATCTCTCATCCCCTGGCAATGGCAACAGGTAATTTAACAAATTTTATGCAAATTGCAAACGGAAACGGAATCCCCATCAAACGTCCCAAAGGATGCGAGGACTTAGGCAACAGTATCTATTCTATTTCACCGTATTGCATGTTAGTTAAATTATTATAGTAAATTAATTTGCGTGTTCTCTCTTCCTCTCTCTCCTACTCTTTTATCCAACACTCGAGCAGTATGGGCGACATAAAAGGATCATAATTTCAATGTGCGACCGTTTGATGAGGCATATCGCAGAGGACGAGTTAATGGTATCCTTTTGAACGTTCGAAAGTTTGTGGTGTTGCAACTGCTTTTGTGGTATTTAATCCTTTTTTGGGGAACGTGTAACGAAATTAATTAATGCGACACAGGCCGGATTTATGTGATATTATATTGTTTTGGGTTGTATGCCCTGCGCATATAGTGACAGTGATTCTGACTTTTTAGTTCGAATTTATAATGATAAGAAGAGACAGGGATATTCACCGTGATGAAGGGTGTGGGAATGGTTGATTTTGTTATGGCAAGCATTGTAGACTTTGAGAGTGTGAACCGGTTCCGAAAGTTGATACCATTGTTGTTCTCTGGGGATGTTTTAAATTTTGTTTTTAATTGAAGGATTTGGTCAGCAGCGTTGACAAATTTAGAAAGACGTGTGACCGACGACGCCGACGCGACTGTCGGATAGTTAGTGATACAAACTTTGTTCACCCACATGGTCTGAGGGAAATCATTGAAGCAAACTCAACACAAGAGTTTTCATTTCAACGTGCCATTTGTTGTTGTTGTGAAAGTGCACCTACATTATTACCTGAAGCTTTAACTTTTTACAGATTTTTATCATCGAATCGCTGGCTGAATTGTGACTTTTAACTTAGTTTCATTTGAAAAGTTATTAGTTTTACTGTGCTCTGTTCTTCGTTCTAAGGATCGAATTTGCTCCAAAGATACGATGCATATTAAGACTGTGAAACTAAAGCGGAGGATCGAATTGATGACTAGGTTATTAAGGTTGAGAACTCTCCCTGAATCATTTGGAGTCCTGATTGAACTTTTGGATGCTGTGCAGTGGAAGGTTACAGATGTCACCCACTTCGTCGATGAAGTATTCTCCCAGGGCTTCCTTGTAAGAGTAAAACCTGGAACCTCACGAAGGAAGTGAAATGATCCTTTTCCACTAGCTCTTCGTTCTGACATCCTTTACATAGGTCGGATATGATAATGCCCTTTCTTATCATGTGGGTACCTAATGAGTTGTGATTGTGACCCGTGAGAATGCCAATCAACGGAGGCAGCCTTTTAAGCTGGAGTAGCAATTCTGTTTTTTTCTCGGAAATGCCAGTTCATCCGGAATATTTCTAAGGATGATCACTTGTCACTTGGCGGCTTTTAGAAAGTTTCGTTGAATTCTGTTGCTTTTTGGCCTTTTGACTTTAGTACAGAGCTGTTCATCTCGCTGGAAACGAGTGATGAATTGGTTTTGGCTAGCTTATCTGATATTTCGTAACTAGTTATGTATACCGCAGAGTATTTAATGTCTTGGAAAAACCTGTCTCCTGGTCGTGGCGAGATAACTGAACTCAGCAGAAAATGTCTACGGCTAAGGCAAGAAGTGGAAAGAAGCAGAAGAAGGCAAAATGACAATAGCGAGCGGAACCTTAAAGAATTCAGGACAGTGTGCACCGAGGATTAAAGCGAGCCATCAACCTGGTCAAGAAACGCAAATGGGAAGAACTAAGCAAGAAACGAAAATGGAAAGATCGATGTCTGGGGACTAGGCTACAAGATGGTTATGCAAAAGTTTATAGTCCAGAAGCCCGTAGAAGGTCTTAGGCCTGCAAGCCCAGAAATGACAGAGAGTTTTTAATGCCTTGAAAAAAGCCTAAGTCTAATGGTGGTCGGAAGAGATAACTGAACTCAGCAGAAAATGTCTACGTCTAAGGCGAAAATTGGCAAGAGGTAGAAGAAGGCAAAATGGCAATAGTGAGCGGGACCTTGAAAAGCTCAGGACAGTGCACCTAGAATTAAGGAGAGCCATTAGCCTAAGCAAGAAACGAAAATGGAAAAATCTTTGACAAGATATCAACAGCGATCTCTGGGGATTAGAATACAAGAT
Organism: Melanostoma scalare; assembly: GCA_949752695.1. Lineage (NCBI taxonomy): Eukaryota > Metazoa > Arthropoda > Insecta > Diptera > Syrphidae > Melanostoma > Melanostoma scalare. Next base: position 182,292,156 of record OX456986.1, on the reverse strand, counting down.
CGCTATGCAAAAGTTAGTAGTCCAGAGGCCCGTAGAAGATCTTAGCTGTGAAAGGGTGAACCACATTGTGGACACACTGCTGCCATCTCACTGCTCCCAACTAGTCAGGCAATCCGACATCCCTAAGCTACTGCAGCAAAAATTGGAACTATTACAACCACGACTCATAGTCGCGATACAAAGAGTGGGTGACTTGTTTGAAAGATGGTATAGCTTCAGGATGGAACACTTAAGCAGCAATAAAAGAAGTAGTGAAAACTTTCAGAAATGCTCAGCAGCTAGAAAGTCGTGCCGCTGGTAACGCTGGATGGCCGAAAGGCTTTAGAATCATCCAGATGGTTAAATCGCTAAAGACAAGAAGATAATACGGATGTTAAAAGATTATATCTTATCTACAGAATCACCGAAGGGATGAGTCGAAAGGATATCACAGCTGAAGCACCACAGGGATCTATCATTGGACCAGGCCTGAAAGCACACAGAGAAAGCTGAACAAAATGATGCGAAGGGCAAATTTTTGGATGGAGGAACAAGGGCTATCTCTGGCTACTGAAAAAACTAAAGTTGTAATTCAAACAAAAACGAAGAATTTTCACGTTGAAACCGGGGTTATAAAGAGCAAAAACGTTGTAAGATACCTGGGAATAAAGCACGATACGAAACTGAGCTTTTGGTACCGGTTACGGACGGCTGCAAAGCGCGCATCTATAGGTTTTCTGACAATTGCATAGGTGGAACGAGAGAACGGAGATTTCTTGATGATAACTATTTCGCCACGGGCATCACGTGCTACTTGGCGAAAAACGTTCAACATATGTCAAAATAGTTGGAGAGAGTTGATACACATTTCAGGACACCGTACGCAATGGTGCACTCCTAAGGAGTGTAGTTTATAAAAAAGCTCAGAGAACCCAAGTAACTGAGTATCTCCACCAAAACTCATAATTATCAAAACTTTTAAAATGTCAAGCCTTGACCGTAAAGATGTGAAAGGACACAAAGATCAAAATTTAATAAAACTCTGTTTCTGTAAGTGAGGGAAAGACCTAGCGCAGAAAAGGGAAACTAATGTATTCAATTTGAGACCACTCTCAAGACCACTGCTCTTACAATGTAAAACAGCTCTAAATCATCCTTTAATGTCATTTGCTGTATACTTACCTATACGCTTTCGTCTTTTAGTCTGTCATCAATATTCAAAATCCACTCGAAGAGGCATTAAGAACTTTTTGCACAGTGTTTGTCTCTGAATTGAAAATTCAAAACTACTTCAAAGGTGATTCCATTATTCATTCATTCAACAAAGTGGTGTCCTTAAAGTCACAAAAATCCATTAATAAATCGCATTAAGTAGGTGATGCTGGATGGGTAGAGTTGTCAGAGTCATCCCTTCTTTTATACACAGAAAAACAAAACACTAACTTCCAACACACAATTGTCAAAAGAAATTTAATTACACATTCAAATGAGGACATCTTTTCGATACGTTAGATGCGGCCATAAGGACAACAGTGCGTTTTTGCAAATTAGAAAATCAGTGCAATTGTATATCACAGGGGTGGCATATATCTGCCCTTTGCTTCTTGTTATGCGAAATTAAAAAAAAAAAGAAAAAAAATGTGTCCTTATTGTCCTCTGATATCTAAATTAAAACGACTAGGACGAGATTTTTTCATTTCCTCTCTTCCTTCAAAGAATTCTATACTTGCCATTGTCACTCGAGCCGATGAGTTTGTAGAAAAAAAAATCGCGAAATCTGAATGTGTATACTCTTCTACTATTTCAACCCTCGTAAAGGCTGTTAACTGCCATCGAGAGGAAAAGTCATTTCCACCCTCTTTTTGACTATTATTTCCTCATGTTCTGTTTGTGGGTGCAAGTGCGTGCTGCCTTTGTGCGGTTAGATTATGCGGTTGTAGTCTTTGGCCAGATTGTGGTTTGTCCTTCAATTGCGCACGGTACGGGGGTTGCATGCTATGCCGTTGCCCACAACAACGACCACGATTGAGGGTAAATATGGGCTTTAAAAACTCACTCGGTTGTTAAGAGGGATAATTTGCGTTTTGTTTACGCAACAAGGTGGAAGGAAGCGCATTCATATCGCATGGTCACTTACATTAGATTTTATGGGGTTGAATGTTGAATTAAATTAAAAGTCCGTAGGTACTAGCTACGTCAAAAGGGAGATTGATAGAACGGATTTACAGGTGATGTTAGAGGATTTGTATCTTTATTAATAAAATTGCCTTCCTCCCTTTAACACATCAACTGCATTGGGAATGAATATTTAGAAACTGCTTTTGGCTTCGTTATACCAGAAAGTTTGTCGAAAATGAGGAGAAAGTTTTGCCTTAGATTGACCGTTTTCATTCAAAACAGTTTTTGTTTCAAATTCTTTTGATTTTATTTTTCCAATCTCTACTCAAGTCTCCCATGTAAATACAGCCATTAAGCTTCCTCATCTAACGAAACAAGTACCTAGGTTTGTGTTTTGTATGGAAAACATAAACAACTTCCACCTCTGGACTCGGTAAATACAAAGCCAAACGAAATTAATTACTCTAATGGCAGTAGAAATTTATCAAATAAGAAAACCACATATGCTGCTTGATTATTTATTGCTTCTTTCCCTTGGCTTTACAAATCTCTGTTGTGTATAAATTTCCAGGATTCAAATGCGGTACGTCTTCATCAAATTTTTCGATAGCTAAATTACCGCAAAAGCAAATTCCACACAAAACACAACTTTGGGAGATTATTACACAATTATGTGGTCCACAAAATACAAACAACCCTCTCATCCCAACTCACATGATGGTAGAGGTACGACTTTGGAAGCATATGTTGCCATGTCGAAGGACAGATTGCAGAGCCATTTTTAATCCTTTTACACAAATTACATAATTTTGTTTAGAGAAGAAAGAAAGTTGAGATGGGGATGTTGGATGGCTGGCTTTTATAGACAATTCGAAACTTTCTTTTTTAAACTTGTTTTTGAAAATTGAAGTAACACACAAGTTGACAACGAGAGAGAACAGCAGCTCCCGCATGTAACTCAGTCCTATAGACTTTTGGAATGATGATGTGGATGAGAATAAAAATTGAAGACCACCAAGGACAACGTCAAATAATTAACAAGTCGATGGTTGATGGTTGAAAAACCAAATGAAACGATCAATCAATTAGAAAATAACAAATCTTGTCAAGCACCCCCATCCTTGTTGTTTTTTAACGACTCAATAGGGGATGTCAAACATTTTTTTGTTTGTTTTTTTTTTTGTTGGTGCATAGCATAACTAATGCATGTGACGTTGAATTTCATTGCGTAAGGTTTGAGATGAAATCTGTTCTAGTTCTACAGTTTCACAAAGTCAATGAGCAAGTGCATTTATCATTCGTTGAGAATGAATGTGCCAAACAATTAAAATCGTCTTGCTGTTTTGAAATGAAACAATTAATCTTGTCACATAAAAAGACTTTATTTGTATTAGGGAGGTCCATGGAATAAGGTGCAATGGCATATTCTAAAAAAACGTCTGACTACCACTTGCATCAATACAATTGTGTGGTACAAATCTACATTTACATTTACATTTACATGAAACCTACTCCACACATAAATCTGCGGAGTAGGGGGGTTGCAGCCGGGCGACAAAGACCATTTGGCTGATACACCACAAGACTAAGTACACAAATACTACATAGAACAAATAACACATGACAACAGCACGCAGTAGTACAGGACGGTCCCCATCTTGTCACTAACAGCGCTTATTCCGATTTAATTACGGTGTTCTAATGGAAACAGACTCTTTTCGGTTGACAAGGTACAGTACAAATCTACGCCTTTTTAATTTAAAGAGGTTCCTCATCGGCTTTAAAGAGAAAACCATGAGCTGCAAAAAAATGTTGGTTGTTGCTCAACTGCGAAATTACAACACCGTATAATGTGATTCCTTTTTGAAGGTAAATAAATTTTCAATGGGTTTGGATATTGTTATTTTTTATCAGAAGTCGCCCTTCTAAGGAATTACTATTCTCTTAAGCAAACTTAGGGCTGAGGATGTTATAAGCTGAAATTCTAAACAAATTGCTATGATTTTGAAATAATCCCTGTTGTCAAATTCTGATTAAGCCTAGCTTGACTTGCATCACGCCAAAAAAATTAAAGGGTTAATCTGGTGTAAAGTCGTAAATTCACGTAATTTTTGGAGTGTCGTATACAAGCTAAAAAGTAGTAACATTTGAATACACAACGTTATGCATAATAATAACGTAGCACTTTGCAAAAAAGAAGTCCTTGAATTTACCTTGGATTAATAAACAACTCAACGATAAAAAAAAAAAAAAAACGAAAAGCATTCGTAAATTTAAATTTAAATTTTATGGTAGGTAAATCTAAAAGTCAACCTGATTACGAACACTTTAGTAAATTACGCAAAGATTTTGTGGTTCTTAGCAAGTTTCTCCATAGAACTTATATTCTAAATATTGAAAACAATATCAAAAACAATTTGAAATCATTCTGGTCTTTTATAAATTCCAAAAGAAAATCAGTAGGGTTTCCCAGTACTATATGCATTACAGTGGCGTCGAATCCTCGCGGACTTAGATTCCACAGTCGAATTATTTGCTAACTTCTTTGAATCGTTTTATTCCGTATCTAGATTTAATAAAAGTTCACTCACACAATTGAACAGTATCATTAATATTGGATCCATTCAGTTAAGTTTCGAAGAAGTTAATACAGCACTTTTATCTCTCAAATCTAGATCTAGCTCTGGCCCCGACGGCATTCCTGCCACAGTGCTTAAGGAACGTTGTAACTCTATTTGCACTCCCTTACATATGATATTTAATAAGTCTCTTCAAGAAGGAATCTTCATCGAAGTATGGAAACTTTCTTATTTAGTTCCTATCCATAAATCAGGCTCAAGAAGTAATATTCAAAATTATGGAGGTATTTGCAAACTCTCTGCAATTCCCAAATTGTTTGAAAGTATCCTAAAAAATACTCCTTCCTAGACAACTCCTTCGTTGGATATCCTCGTACCTTTCTTATAGAAAACAACAGGTTAACATTGAAAATTCTTTTTCAAGGGAAATTCAGTGTACATCGGGTGTACCCCAAGGTAGCCACCTCGGTCTATTGTTCTTCATAATTTTTATCAATGATATAATTTTTGCATTCAAATATTGTAGGTTTTTATATATATGCGGACGATCTCAGGCTAGTCTTGACAATTAACATAGCTTAGGTGATTGTCAATTGATTCAATCTGACCTTGATTCTCTCTCACACTGGTGTCACGAAAATTACTTGAAACTTAATATAAAAAAGTGTAAGTAACATTATTTCATTTACTCGAAAATGTACCTACCAGTATTCGGTTCAATTACACAATTGAATCTAATGTCTTAGATCGTGTCTCAAACAATAAGGATTTAGGTGTTCTTCTTGATTCCTCACTAAATTTTAAAATCCACATAAATTTCTTAGTACCAAAAGCTAACTCGTTAGTTGGATTCATAAAACGAAATGGCAAAGACTTTCGAGATCTTTATGTTTTATTATCTTTGTACATATACATCTCTTGTCAGATCGCTTTTGGAATACGCTGATGTAATCTTGAGTCCCGCGTTTAAAGTTAATTCTGACAGGGTAGAATCGGTTCAAAGAAGATTTACAAAATACGTTTTCAACAAAATGAGCTATGGTTTTTGTCCTGATTACAAAGCTAGTTGCCTATTGCTTGTAATTAAATCATTGGAATCAAGAAGAAAAATGCATGGTGTAATGCTCATAAGAGACTTACTATGCTACCACATAATGTGTCCTACACTCCTTGCTCTATTTCCTATTCACGTACCTGCCAGGTCCACGAGAACAAAAATTTTCCTATTTTAAAAAATACATAGAACAATTTATGGATGTAGTGAAACGTTATCAAGATGTATAACTGATTTTAATGAAGTGCCTTCAGAAATTGATTTTTCAATCCTTGGTCGAAGTAAATTTAAGACTGATTTATTGTACTTATTTATATTTTAATAATTTATTGTTGGAGTGCTATATCTGTTAGTTGTAAAATTGCTTGTAGATAAATGAAAATAAAAATAAAAAACTGGTATGGTGGTGCCCTTAGCCTTATGGTTAGCGTGTCTGCCTGCTACGTGGGAGTTTCAAGGCCTAGAATCCCAGGAACATCAAAGAAAAAATTGTTTTTCTGCAGGTATCACCTTTCGCGAGGGATTGACAATTTTTTCGATAGTAATTTAATGCCTTGAAATGCGCTTTTTCGATTAGCCATTCGGAATCGGCAAAAAACTGCATACTCCTTTCAATCCTCCACAAGGTATGGTTGAGAGAAATGCGTTAGGAATCGGAAATCCCCTCTTTGAAACTCAACCTTATTTATTTATTTTATTTCTTTTAAAACTCTACTTTCAAAGAAGTTTTTATCCAAAACGTCACCTCTCATTGCTCGGTGTTCAGTTTTAAGCGAAGAAGTTGTTTGCAGATCAACTATTGGATATATATTGGAGGAGCGATTTTGATCACAACAAAAGATGATGCCGCTTTGTGATACTTTCAATGATAACGAAAACAAAAATTCACAGCTTCGCAGGGAGCCTCTCTATTCAAAGGAATTGAATATTTTGAGACTTTTCCAATGAGCAGAAATAAGTTCTTTCCTTTTTCTAATTCTCAACAATGAAAAGTCCAAAGATAATTTTCGTAATTCGTACACGCATACCGCTACTGTTTCAATCCTCTTCTCATACAATTTATTCCTCCCATTTGTCAAAGTAGCTTCCATTGTTTGAAATACACTGTTCATCCCATAAAGATAATCCGAAAAAGGAAGTGCTTACCCTGATGGTAAAAAACGCATTAATTTAACGAAAAGCCAAGAGTCACAACAAGCACAGATTTTGTACTTTGTGTTGCTGTGAAAGACATTTACACGTAGTATCCTTCTAATTTCTTATGCACCCTTGTGTGATAAAACTCCTGACATCACAAAAAGAAAAAGAATGTATAAAAAAAAATGCTGCTCCAAGACGCAGAAAAAAAGTATCCCCTTTCGCGGAACCATTCTAACAAAGAACGAAAACATTGTTCTGGTGATTTAAAAACCTGTCGATGGGTGTTAAATGTGCTGATTGTTATTTATTATGACACTTCCTTACATATATACGCCGAAGTATGAGCTCCATGAAAAGACCGCATAAAAATCGGAATCCTGATGCATTACTGCCGCCTAAAAGACTCCAACTTCCATCCATTTGTCCGCATTTGTCCATTTGTCCACTGTCCATTGGCTCACTCACCCATCGCAGCAGTTTGATTTAATTTCCTACAATGACGTTGAAGAGCGCAAAAAATAAAAATACGAAAAGAAAGAAAAGAATTTATGAAACCTGGGAAGGACTCTTAACGAAATTGTTTTTTATGTGTTTTACTGGTCGATTGGAGATTTGGAATGTCCTTTCGCCTGCAGGTAGTTTATGGTCAACTTCAATGAGTTCGCATGTCAGGTGTTGAGGATAAAGGAAATAATTTTTTCAATTCGACCAAATTGAATTCAATGAAAGGTGAAGTTCTTTTGCACAGGGAAGGAACTGTGACGGAGAACTTTTATTTTTTAGCTCGGTTCAATATGTGTGTGGGTGGGGAGGTATTAAGCTCATAATAGTAGGTGTCATACAGTGAAAGATCAATTGTTGAAGGCCTCGGAAAGAATTAATTTACCATAAAGTTTTATTGCTGGTCACAGTTATGAGAGTGGTTTTTTTTGGTTTTGTTTTGTATCTTGGAAGAAACTAGTCGAATGTTAGCCTCAAGGGTCAAACCAGGAACTCTGACTTTCAGTAAATTATTTCATCCACCTTAAGCCTCAGATCTTACCACTTTCTTAAAAACATTTCCTAAAGCCCTTGACTGCATTGCAGACCATCGACTTGTCATGGAATGTCATTCAAAACATCATTCCAAATACAACCAAGAACCATTACTCGGATTCATTATTTCTAAAGAAAATGCGACAATTAAAAAATGTAGTTTACACAATGGGTAATTGTAAATCACGCATTTTACATAAATCTAAATTTACAACCGCAGTTAAAAGCAAAAGACTGTTGCATACATTTAGACAGTCATTTCAGTTTAGTTCAAAGGAGAAACTGGTTGCGAGGTATAAGCTAAGGCGAAAACGTTTTCGCTTACGAAATATCGTAAAAAATTTAAACACTTGCCTAATATTAGCTTTGTCATTATATTTGACCATTCAGTAGGTCTGTCGTCTGTGTAATAGTCAATGCGTGGTTAACATTTATGGACATGTTAAGCGTTTTTATTGGCATTGAACACATAAATTGATGAGATTATCTGGCAATAGCAACTCAACGGTCTTTGAACTTTTGAAATTTGAACATGATGACGGTGTTGAATCGTCATGTTATTCACTATACCAGTTCTCAAATAAAAACAAAAGAAAAAAACTGGCGAAACGCTGACAGAAGCTATTTGTAAGTTTTCTTTAAATGTTTGCGACTAGAGAATTCTAAGTACACGAGTTTATAGAAAACAATAACAAAAGCTGGAACTGGTTTTTAAGTCTCACGGAAATATGCTTTGTTTTTGTCGTTAAAGTTGTAAATTTTAAGTCGTCATTCAAAGATATTGTGATATGAGGAATAAAACATTGATACCCACTACTGTTTTCAGCTTTCAGGACTCGAAGGATTCAAACTTGATTGAGTATTCCTTCTGAAGAGTTTTACTTATCAGTTTTTAGAATCAAAACAGTCCCACATCACAGGTTGGGTGGCCATGCAATCCAGTGGCGAATAGAGTAATTTTCAAAAGCCCATGCCCCACGTTGACGACGTGACATCACCGTGCTCTCTACTGAAAGCTATCTATTGGAGTTTATGGCTTTTATTGATTGCAGATCTAAAAATTTCCACCTGAACTTTGAGGAAAAGTCTGCAATTCCATGATAAAATTGGAAACATTTTCAGTTATGTACTTGTCAATTGAAATACTTTGAAGTTAAAACCTTCAGCAAAACAAATGCATGTTCACACAGCAAATTGATTCGATTGTTGGGGTTGTTTACACGGAGCTTTACTTGAATTGTGTTTGAAATGTTGTACTGAGTTGTACTGGGTTTAGTACAAAACTTAATAATTTATTCATGACCGATGACTCTTTCGTTCCCGATTTAGCGTATTTCGATTACCTACCTAATTTTTCCCTCGGTCAATTTCTCCCATATTCAATTGACCCCGATTGCGATCTGATGTAATATAAACTAACGCTGAGTTCGAAAAATAGAACTTTGCTTTCCTATTATTATATCACTTTTATAAATCGATTTACAATTCGATTGATAATCACACTAATTCAATCTTTATCCTATCACTTTACAATAAAAACCAGCCTTCTGCTTCTGCGCTGGCATCAGCAGCTTCTTTATATAGGAAAGCATATCACATCGAGAGCTTTCCAGTAATTTCGAACAGTATATAGAGCTTTTATAGCAGGTTGCTATAAACCATTTCCCAACCATATAATGGCTAGACACTGTCTCCTTCCGGTATATTTCTGCGCACACATACACTCACTCACAAGCAACGCCTTCCATTAGATGTACATTAGTGATGCCACTTTGTTGAATAGATTCAATGTTATGGTTTCGCTTAGCGAATTCTTCTTGATGGGGTACGTTACAGTAGATTACATTATCTAATCCAAGCTTTCAACCGGTTTAGTTGAAGTTGTTTATTTTTACAAAGCTAACCACACATACAATGTTCGCTTCAGATACACTCTTTCCTACCCGTTTTATGCTACTTCCGGCGTCCTCAAGGTGCCAACTTAGGTCATCTCCTTTTATCCTTACCATAAATGATATGAAAATGGTTATAAAAAATCTCCCATATCTCACTTTACACAGACGAAACCAAATTCTTTAAGACAATAACAACGTTGCATGACTCGTCCCATATTCAGCTGAACCTTAATAGTTCCTCAATCGGGTGTCAAAAAAACTGTTTAGGTCTATATATGTATTAGCAAATTTCAGATTTCAAATTTAGAACTTCACACCGCCAGTATTTTCTTCATAGTCAATCCATCCCGACTGCTAAGGTTATTCGCGACCTTGGGCTTTTATGCGGCCAGGAGCTCAATTTTCGGTCCTATATTGATGATATAGTGTCAAAAGCCAACTCAGCTCTTGGGTTCGCAAAACAGTGAACAAGAGAATTTTCAAATCCTTATTTTAATACGCTGCTCAGGGATGGTTACCTTATTAAGGAGTACACATTTCATTTCCTTTCTTTGGGTCTTACCTTAACATGGTCCTTTGATCCTTCCTCCATAAAAAAACTGCATTTAACTAATAAATCTCAAAAGTCTGAAAAAACTTAGAAAGATATCAGTCTGATATCTTGTTTCGCTTCTTTTCTTGCTCTATCAACAGCCCAAAACTTTACAATGGTTTCTTTTTAAATCAGGCTATTTTGAAACTCCCGATTGGCAACGGTTTTCCACTCCAAATCTTGACAAAATGCTGCGAAGCAAGCTGAAGCAGTGCCTTGAACGACCCTCCACAATGAATGGGATTAATTAATTTTCTTCATTTTATTGCACTTTTAGTAAGATTGCATTTGAAACACTTTGTAGATGTAAGTTAATTTTACTTTGAATCATTCCTGTAATTGATCCTCTCATTGAAAACCCAACAATGCATTCAAATAACCAATTTCAAAACGATTTCACACACCGCAATGTCACTTATTACCTTCCCACGCTGCAATTATTGGCGCCTTTCAGAGACTCCTCTATGTTCAAAGACCACCCAATATAAATCCCATAACTCACTGCCACTCCAAAACAAAACCAAGCCACCCATCACTATACCGAATTAGCAATTCAATCAGTCAGATAAAACATTCCTCTATTTTAACTCAATCAAAAATACATCAAACTAAATGGCCCCCCTAGCACAACATGGGCACACCAAGTACCTACCTCCCGGATTTTCATCGCCCATTCATCAGCGAGGACAAAATGCTTAACAATCTTTTTCTCAAGCGCATGCATTGCATGCATAAAAGATGCGCGCAATTTCGGTCAATTTGTTAAAGGATCTCCTATTAGCAAATAAATAAGCCCACCGAGAACGCGCGAGCGCGCTTAGCTCCATTGTTGTAGGATGCAGGAAGCTGCATACTGCACCATTGCTGCTATGTGCCTATGTGAGTGATGGGCGCAATAAAAATGGCTTCTCTGTTTATTTGCACAACGAAAAAGAGGTGCTAGCTAGATAGTTAAATTCGTTTGAACCACGGTGTTGGCCTATGCTTGGCCTTTTTTCCCCGTCTTTTTTTTTCTCTCTATCTTATAGAGTGCCTGCCAGCCTGCAAGCGCATGTACAATATCTGGAGTGGTAAATTATTGCAACTGCAATGTTATTCATTTTGTGCAGCATCAGAGGCTGTAGCAATTTCAATTTGCATATAAAATCGTTAAAAATTGATATTCGCAGCTTTTCAATGTGAGGGGCTATTTGGACTGGAGTCGGAAACAAAAATGGGGCTTATGCGAATTCCATGAGTGCCATTTTGTTAGATGGAACTTTTCTTGTGTTGGAATTATGGCCCACAAGGCGTTGCGATGTGCTGGCTGCTGGCTGGTGTAAGATCGTTAGCACACAATTGAATAAATGGGAATACCAATTCAGATCGGCGATATTAAGGTTTGGTTTTATTATATCCATTTGAATTTGTGGAAGGTTTGATTAATAGTTTTTGAGGCTAACTATTGTTTTTATTATATCATTATACGTATAGGTGCTTCGAAACAGATCACAAATTCAAAATCTTCTAATGAATGTAGATGAGGTGTTAACAATTGTTTTCTACTAGCAGAAGTTCAACGACGAAATGTCATTGAATGCAAACAAAAATGCAAAAGCCATCGTTAAAGATAAAATTATTTTAGCAAATATAAGATGACGCAAATTCCGGACTTCAGACCCCCAACTATTAAGGGGTAACTCTCACATTGTCAAATCAGGCTAAATATCTAGGTCTCATTTTTGACAAAAAACTGACCTGGAAAACTAATATGGAGGAAAGAGTAAATAAAGACAACGTGACACTCTTCTCTGGTAAAAAAGCCATTGGTGGGAACTAAAGGTCCTCTCCAAAAATCACCAATTGGCTGTTTACTTCGGTAATAAGACCGATACTCACATACGGGGTGATTGCCTGGTGGACTGCAATAGACGAGATGATTAACTACAACACGCTGGCCAAAGTTCAAAGTTTGTGTATTAGTGGCGCACTGAGGACAACCCCGTCAGACGCCCTCAATGTACTACTAGATCTCACACCAATTGATATCTTCAGCAGACAAGTCGCAGCTAGGTCAGCTACTCGACTCAGAGCCAATACCAATACCAATCGGTCACACTACAATTCAAAATAACCTTAGATTCCTAACGAATCGATTCGACTACACCACACCCAAACTGGTGTTTGATAATAATTTCGAAATCACTATACCCTCGAGATCTGTTTGGGAGGATCGTACAATCCTGGAAAATTAAGCAATACTAAAGTGTACACCGATGGTTCAAATACCAGCGAAGGTGTTGGAAGTTGAATCAGACTACTTAGAAAAACTGAACCAAAGTCTTTTATTCCGCTTGCCCGATCATTGTAGTGTGTTCCAAGCGGAAATTCTGGCGATTATGGAAGTGCAGTCTTGGCTCAAGGAATATATCGAATATCCTCCACGGATATTCGAATCTTCTCGGACAGCCAAGCCCTTAAATCTCTTGCCTCTATCTCTACAAAATCCATCACGGTCCAAAACTGTCAAATGTCTCTCAGGGAGATGTCAAATAAGTTCATTATTCACCTTTCACTGGTGCCGGGACACAGGGTCATACCAGGCAACTGTATGGTGGGCGAACTAGCCAAAAAGGGTCGACCACTCCCATACACTCAGAATGGAACAATATAGGTGTATCTAGACGCTTTAAGAAAAACAAACACTAGATGGACTGAGAGTAACAACTGCCATACAACCAAAAAGGTTTGGCCGTGTGTAGACTCAAAACGCTCTAAGAGTTTGTTAGCCTTGAACCGCCTGTATCTAGGCTCTACCATAGGTGTTCTTACGGGTCACTGTCTAATAGGAAGACACCCCAAAAGAGTTGGTGTATATTCCAATGATTTCTGCAGAAGCTGCATGAATGAAGAAGAGGAAGAAACTGTTCAACCCCTTCTTTGCTCATGCCCTGCACTACTTCATAGGAGGAAAACTCATCCCGGTGAATTCTTCAGCGACGATACTAGCGACTTAGCTTACGTAGACCCTAAAAGTCTTTTAAAATTCATTAAAAGCTCCGCGTGGTTCGACTAGCAGGTGATTAACCGCATGAAATGACAGATAAATGGATGATCAACTCAATCTCACATCGTGTTTTTTGGGATTAGTAGGTGATTAACCTGCCGATCTCTGCGGTATCACAATTGACCCTTGTGGTCTAAGTGTGTCAGGCAATGCATGTACGTACTCATTAGCTGACAACCACTTCCACCTAACCTATCCTAAGATGACGATTTTCTTGAAGAATTGTAGGGACTTCAAGTAAACTGACACCTTAAACTTTTTGGTCGTCTGTCGGTATGCCCATAATTTGCTATTGTTCTATATCTGAGTCCAACCAAATGGTGATGTTGTTGCATTTGTTTGTACCATGACGTAGTGTTTTGGTCTGCCTTTCTTCTCAATCTTACGTTAACTACCAGCTAAAGTAGTTGATAGAAATCAAATAAAGCCATGTAGTTACTGTGACCTTTTTCCTTATTTAAATTTTCAATTTCCCCCCACCAGTGGTAAGAGAGCTGATGCCAAATAAGAAATATTTTAACAATAAAAAGTTTTGTTTGATCTAGGGGTCCTATGTTGTGGGGATCTCGATATTGAAAAATATGTGTCTCAATGTTGGTGTATCTAGCTAAGTTTTTGGAGCTTTATCGGATTTTTTTACTCATCGAATTGAAGGTAGAAATCTAATAAACAACACTCAACACGTTCATATCAAAATGCTATGCCTTAGCTTGACAACAATCTTATTCAAGATTATAAGTCCCAATATAACTGTAAAACCTATTCGTCGAATGTTTGAATTCATTGCGTCACAAGTTATTTTGTTTTTTCAAATTCACATCTAGCCGCTACATAGAAGACCACATAATTTGAATAATCAGATCTTACACATATTTCATGTTATTATCAACCACAACATTGATTGTGCGTCTAGAATTTCAAGTTTTTTGATTAACAATTCTCAAAAACTAGTTCTTGTGGTAAATCGTCACAACATACAAATTATACAAAAGATATACACAAAAACTACTTCGACTTCACGTCTTCATGCTAATATTATTGTTTTGACGCAAATTTTTCGCTATCAGGTGATTCACCCAACGAATTGACTCTAAAACTGTTGCGGCTATGGTATTCAATATTAAAATCTCAAACAATAGGTGTGTACTGCCGACAGAAGAGAAAAAAAGCCACCAAACCAGAGTGCTTACAACATTTCAGCTCATGAATATTCCAATGGACCATAACAACCACCAAACCACCATCAACCGAACCGAAAGAGACTCTTCGATTAATTTACCCTGGGGACAAACCCACAATCGTCATAAGAACTACGCACATATACATAATCGCTGTGCAGATTCGAAGTGAAAATTAATCATTTGAACAACCCTCTTCTGGTGTGCTCCAGAAATTCCAATTCAATGGCACCATGGGCTCACGTACTAATAATTCAATTAGAATCACAAATTCCACTTGGAGTTCTCCATCTATACTCACACACAATTGGCCCTGGCCCAGTGGAAGATGATAGCCAGAGGCGCACAATCCGACAATCGAAGTTGTATCATGTTTGGGTCTTGATACCTTTGCCCAGCGATTGCAATATACCTACTGTAACTGCGGTGCGGTTCAAGTGTGGTTTGCATTTGCAAGCAGAAGGATTCAGATTCACATTCTTCATCCCAGATGGGTGGAAACTTATAATTTGAACAGATTTATGCAAATAGTCCTGCGGATGGTGTGCAGTATGAGTGAAGTTATATAAGGTACGAGTCGAGTACATGTGAGTGCGATAAATGTGTGTAGATGAGATAACATTTGGCCGTATTAAAGGAGGACATTTTAAATTGAAAAATTGACTAACCTGAGGCACTAAAAAGGCCAATTGAATGTGATTTTTGGTGGCGGCGGGAAATATGTATAATAGAGGATAATTCAATTTAACGGTTACAGGACAATTTTACGGAAATATCGATTTGGTTGTTCGGCGGAAATAATTTGATGAGTTCAACAAAAAAATAAAAAACTAAGTTTAATCGATTAACGGGTGGTATCTGGCATTTCGTCCGAAATTGTTTATTTTATTCAAGAAGCATTAAAACTGAAAATAATATTTACAAATTTCAAGGAACAAAACGAATGTTATGGGCGCGTACATGAACCTATCGGATGCGCTTTTAGAATACCTGTTCCTGTATCTGAAATACCTTTTAGAAGGAACCATCAAGTATCTGAATCCTGATTGTTTACGCAATCTGCGAAACATAAAAATGTGTCTTTTAAAAAGAAAAATTTTCAGAATTTCATAGCGAGTCGATTGAATTTTTTTTTTACTTTCCTTACGACTTGAATGACTCTGAAACTGAAGGAAATGCAAAGTAAAAGCTAACATTAGGTGCATTCGTTGAACTCTGACCCAGGTTTTCAGTCCTAAAAAAAAAAACGATAAGTCACAAAATCACACATCCCTGTCATTTGAATAAAAATACATAACACTTGACAGCCCTCAACTCGCCCCAGGTAAAACCTAGGGCGAGTTAAGATTCACAAGAATGAATTATATTGTGCACACTCTCTAATTTAGGTTCCGCAAAAGTGAAGGTGATTTTTTTTTTAGAGAAGACGTGTAGGTACGTACACTATCCCTGAAATTTTGGAGGGGTGTGAGTGTGAGTTTTTTATACTCACTCTTGCGAAATATAGCTCCAGGGCTCAGAAAACACTCAGTTTGACATTCAGGGCCAGTTTAGGCTTTTCAAAAAACGCTTTGTGGCGACCCCAGGGTTTCAACGAACGAACCTATTAAAAGAAACAAAAGTAAATTTTCTATCAGCTTATCACTTGGATGGAAAGGGATAACAAAATTTTCGGATACTTTGGAAAGTTTTTGACAGGTTACTGGTTTATATCTCTGCTAAATTTTTTAACACGAAAGCCACAACAAAAAGCTTTTTGGATGCGTTGTGTTCACAGCCTTGAATTGGCAAAACTGTTCTGTTTGAAAAGCGATTTGACAATTGTCAGTGGCTTTGAAGACAGTTTAGATAATCACATTCGGCAAGCTGCTGGCAAAATACGGCTACAGTATAAACTAGTCATCCATTTCAAAAAGCAGTTTTTCAATTGTTTTTTGAAATATTACAGTTGGCGGCACTGCATAGTTTGGCAGATGATTGGAAGGCTCAAATAGGTTGGTGGAAACTACAGATTCGAATCAGAGAGTGAAAGAAATGCGACTTTGTAAATAAGCGAAATAAGACCGGACACTTTAGACCAAAGAACTCTGTGCCCATTGTATATAAAACTCCAGGGCTTGAACGAACGAAAATTTTATTAGACTTTTTCGTCCAAACAATGTAAAAATATTAAACCGAGTTCCCAAAATCCACTTTCATCTTCAAAAGCAACCTTATTCAAAATTCTACCTCATCTAACTCTATCCTTACCTCTCTTTGAATTACGAACCTTTTGTCTGTCCTAATAGTTTTACACCTCTCCAAAAGATACCAAAGACCCGCCAGACATTACATCCTCTTTTGTAAAGCATACCACATGTGGCCTCTTTATTGCTCTCTGGAAGTCTATACCCTCACTCATTCGATGTCTCAACAAACAAACACCCCGGATAACACATGAAAGTTAAATAACTTTGTGGCGTAGAAATTACACAAATATACTTATCAGCCGGAACCCATGCCTTTCTTGTTGCGGTGCTCTCTAAAAATTATGAGTCTATACTGTGTTCCCCTCTAGGCACGAGTTTCAACACCCAACTGTTTGGCAACTCCGCAGCTACGACCTTTTCTCCTGGCTCCAGAGCGATTAAATCCGCAGATAATCACCAAAAAGTGTGTGCGCCTTTTGTTTTTTCCCAACTCCATGACCAGAGTACTCCAGAAGATTGCTATAAAGGACATCCAATAATAAAGTTGACTCCTGATGGCAAATACCATTCCATAACCCATTCATTTGTTCCGTTTAGCTTGGGACTGTGGGATTGTGGGGCGAGCAAGTTCCACGCGCGGTATACAAATGTACAATGTTCACCGCGATAAGAGGCTAATAGAATTCAACTTATCCGTTAAGAGGGCACCATGTGTGTATGCAGCTGGAAGCAAATGATCCATTTGGTTAGATTAAAATTCATATGCAAATTTTGAGGGTGGGAGATACGTGCAGTGAACCAGGAGAAGGGTTAAGCCAAAACCGTAACAAAAAAAAAGAAAAACAAATTGAAATTATACTCGAAAGAGTGGAGT
The DNA here is from genome assembly GCA_949752695.1 of Melanostoma scalare. Classification (NCBI taxonomy): domain Eukaryota; kingdom Metazoa; phylum Arthropoda; class Insecta; order Diptera; family Syrphidae; genus Melanostoma; species Melanostoma scalare. Next base: position 182,274,477 of record OX456986.1, on the reverse strand, counting down.
ATAATATGACCTAGGAAATGGCAGACACACTCAAAACGTCCTAATGGGGGGTTTGAGGTTAATTACAACGTTTGGCCAGGTCGTTGCAGATAAAACTTAATCGCTAATAAATTTGGAATATGTCAGGGTTCTCTGCGGAAGGGCAGTGAGTCTAAGACCGAAAATTAACAAAAATCTACAATCAACTTTGTTGTAATGTGGGAGATGGAATTAATGTATTTTGAGCTTTGGTCACATATTTTACTAAAGGGGTGCACAGAATTAAGCTATCGAAAGGGCTTAACGTCTGTGGTTGTCGGGCAAATAGCTAATTGTAAGTAAGAAAATCATTGTGTGTTTTGTTTATGACTCATGAGGAATGTAGGACTCTTTTCAAAAAATGATGAAAAATAGTACAATAGTGGCATAGTTGCTTAGCAATTGAGAGACGTATAGCAGTAAAATCACTGCATTTTCTAACTTAGCTTTTTATTATTTCTAACTTGTGACCTTTACCTTCGCATAGTTACAAAAGTTGTATAAGCTGCCCTTTTCGTACCCTTATTTGACGTTATGCTCAGTATTTAGGAACACTCTTTCATCTTGGCTTGATTAAATGTAAAGACACATTTTTTCTTATTTTATTGAAAAAAAGTTTTTAATATTCCTCAATATACCCTGTCTCTTTATTTTTTGAAGCATGTAACGTTTACTGATGATGCCAATGCAAATAAAATTTATAATTATGTGAAGGCACTTAAGACTTAGAAGTTATGGTTCATGAAAATATCATAAAAGCATGACCTCCTTTTCGAGCTGCCGTCAGTTGCAAAATAAAGACTTAAGTGTATCGTTTTTATTCAACACATTTGCTACGGAAAATTGTAATTTTTATTTCCACTTTTCAAGAGCAACAAGCAGAAGTATAAAATGAGATGCACTTCTCCCCAGAATTTCAGTGGTTAAAGTGCAGATTTCAACAATGGGTCGGATTTTATTGTTGACAATTTTTGTAGTGCTGTTTTTAATGTTTACTGAAACTAAAATGAATTCGATGAATGATATCGCCCAATCAAGTGTAAAACGTGAAAGAAGACAGTTGGGACTAAGTGCAATCGGTGGATACAGTGGATATAATTCGGGAGGAATTTATAACTCATACGATGGGTCTGAACGCCTACCTATTTCCAGTGCCATTGGCAGATTTTTATTCGGAAGAAATGGCAGAAATAATGGCATATTATTGTTTTGAGATAAAAATAATAATAAAATAAATATTAGAAATAGATTCAAATAAAAAAAACTACAAAATAATAATCTTTTTCCTGAATCACTTGCCAACTGGAAACAAGAGGGATAATTCCGTCACTCATTACTCCATCACGTGCGTGCAGTAATTCGGCCCCAGTATTCACTATAGTTCTGATGTGATTTGTTTTAAGCCCAAATCTTTTTCTGAATAATTTAAGAAACAACTATTTATAACTTGAAGGCATATTGCCCAAAATGATGATTGAAAAACATCATCAAGAGTTCCAGAAGGTAGGTACGCCGAGTTTAAAATTAATAAATCGGAGTTTAGAAATTCTGCATCCTTTTTGACAAATTTTTGGATTACAGATTTAGTTATATTAAAATCTAGTTTTCCTGTTACAAATCTCATGAGATCATTTTCATTGACAGTGTTTTTGAGCCGAAAAACAGCGTAGTTTAAGTACAGATGGAAGAATGACAGTAGGACGAGCATTATTCTCTGATGTTTATGGCTACTCAATTTCCTTATACCTGAAACATTGTGGCTATGCACAGCTTCTTAAGCATTTAGGTTATCATTTTCATAAGACTTTGGCGTTTCAACACTTTTTTCTCTGTCAAACATCAATTTCACCATCGACAGCATTTTTATTTTTATGATTTACCCGCTACTTTGTTGTTAGCGTCAGCAGCAATGTTGATTTGTTTTCACTTTCAAGATTTTAAGCCGATCTAAGCAAAACAAAATAAAGTATAGTCCATGCTACTCGGGGATATTGAAGCACTCTAACGCTGAAAGAATATTTGAAATCGGTCCAGTAATTTTTCCCGGTTTTCCGTTCTCGGGAATAATGAAGGTGACAGAATTTTGGAAATCGGTTTCCTAATGTCCTGGTTATGTCCCCGTTCATGTCTCTTTATAGTTGGAATATGGGGATGAAAAATAGCTCATATCAATTCTCAGACTCTAGACTAGAACAATTTTGCTTTAAATATAATTCAATTCAGCTCAGTAGTTTTGGAGCCTATATTTAATGCTAACTCTAAGTTGTCGTTTACGTTCCCGTTTCCGTTCCCGAAGGAATATCGCGGTGAAATATGGCCTATGTTACATCTGGAGCTCTAGACCATCTATGTTTCAAATTTCATCCAAATCGGCTCCGTATTTTTGGAACCTATTGAATACGAACAAACAAACAAAATCTTTCCTTCATAATTGTGTGAAGATGTAAAACCATTACTGGCGCCTCATGAAAAGTAAAACATAAATAGTAAAAAGTTCTCATAATGATGAAGTTGAAATAGCAAAAGCAAACTCGGGATTTTCGTCAGACGAAAACAAGCCGAAGACATTTAAACCATTCGGAGGGAAGCCGCCATGTTTATTACAAAACGCTGTGTAAAAGTTTTGTTCTTTTTTTTATGAGCAAAGCTTTTTTTCCTATTTAGTGTCGAACATGTCACAATTTCGCCTGTAACACCCTCAAATTTCAAATTGATTTCAAACCAACTGACAAAAAATGGCGACGGATGTATGTGGACGTAATGACAATGTGGTGCAGCTGTTGACTACATAGTTCTACTCTGTGCATCTGAGGTTCTTTAAACTTAAGGTAAGATGTCAGATCAGATACTTCCGTGCGACTACTGTACTTAAGTATTCAAAATAACGAGATTCGTTTAAGTAAACACGTTCAGCCGTTCAGACCAAATGTTTAGCAGCTCGGTTTTTTCAGACTTCGTTACATTGGTGGTATATGTTTAGTAAAAACCATTTTTTTCAGTTATTCGAATAAATAAATTCCCTGTTTGAAGTTGGAAACTGTGGTCCCCGTGCCTGTTACGTTGGTGTTTGAAGTTCGAATTTCAGACACAACCAATGTTTTTCATTTCGCAAAAAAGTCTTCATAAAATAATTCGACTACCGTTCGGAATCGTACCAAACATTGAAGGGTTCCTGAAGCTCGTTATTGGCCTCGAGGCTCCCCGAACTATGTTGTGTCACCCCATTTGTTTACTTATTTAGATGACTCTTTTAAAAATAGGCGTTTGAAAACTTGTATTTGTTAATTGGTGCTTTTTATGAATATGTATATATCCACCGCAAAGATTTTGATTATAATAAATTGTTGTGTGTTTAGTACACAAGCACATGTATGCTGCTTGTTAAACATCTATCCACTTCTATAATCCTCATTATGTAAATTTAATGACTGCGATTGTGAGTTGGCAATTAAAAAATTTTCAAGTTTTCTATAAATAGTAGGTACCATTAGAACAATACAGAGTCGATCTAACCAAACAAAGGAACTTCAACAGAATACATTACAAAACCACATTCAGTTCCCATAGTTTCAACGTAACATTTTTGCCTCAAAAACAAAACATTTTCTAATATAAATTGTCCTCTTCCTAAATCCAATCAGTCGTACGTTTATCTTCAAAGTGTTTATTTCTAAAGTAACATGCGCGCTTTTATCATATTGTCAATTATTGCCGTCTTGGCATTTGGCGTTCTAGCTGACGAAAAGGAAGCTATTCAATCTCAAGTTTTGCGAAGAGTTCGAAGACAATTTGGAGGTGCTGGTGAATTGATACAGGACGCCTTTCAAGGTGCTTTTGAGGGAGCTCAAGAGGCCATTCAGGATGATCTGTATGGAGGAGGATACCAAAATGGATACAATAATGGATATGGTGGCTATGGACCTGGTTTTGGAGGTGGCTATAATGATGGTTATTACGGCCGTTGATAGATTGGGCTAATATTTTATTTGTAAGAAAGTTAAACGAAATAAAAAAAATTTAAAAAAAAACAGATGTTTATTGAAGCAGTATTGGCTGGCTTAAGTTTCTTTTGGAAATTGTTTAAGAAAAAGCCTCAAAGGTATAAAAATTTTCAACAGATTCATCGAAAGAACTGATTTCATAGTGATTCAATTGACATTTGCTTAAACCTATTTATAATAAAACCATTATTCAGTCGCGCCTCATTTAAAAAAAAGGATGACTAAAATAACATAACGTTGTCATAATGATGAGGTCAAAATACGAGTAACAAAAGTAAGCTAGAGATTTTTGTCCGACGAAAACAATGATTGTGTTACAACTATTTAGGCCCTTCGAAACGAAATCGGCATGTTTTTTTTACACAAAACCATGTTTTGTTTTTTATTTGTGAGCGAAACTTTATTGCTTTTTATTCTCTTCTAATTTTTAAGCTGGCAAAACCACTGCCATTTTCTATCTATCCTATATTCTTCTGGGCTCTTCCGAGTAAATGGAAAACTGCATTTGTCCAGCCGAGCCGGTCTATAAAAAGGCGAATATTCCTCCCCTTCCAATAACCGTCCAATTGCACTAAATCCCTTCTTTTCAAGATCATGGAAACGTTGATAAACCGTCAACTTATGAAACAACTTGAAGAACGAAAACTTCTTAATGACCGACAGTAAGGCTTTCGTAGCAGAAGGTTCACTGGTGATTTGATGGCATATCTCATCGAAAAGTGGAACAAATCTTTACACTGTTTTGGAGAAAGTAAGATTACTGCACTTGATATTTCTAAAGCAATTGATAGAGTTTGGCATCAGGCTCTCTTATCGAAAATGCGTGCTTTTGATATCGATGATTCTTTTCTTCGTTGGATTAGAAACTACCTTTCCGACCGTTCAATACAAGTTGTATTGGATGGCTTCAAGTCTGATACCCACTTCATAAATGCTGGTGTGCCCCAGGGCTCCGTTTTGTCCCCGACTCTCTTCCTCATTTTCAAAAACGATCTCTTGTCTGAAATTCTTATCCTCTCAACTATTTTGCTGACGACTCAACTTTCAGTTTCTCATATTCGTTTCCAAATTCACGTCCCTACTCTTCGGATGTGGAACTGGAATGGTTGCGTATGATAAGCTCATTGAATTCTGACCTTGACAGCATTGTTACATGGGGTCTTAAAACCAAATAGAATTCAATGCTTCGAAAATTCAATGCTGTCTCTTGTCGTTGAAGCTTAACATTTCCCCATTGCCATTATCCATGAATGGTACCTGCATCCAAGAAACTGAAAAGCTGTCAGTACTTGGTATGTTTGTAGACGATAACCTTTGTTGGGGTGACCACAAATTTAAAATCGCCAAAAATGCTGCTAAATGCTTCTTCTTCATCTTCATCCCTTCTGCTCTGGCTGCTATTTATATAGCCTTCATCCACCCTTTACTTTTGTATAAAAATCATATATATCAGGTGTCCCTCAAAAATCTTTGCGCCTATTTGATAGATAGAATCGATTTGTTCTCTTGAACATCGTCGAAATGCTACTTGCCTCACTCCTTTTTATCACAATGTTCTAGTCAAATAGAAAGCTGCATTCCTCCCTGAAACAGTTTAGCCTCAACACCCGCCTCGCTACCAATGCTCATCAGTTTAATCTTGAGCCCTACTTCGGACAGTTCTTAATAGAGATTCATATTTTACTCGCACTACTCGAATAGAATGGAGTGTTTTACTTATGGCGTTTTCCATTGGTTTCACTCGGGGAAGCACTCATTTTAAAAACCAATGGAACACCCAAAATAATTTCTGTTCAGTTTAACGTAATTGCCTTTGTGTGAGTGAAACACCTATGGCTCTTAAAAAATATTCCTTGAAGAAAATTTTCTTTTTGACATTTGAGTAACATGTGTTAGTGCTTCTTGAGTCGATTCTCACTTCAAATCGAGAAGCGGCTGTCACTCCTCAGAATCATGAGAAGCGATCTTTTTGCACCAATGGAACGGTTTGTGAATGCTTCTGGACGCTCCTGGACGGTTCTTTTCGTCCAATGGAAAACGACATTAGAAAATTATGAAAATAAAAAATTCTCCAAATATGACACTTTTGCTAATCAAAATGATGTGCCGCCGATAAGTAGGACTTTCTTCATGACATGCCATCGACAAGAAATACCTTTACCAAGAATCTCTCAAGACAATTATAGATACCTAATTAATCTGCTGATGACGTTTTCTTCCAACTAAGGTAACCAGTTCTAAATTAAATATAACAATTAAATGATCGCCCATCCCATAGTATGTTAATTAGGGTAACAGAATTAATTTTGAAACAATTTCGGGAGATCTTCAACGAGTATTTCTTTATAAAAGAACAAGAATATAAAAAGGTTCCAATATAAATTGTCGTCTTCCAAAATTTCTATCAGTCGTACGTTTATCTTCAAAGTGTTTATTTCTAAAGTAACATGCGCGTTTTTATCATATTGTCAATATTTGCCGTCTTGGCTTTTGGCGTTCTAGCTGACGAAAAGGAAGCTCTTCAATCTCAAGGTGCTGTTGAGGGAGCTGAAGAGCCCTAACCGGAAGATCTCTTCCTAGCAGGATACCGAAATAATGGAAGTGGTGGCTTTGGTGATGGACCTCGTATTGGAGGTGACTACAATGATGGTTACTACGGCCGCTGATAGATTGGGCTAGCATTTTATTTGTAGGAAAGTTAAATGAAATAAAAGAACAGATGTTTATTGAAACAGCAATGGCTGGCTTAAGTTTCTTTTGGAAATTGTATAAGAAAAAGCCTCAAAGGTACAAAAATTGTCAACAGATTCATCGAAAGAACAACTCACATTGCTCTTGATTTCATAATGAATCAATGAATTTTCAACAGCACCAGTGTCCACATTTGCTTAGTCTTTTTATTACAAATCATTACTCATGCCGCAGGCAAAGTAAAACTAAAATATTAGGAAGTTGGCAAAATGATGAGGCTGAAATAATAAAAGCAAAGAAATTTAAAAGCTGTTGTTGGCTCAGAAGGAAACATGCTATGTATTTCGTCAGACAAAAACAATAAGCAAACCGAAGACTGAGTGTGTGCTACAACTATTTAAACCCTTCGGAGGAAAAGCGCCAAAACACCGCGTTTAGTTTTAGTCCTTTACTTGTAAACAAAACTTCATTGTCGAATATGTCACAGTTAACTTTGCTGAGTCAAAATGACGACCAGAGACAGTCTTGTGCCGCCGATAACTAATGTCGTTTTCCATTGGTAATCCGGAAAAACTCTCCGATCCGGGATGCCAAAGTAACACTTTTATTTGTTTTGATGTTTCGTTGCTTGTATTGTGTATCGGTGTGAAACGTCGAGCGCTACTTTTTTTTTCATTCACTTTTTTCATTTTTTCATAATTCACTTATAACCACAGGAATATGTCTTAAAATGTTTTTAGAACTCATCTCACAAAATTAATTAATTAATAATTGTTTTCAGGTCACTTTTTTTCAATTTTTAGAGGTGTCAAATGATATTTGTCAATTTTGACGTCAGTGTGTGAGTGCTTCTGGCTTTGCTTCCTTCTTCAAATCAAGAATCAAATTTCTCTTTTTTCGAGGAGCGGAACTGTCATTTGATGCCAATGAAACGGTTTGAGAAGCGTTCAGAAGGCTTCCGAACGACCAATGGAAAACGACATAAGACTTCTTACATGACACGCAATCGAGAAAAAAATACCTTTATCAAGAATCACCTAAGTCGATTGATTATACACACCTACTTAAACAGCTGATGGTGTTTTTCCACCAACTAAAGTAACCAGTTCTAAATTAAATACACCCATTTAATGATCACCCATTTCATAATTATGTAAATTAGATAACTGACCTTGTTGAATTAATTTTAAAACAATTTCGGGAGATCTTCTTTGTAGTATTTGATTAGTAAAGAATAGGAATATCAAAGTTTTCTATTATAAATTGTCATTTAACTAAAATATTCTGATCAGTCGTACGTTTTTCTTCGTCGTGTTCATTTCTAAAGAAACATGCGCGCTTTTGTGATATTGTCAATAGTTGCTGCGATGGCAGCTGTTGGTGTTCTAGCTGACGAAAGGGAAGCCATTCAAATTCAATCTTCGGTGCTTCACAGAGTGCGAAGGCAATTGGGAGGAGGAGGTGGATTTGGAGTAATCGGTCAAGCACTTCAAGGGGCTATTAGTGGAGCTCAACAAGGAATTGCTGCTGCCACAGGACTCGGTGGAGGCGGACTTGGTGGAGGTGGACTTGGTGGAGGCGGACTTGGTGGAGGCAATGGTGCATACCAAAATGGCGGTGGTTTTGGTGGCCCTGGACAAGGGGGATATAATAACGGTGGAGGTTTTGGTGGCCCTGGACAAGGGGGATATAATAACGGTGGAGGTTTTGGTGGTCCTGGACAAGGAGGTTACAATAATGGATATGGAAATGGCTACGGAAATGGTGGATTTGGCGGTGGACCTGGCTTCGGAGGTGGACAGGGTTTCGGAGGCAGGCCTGGTTTAGGAGGTGGTCCTGGTCTCGGAGGTGGACAGGGTTTCGGAGGCAGGCCTGGTTTTGGAGGTGCACCTGGATTTGGAGGTGGATTTGGAAATGGTTTTGGACGTTGATTTATTAAATAGAATGATAGAACTGATACATTTAATTAAATAAAAAAAAGTGTTTTAAGTGAGAAGTAAATTTTTTTTTAAATTTTTTCGAGTGAAAGGTGAGTAATTGTCATTCGTTGTCAATATGGCGAGCTGCAAAGAGTTTTCCTTTTTAGTATTTTAGTATTTTATTTATTTATTGTGCAACTCAACTCAGTGGGCCTATTGGCAATCTCCTTACAAATTTTGTTTCGCACGTAATATTTTGTCCCCACGGAACAAAACGAGCGTTCGCATCATTTCCGGTACCAATTTTCCGAGTATGGAAAATGTTTCCAGGGTAATTTTATTTACGAAAGAGGCCCAGTAAGATAGTAAACGTCTTATAATTTAAAGCTTAAAGGACTTTTTTATGCATAGATATGAAGAAATAGCAAACAAAAAGAACGATAGTCAAATCTCCCAAAAATTCAACTTCATTTCGGACGTAACAGGCCTCTATTCATATGAAGTAAGAAATTTCGTCAACTGCGTAAGCTATTTTTGGGTTTCTCGCTAAAAAAGTCTTCTACAAATCGAAGTTCAATGAAAAATCAATGACAAGGTAGAATTTGGCGAGTCTTCCATGTCATGGAAAGCTTTTTCTCACATAGCCTTTCGGAATCGGCAAAACTGTGCGAATCAACTGGCATTTCTAACCGAGGTTTGGTAGAGAGAAATGCATACTTGGCCCCGAGATCCCGGAGCTCAGTTGTTCCAACCTTTTTATTCACTTTTGGGTTGATGAGATTTGATTAGATAAACAAAGTAAATAAATAGGGTGGCGCAACAGAGCGAGGAGCCCCAGGGCCTAGCGCATTTCGCACAACCATGCCTTGTGAAGGAACTGGCAGAGAATTGTAGGTCCCCTACGGCTAATCGAGAAAGCGCTTTTCATGGTAATGAATTTACTAAAGGAGGACTTGCCTATTCCTCGCGAAAAGCGATACCAGTGGGAAAACAGTTTTTCCTCTGTTGGGGTGCGAACCACGAACCTCTGGGCTAACAGGTAAACATGCTAGCCTTCACCCCACGGCTACCACAAAAATTTGATTGCAGTCATTAATGATTCCTGATCTACTCCCCTCCATTGATATTTTCATCAAAAGTTGATTAACAGACCAAACTCAACTGGTTCCAAACTACAATACTTGGCAATGTTGGGTCAGTGGCATTAGATTAATTAATATTTTTCTTGTTAGTCAACAAAACACCTCATTTTCAACTTTTATAATATCTTCATTTTAATGTTGACGTTTTTATTGTGTAATCAAAACAAGTTGTCACGTCCTCATCCGATATTTTATCCAAAACCACCAAAGCCGCCAGGAAAACCGCCTCCATTTCCAAATCCGTTGCCTAGTCCCCCGAAGCCGTTGCCTAGTCCACCGAGTCCGTTGCCTAATCCACCGAATCCGTTGCCAAGTCCACCGAGTCCGTTAGTTAATCCACTTAGTCCGTTACCAAGTCCACCGAATCCGTTAAAAAGTCCACCAAATCCGTTCCCTTGTCCACCGAATCCGTTTCCTAGTCCACCGAAACCATTATTTTGCCGTCCACGTCCAACAAGGCCACCAAGCAGTCCTTCCAAGAGCTGTCTACGTTCTCGATGCAACTTAACCGGCTGTTCATCGTCACCGAATACAGTGGCCAGTAACATAGCCGTTATAAAAAATACCACAAAACTTCGCATTTGAGGAGAATATTTACGTTTCCGGGTTCTCAATCAACACTTCAACTTGAAATATTCAACTGATCTCAAAACATCACTTTAACCGCCTTTATATTCCAAATTTAGTAAGTATGGGTGTGGATATGAAGCTGCTTTAAGTGGGTAAGTTAATGATGTTAGTTAAACCTGTTGGGCAAGAACTAACACATATGACCGCAAACATTACAATTATGACATAAGAAAACATAACAATTTCAAGTATATTTTGAATACATGTTTCTTTATTTATAAAAACATTCGTCAACTAAATCGAAAATAGATTAGCCTAATAAACCTAGTGGTCCTTGTCCTCCTTGTGCTCCTTGCCCTCCTTGTGCTCCCTGTCCTCCATGTCCTGCTAGACTAGCTAAGAGTGCATTGCTTATGCCACCAGCAGTTTGCGTTGCAGCACCAGCTACAGTACCAACTGCATCACCCAATGGCACTTGTCTACGTTCTCGGCTCAAGGAAGATGATGTCACATCAGCAACAAACACACTGATCAACAGAATAGCCAAAATAGAAAATAACACAAAACGACTCATCTTTGGAGAATTGTTAGAATAAACACTTCGGGTGCAAATATAAAACTGATTGGGGAGTCAAGGCCTTAATCGAATTTATACCATTTTTTGAGCTAACTTGGAAATTATAAGCGTAAGCGTATTCATTATTAGAATAGTTTAACGTATAAAATTTGCTAAGTATATTCAAAACCACATAGTAATAAAAAAAAGCGTAAACGAGTTTAAAAGAACTATTTGTGGTCTATGTGTGGTATAATATGTTCCCAACTTGTTTGAAAAGTTATTCTGGTGGTGCGTTATTTATTACAAACAGTAAATATTATGATTTGATGGACAAAACAGAAATAGATGTCGTAAATCAAGGATATGACAAACGCACTGAAAAGATTTGAGGTACCTACACAGGGTATGGTTAAAAAAGAATTGCTTCTACAGTCGCACACTCTGTTCAATGACTCCTTAAAAAACATTTGGCCGCCTCTAAACTGAGCTTAGAGCTGTAACGAAGACAGGGCGCAAGCCACTGATTAAGGCCCAGACGCAGCTCAAACATCTCATCTTAAAGATCTCAGCAGCCAACACTTAAAAAAAGTTTATTTCGACTGGAAATAGATATCAGCAAAATTTGCAAGTCTTCCGATAGCGAATTTATTGCAGTAGAATTATTAAACCTTGTCAGAAATTAAACTTTTTATGATTGTTTTCGGAAAGCTGTTGTTAGAAAGAATCTTTGTAACTATTGCCTCGTTTTCAGATTTAATCAACAAAGTGTTTACATTGAGTGGTACAAAGTTTCACTCTGTTTTCAGAGAAGCAATAGTTACAAAGATTCTTTCTAACAACAGCTTTCCGAAAACAATTATAAAAAGTTTAATTTCCGACCGAAAGAACACACCACAAAATAAAAACATTCCCATATTCAAGGGCATTCAATATGTTCCAACATTCTCCAAAAATTTAAAAAAAGTGGTCGCGTATTAGTGTCAAGCCACAAAAATCGCGTTCAAGTCCAATTCTACCATGAGACGACATTTCTCCGTCCTTTAGCCAAAAACGGAAACGGAAAAAAAGACTGATGTTTAGACTAAACTTTAACAAAGGATGTGTAAAATTTTCTCCTTTTTTCTATATATTTATTTTGTCTGTCATTTGTTAAAAGTAACGTTTTTAATTTCTTAAAAGTAAGTCTAGTTTGTCTTATTCAATGTAAAATCTCAAATTTGTTCAACTAAAGTATTTTATGTTCTCAATAAAGATCCCCTGAAGAAGACAGCAAACCCTGTCGAAAAGTCGGGAAAGCAAATGAAATAAGTTACATTTCATTGCGCTAACCAGTGACCAAAAAAAGCCGAAGAGGAATCAGATTCTTCAACAACACATAGCAAATTTATTGCGCTATGAAAGATGCTCATGCTTATTTTGAAAGTTTATTTCGATTTAAAGTTAGATGAATTCGAAAGAAGTGCATTTTAAAACTTGAACGACTCGAAAGTTGACACATAAGCTTTCGAGTCTCAAAATGCACTTCTTTCGAATTCGACTAACTTTCTATCGAAATAGAATTTCAAAATAAGCATTGCTTTCTTGATTACCGTTCGGAATCGGCACAACATTGTAGGCCTCTCCATTCAATCAAAAGGTACGGTTGTGAGAAATGTGCTAGGAAAGTGACTCTCATTCTCGAGGAGGGCATTTAAGCAACAGCTTTTGTCTCCAAGTCGAAATTGAAGCTATACATAGGTTGTGTTTAGCATCTACAACAGATGCAGTGTCAAAAGAAGCGCTATTGATCATGATCTGTCTTTTTCAGCAATAATAATAATTGAGAAGCGTGGAAACTATCTTTAACTGGTGACTAGTAGCTGTGTACCTTGACATCTCATAAGTATACATTAACGAACTTGGGTAGTTCTCAAGCAAAGTGATTTCTAGATACAAAGTTTGCTGGTGGGTGAAGATTAATTTTTGGGAAGCGTATAATTCTTACGGTGATAACATTTTTTAAATCGATGCAGTTGTTTTAAAGTTCTCGTTTATGTTCCCGCTCCCATTTGGATGTAAGCATAAAATAAATAGCCTCAGTCGTATTTATAAAATTTGCTTAGAACATCCTTAGACAACTGTCCATCTAGACGGTGTCTAAAGAGTTGGACAACCCTTAGCCAATTTCGTATTTATAAATGCATTCCAACAGTTGTCTAAACAACCCCTCAAACTGTCAACTTCGAATGAAAAACTAACTGGTGGCGTTCATGATGTATCCGTGCAGTACCATTTTTTGTGTTTTGATATACGAGTGCAACAACTAAATGGCTCTGAAAGAGTGTGGCGTAGCACTTGAACCAGACCAAAAAAGCAGCTGATTTGACTTTGAGTTACAGCTTTTCCAAGTCTCATAAAACGATGAAATTTGTGCAATTTATAAATTAAATTGTTGAAAGTAGTATTTTTGCACCTCAAACTACTTATTTTTTTCGATCTTAGAGCTCTCAACAGTGTTTTATAACATGTTCAACAAAATTGTTTTTTGCTGTAGCAAATGCCACTTTAGCCATAGTTTAGACAACCAATTTCGGTGTCTAAAGTTAGACGTTCCTTAGACAGCGATGAAAGTGTTTATAAATACGATTTGGAGTTGAACACTGTTCTAAGAGCTGTCCAAAGTTTGACATACTTTGGAATGGGATTATAAATACGACTCCCTATGTCCTTCCTCAGGTTCTAGAATCTAGACTATCTCTTTACAAAATTTCATCAGATTCGTTTCAGTAGTTTGGACGGTAGAATGCAGAAAAAGAAAAACAGACAGACAGAGCCACTTTTGCATTTATAATATTAGTAAAAAGAGAATATACGATACGATACGATACGATACGATGCGATACGATACGATACGCAACTACTATAAGAGCAATTTCGTCAGATTCTGAACAAAGAATCAAAATATCAGCGAAAATTTTGCGAAACTTGAAAAAGAAAGGATCTCCAATTTTTATCTGCGATATATTTGTTTATTAAGTTGGTTTCCTTAAAAATAAGAACATTTTATTTACTTAGTTCAAATTAAAATTTAATTTATTATCAGCTTATAGAATAAATTCGTTAATTACTCCAGATTCTTAAAAATGTCTTCAAGCAACGTTCACCCAAAAAGAGCGCCTACTAGACCACCACGTTGTCCGTTGTTTGAACCACCACTTCCGCCCTGTCCTCCCTGTTGTCCTTGTCCGCCTTGTGGTTGCTGTCCACCTTGTCCTCCTTGTTCACTTTGTCCTCCCTGTCCACCTTGGCTGCCACCTTGTTGACCTGCACTACCAAATACAGCCTCAACTACATTGTTAAATGCTGATTAGCACCAGTATTTGGAAGCGGAACAGTTGATGTCACATCCTTAGAAAACATACTGAGTAACAGAACAGCCACAATAGAAAATAATACGAAACGGCTCATTGTAAGAGAATTTGAAGGATAAACACTTTGAATGCAAATTTTGAATTGATTAGGAAGTTCAGAATTTATTCCTATTTATATCTCTTTTTAATTAAATTCGGAATGGAAAAGCGTCACAACAGTGTAAGCCACGAAAAATCAGACGTGAATGCATAGATTTTGGCAAAAAAAGTATGAAAATAAAATTTGTTGAGAACACATAATCAGATTCAAACAAACTCGTGTGATGTCACAATCAATATTCAAACAAAATGCTGTTAATAAGTTGAATTTCAGCAGATTCACCCGCAGTTATTATAATTAATGAAATAAACAACAAAAGCAAAATAAACAAGTAAATAACAAAAAATCTGAAACAAACATCAGTTTTGCTTGGTTTCACCCCCGCTCATTCTTCCAACAAATTCATTGCTTAGGGGTCAGGGCCAACAGGTAACTTTCAAGACGATGATCGTTCTATAGTATAGTGTCGACGACGCGACGCCGATGACGTTGTTGAAGTTATTCTTCGGCAAACTTCATTATCGTCTCTCTTTAATATCTTGTCTATGGTGCACAACCTGGAAAGGAATTACATTATTCAGGATGTGATGCTATTCTATCGCTGTCCCGTAATAAGAAAGTTCTCTACAGTGAATCCAACTACTATTTGCTGAGTCTTGTTACACATTTTTGGAATTTAGACTTTTCCCTTTTTCGACCACAAAATCAAAAACTTGTTTCTTAAGGCTTTCACTCAAACGTTGCATGAACTTAGATTCGATTAGAAGAAGTGCGGGTTGAGCTTGCGCAGCTCTGAGCACTGCGGTGTCTGAATGAAACCTAATGTGCCAATCCAGGTGAGGTTTCAGGCTAGTTCTCCTGCTCCTGAGATGAACCAGAAGTTAGCAGTCTTCTGTGGGTAAATGAGTTTGAGTTTATCTACACTCTAGAGGGATGAACTCATAGTCAAGTATTTGCTTTCTAAGGCTCAAAAGTGCTGGACATTCCGTAATAATGGGCAGAGATGTTTCTTTATTTTCGAGGTATAGTCTACAAGCTTCATTTGGTGAAGATGTTTCTTTAAAGAACAGTGGCCGTTTAGTAGTCCTGTACAAATTTTCAGGGGTTTTCCTATTGAGGTTCAGTAGGAATTTAGATTTTTTTCAGTATATTCTGGCAAAAAGAGTTTTGAACAGGTTTGGCCAGATGAGTTACGCCAAGCCTTATTTGATTCTTCCAGTAAGATGTTCTGACCTAAACTATGACTTAAAATTTTTCAAAAAACTTTTTGAGTGCCTGATGAGTGTGTTGTTCATTGGACATTGGGATAACTGGCACCTTCTTCTTCTTCTTTTCATTTTCGGCGTTACGAGTAGTGATCTTGAAGCGATCACAACTCTCCCACTTTTCTGCTTAACACTAGTGATCCGCCTGTGGGGTACGCCGCATTGGGATAACTGGCACCGTTTAAAGCAAAGATGGAAATGGTTGGCAAACAACAAGGTCAGCAGTTAAAGGGTAAGTCATTGGAAATATAATACATCTATAAAGCAAACATTATTGGGTTAAAGAGGCAACCTTGAGGCACTCTGACGTCAACTCTTAAAAAGGGTGGCATTGATCTATCATTCGATGATAGCTCAATGCCGCTTATTAAGCTTCGAAAACAATTTTGAAAATGTCTTTATTCAAAAGCTGGAATAGTGCGGAGATTATTTTGAGTTTGAGAATGCTTGGCATGTGCAATAAATAATTTGTGCAAATTTTATTTCAAGTAAGATACTTGCAAAGTTACCTTATAAAATGTACGAAGTAGAAATGCGTTTCTAGACAAGCTAGCCTCAGAACCCAATTAGCGCTGGATTGATCGTTTTGAAAATATGTGCTCATTCAACATTTATATAAGGAATTGGGAAATAAGAATTGGATGAGGTTGGGAGAGTTCCCGTGCTAAGAAAATTTCCGCTCTTTGAAGAGATTCTAAACTTTGACCGTCTTTGGATTTTGATTTTGGCTTTCATCAAATTTGGGCCAGGACTAGATTGTTTTTTGGCTCCAAATCTGTCGTTAACTCTCATATGTCATTGGGGCTAAGAAGGGATTGTGATTTTCGGATCTGCTTCAAACCATTTCGTCGAGCTGAGAAAGGGCAACCGATCTTTGATTGCATTTTTGAAAGCTTACCAAGATCATCGAAGTTATTAGGCCTTCACTAGTATCATTTTTGTGATTTTTCGTCCACAAAGCTGTTTTGGTTTATTCAAAGAATGATGAATAAATAAAGTAAAGTTTAAAAAAAAAAAGTTTTTTTATAAATTTTTTTGAAGCACGTTAATGCATTAAACTTTCCAACTTCTTTTAAGTTTGAGTTTAGAGTGCGATGCGTTTCGGAATGATATTATGTTCCGTCATTGCGCGTTTTTCGTCAACTGGTTCGGCTGTCCTTAGTAGTCCAAGTCTTGTACCTCCTACGGAAAGGCAATGGTGTAGGAGGTACAGAAACATTGCATTATCATTGCAGCTAGCTCAGTCGATATTATAAGGGATACCCAACTGCATATAAAAGATACCCAATCTTGCTGCATACAATTCACTCCGTCAGCGTCTAATTATATGAATGTTTGACCGGGTCTTTCAAAGGAGTTCATTTGATTGAGCTCTTTCATTGGTGGGCGAAATATTGCCAAATGCTTCTGAATTTGACTAAGCTAGGATTTCCTTCCTTAAAATAAGACGGATATGTGCTTTTAGAAAATATACATATAATTAAATGAGGTGGCAATACAAAGATTGAAAAGCCATTGGGCCTGACGCATTTTAAGGGCCTAATTTTTTTTTGCCAATTTTCGACATATTTTTTGCGTGATGTTGACGTGTCAGTGAGACAACGGGTTGTTTGAAGTTTCGAAAATATCGCCGCTGTTCAGGCGTCCATAGCAAAAGATCCACATTAGTCAAACTCTACGGCGGCGGCGCACAATTGGGTCCAACGAATCAACCTTTGCCCGGGGTAGGTAATCATATGAACGAAGCCGAGTTCCACTCATAAATGTTTTGATGTACTTTAAGCCGAAAATAAAAAATGGTTTGCGTTTTTAAAAAAAATTGTAAAATTCTTATGGGAAAACCCGATATAATAATTCTGAATGGGCAGCACTGAGTCAATGAGAGCCTATTGCATTGCATTTCTTCCTCTAGTATTAAAAAAGGACTTTCTCAATAGTCCACGAAAAGTTTCTATAGAGCTTGCTCATCTATTTTGTTATTTTTCAAGTGTGCATTAAAGGGTTGCTTGGAAACCATTGGCGTCGTCAAGTTCTAATCCCAACACTGAAGTCGAAGAAAGACCATGAGCGAGATAAAGAGAGAGGTGTCGGAGGGAGAGAAAAATGGGAGAGAGAGAGAAAGAGAGAAGAGAGAGCAGAGAAAGAGCATATTGGAACATTTTAGGATTTGATGAGGTGTTAAGACTTGAAAGGTACTTTGAATTGGTTTCTAAATACTGAAAGTTCTCAAAGTTTGAATGAAAAAGAAACTTTAATACTTAAAGTGGATTACTCATTTATTTGATTGACTTCCCAAAAATAACAACATTCAAATTACATAATAAAAATTAATTTCTTAACAAATTTTGAAGCTTATTCATAAACAAAAATCTTTAATAACTCTTCAGATTCACTGCAATGAACTTGAGTATCGTTCAACCAAGTAAACCACCTCCCAGACCGCCACCCTGTCCACCACCACCGCCTTGTTGTCCCTGTTGTCCACCTTGTCCTCCCTGTCCTCCTTGTCCTCCCTGTGCTCCCATTCCTCCTTGTCCACCAAGTTGACCGATACCAGGCACACCACCGAATACAGCACCAACAAGATTGGAAAGTGCTGGTATAAGTTGTCTACGTTCTCGATGCAAGTTAGCTGAAGTCACATCTTTAGCAAAGATGCTGACTAACAGAACAACCACAATAGAAAATAATACAAAACGACTCATTGTTAGAGAACTTTTGAGGATAAACTCTTTGACTGCAAGTTTGAAACTGATGGAGAAGTTCAAACTCTAATCGATTATATACCTTTTTTTAATCAAAGTCGATAGTTACTGGCGTCAGAAAAATGTACGCAATCGACAGATCGAACGTAAGGAATAAATTTCAAACGCAACTGTGACGTGCATATAATGAAATTCATTAAGAAGATTCAGAACCAAATAAATAAATAGTTGAACAAGTTTGAAAGAACTTGCTAGTCGGCTTAATATGTGCTAATTTAATTGGAGAAACTGCATATGTTTAGAAATAGTTTCTATAGCTTGCTAAAAGTAGATTCATCATGAAGCTGCTTTAAATATCTTTGCGAAACATTTTTTGGTTACTCAACAGTGGACAGTGGAAAAAAAATTCTAATGTAAACTTCCCGGGTATGCTTAAAAAACAGCAATAAAACAATTGACAGTGCCGTAAATCATCGTTCTTGTTTTCTAAAACATTCGTCCTTATTTTGGGTACAAATTTGACTGTCCAAATCCATATCAGTGTCCTATTCATTGCAAATACCCTTAAAATCTATCTGCCTATTGATTAAAAGTTTACCCAAGAAAAATCTGTGAAATTTTAATATAATACTACAACTTACTCTTCAATATGGGCCATGGCTAAATTCATTTTCTATTTCTTCAGACATTTCTGTGCGTCTTAAGCCATGGAGATGGAAGGGATCTGCGATTTTATGTCGGCTGGGTGATTGAGTACATTTCACATGCACTTGTACAGGACTATATCCTTCTTCTAGAAAAGTAACATCCATGAAAAAGCATTTGTCATCTTACTGGGACCCGATTTTTATCTCCCGCG
Organism: Melanostoma scalare; assembly: GCA_949752695.1. Lineage (NCBI taxonomy): Eukaryota > Metazoa > Arthropoda > Insecta > Diptera > Syrphidae > Melanostoma > Melanostoma scalare. The sequence continues at coordinate 182,255,298 of OX456986.1, read as the reverse complement.
TGTCCCTTTACGTCGGGACTACCATGTTTAGTTAAATCACAAAAATAATAAACACGCAATAGACAGACATATGGCCAACGTACACCATTGCAGTCATAAGGCAATGCCTTCAAGTCCCAGTTAACGTGTTTTTCATATTTACCTACGCATGCATACATTCGAATGGGGACAAAATACCCATAAAATATAAGCTAAGGATATTAGCGGTGAGCGGGTACCTGCAGTAAAACAAACAAAACTTGTTTCATCTTTTTAAACAACAAACCAAAATCTAAGCAACGTTTCCAACAAATTACGCACATGATGCAAACTATAAAAAGCTCTATTAAACCTGTTCAGTAATTGTTTGGTTGATTTTAAATCTGCTCAACCAATTTCATACGTCAAACTATTTAGGTATTCAAATTTATTATTTATGACCAAATATATGGGACTCCCCTCTTCTTTCAGACTTACCCTTTTCAAATTTTATTTAAAAGTCGTATAAATTCGATTTAAGACTTAAATTCCCATTCAGTTTAATATTCGCTGCCAAAGTGTGTGTCCTTAAAATTCTTTAGCAATGAGAAGTTTTGTGTTATTTTCTATTGCCGCTGTTGTATTGGCCAGTGTGTATGCTGATGATGAAACTGCGACTAGCTTGCACCGTGAACGTAGACAACTTATACCAGCATTCTCCAATCTTGTTGGTTCTGTACTTGGTTCAGCAGCGCAAGGCTTTGGGGCCGTAGAAAATGGGCTCCTAGGTGGTCTCAGAGGAAATAGAGGTCAAGGTAACCAAGGAGGCCAATGGAACCAAGAAGGTCAAGGTAACCAAGGAGGTCAAGGGAACCAAGGTTCAAATAACGGACAGGGCAGTGATCAAGGAAATGGCTTTCCACAATTTGGACAAGGAAACCAAGGAGGTCAAGGTAATCAAGGAGGACAAGGAAACCTAGGAAACCAAGGAAACCAAGGAGGTCAAAATAACCAAGGAGGACAAGGAAACCAAGGCCAAGGAAATCAAGGAGGGCAAGGAAACCAAGGTAATCAAGGTAACCAACAAGGTCAAGGAAACGAAGGCAATCAAGGAAACCAAGGAGGACAAGGAAACCAAGGTCAAGGCAACCAAGGAGGTCAAGGAAACCAAGGACAAGGAAACCAAAATCAAGGAAATCAAGGAGGACAAGGAAACCAAGGCAATCAAGGTAGCCAAGGTCAAGGAGATCAAGGTAACCAACAAGGTCAAGGAAACCAAGGCAATCAGGCAAACCAAGGAGATCAAAGCAATCAAGGTGGCCAAGGAAACCAAGATGGACAAGGCAGTCAAGGACTGGTTGGTGATCTAGTGAATGGCGTACTTGATACACTGAGCGGCGGCTTACTAGGTGCACAAGGAAGTCAGGGAAACCAAGGTGGTCAGGGGACACAAGGAAATCAGGGTAATTAAGGTAAAATGAAAGGGTCGTGGCCTCCTACGTTAAATTAACATTCGAAAGTTCTTGTGAAACCAGATTTAGTTAAGAATATTTTTTATAAATGAACTGATTTAATAAATGCATAGATTTACAATTTAATATAAAACGAATAGTGTGTGGTTATTGTTTGAGAGAAGTGTAAACATTGAATGGAGGTAAGAGCTTCTAGAGGGACGACTCTTGCGGTAAGTGAAACGAAGTCAAATCCAAGCTTTATTCTTTCGCGGCTCTGAATAAAATTTTACTAACGCCAAATAGAATTAATTGTTTTCCGGCGTTCTTTTCTTTCTGTGCTAATAACTTAAGTTTAAATTACAATAAAAGCGTGATGTCTATTAAAGTTTCCTTTGCTCTTTGATTGATCTATCCAAACATACTTGTTTTCACAAAACTGGTATAAGAAGTCAAGAATGAATCAGAATTTTCTAAACAAGATCGATTCGCAGTATTGGCCGTTTAAATAGTTTCATTTCCATATTCTCTACAAGAGGTCTGGGATATAAAGACGCCAAAAATGTTATTTTCAAAACAGTTGAATATTTACAGTCGAGGTGTTGATTTAGAACATATGAAAGTATAACTTTTTTGCTATGCGCGGTTTGGTTTTGTTTTTTGTGATGGCTATGGTAATAGCCATGGCGTGTGCTGAAGATGAACGTCCGGTTGTGTTGCGTAGAGAGCGTAGACAACTCTTGGAAGGACTTGCCAGTACGTTTCTTGGTGGACTTGGTGGACTTGCTGGTGGCGGACGAAACAATGGTTTCGGTGGATTAGGCAACGGAGGATTCGGTGGTTTTGGGAATCAATACCCAGGTGGCTTCGGAGGTGGATACCCTGGTGGATATCAAGGTGGTTATGGTGGTGGCTATCCTGGCGGTTTTGGTGGTGGATATCCTGGTAACTATGGAGGTGGTTTTGGACAGAACTACGGAAACTATGGAAATTATGGAAATTATGGAGGAGGACGTGGTCGCAGGAGGCATAATCGTCATCATCATCATTAAAATAGAAAGCTAAATCATAGCAACCAATGTAAAATAAAGTGAAGCACATCTTCGATTTAATTAATAGTAGTTCAGTAGGTACGTTTATTAGAAAGAGCTAAGGAATTAGATTCAAACACGTTGACTTGCATTATGTTTCAATTATAAACAAAAAATTATTTGAGAGTAGTTTTTAACTGATGATTTTAATGATTGTGGTCAGAAATGTAAACATAAGCCTAAGCTAATAAAATATTTAAAAAAAAGAAAAGAAACGAAACACTTTTTCTCACGAACACTGTATTTTATCGAAATAACTCGTATGGTAGCTCGGTGTATACTATTTGCGAAGGCTGTGATTGGCGCTTAGGCATTGCAACTATGTATTGTACATGTCAGATTATGTTTTCTTCTACATTACGATCCACAAAAGTTCAAAAACAGTGTGCTTCGGTGTCTCCTATTAAATCCTCTCCTATTTTATATGTTTTAATACATTATAAGTTAATTCATAGCCTAGTGATGTGCGTTCTTATTTTATATTAAAAAAATTAAAAACAAAAAAAACTATAGGTAAATTAACCTTCCATGCGGAAGCGAACTCATTGTGAATGTACAGACATATCTGCTGATTATATAAAATTAGTTAATGATACAGATAATATTTTCTTTAAATGCATTAATTGCAAAAATTCTAAACTTAATGAATGCATTAAGAGTGTTAATGATAACTTTACTCTCTTGCAAAATAGTGTTAGTGTGCTTAATCAACACATACTTCTACTGTTCAAGCGAGAAGAATCTAATATAAATCTTGATGCTAGTCGTAATATACGTGAAAAAACTCGTTTACAACGAAAACCCATAGTCGATGTCTCTTCTAAACCTAAAACATCGAATAAAGATCAGAAGAAAAGTGCAGTTTTGTCGACTTCTTTTTCTCGTTTATCGCCCTTTGCAAGTGCTTCCCCTACTCCTCCTCACACCTCTAGAGGACAAACCAAGTCTATCGTTAATACTTCTATTAAATCATCACAGGTCCCAATTAGTGCGTGTAACAATAACGTTAAAGACACACAGAAGAAGAAAAAAAAAATCTCCGAAGTGACTGTTGCTGTAACAAGCGCTAATACCTTAAATGGTGATGATGTTGTTGGTGTTGCTGCTGTTGACGCTCCAAAAAAAATTGACGTCATATCAAATGATTCAATCGTTGCTGCTACTTTGAAACCTCAGTACAACAAAAGCGCACATGTTATTGCTGCTTCCCTTGATGGTGCCGTGGACGTTGCTGCCAATACTTCGGTTGCTGCTGTTGCTAAGGAGAATAGTGTAGTGGTTACAAATAATGATACGGGTTTTACTGCAAATGCACTGGATAATGTGTTTCCTTCTGTTTCAAATATGGATATGAATGCCCCTACAGACGTTGCGATGAAGGTCAATGCTAATATCGTAAATGGTTCTAAGCTACTATATAATGGACTTAAAGTTGCAAAAATAGTAAAATGGTATCATATTGGAAGCTTTCGCAACTCAACTACTATTGATGATATTGTGAAATATATATCGTCTAATCTTGAATTCCATCCAGGTGAAATTCAATGTTATAGTCTTCTTAAACTGCAAGATTCACCAAATAGTGTGAAATTTATAAACTTTAAAATTGGGGTTTCTGTGGAGTGTGCAAGGTGTATCTATGTTGACACTTTTTGGCCTAGAGGGGTAAGAATACGTCCTTTTGTGTTCAAGCCAAAAAACTCGGAAGGTTAGAGGGATCTCTACTTCCCTCTAGTCCCTCCCCTCAGCCGATTCGCCAATATAGTCAGTCTAATAAGTGTCATAAGTCATTGCTTAAAGTATACTTTCACAACGCAAGTGGTATTCGAACGAAAGTATCTGAATTGTTCAATAATTCAAGTCACCTTGATTATGATATAGTCATTATCGTCGAAACATGGCTATATCCTGGTATATCTTCGTCCGAACTTTTTGACTCTCGTCATTTTGTTATATATCGACGTGACAGATGTAGCTCTATCTCTGAACGTGGAGGAGGAATCCTAATCGCTGTTAGTACAAAGCTTTGTTGCACGGAAGTTGCCTTACCAAATTTGGACGTTGAGCAATTATGTATCTCAATTAAATTATTCTCTACATATGAGTCTTACTTATTTTTTATTGTTAGCTACATTCCATCAGGAAGTATTTTTGAAACTTACGAAAATCACTTTTTAAATATTGATGCTATTAATAACACTTGCTCTGAATTCGATAATGTTTGTTGTTTTGGTGATTATAACTTATCAAACACTAAATGGAATTGGTCAGTTGGTGATAAAATGATGCTAGCTTCTAATATGATTAGGGATTTTGAATTTTATTTCATAGATTCTATTAATTCATTAAATCTTAATCAAATAAATGGAATTCCAAATTCTTTGAATAATATATTAGATTTAATCTTTGTATGTAATGAGTATGTTAATTCTAAAGTTTCTACAGTTCCATTTTCACTATTAAATGAATCTATTCATCACAAAGAACTATATGTTCAAATTGAATTATATAACTTCTTATCTTATGAACCTGACAAATGTTTAAAATCTTATAACTTTAATAAGGCTAACTTCATCGAACTGAATAGTTTTCTAGAATCTATCAATTGGTCTCATGAATTTAAATACTTAAATCTTGAACAAATGTACTTGAGATTTACATCAATTATATTTGAAAGTTTTTCCAAATTTATTCCACTTTCTCTTCAGAAAAAACAAGCAAAGCTTCCGTGGTATAATGATCGCTTAACAAATCTTAAAAATTTAAAACGTAAAGCTTTTAATAAATATAAGAGCTCTAATAATGATTTAGATTATGCTAAATTTAGCAAATTGCGTAAAGAATTTTCTATTCTTAATAAATTCCTTCACAGGTGTTATATCATGAGTATGGAAAGAAATATAAAATCTAATAGCAGCTCGTTTTGGACGTTTGTAAATGAAAAGAGAAAATCTTCTGGATATCCTAAGAACATGTCTTATAGAAACTCAGATGCTTCGAATATTTCTTCTATTCTAGATTTATTTGCGAAATTCTTCCAATCCATATACTCAGACTCTGATAGCATAAATAAATCTTGTTTCCCCAATATACCAAGTAAGGTTGATATTGGTGCTTTACATTTAAGTTTTGATGAAGTTCTTTTAGAACTCCAGTCATTAAAACCTAAATCTAAGCCTGGTGCTGACGGCATACCAGCTTTATTTTTAAAGAACTGCGCCACCACACTATGCTATCCTCTGCTCTGCATCTTCAACAAATCGCTCTCCGAAGGTAATTTTCTTAATGAATGGAAAATATCATATCTTATTCCAATTCATAAATCTGGCTCTAAGAATTTGATAGAAAATTACAGAGGCATTTCGAAACTATCTTCAATCCCTAAACTATTCGAAAGCATTGTGAAAACAAAATTAGAGTTTTTAACGAATGAATCTATTTCAGCTTTACAACACGGCTTTATTTCTGGGCGCTCTACCACAACAAACATGTCCCTTTTCTCATCTTATGTCATTGAAAACTTGGAGAATAATAGTCAAACTGATGTAATCTACACCGATTTCAGTAAAGCTTTTGATTCGGTTAACCATTGTATCTTAATTCGTAAGCTGAAACTATTTGGTTTCCATTCATCATTTTTGAATTGGATCTCATCATATTTAACTGGTAGATCACAAAAAGTTCTGATCAATAATTCTTACTCCAAGTCTATTAATTGTACTTCCGGTGTTCCTCAGGGAAGTCATCTGGGACCACTGCTGTTTAATATCTTCATAAATGATATCACTTCTGATATAAAATACTCGAATTGCCTTCTCTATGCTGATGATTTGAAATTATTTCTTAAAATCAAAATGATTGATGATTGCCGCCTCCTACAGTCAGATATTAATCAAATATCCGAATGGTGCAGTTTAAATTGTTTAAAATTAAACATAAGAAAATGTAGCGTTATATCTTTCTATAGATCTCATACGTACATTACTTTTCCTTACCAAATTGATACAGACCTACTTTCGCGTGTTGAAAAAATAAAGGACCTTGGTATAATGCTTGATTCGACCTTCTCTTTTAAAAGTCATATTGACTATATTGTATCAAGAGCTAATTTACTAGTCGGTTTCATTAAGAGAAATTGTATAGATTTCAGTGACCCGCATGCATTGCTTTCTCTCTACATATCACTAGTTAGGTCGATACTCGAATATGGAGATATTGTTTGGAACCCAGCCATGATAACTTATTCTGATCGTATCGAAAAAGTACAAAGAAGATTTTCTAGGTTCATATTTTATAAAATGAAATGGACTTTTATTCCTGAATACAAGTCGCGTTGCCTACTTTTAGGAATCAAATCCCTAGAATCCAGAAGACGTATGCATGATATTATGTTTGTGAGGGATATTTTGAATCATCACGTTAAATGCCCTTCCTTACTTTCTAAAATACCAATATACGCACCATCAAGGGTTTTGCGTCCAAGAGATTTGCTTTTCGAACAATATCACAGAACATTGTATGGTTCAAATGAACCCATCTCTAGATGCATAAGACGTTTCAATGAAGTTTGCCAAAATATAGATGTAAGTTGGACAAAGGATATGTTCAAATCAAAACTTTTGTTTATATTTTTATTTTAACATCTCTTTTTTCTCTCTTTCTTTCTTTTTGTAATTTTATGATCTAGTTACTCCAAATATTGTATATACTATCTTTCAATCTGTTAGCATAAGCTTGTAGATAAATAAATAAATAAATAAATAAATAAATAAATAAATAAATAAATAAACTAATCTTCTACAAAGGGTGGTGACTTGCCAAACTTTTGGACGAATCTGCGACTTACGACTGCCTGCCCGAATCTCAGTGGCCTGTCGGAGCATATTGAGAATGTCACAGCAGATGAATTCGACTCACAGAATCAAGGATGGACTTCAGCAGTCAAAAACCAGAAAATTCTGAAATAGCTACTCTGACATTTTTAGTTTAAAAGTCTTTCAGAGTCTTTCAATGCTTGCACATTGCACTGAAATGGAGATAAGATCCTGGCATAGAGAAATAAAGAACAAGACTTCTCTTGCCCTGCAACTTCCATTTGTTTACATTGTTGCTTTTGTAACACGAAATCAGTGAAATAACTAACACCACTTTATTTTCGGATTTCATACTGGTTTTGAAATCTGAAAATAAAGTGTTGTTTGTGAAGTTAGTTTGAGGACAGATGCCGTGGTGTGTATGCGGTTTGGCCTCTCTGTTGTATCTCCTCTGTGGATCCTGGTGAGCCATTGGTGTGAAAACACAATCCTTCACCAGGGTACTGAACCCGGAATATCCGACCCTTTACGTCTAATCCCAAAAGGACAACCACGTAAACATTTTATGGTTCCGAAGCAACCAACTTCCTCGAGTGAAATAAAGATTTCAACATTGGCTCCGCAAGAGAACGCAAAAAAGGCAAAAGCCTCCTGATCTACTCATGAATGGTAAGACAACCTCAGTATCGTATGTCCGATAGTAAAAAAGAAAGACCCTCGCAATTGCACCGCAGGGAGCAAACTAAACTTTTCTGAATGTTTTTTCATTCCTGATTTCAATTCTGGCCTCAGGATTGCTCTGTCACGTCACGTTTTCGAGATAATGATTCTTCAAAACCGAAAAACCGTACAAAAAACAAAACCGTTTTTCAGTGAAAAATTCGAATGCACCATTGCTTTTCCGATAATTTGTTATGCGCTGAACCCTAATCTGGCCTCTAAATGGCTCTATTACATCAAATTACTGACTTCAAAAATGTCGAGTACGGTCATAATTTGTTTCGAAGCCTATGTATAGTCTCGAAAAGAAATATGAATTTGATAGCACGTTTTTGAAAGTTCTGGATGTGCTCAATGCGAATTCTGTGACAGAGTTAGTCTATCACATCAGGTTTTTGAGATTATAACAATTTTAGTTAAATACATCAATGCTTTATTCTTTGAAAATCTGGCTTAGTAGAGCAATTCTTTATTTAAACTCAGCACATTAAAAACCTTCAAGGATGTCTTATCTGATTCTAATTTATTTTTGTGACTCTCCCTAGGCTTCTAAATAATGACCGTACCTTTTAATTTCTGAGGTTAAATATCTCAGTAATTTGATAAAATAGAGCCATTTTGAAGCCAGACTTTTGTTAGAAACTACTTACAGTTAAATGCAAGTGGAGATAAAGTATGAAGATGTTTGTAGGTCCCAGGCCAACAAAATAATTACTGCTGTGCCTCAGGGCTACAAACTTTTAATCCACTGAATTTTTTGATCCACAATATTGGTTTCTAGAATCATATCTCTATTCTTTGGACGTAGAGCTATCGTATATATGGGAAGCTCATTAAATCAATGAAAGGTAAGAATACCGCGCAGAGTTCAATACTTCCAAACTTCCATATGCTTTCTCTTGTCGTTAAATTAAAGGAATGAGTGGGTGCATCATCTTGGATCTGGATGTAGTGGTCTGCCGTTAAGTATACGTTCAATACGACATAAGAGGGTGTTAATTTCCTCAAATGTTAGATTCCTCGTCCCTGACAATTTTTTTTTTACAAAATATTTCATTGATTAGACGGATGCTTCCCATAGTAGACTGAAACTGGGACTGTACGGGGGGTTAAACTTCCAGACAATTTCTTGGATAGCCAGATTGTCCTTGATATTTTTAGTGATTTTAGTCCACTTTTCTTTGATTTTCCTTTTAGCGGTGTCGGAGAGCATAAGAGAAAGGTCAACACCGTCTATGTATTTACAAAACGTGTGAATGCGCCTAGAAACATATCTGTGCTCAGATCGGAGGATATCTCTAGATGAACGGCTTTGGTAACAAACGCTGCCACCCAAACTTTAATGATCTTATCGAATCTTATTGTGCTGGCCTTAAAATGAAAAGGGCCGCACAGGCCGACTCCAATTTTACTGAGTAATGCGTTCCAGAGTGGTAGATCGCTCATTATCGGCTGAATGGTTTTACCTTTCCATCGCATCGTTTAAAAACTGGGCAGGATCAAATACATTTCTTCATGCGTGATCTAACTGTATGTTATGATATGACCAAAGGAAAAAATATCGAATAGATGCAGAATTATCGTATTTAGATCGGGAGAACCACATGCGGTCGGGTGACGAGTCAGATAGCTCAGGCTGTTAGATGAGGAGCGACCTTCGCTTCACAATGCCCACCACTGTTGACCTTTGTTTGCAGGTCGAAGGTCTATTGTACGAGGAAGTCGAAGGTCTATTGTACGCGCCTGGAATCGCCGATGAACCGATGAATAATAATTTTCTCGTGGTGAAACTTTAAACGCAATTACCTCGGAACTCTTTTCAAAAACAGCTCGTGTTGTAGCCCAAAAAGTTAGCGACCGATTTAGATGAAATTTTGGTAGATTACTCTCAGTAATATTATCGAAAGGATATACTTAAAGTTTGAAAGGTAAGGTAAGAAAATAATTTTTCGGGGGTCAAACATGTCGAAAAATTGCCGAAAATTAAAATTTTGGAGTAGAAAGGCTCCCAAATTTGGAACATTGAACTTTTTTATTCTTTTTCATGTACTCGTATATCCTTCCCCTTAATATGTTAGTAAAAGAATGAACTATGGTAAATCTTTCTCAGGTCAACCGAAAAAGAGTGGCAACTGTAGCAGTTTTCGATGGCGCCAGAAACAGGTGTCCGGAAAACCTCAATAACGCCGCCACTTGTTGGTCATCGAATAGATACAAATTTTTTTGAAAATTATTGGGTTACTTTATTTCCTTTATAAAAGAAAATCCCAAAAAAAACATGTTTTTTAAGTTTCTACAGTGGTTTCCCCTTTAAGCCCATTGCCAAAATCTGCGTCAGATGATGTGTTAATTTTGTGCCACCTCTTCATAGATTGTCATATTCAAACCGTTTCATGTTCAGTTTTAGTATGACAGTCAACTCGGAATAGTCATCATACGAGCGAGTATCTAATGAATTAAGACAACCACAAACGAGTCATAATTCCTCTTTGAATAAAGCACTATGTTGATTCTTTTTATTATTATTAGCTTTCCATAGTTGGGCTCTAATGGCGAGTTCACAAAGCCAAGCATATACATCATATCTTAGTTATGTAGCTGCTTCTGTCCTTTAATCTCTACAAAAGCTAGAAACAGTGGTTTGCAATCTAAAAAAATTCAACGTTAATGTAAAGGTATTTTAACTATGCTCCGCGCTAAAACCAAACAAATTACGTCAAACCAAAGCTTTCATAAAAACAGTTCCATAAAAATTTAATTTCATCTTCACACAGTTTTCAAAATTTTAACAGCACGCGCTGAATTTATAATTTACCGCCACTTTTTTAAGATAAAACGTATATTAAATTTGAAATATGTATAATGGGACGCTTGAAAAATCATTAATTAATTGGTCTGCTTTCTGATTGATCCTTTCGATTATACTTGTTTTATCAGAACTGGTTACCTAAAGCATAAGTGAATCAGAATATTGTTATGAAAATCAACACAAAGTATTGCCCATTTGAGTTTTTATTATTTACATAAACTCATGATATAAAGAAGCTAAACTGTAACTTTCAAATCAGTTGAATATTCGCAGTCGAAGTGTTCGTTAAGATTCCGCGCAAATAAAATTCTATTAAAATGCGTAGTTTTGTGCTTTTTCTGACGTTGGCTATGCTATTAGTCATTGCGTTTGCTGAAGATGTGAAACCTGATGAATTGACTCGAGTACGCAGACAATTTGGTTTCGGAGGTGGATATCCTGGTGGCTTTGGAGGTGGATACCCTGGTGGATATCAAGGTGGTTATGGTGGCTATCCTGGCGGTTATGGTGGCGGTTACGATGGCGGTTATGGTGACGACTACGGACATGGAGGTGGTCACAGACATCATCACCATCATCATCACCATGATGATTAAGAGTTAACATAAACATGACAAAATAATTTAAGTCACCCATCACAAATTTACCAGTCGCTACGTCAGTCATGGCCCCTATTGGAACCGGATCTGGATCTAGTTAAGATATTTTTTTATTATTTGTTTTAAAGTGCAAACAGTTGTAGCAGTACCTAAACCTGAACATGAAATTATGTGTGATCGATCACTTTACATACGCAAATCGATGCGCGTGTAAAGAAAAATGTTTTCGGGATCTTTCATCAAAATAAAGACAACCTATGATTTCTTGTTTTGAATCAATCTTTAGTCACAGTGTTTTTATTTGTTTTTATGTTTTTGATCAAAAGCTCTTTAGAACGACTGGTTGTTCCTGTTTTGATTTTTAGTAGTCGTTGTCCTGGTGTCAGCTCTTTCGCTGTTAAAATCCAATGGAGAGCTTATAATTTTATCAATTTCTTAAATGACGAAATATATACGCACACTTGTGTCTTATGTTATTGTTTTGTTCTCCCTTGTTCGAATGGCTGCTAAGACAAGAAATAGCAGTTTAAGAAGCCTTGATGGCAATATGCATACCTAAACCTATAACACGTCAAACGCCACACTAAAACAAGAGTTCTTCATATATACGCAATAAAAATTCCTTACGACACGTGCAGATTTTTTTGTTTTTGTGATTGTTGATGGTTTTCTCGCGGTAGCATGCCAATCTCGAAACATAATATAAGGAATGGTATCCATTTATTAGCTCTGCTCTTTGATTAATCGTCAGATATTTTTCAAATACACCAACCCACCTGTTTTAGCCAAACTGGTATATTAGGTATTACTTAGTTAGAAGCTTCTTAACAGGTTCAACTCACTGGGACTTTCCCGTGCAAAATAGTTGGTACTGTTTTTGGACTATAAAGACGAATAAAATGTTGATTTCAAATCAGTTAAATATTTTCATTCGAACTGTTCATTAAGCGCCTGTGAGGATAACTATACTTATTTTAAAATGTGGAGTTTCGCAATATTTGTGATTGTGGCTGTGCTATTGGCAACTGTACTTGCTGGTGGAGCCGTTGTTGGGACTAAGGATTCCAGGGGGGTGCTTCGAGTACGCAGACAACTTTTTGGAGGATTCTTTGATAATTTATTTGGTGGACGAAGAGATGACTACCGTGGTGGATACCCTGGTGGATATAGGGGAAATTACGGAGGAAGGCGCCGTCATCACCATCATTATAGTGATAGTGACAGTGATTAAATTAAAATAGGCGTTGTGTTCCATAAGTTTAAGTAATTAAGTAAATAAAGTGCTACTTTTTTGTAAAATAATTTTTTTTACATTTATGTGCTAAATAATAAATAATTATAACAATAATATTAATAGTTAAAAGAATTCAAATGTGCATGATTTGAAAAGAGGAAAAAAAAGAGAAGGAAGACACCATCTTTTAAAATTTGTCAATTTCTATTGTCGTTTGCGGTTAAGGAGCTCAAGCTCATGTTCAAAGTGTTCAAATTAGCAGCAATTTACGATAAAAGAACAATAAATTCAAGGCTTCAGAGCTTAAGCCATAAATTAAAGCTGAACTGCTAAGGAAGCAACACAAAAGAAAAACTTTTGCATTGATTTTTTTTTCTTGTGTAACTCTTTTATTTTGGACAATTTGAAATAAAAAGAAGAATTTAATAAGAAAGAAGGAAGTACACGGTGAATTGCATGAGGTGCGACAAAAGCATCGGAAGGACGGATAGGTTGCATCATTTTTTTATTAGTTGAAATTTTGTTTATTTCTGGAACGATACTTCCTTTTGTTTTGCCTGACTCGGACATTTCTTTGGCATCTACTTTTGCTGCTTCGAGTTAAATTGCCTTTGAAACAATTTCGTCGAAATTAGAACAATCTGATTGTAGAAGCTGCTCTCTAGTGGTGGTGTCACGAACTCCACGAATGAACTGCGCCCTGAGAAAAACATCTGCAACAGACTTTTTGCATTCACATGTGAATTCACATTCGGCTAGTTCCAATCGCAGGCATGCAATGAATTCCGAGATCGACTGAGTTTCTGTTTGAAATTTGTTGAGGAATCGGTGCTGTGCCACCAAAACATTCCTCTTCGGAGCCAGGTGACATTCTAGCATTTTAAGCAATTCTTCGTAGCTTATTTCTTTTGGTGCCTTTGGTGCAGACAATGCTAACATTGTATTGAAGTGCTTCGAACCAATTGAATTTAGAAGAAGTTTCTTGCAGTACTCGGAATTTGAGGTTATGTCCTTCATTTCGGTGTAATTTTTGAAGCGTTGAATATAGATTTTGTAGCTTTCTTTTGATGAGTCGCATTGTTCGAAATTTGGAATTAAAGATGTTTGCACTTGATTCTGGAGTCTGGTGGAAGAGTTGGTGGTGTTGGTGGCGTTGGTGGCGTTGCCGTTGCTGGCCAGTGTTACTAATTGATCTATCATCTTTTTCTGGGCAGACATAAATTCTGCAAACTGTTCTGCGTCCATTTCGCTTTTACCTCGTCGCCAATTTGTTGTGGAATCTGGGAAGTATCTATCGAATAAAACCTTTTTAAGAATCGAAATACAATATGAGAACACGTTGTTAAGGTTCAAAGTCTTTATTTAATCTCAAAAAGAAAGAAGAAGTTATCCATTTTTAAGAGAGAGAGAGAGCGATATCTTATCAACTTAAGGTTAAGGTCATAACACAATCTCAGCTAAAGATTAAGGTCATAACACTAATGATGAGGCGTCGGAAAACCCGTGAAGCTCAATAGACTCGTCACTAAAAAATACATTACGCGGTACGCGAACATTTTCAAAACATGGCAATTGGTTTCGATAGGTCCACCATTTCTCGGAAATATCAAAGGGAAGGGCATCATCCCATCCCAAATTCAGCTGAGATGATCATAGTTGTTGAAAGAGCATTTTGAACAGTACCACCGAAGGAGCTAAAAATCCTAACGGGTCAAATATGCTAGCGATTTGAGAAAGTTATCGAGCGTTTGTTGGAGATAGATAAGCGATATGAATACATATCTGTTGCAGGATTCCAATACATTCCTAGGACCTTTATGAGTGGTTGCGAGCGTTCCGGGTCAACAAACGAATACTCACAGTCTTCGCGTTTTTGGTTTGCCAATAGAGCCCAACAATTGGCTCTCCATTTACGAAGCTGGAGTTGTGCTTCAGAGAGTAAGGATATAAGTTCTGATTGAAGTTCTAATAAAGCTGCGATTGAATTTGAACCCGTCATGACATCGTCAACGTAGACGTCGTGAAGCAGAATCATAGACGCGTTTGGATATTTTGTTTTATAGTCCTCGGCTAGTTGTTGCAATACACGGACCGATAAAAATGGAGCCGACGCAGTTCCGTACGTAACTGTTCGAAGACGAAAATGTTTCAGTGGTTCATCTGGTTTTTCCCAACCCACACATTGAAATTTGCAATAACTAGCACCCGAATAATACACAAAAAAAAAAACACCAATTTTTTTAGCAACGTTATAAAAATTATATTGGCAATATTTATCAAAGTTGTACTTATCTGTGGTCAATGATGTGGTCGATGGTGTGATCTGGTCACTGATCTTTTTCCAATTGAATGATTAAGCGAACTGTTTCACGATAAGCAATTGTACGGATTAGCAATTGTGTATATTGTATAAGAGTATAAGAGCGAGCATCGTGAATTCACCACACCATCGGTCATCACTACCAAGACGAATAGATAAAATTACGTTATGATTTGCACTCATAACGTTACAAATATTAAGAGTAATAGAAAAAATACATCTTGACTAAAATTTGAAAGCTCAAGGTATACACTGTATAATATTACTTTACAAAAGATAAAATGATAATTGGTTTCTAAACAGTTTCTAACGTATCATAAAAAGGTATTACCTGACACTAGTTCGATCTGAAACAGGATTCAATCCTAAATGGAAATGAAGCCGCGGGCGCCGCATTCATTGGGTCACCCCTCACCCCTATCAGTTGCGTGCGGCAAACCCCACCGCATCAGTTGCCGCGCCGCTCCCACCGCACCGCACTCAACGCGTTCTACGGGCCGGGGCCTTTAGTTCTGTGTGAAGAAATCGGCCGTTAGTGAAATAGAAGCTCTACCTTGTTCGAGTTAATAGTTATTAGTTAATAGTTAGTTAGAAATTAGTTAGCAGTAGCCTTGGAAATATGGATACCTACCTAAACCTACAACACGTCAAATGCCACACTAAAACAAGAGTTCTTTATATTTACGCAATGAAAAATAAATTTACGGTGCAAAATTTTTTATTTGTTGTTTATTGTTTTATCGCGGTCGCATGTTAATCTTGAAGGATAATAGAAAGAATGGTATCCATTAATAGATTAATCGTCAGATATTTTTCATAAGCACCAACTCACTTGTTTTAGCCAAACTGGTATATTAGGTATTACTTAGTTAGAAGCTTAACAGGTTCAACTCACCAAAATATTTGGTACTGTTTTTGGACTATAAAAACGAATAAGATGTTGTCTTCAAATCAGTTAAATATTTTCATTCGAACTGTTCATTGAGCGCCTGTGAGGATAACTACTTATTTCAAAATGTGGAGTTTCGCAATATTTGTGATTGTGGCTGTGCTATTCTTAACTGTACTTGCTGGCGGAGCCGATGTTGGGACTAAGGATTCCAGGGGATTGATTCGAGTACGCAGACAACTTTTAGGAATTTCATTTGGTGGAGAAAGAGTGGTGGTGGTCCATTGTGGTGGTTCTGTATTACCTTGTGGATGTAGGGTAAATTACGGAATAAAATGCCATCATCACCATAGTGATACTAGTCATAGTGATACTAGTGATAGTGATACTAGTGATAGTGATACTAGTGATAGTGATACTAGTGATAGTGATAGTGATCATTTAATTTATTTACTTGTTCCATAAGTTTAAGTAATTAAGTAAATAAAGTGCTACTTTTTTGTAATATAATTTTTTTTACATTTATGTGCTAAATAATAAATAATTATGACAATAATAATAATAGTTACAAGAATTCAAATTTGCATGATTTGAAAAAAGGGGAAAAAAGAGAAGGAAGACACCATCTTTTAAAATTTGTCAATTTCTATTGTCGTTTGCGGTTAAGGAGCTCAAGCTCATGTTCAAAGTGTTCAAATTAGCAGCAATTTACGATAAAAGAACAATAAATTCAAGGCTTCAGAGCTTAAGCCATAAATTAAAGCTGAACTGCTAAGGAAGCAACACAAAAGAAAAACTTTTGCATTGATTTTTTTTTCTTGTGTAACTCTTTTATTTTGGACAATTTGAAATAAAAAGAAGAATTTAATAAGAAAGAAGGAAGTACACGGTGAATTGCATGAGATGCGACAAAAGCCCAGGACGGGAGGACGGATAGGTTGCGTCAAGACAAGAAAAAATTCAATCAGGGGACTATCTCACTACGTTTAGGGAAAGTTTCATAAAAAATTGACTTAATTTTCTTAAGAAAATTTACTAACAATCAACTTAGCAGTGTTTTTTTAAGTTAATGCTTTAATCTTTAACTAACATTTTAATTAGCGTTTCTAAAAATTACTAAAAATCAACCAATCCATTTACTACTCGCACCTCATACTACAGTGGGTTTGAAAGTTAATTCTGTGTTCTCTAAATAATATTTTAGTTCAAGTTATTTCAATGAATAATTGGTTCTGAGTAATCAAGTTTCAAAATCAAAATTTTGAACAAAACCAATTTTTCTTTTTTTTAAAGAAATTGTTTATAAAATTTTGCCTTAGGGGTCACTTCACTGTCACTGTTTTTTCAATAATCAATGCTCTTAATAGCTTTGAGTCAAACACAGGAAACTGAACGAGAAAATCTTTCTTACTTATTTTTCCAAAAAAAAACCCTCTTTTGCACCGGGAACAAAACTTAGTCTGCGGAAACCACGCCAAATTTAGAATTCGGGAAAAAATAGCATTTTTTTAATTTCTCAAAAACTTGCAAGATTTTTTTTCGTTTAGTTTTCTATGTGTGACTCAAAACAAAAAAGAGTATTGTTTATAAAAGGCAAGTGACTCTTACGGCCAATTTCTTCACATTAGTACTAAGGCGGTCTAGTACCCGGTCTAGCTAGACCAGGTACTAGCTCTAATACCTGGTCCTACATAAAACTTAGTACTTCTCCATTTCTTCACATCATAGATACGAAATCTAAATTCATACTGCAATACTAGTGACCTGATAAGTCTGAAACTGGTCGAATTCTTTTTACAACATTTGATTGACAGTTAAAATTATAAATTTGAATTGTACTTCAAATTTCTCAGTTTTTTTTTTTTTTTGAAAATTGTGTCGTTACACATGCAGTT
Organism: Melanostoma scalare; assembly: GCA_949752695.1. Taxonomy (NCBI): domain Eukaryota; kingdom Metazoa; phylum Arthropoda; class Insecta; order Diptera; family Syrphidae; genus Melanostoma; species Melanostoma scalare. Next base: position 182,237,518 of record OX456986.1, on the reverse strand, counting down.
GGTTTGGCTTTTTGAATTGGTTTTTGAGTTGATTAGATATGTATGTGAATGCTCTGGTAAGTACCGTCGTAGTTATGTACGTAGTTTGTTTTTTACAAGGAATAGAATGTATAATTGTATATACTAGAGTGGGTCAAAAAAATCGATTTTTTTTTTTTTACAAATGCTACAGAAAAATGGGTTGCTAGACTCCTTAAAAAAATTCTCAAAAATTATGAGCTCTTAATTTTAATATTTAGGTCCTCCGCATCGCAGTTTTGTATATTTTCCTCAGTCCAATAGAAAAAAATTCATACCTCATCATTTATCGATTGAACAGAAAAATGTTCTAAAAGAATCTTTTAGGAAATTTAACGCTCTACAAAAAAGATATCTTGTGTTTTTTCCGTAAACTTCACCATTTGAAAGATATTGAGGATTTAATTTTGATTATTTTAGGACAAATTTCATTTTTGTTTATGAATTTTATAACTCGACAATAAATGAATTTTACAAAATGCGCAATACAAATTTTTGTTGGAAATTTACTGTTCTATAAAAAAGGTCTTTAATGTTTTAGCGTTGAAATTAGCCGTTCCAAAGTTATTCATCATCAAACTTTTATGTGTACGGATTTTAAAAGTTTTTGGTGAGATATTCGAAAAATTTCAATTTAATTTATGAATTTCATATGAATTTCATTTCTTGTCATTAATATAAATATTATTTGAGTTTTATTTTCACAATTCAAACAGATGAAATGAAATACAAAACAGAAATTCTCTAGGAGAGAAATTTTCCATAGGATAGTGAGTTCTAATGATTAAAAATAAGATGTTTAGAATAACTAAAGAAAAATTTTGATAATTTTGAAAATAGAACTCAAATAATACTAATATTAATGACAAGAAATGAAATTCATATGAAATTCATAAATTAAATTGAAATTTTTCGAATATCTCACCAAAAACTTTTAAAATCCGAACACATAAAAGTTTGATGATGAATAACTTTGGAACGGTTAATTTCAGCGCTAAAACATTAAAGACCTTTTTTATAGAGCAGTAAATTTCCAACAAAAATTTGTATTGCGCATTTTGTAAAATTCATTTATTGTCGAGTTATAAAATTCATAAACAAAAATGAAATTTGTCCTAAAATAATCAAAATTAAATCCTTAATATCTTTCAAATGGTGAGGTTTACGGAAAAAACATAAGATATCTTTTTTGTAGAGCGTTAAATTTCCTAAAAGATTCTTTTAGAACATTTTTCTGTTCAATCGATAAATGATGAGGTATGAATTTTTTTCTATTGGACTGAGGAAAATATACAAAACTGCGATGCGGAGGACCTAAATATTAAAATTAAGAGCTCATAATTTTTGAGAATTTTTTTAAGGAGTCTAGCAACCCATTTTTCCGTAGCATTTGTAAAAAAAAAATAATCGATTTTTTTGACCCACTCTAGTATATACATAAAGATTATTATAAATATACACACATACATATAGATAGAGCCCTGCAATGGAACAAAGAAATAAAAATCCCGCAAGAAACAAGTCAAGTAACAGAATTGGTAGAAGATACCTTAAACCATGTCCAACTACGTCGTTGGATCCTCTTTTTTAATTTTGGTTAGGCACTTTTATATAACTAGTATTTTTGTTTTTTTTTTTTTTTTTAATAAAACAACTAAAGAATTTGAGTTTAAGTTTAATTATTGCAATTGTAGGATGATACTTTCTCTGGCAGCACAATTTCTGTTGTTTAGATTTATTCCGATTGAGGCGGAATTCAATTGATCTACTTAAAATAGCTCAACGTAAACGATCTTCATGTTGAATTGACTCTTCATAGGTGGCTGCGGGTCTTTAGCATTGATGCATTATTATGCAATATTGCACAGGAAACCTGCGTTTCCATACACCATACTGCATTCTGCATCTCAACAACATTTCTGGCACGAATGATTCGCCTCTTGTTATTTTGCATTTGTTGTTTTTGACGCATATCCGGATTGCTAATGGTGTATGTTGTTGCCAAATAATTCGTATTTGCATAATTAGAGTCACCAATGAATATATTATGTAGTTTTCAGATTTACCTGCTTCAAATTTGACTCGCACTTCCGAATGTCAAAAAATGGTTTGATCATGCACAGATCCAGCCCAACGAGCAACGACATTCAATATCTTTAAATCGGCCGACGATAGTGCAAAATTCAGATGAGGCTCTCTGTTGTTCTGTGAATGTTGGGGGCATTTTCACAAACTGGTTCAAATGTAATATTAATGCCATACAAACTTTTGGTAATATGCGACAAACGCAAGAGGCCGACACATGCATGAAATCAGCAACTGCTAACTGCATATCCACATGCCATGAAACGCAAAGTAACAAGAAGTTTCTGTTCCGGTGATATAAAACGCTGTAATGATCTACAAATGATGTTCACAATACCGTATTTGCATGTTAGCACATATTCTTCTGTAACTAATTGAGGAACAGATTGAAATGTTTGTTTTGTTAATCAAAAACGTTGAAAAAAGTCAACGTCATCCCAACTATTTTAGTTTTTTCTCTGTGGCATTCGATATTCACGACGAACTTCCTTCCGTCGTCGACGTCGTTTTCAAAGTCCATAAATAAATTATCTCCCCCAAAAACTAAATCCATTTTGTTTTATAACTGTAACCACAAAAAAATGCACAATGCTAGACATATAAATTGATTCCAATAAAAGGAAACATATTTTTTACCCATTTGATTCAAACCAACACACTTTAAATTTTTTCTAATTAACGAAACGATTTGATTTTGTATGCTAAACCCTATACATACGCCAACTTTTAGGTTCCAATTTTGGTCGGGTACTATTTAATTTTTCGTATCAATTTGACAGAACTAGTGTGTTTATGTTTTGTCAAGAAAAGTCGATACTCATGTACTAATGACTGGTATAATATATTTTTTGGTGTTTTTGAAGAGCTAGCTAATAGCCATGTTCACACTGTACAATTAGTTGGACAGACTTGGGCTTGACAAACCAATGCTTGATAGTGTGAACCCTTCATACGACCGCTTGTCCAACTTGTTGGATGGCTTTCAAAAAATTTTGAAAATCTAGAAGTTGGATGGAGTGGAAGAGTATGTGGCATAAAGTTGGACGACAAGCTTGATAAGTGTGAACGCAAACTACATCAGACCATCCAACTTCCATCAAACGAAGTCTGTGCAACTAATTGTACAATGTGAACAGGGCTAATACCGAGTCCTAAGTTGTACTCAGTTTTAAACTGACAGAACTTATTTTAATTTTTGATGTGAAGAAATGGGCTGATATCGATTTGTTTGTTATTTTTAGGATTAGTACCAAATGTATCGTTAAGGCCCCGGCCCATAGAACGCATTGCGCGCGTGTGGCACCGCTTCCAACTGACAGCTCGATTAAATACACACGTTCTTATGAGAGGTGACCCATAAGCACCGCGAGCAACGCGCCGAGTAGCCCAACTTTCTACTTTGCCGCGGCTCTCACGCGGTGACATTTGCTGTCAAACCCAATTTGAAGTTCTCTCTTGTTGCTAGTGATGAAATAGGACAAACTGATACCTCAGAGGTGTGATTCAACTGTGGTTGCTACTGCTGCTAAAATAAAAGTTTAAGTAGCATTTTCAATCAGATTTTATTGTCAAACTATTTTAAATGTTGAAAATATGTTAGTTAATGCATAACGATCGATTTTCTTTTTGAAAATAATGAAACAAAAATATTTTAAAGTTTGACAACAGCAAAAAAAATTTTTGACAAACGTATTTTTTGTTATATTTTACTGTAGTCACAATTTAAAAAGCTTATGCTTCATTTGTTGCAAAAAAATTAATTCTTTGAAGTCAAAAGCCAATATTTAGGCCAAATTTAGTAAAATATCTACAAAATACAATGTTTTTTTATATATAATATGTGAATATATGAACTCAGACATGCACTTTTTAGGCTTATAGTCTATTCCCATTGGGACAAAAAGCGGTTTTGGTAGCAACTCCCAAATACTAACAAATTTTCACAAAAATTTTTCCAGAGACTCATGTTTTCAGTAGCGAAATGTTTTCAAGTCGCTTATGATGAAACCAATAGCAAATAAGTGACGGAATAGAAGCTATTTTATTTTTTAAATTTGTTCACCATAAGCAAATCTTATAACAAATCTTTTCTTTTCACTTCTAACACATAATTTTTTAAGTGTTTTAGGATATAAATTGGTTTGTGTTTGACTCAATCTTTCCATTCTACAATACATGAGTGTAACAATACGATAACATTAATAAAGGTGATTTTTCTAAAAACATAAAAAATCTTATTTTTATCAAGAGTATGTAAGTAACCACACAAACATGACGAAGTATTGAGACACTAGTTTTTTTTTTAAAGCCAGAAGCTGGTAAAGTATTCCAATTCAAAAAAACTTTCAAAATCTATTTTGCGCTATTCTCAATTTAAAACAGCGAAACTTTACTGTTTTCAGCACTATGAATTTATTTATTCAAAGTAAAGACACCCCTGTTTTTCCTGTGATAAATAGAGACAGTAAATTACTTAAGTTGAGGTTTTTTTTTTCAATCCAGTACTAAGCAAAGTATTCGAATTAAAAAAAAGGTAGGGAAAACGCTGGTATCGCCACCTATATTCACAGTTTCACGAACGAAGTCGAATCGTAAAACCAGTGGAACGCATAACTTTATATTTTTTGCAGAGGCAACATTGTTTCGTAAACAAGCTTAAAACAAATTTTGGTTGCTAAAGTCAAAAACTTTGCTGTTTAGTTTCTAACGTATCATAAATAGGTATTACCTGACACTAGTTCGATCTGAAACCGGATTCAATCCTAAATGGAAATGAAGTATTTGAAGCATTCAAGAAAATATAACACATGTACCAGTGAAAACCTCACCCACCTCTAGTGTTAGTGAATTATTGACTCATCCCTAGTTCGTTTGACGTTTGTCTTACCTATTTCAAAATAATTTTAGCAAATACACAACCGTCAAAACAAAGTGCCGCGGGCCGCGGTGTCTTCCTTCACTTTTTTCCCCTTTTATCAAATCATGCACATTTAAATTCTTGTAACTATTATTATTATTGTTATAATTATTTATTATTTACCACATAAATGTAAAAAAAATTATTTTACAAAAAAGTAGCACTTTATTTACTTAATTACTTAAACTTGTGGAACTAATAAAAATCACTATCACTATCACTAGTATCACTATAATGATGGCGATGGATACGGCGGCGTCTTAATCCGTAATTTCCCCTATGTACACCAGGCAATCCATAACCACCACTGTGGATATCTCTTTCTCCACCAAATGAATTTCCTAAAAGTTGTCTGCGTACTCGAATCAATCCCCTGGAATCCTTAGTCCCAACATCGGCTCCGCCAGCAAGTACAGTTAAGAATAGCACAGCCACAATCACAAATACTGCGAAAATCCACATTTTAAAATAAGTAGTTATCCTCACAGGCGCTCAATGAACAGTTCGAATGAAAATATTTAACTGATTTGAAGACAACATCTTATTCGTTTTTATAGTCCAAAAAGGTGCAGGGAATTAACTTCACGGGCACTACCTTCACATGGGAAATAACTTCACCTCATGTGGGAAATAATTTCACTTTTTTGTGGTGAAGATATTTCCTACTGAAGGTGGGAAATAACCTCACTTTTTCGTGGGAACGAATTCCACTTTTATGTGAAGCTATGTTTTGGAAAAAAACTTATACATTTCATTGCAGTGCAGATCTGTTTTTGAAAATATGTATACAGGGTGTCCCTTAATTCGTGTTACATATTTCGGGATATTATTCTTGGTCGTATTCCAAGAAAAAAATTGTTCTACAGTAAAGTCCGTTTTTTAACTTTGACATCACTTTTTGACATTTCAAAAAAAGGCTATCTTTGGTGTACCTTGACCTGTGTTAAATTCGATTTCTCTGTCAATACTGATGGTAGAGACCTAATTTTAGACTTAATTTTTTGGAGAAATGATAATCTTTAAAACTGTATTTAAATTGGACTTCTATAGGCTTAGGGTTGCAAGATCTGTTTTTGAAATATGTTAAATAAATTTATATGTATTTCAAAAGCAAATTTTTCGTTTTTGTGTATCTTGTCGTTTTAGTGCTTTATTCAAGGAAATAATGAAAAATTCGCGCGAATTTTTCATTATTTCCTTGAATAAAGCACTAAAACGACAAGATACACAAAAACGAAAAATTTGCTTTTGAAATACATATAAATTTATTTAACATATTTCAAAAACAGATATTTCATTTAATATATAAAATGAGTGCCATCCAATAATATACAGTGAAAGATCTGTTTTTGAAAATATGTTCATTATTTTAATTGACGTTCTTAGCTACGCATATTCGCAGCTAAGTAGCCTTATGTTGGACGTACATGCATCTGCTAGTGCAGATGAAAAAAGGAATTAGACACAAGATGTAAAACTCAATCGCGCGAATTTTTCACTATTTCCTCGTATATAGCACTAAAGCGACAAAATGTATAAAAACGAGAAATTTGTTTTTGAAAATGTGTTACATAAAAATTTATTTAGCATATTTTTAACTTTCCAAGTCTTCGTTTCAAAGCGCTTTTGTTTTGAAAATATAGTTTGACAATGTTATGTTTTTTCAGAATTGAGTTCTTTTATATATTTTTTTAATATACAAACGCGAACTATTTACATTTTTGTACCTTTGTTTATTTTGTAAAACTTTTTTTGTTTGAAATAAACCGCCCAAAAGCTATAATTTCTCTTTTGTTGAATGTCTACAATCTTCAAACTGCAGGTGGGAAATAACTTCACACAAATTTCAGGTGAAGTTATTTCCCACCTACTGTGAGAAATATCTTCACCACAAAAAAGTGAAATTATTTCCCACTTGAGGTGAAGTTATTTCCCATGTGAAGGTAGTACCCGTGAAGTTAGTTCCCTGCACCGTCCAAAAACAGTACCAAATATTTTGCATTGGAAAGTCCCAGTGAGTTGAACCTGTTAAGAAGCACCGCACGCTACGCGTTCTATGGGCCGGAGAACTATAGGTTCTGTGTGAAGAAATCGACCGTTACTGAAATAGAAGCTCTACCTTGTTCGAATGGCTTCTGAGAAAAGAACTGCTATTTATTTTCTCAGAAGCCATTCGAGTTAATAGTAATTAGTTAATAGTTAGTTAGAAATTAGTTAGCAGTAGCCTTGGAAATATGGATACCTACCAAAACCTACAACACGTCAAATGCCACACTAAAACAAGAGTTCTTTATATTTACGCAATGAAAAATAATTTACGGTGCAAAATTTTTTATTTGTGGTTTATTGTTTTATCGCGGTCGCATGTTAATCTTGAAGGATAATAGAAAGAATGGTATCCATTAATAGACTAATCGTCAGATATTTTTCATAAGCCCACTTGTTTTAGCCAAACTGGTATATTAGGTATTACTTAGTTAGAAGCTTCTTAACAGGTTCAACTCACTGGGACTTTTCCGTGCAAAATAGTTGGTACTGTTTTTGGACTATAAAAACGAATAAGATGTTGTCTTCAAATCAGTTAAATATTTTCATTCGAACTGTTCATTGAGCGCCTGTGAGGATAACTACTTATTTTAAAATGTGGATTTTCGCAGTATTTGTGATTGTGGCTGTGCTATTGTTATCTGTACTTGCTGGCGGAGCCGTTGTTGGGACTAAGGATTCCAGGGGGTTGATTCGAGTACGCAGACAACTTTTAGGAAATTCATTTGGTGGAGAAAGAGATATCCACAGTGGTGGTTATGGATTGCCTGGTGTACATAGGGGAAATTACGGATTAAGACGCCGCCGTATCCATCGCCATCATTATAGTGATACTAGTGATAGTGATAGTGATTTTTATTAGTTCCACAAGTTTAAGTAATTAAGTAAATAAAGTGCTACTTTTTTGTAAAATAATTTTTTTTAACATTTATGTGCTAAATAATAAATAATTATAACAATAATAATAATAGTTACAAGAATTCAAATGTGCATGATTTGAAAAAAGGCGAAAAAGAGAAGGAAGACACCATCTTTTAAAATTTGTCAATTTCTATTGTCGTTTGCGGTTAAGGAGCTCAAGCTCATGTTCAAACTGTTCAAATTAGCAGCAAATAGCGTCAAAAGAACAATAAATTCAAGGCTTCAAAGCTTAAGCCATAAATTAAAGCTGAACTGCTAAGGAAAGAACACAAAAGAAAAACTTGTGATTTAATTTTTTTTTTTCTTGTGTAACTCTTTTATTTTGAACAATTTATGGCTTTATGTTGATTTTTAGTAATTTTTTGAAAATTCAGTCTGATCTTGTGCGTTTTTCTGAAGGAGTTTTTTGTCCTGAACTCAAATCTAACCTCAGAATTTTTGAGCCTATGTGTTAACATGCAAATAATTTTAACCTGAAAACAAACCATTGCTTTTCCAAGTTTTAGTTCAATATGCGCTGATTCCAAATATGGCCTCAAAATACCTCTATTACATCAAATTACTGAAATTTTAAACCTCAATAACTGAGATTTTTTTCTTGTTTTGACATAACCTATCTGTTTTGAGCTTTTGTCGCATTTTATCCAAGAACCTGTACAAGTAGAGCATATCAAGCATTCAAATTCATATGCTTTGTATGAAAACTAAAAAGTGGCCAGACTATCAATATTTATGAAACCATTGCATTAGTGTTGAGTTGGGCATTTTTCAAAGTGGGAAAACATTTTTGAATTCGACCAAATAGCTTATAATCCGACTTGGTAAAAATAATCTTTAGTTGGCTATAAAAACTAAGTTTAAAACAAAAACACTTGCGTAAAGGTGCCGCCAAACTATGCGATGAAAGGACTTGTAACAAGAATAATGCTTGATGAAAGCAGAGAGAAAGAAAAATTCCTTACTTCAAGTTAAAGTTATGTGCTTGCAGGTAAAATGCCTGCGCAAGCAAATCCTGATATGAAATAGCAAAGTTATTATAAGAAGTGTGTATAAAAAAAACTTATTTTTTAAATTGAAGGCATGCTAGAGGTAAGTTTCTGGGTGATATCTGTCCTCCTGACCGTTGATATGCCGAAAGAAGGCGCTGGCAGCTGAAACGACGGATATACGGCACGAGCTTTTTTCAAAACTCACAAATTTAGGCGGATATTACTGGCTTGGACAAAAACCTAATCTATCGTTTGTGTTTCATACTGCAGACGATATCATGCGGTTAGTATGGTTTTGAAACAGAGGCAGTTGTTTTCACGATGTTCGTATTTAGCGACCAAAATAATCCCGAGTAACGAGTAACAAGTAACGAGTCTCAGCAGTCTATAGGTTCGTTTGTTGAACTTAACCCAGGGACACAGAGGAGATACAAAAGGAGGGTAAACAACATACACACAACGGCATCTGTCCTCAAATTGATTTTACAAACACTACTTTATTTTCAGATTGCAAAACCAGTTGGAAATCCGAAAATAAAGTGGTGCTGGCAATTTCATTGACACAACTTTATATTCAGCTGAATACATGTATCACAGATAGATCTCGTGTTACAAAGACAACAATGTAAACAAATGGCAGTTGCGGGGTAAGAGAAGTAAAGGTTTTCCCTCTTGTTCTTTGTTTCTCTATAGGCTCAGGGTTGAACTAGGTTTCCCTGACAACCCTATGAGTTGTCAAAAAACCTGAGTTTTCCAGTCCTCAAAAATACAAAACTCCGGACTTCAGACCCCCAACTATTAAAGGGGTAACTCTCACACTGTCAAATCAGGTTAAATATTTAGCTCTCATTTTTGACAAAAAACTGACCTGGAAAACCAATATTGAGGAAAGAGTAAATAAAGCCAACGTGACACTCTTCTCTTGTAAAAAAGCTATTGGAGGGAAATGGGGTTTCTCCCCCCAAATCACCCATTGGCTGTTTACTTCGGTAATAAGACCGATACTCACATACGGGGTGATAGTCTGGTGGACAGCACTAGACAAGATGATCAACTACAACAAGCTGGCCAAAGTTCAAAGAACGGCTAGTCTGTGTATTAGTGGCGCACTGAGGACAACCCCATCGGACGCCCTCAATGTACTACTAGATATCACACCCCTAGATATCTTCAGCAAACAAGTCGCACCTAGCTCAGCTACTCGACTCAGAGCTACATCACAGTGGACCAATAATCAAATCGGCCATACTACCATTCTAGATAACTTTAGATTCTTACCGAATCGATCCGACTACACCACCCCCAAGTTGGTGTTTGACAATAATTTCCAAGTAACCATACCTTCAAGAGAAGCTTGGGAAAATGGCACTCTTTTGGAAAATGAAGCAATACACTTTTACACCGATGGTTCAAAAACCAGCGAAGGTGTGGGAAGTGGAATCCACTCAGAAAAACTGAACCTCAGTCTTTTCTTCTGCCTCATTGTAGTGTGTTCCAAGCGGAAATTCTGGCGATTAAGGAGGTGCTGTCTTGGCTCAAAGAAAACGTCACATCCTCCACGGATATTCGAATCTTCTCAGACAGCCAAGCTGCCTTTAAATCTCTTGCCTCTGTCTCTACAAAATCCATCACGGTCCAAAATTGTCAGATGTCTCTGAGGGAGATGTCAAATCAGTTTAACATTCACCTTTCATGGGTGCCAGGGCACAGGGACATACCAGGCAACTACTGTATGGCAGACGAACTAGCCAAAAAGGGCACGACCACTTCCCTACGCTCAGAATGGAACAACATAGGTGTACCTATCGCTACATGTAAACTCCTATTTAGACAAGACGCTTCAAGGATAACAAACACTAGATGGACTGAGAGTAACAACTGCCTTGCAACCAAAAAAGTTTGGCCGTGTGTAGACTCAAAACGCTCGAAGAGTTTGTTAGCCCTGAACCGCATGTATCTAGGTTCTACCATCGTTCTTACGGGACACTGTCTAATAGGGAGACACGCCAAAAGACTTGGTGTGTTTTCCAATAATTTCTGCAGAAGCTGCATGGACGAGGAGGAGGAAGAAACCGTTCAACACCTTCTTTGCTCATGCCCTGCACTACTTCATAGGAGGAAAACTCATCTCGGTGAATTCTTCTTCGATGATACTAGCGACTTAGCTTACATAGCCCTAAAAGTCTTTCGAAATACATTAAAAGTTCCACGTGGTTCGACTAGCAGGTGATTAACCGGCTAGTCCCGTAATGGAAGATTAATAAGTGATCAACTCGTTAATCTTACATCGGGTTTCTGAGATCAGTAGGTGATTAACTTGCTGATCTCTGTGGTATCACAATGGGCCCTTGCGGCCTAAGTGTGTCAGGCAATGTACTCATTGGCTGACAGCCACTTCGACCTAACCAGTCCTCAAAAAACGCAAAACCACAAAATCATCACACATCCCTGTTCCCTGTAATTCAAACAAAAATACATGCCATTTGACAGCCCTGTTTATTACCTCAACTCGCCCTAGCAAAAACCTAGCGTTGAGGGAAAACCCAGCACTCAGTTTGATATTCAGCGCGAGTTTAGGTTTCTCAAAAAAGCTTTGTGGTAGCCACACAGCGACCCCAGGGCTTCAACGAACGAACCTTATGTAACGAATTTCTATAAAACTCAAAGAGAGAAAGTAGAAACAGCAAATAGTTTGTCCTGCGCACCAGGTAGGTCGGTAGAGTTCGTCGTCGTGATATTCGTGTTTACAGCGATTAGCGACCCCAAAAACCAGTGGCGTGGTGGTTAGCATGTCTGCCTGTTAACCGGGAGGTTTGTGGTTCGAATCCCATCAGAAGCAAAAATGTTTTTTCACGGGTATAGCCTTTCACGAGGAATCGGCAAGTAACTGCAATATGAAATTCATTGCAATTAGAAGCGCTTTCTCGCTTAGCCGTTTTCTGACAACTTATTTTATTGATAATGATGAAGAACTATACGATTGAACTGCAAGCCACATAAGATCGACTTACCCTGTCGTATTGAGCTCTATACTCATGAACTATGCAGAACGAGAAAAGAATTAGAAAAAATTACCAATTCCGAGTCAAATACAACACAAGCTATTCGAGAAACAGCAGACATGCTACTATTCAGAAATTTTTAATTGAAAAGCAAAGCCTGATAGAAATTATAGAAGTCCTTTCTTTTTTCCAAAATTATTCTTCTTTTGCTTTTCTTTAACGCTAATACATTGAGTCTCGAAGGAGTCATAACTAGACGACTTGTCTGCTTCGCAATAGGCTATTGGATACCTCGAAGCTTTTGACACAGAGAGAAGCTTTCAGAGTTGCTTGTCAGACTATCTTGCTCATTTGCTTAACGTCATTTTCAGTGAATCAAATATTAAGATTCAATAAAATTAATAGTCAATTGAATGAAAATGCCTCAATGCCAGATTCAGTATCCTTTTTAGCCTAAACCAAGTAGACAACGATGGTTGAATAGCGTTTTATCCCTTTCTTTGGAAGTGGAAGCTAGCTGCTAATCGATATCGTGACAAAATGGACAAACAAATGTCAATGTTATTTACTCGAGTATATCTTTATCATTAGCCATTCTATTAAGTACTTGTCACTTTATTCAAATTAACTGTTGGTTTGCTTGTATAATACCAATACTTAGATGGCCCACATCAATATAAAATATTCCTTCCTTCATTCCATGGTATGAATATACACTATCCGTTTCAAACTCCATTGAGCTGAAAAATAGATTCACTACACATCTGCGTCAAAATAACTCCTTCACACTCTGCAGAAGTGTTAATTGCAATAATACAGCACATGTCACATGAATGAGTAAATGAGAAATTTTTAACAAAATGAATCACACAGTAAAAAAAATCGAGTCTTGCTGATAAATTTATTAATAGAATCCTCAATGATGATGATGATGATGGAAAGGTTGACCATATCCACCATAACCTCCATATCCGCCATATCCGCCATGTCCATATCCGTTGTAAAGGCTATATCCATACCCTCCACCATAGCCTCCATACCCTCCACCATACCCTCCACCATACCGGCCTCCGTAGCCCAACGGATAAATTCCACCTCCTATCAGACCAATTCCGACACCAAGTTGTCTTCTAAATCTGGTTGATGGTGTAATTTTGTTGGACTGCTGCTCTTCAACATTGTGAAATGAAGGATCCTCTGCTACGATGCAGGTTACAACAGCAAAGAGTATTGAAAGTAACAAAAACAGATTCATTTCAAATCTTTTGACTAGACGAAAGAAAAACGTTTGACTAACTAAAAATTTTATCATTCATCAGACTTTTATAAAGAATCTGTCAGTCAAAACAATGATTAACATCAAAGTTCCCCCTTTAATTAGCATGGTTATGCTTATTGGTTTATTTACATCGACACAGCGATACAAAAGTACTCTAGTCATGAAAATCAGATTCATCATCAGATCGAGAAAAAACAGCAAACAACTGAAACTTTGAAAACAAGAGTTGTTCTTAGATGTGTTGGAGAATTGGTTTGATGGTTTTATTGGAATTTTTTAGCTAATAATTCGCACATAAATTAGTGGGCTTATATGAAGTCGTTTTGCGTTGGTCTAATTTGATGATGAATAAATTGACTCATGTGCTAATACGCACTCATAATTTATTACAAATCGCAAAGGAAGTCGCAAAGTAAGTGAGTTTTCATACTCAAAAGCTTACATATGTCCTCATATTTACTTTCTTGACTCTTAACTCTGTTTTCACGTCTTTTTTGTTAAATTAAATGCAAAAAAATGAGGAGGTTTCGACGAGTAACTTTCACTTTTTGTCGATAAATAAAAATGATTAAATAGATAGGGTGGTGCAACGGAGCTTGGAGATCCGAGGCCTATGCACGTAGAGGCCTGGATGGTACGTAGAATTTTTTGCCGATTCCGAACGGCTTATCGAGAAGGCGCTTCTCAAGGCATGAAATTACTATCGGAGGAATTACCAAATCCTCGCAAAAGGCTATACCCGCGGAAAACCTTTTTTTTTGCTTTGATGTTTCTGGGATTTGGACGCCGAACTCTTCACGTATCAGGCAGAGACGCTAAACATTACGTAACGGGCACCACTTCTTGTCGTTAAAACATGCTTATTTTATCAACAGTAGTTTGCCGATGCAGCAACGACGTCCACTTCCGGAAGAAACTGGAAAACATAAAACCTGGACCAGTTGTTTTCAAAAGGATTAACAGGATAATTGGCTCAAAAAATTCTATCCTGGAAGTCATCACAACCAAAGACGGGGAAGGTAGAACGAATCAGGAAAAGGCGGAGGCATTCGCAAAACATTTAGAAGACAACTTTGTGCCCACACCAACTGATGAATCTGATTTTCAGGATGAAATTGAGACATCCATCCAACGGACCCTGGTGCCCGACACTGATGTAACTATTTTCAGCAACAACAATCCGTCGATTGACCCAACCAACTGCCCAAACCTGTGCAGTTCTTCAGGGATAATAAAATCTTCCCAGACATGCAGCTCGGCTTCTGGTAAAAGCATTCAACCCTACATCCTTTGGTGATAGTACACAAAGACGTCGGCGTCGCCACAGCCCTTAACAGCCATTGTGTCACCGTCGCATGCTTTTTGGATGTCGAAAAAGGATTTGACAGCGTATGGATTGAAGCACTCATCCTAATCATCACAAGCAACACCTTCTAAGCTTTTCAGTTCCATTAGTAAAAATATTTTTTCTTTTCTCTCATACAGGAACTTTTTCGTCCAAATTGGAACCACAAAGTCCGCCACCAAAAACATCAGACCAGGAACTGCTCAGGGAATGAAACTAGGGCCATACGTTTTCAACATCATGACGTTGGACCAGCCTACCCCAAAAGACTGCGAAAGCTTTCTTTACGCCGATGACTTACTGACATACAGTACATCTATATCGCCAGCCATAGCTGCCCGAAGAGTGGAAACTCACATCCAAAAACTATATGCCTATTATAGTGAGTGGGGTATCCGGGTCCACTCAAAGTAAGTCAGAGCTCTTCTGCTTCAGAAGGCTTGGAGTTAATAGAGGCTGCCGTACTGCTGGCAACTGCAGAGCCACATCTGTTACACTACCTGATGGACTCATGGACCCAAAAGAACGCGACGTATCTAGGCATCAATTTTAACGAGGTGCTTATATATAACTCCTCCTTCTCCTTCCACCGGGTTCACCCTTTGCTGAGGAGAAGGACAGGACTAAGTCAGCCAACGAAACTGCTAATGTACAAGCAGCTGCTGAGACCCTTCAACAACTTCGGCAGCCCAGTCTGGTTCACCATTTCGAATTCTGCGATGAAGGGCTCTTAAAGGAAGATTCTGAGACTCTGCACCGTCCTCACTTTCTACCACCAGCGCCAGAGACACTACAGAAACCAGCATGAATTTTTACGCCAAAATTACGCCCTTGGATCAATACGTCTTATCGACAGTAAAAAAAGAAAACGGCTGCAGATATGAACAATCATCCGAATCATTTGGTGAGAAGGATGACCAGTGAGGACCGACACCCTGAGCCAAGATACCAAAGCGTGATGAACACTTTGGACGAAGAAATAATGCCAGCCAATAACGAAGCCACCAACTTCTACGCTGACCCTGGGTCAACATATTTCCGTGGGAAATGCCACCCCCACAACCTCGCCATGCAAAAGGGACACCAGCGACAACTGGGATGGAACATCCCGAGATCACAAAAGTCAGCCTAAGGAATTTTCTTTTCTTTTCAGCTACATATATTATATTAAGTTATTAGGTATTTTAATACATATGTTCCTACATCATCATTTTTAAATTATTAAATTTTCTAGTATAAGTATCAATAAATATAATTAAGTATTAAGTCGTTTCCAGATGCACACATATCCATACGCAGTATTCGAAAAAGGATATGCATAATATGGATACGACTAGTTCTCATTTCGGTCTAGTCTGAATAAACTGAGCAGTGTGAAAAGTGTGACTTTAAGATCTTGTAGGTATCTTCTTCCTTTGTCAACTCCGAAAAATATATATGCTTTTATTCTGCACATTAGCCTAAGCGGTTTGTGCTCCTTTTAGTTTAGCCATAAAAACAACCGCCCTCAAACAGAAAAAGGGTGTGTATGCGTGAATTTGAGTCCTTCTCAACCCTAACCAGCATCCAAATCTTCCCATTCCTTCTTCCACACGTCCTTTTTCGCAACTTAAAACCATACAAATTATTCCAAATGTCAATTGTTATCGTGACTCCGGTTTTTGTTTGTGTGTGGAAACCTATTGCTTTTGGTTTTCTTTCAAATACGATTAAAATACAACGATATCATGTTCCCAGCAGGGATGCTAGTTTTTTCCATTTTTTGCTTTGTTTTATTAGCAATGCATATACAAAAATGATGTCATAAAAACTTTCACCACAAAAGGGACTCCTCAATCCGAGTGACCTTCTTCCGTATTTTTTCTGCGGCATAGTGTCTACCATTCGAAAGGCACGCAGAACTGATGTTTTATACTCGAATTCACCATCTCTATATACAAACCCCTTCCATGACCTTAAATTAATCTGGCGAAACGTCTATGTCGTTTAACCACTCCGAACTGTACAACCCTCTTGGACCCCACCTACACGTAACCTGCCATTGCACAAGGATATGTTGGAAATTGGAATACGTCCGTCGTTTGCGGTTTTGCATCTTGTCAATGCGTTTGCCATTCTGGATATACGTGTACACACATACTTATAAAATTAATGAAACAAGGGTGGAATACAGCAACTCAAATAAGGACATTTTCATTTATTTTACTCGCGAGTGCAAGGATGTGGTGACCGACCGGGAGAGGCATGTGTGTATAGAGATGAATTTATTAATTTCCTCAACTGCCTTGACTTTTGTTCTGTTGAATCTTGGATTAAAAAATAAACGAGGGCGGTGTTAATTTTTATCATCACTGTCTACAGCAACCGGTTTGTTCGTATCCATTTTTTTTTTTTATTTGTGTGTGTTCAAAGTTGTCTGATTTTCAACTCGACCTGGCAACAGTTCTTATTTTATCATTCCTGAGGCGTACTCCACGAGCGGTTCACTGGTTTGATGCAGTTAAGTGGGAGAACTGTGATACATTCGAGATCACATTGCTCGTAACGCCGGAAAAAGGAAGAGGAAGAAGGTTTTATCATTCCGAATGGTTCATTATCACTCACACAGGCAAGTAATGGACTCTGGAAAGCTCACATTCTTTCTCAAAATGTCTAAATATTCCCTCTTAAGAAACGGGCAAAGTACTGCGAACGGCAAAGCAAAACTTAGCGATATCGCCGTGAACTTAGGTCACGGCGACGCACTGAGCTGCAAAGCGGCAGTATTCGAACAATATTGGAAGTTCAGCGGCAGAGCTATGTCCACAAGTTTTCAATTTCGTTCTTATTTTGTCGCTCTGCCGCTTTGCCACTCTGTACGTTGGTGGCCAATGTGGCCATGTCCTTAGACAGCTTTGTAGAGGAAAGACTTTAAGCTTCATTCCTTTAAAATGAGTAGGAACTTCCCCATGAGGAAACCTATGGGTTTCAATAATGAAGCCCAGACTATCTGTTTCTTTCGGACTTTGGAGGCTCCCTTTCACAGAGTCTTACATTTTTAGAACCATTTACGACCAACATATTTGCAACCACATTGAGTTCTTTTGAGAATCATTTGAAAGATCATTGAGATTGAAGCATGGTCGTTGCCTGGGATCTGAACAGATTAACACAACACTAACTGTCTAATCTTACTTCCTACTTCTCATCCCACTTTTCAAACTACAACTTTTCACAAAGGAAAGAACATCCTCCAGTTTTTGGCATGCAAATTGTTTTGATCAAGTACTGAATACAAAACTCCGCCCACCAACATTCAATTAGAAATTGAAATATCCCAAACAACAGAGTGATTAATGTGAAATCCTTGCAGACACAATGTTGTAAAAGGGATACTCTCCTGACCGCAGGTTATATGTATATGTGTAGAACAACGTTCTTCCAAAAGATTTATTGGGCCATTTTTTATAAATTTCCTTCTATGGTTTTGTGTAGATAAATTACACAATCGAAGTATTAAGATAAAAGGAAGTGTTTATGGTGGAACAATATATCCTTAACGTTAAACAATGCAACCGCATGTTCCCCGGGGAGCAAACATAAATTTCAACACCCATCTCGTTAGAAGTCCATAAAACAGAGGAACTAAAGTTATCTGGAGTTATTACTGCCCCTTGGTTTTTTTTTTTTTGTAACGGCATCCATGTCATAAAGTGAACAATCTCTTAGTTAATCTTCATCATCATCTTCGTCAGGAGATACTCAAGTCAAGTTCACAAAAAGTTGAAACAAAAACGCACAACACGACACAAGGAGTGTGGCATTAGTGTGGCAAGTGAAAAAAGGACATTAAATCATTTTGCATGACTTGAGCTATAAGCAAGGGCCAGGGCCCCGTATGTAGGGGTTGTGGGTGAAATTGTTTCTCTGGACTTAAAAGACTCTTTTGGTGTGCCTGTTGAACTAATTGTTTATTCGTTAGTCAGTGAGCACATCTGTTTGGATGGCACTCTGGTCATTAACTTAAGTGGTGACAGTA
This sequence comes from Melanostoma scalare, assembly GCA_949752695.1. Classification (NCBI taxonomy): domain Eukaryota; kingdom Metazoa; phylum Arthropoda; class Insecta; order Diptera; family Syrphidae; genus Melanostoma; species Melanostoma scalare. The sequence goes on along the minus strand of OX456986.1, from coordinate 182,218,898 downwards.
ATTATCACCCAGCACCCACACTTTTGCACAGGTTTTCGTATATTCAAATTTCTTTTCCACCGAACAACGCAAAGACCGACGACCGACGACCGACGCTGAGGCATGATAAGGTGCAAAGCTTTCTTTTTCTTCTTCCGTAGCCATGCGTTTTTGACAATGGACCAGAATTGATTGTATTTTTTTCCATACAACTTCTGTCCTTTGTCTTTCTCCAAAAAAGAAGTCTTCCCGTAGGCCAAACTGATTAACAACAGCCGTACAATAACAGCTGTCAACCACTAATATCATGTTGAACTGTATTCAAATGTATTTCCACTTGAATGGGTGGGTTCTGGGTTGTGGTTGTCAGAGAGCCATGTCATCTTTGGCGTGAACAAAATTCGTTCGGGGGTCACAGTTGGGATGTTTGGGCGAATATTGGAAAAAAATATGAATATCTTTGCTTGGCAGAAAGGGAATTCGAAAATTACTATCAAATGTCAACGGATTGTGACATTTGCTTGTGATTGTTTGAAATATACCTACACTTTGACTTACGAAGAGGGTGGAAATGGGTGAACACTGTGGTTCAGTTGCAGCATTCTATGGAAATCAAATCGGGCGGTCGTTTGAGAAATTGACTTTTGATTTTTTATTCGAACTCAGCTTTGTTATGGCCCCGACCCATAGAACGCGTTGCGCGCGTGCGGCACCGCTTCCAACTGACAGCTCGATTAAATACACACGTTCTTATGAGAGGTGACCCATAAGCACCGCGCGCAACGCGCCGAACGTGCCGAGTAGCCCAACTTTCTACTTTGCCGCGGCTCTCACGCGGTGACAGAAGAGAGACATGCGCAGTCACAACCAATTTGAAGTTTTCTCTTATATGGAAAAAGGGACAATGGGCACGTTCAAGAACCTATCGGATAGCCTATCTCGGATAGCCGTATCTTAGATACCTTTTTGAACGATCGACAACAGACAACAGCTGTGAAATATTAAAATTCGACTTTTGAAAACAGAAAAACATTCAAAATATCATTGCTAGACGATTATAACTTATTTTTTTCGATTTCCCACATGTAAACAACAACAACAAGCTATCCGGATACGATTCTTGAACGCCCCCATTTTGAGTAAATTTATCTGTCAAAACACCGCAACGGATTCTATGGGTCACCCCTATCAGTTGCGTGCGGCAAAACCCACCGCATCAGTTGCCGCGCCGCTCCTACCGCGCGCAACGCGTTCTATGGGCCGAGGCCTTTAAAGTTCGGATTTTCTTTCCTTTTAATTTAAAGGCCCCGGCCCATAGAACGCGGTGCGTGCGTGCGGCACCGCTTTCAACTGACTGAGAGGTGACCCATAAGCACCGCGAGCAACGCGCCAAACTTCTATTTTGCCGCGGCTCTCACGCGGTGACAGAACCAATTTGAAATTTTCTCTCTGATGACATGCGCAGTAAGAACCAATTTGAAATTTTCTCTTCTGTTAAGATGAGTGGCCTTGTTGAGTTGAGACACCGCAACGGATTCTATGGGTCACCCCTATCAGTTGCGTGCGGCAAAACCCACCGCATCAGTTGCCGCGCCGCTCCTACCGCGCGCAACGCGTTCTATGGGTCGGGGCCTTAAGGACTTGAGATCGAGTTCTATTTAGTCAAAACATCAAAGATGGATTCTCTTCACTTTTTGAGAGTTTTATACTACGTCAATCCAAAAGGACGAGTGTTGCAAAATAGCTGCACAGGAGTGTTCTGTACAGTGTTACTCAAAAATGACTTTTTTTTCTTTAACCTAAGACCACTCCTTAGCTACTTATATACATCTCCTAACGCTTTTTTGAACGACGTTTGATCGGTTTGTTAGACGTAGCTTCAGCTAATTTTTGATTAGATGTAAGGCATCGTACTTAACAAAGAAATGTTAGAATATAAAAAAGAACCGTTTGTTGTGAAAGTTGTTTGTTGTCAAAGGTCATATTTATAAATTGCATTTTTGTTGCTTGGGGGAGAACCCACCAGAGGTAAGGTGGCAATAGTGAAATAGATAGAAGCAATAGTATTACCTAGGCATATGATAATTGGTCAGAGTCTGAGGCGGAGACTCTTTTTTTTCATTCTCACTTTTTCCAACTACCACAAAAGGTTTCGCTTAGGTTTCAACTTTCACGTCCCCCAACACCAAATTTCTTGATACTTTTAAAATTTTGTTAAAAAACAATAACTTTAAAAAGCCAATAAAAGTTGCTTCGGACGAGCTTCTCCCAAAATCAAACCTCGAAAAATTACATTAATCACAAGTAGTGAAGGTTCTAACCCCTCATACACTCGCCCTCATCCATTCACTTACCTAAAGTATGTATACACTTTGTAAACATGTGATTTTTCAAAATAAAATGGTCAACCTGAACGAATTGAAGTTTGATTTATTGGTTGGCAATTTAAAAAATAATAAAAATGTCGATGCCACTTACATTCCATCCCTTTACAAAAATATTTCCACAGAAGAAAAAAAAAGGCAAATAAAATTAGGAAATCATTATGTTCTACCCAATTCAACTTAAATTCCAACAACCAACCCTCCTCTAGAAGACGAACTTTCGCTTTAAATCGAACTATAAAGTACAAAGTTGTTTCATCCCTTTGCGCTGCTCCTGCTGTGTATCTGTGCTTGAGATCCTTTTGTGGGATGTTATCGTTTGAATTTCGCTCCTTGTTTGCGTATCGCATTTAAAAGAGGATTTACATTTGAAAAGGACCTGGACAAGAAAAAAAATAAGAAGAAGAAGACAAGAGTAATTGTGAAACCTTTTAAAAAAATATTACAATCTTATCAGGCGTTAAGACCCATTGTTGTTGGAGAAGAAACAAGAAGGATGTAACTAAATTTTCACACCAAATTTTGTGGTTATTTTCTACCAGTAACCATTTGAGAGTAGCGGAATTGTATCGAGTTGGAGTTGTGTACTTTGTAGCCAAAGACATTCAGGGGTGAACACAAAAAAAAGTAAAATAAACAAATAAGGATTAAGATAAGAGATAAGACTGGAAGTGGAAGTGTTGAGACACTTGCACCCCTTTTTATGTTTTGGCGATGTTGGAAAAAGAAACCACTTAAGAGTTGTTGTCAATACCTCAAATGGCTTGGTAGCGTTGGAGTGTTCCGCTGCGAGCTTAAAGTAAAATTAAGTTGGTAAAAGTTAAGATTGTAAGAACGCATAGTTATGGCCATACCTATAAAGAGGTTTAAAGACCCTCGTACCAGCATTATTCGAAGAAGTTAGTACTTACAGTACTTTTTCAATGCCTTTATGGGGACATCTGATACAAGGGCACTGGACATGATTCATCTTATCATTGTATATATGAACTGTAGTAGGATTGTGTAGACTTTTGGACTGGTGGCGAACCTTTTGTGTCCGGTCCAACTTAGCAGTGAAAGTTCCATGTTATAGGTCTCACCACTGTTTATATAAAAGCCATTGCTGTGCCGCCGGTGTCCCTCGGTCCATAAGATTGGTAAATCGCCTTTCTGCTACAAAATGTAATTTTTGACTCATAATTGTTTAACTTTCGGAGCTGTTGCAGGTTTTTGAGGTTTGAATGTCTTAAAATAGTTTGCCCAGTCACGTGCAAGACGCATAGCCTGGCAATTTCAAGCCGAATTAACTCATCAGTGATTGAGTGAGTAGGTGCCAGTTTTCTTTAAAATTTTGCTTTAAAATGCACATTATCAGTCTGCTGTACATTTATTGATTTCAATTCGCTCAATTGCTTATGAAAGAATTTCTGTTGCTTATGAAGAACTGTGCATAAGAAGTCACGCCAAACTCAAATAATTCAGTCACGTATTACTCGATCACGTGTGCTGAAATTTGGCCCCTGCTTAAATATACTTTAAGAGTCATAAAAATAATTGTTATAGAGGTATTTCGGTTTGTCCGCGAACTACCGTCTAATACAGTGCCCGTTTGCATTTCAACTATTTTCTAAACTATAGAGTGAGGCTCTCAAGCTGGATCATAAGAATGTTGATAAGTGATATGATACTTTTGATGTGTGATATTTTTCCATTTGCTTTTCTTAAATTTGTGGAAGTAGTCTCGTAAAAGAAACAGAGAATTGAAGAAATCAATAAGTGTAGAAATAAAAATGTGAAAACGTAAGTGTGTAACAGGAAGCCGGAAAGTCGTTTGACTACCAACAGAGTATAACCCTCCGACGATCGTCCACCTTGTCATGGTGGTGGGGGGGGGGGGGGGGGGGGAGGGGGGCTAAGGTAGTTAATTCTGCGTACCGAGGAGCTATGCTGAAAGATGCAACTTTGGTGTATTACCTCAATTGCTTCCAGCTGGGACTCAGATGCCGGAAAGGTTTGAGGGGAGAACAGACGAAACCAAGAGACGATCAACCCACCCCTCAATTCTCCAAGTACCAATTACCAACTCCCTCCTTCCCGCCTTAATTCCCTTCCTTCCTAGGGCTGGAACACAGTGTTACACGCTAATGTTCGACCACGCTGAGGGCCCTTAAATAGCTCAGTCGCTAACGGAGTATCCGGATCCGGATTCCGGATCCCAAGCGACCTCCAGATCATCTAGCTGTATCGGCACACACGGATCACTGTGTCAACGAACCTTCCCTTTATCCGATACTCGTGGGTCCTTATAAGTCAAATTCTTCAAAAAACAAAAACAAATCAAAAAATTGAGACTTGTTCTCTTTTTAAACCGGGCAACAGTGCGGCAGACTGTTATTAAAGCTCCTGCCACGCTGGAGACGGGGAAGATCTTTGGAAACCTGAAACGACCCTCAACCAGCAAAGGCATCGAGCCGATAAAATCGGGCAGTATCGTGAAGGATGAGACTGCCCCCAAAACCAAAGTAAAAACAAAACCGGAGTGTCCTTCCAACAGAAGGTACAAGTTACGTCGGAGTGCATTAAGGATTCTGAAAATTTTTGGAGATATTCCTGAAACCAAAAGAACCAATTTAAGTGGGCTAGGGAAACCCTCGCAAAGTTATCCCTAACTCCCAAGAAAGCTCCTTCAGTGTCTAAACGGCAAGGATCATTGGAAGGCACTCCATGCGCATCTATGCCCAAAAAGAAAAAAGTCACTGCATCACCAGTCCTGGCTGTTAAGCCATCTTATAGCCAAATGCTTGAAGATGGAGTGGTTGTTGCAGTGATAGATAAAAGCGACGATGACGTTACCATTTCGGTAGATAGATGGCCGCTCATAGATTCACATCTGGTCAGCAGATTTTTAAATCTGATGGGAGAGAATCCTGGTCCTCCTTCGACTATTCGTGAGGCTGGATGGCATCAAGGAAGGATAAAAATGATCGCTGTGCTGGCCAAATATCATTCGATCTACTAAAGATCGCGGTCAACTAAGTAAGAGAGCTTTGGCCTGGTGCAAAACTCGAGGTCATTGCAAAGGACGATATCTCTTGTAGACCGAAAGCTCGCACCAGAGTTCCGACGAGCCTAAAGAGCGGGCATTTCATTCTCCGCATCATAAATTTGAGCAACCCACATCACTCCTGCGATGATTGTGTCACTGTTGGCAGAAAATAGTAAGTTAACATTATTTGCCTTAATTTTTGATATGAATCCGGTTAGGATTTTAGATATTGATCTTGGTAAAGAACTTACTGGTGTATGACTCCACCTGAAGTTAACCTCGGTTAACTGTCATTCCCAAACAGTTTGAGTTAACCTAGTAGCGTTTCCTCTAAAAAAAAAAAAACAATTTTTAAGTTGGCGTATGTATTTGTTGTTTGTCTTTTGTTGAATGGAGGTAGAGATCATAAGATGTAAGCCGAACGTCACCGACGCTACGCGACGTATGAGGGATTCCAATCTCTCTCCGCTTAGTTCTACTTTCCGAAAAGTCAATTACTCTGAAGTATTGAAAATAGTGCCCGAAATTTATCACTAGGTTTCGAGAAGTTCCGTTACCCTTCTTACTGAGAAGGTTATATTTTGTATGGCAAACAGCATTGTTCTTATGTATGATCGGAGCAGTTTTGAGTTAATGTAGTTTAAATTAAACTTAGTTTAAATTAAACTAGATTGTGTTAAACTAATTTTAAGAATAATTCGATGTTACTTAACATCCTTTGAATGACGACTATGAGACTCGCTCGTTCTTTTAATTTCAGTTTTCAATGGTGTAAAACAAATGTTAAAATAGTTTAAATTAAAATTAAATTAAATGTTTTAATTAAAACCCATATTCTTTGCACCATTTGAACCTTTCTAAACGTCCAAAGGTCTTAAGGACTTAGTCCAATAGCTTATCAAAGGAGCAGTCATGTTCTCCCTCGAGTCATAGCATTTTTCAATTGATAAGGTGTCAGGGCTATAAATTTGTTCTTTGAGCCATTAATTTTTCCCAAAGCCGTTAAAAAAAACATAAACTCATCCACTTTTTTAACAAACTCGAACTGGACTGTAGTAAAGGTAAATTTTATCTGTCTTCCTTTTTTCATCTCAACGAAAGTCTCTAAGAAGGTGGACATAAAAATACCATCACCAGAATACGAAAAAATTATTGACAATGTTGCCCACAACTCAAAGTGGCATGAGATTTTTTCAAGGGCAGACTTGAAATACATTTTTTTATGAAATTCAGTGATTCATCACTTCATAACGTTATGACAGATACACTCTTACAAATATCTTTAACATCTCAGCTCATATTTCTTCACGAGTTGGCCAATTTAAGTGCCAAATGCAAACACCCAACCCGAACGTGCTGCCATTGAAAATATTTAAAAAAAAAAATGAAAAAAATTGAAGAAAATTTGCATGTCCTATGTGGCCTGAAAGAGAGGAAGTCGAAATAACATCACATTTTAAACAAATTGGTTAAACGTGTCCTTTTTTCCATCGAGTACTGCATTCAATGGTTAAGAGGGGGCGTGATTGTGTCTTGTTACCAACCCCCGGCCCTTGGGTTAAGTGCGAATTTCTTTTCTACTTATTTTTCTCCCCCTCGTGCTTGATATGAAACTTTTTTTCGTTCTAGATTTTGTTCTTTTTTTTGTTTTTGAGTTTTTATGGTTTTGTTCGTGGGAATCTTAAGTGACAATCTTGACATTTAAACGTCAGCTGGTATTCTTTTTCTGTTGGAATAGATGACATCTTGATGTTGCCCATGGGATCGTCAATTTTTTTTTTCTTGATTTCCTATGCTCTTATTCCTTTTCTCGACTTTAAGGACTTTTTTGTGTTTCAGTATTCCCTTTGTGTAACAAAATAGAAATCTCTTTACTTATCAAAGGTGTGAAATTGTCGTGACAAGTGAAATGATGACACAAGTGGTTGCGGCATTGGCATTCACAGATTGACGTCACCTTGAAGATTTCTGTTTATCTTCAATTAAGAAAACAATTTATTTGCATAAATCTTTTACAGGTCCTGCCCAAAGTCATAGAACTTTCGTCATCAAATAAAAAAATAAATAAAGAAGAAACCGATTAGTAATCAAAAAGTATTTGGGGTGTAAAATCTAAGTTGCCAAGATAATTTCCCACAAAGTGTATATACTAACAATTTATTAGGCTAGAGGGTAAACAAAAGGTTTGTGCAGCGATAGCAACACAACCCTTTGCCTCATCTTCACTTAAATTGAAGTTCTATTTTATTTCTTGTACTTTGTCCTCTTTATCGGAGACAGACGGATTTCTTGTGCAGGGAGTAAAGACTTTTGGGGGCTATAAAAGAAAATAAATGTTAAATCAGTTAAGAAAGACCAACGACGACAACTTAACGTGTAATGAGGTTGATTGTGATGCTTGGGCTGAAAGCTTAGAGTTATTGCATCAAGATTTTTGCTTTTGGTTTTGGCTACGACTTCTAAAATAAATTGCAAATAATTTGCATTGTTTGGGTTCTTCTGTTTGGAATTTGGACAGAGGTTGGATTTATTTGGCTGATGGCTTATCTTGACTACCTACCGAAATTAAATCGACTTAAATGGTGTGTGGCCTTTGGCGAAGACCGATAAACGGACACATTTTTCACCAAAAAAATACACATTGTCCTAAAAAAAAAGTTCTATGTTTGACTAAGAAAACTGATTGGTCCGATATTGAACGATTTGGAGAACTTTTGATATTTGAGTATAGTTTCTTAAACAATTTCTTTTTATAAAAATAATGTTCACTTCTGGAGGAAGGAAAAAGATGTGTAGCTTTGAAATGAAAAACAACTGGGATCGAATTACCGCACCAGTGATCGAGTGAGTGAGTACTATTTTTCTTTCGAAATTCGCTCTATATTACACAACTTCAGTCTGCTGTTCATTTATCGACTTCAATTCATACAAATACTGGTGAAAGAATGTCAAATTGTCATCCTTAAGTGCTCGATAACTCGAGAAGTAATGCCAAAAGCACATAATTCAGTCACGTATTACTCGATCACGTTTGAGGTAATTCGGCTAATGGCTAGGTGGGTACAGGCTAAGGAGTTGCAATGTTGGATAAGAGGTGAATATTATAAACTATAACAAGAGATCAGAATTTCAAAGTCACTTTCATACCAAAAACTGTTAAGAAGACTCTAACTCGCCAAGAGTCTTAGACATAAAAATCGAAATTGATATGTTGGTCTGAAGCCCATGTTCTCTCCGATTTGCGTCTACACCATGCCGAGCGGCGTCAATCGGCACATGTCGATCGGCAATATCGACTTAGTGTGGACGTCCTTCCTCCTTACCAAAAGCCGAACCGAATTCGAACCGAATGAAATGGATCCGTACGCCGCCGCCGGTTGGCATAGTGTTGTCGCACCTTAATGTTCATCTGATTTTGTAATTATATTATGCTGAAAACTGTGTGTCCGCTAATTATCCTCCAGCCGCGACTGTTCTCTTCATGAGAGCCACAAAATAGCCTGATTTTGCTATTCTAAAATCAATTGTAATGTAATGTTCCCTGGTTCCCAAACTACCAACTCGCCAAGCATTCACTGCTGTAGGCTCAAACCTCTTCGCACTAACTGCAAAGTTGAGGTATGGTAGTGGAAACACTTAGAACTATCCAGGAATTGTTGTCGGCTCAATGCCTTATATTAACTAAAACCCGGGAGTATGTTCAGATCGAGTCCACGATCACTATTAAACTTTATTTCCAAATTCATACCCTATTTATGCAAAGCTACTATGCTCTAATTCTGGTTATCGAACAATCGACCACACTTCGATATCCGATTAAAACGCTTCATCATCACATTCTTTTGGGTGAGCGCCAATGACCTATATCATAAACAAATGCTCATACCCAAAGACTATTGCTGTGACATATACAGCGCGCATGCAGTCAAAGCAATATGATCCCTTATTACTTCTGCCGGCTGGCAGTGGCCTGCCGTTGGGAATCATATTGTTCTGAGTACAATGCACTCTATGGATACACATGCAAGTCAAGTGTAATGCATTTAACTGAATGTGAGAGGATCGGATATCGAGGTACAGCCGAGGGTTGACAACCTGTTAATGATAATAATAGAGCAATGAATTAAGAGGTCGTTGGCTGTGACTCCTTCACAGTAACATCTTGGTGTAGATAGCAATATATTTGGTCAGCAGAGTCAAAAACCGGAAAAGAACTATTAGTCCCCTGCAGTTTACGGGAACCTTTGGCAAAACATGGGGTGAATAGTTGACAGAATAAGTTGTTAATTAACTCCTTGCCGCTGGTGGGAGGAAGTCAATGAAGAGAAAACTTAAATGTCTTTTGGCTCGCTGGTTTACTAGCAAGTGAATTATTTATTTCCTATTCAAGATATTTATACAACTTAACTGCTAACTAGGCAATAAATAATTCGAGATACAGACAAACAATATATACATAATTGAAATGGAAAGAAATGCAATGCAAGCAATACAATGCAATGCACTGCAACGGCTCCGAGCACGAGAACGCTGATAGTTGCAGGAGGTGTCATATTTATTCGCCAACTGGTGGTGACGTTCATTAACCTGTTGGTCATTCACCTGCTGTTGTTTACTTGGTTTGTAGTGTAGAATTCGGTCGTTTGCATTTGTTGTCACAACATGCTGGGCCCCTCAAAATGAAGATACACAGAAGTCGATGTCGTCAAAGGATGTTTGTGTGTTACGTCGTTGTTGAGACTTCGTCTTGTTGAGACTTCGCATTGGAATAGTGGTGATGGTTGGTGGTGCAAGTGGCTGATCTCTTTTTCGAAAGATGATGAAGATGATAACAGCTACAATAACTATTATAGTAAGACAGCCAGTGACTCCAAACAGTGAATATTGGTGAACTCGATGGGTACTGAATTCATTCAATATATATTCCTGATTTTTTTGAAGGTTTATTGCATTTTCCAATGTAGCAAACTCTATCGAAGTGTTTGATGGCAGCATCGACTGTTTCTCTCTTTTGAAGTTAAACGAAGTTAACGTCTCAGAAAGATTGAATGACGGTAGAAATGATGATTTTAGTCGGCTTGACATTGTTTGCTTTCCAACAATTGTCGTGGTTTGGTCATGAATTATACATTTTGCTGGTAGCTTAATCAGCCCACTCCCTCGCAGTGTAAAGGGCTCAGTATTGTAATCACAGTTAATATTAACTGTGGTTGAATTTGGAGTGCTGTATATCCATGCGTTTGGTTGATGCATCTCAATCCAGTACAGCCTTGGTGATATGTCCTCAATCGTGCATGAGTCCATAATTTTCTTGTGTTGTATAATGTTTGTTTCACAAACACTAGTTGACGCTCCGGTTGTATACAGAGGATGCTGAAGTGGGCACCAGAAGATGTCGGAAGGCCTTATTTTACAAAGTAGGAATTCATCTTTGTTGATTGGATAAACATGGTTGCCTTGTAAGTTTACCATTAAATAGTCCGATGATGGAACAATTCGTGTAAAGCGTTCATTGTGATTTGTTGGAACTGACAATACTTTGTATAGCTTGAATTCTTCATTATACAACAACGGGAGACTGATCTCAATTATGATATTGTTGTTCGTCACTCTAGCTCTTGGGCTTACAATTTTATACAGCTGCAGTATGGATTCGTGATGTCTTTCGCCAGGAATCATTAAAGACTTAGGGATATTCTCATGAATCTTAGTCAACTCATTTTTGAATTGTCGGACTGAAAGGATAAGAGGGTGTATTCTTCCAGCATGCGTTGATAGCAGAATATCAAGCAATATGCTCTGGGTTGCTTTATAATTGATCATAATAAGTATCCCGTTAAGAGCAGTTGCTGAAAATCTCTCCATGTACTCGAATTTACTTGTTTCGTTTTCCAAATTCGTGACAATAGAACTTAGTAACATAATTTGATTAGAATTTTTCGATTGTTCTTTCTTGAAAATATTGACCGTGGAATCAACAATAGTTGTTTGATTTTTCATGAGTTGTAGCAAGTGTTTTTCATTTTCTTGAACAGCTTCTATTGTTTGCTCATATTTCTCAGCAAATCTTTGATCAAGTATTCCGAACAATTCATTAGTGACTGTTCCAATAAAGTCAAATGGTGATCGTCTTTGCCTTTTTAATGAATCGTCGTTTGCGTGTAAGAGAATTTCATTGTTGAGCTCTATTTGTTGAAGTTGATATTCAAATTGGTTCAGTATTCCTTCACACTTAATAGAATCTAGTTCCTCCATTCCCGATGACGAACATACTCTCTCCATTTTTGAAACAATTTCCTTGTATGCTTCGTATTCCTGCCAATAGTTCGTCAAATTAAAGAACACAATTGTCTTCCATGAGCTTGAAATCAAATTTGCCTGTCCCACATCTTCGAAGTATATTCCAGGGTGTGTTTGAAATGGAACTATCTCGACATCGTAGGGGGCTGGAGTGGAGCCGACTATGTTGAGAAAGGCAAACAAAGTGCATAAAGAAAGAATTTTATGTGAGCGATTTGTGGATGTATTGACTTGTCTCACTTCCCTATCTTCCTCATCATTTTCTATTGGTAATTTACATAACTTTGTTATGGGTCGCTTGAACTGTTTATTGTTACTAAATACAGTTGCAGCCCGAACACCGTTGTCACTCCCAGGATGAACTTCTGATATCCTTCCCATCATCCAGGTGGTCGGTGGTAGCCGGTCTTCTTTGATAAGAACTATATCGCCAGTTTGAATGTTGTCTTCTTTTTGTTTCCATTTAGGCAATTGTTGAAGCTGTGACAAATATTCTGATGACCAGATTTTCCAAAAGTCTTGAGTCATTTTTTGTATTAGTTGCCAGCGTGAGCGGAACGTTTTCTTTTCATCAATGGGTTGTTCGGGTACAGCATTCAGAGAACTTCCGATTAGAAAATGTCCCGGAGTAAGTATCGTAGTGTTGTCAATATCGTTTTCGATTGCCGTAAGTGGTCGGGAGTTTAGGCATGCTTCTATTTGAGTCAACAATGTCGAAAGTTCCTCAAATGTTAACATGGTGTCTCCAATTATTCGTTTTAGGTGAAATTTTGTGGATTTAACGCTTGACTCCCACAAACCGCCAAAGTGCGGTGCTGCTGGTGGTATGAAATGCCATTGCATTTCATGTTTCGTAAGCATTGATGATGCGTCTACTACACCGTACTTAATGGCTGCTCTCACTTGTTGTTGAATTTCCTTGTTAGCTCCAATGAATGTAGTTCCATTGTCACTGTAGAAATGTGAACATATCCCTCTTCTTGATGTGAACCGCTTCAATGCTGCTATGAATGCTGCTGAAGTGAGGTCACTCACAAGCTCGATGTGAACTGCTTTTGTAGCAAAGCAGACAAATATAGCGATGTAGCCCTTAGTTGACCGGTTTCCTCGTCCTTTTGAGATCAGTATTTGAATTGGTCCAGCATAGTCAACACCCGTATGTGTAAAGGGTCTTGATTGTGTCACTCTTGCTGCTGGAAGTAGCCCCATTTGTTGAGTATTTGGTTGAGCAGCAAATCTAAAGCATCTTATACATTTATTTATTACTTGTCGGACACATCTTTTTGCTTGTATAATCCAGTAGCGTTGTCTCAATTTAGCCATTGTAAGTCGAATACCACCATGCAGTGTGCGTTCATGGGCATCTTCTACTAATAGTTTTGTGAACCACTCTTGATGTGGTAAAATGATAGGATGTTTCTCTGAGCTAGACAGATCCGCGTTTTGTAGCCGCCCGCCCACAACAAGGATGTTCTCGTTGTTCAGAAACGGGTTCAGAGATAGTACCTTACTCTTTTTGTTGATCGCCTTCCCATCTCGTAAAGATTCTAGTTCCTTGGAATACACCTTCTCTTGTAGATACCGTATGATTCCTTTACTTCCATCGCTCAATTCCCTTGTTGTTAGGTTACCCGTTTCCGATGGTTTCTTCTTTAGTTTGTTTTTGCAGTTCGATATGAATCGTCTGCAATAAGCAGCGACTCTTATCAGTTTTGTGTATGAAGAAAATCTCTTAGTCAGGTCGTCAATTTCTTCAACTCTAATTGTTAAAACCCTTTTTGCTTCGGGTATATCGATCACTGCGAATGGCTGTTGGTTATTTAACGGCCATTGTTCAGAATCGAATTTCAGCCAATAAGGTCCATTCCACCATAAATCATTGGTTGCCATCTGTTCTGGAAGGCATCCTCTTGAACCATCATCAGCTGGATTATCAGTTGACCGAACATGTCTCCAGCAGCTAACGTTTACTGCCTCTTGTATTTCTGAGACTCGGTTCGCAACAAATGTTTTCCAGGTCGACGGACATTTTTGTAGCCAGGCCAACGTTATTCTCGAATCTGTCCAAGCAAATATGTTTTTAACTTGGCACCCAAATGTCTTCATTGTTTCTGCCAGCAGCTTTGATAACAGGTGAGCACCACATAGTTCCAATTTCGGAAGAGATATTTTTTTTCGGATTGGGGCCACCTTTGTTTTTGCAGCTACAATTGTTGTAGCAAAGAAACCCGTTGGTAGAGCTATCCTGGCATAAACTACTGCTGCATATGCTTCCTCTGAAGCATCACAAAATCCGTGAAGCTCAAATTCTTGAACCCTTGTGGAGTTTATCCACCTTGGAATTCGAATGTCTTCCACTGCAATCAGGTTTATCCTTAGTTTGTTCCACTGTTTTTGCAGTTCGGTTGGAAGTGGTTCGTCCCATTGAAGCTCTGCTTGCCAAATACGTTGCATTAAAATTTTGGCACTGACAGTTACTGGAGCCAACCATCCAAGAGGATCGAATAACTTGGCTATTTCGGACAATGTTTTGCGTTTGGTAAGTATTTCCTTAGTTATTTTTGTATCGACGTTCACCTTGAATTGAAATGTGTCACTTAAAGGATTCCAGTGTATACCCAAAGTTTTTATAGTTTCGTCTTTCATCACGTCTTTGTTTTGTTGATTTCGTAACTCAATCGGTATATGTTGTAGTAGTTTTCTGTTGTTTGCAGCCCATTTTCGAAGCTGAAAGCCTGCTCCCTTAAGCATCTCGTCAAGTTCTTTCTGAGCTGCCCTGCACTCCGCGATGGTATCTCCTCCAGACATAACATCATCAACATAGAAGTCATTGTTAATTATTTCTGCAGCGGTCGGATAGTTGGATTGTTCGTCCTTAGCTAGTTGTTGAAGAGTCCTAATAGCCAGATAAGGTGCTGATGCTGTACCATACGTGACAGTCGTTAGTTTGTACTCTTTAATAGGTTGGTTGTTAGAACTGCGCCATAATATCCTCTGGTAATCTTGGTGTTCTTCGTGTAATTCAATTTGGCGGTACATTTTTTCAATGTCCGAAGAAAAAACATATTTATATTTTCTCCAACGCGTCAAAATTGTAGTTATGTCGTCTTGGAGCTTAGGGCCTATCAGCATTAATTGATTTAAGCTTACTCCAGTCGTTGATTTTGCTGACCCGTCAAAAACAACACGAAGTTTGGTTGTTGTACTTGTAGGTTTAATAACGGCATGATGTGGCATATAGAAAATATTGTTTTTGTTGGATGAGTTGTTACTGACTTCTACCATGTGCCCCAGGTTGAGAAACTCGTTTATAACTTGTGTATAATCGTTTTTTAGTGTAGGATTCCTGTTAAGCTGCAACTCCAGCTGTCGAAATCTAGCTGTAGCTCTATTTCTTGATTCACCAAGTGGATTTGTTTGGATTAATTCTTCGTCGAATGGGATCTTCACAACATATCTCCCATTGTCCTTTCGGTAGTGTGTATCCTTATAGATTTGTTCGCACCGTTTATCTTCCGGCTTTTGGAATTTTGGTTGATTAACCTCTTCTATCTCCCAAAATTTTTCTAGTTGTTGATCAATTGATGTAAGTGCTACTAGTCCAGTAACCCTGTATGTGTCGGGAATGTCGTTTGATGTTCGTCCAGAGATCAGCCAACCTAACTGTGATCTTTGAGCGATTAGTGATCTAGCAGCGACTCGTTTAATACCACTTAACATGATGTCGCCATATGTATCAGCTCCAATTATCATATCAATTGGCCCAGGAATATTGAATGTTGGATCAGCAAGCTCTAGACGATCGAACTTTTCAACTTGTTTAGTGTTTGTTTGCTTCGAAGGTAACTGCCTTGTCAATTTTGACAGCACCAGAGCTTCTATTTTTAGCTTAAAACTCGAAGCAAAATGTGGCATTATGGTCACATCTACCTTATTGGTGGCAATTCCTGCTTTTGTTGCTCCTAGTCCGCTGACTTCAACACAAACGTCCTGTCTCTTAAGTTTCAGTGTCTGTACAACCGACTCGGTGATTAGCGAGGCTTGGGATCCAGGATCGATAAGTGCTCTGACTGTAACGTACTGTCCCTTGTCATTATTAACTTTTAGAATTGCCGTTGCGATTAAAACATTCTGGTTCTGTTCGCTATGATTTATTTGTGCGGATGATCTTGCAGCTTCTATCAATTCTGTTTGTTTTGGCTTATCAGTCCATTCCATGTGAAGAAGTGAATGATGTTTCTTGTTGCAATGTTGGCAATTTTTCTTGCTAAAACATTGGATCTGTTTGTTATGCCTCAAACAGTTCAGGCAAAGCTTTGCCTGCTTGCACTGTGTCCATCTTTCTTTTGGCGATAATTTTAAAAACTTTTGACATGCGTATATTTTATGGTCTCCTTTGCATATTGGACACTGAATAACTTTTGCATCTATGATGAAGTTACGGACTCCAGATCTTGGTTCCTCAAATGAGTTCTTTTGTTTTTTGTTTGTTGACATTACTTCAAGAGCTTGGTAACGTCTTTCCAGAAAGTCGAGGAGAGTCTTCATTTTCGGCATTTTATTTGGCTCCTCTAAACCTTGTTCAAACAAATTTCTTGATTCTGTGTCAAGTGACTTTGTAGTCATATGAACAATCATAGGACCCCATGAAGAAGTGTCGTAGCCCAAATTTTTTAGTGCCGCTAGTCCCTCTTTAATGGCATCCAAGCTGTTTTTAATGGAAGACGCTGTTGGAGCGCTATTGTGTCCAGATTTGAGCATCTTCTCTATATGCATAGACACTATTTTTCGCTCATTGTTGTATCTACTTTTTAAGATCTCCCAAGCGCTATTATAGTTTTCACTTGAAAACGTTAGATGCTTTATGAGTTGCAGGGGCTCTCCTTCCAAATGAGTTTTTAAATACTCCATTTTTTCAGTCGTTGTTAAATTGGCCTTGGCGTGTATTATATTGAGGAACAGGTCATAAAACTGCTGCCACTCCAAATAATTACCCTTAAATGTCGGTATTTTAAGTCTTGGAAGCATTGATTCAGTCTTATGTTCCTTCGGCTTGTTGTTACTACTGGAGAGTTTTGATGCCATTGTATTGAGAAATCTGTTGACCTCTTGTTTGACATTTTTATATTCCTTATTCGTTACATAAGGTTTCTCAAGGTCTTCTTCAGATGAATTGCAGATGAAGTCTTCATGTAATTCAGTGAATGTTCGCAACTGCTCCAGCAGTATTTTTTGTTGAAAGTCGTAAATGTCCTTGGAATATTCATCGAATGTTTGTTCAAATTCTTCTATGTTCTCGATAATGGCCGTTATCCTCAGCTTTAACTTTGTCAACCGTTGACCTTGTACGGTAGTCGAATTCTTGTCCGGCTTTGCGGTGTCGGCTTTGTAGGCAGAAGCATTAGATGTCTTTTCAATTTTCTTTGAAGTTTCTGCAGTGGTAGCATCTTGAGGGACTTTAGGCCTTTCCATTTCCTTCGAAGCTTGTGCGATGTTCTTTGAAGTTTCTGCAGTGGGAGCATCGTGAGGGACTTCAGGCTTTTCCATTTCCTTCGAAGCTTGTGCGACACTTGGATCTATATTTTCCAATTCTCGTTTGAAACTTTCGTACAATGATTTTACTCTGTTGTACGTATCCCTTTGTATGTAGGGTGTATCAAATTTTACAAAGGGAACTATTTGAATATGGTTTGCGTGAAATTCAGACCAACATTTTTCGAGGCGTTCTAGCCTTTCTTCTTTGTATTTCTGTGTTTTTCTGGAGGCACTATCCTTGCCGAAGTTTCGACATTGCTTTTCGATTTCTTCTCTCAAGGCCTTTTGCTTCGAGCTTATAATAAACACATCTGTTTCGTCCAACATCTTAGTTTTTTGTTTGAATTGTCTTGTTCTATATTGTAGATAATCTTATAGATAGCGACAGTAGTTTTTTCGTACTTTGATTGCGTTGTTTTTGTAACTTTACTTTTCACTAGCCAATGTTTGAAGCCCTGGCTACGCTTTTCACTAACCAATGTCTAAGCCCTGGTTACGCTTATTTGCTCACTTTTCACTAGCCAATGTTTGAAGCCTTGGCTACGCTTTTCACTAACCAATGTCTAAGCCCTGGTTGCGCTTATTCGCTCACTTTTTACTAGCCAATGTTTGAAGCCCTGGCTACGCTTTTCACTAACCAATGTTTGAGCCCTGGTTACGCTTTCTTGTTCATTTCCTCGAAGGACCATGAATAGTTGACAGAATAAGTTGTTAATTAACTCCTTGCCGCTGGTGGGAGGAAGTCAATGAAGAGAAAACTTAAATGTCTTTTGGCTCGCTGGTTTACTAGCAAGTGAATTATTTATTTCCTATTCAAGATATTTATACAACTTAACTGCTAACTAGGCAATAAATAATTCGAGATACAGACAAACAATATATACATAATTGAAATGGAAAGAAATGCAATGCAAGCAATACAATGCAATGCACTGCAACGGCTCCGAGCACGAGAACGCTGATAGTTGCAGGAGGTGTCATATTTATTCGCCAACTGGTGGTGACGTTCATTAACCTGTTGGTCATTCACCTGCTGTTGTTTACTTGGTTTGTAGTGTAGAATTCGGTCGTTTGCATTTGTTGTCACAACATGGGGTCTGTTGACGAAAATAGTTGTTTGGCTATGATAGGGCCAACTACCTCCTATGCGTCAGTTGTTTGGCGAAACAAGCTTTTACATAAATATGTTATTACTCCTCTCGCAAAATTTCAAAGAACAATATGTCGTGGATGCAGCCAACCTTCCTCAGCACACTAGGTGCTGTCACAGCTCACTGATGCTAAGTCTTCCTCCCGATGATATCTACACCATGTGGTGAACTCTAACGATCATTTTCCGCTTCAAAAGAAGTGGCCTCCCGCACAATTTGCACTGGAGCTTTGACAATTTAGCAAGCAGCATAAATTTTTACCTAAGCCAATAAACCGTCGGACACGATGATTTCAGGGCTCAAACTCCGACAAAAGTGCACAATCAACTTTCGCTTTGTTCAGGACTACTTTACTCTAGAATTTTAACTAAAAACATTTTGCTATCCGATCTTCACGAAGGGTTCTAGGACTAATGATGGATAAGGAACGTGGTATAGTGGATAGAAGTGACATAAACCTCGTTAGACACGAAACATCTTTTAGCCTGCAAGAGCTCGAAATGATTCCATTAGGATAAGGTTACATTAGATCTATTGTGGTATCACAATGAGCCCAAAGGGCCTAAGTGCGTTAGCCGAGCTAACAGCCACTTTAACCTTACATAACCTTAACCTAACCTAGCCTGCCAGGGTCTTCACTCAGGGTTTCTTTCAACAATTGTGTTTGAACGTTGATTTGATACTAGATTTTTGCAATTATTTGGCAGAAAACACTGTGGAAAACTTTTCGGTGTTACCAAAAGTCGCCAAATTTTTATCGTACTAGACTTGATTATTGATCAATACTACCCCCTGTGAGTCCTGTAGACAAAATAGTGCAAGGTGGAGCACTTTGTCTGTAGATGTCCTATATTTTCTCGATTCAGGTTACTGACATTAGCTGCAGACATGTTGAGAGCTTGTAACCTAGGCTCTTCAACATAATAGACCAAAAGAGTCTTTTAGCATTTCTACGAACGTGAAGAGAGCTTTTATAAGTGAAAGTTGCTCCATATCCGCCTTACCTAATCCATCGATCCGTGAGAAGTAGCCATGATTTTAGATAATGCGGATACGCAAATCATCAAAATTTTCTAGATTTAACTAAACAGTGAATAGTGAGGTAATGTTACAATCCAATGAAAAGTGATTTAAGAAGTGAAAGTCAGTGAGGGATGGTACGTGAGCAATTAGTTCTCAGATTAATCACCTGCCGCACTCTCTAAAAGGAAAAATAATATAAATCTCGGAGGTATTCCGATTCCAGCGACGACATTAAAACTCACATTTCTTCAAAAAAAAACACATCGCTTGAGCCCCTAAAATTCACACCTCACCGTATCTTCAATCAAAGTGCAATTTATAAAAGTCATCGACAAACCTTCTCCTCTGATACCCAATATTTAGTTCTGTTCATAAGTAGGCAAATATGTCACTATCACTTACATCAAATCCACTTAAGAGGGTTATACATAGAGAGACTAGACTTTTGGTCATCCCCAAAAATACATTGCGGTAGACCGACCCGACACTTACTCACAACAATCGACCTACGACACTTATTCCACCTCTCCCTGGGGCACTTTCTCTTTATTGACGAGTGACCACATAAAAAGTGACAGTTAGCCGGCGTCCATACACATGGCATTCAGAAACAAAATCCAAATACTCAGGGGGGAAGTTCGATTATTTTTTATCGTCATAAAAAATAATGTCATATCATTATAGTGCCATAAAAAGTATATCCTTCAAAATTCCGTAGGGAGAGACATCATAACAACTAACAACCCATATCGTTAACACTACTGCCATATCGATTGCTCTTGTGGATAAAAGTTATGAAGATAAGGAAATATGTATAAGCAAGTCCGTGCAATCGTCAAGCATTTCTAATGGAATGTCAAGTTTAATGGTGCTAAGCTTTGGGAGGTTTTCATAAGTTTTTTATATTTTTGATGTATGACCATAGACTATGTCAGACTGTGTGGGGATGAAAAGTCAGCGAGCATTGGATTTAAGGTTTGAGTTGAGTGTCATTCATAAGATTTATTAAAGACACAGGGTAGTCATGTTGTAATCTTTTAGGTTAAGTTGTAGTAGCTGGCAACAGTGTTAATAAAATTTTATGAAGAGTATAGTTGGACTTTGATATTTTCGAAATGATTGCAACTGATTGTTTTTGATTGCAGAACGTGGTAATATTGAGGCATGGTCATTGATTTGTCATTGAATTTTTTTGGAGGAAAATGATTCCAGTTCTGATGGGAAAATCAGTTTGAAATGTACGTACAGCTAATGTAGACAATATGGACAAAAAACGCTACACTGTGCCTTTCTACCTCCTCGTTATGTTAAAGGCATTCTTTTTACTGGGTAATCACCGGTGTGGTAAAAGAGTGATCCAATTAACTTAAAAAATGAAGCGAAACTTAAAAAAAAAATCCAGTATTTTAAAGATACTTGTAGCCATTATTGTCACTATACCTTGCGGTAAAAATCCGTTCATTATTTGGAGAAAATATGCTTTTCATTTGGTTTTCAAAAACGTTAAAATATTCATTTCATCTTTCAACAAAGTGATGATGTGATGGTACCTTAGCGCAAAAGTGGTAATGTAGTGCAAATTTTTCATTTTGCAACACAGACTTCATGGTTTTTTGAACATACCCCATTTCTAAACGTTTATTTTAATTCTATGTTCATTATTTGGATTTTGAAATGTTCGTAAACTGTGCCCCGCCATACACCACCACTTGTTCACTGAACCAGTACCAAGCAGAAATGCTCGGGTCAGAGTGACGATGAGTCCGGGTTTTTATAACACCGCCAGAAGAAAAAAAGAAACTACTTCCCTCAATGAGTTTACAGACAAGAAAATGAAGAAACTCAATTCATAAAAGTTAGCTCAATTGCGGATTGACAATCACATTACCAAATATTCAGTTATAGTGGTGTGATTGTTGGACACAAAACTATGATGAAATGATATCTTACGGCTTTGAGGTTATATATCTTTTAGCTCTTACCCTCTTGGCCTGAAACACCCTCAAATATTTTCTGTGGAGAAATCAAAGACAACGTCTTTTTTGAATTAACGGCTATATCCGGCTGTAGTTGAGTCTCATTAATTCCACATTTTTTATTGTAGTTTTTACTTTTATGACAAATAATGTTTACTGCGGCAGTTTTGAATGAAGATTTCAACATTCTCAACTGTTACAAATCCGAAAATATCGAAAACACGTTCACTTTTTTAAAATGATTTCTAACCAACTGGCAAAAAAAGGCCACGAGGGTTCCTGGTCTAATTTAGCTTGTGAACGAAATAGCATACGTTTATCCGAGATAGCCTATCCAATAGGTTCTTGAACGTACCCATTGCCACTGATCACGATCAGATGCTATTGCGTTGCAACAGCCGTTCAACAGCAGAAATTGCCTGGTCGACTAGTTGCAATTATTGTCAATCAGTTTCGATTGTGGTCGAACAGCAACTGCAGCCTTGTTCGATCAGCCACGATTTCAGTCGATCAGCTGCATTTACCGTCGATCAGTGTCGATTTGATGCAATTACATTATATCAGTGCAGCGACGACGGTGCCATTACATAACGCCATGTGCCATAAGGCCATATTTAAGCAAAGTGTCATTAGACCGCATATCCGTTCATATGGCCTTATGCCTTATATAAGGTGTCACAAGGTCATATTTGGCTGTGACATAGGGCCACACAAAAAAAAATTATTGCAATCACGAATATGGAAAGCTTTGGTATGTCTCGCTACAAAAGGAACCCATTCATAGGAGCACAGTTGTAAAAGAGATATTTTGCTACACAGTTTGTTTTTGAGCATAAGATAGAGTAATGGTAAGAAATTCGCCTGTGTGTGTAAAAGATGTGTTCTAACTTCGTTCAATTTTAAGATATAAGTGATGAATTTATAAAAAAAAAAAACAAAATATAGCCGCCACCTTAAGCATAGAAGAGGCAGCTAAAAGCGAAGCGCGAATTTTTAATTTTCAGAACACAAACCCATACTATAAAAAAAACCTATACATTCGATTGTTTCAAATGATTTTTTAGTTTCTTAATCAAGTCTTTAGTTTATGATTAACCAATTACTTATTTTTTGTTAACAAGAGAGTTGTATTTTCATAGACTTACCCATTTGTAAACGTTCTCACGACTCACAAATCTGAGCAAATATACCTTCATTTATTTCGTTATATTGAAAAATCTAAAAAAAAAAAGCGTCAGGGTACCAAACTGACTTTATGACGCTTTACAAAAGCGACCTTCTACCAAGAGCTAATGTTCGGCCCGAAATCACTTTACCAGAGCGTCATTGTGCCAAATTTCTGCTTTTGGCATAATATCGCTTGGCACAATGTCACACACAGAGAATTCCAAGATCAAATCAAGGAAAATCAGCTATAAATCACGACAAATGAATCCAGTTTTAGACCTTGGATCAGATATTAGCAAATTGCCACTTTTTGCTTGCAATTTGAAAAAAAGATCGAAATGATGATATTGACACTCAAAAATCGTATTTCAGAATTTTTAAGTATCAGTTAATATTTTCTAGCAAAAAAATATTGTGACTCGCGAATCGCAATTTAAAACCAATTTGTAGTAAAAGCAAAAATCGAATAAAAACCCCTTTTTCAAATTGTAGGCCAGTGGTATAGGTAGTTAATGGGCGATATGGGACTGGTGAATTGTTTTGTTCTGATTCAGTGTCGGGGTGCATATGAGAAAGAAAACAATACTGACTTAGGCGCTGTGTGGATTTGAACCAGACGTCTTGAGGTTGTGAGTCGGCGATGATAACATTGAGCTGCGAAGGTAAATAAAAAAAGATCGCTTAAAATGCGACCATAAACAGACAGTTAAATAGGAGGTAGTGTTCAAGAGATAAGAGAAATACGACTCATCATTTGTAATTTACTGTACAGTATTTTCGTAGATTACGTTTGTCTGGGGTTAATATCTACATCATCCTTTAAATTTCCTGATCTGAGCATTTCGAGAAAGCGAATCGCCATACTTATTTTGTAGACCACGATGAATAAATTGTAAAACGAAATTGTGCTCCGGAAGTAGTAGATTGCGATTAAAAGCTTGTAAACTACTAAAAAGAACAAAATTCTTAAATTACGATACTTGATTGCAAATCATAAATTAAAAAATTTTGAAATTTGAGATGACACTTAGAATAAATTGCTATTTTTTTGAACAATTTATAAATAAAGCGGTGCAATTTACAAAAAAAAAGGGATTTCGAAAATTACAAACTAGAAATTCGCAATTGGCGATTTTTCAATTCTTTCCGTGACACGGCACCATTTAATCATTGGAATGCAAAGTTCGGCATAGAAACCAAAAGCGAAATAATGCCAAAATTTTCTTACGACGCTTTGAAAAGCGACATAATGCCATATATGAAATATGGCCTTATATCACATGGCGTTATGTCACGGCACCATCAGCGACAATTGCGGTCGATCAGCTATAAATGAGTCGTACACGAACTGTTTTATATTAAATACCTACAAACTTAGGCTTGAAAGCATCGTTCCTCATTTTTCTATGTTCTATGGAGAACAAAACAACCCAAAGCACACTATACAAGGACAACAAACGCCTGGAATTGTTAATACGACCGTAATATTCTCCACTGTCTGACAAACTATGGAAAACGTATATGATGACTTTCTGCAAAAGTCTATGAAGAAGGATGCATTTTAGGACACTGGCCAAATAATTTAAGGCCATACAATGAGTCTTAGGAGGGTTTTCTAAAAATAATGTTCAAAAAAATGTGTGCTACCGAACGTTTGAGTCGTTTTCCTAACAACGTCATGAATGTAGCTTGTTACTTTTGAACAGCGTTTATTGTTAAGGTAATTCTGATATTGGTGCGAAAAGTATGGCTTCAAAACGTCCAGAACCGCAAGGTTTACTAAATTTATTTACATATTCAACTTGGGGTTTTTTACTTTTCAAGCAATTATGCTCGAAATTTCGAACTGGTAAGAGTTTGAGTAAAGGGAGTCCTTTCGTTGCAGTGTACGGCAAAATTTTCATTGGAAGGTGAATGTGGGCTTCTAACTTATTGTGGAGTAACGTACTCGTACATATATGTATGTATATATATACCACCAAAGATCACTTGTATTCATTCTTAAATTACTAATTTCTTGTAACCGATTATGACTTACAATAAAATTCCATTAAGACATTGAGCAGAAGGGAAAGTAACTTAAGTTTGGATTACATTATATGCGTTGTAAAAATTAATGCTTTAAAAAAAGATCCCAGCTTTCTAATTTGCAAGGATTACCTACTACGAGTGTCGACAGTCAATTTATAAAATGCTTGAGTTCGAAAACATATTCATACCTACACATGTTTAATTTTTTGGGAATAGTATGACCCACAAAAAATCTTAATGTATAGGTACACTTCCATTAGGGAACATAAAAGTGCTTCTATATTCGCTAAACCTTTTCGTTGTTTCCATCCTCATGTACAACAATCTCGTTTTCCTATTTTTTTATGCTCAAGAGATAATTTTTCTCATTTTCTTAAAGAAAAAAAATATCTCCCTAAAGATGCCCTGTCAAGTACAGAAAATAGGATATCTTAAAAATGAGGAAATAAAATCCTACCAAGAAAGCAAAACATATCCACTGGCAAAAATGGGAGTGACTCTGAAGTGCTATTGAGCTAAAAGCTTTCCTCGTTATATACATACTTACAGAGTAATAAAAAAAAAAAACATCAAGAGCAAAAGAGGTTTCCAGAGCTACCTATACCTACACCTATAACCGCCACCTAACACCGTACAACTCACACCGTTTTATATATTAAAGGTTCACCCACCAAGGAGAGGGCGTGCGATGTTAAGTCAGTGCACCACCTTGGAATAGAAACTTCTTCGACTCTGATGCTGTTATAGCATCTGATCCCTACCAACCCCTACAAAAGTGCGGAGGTTGAATCCCAAAGTGGCATGTGGTGGTAACGATGCCATCGACATCGTGCTTGAGCGCATGACCCATTTGCCTGGTCACTAACACCAACAAGGTGAACCTGGAGCACATTCAACAGTGATATAGGCAAAGCTGGAGCTTTTGTGGCGTCTTCATGGACGCCATGCCATCCATGAATATTAGCGAGGTTTATGGAACTTTCTCTCTTATGGCGGATGCTCCATGGTCCATGCCCTTTACTCCCTTGGGGCCAAATGTGTGCCAGTCATTGGATCGAAGCCCGGAACTTTTTTTTTTTTGTTGTGGTGTTTTTAGTGTTCCAGTGTTTGGGTGGAAGTGTGGTTGTTGGTGTATGGTCGTCACTCATTTAGCAAGGGCGTGGGCTTTGACTGGGGCGAAGGAACTTTGTGTGTGCGGTGTGCTCTGGAGGTGATGGGAAATGAACTGGGGATATAACCACTGGTAAAGAGAATGGTAAAAAATGAATGATGATTAATTTAAAGTAGTCGGTCCACGTAAGGATCAGTTGTTTTTTTTTCTGACGGCAACGTTTTTTGTTGAGCATTGATGGACTATTTTGGCTATATGCTACTGAGTAGATATATTTTCGAAAGAAAAGTTGTTCTTTTGAAGTATTAAATTACTTTGAAAAGGATG
Source organism: Melanostoma scalare (assembly GCA_949752695.1). NCBI lineage: Eukaryota > Metazoa > Arthropoda > Insecta > Diptera > Syrphidae > Melanostoma > Melanostoma scalare. Next base: position 182,192,886 of record OX456986.1, on the reverse strand, counting down.
CAAAAAAGTGATATTGATTAAAATGAAGTAAAGTTTTCGAGGTCTTATATTGTTTCTTCTTTATCTTTACTTAGGGAACTTAGGAGCTCCTTGACCGAATTTACCATTAGAAGGCTACAAAACTACTGGTCAGAAATGCTTGGAATAGTGCTCGACTCGGAATGCATTCATCAGATTTCCAAATCGATGATGGACGGATCATCGAAGCTGTGCTCGGAAAAACATATTTTCTGAAATTTTATTCGATTTCTATCCTTTCTTAATTCAAATGCAGTGATGCGGTTTGAGACTTTGAAAGCAAGATATAAAAATATTTACTTCATTTTTATAAGCTTCTCTTTAAACTGTAGCGAAATAACTGTGTACTGTGGCGTATGAGCACTTTTTTCTACCAAACTAGCGAAGTGCGAATTTTCAACATTACATGTTCTTAAAACTGTGGCACCCAAACTGTTTTTCGATGAAGTAAACATTTTTTTATGAAAAGTTTTTTCAGATGAATCCAAGACGCGATAGTAAGCATGTCTGCCTGGTTATGTGGGAATGCGGTAGTACTTTTAAATTTTGGATACAATGTAAATAATTTGAATTGTAATTGCTCCTGCTAATCGTTTGATGACCGATGAAGTTGATGCATCTCCATTTCCTAAGCTCACCCAGGATCAGGATCAGTCCACCAACGTGCACCGTGGCCGAAACCAGTGAACCAGTGTTGGTTAAATGTAGAGGAGAGGCGTCTCCACTACATCCAACCAACACAACGACAACCGTCAATCAGCAAGTTATCACCAGCGTTGCCGCTGTGCCACTTTAGTGTCAGATTGCCAGAGATTGCTTTTTTTTAGGCGGTGCCACCGAGCCACCACCTTTCAGTCTGTGCCACTTTTTTAGCATTCCCCACAGGTAAAACTAAAGTTAGCAACTCACCATGCCATTTTACCATACCTTTTTATATCTTTCATGCGTACAAAAGTTACTCAAAGTTTTAAAGTTCACCATAACACACACATTGAAAAAAACTCATTTAAAAAATCGAATCCCGAATATTAGGCACATAGGCTGTGTAAGTCACTCCTTAACTTAAGTCAACGAATCAGCGGCCAAGGTTTTGCCACGAAATATAGAGGAATTTCGTCGAAGTGTTTCTGAAGGTTTTAGGCAAGGTGACAAACTGTTATGCGATTTCTTCAACATCATACTTGAACAGATTGTAAGAAACTCAAACGTCAACACCAGAGGAACAATCTTTCAAAAGTCTGTACAATTACTCGCCTACGCAGACGATATTGACGTAATGTGAAAAGCGTGATGTCATAGATGTTTTTGAGAATATTGAAACAGAAGCGGCAAAAATGGGTTTGATGGTCAATGAGGGCAAAACGAAGTTTATGTTGTCATCAAACCAGGAAACTGAACATCGACGATCGTCACAACAGACAGACATAACTTCGAGGTAGTACAGGACTTCGTCTACCTAGGATCCGCTCTAGACACGGAAAACAATATCAGTGCGGAGATCAAATAACTCTTGCCAACCGTTGCTTCTTTGGGTTAAGAAGGCAATTGAGAAACAAAAGCCTCTCCAAAAAAATCAAGGTAATCAAGGCTTAATCATCCCAGTCCGGGTTTACTGAGCGGAAGCATGGACCTTATCGAAAGCGGGATAAAGTCCATGCTTCCGCGCCGTAAAGCCGTAAACCCTTGGTCGTTTCGAAAGAAAAATTTAGCGAATGATCTTTGGTCCCGTATGCGAAGACAATGTGTGGAGAAGAAGATACTACAACGAGCTGTATGAGCTGTACCGCGACATGGGCATATCCAGAAGAGTACGCATCGTGAGGCTACGATGGTTGGCCCATGTATAGCGGATGGACCCAAACGCTCCGGCTCGACGGGTTTTCGAAAGATTATTTCAGGGAAATCGCGGAAGGGGAAGACCTCGTATAACTTTGTTTCTGAAGCCGAAAATTGTGTAGTAAGTCAAAGATTAACGGAAAGTGAACTTGTTGAAATCAAGAAAAATATTCTAAGCTATTATAAAATACTTTGGGATGAAATATTTAATCGATCTGACATCGAAAATGAAAAACTTTCTATTTGGAGGCATTAAGACCCCAAAGTAATCAAGTCGAAATAAGAGTTCTTTTATTTTAAACTAGTTTCCGTTCTTAGTAATGCTACCATAAGTCCCGAAAAGGTAATCGAACAACATAAGTTTTTTGGTTTGAAATGGGTAATATTAAATATAATTTGAATAAATACCTTTTTTCCAACTTGTATGGATTTTTTGCAAAAATATGAACCTTGCCTCATAGTAGTGCCTGCGCTGAGAAGGTTTTTTCCAAGATAACTTTCATGAAAAGTAAACTCACCAACAGATTAAAAACTGAAACTTGCGAAAATATGTTGGATTCCTTAAATTTAATAAGCAAATGTAACACAGCTGAATGGAGTCCTGATGAGCTTCTTATAAAAAAATATAGGGAAACAAACGTCACAAGAAAGTAAAGTGTAATACGAATTATTTTTAATAAATTATTATTTATCTCTTTTTTTATTATTTATTCAAACTTTTATTTATTTATTTGTGTTGAGTTACTATCGATTAAAAATGAGCTGTTAAAATTCTAGTTTTTATCTTACGTTGCAATAAACCTTAAAGTGATTGTTAAGATTATGTGTTTTCTTTAAAACCTATGAATTCGTTGAGATTTGTGAAATATTTTCATACATTAAATGGTGTTGTTTCGTTTTTAATTTCAAGTGCCACCTTTTTTCTCGAGTGCCACTTTTTTTGCTACTTTTCCAAAATATCCAACGGTAACGCTGGTTATCACAGCCACTAAAAATAATATATTAGGTTCGTTCGTTGAACTTTACCCAAGGTTGAGCCAGGTTTCCTTGGCAACCCTATGAGCTGTCTAAAAAACCTGGGTTTCCCAGTCCTCAAAAAACGCTAAGTCACAAAATCACCACACATCCCTGTCATTTGAACAAAAATACATGCCATTTGACAGCCCTCAACTCGCCCTCCAGCAAAAACCTCGTGTGAGTTTAGGGAAACCGCAGATCATCCCCTGGGCTCAGTTTGACATTCAGAACGAGTTTAGGTTCTTCAAAAAACGCTTTGTGCGACCACAGGGCGACCCCAGAGCTTCAGCGAACGAACCTATTAAAAGATAGAAATTAAGCCTATGTAGGTAGGTATAAGTAAGGCCCTTTCAGCGTCAACTAAAAAATGGAGACTATCAAAATAACCATTAGGAGTACCAATGTAACTTAAATCCAGTAAAATTGTAAATAATAAAAAATGCTCAATAAAAATTAATTGTATTGAATTGATCGTTTGACTAATTTAAGGTATGGCTTACCAGAAAGTTATCGATCAACTATCGAACAAAACAAACGGTTTTTCAGCAAAAAAAAAAATTGATTTTACACCTTCATCGAAAACATGATGATACTTGACTTTCCATAAATATGAGCTCAATAACAAAGTTCTCAATAAAATCAAAATTTTTTTTTTTGGTTATTCACATGCACATAAAACTTTTAGGTTTTCACTTACCAGAAAGAGTTCTGTTGCAACTTGCAGTCGCCAATGGATTAAACCAAAACCCACATGAATTGTTGAATTGAATTGAAGACCCATTCATGATAATTATTTATATATGTTTGCACACACACAGACATACATATATCATTTTTAACAAGAAGACATTTCGAATAAATCGTTTTGTCTTCAACATTTCCAATAATTTTAAAGTCGACACAAAAATCAGTTTTTTGATTTTTAGTCAAGCAGTTTGTTTGTAAAGTTTTGCACTTCCAGGAGGTTGATTTTCGCTATATTGTACTTTCGAAAACCTGTTGAGTCAGAGCATTGGTGTTCATCCTAACTACAGCCATCGTAATCACTCAGAGCCAGAGCGTACTTTTATAGTTATGCTCGTGTCGCTCATACATTTTGTTCTTGAATCCGCTTCACACATCGTCCTCACGAAAGGGGCCAACAGTAACTCGGACTATTTTTCTTTCCAAACTACCAAGTTTTTTCCTAGTTCGCTTTAAATAAGGTTAGGGAAGGTAAAAAGATTGGAAGAGATGCCAAACTAGACATGACTTTGTGCACTGTTACTCTGTAAATATACTGTCATATCCGTTCCATCATCGCCATTAAATAGTCTGTATAAGTAGTAATTTGAGATCTCTAGCAGTAACTGCTATTCACATACTTTTGTTTTCCTGCTGAGCACTACAGGCCGGAATTCGAATTTTGCCACCCTGACATGATATTTTTACTTTCTGGGTAAAACTGTCGATTCTTATTGTTATCATGGCATCTCTGGACTTTTGGAAACGAGCGCATTTCATGCCGGTTCTTTCTGTTTTCGAGGTTACGTTGTTCTTCCTTACTTTTCTACACATTCAATCTCAACCAAGAACCAACCCGACTATTTAGTTGGCGTAGTGTTAGCGCTAACAGCCCAACCCGACCAAACTATCGGCCGATAGAAAGTTTATGGTTTGAATTCGAAATCTTCATGTATACTCATCATTGTTATTTCAAGTAAATTATTTTACTTTTGCACTTCGTTGAACTTAAATAAATGAATAGGGTGGCCTTACAAAGCTCGATGGTCCTCAGAGCACAACGCACTTTGGGAACCTACAATTGTTTTCCGATTCCGACGGACTACGTGAGAAAGTGATTTTCGCGATACTTACGAAAAAAACGATCGGTTGTTTTTGGAATTCGGACCTCGAACCCCACGTAACAGGCAGGCATTGCGCTACGGGGCGGGATTGGGGCAATTGCCTAGTATTCCTTCATCATCGAACTATGGATTTCGGTTCGGGAGCAGAGGGAAACTGAAAACCTTAGAGACATTCGGCCCTATCGTGGTAACCGTCGGAGCGGAATTCTCTCCGATCGGAGACATTTTGCTTCGTGGTAGTTCTCCGATCGCACGATCCGACATTCTCCGATAAGTTTTTGTTGCGGAGATTTTAGTTTAGGGAATGTAATGCATTGCCGCATTTGTGAAAAATTTCTTACGACGACAACTACTTCGAAGCAAAATTGAATCTCCGAAAAAAGATGCGTTGCGGAGAAAACTCCGCTCCGACGGTTACCACGATAGGGCCGATTATTGCCACTGGTCTTCAAAGCCCAATAACCGCAAGTGGTTCGTTTCCATTCGAAGCTCTGCTGTACAGTATTTCGAAGTTTCTGCAACATTCTAGAGCTTCTGCTTACTCTCTGAATGCATGCACTAGTCTGTTAAACGACCAAACTTAACACGTACAGATCCGATGGTTTTTTTTAGGTCGTGAACGGAAAAATCATTGTTTCTAACTGAGCCTGTCAGTTTTTCCGGAATTTTCTACGTTGTTGTGTAGTCAACCCGACGCACAACCCAACGGACCAATTCAAGCAAATTCGTTTAGTAAAAAACAAACTAAGGCATGTTGAAGTTACAACATTCATAACTTTAATAAGTGTCCAAATAATATTAACAAGGCAATACAAAAGTAGAAGCTATTGCAAAAATTTTAACCACATCAATTAAGTTCTCAACTTTAGTTTACCCGAAATGTGTTTTGTCCTTGATATGTACTAACCATAAAAAGACACACAACTTTGAGCTCTCAAGCGACATTAATCTTAAAAAGTATAGGAATTTAAGCTATTTTCAGTATTTATCACAACCTTTTGTGTGAACAACAACATCCACAAGGATCATAAGATGATCGGATTGCAATAGTTATAAAGAAGAAAACCTTTATCAAACTTGGACAAAAGGTCCTACTGGATCAAATGTTATGAATATAAACTTAAGCTTAAGGCAATAATAATTTACTAATGGCAAGAGTGTCGATTTTTTAAGACTTTAGATGAGCGGCAATGATTTTAACTTATTCTAAAAGCATTTCTGAAATGGGAAGTGAAGGTTCAAGGTTCTTCTTTACTGATTAAATGAGAAGCATAAAGTTGAATATCCAATTATCAAGTACATATAGTTTATCATTAACATTTTACAATTCAGTTTTGGAATTTTTTGCACCCGAGAATGCAGCGTAACGTTCTTCAATAAACTCGAAAACAGCTGAAATAGCTGAATATGATGTCCACTCGTGCTTAACGTGGCCTGACAGAATAAAGACGTTTTCAAAATAGTCAATATTTTTACATAATTTTTTTTACCAGCTGAAACTTGGGGCAAGTCATCGTTGGGTGTTTTTATAACCGTACCAAGTGGTTTATCACTCGAAACAAAATTACGACAGATCGGTCGGAGGTTCTTCACAGTTGTTTGTCCGCCAGACACATGTGCTGAGTCCGTAAGAGCGATGGCAAAGACTTTACTTTTGAAAAATTGTGCGAATTGTTTTGCCTGTAATAAAAAACCACTTTCATATTGTGATCAAAAGAAAAATTCCAGCTCTTACCAAAGTCAATGTTACAGAGCCTCCATAGCTGTGTGCGACGATTGCGACACTTTCCGGATTGCATTCCAAAACATACTTCTCCCATACCGTCACAGCATGGGTTGTTGGAGTAATATGACCCGGAATGGCTATCATGGCACCATCTTCTGATGGACGGTAGTTATCATTTGTGTTGGTGATCAAAATGTCATAGCCCAAGTCTCGAGCTTTTTTGATATATGGCAAAACAGTGCCGTGGTCAAGGGAATTATTGATAATCAAGCTAAATCGAATAAGACTTAAAACCGTACTGAAACAAAATTTACAATCACTACCTCCTTGCCCATTGTCCAGCTCGGACATAGCCACTTCCATGAATCAAAACCAATAGTTTCTTTGGTTTGTCTAGCTTTGGTGAACTGGCAAAAATGAAAGTGGCCTGCTCCTTTGGAAGATCTTCTGGAGTGTATATGCGGTGCATGCCATTCTCTTCTAGTAGCTCATACACAATTTCTGGAATGCACTAAAAACCAAATTTGTTTGAGATGGCAAGGAAATGGAATAAAATTGGTTCATACTTTAGCCAACTCCTCGTAGTGTCGTTGATTTTGTCCATAGTCTGGATAGACTTCGAACTGGAATGGTTCGTTCCCTGGTTCACCAGTTGCAGGGTCAATTTTTCGCAACTTTCCCTCTAAAAAAAAAAAATAAACAGTCATGTATACTAGTTTATGAATATGTGCATATAAAGAAATGAAAAAAAAACTTGCCACTGTTGAAACCATAACCAAAATCACGTAGTTTCTTTGTTGCTTCTCCAGACATGGTAGTGGAAATTTGTATACACTTTAAAAGAATACAAACAATAGTTAATATCTGCATTAATTTTGATTTGTTTGTAAATAATTCAAGACCTTTGGTATTGAGCTCTTTTTGTTAAAAAGGGAGCCGGGTAGAGATTTGAAGAGTTTGACACTTGATGACAGAAACATTTCTGAGATGATTACGCGCATGTAAAGTTTGATGAGCACTGGTATGTTAGAGTCGTTCAATGCAGCTTCAAAATTTCGAAACCCTTCTGTCAGTTCATAAACGACTCTCTCAACCACAGAATAAGGAATATACAGAAGGTCATCTCCCACCATCTCCATCCGCAAAACCCGCAAATTTTGAAAAAATGAACTTGAGTGAACAGGAAATGGTTCATTGAAAAATATTCCTTATTCTGTGGTAAAGACGCTGTTGTTTGAAAAATAAATCTTCTTTTTCTTGTTCCTGAAGCAAAAATACGAAAATAAATAAATTATTTTTTCAGTTCAGTTCAATTTCTGAGTTTTTTTTCCCAAATCTGAAGGCAAAATAATAGTCAAAAAAAATCCATCGCGTTCACATTAGTTTCAGTCTGAACACGACGGGGTGGCGGAATGTCAAAATTGCACGGTTGACTTGCGCCAGTCTAAACACCGTCTTATAGTGGCTCTTTTAAGCTACTTTATGGCACTAAGGCTCATTTTAAGGCTTACATTGACGTACTCCTACTCATACAGTCTGTGAAAAAATATCTTAAATAGGTTTTCTCTCCAGTGATGCCGTCTCAGACATATCGTCGCCCGAGAATTGTTTTGTCGTAAGCGCCAAAATGGGTTTTTTTAAACTGGATATGCAGTCTTATGTTTTCAAAGGTGATCTTTTCATTTCTGTTGTCAGAGTTTGCCTATCTCTTACCGTTGCTGAGATAATTAGTATGCATTTTGTCGTATATCCCCAAAATAATCACCCCTTGAGTTTTGTTTTGTCGTAACCGCCATTTTTTGGCATATACGACAAAAATTCCATGTGTTTTCCCTCTTTTTTTTCTTACTGTTGTTTTGTCGTAAGTGTATACCTAGGCTTAATACATACGATCAAAAATGTAAAATAAAACCTTAAAATTGCTTTGTCGTACATACACTTATTCACATTATAATGTAGGCCTGATCGTATGCAAGTACGACAAAAATGAGAAAAAAGAGGATTGCGGATTGGGTTGTCGTACGTGTATAGATATTTCAACTTTGGCGGTGGTGCAGGAAGTATAAATACAAAGATATTGCCAGCGCAGTTTTAGAAATACTGCATCAAATATTTTCTGACAATCCTTTTTTGTTGAAGTTCTGCCTCTTTGGAGTGACTCCTGCGTCCCCCAAAGTTGAAACAAGGCCATGTCCACTGCTGTGATTTTTCTCATTCGAAATTCAACATTCTTAAAATAAATTACACAAAAATTTTCAGAGCCTGGAGATTCTCTAATTCCAGAGGCAGCTTGGAAATATTTAAGCTGCCTTCGTTTATGCGACATCTTAAAAATATGAACTTTAAGAACGTAAAATTAAAATTAATTCAAATGTTGCCAACAGATTTCAAAGCATTTTCAACCAGAGCGGGCCAATTAAACTTTTCGTCAATTCCATTTAGCAAAATAAAGTTTCTTAAACATATTAAGGACGAAAAATTTACACTCTATTATAAAAAGAACAGAAGAGAAATTGGGTATAAAACAGCTTTAATATAGAAAAAGTCAATTTAATGACAAAATGAATTATCTTAAAAGTTTATTTGTTTTTGTGCCAAAGGCAGACTAAAACTACTACGAAGCCTTGTTCAAATCAAGAGCGTAAGAATGAAATCATCAATAATTTATTATTTGAAACTATACTTTTATACTATGGTGTGCTTATAAATCATACAGTGTTACTTATGTAAGCGTTAGGTTTACTAACAAAAATTACATTTTCGATCTCAAAGATCTAATTTTATATTTCATAGTCAGAAAATGACTTTTTCGTTAGTTTTTATAACCAAAATTTGAATGAAATTTTGTACCTGCAAATGTAAATATCATTGATATCTTATGGTCATAGGATGCCTTTTTTGTTATTGTATTTTTTTTATTACTATTCAAGTAAATTTTTTTCACACCAAGATTTTTCCTATGAACACAAAAACTCTTGTGATGTAGATATGTATTCCTATTTTAACATTTATAAAATAAATAAAATTTAATTGTTAACAATTTCTATATGATTTAAACAAGACGCTTGAATATTGAAATGTCGTACGTGCGTTCACTTTGTCGTACGTGTATGGGATGGAAACAAAAAGCTTATTTTGGTGGCGTATACGACAAACTCATTTTGGGTAAAAAGCTCTATAATTTGAAAACCAAAACAGTTAGGACAATTCTGAATACATAAATAAAAAGAAGATACTCCACACAATATATTCAAATTAAGAAAAGAACAACTTAATCGCTTCGTTTTCTTTTTATAGTAACGTAAACCTTTAAATGCGATTTCCCAAAATTGCGTTTTTGGGAGATACGACAAAACAATTCTCGGGCGACGATATTTCTTTGAAAATTAATTAACCTCTCACCATATCCTATTTATATTAAGTTCCCACTTCACACCCACCAATGAACATCGAGTGGGTTAGAAGCAGAACCAGAGAGTCAACTAAGGCAAGGTAAAGTAACATTTTGTCTAAAAGCAAAATTAGACCGTTAACCCTCGTCCCCAGTTTTTCGTCGGTTGATTTGAAATCAATTTAAAAAAATGAACGTCAATTTAAAAAAACCACGTTGTCGATGTTTTTAAGTTTGAAACAGTAGAGAATTTTGAAATCTTTTAAAAAAAATTTTTTAATATGAAAATCTATCGTAGCCGGATATAGCCGTTGATTTAAATGAGAAGCCTATCTTTGATTACACCACAGACAAAATTTGAAAGTATTTCAGGCAAATGGGGTACGCGTTGGATTTTTTTATTATCGACTCTATGGTTAGAAGTGAGACTAGCCTTCAAACCTTGCTCCGATCGGTGCGAATTTGCTCTCCTTTTGAAAGAAAAAATCTACTTCGAAACTCCGATTTTTTTTAAATTTACTCCAATTTTTTCACATAGAATATTTTAGACACCTTAGCTCTAGAAAACCATAAATTTGATATCAATTAGGTTCGTTCGTTAAACTTTACCCAGGGTTTTCCAGTTCTCAAAAGACGCTTAGATACAAAATAACCACATATTCCTGTCATTTGAATAAAAACACATGCCATTTGACAGCCCTCAAATCGCCACAGCAAAAACCTAGGGTAAGTTGAGGGAAAACCCAGGTCAACTCTAGGGCTCAAAGAAAAACAATAGAGGATGCAACGAAACTCGATGAGTCTCGGAGCCCAGCGCATTTCAGGGATCTACAATTTTATGCCAACAACAACAAGTTGGTAAACATTTTCAACGCCCACCGACAACCGAAACATAGGAAGGTGTTCGTGAATTAAAACTTACACTCTCGGCTACATTAGCCACATTCTATTTTGTTCAGATAGTACAACGCGGACCTTGGGAATTCTTCAGTAGCACCACATTTTGCAAAAATCTTGTTAACTAACACCGCTGCGCTGGTAATTCACTTCGGCCAAAACTTCTTTCAAAAAAACGCACACGGAAACAACTTTCGAAATAAGTCCTCGACATTTTGCAGCTTTGTTCAACCGTAGAGCGATTTATTTCGTTCCGCGGAGGTATGATACTGACTTTCTGCCATATGATGTGAAGCAGTTTTAAGTGTTGATATTCAAATATTGGCATCACAGTCACCTTCAGGCATTTTTTTGCTTCTTTTTTTTCTTGTGATGAATCTGCAACCTGTTCCAGCAGTGTCCTCCATTCGCAATCTTAGGTGAACCCTATTCCGTCCCGAATCGATCAAACTGCGCTACTCTTTAGAATTTTTCAGCCTCTCTACTCTATGAAGCCTGTTTGAATAAGTATGACTTCCAGGTGTATTCTATTCTTAAGGTTTTTTTTTATAGGGCGTCTTATCTTTATGCTTCCACCTTTCAAAGATTTTATATTTTAGAGATGATTTATATACATTCACATTGTTTTATTAAGTACCAACAATTTTGTTCTGGCTCGTTTTTTATTTACATTTTTTCTATTTTTCTCTTAAAATTAAATCTCTGTTTCTTTTAATAAAGAAACAAGAACATTCAGCCGTTAATAAATTACCTAAGCTTTCATAAATCAACAATTTGGTTTAAATCGCTACTCTCATATGATCGAAGCTCAGCATTATGTCTGACTAGTACATGTCCTCCAAACTCGCTTCCTCCGTTGCTCCTGAACCTATACCCCCACCAAACAACGCTGGTAAATTTGTTAAGAAACCCCAAATTAACCCAAAGATGGTTCCGAAAAATTCGAGAAATTGCAATCCACTGCTTGCATCAATCATATTTCTGCCATTTTCACCATCAATAGGATTGTCATGGATCATTGCTTCATGACGGGCTCCAAGAATGTTTGTAATCGCCCCTATGCGACCCAATGGTCCACCACCATTACTATGAAAACGTTCTCTAACGGTGTCGAGAAGTTGCTTTACTGGTTCCAAAGGAGCAGTAAATCCATGTTTGTAGGGTGACTCAAGTAAAATTTTTCCTGGACTATCAGTTTGAGGGCTTTCAGTCATCTTCTCATTGTCTTCTCCATCCAAAGTGTTGTCATCTTCTGCTGATCTTGAAACAATAGATTTTTGAACGTATGATGTATGCTGTTTGTTGCCTTCTTCGAAATATTCGTCTGTTGACAGGGTAACTTTAAGTGGGGAGAGTTGAGTATTCGTTGCAAGAGGAGTGGCTTCGGCTTTCAAGCAGATCTAGAAAGAAGGAAAAACGATGTTGATGATGATGAAATATTTGACGATGTGTTTTGATTTCATGAACAAAAAATATACAAATAATAATTAGTTTAACATGGACTTGGACTTTGCTCGCAAATAATTCCAAACACTTAATACTTTTTCTTTAAGCTTTTATTATTCATTCATATAAAGTGAATTTTGTTTATAGAGTTTTGAGTTGAACAAAAAGAGAAAAATTAAACAAATTGATTTGATTTAAATCAAATAAAGTTTTGAATGATTGAAGTTCCAGCTTCAAACCAACACTTAATATCTAAGCAGAACAGCAGATCCCACATTGTGGAAGTTGGCCTCTAAGAGAAGACTTAATTTTACTGCCTATTTCCACCTCCACTAAGACCTGCACTACTACTTGCAAAAAACGCTGGTATATTCGATAAGAATCCCCAAATTGTCGTAAACAAGGTTCCAAAGAACTCAAGCACTTGCAATCCAGTGCCAGCATTAGAGTTGTTTCGATCAGCTTCAGTCTCGATTGCAGACTCGTGATTGTGGTTTGGCATTATACGATGAGTATTACTACCAATGTTTCCCAAAGCATGGATACCACCACGGTTCTGAACATGTTCCAATAGTACTTTGACATGACCAAGTGGACCATGCGAACCATGTGGGTGAGGTGGCGGAGCTGGTTCTTCCTCAGATTTCGGTTTGTCTTTTTTCTCATCATCATCATCCACATAGTTGTCATCAGAGTCAGCTGAACGCACAACGATGTTCTTTTGTAGGGGTTCAATGTCTTTTATGTCCTCGCTGTTGAAAAATGTTCCATCAGGCTGGGGACTTAGAGGTAATGACTTCGCCAGCGATGAGGCTTCTGTATTTAAACAAATCTGGAATGTGGAAATTATTCCTGGTAAGTGGATTCTCAGAAAGGCAGAGCAGAGTAAAAAAAGATTATATTTTTATTTTCAATATTTCATTGGCAACAAAGATAGCGGAGACAGAAAAATAAGATTTTTTTCAAGATAATCGAAGTTTGGTTGGAAGAATATCAAAATTTATTTTCTCTTAATTCGATTTTGTATAAAAAAAATTCCTTTTTTCTGAAAAATATTGACGTCTTCGTTTCATATATGCAAAATCACATAAGTACATCCTGTCAAATCACTGTCCCCCACTAGAGCCGGCACTACTACTCCCAAACAGTGCAGGTATATTTGATACGAAACCCCAAACTAAACGAAAGATTGTTCCAAAGAACTCGAGGATATTGAAACCAGATCCAGAACTATTATTCCTATCGTTGTCGTCATCATGGTTTGGTTTTAAGACCGTGTGTCCATGTCCGTGTCCGTGATCTCCATGGTGAAAATTGTCTGGTTTCTGTGTAGTCGTTGCTTTGTCTTTATTGTCATCATCGCCATTTTCAACCATGTTGTCATCAGAATCTGCAGATCTTATAACGACTCTCTTGGGAACGGAAATAGCTTCATTTGCATCATCGAAATCATAAAATGTATCAGCCGTATGGGTACTTAGAAGTGACGATTTAGCAAGTGACGAAAATGGTATAGCATCGGTTTTTAAACAAATCTGAAAGCAAATCGGAAAGATTCCACATGAGTATTAAGAAAGAAGCAGCGGTGTGAGTTCAAATTATATTGATCATGCCACGATAATAGATTAAAGTAATAAGAGATTTTAAAAAGAGAAAGTATTAAAAACTAAGTTAATTTAATTAATAACTAGAATAATTTATTCACCATGATCATTTCAATGTGCTTGCTTTCTTAATACTCTAGGAAAACAAAGGACTTGTTGAAAATCCATTGATTTCTATTCGATTTGCCATCCTTCTCTTGCTAAATCAATAATTTAAAAATACAACAAAAGCTTCCCGGAAGGACAAACATTTTTGAAAAAATTTTATTGAATTAAAAAAAAGGAATTAAAAAAAAACTGTTCTTTGAATTGATCGGGACTTATTATAGAACATTCATCAGCATTGAAAAGAATCCTTATTCAACTTTTCTCTGCTGACGATGGCGATGGAGCCATCATAGAGTCACTTAATGTATGGGTATAAGTTGTAGAAGGCAGAAGGCAGTGGGTGGGTACCGTATTAGTAAAAAAAAAAAAAATACTGAGTACCTATTTTGCCCATTTATAGAGCCAGAATGGGAATGTGCTTCATAAGTGAGAAAAGTTTAAATATCTAGGATCAATGATCAATAGTGGGGCAACTTTTGATGACGACATTAATCATCGAGTACCTAAGCGTAGGGAGGAGGGACTGGCGAGAAAATTCCGCTGTAATCCATGACAGATAAATGCCCCCTTTGCTGAAGTGAAGACTCTACACCGCGGTTCACAATGTTGGACAATGTACAAAAAGAAGTTGGCAGTTTGAGATGAAGATGCTCCGTATGACAGCAGGAGTACCAAAGCTTGATCGTATTAGAAGTACGAAGATCCGCGGAAGCCTTTACGTCAAAAATACCACCTTGGAAAAAATAAAGAGCACGACCGACTCAGTTGGTACTGTCATGCTCAAAGGAGAGATTCAGAAAACCCTATCAAAAAGGCAATATTATACAACTTTCAGACATGATCGCGAAAGAAGAAAAAGGAAAGGCAAACCAAAATACTATTGATATAGACTAATGCAACCGCATCTGCATTTGGTTGGCCTTAGACATGGAACAATCCAAAACTGGGAAGTTTGCCGACGCATTATGAGGTCAACGCGGCATAACATCGCGGATCACTAAAGTTAAGCACTTAAGTGGGAGAGCTGTGATTCCTTCGAGATCACGATGCTCATAACGTCGAGCTTTCCTCTCGAAGAAAAAGTAAAAAAATAAAAGAAAATTACATACTTAGTGGCACCCGTTGCGTTAACAAGGAGGTTCGTGTTACGATTCCCAAACAGAAGCCAAAAATGATTTTCCTGGGTATCACCTATCGCGACGAATTGGCAAGTCCTCTGACAGTAAATTCATTGCCAAGAAAAGTGCTTTCTCGGTCGGAATCGGCAGAAAAATTGTATGTCCTCTCCATTCCCTGACAAAGGCAATGGTTTGGGATAAATGCGCTAGACCCCGAGGTCCCTCACTCTGCTGCGCCACCCTATTTGTTTGTTTGCATACTTAGTCCTCATTTTTAAAAAGCTACATAAGTATCAGATTTTTGCGATCGTTATTTCATGAGATCACCATTTTATTTTTATATTTTGTCACATCTACATTTTCAACTGAGCTTTAATAATATGCTGAATGTATACATATATGCCTTCTAGTTTAATATAAGGTTCGTTCGTTGAACGTTACTCAGGGTTGACCCAGATTTGCTTCACAATAATCCTATGAGTTGTCAAAAGAAACCTAAGGTTTCGGTTCTCAAAAAACGATAAACCACGAAATCACCACACACTTTAAGGTTACTTTAAGGCGAGTTGAGGGCAAGCCCTGTGCCGAGATTCAGCCAATTTCACTTTCCAAGGAGTGAGTGAGTAGTTCCTGCTGAAATGCTAAGTGAGTAAACTGACAACACTTCCACTAACTCACTCACTGAATTTCTTTAGCTATCTTGAAATTAGCTAAATCTCGGCACAGGGCTCAAAAATCAGTCAGTTTACATTCAGGGCAAGTTTAGATTTTTCAAAAAACGATTTGGGAAAATACTTCAGGGCTTCAACGAACCAACATTTTTTTTTAAACTTAAATTGCTTTTCCGCTAGCCCTCAGCGCTGTTTTTTTTTTCTGGTACATGAACTTCCATCAGATTCGTGCGATGAAAATATTTTCAAAATTATTATAAGGTTCGTTCGTTGAACTTTACCCAGGGTTGACCCAGGTTTCCAGTCCTTAAAAAAACGCTTAACCACAAAATCACCACACATCCCTGTCATTTGAACAAAAATAAATGACATTTGACAGCATTATTCATAAACCTAGAACGAGTTGAAGGCAAACCCAGGGCTAAAAAACACTCAGTTTGACATTCAGGGCGAGTTAAGGTTTTTCAAAAAACAATTTGTGGCGACTACAGGGGTACCCCAGGGCTTCAACGAACGAACCTATTTTTTTTTCTATGGAATGAGTTTCAAATAGCAAGAACAATAAACTTAATAAACATTTTAAGAAGTTTGGTATCTAAAATTTCAAAACCTTGTTGAATGGCTGTTTAAACGCTCAATTGGTCTTTTTTTTTCAAACATTTATAGTGAGCCAAGTTAATTGATTTTTTCTAATAAACGTGGTCCGATGTGGTTATCGGGCCACAACGTTGTATGTTCTACATTGTAACTGGGGACTTTTGGACAGAATCATTTAAGAAACATTTCATTCGGGAATTTTTCCGAACGGATCTCGAGAATAGGGGTGATTTAAGTGACACTAGAATATATTGTCACACTTTGAGGTTTTAAATTATCTTCTTTCTTTACAAATACGACCTTTAATCTTTTTGAATGTATCTTACGAGAATGAAGAGGCATTGTAAGGCCTTATTCGATTTTGCGGTAAATAAGCCCTAATTCCCTATGTAACGTTTGGCATGTCTGTCTGTTAAGTGAGAGTTCGAGTACTGTTCTCGCCTTTCGCGAGGAATCGCCCAATTATCGAGAAAAATAACTAAATTGCCATGAAAAGCGCTCTCACTTAGCCTTTTGGAATCGGCATAAAATTGTAGGTTCCGGAAATGCGTTAAGGTCCGAGGCTCCACCTTGTTGTGTCACCCTATTTGTTTTTCAGTCCCCAATTTTTTAAAATTATTATTTGTTTTTGTAAAAATCTACATATGTCCAAACGAATTGCTTTTATTTTGTCTTAAAGTGGTACCCGTGGCGTGGTGGTTAGCATGTCTGCCTGATAACCCAGAGGTTCGTGGTTCGAATCCAAACAGTGGCAAAAATGTTTTTCCACTGCTATCGCCTTTCGCGAGGAATTGGCAAAACCTCCGATGTAAATTCATTGCCATTTCTCGATTAGCCGTTCGGAACCGGCAGAAAACTGTACGTCTGCTGCATTCCCTCACAAGGCATGGTTGTGAGAAATACGCTTGGTCCTGGGGCTCGCTCTGTAGTGCCACCCTATTTATTTTATTTTATTTAAATTTAATTCAAAAGTAATAGTCTTTAAAGGAACATATTTTAAAATCGTTTGAAAATGGTTTCTTTCCGGTGCCAAGAAAAGTCATTAAAAATCTTTGGTAAGCTTACGGTAGAAAACTTTAACATCTCTTTTGCAACATGGCGACCAAGGCCTTAACCAAATTTTTACGCACCTTCGGCACATTAAAAAAAATCTTTTCCTACCCACAATGCCAAGCCAATGTAACATTTTAATGAAATGAAATTTAGGAAACCAACTGGCTTTATCTGTTTTGTATATAACGCAGAAAGTTTTTAGAGAGCTGTAAGTTCCATCAGCTTGAATAGCAAAACGCTGTATTACGCATGGTAACGATACAACAAGTAGTTAAAAGCTGAATAGATAAAACTAATCTGGACAAGTTAACAATCAAAAAGAAAATAAAAAAAACAACTCGGTGAACAACAAAAGAGTCATAAAATCAATCAGCGACAAAAACGATATGACCAAAGCTTGACCTAAACGTCAATAACGACAGTTATTTCTCTCAAAACAGACAGTAACAGTAACGACTTCTGATGACATGCAATGCTTGTTTGACCAAGCAGTTATGAGGTCTATTCTTAAATCCTTCAAATGTTTTCTTCAAATTGCGATTAATTCCATTTTCCACCTTCATTTTGTAATTCACAGTTATTATTGAAAAAGAATTAAGAAAGGATGATTTTTGTTTAAAACTTTATGTTTTCGGCAAGGTACATTCGAACTACCATAACCCGAGCCTCTTTAAATAGAATTTCTATATGTGTTTTCAGAAAACCCAAAGTCAAAGTGATGATTGGATTGATTTTGAGATCGGAACTAAAACATGTTTACGCTGTATTTTAATCAAAGAGTTAATAAGCAACCCAAAAAGATTCCTATACAAAATCCTTTTGAACTTGAATTTAAAACCAAATCATATACACATTGCTATTTAAACAAAAACTTTCCAACTTATCACAAATTCACTCAAATATTCACTCACAAAGATCGAAGCCAAGCAAATGCCCATCCAAGCGTAGTTTATCCTTGTTGCGAACATCTTAATACAGGATATGGTTCGATGGAATTTTTGATAAAAAAAAAATGTACACGAAATATTTCAAGTTTGCGCAACGATTACGCGATAGCTACCTCCCGTGAAAATTCCGCGGTTTCAACTGATCACTGCTCAACCGGCTTTAACCATTGAGCCAAAACTACCACGGGCTATAGCAGTATCCATTTGGTATTTTCACTTTTAATAATTTTACCATTGAAATGCGTGACAGCGCGTCTAGCTGAGTCGATACCTCCAGCTAATGGCTACGATTTTGGTATGTTTAGGAGTTAAAGGTTGCTGAATAGAATTTTGATAATAGCCGATGACGAACGCAGTCTTCGATTTGAATGAAAACTTATCAAACGGACGTTGTTTGTTTACGCCATTCATGGTCAGCTGAGACTCTAAGTAAGATTTGAGTTCTAGCAAACATGGCAAGCTTTTGTGTTTCAAATGTGTTCTCTTAGAACCATGAATCAGAGGACGTACTCGAATTCGTGTCGTTGTTTGCATAACATGGCCTAAAGTCCAATGTTAATTATTGTTTAAGGGAGTGTTGGTGAAGTAACGTGACTGGAATTTTAATCAAAAACTTCAAGTGGGAGTTCAGTAGTTTTCAAATAGCTTTGCAGACGATTTATTTGCAGTTGGTTTAGGTGCACTGGGTAACCTTGTCAGTGGACAAGTATTACGACAACAAGACCGCGAAGATGACTTAATGTTATGAAGAGAAATATGGGCTGTCAAATTTAGAAATCTTTAACAAAGAGTTCACATTAAAAATCTCTTCTGCTTTTGGCTTGTCCTGATATTATTCGCAATAAAAAAAAAATCAAAATTGTTTTTCACGATTGCAAGACGCAAGACGCAAACCAAATTCTATAATCCAACTTTATTGAGGAACTCCTTATTTGCGTCATTAGAACAAAACTGTTCCAAGCTGGAATATTAAATTTGGATTGCCATAATAGATATAAAAATTTTATACCTACAACACTGAATAGAAATTTTTTTATCTCATCTCCTCATGTCGTTGAGCATACAAATTGCAAATTATTCTTATTCATTGTCAAAAAAAAAAAATATCAAGAGAGGTTGTTCCAAGTTCGGTTTTCAGAAGGACGCAGAGCATGAAACTTTTCACTATCAGGTTTATTATCAATTAACCAAAGCAATAACTTCGAAGTACGAGTAATTAATTAAAAGAATGAGTTGTTTTTAAGCAGAAATTAAATAACAATAAGAAGTTCAAATATAAACAAGCAGTTTATTTGCAATTGATTTTGTTTTTTGAACTTTTGAGAATAGATTTTTCATATGTACATAGAACCAAAGCACTGGTCGCCACACAGCGTTTTTTGAAAAACTTGAACTTGCCTTGAATGCCAAACTGAGGGTTTTTGAGCCCTAGGTTATTGTTGGGGCGAGCTTAGGTAATGAACAGGGCTGTCATATGGTACATATGTATTTTTTTTCAAGTGGTGATTTTGTGGTTTAGCGTTTTTTGAAGACTTACCTGGGTCGACTCTGGGTAAAGTTTAACGAACGAACCTAACGTTGACACGCTTTTCACTTGCCGGACGATTTCCATCCGGTAGTTATAAAAATGAAACACATATAACCTTATGGAGTAGTATTCATCTACGATCTACGCTATCTGGCGGAACATGAAAGTGAATACGTTCCACAGACCGCAGCAATCGTAGGCCGTTCTGGTCCGCACAAGGCTTTAATTCATCATATCACTAGTTGTCAGCTAGTCAAACTTTCGACAAAGTAGAGAGTAGCTCTTGTTCTTCTTCCTTTTCCGGCGTTACGAGCACCGTGGTATCTGAGTAGCTCTACTCAAGCTTTTCAGACGCTAAATAATATAACGACCAAAACAGCAATTCAAAATACTATCTCAGACGTGGTGCCCGTGGCGCAATGGTTAGCATGTCTGCCTGTTGCGCAGGAGGTTCGTGGTTCGAATACCAACAGAAAACAAAAAAAGAAAGCATTGCATTTCTCGAGGAACTGGCAAAGTCTCCCATAATAAGTTCGTTGTCATAAAAATCGCTTTCTCTATAACCCGTTTGGAATCCAAGAAAAATGTAGGTCCCCTCAATTGCTTTATAAGGCATACAAATAAAATAAATAGAGTTGCGCAACAGAGCGGGGTCCCCCGGGGCCTAGCGCATTTCTCACAACCATGCCTTGTGAGAGAATAAAGTGGACCTACAGTATTCTGCAGAGAAAGCTCTTTTCATGGTAATGAATTTGTCAATTCCTCACAAACTTGATAAGGCATGGTTGTGGGAAATGCACTAAGCCTTGAGGCTTCTCACTCCGTTGATGAGAAAAATAGGTAGAAGTGACCACGTGTTGAGGAATTACCTGAAAAACAGTGCTTTAATATGGACAAAATTACAAAGGGAGGACAAAGAGCAACCTCAGGACAAACGAAAAATCATTAGAATTGCGTCAAATTCAGCTCTCTCCACCAGTCAGATCAAAGGAAAAGCGGGAACAACTGCCAGTACATTAACTGTGCGGCGTGCTATTTTGACTGCAGAGCACCTCAAATTAAAAAAAAAAACTAAAAAAATGACCGCACTAAACGCCGTAAAGAAAAAGCAGCGGTTGTAATTCACTCGCCTTCACATGACGTATGGGAGATTGGTACTTGAAAGTGAGACAAATAAGCAAAAGGTGGTTTTCTAAATGAAAAAAAAAAAAAAAATTTATTTGGATGGCCCAGATGGATATAATCACTACTTGCATGACATTAGAAAGGAAGAAATATTTTCAACACGTCACCATTCAAGGCAAGGAGAAGTGAAGTGCACTCCTTGGCAAATGAAGTCACCATTTTTTAAACCGTTGTATCAATCGGTTTTTCAAATGTATGTCCCAGGCTAGAAGCTTCTCTGGCTACGATTGATTGGTGTGCTACAAATGGACTCTTCGTGATTTGTCTAAAATCGAGATTATTATCTTCATAAGACAAAGAAAACTCAATGATTTTCTAAAAAATAACTCCTACGTCTACACAATCATTACTTCACTAAATTTCAAAATGGTTTAAATTCACTGCCTTTGATACATAAATCATTGGTTCTACTCCCAACTCTCAGGACCACCATTAGTTTAAAATAAAGAAGATTTGGACAAAACTCTCATTGCCGATTTGATAAGAAGAGCAAAACTATTGACTCGATTGTAATGCATTTGGTTCAATCTGCAGCAAGCATTTATTTTGAACTCTCACTCAGTTCTGGGCTGGTTAACTCCAGCCTGACTACGAAGATTGCTAAAGGATTCAAAGACTTCTAACGAATGCAAGAGATGCGAAGAATTGTGTTCTTTTACGACTTTGCTTCTCAGACAAAACCAATAAAGAGTCCTGCGATGTGGAATTTTACTTGAACTCGAATTTCAAACGTTTTGTAGAAGTATCTCAAGCACTCCAATTAACAAAGGTGTTAGCCGTGATAAAACCAAAAATAAATACTTGCAAAATCAAACAACTTTGAATGTTTTTTTTTCTTTCATTTAAGCTTAGACTTTGAAATCAGAAAAATTATTTAGTATTTACTTTATTCATGATTCAGACAGACTAGCTAAATTTTCTGTGAAACAAATTTAACAAATTAAAAATTATGAGGTTTCTCGTTCAACTGCGACACGCATGCAAGGTTGATAAGGTCTTGTATTAAATTTGAGTTTTAACTACAAATCGTTTTCTTTTAGCTGACAAATCTTACATATCCTCATAAAAATTCTCTTAGTTATGCCTCTGTTGCAGGCAGTGAGAATCAGCCTCATAATCGATACTACGGATGCAAACCTTTAAGTACCTCACCTACTTCTTCTTTTTGAAATATTTTGTATTCTAATCATTTCGTTTGAAGGTGCGCTAAAAAACGAGGATGACTTTCAAGAGGCTTTTGCGCTGGTGTCTTTATTGAGAGATTATAATCGCCAAGTTGAATTTATTCCTCACACAAAAAATAACATCAAAAAAGATGGTCAGGAAGAAAAAGACACCTCGTCGCAGAATAATGAAACTTTTTTAACTGATCCGAATGATCTGAATGAAAGAAAAACAGAGCTTCCTCAAAAAGTTCAAAAAGATGAAACTGCAGGTACATTTAACGCAGGGATAGATTCTTCAACATGTTTTACAAGTAGTAATTCCATAAACCTGGAACAAGATGGCGGAAGCATTTCAAATGTTGGTTTCGAATTGGACCCCAAACTGGATATAACATTTCTCGAAGGTGTCCTTCTCAACCCAAGCAATCTGCCGAGTTCTTCTACAAAAACAGACGACTTGGGCGGACCTGCAAATATTGTTTCATCGAACATAAATCTCTTAAGTGCAAATACTTTTCCTCTTCATTTGAATACTTTCATCAACGGAACCACTTGCTTGAAAAAATTTCAATCTCCAGACTACAATGAGTACTTAACAGCCCTTACGTCAAACATCTGCAATGCGGCCTTACAAAAAAGACTTCAAACAGAATCTTGCCGGAAGTCTTACTCTACAGATAGAACCTCTGATGATACAGAAATAATAGATAAGCTAATGAAAAAATACGACAATGATGGCAAAAATATTCCGTCAAAAAATTCTTCAGCGGATGAAATAGTCAGAGACATACTTGACGGTTACGATAAGTTCCTTAAAGAACTGAATACAATGGCAGCTTTAACTGCAGCTGGTTCATCACGCAAAAATCAAGAACCAAGTAAGCCAAAACGAGACCCCCACATAATCTGCGTAAGAGAGGGAACGAAGGGTTGTATATCTCCAGGTTTGGCTGGTCTTCCGCCATTTATTCCCAAGAAAATAGCTGCAGCCGAGGAACCATCTGCCACAAAGGAAAATCAAGAACCAAGTAAGCCAAAACGAGACCCCCACATAATCTGCGTAAGAGAGGGAACGAAGGGTTGTATATCTCCAGGTTTGGCTGGTCTTCCGCCATTTATTCCCAAGAAAATAGCTGCAGCCGAGGAACCATCTTTTACAAAGGAAAATCAAGAACCAAGTAAGCCAAAACGAGACCCCCACATAATCTGCGTAAGAGAGGGAACGAAGGGTTGTATATCTCCAGGTTTGGCTGGTCTTCCGCCATTTATTCCCAAGAAAATAGCTGCAGCCGAGGAACCATCTACAACTAAGGAACTATCCAGTGGATTGAGGCTTCTTGACTCTAAACTTTATCAGAAGGCTTTAAAAGAAGCCGAGGCTAAACGAAAACGGGTTGCCGAAACTTCGTCACCTTACGCGGGAAACGTTTCAAAACTAAAAAGCAATGCACTGCAAGGATGCCAGGAGAGGCCCAAAATAAAAGATCCTTGTAAGTCAGTAACTTTAAAGACTCCCGCCTCGATTTCAGTAGAATCAAATAAGAGTTTAGCTGGCGAACCTTCTCTCAAATGTGATTCCAAGAACAAATCACAAACATCTAAAACAGCTACACTTCCCACCATAGATAATCCTTGTAGTCCTCCTAAAACTATTTCCAAAACAAATTTAACGCCCGCGACTATAAAAACTGAACCAAGGCAATGTTCCCAATTTGAGTTAAATCAAAAATTTATATCACTGAAGGGGTCAGTAAACAGTCAACACGACGAAAAACCTGTTCAAAAATGTTCTTCAAAGTTCAATGAAACAGATGAATCGGAATTTGGAGCCAAAGAGAAGTCACCAACTTTAGTTTCAAGTTCCGAAGACCAACCAAACCCATGTAAGGTCCAGGCGGTTATTTTGAAAAAACAACCGGATCTACCCACATCAGGAGATTGTTCAAAAAAAGAGGATAAATCAACCTCACCTATGACTTCATCAACATCATTTTGGACTAATAAACCTGATCAAAGCGAGTCAAAAGAAGCCGTTAAGATATCCACAGCCATGAAATGTGACTCGATGTCTAAAACCAAAGATGAAGCCGAAAAAGAAGTTAAGGATCGTTGTAAAGCGTTAACGTTTGGGTCGAAGACAAACCGTGACTCATGTCGCTCCACGTCTAAGTCCAAAGCTGAAGCTAAAAAAGAAAACAAAAAAGATCTTTGTAAAACACTTTCTTCTAAGTCTGAATCTAAGGGTGATGCTGCAGAAAAATCATCTTCGGCTTCCAAATGTCACTCTTCGTCTCAATCAAAAGCCGAAGCTACGATCGAAGACTCGAAAAATCCTTGCAAAACACTAACTCCCGAGTCTAAAACCAAGGCAGCAGAAAAACCTTCTGCTTCCAAATGTCGTTGTGCCTCTAAAACCAAAATCGAAGGCAAGAAACGAGATTTTAAGGGCCATTGTAAAAAATCACTTTCAAGACCAGCTTCAAAATGCAGATCTCAAACTCACTCAACAGAAACTGAATCCAAGAACCTCTGCAAAAAGTCTTCTAAATCAAGTTGCTCTTCAAAATCTACACGCAAGGAGATGCCTAAGGGTGATGCACTTAAAGCCTGCAAAAGAGCAGCCAAGGAGAAGTGCAGTTCAAAACAAGATACCAATAGCTCAAAGTCTGATTCAACGTGTGGTTCAGAATCCAAGAGTCTTTGTAAGTCATCATGTGATTCCATGTCGAAACCAAAGGCTAAATGCGGCAGACCACCCAGAGCTGACACAAAACCAAAGTGTAAAAAAGGCGCACCATGTGGTGACTCGAAAGTGACGACGGACATTCCCTGCAAGAAATCACCATCGAAAGCTAAATGTGTTCCGAAAACTGAAGCTCAGCCTTTAGAAAATACGTCTTCGAAGACAAAATGTGGCCAAAAATCAGAGGACTCATCTTCAGTATCAAAATGCTGTGCTAAAGCTTGTGCACCTTCTCCGCAATCTTCAACGACTGAATTCAAACAGCCACCAAAAAGTGGATGTACTCCAACTGATGCTAAGCCCCCAAATGGGACCGGTTCGAATGTTTCTAAAAAAGGAATTCATACTCTCGCAAGACCAAATTCGTTCAACTTAATTCTCACAAGAAAATATTCCGACGACTGTCCTAAAAAACCAAAAGGTGGTTACAAACCAGAGACCGAAAGATCCGATGAATACCGCAGAGAAACATGCGAAAACTATTCATGGAAATCGGACAGGCCAAAGAAGAAGCAAACGAAAAAACCCAAAAACTGCTATCCAGATGAAACTAAAGAATTCTGTCCCGATACAGCTTGTTATAGAGTATACAGGGAGTCTTCAGGAAAAGCTGATAAGAAAAAGGGCAAGAAGAAGCCAAAAGGTAAGTAACAAACCTTTGATAGGTTTTATTGCAATGAATATTTTTTTATTTCTAAGGCAGCAAATAGTACGGAATTAAGCAAGGAAAGTAAAATCGTTAGCAGTTTTCAACTTTTAAATCTCAAAAGCTTTCTACATAAACAAAGTTGTCGACTATTTTCGAAAGCCAGTGCAAATCAGGAAGCTTTGGTTGAAAAGCCGTATAAAATTTGTACAAGAGAACAATCTGATTTGGAAGTTTCAGAAAACGGTAAGTTGGCTATTCATTTTACAAATATCAACGTGAATTACAAACAAAAAGTAAGTCTACTCAAAAACCGGTACCAATTTTCTTTTCATTAGCGAGTTTTTTTTATATAAGAACTAAGTGTCTGCCTTTTGGTTCAAGATTTTAAGTTGCTCTTTACTATTTCAATCTTTAATCTGGATACGGATGCACTATTCACATCGAGTGATAAATTCTTTTAACTGTAACATTTTCACAAAAGTAGCTGCTTGCGTCATCTATGAAGTTGCACTTCCTTTTCCGATCCTTTTTTCATTTCTAACTCTAGATCGTTTTGCATGTGATGCCGGTTTTTGAAAATTTTAAGTATCGAGGCGAGTAAGGATTTTCATTTCAGATGCTCTAATTGCTGTAGATTCGGTGGCCTTGTCAGATACCGACATATACATGTTTGAAACGGGAGGAAAGCATACGCCCGGTCTAACACTTGGTAATGAAGCAGCAGGTGTCGTTCAAGAGGTAAGACTATTAACGCTTTTAAAGAAATTTTCATCGTTTTTCCTTAAAATTTGACACTGTTCCAGGTAGGTAAGAACGTGTCCGACCTAAAAGCTGGTGACCACGTTGTCATCGAATCTGGTATCGCTTGTGGTGAATGCAACCTTTGCAAGTCTGGCCGTTATAACATCTGCCCTGAAATAAATATCAAAGGCTGTTTGAGAAAATGTTGTGTTCATCCAGTCGCTTATTGTCACAAAATAAGCAAAGCTATACCAATGGAAGAAGCAGCCCTAGTCCACCAATTAGCCTTGGGTTGCAATGCTTGCCAAAAAGCAAATATAAAACCAAATTCAAATATAGTAATAATAGGATCCTGTGCGATGACGGTTTGTGCAGCAATGAGTGCTCTTTCTCTAGGTAGTGGAAATATATGCGTTATGTGTGGAATGCCTGAAACAAAAGTCATCATAGAACAATTTGTTACCGAAAAAGTAAACTGTTACGACAGCAGAACAACAGACAAGGGAATTTTAAGGATGATTTTGGCTTCATTGGGGACTTTTCCAGACATAGTTATCAATTGTTCCTGTTCTTCGACGACGATGAACGCAGCTATAATGGCATTAAGGCCGGGTGGAACCTGCATCATTTCTGGTTTCCTCTCAGAGTGTGTTTGTTTCGATATAATAAGTGCTTTGACTAAAGAAATACAATTATTACCTTGCTTTCGATCGAATAATATGTAAGTCTTGATTTTGTTAAAAAAAAAAACACTTTCAATGAACTGCTTTTCTTTGAAGGTATCCTCTAGCAATTCATCTGCTCGAATCAGAACGTACGCCAATTCAGTGCTTGATCGCTAGCTGTTCAAAATGGAATAAACTTGAGTGTGCTTTTAAAAGGGCACTTGCTGAAGGTAACAACGGACCACGGAAGGCCATTGTAAAATGTCAAATTGAATGAACAACTAATTTAAAAAAAGATTTTTGATAAACAAATCATGTGTTTTTTGTACAAAATTGTTAATAAATAAAGAGTTGAAAATTTTTAAGCTTATCCGTCTTTAATAACAAGATAAAAGTTTAGCGTTTTTTCTGCTTTCTGGGTTTTGGAACTTAGAATTAAAAGTAAAGAGACACATTTTGAGATGTTTGTTTCTAGCACCAAAGATGCGGTTAAAATAATTGCAAATGGTCGGATGTCAACAAAACAAAAATATTCTTCTGAGAGTCCTTATCACATAAAGAGGAAGAATGCATACCTTTTCAATGGATTCTTGTAAGGTGAGTTAATGTTGCTTTTTTACTGTTGTTTTTGGTTTTCTTTTTTATTCATGTAAGGCGATTGTCACTTTGCCTTTCGTTTTGAATGAGCACTTGCCCCCCCCCCACACACACACACACACAGAAAGAGAAAGAGCATATGTCTGTCTATGCTTAGCGACAATCACCATACATAATTTTGTTGGGGCTACCGCTAACGCCCCATTTATTAGCTTACTACAAGCTTAAAAGTACTTAAACAATACTAAACTTAAACTAACTTAAACTAAGGACTTTAAGACAGGGACTTGAAAGATTGAGGTCGAAAAAAAAGGAACAGAATTAATCTTAGTCAACATGCGTGTTAAAGGTTCGTTGAGAGCATAGGATTTACGATGAGCAGGAAGAAAAAAAAGATGGGATTATCTTTTTGACGAATGAACACAGGTCATTTTGAAGCTGCAGAAAATCTCAATCAGAGGAGATGACTTTGAAAATTTTTGTTTCATCCGCGTAAAGTGAGATTGAAAAAATATTGGATGATCTTTTCTATATCATTAAAGGCAAGGATGAAAAAGAGATTGCCACAAAAGGAACTGAAAGAGTAGAACGGAAACGAACTCTATATTTTTGCGGTTATCTAGATATGAAGAGATCCATTTGAGTAAAATAGGGCTGAATCAAAAGAAGGAAAGTTTAAAGAGGATTCAAGTGTGAGAGATTTTGTCGAAAGCCTTACTGAAATCTGTGGTAATAACGTCTACTTCGTTTCCTTTTTCAATCGCCGAGAGTGAGAAGGAAACAAAACCAACTAGATTAATGGTGGTAGACTTTCCCTTAGAAAATCCATGCTGCTCGGAGGATATCATTGAATTGCACTGGAAAAGTATTTCTGCTTACTAGAAGCTTAGGGATACCAGAGAGTTTAGCAATGGTTCTATAGTTAGAAATTTGGTTTTTGGGACTCGTCGTTGAGTTTGAAAAGCTTATTAAGAACCGTTGACCGATTAAAGCTTAGATTAGAAGGGGTGGTAGAGAAATGCGAAAGATAGGAAAAGTATGCTAGTTCTACAACTGAGGCTTTTTGAGCAAAAGACAGTTTAAAGTTACTAGCGAATGAATAAGCTATTGTTAATGCTTCGCTGAAAAATTGGTATTCGTAGTGAAGAGAAGGAGGGAAACCATCATTTTTCTCTTTATAATTGATGAACCTACAAAATAATTTTGGCTCCGAAATTAGATTAGCTTGGGTGGTGGATGTAAAGTCATTGCAAAGAGTTTCATTGAGATTGGAAAATTTATAAAATATTCCAAGGTAATTAGAGTAATCAAAAACTGAACGGGAGCGAAGAAAATTTATTCCACAGCTTATTTCTCTTGTTTTGTAGCTCGTGTAGTTTATGACTGTACCAAGGAGAATATGTTGAGTATACTGATCACACGAAAGGGGATTGTAAAGATTAATGCAGTGTATCAATTTTTCGTAAAACAGACAAGTTCATAGAAAGATTTGTAAAGTGTCAGTGTCTTAAAGTCAGAATAATTCGAAGGCTTAGGATAAATAACTTTTACTTTTTATATTGATAAAAAACTTTTAATGTACGTACCATTGAGTAAACTCAAGCCTTTTGTTGCCTTTGGTTGAATCTTTGAAGTTGAAAGTTTTCTTGATTGACGATTCTGTTTGATACAAACTCAAGTCCTCTTTTTTTCCCAAGTTACAGTCAGCTGTTGTCGAGATTAAACAAGCAATCGTCCGATTATTCTTCTTTTCCTTTAGCGACGATGGGTATTGTGATATCAAGAGCATCACTAGCCTGCTTTACACTAGTGATCCAACTGTGATGCGCACCAATTCCACGAAAACACAAACATAAAAAATACATACGATAGCAGTTGATATCCTTACACGGATGTTTGAAGTAACATACAATCAGCCCTATCATAGATTCCATCGTAGAAAACTTCCACACTAGGTTACGAACTTCTTGAACTTGTGTTCACAAAATCCGAATGGAATCGAAGAAAGAATTGCCAGTTGCCACACTAAGGGCCGTTTTCTTCACTAAAAGTTGAAGTCAACTGGAGGATTTTTATTCTCAACTTGTGATTTTGTTTTTCTTCACTCAAATATGACAGCTTCAACTTTCGATTTTCAACTCTCGAGTTGATCAACTTCCGATTTTCTCAACTTCTGAAAAAAGCAGAAGTTGAATGAGTAAACTTGAGAGTTGTCTGTGAAATTTAATTTTGTACTACATTTTGTTGCTTCTGTCTGTTATTTTGGATTTGCATATGTAAATAAAAATATTTTTAAATTAAAAAATTATTATTTTGATAGTCATCCATCGTCTGACAATATAAAACGTGTTCACGAGTCTGGCTTGAAAAATGGGTCCCGAATTCAATGTTATTTTCAGTCAATTTTAGACCAAGAACAAACAAGACAAAACTAAAAACCAAACATATTCAATATACATAAATGTATCTATGTCCATTATGTACATAAATTGATTTTTACTATCTAATATTTTTGTTACAAAACCAAATTTTTAAATTAAAAAAAAGACTTCTTTGCAGCAGCTGTTGGGAATGGGTATTGCGGTTGCTCTCTTAGCATGTCCATGTTTTTTTTTTATTTTTTTTTTCGAAATAAACAGAAGTCAACTACCGGAACTTTAATTTTCAAAGCAATCGAGCAATCAAAATTCAAATCAAAAGTTGAAAAATTTCAACTTTTGATTTGAATTTCGGTACATAAATATGTATCTGTCAAAAATATCCCAGGGAAATTTGTTAAAACACAAGTAGGCTAACCCAGTGGTGCCAGATCGTGGGCGAAAACCCTTTTTGTGGGTATTGGCAAGAAAAAATATGCCTAAAGGGCGAAAGGGCATTTTTATACCTCTCAGTTGGAAAAAAGGGCATTTAAGCTTCTCCAATTTTGTATGATAAATATTTGAACGTAGCCATTAAAATAAGTGATTGAGTGATTTTTTATTTGTTTACTGAATGATTTCTTTCTATGGAAGTTTTCAACTCCATTCGGATTCGACCCACATCTTGTAATCATTGTATATATGTATTAGGATAGGACTAGTAAACTCCATTTTCATTTTGACTGGTAGCGCCTCCCTCGGCTCAGTCCACAGACCACAGCTTATAGGTCTGTTCGTTGAACTTTCCCCAGGGTTGACCCAGGTTTTCTTGACAACCCCATGAGTTGTCAAAAAAAAACTGGGTTTTCCAGTCCTCAAAAAACACTACACCACAAATCACCACACATCCCTGTCATTAAAAAAAAAATACATGCCATTTGACAGCCCTCAAATCGCCACAGCAAAAAGCTAGGGCGAGTTTGGGGAAAACCTATGGCAAACCTATGGCTCAAAAAACACTCAATTTGACATTCAGGGTGAATTTAGGTTTCTCAAAAAACGCTTTGTGGCGACCCTATGGCGACCCTAGGGCTTCAACGAACAAACCTTATATTAGGTCTGTTCGTTGAACTTTCCCCAGGGTTGACCCAGGTTTTCTTGACAACCCCATGAGTTGTCAAAAAAAAACTGGGTTTTCCAGTCCTCAAAAAACGCTAAACCACAAATCGCCACACATCTCTGTCATTTAAATAAAAACACATGCCATTTGACAGCCCTCAAATCGCCACAGCAAAAAGCTAGGGCGAGTTTGGGGAAAACCTATGGCAAACCTATGGCTCAAAAAACACTCAATTTGACATTCAGGGCGAATTTAGGTTTCTCAAAAAACGCTTTGTGGCGACCCTAGGGCAACCCCAGGGCTTCAACGAACAAACCTATTATGTTCCTTTGAAAATATGAGGAAGCGATTGGTGCGCCTCCGCGCCCTAGTTCAAAAGCTAGATAAAACAGAAGTTCAAATAAACTGCCTTAACTTTTATAAGACAGCTGTATTTGAAATGGTTACTCGCTTACCTTTCGAAGACGAATCAGTGGCACAAATGGAATTTCTTAATCCCAACATAGCATTTGATGTATCTAAAAGTAACAGTACGACGATCTCCGCTATTTTGAACAGAGTGGGTCTTAACGACGATGCAAATACTAAAGCTGTAACCGAGTTCCGAAATATATCAGTATTGATCAGCGATGATCAAAAATGCTCTTTCAAAAAACTACCTATCGATGAAATGTGGCATGGAATTTGCAAATTACAAAATTTCAATGGCGAGCCATTGTTTCCTAATTTAGGTAAAGTTGTCGAAATAGCACTTACCCTACCGCATTCTAATGCTGAGGCGGAACGCATCTTTTCTATAATAAGTGATATTAAATGTAAAAAGAGAAACAGACTGGGAAAAGAAATGATAAACAGTATTTGTTTAATAAGATCGTCTTTCCAATCAAAAGCAATTACTTGCATCAGTTTTGAGGTTACCAAGAACCACCTTTCATTACTCTGCGCTAAAAATGGGTATTAGTCTTATTAACTTCAAATTGATCTACTAATTATTATCCAAATACTTTAAAATATTGCTACATGATACCTATGTACCTATATCAATAATATGAGATACTCAACCATTTGTGATAACTTTATTTTTTTTTTTTAAGTTTTTTTGTAATAATTTTATGTTTAGTACTTTTATTCTTGTATACTACAAATATATGCCATTTGAATTAAAAATAATTGTATTGACTTTTTTTCAATATGTTTTGTGTTCTTTGGTGTATATTTATGTGTGGGCGACATCGTGGGCATTTGTTTTCAACTTCGAGGGCAGAAAGGGCATTTTTCGTGCAACCTGTGGGCACGCCATCTGAAAAGTCTGGCATCACTGGGCTAACCTTAGAATTTCAACTCTAGAGTTGAGATTTAAAAAGTGAAGAAAAACAAATTTCAACTTGTCACTCAACTCTCAAGTTTGCCTCAACTCTAGAGTTGGCCAACTTGAGAGTTTGCTTCAAGTTGAACAATAGTGAAGAAAACTTACGGATAGCAGTTGATGCCAATAAGGTGAGTTTCTTGGTACTGCTTGATTTTTCTAAGGCATTTGACACAATTGACCATTCTATTCTTGTAAGTAAGCTACAGCATGAGTTCAATTTTTCGAGTTCGGCGTCTAATCTTATTCTTTCATACCTCAGTAAAAGAAAGCAGGCTGTATGTGTTTCTGATATCTTGTCTCCATTTTTACCGGTTTTGAAAGGTGTCCCACAGGGATCGATTTTGGGCCCGATTCTTTTTTCGATATATATAAACGAACTACCATCAATTTTACAATTTTCAATCATACATATGTACGCAGACGATGTGCAACTTTATTTGAGTAGTCCCCTTGGTCTAATTGAAAACTGCGTTAGCAA
Source organism: Melanostoma scalare (assembly GCA_949752695.1). Lineage (NCBI taxonomy): Eukaryota > Metazoa > Arthropoda > Insecta > Diptera > Syrphidae > Melanostoma > Melanostoma scalare. Next base: position 182,160,012 of record OX456986.1, on the reverse strand, counting down.
CATAAACGAGGATCTTGAAAGAATTCATGTCTGGTCCCAAAAAAATATGTCCCAAAAAAAATGTCTCTAAATCCGTTAAAAACGAAATGCTTGGTTATTTCTAAGAAGCCACTGGACCTCTCGTACTTCCCCCGATTAATGCTAAATAATATAGGAATTGATTTCGCAGATACAGCTAAAAATCTTGGTGTCATATTCAACCGGTCCTTAACTTGGAATAACCACATTAACTCCATTGTTGGTAAAGTGTATGGAGCACTAAGAGTTCTTCAAGATTCCCAATATATTACTCCGTTAGAAACTCGTAAGATGTTAGCTAAAACTTTGCTGATTCCTATTCTTACCTTTGGTTGTGAAATATACTGTAACTGTGATGCAGAAAGTAAACGTAAGCTAACAGTTGCTTATAACAACACATTAAGATATGTCTTTCGACTTAAGAGATACGATCACATCTCTAACTATGCTTGTTCCTTATACGATATACAGTTCAAACATTTACTCCAGTACAGAACACTTCTTTTTCTCTTCAACATCAAACAGACGCGTCAACCACAGTACCTATATTATAGATTACATTTTCCTATTTCTAACAGAACTAACTTGCTAAATATCCCACGACATACCTGCCTTACATCTGAGCGACAGTTTTATATTCACGCTATTACCTTATGGAACTCTTTGCCATGTGATTTGAGAAGACTCGACAATGCTAAAATTTTTGAAAAGAAACTTAAAGCCTATTTCTCTCGCCGCCAGTTAACTTAACTTAATTGGTTGGTAAGGTTTTACCTTTGATTTAGATTAATTAAAATTAATTAAATGAAATTAAATATATTAATGAAATTAACTTAATAAAATACCTGCAAATATTGTTATTTTTGTTAATTTTTTTAAATTTGATCTTTTTCTTATTCTCTATTTTGTTAATTAACTTGCTTTTTTATACTCTGTACAAAATTAAGCTATCACTGTCAATAAGATATTATATCTTAAGGTGTATAGCAAATCTATGAAATAAATAAACTAAACTAAACTAAAAATAAACTAAACTAAACTAAAACGGCCCGCCATACTGGTTCGAAATCTGCTCTTTTACGCCAAATGTGCAGGATCATTCACATTTTTCTGCAAACACAACTTCTTTTGTATATTAAAACGACGAATTTACATTCCACTCGGATTTTGTGATACCAAATCTATGAATTTCGAAATTCGTTTCACTCCGAATGGATTATGTGATAGTTACATCGGGAAACTTAGACTTTCACGATGGAATCTGTGATAGGGCTGAATAACTTCCTATGAAACAAAGAAACCAGTCGGTGTAACGACACCAATCGTGGTCCAAAAGAAAGAAATGAAAAAAAGAAGTTTTAGCTAAAGTTTTACATCGCTTATACCACACTTGAGCACAAGCGGAAACAAACGCAGCCCACTCTTTACAAGGAAAGAAAATTCAAAGAATTCATTTGTTATATTCTGTCACCATAGCTACAAATAAATGAATATTGCTGTGTAACAAACTTCGACAAGCCCGAGCATTAGTGCATTTCTCTCAACCATACCTTGCGAGGAACGGAGAGGACCTATAACTTTTTTCCAATTCAGAACGGCTGAGTAAGAAATCCTCTTTGTGGCAGTGTAAGTTTCGGTGAACTTGTCAAATCCTCGCGATGTTGATGCCCATGAAAAATCAATTGAATATTGATGGGACTCCAACCTCGAGTTCCCACTCTAACCTAAAAGCTAAATATTTGCAGCATTAAGAAAAATTGACAACCTAACGAAATGGACATAAGTCCCAACAATGAAATTAATATTTCCAAATAATCCGCACTTTATAAGTTTCCATAAAAACAAAAGTATATTTCTGATACCTACAGACTAATCTCTCAAAAATCCCACCCAGCATACTCTTTGACAACATCCTTGTTTTCCTTCCTTCCTCTTTGCGTGGCGTTGGCTTCACCCTTCGCCACACACTTCTTTCGCATTTCCCGTTTCTCTTTCACGTCCATGTTTCTCTTAATTCGGTCAGTAACCACACTTGGAGCGATTGTGCTGGCCGTCGTAGAATAAGATCTCTGACTCCGAGCATCGGACAGAAGTTTCTCCACCATTTTCAGACGGTACATTCTTGAGTTAGGATCGACATCTGTCATTTCGGGTACATTATCTGTTTCTAAATCGTTAGAGCTCATGGTTCCAGCATCTGATGCGGCATCATTGCATGGCTCGGAGGGTTGTGTAGGAATGGAATTGCTAGGTGTTTGCTCTGCATCGGGGATTTTGACTTCCTTTTGCTTTGTCTGTATTGGGACGAGCTGTGGTTCGCCTTCAGCATCAACAAAATCATCATCTTCAGCGAGAACTGGTGCAACTTCATCCAGAGTAGTGTTACCGAGGTACTGTGTACAAGATTCAATGTATCGACGAATGCTGTCATCGGCCTTCTTGGCTTTGTTCTCCGAAAAGCTGACTTCGTTTTCAAGTTGCAGCCGGTATTCGTCTAATTGACGTTCAGTGGCGTTTGTTTCTTCATCTGACACATGCTCCTCGTCATCTGATTCCTGATCATCCTCTCCGATCATTCCGTACTCTTGCAATAGGTCTTTTTCCATTTCTTTTGTGAATCCATACCCAGTACAACGTACATCGGCATCAAGATCGTCATCTCGAATGATGTCGGAGAACTTTGGGTAGTCCTCGCTTTCGTAGTCGTACTTTCGACGGAACATCTCACGCACTCCCAGTACATCACGATCAAAGAAGCTGGAATAACAAAAATATTTAGCAAGTGCTGACTGCTGATGGACAACATTTCTTACAATTCAGCATTGGGATGCGACGTCGACATCATTTGGGGAAAATCGATAAGGATTGGTTTGCCATCATCCGAAATCATCAAGTTGAATTCATTGAAATCACCGTGAATCACACCTGAGTTGCCGAGACGGACGATTAAATTCATTAGCTCGTCATAAACACTTTCGGGGTCGACTAGCTCATGAACTTGAGTCCTGGGATATGAAAACACTCAATTAGTTGAAACAAAGACAACATTTTAATAAACTTACATTGGATATCCATTGACAAGCTCCATGAGCACGCAGTGCCTGTTGAAATCAATTGGTTTAGGAACCGGGAATCCTCTTTCATACAAAGCACTCATGTAAGCGAACTCCCTTGTTGCTGAAATCCTTGATAAGTACAACCACGAAGCCTTATGTCGGCGACCATGATAGTCTCTCTTTTCCTTGATATTTCTAAAACAAGTTCTACCCAAACGATGGAGCTTCAAGCAAATCGGATTTCCTTCTTCGTCTGCAACAACGTAGATATTAGATTCTTTGCCAATGCCAATTTGGTTTCCAAACGACGATAAGGAACCACGTAGAGTTAGCGACTTTAGAGCCAAATAGTCATAGCCAGTGTTGGTTAGACGAAAGCCATCATCTAAAAAATAATGCGCACTTAGAAAGTTCTAATTTCGAAACTGAAAGAATGATCAGACTCACATTTTTTTCCACGTTCATATGACACTAGTTTGTGCTTCGCCAGTTCTCTCAACAGCTTGTGCACTCCACCGGATTTCAGATTGGCGATAGAAGCAGCGAGTGATCCAGGAACAAGTTCATGGTTTTTCATGCCCATTTCAATCTACATGGTGAAGGAATGAAAACAAATGCTTTTTGAGGAAGTTTAAGGCCACTTACCGCAGTTAAGACACGAAAATCTTCTCTCGTAAGGTAACGAAGGATTGTTACGTTAAGTTTACCCATTTTGGCTTATTTGTTAAGATGATTTTGAGGAAAGAATTGCTTTTTTTAAATGCTAGCACATGTGGCCCTTTGTATATAAAACCTATAGTAACACCATGAACACTTGCGATGCTTGAGCCACCTACCCGCTCGATTAACGAACTTTGCGGTTCTCTCTAAATTTATTTTGGTGGTACACTTGGGTGTTGTGGATGGTGTTCGATGGATGCTATGCAAGAGGTTGAGAGCATGAAAGTCGATAGCAATAGTAAGTTCTTATACGTAATAATAATAAAAAAAAAGTCTTATACCAGTAACGAGGAAAAGAGGTAAAATATCTGGTGGTAATGTAGAGGGAAGAGGAAACAAACTCAAATTTGAACATTTGAATTTCAAGTCGAGTTCAACCGTTGTGTTCGCATTCGTTTTTGAAAATCAATAGCGATTAAAGGGATTAAAGCGTGTGAAAAAATCAAAAGTTCTTGACGTTTTTAATTTCAAAATAATAATATATCAAAATAATAATAATATTTGTGCATTATTATCTAGTAATTTTAGTTCTAATTAGTTCTATAGTCTCTATTAAATAGAAGAAAGAAAAAAAATTAATATTTGTAGAGAGTAGTTTGCATTTTGTAATTTTGTGTGGTTATAGTTTTTAAATATTTGTTTTAAACAAACTACGTATAGATACGCATAGTATCTAAATAAGGTTTTAATATTAAAGTACCTACTTGTTTTTTTATAGTGATTGTGATACTTTACAATTAGATTTGCGTACCTATTTACGCAGAACAAAAAAAAAAACAACAAGAGTGATTAAAAACTTTCAGCGTTGGTACCTACCATTATTTGATCTGAATTCTTGCTGTGTGGCTGTGAGTTTTTCGTTTAAATATTATTTATTTTATCATTCATTTATTTATTCATTCATTAATATTATTTATTCATATTATTTACTCATTCTTTCATATATTTATTCAAACATTCAATAATTAATCGATTTGATTTCTTAACATTTTCCGTATCTTATTTCTAGCCTTATATTAATTAATTATCCCTGCTTTATATTTAAGAATAAGTATCTGTGATATTTTTTTAAATTTATTCGAAATACCTTCATTTATTCTAAGTCCTAAGGTACCTACCATTTGATCTGACTTCTTGCTGTGTGGCTGTGAGTTTAATTTATTATTCCTGCTTTATATTTTAGAATAAGTATCTGTGATATTTTTTTAAATTTATTCGAAATACCTACCTTTATTCTAAGTCATTGTTATAAGTATCTAGCTTTTATAAAATCTAGATATCTTTATCACTTGTAAATTTTGTTAATCGCTCTATTTGTAAATTTTGAAATCCAAACTTGAGCAATTAAACGTATTTTACTTTATACTTCTAAGAAACTTAAATAAATATAGTTTAGAATGTCTAAGTGCTGGTACGCGAATTGTGACAATAGGCGAAGAAGTCTAGGTCCTGTATCATTTTTTCGAATACCAGATGATCACAGAAAGGCTATTTGGTTGAAGCACGCTAATGTTTCTAAACCACAAATATTGCCAAAAAAGGCTTTCATATGCGAAAACCACTTTTATGAGAGTCATATTATATTGAGATACACTTTCAAGCGTCTCACCCAATATGCACTCCCAAAATCTTGTTCCTCGACTTGCAACTGTTCGGAGTTTCTTGTTGATTCATCTTGCCAACGCATAATGAACGCATGTAAGTCTCGAATGGAACCAAGTTCAACGGTTACATCTTCACCTTCGTCTCCACGGACAGTCAATGAAGCTCCGATGCCTTGTTCGACGGGTGATTCCGTTGGAATAACACCTTTTAGGTTTGAACGACCTCTCGAAACTTTCCCTGATAGTTCTGCTAATTTAACTAGGCAAGAGTTCGATAATTCTTTTCCTTCTTTACAAAATTTGTTTAGTAATAATGCCAAAACATCTGACAATGTAGATTATTCTTTGGGGGATTTGAATACTACTCTTCAAATCTCTCCTTCCCAAATTCCCTCTCCGAAATTAAAATCTCATGAAGAGAAAAAAAAAACAAAAACGTCTCTTAGACCCCGATGTTTATTCCCTCCTGATACGTACAAAACGCCGACGAAAAAAAATAAGCCACCAGATCACAAAACTCCGCTTAAGTACAAAAAGTGTCCAGATTACAATCTTGAAAAGGGTTTAAAAGTCAAGATGGCGGATTTCAGTGAGGAACTGCGGGAGTTCATCATGACACAGTGTTTCCATAAGGCAAATGCACCATGGAAAACAAAGGAAAAGAGCTTTTTTATAAAAGTTCATTACAGGTCACCAGCGTGCTATCGATTTTTGTTGAAATCAGGATTCAAAATGCCATCGGTAAGCACCATACAACGTTGGAATTCTGAAAGGCGCATGAAAGCCGGTATCAATGAGGAAGTCATGGAGATGATTGCTGAAAGAGCAAAAGGCATGACAGATATGGAAAAGAAATGCGTTCTTCTCTTCGACGAAATGTCGGTAAAACAACAACTTGAATATAACTCCAAGGACGATGAAATTTTTGGATTTGCAGACTTTGGGAAATTTGGAGTTTCCAACAACATAGCAAATAAAGTGATAGTGTTCACATTAAGAGGATTGAACAAAAATTGGAAGCAGACAATTGGATATTTTGTAGGCTCACCAAGATCACATATTCTTTCCCAAATGATAACTGAATTTATAAAAGAAACAGCAAAAGCAGGATTGGTAGTGGTTGCAACAAGCTGTGACCAAGGATCGAACAATTTAGGAGCATACACTAGATTGCGATCGACGCCTGATTCAACGTTTACAATGATTGATGATCAAAAAATCTTCTTGCTTTATGATTATCCACACATGTTTAAGAGTGTGCGCAACAATTTGCTTAAAAATAAAATTATAATCGGAAATGATATTGTAGACTGGGACGTTTTAAAAAAGGTATACGAAGAAGATAACAAAGGAAACTTTAAAGTTTGTTATAAATTAACAAAAGATCATATCTATCCAAAAAGAGAAAAAAAAATGTCCGTAAAACTTGCCACGCAGGTATTTAGTTTGAATGTATACACAGGAATAATGTGTGCATTGAAATCAAACTGCTTCAAAACGGATACGGAAAAAAACGTAGCGCAATCAACGGCTAATTTCATCAAGAGAATGAATTATCTTTTTGATACTCTAAACACAGGACAGCTCAACTCACGAAATCCTCATCAACAAGTACTGTCGGACAAAACAAATTCTTTAGACACTCTGCGTGATTCAATACAATGGATTTCGACTTGGAGATCAACTTCAAAAAAAAGTATTCCACCCTGCTTCAAAGGACTTCAGCAAACGCTGTTGGGAATCATTGAAATGTGGGAACATATAAAAAATGATAAACAGAGCTATATTTTGATTAAACATCTCAATACTGATCCTGCTGAAAATTTATTTTCAATAATGAGATCAAATAAAGGCTCATACGAAAAAAATCCTTCTCCCATGAGGTTTATAAGAAACCTGAAACAAGTTATATTTTTACATTTACACCCTGCTGAACATTCAGGCTATGAAGATGCTAATGCAGAGACCTTATTAGAAGGGGTTGAAATAGCATCAGCAAAAAAACTGACCAACAAGGAGGAGACAACAGAATTTATAGCAAATAATTTACTGGAGGGGCAGTTGTACAGTGAAGAAGATTTAAACAATGGGAAGAATCTAGAATCTAAAAAGAAACAGGATGACAATAGAGCAAGAAGCCAACACATGGGAGAAAGTGATACTACTGTATGCTCTGAGGAAATGCAGAAAGCAGCATCTGTTTATTACACAGGTTTCGCTGCATGTAAGTTAGAAAAAAAACTTAATTGCCAAAATTGCTCTACATATATGATGGATAGTTCACAGCTGATAAAAGATAACGCTATATTAATACAACTAAGAGCATATATGAGTAGTAGCGAGGCCTCTGAATATGGCTCCCTCACAGTTCCTTCCGAATTGTTTTTAAGAACAGCAAAAAGTGTTCAAAATATTTTTGAAGCTGAATTTTTTAAAAGAAGGATAATAAAAAAGCTAGTTGCAACGTGGGTGTCTCAAGTCATGACGAACAAAGACCTCATTGCGCAAATAAGCTGTCCTATCTTTCAACATAAAGAACAAATAATAAAATTTCTGCTGATCGGTATGATGACATTTGCGGTAAGAAAAATTAACCAAAAATTAAACGAAAAAGAACGAGAAACCAAATATCCAAATGCTAATTCTTAAGTTTGATCGTAAATTGTGATAATAGAATTTTAAAATAAATATATATATATTTATACGTCAATATCTAATAATCTTTCATTTTTAGCATTTTAGCATAGAAACAATTAGTATTTAAATATTATCCTCATTGCTTTATTTTGTAGTAGTTGGCATCTGTTGTAGTTACTTTTTAAATGAACGTGCAATCTGTATATATTCATGTACTGCTTATTTATTTAATTTTTCACAATGCAATTTATCTAGTCAAGATCAAGTAAAAAATTGATAATTTATTTAAATATTATCCTTCTTGCTTTATTTTGTAGTAGTTGGCATCTGTTGTAGTTACTTTTTAAATGAACGTGCAATATGTATATATTCATGTACTGCTTATTTTTTTTAATTTTTCACAATGCAATTTATCTAGTCAAGATCAAGTAAAACATTGATTAATATAGTGTGATACTAATATCTTCGTTTATTCAAAAGTTTTTAACTAATAACTCTATGTTTCCTCAACCATTCTTTTTCTAGGAGCAAATATAGAGCCCAATCTTGACGTTAAGATGGGTACTCTTGGCCCCGGCCAAGATGGTATGCAGAAACTCTATTATTATTATTTTAAACACATTATGTTGTGTTTCTTAGCATGTCACAACGCTAACGTTTTGATGGTTGGGTAAAATTGGATTGAATATTTTTTTAAAAAATATTATAAAACCATAATAATAATAAAATTTTGTTTTCATTTTTCTTTATTAGGTTCAAGATCTATCAATAAATCAATATTTCTATTTAACTTTAATAAGTTTTTTATATGATGTAATTTCATAACATTTAATAGTTATAGATTTTAATTAATATGTTTTAAATTTTGTTTTACTGTATTCTTCTTTTCTCACAAAAATGTACATAATTCACGTTAAGTAAAAATACAAAAGAAAAAATGTATACCTGTTTAAAAGTTCTAATAAAATTTATATTTTATACAAAATTTCAACATAATAATCTTTGTTTCATTTTATTTTAGAAGATGGATATTTTGTTACTTAAAATAATACATTGGATTTTCATAAGAACAACACATTACGCAAGCAAAACTAAAATAAAATTGAAATACATGGCTGTTCTGATTTTCGACTTTCGACTGATTAAAAACGAAAACCGAAATTCATTCCGTACGGGTTGAAAAAGTGTCTTATTTCCGAGCGGATTCACTACTGATGTTATAATATAAAAATGGTCTAGAAATTAAATTTAAATGTTCATTGGATCTGTCTACTATTTTAGTACATGAAAATATAGTTCTCCATTTGTCATGTATAGCAATAGTGTTTTTCATAATTCATCAACCGAATTCAATTCCGTAAACAAAGTGATAGCGAATTGAAAACGTACGAGTTCGGAATTGAAAACTGCAAAAATTGTAAAACGGTAGGATGTGGTATCCGAACGAAATTCGGCAACTTACAGCAACAACGTAACAGCAACTAAAACTGAAAGGATAAAAACAACAAAATTATTATACTACAAAAAAGAAAAAAGAAAAATCACAACACCAACCTTTGACCCAGCAAACTATGAATTTCCTCCACATATGAAAACTACATCCGACGTTTTGGTTGTTATGCCATCATTTTCGTCTTCTTCAGGTATTTTTTCATCTTCTTCAGCTATTTTTTTATCTTCTTCAGGTATTTTTTCATCTTCTATCGGACCATGTTTATCAGCCAATGATTTCAATGAATCCTCTTGTTCGACATCCTTACACGGATGTAACTTTTACTTTTTGTTAAACCGGGTGTTTTTGGATAAACAGTTTTTATTGTATTTTCATCGGCCGTTTCATTAAATCCAACATTCTTAAGGTTCTCCAGGTGGTGTTTCTTTTGTGGACTTCATGGAGCAAGTTGTTTAACTGGACTTGCAGATTTCTCTTCAGGCTCTACATTTTTAACGACTTTAGGGCTGCTCTTTGTAAGCGAAAGGAAACTAATACGCCTTTTGGATGAAGGACTTGAATCAGGTTTAGTAGATGACTCTTTAACACTTTCCAGATCTGGTTTATTTTTCTCAGTGCTTTTCTGAAGTTTTTGTGGTCCGGGAGATAATTTGACAGCCTCTTTATTTTTTCGTCCACTAGACATTTTTTTTGGACTGCTTTCTGGTGCTGATTGTAGCTTTTCGGAAATTGTAGTTTCTTTTGATTTCTTAACTTTTGATGGTGACTTTGCAGTTGATGTGCCACTTTTCGGTTTTGGACTTGATGAAACGTCAGTTGTGGCATTTTTCTTATTAGATAATTTCTGTGGAGTTGCGACTTTGCTTGTTTTCTTTGACGGGGTTGATTCGTTTTCAATCTGTTTGTCATTCTTCACCGAATCATTGGATGAGTTAAACTTTTCGAGTGCGATATCATAAATGTGCTTCTCTTTTTTTATTGAAATTCTTGTTTTTGATGGATCGCTGAAGTCAGCGAATTGTGGTGGAACTGGTGTTTGTGCAGCAGAATTACAAGTTGAAGAAAATCCAGCGTAGTTGGCAGTTTGATTGAATGCGGGACTATTGCGGTATTGTAGGGGCACACTTCGTGATCTTGATTCAGCCAATAAATGTGACGGTGGCTCGTCTAAGACACAATCAAGCGAATTTTGATCTTGTCCTATGACACACGAATTACCAAAGCTCTGCGCATAATCGGTATTGTTTGATAAAAGTAAATTGTAACCACTCATTGAATTTCCGGTAGTAGTTGTGCTGGTGGTGGTGTAGGACTTACCAAACATTGTAGTTTCCTGTAATAACGAAGGACTTGGTGGCGCTGATGCTGAAGTCATTGTATTGTAGCTTCGATTGTTGCGACTAGATCCAGTCATTGGGTCATTGGCAGACAGTATGACACTTTTATCGCCAGCTGTTGGCAGGGAATGCTGTTTATGCAGCACCGGTTTGGTTCGTCCCAACGGAGTTGTTAATCTTGGACTGGCGAATAAATTTGAATTGGTTGTGGCTGTGCTCGAAGAAGAAGAAGAAAAATGATTGCTCAACATCGAAGAGTTGTTCCCATTCGGTTTCATATTAGACAGATTTATGTTGCGAAATCGGAAAGAAAGTACAGTTCTTTCGCCCTTTCGTTGTACTGGGTGCAGATACCATTGCGTTTAGATTGATTTTTCTTTTTTGCGTTGCACGCGCATTGTTTTGAATCGTATCGGAGATTGGTGTTGAATGATTCGTTAATAAAGCTGCCGTTATTCCGGCAGGTTGTGTTGCCGTTGTTTTTGTAAGTGATGCTGCGGCAGCTGCGGCGGCAGCTATCACTCTCGATTCTGATGATGTTTCGTTTAGATGCTTTTGAGACATAATTGCTAGAGACGCTGAGGCTGACCCTTCGTTGTAGATGCCTAAAATAAATTAAAACATAAAAAAAAAGGTCAGCAAGGTATGTAATTGGTATCGCTTTATCTTTTAATCGAAAACACAGTAAAGGAGTTTTTTTATGAAATTTTAAAGATGTGAATACGTGCGTATGGTTTGTAGCAAATCAAAATTAACTTCTTCAAAGCGCAGAAGTCAAAGCAGTGAACGCTTACGCTTTTTTTTAAGTTGGGGATGGATAAAACGAGTTGCTGTCATAGAGGAGGATATAAAACAAACTAGGAGCAATGTTGTGAGAAGTGCGCTAGGCCCCTGGGCCTCCGTCTCTGTTGCGCAATCCTTTTTATTTATTATAAAAACAAGGCATTAAAAAGGATCAAGTATATGATCTCTTTCTTAAAAAGTAAAAGTTCAAATTCCGTAGGCACAACCACTAATAGCCTGTGATCAAGTCTCGCCGAAAAAACACAGCACTATAAACCTCAGAAGCCCCAAACCACTTTAGTTCCATTCCAAGGGGGCGATGTACCCCCTCACCATGTCTTTTCTGAACAATTATTTGAAAACAAACAACGGCAAACTTACCAGGGATAATACAATGGTTTCCATTGGATGTGTGCTTCTGCCCCTGAATATTGTTCCCCCTTTGATTTACTGATGCTGCTGTAGTCGTTACCCCGATTGTTTCATTCGAATCTTTATTAAAATTCTGATGAAGGTAATTACGGAGCTGTGTGATGTCGTCACGATCTTTCGTGAAATTATTACCAATACCAGCTGTATTCATGGGTTTTCGTTTGTGCGGCGTTTCAAATGCTGAATTTGCATTCATCGCTGCCAACATCGGGTTGTGTGCATCTATATTTGATTGTTGTTGTTGTTGGTGCTGCTGCGGGGTTGATTTGTTGTTATTATTAAGTGTGTTTAATGACCTGCTCTAGATCGATCTAGAGCAGAAAAAAGCAGCTTTTTGGTGTTTAATGACAAATTTTTCTACTCCGAGCAAGAACTTTTTGTGTTTAATGACCTGCTCTAGAGCTTTTAGAGCAGCTCTTAGAGCTTTTAGAGCAGCATTTTCTGCACTTGCTTTTGAGTAAGAGCAGATGGGAGTGGAAGTGTCAAAATCAGCTGTTGACATTTGACTCAAATATTTTTGTTTATATTTTGCGTTTTGCAATCTATTTGAAATCGAATTTAACTTAAAATCAATTGAATTAACATCGCATGTTAGTTTAGTTTTGATTCCAATGTTTCCGCATATAGATTTTTATTATAATAGCATACCAAACATAATTTTGCAAACTAGCAAAATGTTTGTTGCTTTCTTGTCAGCTGACTTTTGACACCAGCTGTTCTGCTCTAAATTGCCTGACATTTCCACACTTTCTTGCTCTGCTCTGAGCTACGCTGCTCTACTCTTTTTTTCATTAAACACGGCTATTGTTGTTCTCAGCGTCTCCCGTCTGAAAATATTGAAGCAATTCAGTTTCTTGACCTTGGGAGTTGTCTTCATCGTTTGTGTTCAAATAATCATCTAACTCATGTTTGTCCATATTACAAATGCTAATTACACGCTCACGTGGTAAGCCTAGATTTTCTGGTAGCACAACATCTTTGTGGTTCCTCAGGTTGACCAGAAATATTTTTTTCCTATTTCCCGAATCGCGTTAGCACCGTCTTCGTCTTTCGCTAAAATATCACAACCTAAATTGATACTTTTTCAGAGTTTGCTTCCGATTGTTGAATCTGAAAAAAGGCAAAGAATTAAATTAAATACACTCATCGAGCTTACACAAAAGAATTTGTTTGACTTCGGATATTTGCTTCTGACAGGGTAGTTGTTCCAGTTGGGTTGTAGCCATTTCATTATCGGTGTTTATATGTATGAACATTGAAAATCCTGAAAAACATCAAATAAGAATAAAAAAATCATAAATCCGACATAGCAATGCGCATACATGCATGATGATGTAATTTCATGCAAAACCATCCACTCACCTCGAACTCCTTATGTAACAGCGTATATTATGGTAATTAAGAAAAAAGAAAGTGAGGTTGAATCAGGAAAGGTTAGAGCGCTTTAAGTTTTTCACTTTTCTTCTTCTTCTTTTATTTTCAATCGTTTACATTTCAGATAGCAACAACGAAATCAAATAATACGTTGAATTTATTTTTCTCCCTCGCTCTGATGCTTATAACTCGTATACAATGCAATGCTCTCTTTTCAAAATAATACATTCCACACGATTAAATAAGGTTCTTCAAATCACTTTCTTTCCGATTCAATCGAGCAGTCCTTTAATCGAGCGGGTAGGTGGCTCAAGCATCGCAAGTGTTCATGGTGTTACCTTTGTATATAAAACCTATAGTAACACCATGAACACTTGCGATGCTTGAGCCACCTACCCGCTCGATTAAAGGACTGCTCGATTGAATCGGAAAGAAAGTGATTTGAAGAACCTTATTTAATCGTGTGGAATGTATTATTTTGAAAAGAGAGCATTGCATTGTATACGAGTTATAAGCATCAGAGCGAGGGAGAAAAATAAATTCAACGTATTATTTGATTTCGTTGTTGCTATCTGAAATGTAAACGATTGAAAATAAAAGAAGAAGAAGAAAAGTGAAAAACTTAAAGCGCTCTAACCTTTCCTGATTCAACCTCACTTTCTTTTTTCTTAATTACCATAATATACGCTGTTACATAAGGAGTTCGAGGTGAGTGGATGGTTTTGCATGAAATTACATCATCATGCATGTATGCGCATTGCTATGTCGGATTTATGATTTTTTTATTCTTATTTGATGTTTTTCAGGATTTTCAATGTTCATACATATAAACACCGATAATGAAATGGCTACAACCCAACTGGAACAACTACCCTGTCAGAAGCAAATATCCGAAGTCAAACAAATTCTTTTGTGTAAGCTCGATGAGTGTATTTAATTTAATTCTTTGCCTTTTTTCAGATTCAACAATCGGAAGCAAACTCTGAAAAAGTATCAATTTAGGTTGTGATATTTTAGCGAAAGACGAAGACGGTGCTAACGCGATTCGGGAAATAGGAAAAAAATATTTCTGGTCAACCTGAGGAACCACAAAGATGTTGTGCTACCAGAAAATCTAGGCTTACCACGTGAGCGTGTAATTAGCATTTGTAATATGGACAAACATGAGTTAGATGATTATTTGAACACAAACGATGAAGACAACTCCCAAGGTCAAGAAACTGAATTGCTTCAATATTTTCAGACGGGAGACGCTGAGAACAACAATAATAACAACAAATCAACCCCGCAGCAGCACCAACAACAACAACAATCAAATATAGATGCACACAACCCGATGTTGGCAGCGATGAATGCAAATTCAGCATTTGAAACGCCGCACAAACGAAAACCCATGAATACAGCTGGTATTGGTAATAATTTCACGAAAGATCGTGACGACATCACACAGCTCCGTAATTACCTTCATCAGAATTTTAATAAAGATTCGAATGAAACAATCGGGGTAACGACTACAGCAGCATCAGTAAATCAAAGGGGGAACAATATTCAGGGGCAGAAGCACACATCCAATGGAAACCATTGTATTATCCCTGGTAAGTTTGCCGTTGTTTGTTTTCAAATAATTGTTCAGAAAAGACATGGTGAGGGGGTACATCGCCCCCTTGGAATGGAACTAAAGTGGTTTGGGGCTTCTGAGGTTTATAGTGCTGTGTTTTTTCGGCGAGACTTGATCACAGGCTATTAGTGGTTGTGCCTACGGAATTTGAACTTTTACTTTTTAAGAAAGAGATCATATACTTGATCCTTTTTAATGCCTTGTTTTTATAATAAATAAAAAGGATTGCGCAACAGAGACGGAGGCCCAGGGGCCTAGCGCACTTCTCACAACATTGCTCCTAGTTTGTTTTATATCCTCCTCTATGACAGCAACTCGTTTTATCCATCCCCAACTTAAAAAAAAGCGTAAGCGTTCACTGCTTTGACTTCTGCGCTTTGAAGAAGTTAATTTTGATTTGCTACAAACCATACGCACGTATTCACATCTTTAAAATTTCATAAAAAAACTCCTTTACTGTGTTTTCGATTAAAAGATAAAGCGATACCAATTACATACCTTGCTGACCTTTTTTTTTATGTTTTAATTTATTTTAGGCATCTACAACGAAGGGTCAGCCTCAGCGTCTCTAGCAATTATGTCTCAAAAGCATCTAAACGAAACATCATCAGAATCGAGAGTGATAGCTGCCGCCGCAGCTGCCGCAGCATCACTTACAAAAACAACGGCAACACAACCTGCCGGAATAACGGCAGCTTTATTAACGAATCATTCAACACCAATCTCCGATACGATTCAAAACAATGCGCGTGCAACGCAAAAAAGAAAAATCAATCTAAACGCAATGGTATCTGCACCCAGTACAACGAAAGGGCGAAAGAACTGTACTTTCTTTCCGATTTCGCAACATAAATCTGTCTAATATGAAACCGAATGGGAACAACTCTTCGATGTTGAGCAATCATTTTTCTTCTTCTTCTTCGAGCACAGCCACAACCAATTCAAATTTATTCGCCAGTCCAAGATTAACAACTCCGTTGGGACGAACCAAACCGGTGCTGCATAAACAGCATTCCCTGCCAACAGCTGGCGATAAAAGTGTCATACTGTCTGCCAATGACCCAATGACTGGATCTAGTCGCAACAATCGAAGCTACAATACAATGACTTCAGCATCAGCGCCACCAAGTCCTTCGTTATTACAGGAAACTACAATGTTTGGTAAGTCCTACACCACCACCAGCACAACTACTACCGGAAATTCAATGAGTGGTTACAATTTACTTTTATCAAACAATACCGATTATGCGCAGAGCTTTGGTAATTCGTGTGTCATAGGACAAGATCAAAATTCGCTTGATTGTGTCTTAGACGAGCCACCGTCACATTTATTGGCTGAATCAAGATCACGAAGTGTGCCCCTACAATACCGCAATAGTCCCGCATTCAATCAAACTGCCAACTACGCTGGATTTTCTTCAACTTGTAATTCTGCTGCACAAACACCAGTTCCACCACAATTCGCTGACTTCAGCGATCCATCAAAAACAAGAATTTCAATAAAAAAAGAGAAGCACATTTATGATATCGCACTCGAAAAGTTTAACTCATCCAATGATTCGGTGAAGAATGACAAACAGATTGAAAACGAATCAACCCCGTCAAAGAAAACAAGCAAAGTCGCAACTCCACAGAAATTATCTAATAAGAAAAATGCCACAACTGACGTTTCATCAAGTCCAAAACCGAAAAGTGGCACATCAACTGCAAAGTCACCATCAAAAGTTAAGAAATCAAAAGAAACTACAATTTCCGAAAAGCTACAATCAGCACCAGAAAGCAGTCCAAAAAAAATGTCTAGTGGACGAAAAAATAAAGAGGCTGTCAAATTATCTCCCGGACCACAAAAACTTCAGAAAAGCACTGAGAAAAATAAACCAGATCTGGAAAGTGTTAAAGAGTCATCTACTAAACCTGATTCAAGTCCTTCATCCAAAAGGCGTATTAGTTTCCTTTCGCTTACAAAGAGCAGCCCTAAAGTCGTTAAAAATGTAGAGCCTGAAGAGAAATCTGCAAGTCCAGTTAAACAACTTGCTCCATGAAGTCCACAAAAGAAACACCACCTGGAGAACCTTAAGAATGTTGGATTTAATGAAACGGCCGATGAAAATACAATAAAAACTGTTTATCCAAAAACACCCGGTTTAACAAAAAGTAAAAGTTACATCCGTGTAAGGATGTCGAACAAGAGGATTCATTGAAATCATTGGCTGATAAACATGGTCCGATAGAAGATGAAAAAATACCTGAAGAAGATAAAAAAATAGCTGAAGAAGATGAAAAAATACCTGAAGAAGACGAAAATGATGGCATAACAACCAAAACGTCGGATGTAGTTTTCATATGTGGAGGAAATTCATAGTTTGCTGGGTCAAAGGTTGGTGTTGTGATTTTTCTTTTTTCTTTTTTGTAGTATAATAATTTTGTTGTTTTTATCCTTTCAGTTTTAGTTGCTGTTACGTTGTTGCTGTAAGTTGCCGAATTTCGTTCGGATACCACATCCTACCGTTTTACAATTTTTGCAGTTTTCAATTCCGAACTCGTACGTTTTCAATTCGCTATCACTTTGTTTACGGAATTGAATTCGGTTGATGAATTATGAAAAACACTATTGCTATACATGACAAATGGAGAACTATATTTTCATGTACTAAAATAGTAGACAGATCCAATGAACATTTAAATTTAATTTCTAGACCATTTTTATATTATAACATCAGTAGTGAATCCGCTCGGAAATAAGACACTTTTTCAACCCGTACGGAATGAATTTCGGTTTTCGTTTTTAATCAGTCGAAAGTCGAAAATCAGAACAGCCATGTATTTCAATTTTATTTTAGTTTTGCTTGCGTAATGTGTTGTTCTTATGAAAATCCAATGTATTATTTTAAGTAACAAAATATCCATCTTCTAAAATAAAATGAAACAAAGATTATTATGTTGAAATTTTGTATAAAATATAAATTTTATTAGAACTTTTAAACAGGTATACATTTTTTCTTTTGTATTTTTACTTAACGTGAATTATGTACATTTTTGTGAGAAAAGAAGAATACAGTAAAACAAAATTTAAAACATATTAATTAAAATCTATAACTATTAAATGTTATGAAATTACATCATATAAAAAACTTATTAAAGTTAAATAGAAATATTGATTTATTGATAGATCTTGAACCTAATAAAGAAAAATGAAAACAAAATTTTATTATTATTATGGTTTTATAATATTTTTTAAAAAAATATTCAATCCAATTTTACCCAACCATCAAAACGTTAGCGTTGTGACATGCTAAGAAACACAACATAATGTGTTTAAAATAATAATAATAGAGTTTCTGCATACCATCTTGGCCGGGGCCAAGAGTACCCATCTTAACGTCAAGATTGGGCTCTATATTTGCTCCTAGAAAAAGAATGGTTGAGGAAACATAGAGTTATTAGTTAAAAACTTTTGAATAAACGAAGATATTAGTATCACACTATATTAATCAATGTTTTACTTGATCTTGACTAGATAAATTGCATTGTGAAAAATTAAAAAAAATAAGCAGTACATGAATATATACATATTGCACGTTCATTTAAAAAGTAACTACAACAGATGCCAACTACTACAAAATAAAGCAAGAAGGATAATATTTAAATAAATTATCAATTTTTTACTTGATCTTGACTAGATAAATTGCATTGTGAAAAATTAAATAAATAAGCAGTACATGAATATATACAGATTGCACGTTCATTTAAAAAGTAACTACAACAGATGCCAACTACTACAAAATAAAGCAATGAGGATAATATTTAAATACTAATTGTTTCTATGCTAAAATGCTAAAAATGAAAGATTATTAGATATTGACGTATAAATATATATATATTTATTTTAAAATTCTATTATCACAATTTACGATCAAACTTAAGAATTAGCATTTGGATATTTGGTTTCTCGTTCTTTTTCGTTTAATTTTTGGTTAATTTTTCTTACCGCAAATGTCATCATACCGATCAGCAGAAATTTTATTATTTGTTCTTTATGTTGAAAGATAGGACAGCTTATTTGCGCAATGAGGTCTTTGTTCGTCATGACTTGAGACACCCACGTTGCAACTAGCTTTTTTATTATCCTTCTTTTAAAAAATTCAGCTTCAAAAATATTTTGAACACTTTTTGCTGTTCTTAAAAACAATTCGGAAGGAACTGTGAGGGAGCCATATTCAGAGGCCTCGCTACTACTCATATATGCTCTTAGTTGTATTAATATAGCGTTATCTTTTATCAGCTGTGAACTATCCATCATATATGTAGAGCAATTTTGGCAATTAAGTTTTTTTTCTAACTTACATGCAGCGAAACCTGTGTAATAAACAGATGCTGCTTTCTGCATTTCCTCAGAGCATACAGTAGTATCACTTTCTCCCATGTGTTGGCTTCTTGCTCTATTGTCATCCTGTTTCTTTTTAGATTCTAGATTCTTCCCATTGTTTAAATCTTCTTCACTGTACAACTGCCCCTCCAGTAAATTATTTGCTATAAATTCTGTTGTCTCCTCCTTGTTGGTCAGTTTTTTTGCTGATGCTATTTCAACCCCTTCTAATAAGGTCTCTGCATTAGCATCTTCATAGCCTGAATGTTCAGCAGGGTGTAAATGTAAAAATATAACTTGTTTCAGGTTTCTTATAAACCTCATGGGAGAAGGATTTTTTTCGTATGAGCCTTTATTTGATCTCATTATTGAAAATAAATTTTCAGCAGGATCAGTATTGAGATGTTTAATCAAAATATAGCTCTGTTTATCATTTTTTATATGTTCCCACATTTCAATGATTCCCAACAGCGTTTGCTGAAGTCCTTTGAAGCAGGGTGGAATACTTTTTTTTGAAGTTGATCTCCAAGTCGAAATCCATTGTATTGAATCACGCAGAGTGTCTAAAGAATTTGTTTTGTCCGACAGTACTTGTTGATGAGGATTTCGTGAGTTGAGCTGTCCTGTGTTTAGAGTATCAAAAAGATAATTCATTCTCTTGATGAAATTAGCCGTTGATTGCGCTACGTTTTTTTCCGTATCCGTTTTGAAGCAGTTTGATTTCAATGCACACATTATTCCTGTGTATACATTCAAACTAAATACCTGCGTGGCAAGTTTTACGGACATTTTTTTTTCTCTTTTTGGATAGATATGATCTTTTGTTAATTTATAACAAACTTTAAAGTTTCCTTTGTTATCTTCTTCGTATACCTTTTTTAAAACGTCCCAGTCTACAATATCATTTCCGATTATAATTTTATTTTTAAGCAAATTGTTGCGCACACTCTTAAACATGTGTGGATAATCATAAAGCAAGAAGATTTTTTGATCATCAATCATTGTAAACGTTGAATCAGGCGTCGATCGCAATCTAGTGTATGCTCCTAAATTGTTCGATCCTTGGTCACAGCTTGTTGCAACCACTACCAATCCTGCTTTTGCTGTTTCTTTTATAAATTCAGTTATCATTTGGGAAAGAATATGTGATCTTGGTGAGCCTACAAAATATCCAATTGTCTGCTTCCAATTTTTGTTCAATCCTCTTAATGTGAACACTATCACTTTATTTGCTATGTTGTTGGAAACTCCAAATTTCCCAAAGTCTGCAAATCCAAAAATTTCATCGTCCTTGGAGTTATATTCAAGTTGTTGTTTTACCGACATTTCGTCGAAGAGAAGAACGCATTTCTTTTCCATATCTGTCATGCCTTTTGCTCTTTCAGCAATCATCTCCATGACTTCCTCATTGATACCGGCTTTCATGCGCCTTTCAGAATTCCAACGTTGTATGGTGCTTACCGATGGCATTTTGAATCCTGATTTCAACAAAAATCGATAGCACGCTGGTGACCTGTAATGAACTTTTATAAAAAAGCTCTTTTCCTTTGTTTTCCATGGTGCATTTGCCTTATGGAAACACTGTGTCATGATGAACTCCCGCAGTTCCTCACTGAAATCCGCCATCTTGACTTTTAAACCCTTTTCAAGATTGTAATCTGGACACTTTTTGTACTTAAGCGGAGTTTTGTGATCTGGTGGCTTATTTTTTTTCGTCGGCGTTTTGTACGTATCAGGAGGGAATAAACATCGGGGTCTAAGAGACGTTTTTGTTTTTTTTTTCTCTTCATGAGATTTTAATTTCGGAGAGGGAATTTGGGAAGGAGAGATTTGAAGAGTAGTATTCAAATCCCCCAAAGAATAATCTACATTGTCAGATGTTTTGGCATTATTACTAAACAAATTTTGTAAAGAAGGAAAAGAATTATCGAACTCTTGCCTAGTTAAATTAGCAGAACTATCAGGGAAAGTTTCGAGAGGTCGTTCAAACCTAAAAGGTGTTATTCCAACGGAATCACCCGTCGAACAAGGCATCGGAGCTTCATTGACTGTCCGTGGAGACGAAGGTGAAGATGTAACCGTTGAACTTGGTTCCATTCGAGACTTACATGCGTTCATTATGCGTTGGCAAGATGAATCAACAAGAAACTCCGAACAGTTGCAAGTCGAGGAACAAGATTTTGGGAGTGCATATTGGGTGAGACGCTTGAAAGTGTATCTCAATATAATATGACTCTCATAAAAGTGGTTTTCGCATATGAAAGCCTTTTTTGGCAATATTTGTGGTTTAGAAACATTAGCGTGCTTCAACCAAATAGCCTTTCTGTGATCATCTGGTATTCGAAAAAATGATACAGGACCTAGACTTCTTCGCCTATTGTCACAATTCGCGTACCAGCACTTAGACATTCTAAACTATATTTATTTAAGTTTCTTAGAAGTATAAAGTAAAATACGTTTAATTGCTCAAGTTTGGATTTCAAAATTTACAAATAGAGCGATTAACAAAATTTACAAGTGATAAAGATATCTAGATTTTATAAAAGCTAGATACTTATAACAATGACTTAGAATAAAGGTAGGTATTTCGAATAAATTTAAAAAAATATCACAGATACTTATTCTAAAATATAAAGCAGGAATAATAAATTAAACTCACAGCCACACAGCAAGAAGTCAGATCAAATGGTAGGTACCTTAGGACTTAGAATAAATGAAGGTATTTCGAATAAATTTAAAAAAATATCACAGATACTTATTCTTAAATATAAAGCAGGGATAATTAATTAATATAAGGCTAGAAATAAGATACGGAAAATGTTAAGAAATCAAATCGATTAATTATTGAATGTTTGAATAAATATATGAAAGAATGAGTAAATAATATGAATAAATAATATTAATGAATGAATAAATAAATGAATGATAAAATAAATAATATTTAAACGAAAAACTCACAGCCACACAGCAAGAATTCAGATCAAATAATGGTAGGTACCAACGCTGAAAGTTTTTAATCACTCTTGTTGTTTTTTTTTTTGTTCTGCGTAAATAGGTACGCAAATCTAATTGTAAAGTATCACAATCACTATAAAAAAACAAGTAGGTACTTTAATATTAAAACCTTATTTAGATACTATGCGTATCTATACGTAGTTTGTTTAAAACAAATATTTAAAAACTATAACCACACAAAATTACAAAATGCAAACTACTCTCTACAAATATTAATTTTTTTTCTTTCTTCTATTTAATAGAGACTATAGAACTAATTAGAACTAAAATTACTAGATAATAATGCACAAATATTATTATTATTTTGATATATTATTATTTTGAAATTAAAAACGTCAAGAACTTTTGATTTTTTCACACGCTTTAATCCCTTTAATCGCTATTGATTTTCAAAAACGAATGCGAACACAACGGTTGAACTCGACTTGAAATTCAAATGTTCAAATTTGAGTTTGTTTCCTCTCCCCTCTACATTACCACCAGATATTTTACCTCTTTTCCTCGTTACTGGTATAAGACTTTTTTTTTATTATTATTACGTATAAGAACTTACTATTGCTATCGACTTTCATGCTCTCAACCTCTTGCATAGCATCCATCGAACACCATCCACAACACCCAAGTGTACCACCAAAATAAATTTAGAGAGAACCGCAAAGTTCGTTAATCGAGCGGGTAGGTGGCTCAAGCATCGCAAGTGTTCATGGTGTTACTATAGGTTTTATATACAAAGAGTCCCAATAGGTTTTATATACAAAGCAAAGGCCATGACAAAATCGTAACAAAAGAGAGAAACGTCAAGTTGTATTTTGACAGCCAGAATTGCTTGTAAGTTCTGTCTAATGTTTAGTGCGCTACCTGACCGAAAAAAATATTACTAAAATTTGATGAGTTCAGTGGACAACGGGTGCGTTCACCAAAAATTATTTGAATTTGGTCTGTTTCCTTACTCTCAGGATAAGGTTTGGGAAATGCCGGGGAAAAAGTTCGTTATCGCGCATTTTGATTTTGTCTTGTATGCAGCAATGAATATTAAGGAAACGCGTTTTGTATTGTTTCTAGCCGTGTGACTTTTAAAATGCACTCTTAGTAGAGATAGTAAATAAATAGATAAAAAAATTATTTTAAACCGTATCACAGATCACAGCTCCCCTACTAGTTTTTTTTTTGTTGACCTCAGAAAGTGTCAAAAAACCTCCCGACTTTTTATTGTACCTTGTCGTAGACCAACCAAAATCGTTCCAGGAGTGTTTTGGCCAACCATTTCCTTTCTATGATTTTGCCCTTCTGATAGGATTCTCATGATCTTTTTCAAACATGACAGTGCTAACTGTGCGGTTGGCAGTGGCGTAGATAGGGGGGGATCAGGGGGGTATATCCCCCCCCCCCCATTGAGATCGATAATTGTTCAACATAACCAGTCATGAACCAAAAAAGTTAAAGAAACACAATGTGAAACTTATCTAGTAGCTACTTCCAACGTGAATTAAGTCTTATTAGTACTCACAGGATTGTACATTCTATACTTTCATTCAACAGGGAAAATACAATTTCATCACCTAATCTTTTGAATTTAATTTCTTATATCGATTTTCCACGACTAGTATGATTAAAATCTCTTCTCTTAAAATCTCTAATACAGCAGTTAACCAAACATTACTGTATTAACAATCCAGGTGATGTTCTTGCAAAGCTTATAGTGGAAAGTCTTCAAAATTGTGATCTGGTCATTTCTTTTTTGATCGGCCAAGGGTAAGACGGAGCAAGCAATATGTCTGATCGATACAATAGATTTGTTCGTTGAAGCTCTGGGGTTGCTCTAGGGTCGCCACAAAGCGTTTTTTGAGAAACCTAAATTCGCCCTGAATGTCAAATTGAGTGTTTTTTGAGCCATAGGTTTGCCATAGGTTTTCCCCAAACTCGCCCTAGCTTTTTGCTGTGGCAATTTGAGGGCTGTCAAATGGTATGCATTTTTTTTTATGACAGGGATGTGTGATGATTTGTGGTTTAGCGTTTTTACAGGACTGAAAAACACAGGTTTTTTTTGACAACTTATAGGGTTGTCAAGAAAATCTGGGTCAACCCTGGGGAAAGTTCAACGAACGGACCTAATGGTGTTCAGGCAATTATTCGCCAACAATTTGCTTCGGATGCTCTGTACGTCCATTGTGCAGCACATTCTTTAAATCCTTGCTGTATCTGTTTCCAGCAAAATACCAGCCATTAGAGACTGCCTTACCACAATTGAAGCAGTTGACAGGTATTTCAATCTCCACAAAAAAGACATTAAAAAGGCTGAATCGGACGCGATGGATCTCAAAATACAAAGCAGTTGAAGATTTTGAGAAGCTATTTCCGTTTGTGTTCGAGACTCTTGACCAAATAAGAAATTGACGCAAGGAACTTAAAAAACGCTATGGATTTCGAGTTTTTGATTAGCTTAAAGGTTAAAAGTATAGTTTATCAACTCTCGTTGTCAATAAGTCGTGAGATTCATAGAGTAAATTTGGACTTGGTTCAAGCTGCTATGAATCTCGCCAAAGATTTAAGGGATCAACAAAAAATTAAACGGGCAGAAGATGACTCATTTTCGAAAGCGTTTGAAGATGCAAAAAAAAAAAAATAGATGAAGTCCTTAATATTGACGTTAAACATAAGAGAATAGTGAACCGACAAAAGAATAGTTCGAACCCTTTGGTTCCAAGTACAGAAGAATATTTTCGTGTTATGAAAAAAATCCTTTTCTCGATTTCTATGTAATGAACCTTGGAGAAAAATTTACAAACCATGAAAACATACTAGAAGGTTTTTCGGTTCTTTTCAAGGATTCTTCGTCTGAAATGTACAAAGCAGCTGAAAAATTGAATGAAAATGTTGAGTCCATCTTCTGTTCTTGAAGAATTAAAAACTTGGAAGAGATATTTGATCCGAAGGAATAATACCTACTTCTTCTAAGAATTCATTGGAAGCGCTCGATAGCTGTCCCAAGGAAAACTTTCCTTACATATATCTTCTAACAGGATATTAGCTACACTGCCCGTTTCAACGTCAACTCCCGAAAGAAATTTCTCCTTTTTAAAGAGAGTAAAAACAACACAAAGAAGCGTGACCAACGAAGTGGGATTCTTAAAAATATGTCTTTTTTAATAACAATAAAAAGGACAGAATTAAAAGTATTTTATTCTATGATAAATTTCTAATGCGCATAATATATTATCTTTAAAAAATACACAATTTCTTATAGCATACATAATGAATTCAATGAAGTCTTATTACCTATTTGTTTTTTTTAATTATTAAGTCTATTAAAAAAAATAGCGAACTAGGTTTATCCCCCCCTTAGCCAAAAGCTATCTACGCCACTGGCGGTTGGTGCTCTATTTTTTCCAAAATGCTGTTTTTGACACAGAAACAAGCTGTAAATAATAATAAAAGGGAAACCTTTAGAAACAGCTGAAAGTTGATTTAATTGATACATATTGAAAAGAAACTAAACTATACCCTGTGAATGTCAGACGCGCTCGAGTATTTTTATGTGACCATTTTTCTTACATTTTTAAAAATTCTTACACGCTCAATAAACCCCCCCCCCCCCCCCCATATGTTTGGAAACTTCACATAAACTTTTTTGGGGTTTGGAAGGTAAACTTCACAATCCGATAAGTCCTCATCGTGACGCTTTAGTAACTGCAAATTTAGCATCCTGGGCTCCCCTACTACTACTTTTTGAAAGTTGGGCTTCATTTGACAATCAACATAAACACCCCTGTTTAGCTAATTTCACTTTCCAGGGAGTGAGTTAGTAGTCACTGCTGAAATGCTAAGTGAGTAATTTGACAGCCAATTTCACAAACTAATGGAAAGAGACTCACTTCACTCCCTCCCGGATAATGAAATTAGCTAGATCTCGCATCTAGGCACTGATCTCTAGTCCTTCACCCTTTTTCATTTCCATTTAAAATACTTGACCTAGTTGATTTCTTTTGCCTTATCGTTAGTTCATGGATATAAAATGTTACGGCCACTTACTTGTTTTGCCTAATTCGAATTCATTTTTCGGCGATTTATAAACATTTCCATCAACCGAATTTTTCATAACTCAAGTTCGCTTAGTTCGCTAGCTACTTTCTGATGTCAGCGATAAATAATCCCTTGTGTAAATTAGTGAGATTTTTATGACCCCTTTAGGAACGTAGGATAGTGGGTATACATATTTTTATATTATTAAAACTTCAAAAACCGTGCTAAGAGGAAAGAGTCTCCTGTTCTCACTGTTCTCATAGGGCCGGGACTGTAATCTGGATGATACCAAGTCGCTAATGTTTTTTTAAAAATAAATTTTAAGCTGAAAAAAAACCAAGCAAAGAAATTTCATTTTGAAAAAAAAATTTTATCCGTATAAGTTAAAAGAATATGCACCTTAACTACAATTATCTACTTCCTTATTTCCATAAAATAAACTACTTGTTGTCTAGCAACGTTTTTCTCAACGGCTTTGCACGTTTGAGAGATCACTTGAATTTATACAATAATAACATGAGTACGTTCATATTTCTTTCATTTTTGACCTATCACGATCATTTAAAGCTTAGTCCCTGTGATCCAGCAAACCCTTTCGATCAAACAGAGGCAGCAATCTCTTCAGATTCTTTTGGACTCTTTCGTTCTTGAAAAGAGTGTTCTTAAAATTCAAGGCTCGCTCATCTTCACCTAGCAGAGAGTGAAAGTCTGCATCTTCAGTATTTTCATTCACCATAACCGCCTGAACCAAACATCCCGATGTGAAAGCTGTAATAAGCATCGTCAAAAGTTTATTAATGCATAAGACAAAATACAAAACAAAAAAATCTTACCGTAAAAGTTCTTCTCAGCCATTTGCACAAGAAACTGATGTAAGCTGGGAATTTTTTGCTGAAACCTTAAAGCCTTAAGTGTCCCTGCGAATACTTTATAATAATACTGGAAGAGTTCATCCTGCTGATGCAATCGTATTTCTTCTTTCAGCGAGGTATTGAAGAAGTAATGCAAATCGATTGCCGGTGAGCCCCAGCAACTGTATTGGAAATCTATCAGAATCACATCCTTTGCCTGTTGCTTGTCTGAGCCATCATAGTTAAACATCACGTTGTTTACCCAAAAATCACCATGAGCCAGAACATTCACATGACCATCGATAGCATCAAAGACTTGCTTTCCATATTCCATCAACACTGGCTTCAAAGCAATCAACTTTTCTCCATACTCCTTGAAATCATCCCATTGACTGACCATTCTGCCACATGCATCCAAGACTCCAACGAAAAAAGGACTAAAGCTGTTGGTATGTCTGTTGAACATACCACGATCATAAGATTTGAACGTTTCCGGTTCCCGTTCACTCAACACTGCGGATGTAGCATGCATCTTGGCCAGTTTTGTTAAGCACATTTTGGCATGCTCCATATCCAAGCCCTTGGTTCTATCACACATGACATACTGGCGCTCACTAAGATCTTCAAAAATAATTGCTGAACGGTCATATTCCACGGCTATAGTTTGTGGAAACATTTCATCAGAATCACCAATTTCCCTCAGCAGTGCGTTCAGTTTAGGAATGATCTTTTCATAAATATCCATTTCCCTGTTGTAGATGTCGTAAGGTTTTATTTTTTCGTTGGCAAAATCATCTCCTTCAAACGAACTCTTCACGATGTATGAACCACGTCTGGGTTCGCGATCACCTTGCCTTTTATAATTAACCGAAACACGATTCATTACACTGGCATAGTTCTCACCTTTTCCAGTGGCTGGAAAAACACTCATTTCAATTATTTCTAGAGTTGGATCCTTGTAGAAAACCCTTAGTTTCTCCTTGAAAAAGTCCTCGGTTAACCATTCTGGAGTTTGCTGATTTTCATCGATAACTGGCGCGCTTTTAGAATTCTGACACTCTGGCATGATGAGACGAGTCCCAAAGACTTTCACAAACTAAATTGAAACGCTTAAGAATTCATCTTAAGCTTTTATACCCAGCCTCCCTCATGATGTGTGCAGAATTTGATTTACGATCTTGAATTGTTACGATCTCATCTCATCTTCACTTTGCTTATGGAGTTTAGCGTTCATGTAATCAATTGAATGGCTCAGTTATATTTAGTCAGATAAATCTTAATGACTTTAATTTCGTTGCACTTCAGACTTACTACACTACACAATCGGTTAGTTTCCGTATATCTATTCTTGAAATGACGCAGTTAGGAATGAGTATGAACCTAATTCAAATTGAGAAAATGCAAATATAGATATGAGATATGACATAGAAAAAGATAAATTGGGATCTAGACAAACAGTCGCTCGTGTTGCTCGGCGAGCTATTTGGATCATAGCTTCTGCCTTCCAATGGCAGATAAGATAAATGAATTGTATCACATGAACTGGCTTAAGTTACAATTTATTAAAAAGAATAACTTTTTATGACATTTGTGCCGTGTTATAATATACATAGATAGCCTTTGTGTTTCTAATTGAATTTGAAGAAATGAGTTAACATTTTTCAAAAATTATAATTTTACTGCCCTGCATTTTTAAAGAAAAGAAAATATAAACAATAGAAAGCCGCGACGTCGTTTTTTGTTTATTTGGTAAAGTTTATCGCTTATCGTATTTTGAACCAAAAGCATTGCAAAGAGTTACATTTCGTGTGTAGTCTAATTTTGGAGATAAATATTTAGAAAAAAAAAACAAATTTTGGTTGATAAGATTAATGCACCGCTAGCGGACTGTTTATTTCTGACGTTCTTAATTTTTTTCTCCAAAAAAATGTAAAAACTGGCTAAAACCTTTTGCAGGAAAATTCTGCAAACACTGTATCATATCCTGTAAATGGTCCACTGTACTGTAATGACACGATTTGACAAATATTACCATACTTACTAGATGTGTTTCTTTACTGAAAATTAAACAAAACAAATACAACAACTGTCAAACAGACGTTTTTTCGTAGGTTGCTGCGAATGTTTTGTTCGAGGTATATCTTTACTTTTAAGACAATTACGCTCTTTCAGAGAGTTTCTGAGAGAATTTTACCCCCACTAATTAAAATATGACAGATTATGAATTCCTGTGCACAAAGTAGGTAAAGAAACAGACCTAATCTGATAAGTACAAAAACATATAAATTTTTTTGCATTATGGACTTTTTTAACAGAAATTTGTCAAAAAAATTTGGCAAATAATGACAAATTTACGATCCATGTAAATCAAGGGCCTATTAACAAGTGAACCTAACTATCGAGTAATACGTGACTGAATCTTATTTGTTTGACATTATCACTCGCACTATCGAGCAATGTATTACCACTTGACATTTTCTCTTATCATTGACGAACTTAAAATTGGACGATTTGTTAAAGCAACAAAAACAAAAGACCAGGGGCCAAATTACCGCACACGTGATCGAGTAATACGGGACTAAATTATGTGTTTTTGGCATTACTTTTTCACGTTGTCGAGCGCCCTAGTACCACAATTTCACATTCTTTCATTAGTATTTGAACGAATTGAAGTCGATAAATGGGCAGCATACTGTTGGGTAGTAAAGAGTGAATTTTGAAAGAAAATAAGTACCTACTATCTCACTCGATCACTGATGCGGTAATTCGACCCCAGTATAATAACCATTATTGGAACGTAACTAGATTCGATAGATAGGTAGCCGCCTCATAATGAAACTAAGGACGAATTTTGAAAGCAAAATTCTACTCACTCACTCAATTGCTATGCTGCTATAAGGTGCAATGATTTGTTCACACGTCTGACTCTATCGATTTTTTAAAATATTTGTCAAAATTATGTTAAAGGTTGCCAACACTGTTTGCCTACAAAATTTTGGCCAAGAACCTTACACAAAATGGTACCAATGCAAAAATCGTTTTAATCGCTTACTGATCTGTGCGCCGTGCCTGTACAGCTTGGCATTCATTTCAGTTTTCATTTGCATGTTAAATTGCTTGTGTTGCGCTCATCACATTCATTGAAAAAGTTGCGAAGAGACTCAGTTTGATGGATGTTGCTGGTCTGTTGTTGCTATAGTTCACACTGTCAGGTTTATTGCACAACTTAATTTTTAAATTTTAATTTTAACAGAAGATTTACTTAATCGTAGCAGAAATCATAGTTTTACAGCTGTATGAAAATACTTCCGGGCTCACAAAACATTTTATTTTATATTTCTTTTCATATGTTTTCCTCATGTCTTGTTTTTTATGTAAAGCGGAGTTCACACTGTACAAGTAGTTGAACAGACTTCGTTTGATGGAAGTTGGATGGTCTGATGTAGTTTGCGTTCAGAGTTATCAGACTTGTAGTCCAACATTAAGTCATATATTCCGCTGCTCCCTCCAACCTCAAAATTTTCAAAAATATTTGGAAACCATTCAACAAGCTGGTCAAGCCGTCGTCTGAGGGTTAACATTATCGAACATTGTTCGTTCAAACCAAAGTCTGTCCAACAAATTGTAGAAGTGTGAACTTCGCTTGAAACATATAATTTTCCTCAAGCTCAACTGTAGTTCAAATTATCTGATTTGTCTGTCCAACCTCAAAGATTTCAAAATTATTTGAAAACGATCCAACAAATCGGACAGGTTCAAGAAGTCGTTTGAGGGTTCACATTATCCAACATGTGTCGTTCAGACCAAAGTCTGTCTAACTAATTTCACAGTGTGAAATGCCCTATTATTGGAATCCAATGATGGAGCGCTAAAGTTTTCTTCTTAAGATGCATAGTTCCATCTGTTTCACTCTTTGTGTTCACTATTTATTTCCTTCTGTTTCATATTGAACAAGCTTTTGCTTTCATTTCGAATAACAAAATTTTTCGAGGAGGTCTTAAATACTCTTCTCACTCAGCTCAAGCCCTTGAAGCTTACTAATGTAGTAAGTAATAAAAACTTTTAAAGTTATATAGCTAGCGAATACTGCTACCAAAATGCAGGAATCAAATTACCGCATCAGTGATCGAGTGAGTGATTACTTTTTTACTTGCGATTATAGGTACTATAAGGCAAGTCTTGCAATCGTGCAGAAAAAAAATTTTGAGATAACAATTAAATACGACATTACGAAGATAGAGAATACGAAAAAAGTGGGTCCTGCAATTCTGTCTGTCTGTCTGTATGTCTGTATGTCTGTCTGTGGATCTACAGCCTGAACCACTTGACCGATTTTCTTCAAAATTTGCAGTTAGGGTCTGTGGAGCAGTCTACAGAGGGATTTTTGGAATTGAGTCTCTAGGTCTTGAAATAACGGTACCTGCCATACAACCGATATGATAATACTTATTTTTCTCAAAAACGGCTCCAACGATTTCAATGAAATTTTGTGTGAGGGATTAATTTTGGATTGTCTTTCTTATGATGTAAAAAAAATTTTTGGAAAAAGGCTAAAAACGGTACCTCCCATAATACCGTTTTTTTCAAAACTGACTTTCTCGTTAATGGCTTACACGATCTTGACGAAATTTTGGATTTAAGAAGCCATAAACTGTTGAAGAAAGACTGCATATCAATATTTAAAAAAACTTAGTTTTGGAAATTTTTATAAATTTTTTAAAAAAATTTTGATTTTTGAAAATAACTTCAAAACTATAACTTTGATTTTTTTCAAATTTTTTGTCAAAATAACTCTTATTAAGATCTAAAACTTTGTATACTCGACTTTTAAAAAACAGTTTTTAAAAAAAAGTAAAAAATAAAAAACAGCTTTTTGGAAAAACTGCTCCAGCGATTTTGATTAAATTTTCATCATTCATATGTATTAGCGATTGCAAAAGAATGGCGTTCTTAGATTTTTGCTTGAAACCTTTGGAATATTTAATTTAATTTTTTCATTATTTTGCGTGATTTAATTCAATTTCTATAATTAAAGTGTAGTTGGCAACCCTGCACCACAAAATATATTATGAAGAGCTAATACCAAATCCTTTAACTCAGTCTTTAGATTTTTATATCGTATTTAGAACACAATCGCAAGTTCGTGCGACCCAGTCGTGCCCATTTTTTCTTTCAAAATTCTATCTACATACACACATAAGTTTACTGTTCATTTATCGACGTCAGTTCGCTCAAACACTGATGAAAAATATCTAATTGTGGTACTAAAGTGCTCGATAACGCGAGAAGCAATGCCAAAAACACATGATTCAGAAACGTATTACTCGAGCACGAGTGCGGTAATTCGGCCAAAGGTCTTAAACTTTCAATGTGTTATGTCTTCGATTTCGATCACTCAAGTTCATGTAAGTTGGAAACAATCATTGCATCTATTTGTATATTTTTATTGAATGAAATATGATTTAATAGTACTGTAAAACAGTACGTACACATACACATACATATCAAAAGTCCAAGAAACCGCTAAGTTCAAACTCCTTTAAAGTCTTTTGCAAATATGCTCGATATTTCAAATTCTCAATGTTCTCTCGACGTATTCTATCTCCTTCTTCAGTACGGCTGGTAAGATTTTCCAAATTTTCAAAGCTATCAGACTCCATCAAGATCAATGGTGTCAGACAGGTTGCGGCGATAACACCTGTAAGTACATATTTAATAAGCTATTAATTAAAATACACTTGTTTAACGATATTGTTTTAACGTGACGTTTATTTGAGTGCATAACATTTGCTGACAATGAAGAACGGCTGCAAAAATAAATATTGCCAACAAAACAAATATGAACAGGAGATTATATTTTACTATATTTGAACTAGAATATGTAACAAATCAAATTGGCTTGATTTAGTTTAATAGCAATTAAGTTATAAAACAAGATCATTTGTTAAGATATTAGTTTTATTCCATTTGAGTTCTTTGTTCTTTCGTGATTTGCAATTGACGTACCTACAGCTGCTTGGGTGAATAAATTTTACTAAATATGCATATTTAACAATAGTTCGTCAATATCATAAAATGAGTTTGAAATATGAGACAAAAAGAAAGACTACCTGTATTGTCTTACATCGTTGATTTGCAACTGATTAGAGTTAAAACAACTTTTCATTAACGCTTAAGGTGCTCTGTTGCTCTAACATATAGTCAATTAGAGAAACGTTGTGATAAATCAATCCACAGACTTGCTGTTTGGTAAAAAATATTTCAACCAATTTAGAAACTTATTTATAATTGTCATCAAATTCGCTGTGTAACAACTGAAATTATTATTATTTTTCTCACGACGCGATTTTTCGTGAAGAAGCTAATTTATTTTCAGCTTAATTGCCCCATCCATGGCTCAATTGAAATTATTTGATTAAAATTATAACATGAATATACGTACTGCTCCAATATTTTCATAGTTATTGCTTATTGACAGACACTTAAAAGAACCTAAAAAGAGGCTACAAAGGGAAAATACGGAAAACCAATCTGCATTAAAGTAAAAAAATACAATTAATGTTGAAAAGAATGTGAGCAATCAACGAAGAAAAATAAAATTTGTTCGTACTATGTGGGAGAAGATTGAGCCACTTGCGTTACAAAATAGATTTGTAAAAATTTAAAACGGAATCAGAATTCCAATTTTGATTAAAATTATTTTTCATGTTTTTTTTTTAAATACTGCAACACAGTAGGCTTTCCGCTACTACTAAAAAGAGTAAAAAACCGTGGTTACTCTCAGGGGCGGCAGAACACTATTTTTTTTAGGTGTGGAGCATGGTAGAATAAAATGAGGTATGGTAGTTTTATTTTAGTTTTAAAAAAGAATGACTAAAATTAAGGAGAAAAAAAAAGATAAGAAATAATTCATAACGTTGAGTCCGTGACCGATAAATAAATGATTCAAATCACTTGGTCAGTCTCAGTCAATCAAGCAAAAATTAGTATAACAATATTCATAATTTCATAAAATTTTTTTTGCCTCATTTAACTAAAAAAAAAATTGGTATATTTCCAAGGCCAGAAGGTGGGGTGAACCCCATGCTCAGAAAAGTTAGGTGGTTTTTATACCCCACTCAACTCATACCTTCTGCCGTCCCTGGATACTGTGTTACTGATATAGTTTTCGGGAAACCTCTTTTTATTGCAGATTTGAAGCTTTCCGAAAACACAACTACTATGGAAATTAAATCCAGATTGATTACTGAGCTAAAGACTGCAAAGTCACACTGGGGCTGGCAGACGACTCACGGCCACGGTCAGGGCCACGATTCTCATTCCTAAACTTAGGAGGTGATAGACAGGCTGTCTAAGCAATGGAGGCAAAACTACCGTCTATCGAATATTCAAAGCGAAGACAGATACAAGAAGCTGTGAAAACCTTTAAGTTAATCTGATTTCCCAGACGCAATGAGGGGGTTTTGGGTAGCTGACTGTGAAAAATAAATTGCCTGTCTGGTTGAAGAACAATGTGGGTTTGCCGCTATCAGCAGATGACATCCAAAGTATGGGGATCTGTTTGGAAAAACATCGTGATTCCTTTGAGGATTTTTGAAAAGGCATTCGGCCGACAACGACGAGATCTAATATGGGTGGGCATCTAGACAACGAGAAGTTACAGAGGCTTATTTGCAGATGATTGAAGATATGGCAAAGTTGTGTATAAAGTGTATCTATACCAAAGAAGCTACCTAAATTCTTTGCTTTTTATTACATTCCTTCACTACGAGAACGTGTCAATAAGTCCCTGACTTTTTGAATTTACCTCCTCTTAATTGAAATGACAACACTGCTCGTGCCAACAGTCTTCTGACAATTGACTCTTGTCAAAAATTGAACAGGCTGATACATTTAGTTTGTTTTTGACAGTCGTTAATAGCTGTGTTTTATTGGGAATAGTGAATAAAAATAAGTCAGTGTTCAGAAGTTTGCATTACTTCAGGTAATCTACTTGAATAACTACGCGTAGTTATAGTCAGTAAACTACAGCCTTTATTTGTTACGTTTGTTACCTACTTTTACCACCCCCCTTAAAGGGCTGAAAGTACATAACAATGATAATTTAAATCACGATTTTTAATTAAAATTTAAATTTAAAACGATGTAAAAAAGAGCAACACGGTGAAATATTGAGCACAACTAAAATTCCGATTTCAAATTAAAAAGTTTATCTTTAAACGAATCCGTCTGAAAAGGTAACAAGAAAAAGAAGTGCATCTGCATCTGCACTACGGAGCGAATTGCCAATATGGCCGTTGAATTGAAAATAAAAAAAACAATTTGAAAGTTAACGCTACTTCTACTACATTTGAGCTATGTTAACTACATTTAACAACATAAACTACCTCATTTGTATAGCAGACGAAAAAAATGTAGTTAATCAAAAAAAAAAGTTGAGTTTCGCCATCTCTAGAAATACGTCACCGATGTATGAGAGGTTTCATTCTCTCTCCTTTCAGCACGAAATTTATCAGTAGCTTTCGAAAAGGTTTCGTTTGTAAGGCAAACCGCGCCGTTTTCACGCAGGTTTGAGGTACATAGTTTTGAGTTAAACTCGTTTATGTTCCAGATGGAAACATACCTACTATTAGAGAAATTTTGTGAGTGGGTTTCAGTTCAGCGCGTCAAAAACATTCAGGAAAATGTTATTTGATTCAAATCTAAGAAACTTCAACTATAGACTTGAAAGTAAAAGAATCTAAAAAAGAGATTGAGGAAACAAGGAGGACTCAAAAATAGCCGTTTTTTGATAGCTCAGCAGCACAGAGTAGAACCAGAGAGTCAACTGCCGCAAGGTAGTGAAATTTTGTCCACAAACTAAATTAGACTGGGAAGTGGGAACCCTCGTCGTTATTTTGTCGCCGGTTGGTTTCAAATCAATTTAAAAAATTGAAAGTTGAAAATGTTAAAAACTTCATTCTTAAGTGAAAATTGCATCAAGAAAAGTGGAAACAATAATATGTTCAGAAATACACACCCCAACAAATTGCTTTATATACACCAAAAGAAAACTTTTTAACGAATTCCTTCATAAAATTACAAAGTTATTACAATTTGTCACAATTGTATTAGTTTCGTATGAGTAAAGTCATGAAATTTCAATTAGTTGACTCAAAACAAAATTATTCGTTTATATTTTTCGAAGATAAGTGTCCGACAGATAAACGTGTTATATGCACAACAAATAAGTGCCTAGTACACTAGAATGTGATTTAGTGTCCTCAACAATTGGAAGTTGACAATACTTTGGCATCACTTTCCAAACCTAATTATGCTAATTAGCAATTAAAAATTATACAGACGAACCTGAAATTGACTGTAGCTAACTAAAGAATTACAAAAAACCGCCGCTAGTAAATGTCAAGGCATCTTTATGGTCTTTAGAAAAAAAAATCGCTTCTATTTCTAATATTTTTTAACTTACCGATCAAACTGTTCTGAATAATTTCGATATGAATCTCCTTTAGCGTTGGAATTTTACCATTATAATTTAACTTCTCCAAAGTTTCCTTCAAATGACGATGGTATTCCCTAACAATGAATTTGAAGTGCACCTTTCGCACATTCTCATTTAACGACCCAAAAAGAAAGTAGTTCAAGTCAGTAGCCGGTGAGCCATAATACGCCAACTGATAATCCAACTGAAAGCCGAAATCTTATTAAACTTCTGAAACTAGTACAAAAGCAAAATAAACTATCTCACCAATATTACATCTTGCGGTTCAAGATTTTCATCCAAACGAAACATTAAATTATTTATCCACAAGTCACAGATGTTGAAAACACGAAAACCATTCTCGTGACGATCATACATTGCAACACTTTCCTGCAGCACGTTCTCAGACAATTTAAATAATTTTTCGGTGATCTCTTCATAGCCCTTCCAATGAGCTACTTCTTCCGCAGCACATCTTATGTTAACTGGGAAAAATGCAAGAAAATGTTTTCTGTCTGGATTACGAGAAATAGGTGCTTCTCCGAAAAACTCCATCGTCTTTGGGTCTTGAGAAGCCAATACAGCCGAACAAGCGTGCAGTTTGGCGATTTTTTCCATGGTCAACAGAACATAGTCAAGGTTGAGAAGTCTCCTCTTTTCAAACATCTTAAAATCACTGACTTCCATATCCTCAAGAATCAAGAACGGTTCTGGTGACTCTGTTGTGTAGTAGCAAGCTGGTGAGATCTTCGTATTGTCCCCAATAGTTGCTAGAAGCTCCTCAATTCTGGGTAGAATTTCCTTGTAGCTGAGAATTTCACGGTGAAACAATTTGCTCTTTTGGGCAATCATTCCAGAGAATCCCTTTGGATGATCCTTGAAATAACATTTTAAATGCAGTTGTATATCACTAGCATTAGATATACTCACTTTTATGATGACAGAAAATTTCCCTGGTTCATCATTTCTAACCAAACTGAAGGTTGCTCTATGCAGCTCACTGGCAAAGCCCTCATTCTTTGCTCCACATGCACTTCGAACGATCATATCCTTCACTTGGATGGTTTCATCTTTGAAGTATTCTTTCAAGACGTCTTGTAAGAAATCTGCTGTTAACCATTCAGGCGGTTGGTATGTATTTTGTCCAGTTCCCATAGCTCCACAAAAAAAAAGCGAACACTCCTCAAATCGATCGGAAAAAAATCACTACGGTCACATGTTTGACTAGCAGAAAGCAGACGGGTATAAGCTTTTTTTGATAGTTTAAGAAATCAGTCTCACGTGGTTACTATTCTCTTTTCAGAGTTTGTTTTTAGCTTTTTCATTTCTCACAAAAAACTTGCTATCACTCGGAGTATTGTTATTTTGTTTAGAAAATGACCTACGGAATAATTAGAGAGAACAGCTGATGTTATTCTTATTACTATCTGGAGGTGAGAAATTCATAAGAGCTCTACGCTTTTCGAAGATAAGCCTCTACAACTACAGGGGAATAATTGTTTATCGATAGAGAGACTAGAAAGCTTTCTTGAGTTGGAGCAGACATGATTAACTACAATTTCGTGTGTCCCAGTTGATAAGAAGTATTTAAAATCCAAAGTTGATAATGGGGATCTTTGTAGTGAATTTTGATGTAGGTGTTGATGTTATCATCATGTCTTAACTTTGGCCACTTTGAATTGTTATTAGTAGGATTTAACCTTGGTTGTGCTGGCCGAACGTATTTGAAGGGCCTGCAATCTTAGGCCGATTCCGAAAGGCTAGTAGAAATCGCTGTTTGTGGTCGTGTGTTATTTAATTTTTTTAACGGCCTTGAAAATTCTAAGCAAAAAGCTATACCTTTGAAATTTTTTGTTTTTCTTTAATGTTTCTGGGATTTAAACCACGAACGTCTTACGTAATAGGCGAACATGCTTAAGAACTAATTAAGGAGCGTTTTAACTTGATCAACATATTTTTAAATGTGTTTAGATTAGATCTTTTTAAAGAGGGAAAAAGATTTGAGTTATAAGGTCTGTCCCCGTACTTTATGCACATAAATTCACAATCTATCATATTTTAAGGAGTGGGGGTGTTTCAACAACTACAAAAAAATCGCTGTGCTTCAACAGGATTATAGCCTATTCCCACCGGGACAAAAACGTAATTCGTTTACGAAAACGAGCTAAACCGCGTTTTTGTCCCGGTGGGAAAGGCTATTAGACCGACTTTCGCTGAATTTCGGTGCATTTCGTGAAAATTTTCAGTAAAGAACAGACCAATAGATAGGATAGTAGCATGATAAGCGCACGTAAAACATCCTATATCATTTAAGCAGTTCAGCAAGTCGAAAAAATAGATTCTAAAATCTCGTTATTCCGCAGTGGCACCTCAGCCTATTCTCAATCTTCATAAAGACATTTTTTACTGAAAAACTTAGAAGCTTAGAAACTATTTTAAGATCTTCGCTGATGGTTGAAGTAATTTTATACTTATAGGCTTGCTTAGTCAACCAAGTTTTATATACATTCGAATAGATAAAGTTTTTTTTTTAACATTCAGCTAATTTCGTTACAAAATCATTCTTATGACCAAAATTAAACAGTCCTCGGTTTTCCCACCAGGGTAAAAGCTGCTTCATAGCCTTTACATATCTGGGATTCATTACCAATCGCTCTTTGAAATCGTCACATTCTTTGCCTTCCCCAGTCAAATTGTCCATATTCCCAGCTTCTCCTTCGGCTAATACAGCTGTTAAAATTGATGTTGCATTAAAAAAGCCTAAAAAAATAACAAAATCTGTACAACTGAAGACTAACAATCCACAAGGCACTATTATCTTACTCCATAGAGAATATTTGATCATCATGATGTGAATGTCCTTAAGACTAGGAATTGATTTTTGGTATTTCAAAAGTCGAAGGTTTTCAACCAAATGGTCGTGGTAGACTTTTATAAAATGATCAAATTCTTTAATACGCAAGTCATATTGTGCGGATGATGTAATAAAATAATGAAGATCCTGTGCCGGAGGACAAAAAACAGTGACTTGAAAGTCAACAAAGTATGTTTCAGTAACATCTCCTTTGCTGTTGTGTTGAAACATGCAGTTGTTTGACCAGCAATCTCCATGGTTAAGAACATTGAACTCATTGGGATCAGCGGTTGTTGCTTTTTTGAACCAATCAAATAGTTTGTCTGGGTTAGGCTTATTATATGAAAAAGGATTATAAATTCTTTGGATATTGAAAGTGCTTTAAAAACATACCCACAATGGAATGTATTTTTCACAATCTCCCCATTTTGGCAGAATATCGATAAACATCTTATCTGTGCTCGAACCAAATGATTTGAAAATTTGCTTACCTTCTTCGCAATAAAAACTTTTACATAAATCTTCAGAAAAGGGTCCGAAGCGTTCTGTGTAAACCGCTGAAGCGGCATGAAATTCTGCTATTTTTTTCAACACGCTTGTCATATGAGCCATGTCGAGTCCTTCATGACGGTTTTGATTTGTAAACTTCAAAGGCCGAAGATCTTCCATTACTATTTTCCTATTACTATCCGAAGTATCTTTTAGGAATTTACAACTCGGAGCAAATTTGATCTTTCTGCCAGCTTCAGCATAGAGCTTTTCGAATTTTGGTAAAATTTCCTCATATATTCGTTGTTCTTTAGGAAATGCATTGAGTGTTTCAACAACGTTCCGAGTTGCTTCGGATTCAACGTTGGTCTTCAAAATATACGAAGTATGAACAGTGCTTCCATCTGCAAGCAAATTTGCACAAATCAAAAGAAGATTCACTTCGAGGCAAGATGTCTTAGGTACCTGTTAGCTGGACATCAATTAAAACGCGAAACAAACTTGATAAGTAGTTTTCCCCCGAAGCTATTGCGGCTACTGGATTGAATGATATAATTTTCGAGTACTGTGGGATATCCTGTTTCAGAATTTCTTGAAATAACTCCTTATTGATCCATGTTGGTGCTTTTAGATCATTGTTGGGATTCACTTCCATTTCTGTTTCACTGTTGGGCGCCATCTTTAATCTATCTATGTAGTGTACTTTATAAAAAGAGCAATAACAAAACTTGGTGAAAAACACATCAGTGAAAGTGATTTTAATAAAATAGTCAGATAAAAAATTTAAAACTTAGTTTTTTTTAGATTTTTAAGATTTTATATGAATAAGCGTTCCTACCTAAGAATCGTCCAAATAGATTTAAATTTTACCTCACAACTTAACTAACAAGCAGACTAGAGACGATGAAGGAATGGCAACTTTTAAATTTCTAGCGAAGAAAATAAATACACCAACGTGATGATTTTTTGAGTATTTGTGAGATTATTTGTGAGAGCGATATCTTCAAATATTCAATTTGAATTAATTTCAAAAACAAATGTATCAGACTATACTAAAGTGTATCTATTTAGTTGGAATGGGAATAATGCGTATAAATTTGTTGAAACCCACACGAAGGCACTAAAGTGATAATGTTGTAGAAAAGTAATGATAAATTGATTAGATTCATTTGAAACTTATGTATTTCAATAAGAGCAGTTTGTTATAAGCAGAATATGGAGAAATTTAATTAATTGTTTTGTGGCCACACACTCAACGCATTATTTATTGATTACTTCAATTAATTGGATAAGCCAGCTTGCTCTGGGCCAGGGCTTACCGTATTTGCCTCAACTAATCTTATGAAAAATAGGAGCGGCTGGGTGAGAAGGCGTTTTTCATGGCTGCATAACTATGAAAATTAAATTACTGCGAGTACAAGAATATCCCTGAAGCTTTTTACGACTATCAATTCTGCTTTAATTATATCTGTATAGGAACCTACAGTCTACGGGACGGCTTGACTGATTTTCTTCAAATTCGCTTTTCTACTCATACTACAGAGGAACAATCTTTCAAAAGTCTGTACAGTTCCTCGCTTACTCAGACGATATTGACGTAATGGGAAGAAGGAAGCGTGATGTCATAAGAAATAGAAGCGACTAAAATGGGTTTGATAGTTTCTTGAGGGTAAAACGAAGTATATGTTGTCATCAAACAAGGACAGCAAACATCGATGTATTGGGCAAAACATTACAATAGACAGACATAACTTCAAGGTAGTACAGGACCGTTTACCAAGGATCCGCTATAGACACGGAAAACAACATCAGTGCGGAGATCAAACGGAGAATAACTCTTGCCAACCGTTGCTTCTTTGGGTTTAGAAGGCAATTGTGAAACAAAACCCTCTCCAGAAAAACCAAGATAGCCCTATACAAGACCTTGATCATCCCAGTCCTGCTTTACGGCGTGGAAGCATTTACCTTATCGAAAGCGGATGAGAAAACCCTTCGTCGATTCGAAAGAAAAATTGTCCGAATGATCTTATTGGTCCCGTATGCGAATGCGAAGACAATGCGTGGAGAAGAAGATACAACAACGAGCTGTATGAGCTGTACCGCGACCGGCTACGATGGTTGGGCCATGCAGAGCGGATGGACCCAAACGCTCCTGCTCGACGAATTTTCAAAAGCACATTGCAGGGAAATAGTGGAAAGTCAAGACCTCGTCTTAGGTGAAAGAAGACCTCAACCGACGCGACGTAGATTGCAAAACTGGAGAGAGCTCGCCCGAAATCTAAATTGTTGGCGTACGATATTGGTTGATGCACAGGTTCACCCCCAACTGTAATTCCCATCTAAGTAAGTAACTAAGTAAGTAAGTAAGTAAGTAAGTAAGTAAGTAATTTATTATTTCTTAAAATTCATTACAAAAAAATTTTTTATCCATGAAAATGGTATGAAAAAGAAATATATAAGTAACAAAATTATTTTTATATAATAAAAATAGTGTTATTGTCACTACTAGGCAAAAAAGTTTAACATATAATTAAAAATGGGTGGGGTGACCCAAGAAAAATCTAAAATGTTCGTATTCAAAAATAAACATAATTTCATAAAGAGTAAGATGTAAAAAGAAAATTTGATTTAAAACCTACTATTTCACCAGAACATCAGGTTACTAATTATTCAGAAAATATTCGATACTCTGCACATCAAGGGAAATTAGCCATTGTTTTACATGTTTCAAAAACAACAAATGTGAAGTAAGCACTCTGGTAGAATGTGGAAGCTTGTTGAACAGGCGACAAGACACGACATGGAAAGATCTACGAAATGCAGTTGTGCGAGAAGCTGGTATGGAAACTTGGTTTAATAAATTCCCTCGAATATTATAATTCGAGATGATTCTTATATTACGGTTACCTGATCTTTTAAAAAATTCATTAAGAACCTTAAAACAGAACAAATGGCGAATTGGAAGAATTTTCAAATCCTTAAAAAGATGAAAACTTGGATACAAACGCGGCTTACGGCAAATTGTTTTCAGAGCAGATTTTTGCAATACCAACAGGGGTTGAACTTTGTTGAAATAAATTCCTCCCCAACATGAAATTCCATATTGTAATTTCGAGTGAAAGATGCCGTAATATATTTTCATAAGGAGCTGGAACGAACAAACATTTCTAAGATAGTAAAAATATCTTAAAGTTCCTCGAAAATACTTTCTCAGACTTTCACTGTGGTTATAAAAGCTCATATTCGAATCAATTATCAAACCTAAGTATTTGAATTCACTGACGTTCTCAATCTGGAAACACCCATCAGTGCATCCACCATAACTAGAGAAAGTGCTAGGAGTGAAATTTGAGCCACAACAACAATTCAAAAGCTTGAACTTTTGGCAATCTGTAGCATGAAAATAGATATCAGTATCGTTTATCTGACTCCCTGATAGATTAAAAAACATAACTTTAGTTTTTGAACTGATAACTAGTTTATGCACAGCAAACCAAATCCTAAGTAAATTAAGATCCCAATTCAAATCAGCTGTGAGATTGAGAGAACTGTTTGCACCATAACTAAAACCCACATCGTCTGCAAAAGCCGTCAAAGTGCCTTGAAAAGGCAATCGAAATAACGAATTTATGTAAATTAGAAACAGCACTGGTCCTAAAACAGATCCCTGTGGGACTCCCAGATTAATTGACTTGATATCACTCTCAATGCCTCCTAATTTCACTCTTTGCTTTCTGTTTTCCAAATATGATCTAAACCATTGACAAATAAAGCCTCTGAACCCTGCATTTTCAATTCTACATAGCAGTATATTGTGATCTACCGTGTCAAATGCTTTTGTAATGTCCACGAATAAAGCAGCTGTACTCTTGTTCTGTTCAAGATTAGCAAAAATTTGAGAGCAGAAGCGGAGCAAGGCATCTTCGGTAGATTTTTGACTTTGGAAGCCAAACTGAACGTCGCTGAAAAACTTTGTTTTATCTAAAAAGCTGACCATTCTATTTTTTACAGCCTTTTCGAATACCTTACTTATAGATGGTAACAACGAGATTGGCCTATAATTCGATAGTTCGTTTGTCGCTCCTTTTTTGAAAAGGGGTAAGATATTAGCACATTTGAGAGCCTCGGGAAATCTACCACAGAAAATACTTTTATTGAAAATGTGTGCTAGAACATCAGTTAAAAAACAAGATACATTTTTTAAGCACAGATTGGAAACACCATCATTGCCCGAAGAATTTGATTTTTTTAATGTTCCAATTATTTTGAGGATCTCAAAACCAGTTATTGGTTCAAACACAAAGCTTTGTCTTTGAGAAGGTTCACTTCGGATGCATTCAGAAATGCAAGGAGAGGCCGCATATGTGCCCGAAGAAACTATTAAGTTGTGCGACACTGTCGTGAAATAATCATTGAATGCATTAGCAATTCCAACTTTATCATTAACAGAACTGTTATGGATATTGATTGAGAGATGGTAATTTTTGAGCAGACGACTTGTTAAGGATGCTATTGACAATTACCCACTCATTTCTGACGTTTCCCCTTGCTTGATTGAATTTATTCCTGTAAAAATTGTCACGACAAATTGGGATTTCTTTCTTCAGCTCAACACATACTTTTTTATATTT
The DNA here is from genome assembly GCA_949752695.1 of Melanostoma scalare. Classification (NCBI taxonomy): domain Eukaryota; kingdom Metazoa; phylum Arthropoda; class Insecta; order Diptera; family Syrphidae; genus Melanostoma; species Melanostoma scalare. The sequence goes on along the minus strand of OX456986.1, from coordinate 182,115,276 downwards.
CCTTATTAAGTTTACGTCGCTATTGATTTTCGAACATTTTACTCGTAGTTTGTTTTTATATTTTACTTTTTTGAGAAGACTAAACGAGATCCACGGCTTTAGACGTTTATCAGATTTTTTCGGGATGGAGGTAAAAGAACATTCAGATATATATCTGGTTAAGATTTCAGAAAAAATGTCATATGATTTAGACGGATCATTTTCTGCAAAAACTTCTTCCCAAAATTCAAATGACAAATAAGTTTTAAGCCTACCGAAATCAATTTTTGTTGCTATATTAGAATCAGCAGAATTATAGCTACTATTGTATAGGCCCATATCAACAAGAATGCCTGTCATTGAATGATCAGTGATTTTAAAGTCAAAAACGCATTTTTCACAAGAATTCACAGAAAGAGGTGCAAAACGGCCGTATATATGATCTAAACTTTTTCCGGATCTTGGTCTGGTACTCTCATTAATAAAAGAAACTAGACCATGTGAAGCTAAAAGATCGCAATGAGTTCCAACTTGATCACTATTTTCTAGTAAGTCTAGATTAAAATCCCCTATAACGATAAGATTTTCCGATTTTTCACTTTCTAGAAATGATGAAAACTCTTCCATAAAAGCACCAACAGTAGACATATGCAGTCTATAAACACATAAAATTGTAAAAATTTTCCCATTGAACTTGAACTTAATTTTTAGAACATCAGCGCTCATACTACAGAGGAATTATTGGAATTGGATTTCTAGGTCCTTAATTAGCAGTGACTGTCTTACACAACACTAATGATTAAGCTTATTTTTCCCGAATACAGATTCAACGGTTTTATACAAACTTCATAGTCAGGTCACATGAAAAACCATGTCCTCTTTTGGAGAAAGTCAATTTTTTTCTTAAATCTGAGAATGGGATGTACATCCCTTAGTATATTCATATATAGGGTGGCGAGAAAGAGCGGAGAGAACCTCGTCCTAGCACGCTTCTCACAACCATACCTGTGAGGATTGGAGTGGACTTACAATTTTTTGACGATTACGAACCGCAAAAAGAGAAAACTCTTTTCCTGAGTATGAAATTACAATAGGAAGATTTGCAAAATTCCTCACGAAAGTAATACTCGTGAAGAACTGTTTGTTCTGATGTTTCCAGGACTTAAACTCCCAAATAACATATAGACATGCTAACCATTACACCACGGGCACTGCATATCCCATTGTACCGTATTTTTTATACAACTTTCTCGTTAATGGCTTAAGCACTTCTATTTTTCCTAATATGTGGTACATGTGGCGTGATGGTTAGAATGTCTGAATCCTAAGGGTGCGTCCACATTATGCCGACCAGCAATCGGATCCATTTAATTCGGTTCGAATTCGGGTCGGCTTTTGGTAAGGAGGAAGGTCGATCGGGACGTCCACACCATTCGGCATAGTGTGGACGCAGCTTAACAGAGGCAAAAATGTTTTTTTTATGGGTAACACCTTTCGCGGGGAATTGGAAAAGTCCTCCGTTAGTAAATTCATGGCAATGAAAAGCGTTTTCTCGATTAGCCGTTCAAAACCGGCAGAAAATTGTAGGCCAGTTCCATTCCAACCTGTGTTTTCTTAGTGATCATACAAACCAAAACATAAATAAATTTTAAGCTTTTTTGTTTCTTTTCAGAACTGTTCAAATACAAGCTCTAGAGATTTAGTTGAACTGATTTTAAAGTTGACACTCGGTTGTCGGTTACTTTTTCCGTAAATAGTGCAAACTCGAGCGGTGTCGTGCTGAGTTTGTAGGTTTTAAACTTTTTGCAACTTTGACTACGAACCAAAAATTTGTATTTAAATAAAAAGTAAATCTTTAATGTCTAAAATTTTTCTACATAAACTCCATTACGTTAAAATTATTATCTATCGAAAAACAGAAGGCAACAAAAATGAACTCTAATATCTTTAAAATCAGAACTCGAATAGTCCTCGATTTTCCCACCAGGTTAAAAGCTGCTTCATAGTCTTTACATAATTGGGGTTCATTATCATCCGGTCGTCGCCTCCCTTCAATTCTTCAAAGTTCCCACCTTCTCCTTCGGCTAATACAGCTGGCAGAACTGAAGTTCCATTTATAAAGCCTGAAACATAGGAAAATTGTTTTTAATAAAAAATATAAACAAAAACTGAATGCATTCGTTTATTCTTACTCCAAAATGTATATTTGATCATCATGATGTGGAGGTCCTTAAGACTCGGAATAGGTTTTTGGTATTTCAAAATTCGAAGGTTTTCAACCAAATGATCGTGGTAGATTTTTATAAAATGGTCAAATTCTTTAATACGCAAGTCATACTGCGCAGATGATGTAATAAAATAATGAAGATCCTGTGCCGGAGGGCCAAACACAGTGACTTGAAAGTCTACAAAGTATGTTTCAGTAACGTCTCCTTTGCTGTTATGTTGAAACATAACGTTATTTCCCCAACAATCTCCATGGTTAAGAACATTGAATTCATTTGGATCGGGAATTGTGGCATCTTTGAACCAATCAAATAGTTTGTCTGGATTAGGCTTAAAAGTCAAAGAAATTTAAAATATTTGCTAAAACTAAACTTGTTTGGCAACATACCCACATTGGAATATACTTTTCACAATCTCCCCATTTTGGTAGAACATCAATAAACATTTTATCGTTCCCTACACCAAGTGATTTAAAAATATCCCTGTATTTTTCAAAAAATATGCTGTTGCATAAAATCTCTGGAATGGGTCCAATACGTTCTGTGTAAACCGCTGAAGCGGCATGAAATTCTGCTAATTTTTTCAACACGCTGGTCATATGAGCCATATCCAGTCCTTTTATGCGGTCGACATTTGAAAAATTCAGTGGCCGTAGATCTTCCATTACTATTGTTATGTGATCTGGTGAGTCCTGAACGTATTTACAACTCGGCGCAAATTTGGTTGTTTTGCCAACTTCAGAATAAAACTTTTCGTACTTTGGCAAAATTTCTTCATAAATTTTTTTTTCCTTGGGGAAAGCATTCAGTATTTCAACGAAAGTATGAGTTACTTCGGACTCGACTTTGGTCTTCACAATATACGAAGTATGAGCAACGTTTCCGTCTTGAAAAAGTTTTGAAAAAATTAAGAGACTAAACAGAGGGACAAGATGTCTTACCTGATAGTTGGACATCAATTAAAACGCGAAACATACTTGATAAGTAGTTTTCCCCTGAAGCAATGGCTGCGATTGGTTTGAATGATGTTATTTTCGAGTACTGTGGGATATCGGTTTTGAGTATCTCTTGAAATAAGCCCTCGTTTAGCCATTCTGGCGCTTTGAGATCAGCGTTCGGATTCACTGCAGCATGTGTTTCGTTGGGCGCCATCTTTTATCTATGATAAAAAAATAAAAAAAAACATGTATTTATCTTCTATTTGTATCAAACGATATATATAACGATAAAACCAAGTTTCTACTGAAGACTCTGAAACGTTTTTGACTCTAAAGTATGGGCTATGATTGAACTCTGAAGATCAATTTCGCTCTTTACTATGTAAACACTAATTACTGGGGCTTTGTGGTCTTAAAAACTTTCCTATTTTAGATAAAAACTACTTCTTCTGCAAATTTCAATACAATCTATAATTCTGCTTACTATTTTGTCCGATTTGCTATTCCGACAATTTTAAAATCTTTTATAAGTTAACTCTCTTAGTCATAAAGCAACAATTTTAGACTAATTGAATACCTAATATGTAGTTTTCTATAAATAAATTTTTTTTGCCAGAAGATTAAACTAATAAACAAATAGGGTGACCCATGTTATCCTCGCACCTAAAGCAATTCAGGGACCGAAAATTGTATGCTCATTCCGCACATATAAGTTGCAAATAGGGCCAAAATAAACACTTGACATTTTAGGGACACACCTAATAGTGTTAAAACAAATATTTTCATTATTACTGAACACACTCTTTGTGTAAACATGTGCCTTTGAAGCACGAAATTGATAAAATTGGAAACCAATGTATAATTTATTACATTATCTTAGTTCTTATTCAATTCCAATGTCTTTATCTAGTTGATAAGATAAAACTTTGGAAAAATTTGCATCACACATTGAACGTCCTCACAAAACTTTGAACATGAGACTAAAGAGTACTTACGGTATTTGAATTTAAAATATTTCATTGGAATATGAAAAACAACAATGTTTGGGTATTAAAAGTTTGTTTTGCAAGACGCAACATCTACTAAGCATGCTTTCGGTAAAAATTTAAAACCCACAACATCTATAGACGCATTTTACAAGGCGTCAATTGAAAAAATTCTGTGGTGAAATTCGCAATTTCTGTACGCAACTTCTACTTTTTTGAGGTTTTAAGCACAATTTAGTTATCAAATTGTAGGCGCTCATTTGAAACAATCATTTTAGTTGATACCTCGTTAAAAACACCACAACACAACGATTTATAAAACAAAAATACCGAACAATTATCTCACTGACTGATAAGAAAATTAAATTGTTAAGTGCAGCCTATTAATTACACAATCATATTCAATCCGTACCTCAATTCACTGTGTCTTATCTATTTCGTAGTTTTACTCAACTAAGAATTCAAATAAATCAGATCACTTCTCGTAACTACGAGTAATTGGAATCAATAGTCTTCTAAATTAGTTTAAATTGGATACCTCAGACAAATTACTAGATAGAGGCTATGCAGACAGTAGCTGAGTGAAAGCTTTTCGACTTCAAGCGCAATATTTAAACAAATTTAATGAGTGAGGTGCTTTGAGCATTTGCAAAAACAACTACAGGTAAAATCAGAGCGCCAATTTCAAAAAGAAACTAATCAGTTGAGGTTTTTTTTTAAAGTGTGTAGAGCATACCTTTGCAGAGTAGGTTAGGTACTAGGCGCTATAATAATTCGTTTGTTTTGATAGCCATTATCTCACGTCACATTTTTATTGTGAGAAGGAAAAACAGTAAAACGTTGTGGTGGGTGCTGCGGCCAACCGATGGCAACATTTGAATAGAGTTTGGGATACAAGTTCATATATGTATACATGCATTTATCAAAACAGCCTATTTAGTTTACAGTGGGCAGGCGCAGAATTGTGTAGCATTTCAGGATGGGGGGCTGTTCGGGTTTTCACTTACGAAAAACTTAAATATTTTTGTCTAACCTTACTGTTTCAAAAATATGTCCCTAAAATTTTAAGCCGATCTAAACAAAATACTTACTAATCTCCTGTTCTCAAACAGTAACAGCTTTGAGCGTTGAACTTTATACGCGTTTTTCTGAAAAAACGACTTGATCGATTTATTTCAAACTTTGTATACATTTCCTAGATATATGCGCTACGTTCAGTTAAATTTTTTTACATAAAGAATGTTTCCTACCCACCAAATGGCGGGATTTTTGTTGGAAAATAACAGTTACCACTTAAAATGGCCACCAAAAGTTTTTGAACAAAAGAAAAAATTATCAGAGAGCGTTAAGGGAGATTTGATAAAAATTTTACTAAATTTTAATAAAAAAAAAACACGTCCCAGAGCTAACTTTGGTAAAAATTAGTGTAAACGTTGGGGCCTCCGTAATTTATCAAGATTTTAAGGCTTGAGCAAAATATTTAGTTTTAAAATATTTTATATTTTCCGATACATGTTAAAACATTAACGTGTTGTGGTTTTGTTACTTTTTACAGAAAATTTTTATTGAAGATGAAGTTAAAAAAAATTTCCTTATAAAAAAAACAAAGCGTTTTACGTGAATTCATTCACACAAACTTTATTCGTAATTAAAATTAACTTGCAATAAAAAAAGACTTTGTTGAACAACGCAACGGTTAGTTAACTTAATGCTCTTATACTATTCCCACATCTTATTTTTCTTCCTCATCACGTAAAATTGAGTTCTATGTCTTAACATTTCTGAAAAATTAAAAATGAACTCATACTTCCGCAGTTAGCTCGAAAGAAGTCTTAATTAAATTCAAACTGAAATTATATTCTTTTAATTCGTTAACAAATATTTTTAACAGAAGATAATTTGCTTGGGGCTGTCTCAATCGAACCACTTGCAAACAGAGTTTGCGTGTTCTACGTAGTTATGTATACGCTTAACATAATAATAATTGCTAGTGAATTAACATTTTGTTAATCAGTTATTTTGAATGAAAAAATAAATGACTACGTTCACGAAATATCCGTGTACTCGTCTGCCTTATCTTGACTTGAAATTGCAACAATCCCCAAATTAATTCTGACATTTTGACTGACATTTTCGTCATCAAGTTGCGAGAGCACTAATCAACTAGTTAAACTGTTGAAATCCTTCAAGATATCCGTAAACGATTAATTCTCTCAAACCAAAGCGTTTTTGCCGTTTCTATTTTCGCACCAGGGAAGAAACTGTTTCATTGCTCTTACAAATCTTGGATTTGTCAAAATCTGTTCTTGAACTTTTTCTGATGCCATCAAGTCATCCATGTTTGTACTTTCATTGGGTTCACTTAAAATCAGAGGTAGTATTGTAGTAGCGGTGTATAATCCTGAAACAGAAAAAGATAAGTTTAAACCAATATTGGTACTTTAACAAATATAATAAGCTTCTTCACTTACCCCACAATGAGTACTTTATCATAAGAATGTGGATGTCCTTTAAGTTTGGGATAGCTTTTGTGTACTTCAAGAGTCTGAGACATTCTGCTAAGTGATCGTAATAGTTCTTTTATTTAAGTTTCAATTTGTAGGTAGTGTTCAATGAACTGTTATACAACAGTTTCAGGCAGAGGAAATTAGCTTTTAATGTTCAATATGAAATTTTCTGTTCTTTTTTTTATTTTTTATTTTAAAAGACTTAATTCTTATTCATTTATATTACATTATATGTAAAACAAAACTTAAGGAATCTGATTCCTTAAGTTTTTTGTGTTAAATGACCTGTTCTGGAACAGTAGAACGCATCGTTTTCTACACCTCCTTTCGAGCAAAATCAAAATTGGTGAAAACTGTCAAAATCAGCTATTAACATTTTTCAACACAATATATTTTTAATTTGTTATAAGAAGTTCATAAGTATAAAAAGACTTTTTTGTAAAAAAGAAAAATGTTTGTTGTTTTTGGTTTCTCTTGTTGTTTTTTCTGAAAAATCTTTTCTGACGTTTTTACTGCTTCTGTGCTGTTTTAATCTGAAAAATTGCCCTTGCTGTTCTTATGTAGAGTTTTTTTTTTGTTTTTCTCTTTTGTCGGTTGAAGTCATAATTGAGGGGTGCCATATCATAATTATAATTATTTTATTGAACGTTATATAATATATACAATTGATACTTATACTAGATAATTTTAGAATTTAAAAATGATAATGTAAGAATGTTGGCACATAGGGGGCCTAACCAAATACATTGTCTAGAATTGAAATAATAACTTAATAATAGCCGCGTTTTATTATTGATCTGATCCGGATCAGATCATGGGTTTATTAGCGTTACAACAACAAAGCGAAATCCTGCTTTTTAGTTGGATCTATTTTTGTGATCTAAAAATTAGTTCTTCTATTTCACACAAGAGGAGACTTTCCATTGAAACGTTGGTATCATTTCCAATATTTCCAATAACAACAGTATTGCCACATGAACATTTTTATCTGTGTGAAATGAAATATATTTTAGATAGATATCGAGAAACTTCACATTTATTCATTTTTGTATAATACATGACATAATGAAAAAGTTTTACGAAACAAAACATATATTCGTGAAATTAATAAGAATTAGTGCAAAAAAATATATATTTGACAAAGTGGATGAATATAATTTTTCCCTAAAAAAAAGAACAAAAAATTAACCATTGAAAAAAAAGTTCGTAGGGCAACTCTGCAACTCTTTTGAAATGTCAGTTGAGAGAGCGAGTCTCTCACAGCTTCCAACTGGAAATATGATGATCTAAAGCTGTTTTATTATCAAGATCTGATCCGGATTGGATCATTGTGATAATAAAACGCGGCTATTATATAGCTGAAAAGAAAAGAAAAATCTTAATTTTAAGTCGGTTGACTTGGGTAATCTCGGGATGTTCCGTCCCGGTTGTCGCTGGCGTCCCTCTGCATGGGGAGGTGGTAGGGGGTGGCATTAGCCACGAAAATATGCTGACCCAGGGTCAGCGTAGAAATTGGTGGCTTCGTCGTTGGCTGGTATTATTTCTTCGTTCAAAGTGTTCATCACGCTTAGGTATCTTGGCTCGGGGTGTTGGTCCTCACTGGTCATCCTTCTCACCAAATGATTCGAGTGGTTGTTGATATCTGCATCCGTTTTCCTTACTGTCAATAACACGAATTGATCTAAGGGAATCACTTTGGCTTTCTCGTACACAAGCTGGTTGCTGTAGTGTCTTTGGCGCTGGTGGTTGAAAGTGAGGCCGGTGCAGAGTCTCAGAATTTTTCTTTCGAAAAGTAGGAGCTCCTTCATCGCTACCTTGGAGATGGCAAACCAGACTTGGCTGCCGTAGCTGATGACGGGTCTCAGCAGTTGCTTGTACTTGACTAACTTAGTCCTGTTTCTCTTCTCATCAAAGGGTAAAGTCGGTGGAAAGCGAAGTTGGCCTTCTTCAGTATAGCGCGTGAGTGCGGGTTAAATCTAAGCACCTCGTTAAAGTTGATACCTAAATACTTTGCGTTCAGTTGGGCAGTCAGTCTGGTTCCATCGGGTAGCGATAGTGATGTTGCTCTGCACCTTCCAGCAGTACGGCAGCCTCTATAAACTCCAGGCCTTCTGAAGCAGACGAGTTCAGATTTGGTTGAGTTGACCCGTATACGGTATACCCCACTTACTATAATAGGCATATAGTCTGTGGATGTGAGTTTTCACTCTCTGTGCAGCTATGGATGGCGAAAAAGATGTGCAGTACGTCAATGAGTCGTCAGCGTAAAGCAAGTTTTCGCAGTCCCTTGGGGTAGGTTGGTCCGACGTCATTATGTTGAAGAGGAATGGCCCTAGCTTCGATCCTTGAGCAACTCCTGCTGTGATACTTTTGGTGGCTGATTTTGCGCTTCCGACTTGAACGAAGAAGTTCTTGTGGGAGAGAAAGGAAAAAAATTATTTTTATTAGCGGAGCTGGAAAATTTAGTAGGTGGAGTTTATGAATGAGAGCATCAATCCATACGCTGTCGAATGCTTTTTCGACATCCAAAAAGCAAGTTATGTTTACTATTTGCATGACATTTTGCTGCAAACATCCCCAAAACAAATATGTTCAAGTAGTGAATCGCGTGCGCGATTTTATCGCATGATTCACTATTTGAACATATTTGTTTTGGGGATTTAAGCTTTGTAGATTTTCTATTTGGGGATTTCAGAGCAGGGGTTTTTAATTTGGGGATTTTGCGTTTGGGGATTTACGTTTGGGGCTTTTGGTTTGGGGCAAACGTCACCAACCCTCACGAAATATCCGTGTACACGTTTGCCCTGTTTTAACATGAAATTAGTCCACTGATCAGGAAAACGACAGCAAGTTTAAGATTATTGGCTTTTACCCTAGAAGGTTTGCTTTTTTTTTTTGTTATAAGTTTGTGAAATAGCTGTTGTTAGTCAAGGCTAATTTGTGTATGAAAACTGAAGCATCAAAAAGGCAGCCAGGACTCCGAGTCAAACAATACTATCTAGTTCTAAGTTCATATTGCCATAATTCGTTTACGCAATTACCTTAGCTCCTTAAGTCTTACAATTTTTCGTTAAATAAAACTTTAAATCCGTTTTCTCGCAATGACGTTCCTGGACGGCTTGTTGATAAAATCTCCGAAACAACATGCTCTTTATGAATATAGATATATGTAGCCCATATCATATGAATTTTGAGTGTAACTACATACACATTTCATATTCATACTCATTTATTTTATTTATATTTGTCAAAAAAAAAACGTGAATAGCCTTTTTTTGCCCGTCTAAAGAGGGCAGAGCTCGTAACCGTCTGCATCGTTTTGAGTTCTATCAGGAATTCTTCAAGGCTCAATATTAGGTATGTCCACTGTTGCTCTTTATTTTAATAAATGCCTCTTCGGACAAACTTGTCGTTTTCCACTATTGGTAGGAAGCGATGAAGAAATGCCTACATTGTGGGTACCGTTCGCTACATCAAGTAGATTGATGGTTCTCTGACTTCTCTTTTTTAAACTTTCTTAGTTCATAATATTAGTTCTAGGTTGAAATATATACATTGTATCTTTAGGCCGAAAGGCATTAAAAAGTAAGTTATTGAGTAATTTAGAGTACCCGCCTAGGGTCAGTAAGTTAATTAAGTTATTATGTAAGCTGGTTTAAACATTTTTGTTAGCAAGTAAGAAGTTATAAGTGAGAAACAATAAAAAATTAATTTAAAACTGAAAAAAAACTGATGGTTCTCTGACCTTTATTTGTTTTGGTTTTCATTATCAATGAGCTATGTAAGCTGATTGCAGCATTAAATTTTGATTGAATGCTTTGCTGACCTTAACCCTAGAAAGATAATCTTATTTTTTATGGCGTAAAAGATAAACATACGTCTCAGAGACGTTTGTAACATTTTTAAGGTATTAAATGAAACCCATGACTTTTTTCTTTAATGTTAATGTTTCTCTTTATTTATGTACTTCATATTAAAAGAAAGTAAGCATCATTTCAAAAAAATTAATATGTATTCAAACAATAGAAAAAACATAAACACTAATATAAATAAAAAATAAATTTTTAAAGGAACACAAAGGCGGACTTTCATACTTAAAGATTGCCTTATAACCATTTTTTGATTGAAAATGAGTCTACTAATAAGTCTTAGTAGCTTTGAATCGCATACGATTACATTAAGTGCAAAAATGAAAAACGTAATTTTTTGTACGCCGCAAACGACATTTTTGCATACAAAAATATCTCACAAAAGTAACATAAAAGATAATCATACGTCTCATAGACGTATGACATAGCTATAACTTGTAACATTATGTTCTTACCGTCGCGCCACGGCCGTTATAGGCGAGCTCCGTCCACCGGCTGTCCATATTAAAGCAGTCAACCCGATGCGGCTTAGAGTTAAAAGAATATTGCATTTTTTTTTGCGTGCGATACGTCTGTGAGACGTAGACTATCATTCTAGGGTTAAAAACATTGTGATGAAACAACTATTGTATCGTTTTATTCTCTGCTCACTCTCAAATAGCAGCTTCTTGAAAAAGGAATTGTAGTTTCAAAATTCGTTTTTCGAGGAGTAAGAGTAATGCTCCTGGTTGCCAATTATCAACCGTAACCTTAGGCGCGATGTCCCAATGCAAAGGGATAGAAATTACTTAGGGCCCAGCCGCCCAGCATTGAACTTATACTTAAACAAATTCAAACTTAGCTCTTTACAAAATATATGTCGTTACCTTGCCAACTTTATTTTCTAATTCGTATATGTTTTTCCTGTAGTTGCTTCTGCAAATTTGTATTTACTTTCAATACTTAATCACTAGATGACAATTCAATATCAGGTAAAAACTCATGGTATAATAGTCACATATAGGTCGCTTTTTCAGAAGTATATTTATTTATATATTTATACAAACAATTTTTTTTTTATATAAAACGTATAGTGAATTTTTAACTGCCTTTCGATTGAAACATTTAATGTGAAAGTAGTGAAAAACTAGAATTGAAATAGTCCTCTATTTTCCCACCAGGGAAGAAACTGTTTCATTGCTCTAACAAATCTCGGATTTGTCAAAATCTGTTCTTGAACTTTTTCTGATGCCATCAAGTCATCCATGTTTGTACTTTCATTGGGCTCACTTAAAATCAGAGGTAGTATTGTAGTAGCGGTGTATAATCCTAAAACAGAAAAAAATAGAGTGAACCAATATTGATACTTTTACACACAAAATAAACTTCTTCAATTACCCCACAGTGAGTACTTTATCATATGAATTTGGATATCCTTTAAGTTTGGGATAGCTTTTGTGTACTTTAAGAGTCTGAGACATTCTGCTAAGTGATCGTAATAGATCTTGATAAGTCTGTCAAATTCTCGAACACACAAATCGTAGTGAGCTGATGCAGTCAAAATCATGTATAGGTCTTCAGCTGGTGTTCCCCACTGCGTGAGCTGGTAGTCCACTAAGTAAGTTTCAGTCACCTCACCTTCGGTATTATGCTGAAACATAATGTTGTTGGACCAACTATCTCCGTGGTTAAGAACATTGAATTCTGTTGGATCGGCCACTGTAGCATTTAAGATCCAGTCAAAGAGCTTATCTCCATCTGGCTGATGATGATCAGTTCAAAACGTAAAAGAAATCAAATCTTACTTCATAAAGAATATGTAAAAGTCTTACCCAAAGGGCAGTAAATCTCTCACAGTCCCCCCATTTTCGAAACACTGATCTGAACGTCTTATCCATTCCAGCTCCAAATAGCATAAATGCATTTCTGTGCTTCTCAGCATTGAAACTATTGGCCGCGACATCCGAGAACGGTCCTAACCGCTCAGTATAAACTGCAGATGCTGCGTGAAATTCGGCAATTTTGTGTAACGCCTTTGTTAGGTGATGCAAATCTAGTCCCTCCAAACGGTCAACATTTGAGAAGTTTCTTGGTTTTAAGTCTTCCATGATAATTGTTATGTTTTCTGGAGTATCCTTGACAAGTTTGCAGCTTGGGCCGAATCTAACTGGGTTACCAGCTTCGGCATACATTTGTTCAAAAGCTGGCAAAATGGTTTCGTAAAGTTCTTTCTCTTTGGGAAAAGAATTTAAAGAATCAATGATATCTCGAAATTCTTGACCATCAATTGCTGTTTTGACAATATAAGAAACCATCACAGAGGTTCCATCTTTAACGAAAAAGCGAAGGTTATATTACACTTGAATCATGGGTCTTTAGATTTAACTTGCCTGATAACAGAACATCGATGTGAACTCGCAGCATGGTGGATCCATAGCCTTCACCAGGACCATTTGCTGCAACAGGACAGAACTTCGTGATTTCTAAGAATTCAGGAATGTCTTTTTTTAAAATGCCAACAAAAAGGGTTTCCTGTATCCATCCAGGTATGCTTAGGCAGTTGCCTGGATCTGTTCCTTCGTCGGAGTCATTGGGCGCCATTGCAAAATGTCTGAAATAAAGAATTATCAATTTTTTTTTTTGTATTTTTTAATAAAATAGTTTTTGAAAACAATTACTTATTATGTTATGCATTAAATGATCTCCAAAGTGAGGTACTTGTCCTACGGACATGCAAGCATTTGTATTCTGATGCTCATGAGTTAGATACCATGAATTTTCTAAAAATCAGTGTTATAGATAGATAGTTTTATTTCGTTATAAATTACATTTGAGTATTGTTATCACACATTATATAAAACAGAGATTTGATAATATCATATTTATCTTGCTTCTGAAACAGTATTTTTGACTAAGAGAAAAACAAAAGACGATGAGAGTAATGATTTGAGTTTAGAAGGAAAACACGAACAAAAACCTTCAAATAAAGAATATTGCACAGAGGGTGTTGACTTGATAACTCAAGGAATGACAATTTTTTTTTTACAAAAACAAATGAAATATTTAATAAATAAATAAATATTAAGCAGGAGTGAGCAGTAAAAAAAAAAATGAAGCATGACAATAAATTCACAAAAAGTAACAGAACTTATTACAAGAATTAGTTATCCAGCAAATAAATAAATAAGTAATAAGGAAAAATAGGTAAAGATAAATACGCAAATAAATAAATAAATAAATAAATAAGTAAGTAAATAAATAAATAAATAAATAAATAAATAATTAAATAAATAAACAAATTAATAAAGAAATGAATAAATAAGAAATAAATAAATAGTCTAAAAGATAAATGCAGTAAATAATTATAATGATAAAATAATTAACTAATAAATAATTTAACAAATGAGTAAACAAATGAAATAAATAAGCAAACGAATAAATTTACGAAATGATAAACAGTGTATAAATAAATTAAGAATTGAAAACAACAAATTAGAACGTAAATAATTAAGTTAGTATATAATTGATCAGGAATCTAACCTCACTTCGTTTACCAGAGGATTATCGGCAAACGTACAGCGTTCTATAAAGCGTCTATTCAGCTTTTCAATTCTATCCGAAATCAATTCGACATTCGCTTTTTGATGCGCATCTAAGGTAGAGTGATGCCAAGGTAAACTTAACATCATCTTAAGAACTTTGTTTTGTGACACCTGTAATTTTTTTAGGTGACACATTGCACATTTTCCCCATACTTGGCATCCATAGAGGAGAATAGCCTGGAAAATCACTTTTAGTATTATAATTTTATTATTTTTTGAAAGAGAAGATTTCCGATTTATAAGGGGGTATAATATCCTGATCGCAATAGAGACTTTTTTCAGTGTATTTGAAGTGTGTTCACTAAAGGTTAGTTTTTTGTCTAGGGTGATTCCTAAGTATTTTACAGAGGGCTCCCAGTTAATATAACAACCGTTCACTTCTAACTGACTACTTGGGAGGAAGCAAGATTTTCTTTTTCGAGTAAAAAAGATGGCTTGAATTTTTTCATGGTTCAGTTTAATTTTCCATTTAGTGTAATAGGAATTTAATATTTTTATCGCATTTTGTAGATTTCTCTCAATGTCGAGAGCAAATTCATGTGATGAAAATATTGCAGTGTCATCAGCAAATATTGCTAAGTCACAATTTGGTATAATAGGAAGATCTGAAGTAAACAAGTTATATAGGACAGGACCAAGGACCGAGCCTTGGGGAACACCTGCACAAAAATTGACAACATTTGACACACTATCATTAACATGCACTTTGAAAGAGCGACCAGACAAAAAACTGTAGATAATTTTACATAGATGAGCAGGAAAATTAAAGTTTTTCATTTTGTGAATAAGACCTTCGTGCCAAACCGTGTCGAAAGCTTTTTCAATGTCTAGTAGAATCATTCCTGTAGATTTTCCCATCGTACGGTTTGATTTGATGTGGTTACATATTCTCAGAACTTGGTGGGACGTGCTATGATACTGTCTAAAGCCAAACTGTTCATTGGGATATATATTCGATTCTGAGATAATGTTAGAAATTTTTTTCTTTAAAACCTTTTCATATATTTTTCCTAAACTACTCAATAAACTTATGGGTCTGTAGCTATTGACATTTTCGGGAGGTTTGCCGGCTTTAGCGATCGGAATGACTTTGGCATCCTTCCATGCATCGGGGAACAACTCTAATTTAATGCAGGCGTTGATTACAAAAGTTAGAAACAATAAAGCTTTTTTCGGCAATTCTTTAAGAAATTGATTTCGGATTGTGTCAAGCCCTGCTGCTTTTCGTAACTTGAGCTCACTGATTATGAATTCTATGTCCTCTACAGTAACATAATCAGAAGCGGAGAGTTCATAATTGTACTCTATCACACTACTAACTGTGTTGTGTACTAATATATTTGTGTCTCTATCTCCGAGATTTGAAGATAGCTGATGGTTTTTTTCAAAATAAGAAGCAAAAGCATTTGCTTTTTCTAGATCAGTAAAAAAGTAATTACTCTCGTCTTTCAGAAATGGCAGGTGTCTATTTTTATTTTTCAAAACTTTAGAGATGTTCCAGAAGGGTTTTGAGTTTTTCTCGAGAGATTCTAGCTTCTTATTCCATTCCATATTTCGATGCAAAAATATACTTTTTGAAATTATTTTGTTTAGGAAGGAAACTTGATCCTTAAAAAATGTTTGGCGGTATTTTTGCCAATGTCTCCTATATGAGTTTCTTACTTTGATGAGGTGCAAAATATTCGACGGAAGTTTGACAGTATGAACATCTTTAGTTATCTTTGGGACACTTTTTTCAACAGCCTCTAGTATACTTTTTGTAAAGGTATCTATAGAAGCATCAACATGTTCCTTGCACAATACATTATTTAGGTTAGTTGAAGAACTCTGCAATTTGGCGTTTAACTCAAACCGAAAAGTATTCCAATTGGCTTTTTTGAAGTCGAGAATATACTCAGTCTTTTCGGTCCCTGACAGAAGTAATTGACATGATACCGGGTTATGATCGGAACTAAGTTTATTTAGCGATAGGGGTTGAGTTACAAGAGAAGGCACGTTAGTAACATAGAAATCTAGTACAGAAGGACGACCACTCAAACTGTAGTAGGTCGGACTAGGTGGATAGAGGTGACTAACTGGAATCAGTGTTATTGTCAAAAGAATATTGAGGTTCAACACATTTTTACTCAAGGGTTCAATATAAATCATTTGTTATTCGTATAAAAAAATTCACAACATTGACGGCAACGACTTCATATGAAATTACCTCACTTGTTGGTTCTCTAATGTTTACGGACTATACCTATACTCTGATCTTTTAATCGAACACTGGTTAAATTAATCTTCACGATGTGCACGTCGTATGGCAAAAATCTTTTTGATATGAATAATTTTCAGCAGATAAGGAAAGAGTCCATGTGCCATGATGATAATAATTGTAAAATAAGCTGACCGCGTCAGTCAATTGAACAATGAGATAAGCAAGTAGAATAGAGAAAAAGCATTACTTACTTAAACGAACTATTATTTCAATATAAAGGGTGGAAACATACTCATACTGGAACAAGAAGAAGCCGATAATTTAAGAACATACTTAGCGATAATACAGCCAATGATGTAGTCATTTAAACCAAACACCAGAAAATAGAAACATTTTTGTATTGAACCAGGGAGCGGGTAACCATTGACCAATTGCCCTTCCATTGTTTTCCCAAGTGAAATACTTATGCTAAAGCTCTTCCCAAATCAAAGTTGCCTGGGAGCTGCGATTGTGATCTCATTACCATCGAAATTTGAGAGGACTTGAGATTTAATTTCGTCTTGATCCCGGCATAAATAAAACATAGGTTAGGTAGGTACTTTAGAACCTTAGAGTATAGAGTGAACTCTGACGTTCACAGAATTTTGAAATGAAAATCTCCTAGATTTTTAGTAAATTTCCTTATTGACTTGACTGCAGGCGAAGTGCATATATCGACACAATATTTCTAGGCTTTTCTTGTTTAAAAACGAAGATTCCCCGATGTAACTCCGTAATTTTATAAAAATTGACTTAAAACCTAAAAAATTAATATTCAAAAGGAACGGCAACATTTAAAGTTACAAATTAAACCTTTTACAAAAGCCAAAACTCTGCACTTTATAATAAATTTTAAATAAAGTTGTTTCCATTTATGGTTTTTGAAATAATTGACTTCAAAGTTAAAATTTACGAAAAAAGTAAAAAAATCGCTTTGAGTACTATTTTTCTCATGATTATAAATACAAATAAAGAAATAATTGATGTACATAGTTAGCTGATCTAAATATTTTTTTATTAAACACTGAAAACTACTTCTTTTTATGTCTTCTAGTTTTTGAGATGATTGAAAAATAGTAAAACTATATTTCTTCTTTAAACCAAAAGTTTCTTAAATTTTAAAAGAAACTTTTCATATAATAAAAATTTTTTTTATATTTTAGGTAAATTTTAATAAAATTGTCCCCTACCGCCTTAACGTCGGGGGGAGATAGACCCCCTCTTATAGTAAACCCCTCTACCAAAAACCCCTCTACCAAAAACCGTTATTATGTCTTGGCGCCAAAGTTATCACACTCGTGCCCGCAACTGCCTATACAAGAATAAGCATACCACTAAAAATTTCATCACAAAAGTCATAATCAAATGTTCCTGTGGACATCTCTAATCAATAAATGTAAATAAAAGATACACTCAGCTAGCCTACATTCACCTACTTAACAAAGACACCCCACCCACACGCACTCTTTGCCAACTACGCAGTTAATTCCCAAAAATATTGCCGCAAAAAATACTGGATAAATAATCTTTTTTGGAAGCCAACTGAAAGTAATGGACCCCTCAAGCAACCAACAATTGAAAAACTAGTCAATGAATAATTTTTGGCTGATCTAAAAGATACATATTGAGTCAGTGACCTGGTAATATAATGTTTATATACTTCTTTTTTGTCATTTTGCACCATACATGATGACGTATCATTGAGAGAATGTTTTTTTGGCTACATAAACATATACGAGTATGTTGAAAAAACTAAATATCCCACCTCTTTGAGCTTTTTCCTGTTGTTTGTGTCAGGCTTTAAATTCTTTATGTTAGTAATAAGACTCATTTAATTTTTGTGTGTTTACATATGTATATTATATACTCGTCAGTAATCTACTATTTGTTAAAATTAATTCACACGACTTTATTTCTACACGGCCAAAACAGAGAACACACTGACTGGACTCTGATATTGCTCCCTCTACACTACTCTACTCTCTACCTAGTTTAGTTTTACTTTACCGATTCTTTTATTCTCTCTTAGTCTACACTCACCAGTCACCCACCGCCACCGCCGCCGCCTCCCAATCTAAATGGAACTTTTGGAACATGCACGCTTGGTTTATTTTGAAACTAACTCATAATCAGGCTTGTCAGATGTGTGATTTGTTGCCAAATTGATAATTTTTAGTTTCGTTTGGCGACACGAAAATAGGCTTGGCAATTTAAATCGTAAATGACGATATTTTTTGAGTTTGGCGATTTTTATTCAATGAAAGATTAGTAAATTTTCAACAATTAAAAACACTGTTTATTTGTTTCCTCAAATGCACATTTCGGAAGCAATGATTCCATTGTCAGTGAGATTTATAAATAAAATTAAATTATTATTTGTCAAAAAAATAATAAAATAATATAATGTTTCTTACCAAAATTACAATTGAGTTGAGTTGAATCTATTAAAATTTTTTTTTGAATATTGAATCCACATAATTGAGGGATGCCAAACCATAACATTTCAAGTGCCAGAAAGTGACATTTTCAGGACACACAAAAAACAAGTAAACGCCGCGCCGGCACATA
Organism: Melanostoma scalare; assembly: GCA_949752695.1. Lineage (NCBI taxonomy): Eukaryota > Metazoa > Arthropoda > Insecta > Diptera > Syrphidae > Melanostoma > Melanostoma scalare. Next base: position 182,096,384 of record OX456986.1, on the reverse strand, counting down.
CAACATTTTACTGCAATATGTACAATAACGTATTTCAGTTCGTGTGGCACTTAAAACGTTATTGTTTGGCACCCCTCAATTGTTGTTAAGTTTGAAACTTTTATGGTTTTTTTTTTTTATAAAAATAATGGAAAAAATACAAGATCCCTGATTTTATTTGACCTTTATGATTTTCAAATATTTGGTGGTGGTGAAACTTTTTTAATTTGGAAATTTTTCTTTTGGCGGCTCCGATTTTCAAGCCCTGACAACCCTGCCCACAATCACAACTCACAACGTCACAACACCCAGTGCGGCAGATATCTCTCCAGTTGGTGGATTTGAACCTTTCGAAAACAAGCTATGTACATATGAATACATGTGGTAGTATATACATATATACTTATTTTATTTCAGTTCTGTCGTAATTCAAATATCAAATTAAAAAGAAGCTTCATTGATTCCGAGGATCAAAGAAAATAGTTTTTTAAGAGGCATAAGAAAAATTAAGAATTATAGGGGTAAATGATTGCTTTTCTTATTTATTTTGTTTATTAAATTATTTTAGCTATTAAATAGGTATACTAAACAGAATTCCAATGATTCAATGTTCGGAATTTGATCAATAGCTGTTGATTACATACTGTTTAGACTTTCGAGAACGAAGAGTTACAGTAGAAATTGCATATCAATCACCAGTTATTGTGCTTTAATACTTTGGTTCATTCTACTTTTTTTTTGAAACAAAAATCATTAGTATTCAAAGTATTTATAACAGTTATCTTTTGAATAAAATCTTCAATTTATTAATTTTTAAAAAAAGTCCTCATGAAAAACTAAAATTGGAAAAGTCCTCTATTCTCCCACCAAGGAAGAAACTGTTTCATTACTCTAACAAATCTCGGATTCGTCAAAACTTGCTCTTGAATTTTTTCTGATGCCATCAAGTCATCCATCTTTGCACTATCACTGGAATCACTTAAAATCATTGGTAGAATTGAGGTCGCGGCAAACAATCCTTCAACAGAAAAAAACAATCAGGTTAGACCACTTTCGATACTGTTGCAAGTAATAAGGTTCTTCACTTACCCCACACCGAATATTTTATCAATTGAATGTGAATGTCCTTTAAGTTTGGTATAGCTTTTGTATACTTTAAAAGACTGAGGCAATCTGCTAAATGATCGTAATAGATCTTGACTAGTCTGTCAAATTCTCTGACACACAAATCGTAATGGCCTGATGCAGTCAAAATTATAATGAAGTCTTGAGCTGGCGAACCCCATTGCGTGAGTTGATAGTCAACTAAGTAGGTGTCAGTCACCTCACCTTCAGTGTTATGCTGAAACATAATGTTGTTCGACCAACAGTCTCCATGGTTAAGAACATTGAATTCTGTTGGATCGGCCTCTGTAGCTTTCAAGATCCAGTCAAAGATTTTATCCCCATCTGGCTGATGATGAGCAGTTCACAATGTAAAAAAAAACTTGAAGGTTACCCAAAGAAGAGAATACTTGAAAATCTAACCCAAATTTTAACATATTTCTCGCAATCTCCCCATTTCGGGAATACATCAATGAACGTTTTATACATTCCAGATCCAAATAGCTTAAATGCTTCTCTGTGCTTTTCAGCATTGTAACTATTGGTTGAGACATCGGAAAGTGGACCAAATCGTTCGTGATACACGGCTGATGCAGCATGAAATTCGGCTAATTTGTGTAACGCCTTTGTAAGGTGCTGCAAATCTAGTCCCTCCAAACGATTAACATTTGAGAAGTTTCTTACTTTTAAGTCTTCCATGATAATTGTTATGTGTTCTGGAGTATCTTTGATGAATTTACAGCTTGGGCCAAATCTAACTGATTTACCAGCTTCGGCATACATTTGTTCAAAAGCTGGCAAAATATTTTCGTAAATATCTTTCTCTTTGGGAAAAGAATTTAGAGAGTCAACGAGATCTCGATATTCTTTACTTTCAATTGCTGTTTTAACAATATATGAAACACTAGCAGTGTTTCCATCTATAACGAAAAGCAAGAATTGTATTAAATTTCAAAAATTTATCTTCAATTTTAACTTGCCTTTTAACAGAACATCAATGTGAACTCGCAGCATAGTAGATGCGTAGCCCTCCCCAGGAGGATTTGCTTCAACAGGGCAGTATTTTGTGATTTCTGAGAACTGCGGTATGTCTTTTTTTAAAATGTCAATAAAAAGGTTTTCTTGTACCCATTCGGGTATGTTTAAGCTGGTGGAGTTATCGTTAGGCGCCATTGGAATAGAACTGTAACAAAGAGTTTTTGATTTTGATTTTTATTAAAAAACATTTGAATTCTTTTGAATTTCCTCATTTCTATAGCTGCAGCCATAACCATCATGTCTTCCTCAAAAATCAATTTCCAAAATTCCCATAATTGAATAAATATGTATTTACAGACAGCAATGTTTCAACTTTTAATCCGTTTAATACGATATCGAATTTGGGATTTACGGATACATACGGAGGTAAGTAGACGGAAACGGAAGTTCACAGATGCTTTAGACAATGAATATGGACTTTTAAAAAAAAAAACACCTTTCCTAGGAAACCATTTGCTTACCAAGACAAGATGTTTTAGTAAAGCTAAGTGTCTAAGTCAGAGTTAATCGGTGTTTATTGGTGGTGCAATGTATTTTATGACACATAAATCGCTTTCAATAAGAAATTATCTCACTATACTCTGTCCAACAAAGATTGTCAGTACAGGGAAGATAGGACGTTGGCATCTCACTTTGGCTGCAACATATTGCATAAGTCTATCACACGTGAAAGCTCTTTCAGCGTTCCCATAGCATGTATAAAAAATCATACTAAATCGCTTCAAAATGAGAGAGAAAAGTACCAGCGCTACCACTTTTGCTTTTTAATTTCACAATTACGATTTAAACAAAAATTTGATCATCTTTTTCCACACCACCATGAGGTAAGATAATAGGTGCGTTTTTTTTTAAAAGGTATCCCCAACCCGAATAACGAATCCTTCCTGAAAGACAGTTGTAATCAGTGGCGACACACGTGCATGAAAATAATATTGTCGTTCAATATATTTTTCATTTCCAACGTCCCACATCATTTTTCATAACGGATTTAAATGGCTTTTCTGTACAACCAAAGTGAGAAATATCATTATATAGTTGCATTATAACGTATTTGCACACAAAAGAAAAAAGTAAAACAACATACACTGATGGCAGTACTTACATATTAAATTTATCTCAAAAGCTTCAGAAAAGCATTATTTTTCAAAGTTCTTTAACAAACTCTGAAGGAAGAGTTGTATTATTTCGGTCAAATTTGGTCACGGCAACGCCGTCTGAATGTACGCATTCTCATTGCACTCAGCAAATAAACGAGGGTTGAATTGAATAGCAAACACAACACACAAGTCAAAGTCATTCTGCCATCGACTGTGTGGCAGACAAGTTGTATGGGGGACTATCGCAAAATTTTTATTAAAACTACATGAAAAACTCATAGGTAGGTCAGTGGGTTGTTTTTATTTCAGTGGGCGCTACGTACATTATTACTTGTGTGGTGTCCTGAGAGCGTTGACAGGCACCACAGTTTCGAAAAAAGCTCTCCCATAAGGCCTGTACTGACAATCTTTGTTGGACAGAGTATAGATGTTTCTCGTTGCAAAAAGTACTTACTCTGATCCCTCAAACGAACATTGATTAAATAATTTTGATCTACATGTTCGGAGGTAAGAATTTCTCTTCTTAGATAAGCATACTTTTCTAGAGATAAAGAATGTTTTTGCGCTAGAATACTATACAAATACAAATAATAACTTAAAGATTTGATGTGTACCTGATATTTTATCAATAAAATGAAATTAAATAAAAGTGTTTTAGCTATAAAAGCACGTCATTTGTAAAACACAGGGTGTCGTTTGATTAATTGATAGCAGAAGCTAATTTAAAAGAGTAGGTACAAAGTTTCCAACCACTTATCGCTTAAGCGGGAAGTATTCAAGCACAAGATTTAAATAAATGAGTAAACTGTCGAAAAGATTGCTCTTTAGACATGTTGCTAATGTAAATATTATGATCAGTTTAAAAACATCTTCATCATCAAGTGAAGATAATGACTCTTGAAAATATATCTGCAGTGATACGCAGCTACTTGCAACAGAACGTTGAAAAGCTGTTCCCCACACCAATCGCCGGGTAGTTAATTGGCTCACCGTCACCATAGAGGCATATACACATTTTGTTTGCGGTTCTTTGCTAGGGCTCTTTTTCGGCTATGACAAATTTAAAAACATCAATATCTCACCTGCTTTTTTTTTTCAATAGTTTTTAATGAACTGTAAAGTTTTTTTCCTTTTCGAGATGTTCCCTTCTTATTTATTAAACTCAATGGTGTATTTCGTTTTATGAATGTACATAGCAGCAATCTTTTCTTTATAAAATCATAATCTATTAACTCACACAACTTTATGCTTACACGGTCAGCAAAAGACTGGCAGGTGGCAGCTGGCACTGGAGACTTTCACTCTGACGTCTGACGGTCTGGTGTCTGGTCTGGTCTGCGTCTGACTTGAGTTCTTGACAACTAACTTTTAGCTTGCCTTCTCTGCTTGTTGTTATTTCTCTACTCTACAGTCTACACTACACTCTACAGCACAGAGTATTCTCTTTTCTGTGGTCTACAGTCTACACTCATTAACGTTCCATCTTCCTTGTAGCTTGTACGTTGTACATACACAGGGCTTTTTTTAACTGCCACATGAGAGATAAGACACAGCATAAGTAAGAAAAGTATAAATTACTTCGTAAAGTATGAATTTCTTTCTTGTATACAAAAATATTTAAAACAGTGAAAGCTATTGCGAACACAAATAAGCTGAAGCTTCTTCTTAGTACCAGGTCTTCTTAGCGTAGTTATTCAGCGCCGCTGCTTGTTTCAAGCTTGCTTTTCAAACTGGAAGCTGGATGGCTTAGAACCATTTGAAAACGATGTTGAAATCATTATTATGTATTGTGTATGTTTAATTTTCTTATGACAAACTGTAAAAAAGTGGCAATTGATGAAATGTACCAAAATAGGTACTACAGTCAAAATCTAATTTATTTAAAATCATAACGTCGGCGTCGGTCGTGAACTTAATACATTACATACACTGTATGTCCTGACAAAGTACATACAGTGAATCACAAAAGTAAGTTAGCAGTCGTTGTTGTCCAATAATGCTAAAATGGAATTCAGTTCCGTTAAAAATATGAGAAAAAATGTATTCCAAACAACGTTATTATGTAACACACGACAAGCTAAATTTATCGTTTATCATTTGATTTATCTGGAGAACATCGCTTTCTGTTTTGCAAATCTAGAAAACACGATTTGCAAAACAGAAAGTAAGTAAGAAAGTAAGTAAGTAAGTCACAAAAGTAAGTAAGCACTAGCAATATTTGAAGGCTTATTATTTATTGGTGCAGTTAGCTATTTTTTTTGTGTTTTGAGTCTCTTATTTCCGTTTTAAATTTTTTTTTTTCAGCTTACGATAGTTGATTGATTAATTAAAAGAAATGGCACCAACAAGTAATGAACTAAGTTTTGATTTGACACTATGTATTTGGAAAACAAATCGGAACGCGAGATTAGTAAAATTATGAACAAAAGTCCATCTACCATGCCCAAAATAATAACCAAACATAATATCACTGGAAGTTTGAAAAATAAGCTTCGCTCTGGACGGCCCGGAAATTTACTCAACACGAATGCCGTATTATTGTAAGAAAAGTAATTAGAAACCCGAAAATAAGTGCGCCAAAGGTAGCAACAGAAATATATGCTATTCGTCGAGTCCTCGAACATATTTTTGGAATATTGTAGTTTTTCCGTCTCTGAGGGAGATGTCAAATCAGTTTAACATTCACCTTTCATGGGTGCCAGGGCACAGGGACATACCAGGCAACTGTATGGCAGACGAACTAGCCAAAAAGGGCACGACCACTTCCCTACGCTCAGAATGGAACAACATAGGTGTACCTATCGCTACATGTAAACTCCTACTTAGACAAGACGCTTCAAGGATAACAAACACTAGATGGACTGAGAGTAACAACTGCCTTGCAACCAAAAAAGTTTGGCCGTGTGTTGACTCAAAACGCTCGAAGAGTTAGTTTGTTGGCCCTGAACCGTCTGTATCTAGGTTCTACCATAGGTGTTCTTACGGGACACTGTCTAATAGGGAGACACGCCAAAAGACTTGGCGTGTTTTCCAATGATTTCTGCAGAAGCATGGACGAGGAGGAGGAAGAAACCGTTCAACACCTTCTTTGCTCATGCCCTGCACTACTTCATAGGAGGAAAACTCATCTCGGTGAATTCTTCTTCGATGATACTAGCGACCTAGCTTACATAGACCCTAAAAGTCTTTCGAAATACATTAAAAGTTCCACGTGGTTCGACTAGCAGGTGATTAACCGGCTAGTCCCGTAATGGAAGATTAATAAGTGATCAACTCGTTAATCTTACATCGGGTTTCTGAGATCAGTAGGTGATTAACTTGCTGATCTCTGTGGTATCACAATGGGCCCTTGCGGCCTAAGTGTGTCAGGCAATGTACTCATTGACTGACAGCCACTTCCACCTAACCTAACCTAGTTTTTCCGTGAAAAGTTTTGGAGAAAAAAAAAGCACAGCTTAATCAAACGAATATGTCAGGAACCGTAGAGCAGGGAGGTGGCAACATCATGGTGTGGGGTGGTTGTATGGCATCATATGGCGTCGGTAGTTTAGTGTTCATAGATTATCTATTTGAAGAGTTGGTTCAACTATTTAAATATTTTATAGAAGAACCTTCATGAAAGCGCCAGGAAATCGGATATGGGTAATTCATTTGTCTACCAGCAAGACAATGATCCTTAACGTACTGCAACTGTTGTCAAAAAAGAAAGAGTGGTTGCTTTATAAAGTTCGAAAACATCTTAAATCACTACCTCAGTCTATCGATTTACATGCCATAGAGCATTTATGAGAGCATCTCTACCGTCAAGCTGGAAAACACGAGATTTCGACGAAATATGATCTTAAGAGCGTTCTTCAGGAGGAATGTTCTAAAATTGGTCAGCACATCACTCAAAATTTGGTACACTCAATGCTTTCACTTATGAAGGCTGTTATAAATCCAAATGGTATCCTACAAAGTAGGTACTAAACGGATGTAAACGTTGTTACATTGTTCTTGAACAAAATTTTTTTATGTAGCTGCTTACTTACTTTTGTAATATGAATTTGTTATTTTTTTTTAGTTTGAGCGCCATATTTCTTAGTCTTAGTAATTTTTTTATTTCGAATGTTATTTTTTGGTTCGAAATACGTAAATGAAATACAAAAAAAAATGCCTTTTCTTATTTTTTCATTATGAAATTAGGCTTTTGATTAAATATAAATAGATACGACATTCAACATGGAAGATTTTGTGTGCAAGAAACATTTTTTTGACTTTTTGAAGTTTTGTGTAAACAGCGCTTTGACCCGAGCAACGCTAAGTAGGGCGTAGGAAATAATTGTAGCAATATCAAAGGATGCCTAGGTCAAAGTCATCAAATCATTCTGTTGTTGCGGTACAAAGATGTACTTTTATAGACCAACTTCCTTAAAGCATCCTTTGTTTAAAAAAAATCTCTTTTAGTTTTCTTTTGATTAATATATATTTCAAATATTAAATAAAAAAAAAACTAAAACTGGAAAAGCCCTCTGTTCTCCCACCAAGGAAGAAACTGTTTCATTGCTCTAACAAATCTCGGATTAGTCAAAATTTGTTCTTGAATTTTTTCTGATGCCATCAAGTCTTCCATCTTCGCACTATCACTGGACTCACTTAAAATCATTGGTAGAATTGAGGTCGCGGCAAACAATCCTTCAACAGAAAAAAACAATCAGGTTAGACCACTTTCGATACTGTTGCAAGTAATAAGGTTCTTCACTTACCCCACACCGAATATTTTATCAATTGAATGTGAATGTCCTTTAAGTTTGGGATAGCTTTTGTATACTTTAAAAGACTGAGGCAATCTGCTAAATGATCGTAATAGATCTTGACTAGTCTGTCAAATTCTCGAACACACAAATCATAATGGGCTGATGCAGTCAAAAACATGATTAAGTCTTGAGCTGGCGAACCCCATTGCGTGAATTGATAGTCAACTAAGTAGGTGTCAGTCACCTCACCTTCGGCGTTATGCTGAAACATAATGTTGTTCGACCAACAATCTCCATGGTTAAGAACATTGAATTCTGTTGGATCGGCCTTTGTAGCTTTTAAGATCCAGTCAAATATTTTATCCCCATCTGGCTGATGATGATCAGTTCAAAATGTACAAAAAAAATTTAAAGGTTACTCAAACAAAATAATACTTAAAAATCTAACCCAAATTTTAACATATTTCTCGCAATCACCCCATTTCGGGAATACATGAATGAACGTCTTATACATTCCAGGTCCAAAAAATTTAATAGCTTCTCTATGCTTCTCATCATTGTAACTATTGGTTGAGACTTCAGAAAGTGGACCAAATCTTTCGTGATATACGGCAGAAGCAGCATGGAATTCGGCTAATTTGTGTAACGCCTTTGTAAGGTGATGCAGATCTAGTCCCTCCAAACGATTAACGTTTGAGAAGTTTCTTACTTTTAAGTCTTCCATGATAATTGTTATGTGTTCTGGATTATCTTTGATGAATTTACAGCTTGGGCCAAATCTAACTGATTTACCAGCTTCGGCATACATTTGTTCAAAAGCTGGCAAAATGTTTTCGTAAATATCTTTCTCTTTGGGAAAACAATTAAGAGAGTCAACGAGATCTCGACATTCTTTACTTTCAATTGGTGTTTTAACAATATATGAAACACTAGCAGTGTTTCCATCTATAACGAAAAGCAAAAATTATTATTACATTTGAAAATGTATCTTCATTTTTAACTTGCCTTTTAACAGAACATCAATGTGAACTCGCAGCATAGTAGATGCGTAGCCCTCCCCAGGAGGATTTGCTTCAACAGGGCAGTATTTTGTGATTTCTGAGAACTGCGGTATGTCCTTTTTTAAAATGTCAACAAAAAGGTTTTCTTGTACCCATTCGGGTATGTTTAAGCTGGTGGAGTTATCGTTAGGCGCCATTGGAATACAACTGTAACAAAGAGTTTTGGGTTTTTTATTTTTTGTTTATGAAAACATTTGAATTCTATTGAATTTCCTTATTTCTATAGCTGCGGCCAGTCGGCCACTATCTGTATTTGAAATCAGTTTCCAAAGTTCCAAATATTAAATAAATATTTACAGACAGCACCGATCTTACTTCAATTTTAAGCCCGTTCAAACGATATTGGTTTTGGGATTTATGGGTATATACGGAAGCGGGTAAACGGAAGCGGAAGTTCGCAAATGATTTAGAAAATGAATGAGGAATTTTTTTTTTATAAAACCACCTGGGAAACCATTTGTTTACCAAGACAAGATGTGTTAGTTAAGGTAAGTGATTTAAGTTTATTGTGTAATAGGGGCCTTGAATTTTGTCTGAAGGAGTAATCGGTTTATTATTAATTTTATGACACATAATGAAAAATCCATTTCAATAAGAAGTTATCAAATTCGATGTTTCTCGTTGCAAAAAGTACTTACTCTGAACTCTGATCCCTCAAACGACCACTGATTAAATTAATTTGATCTATGTACATGTTCGGAGCTAAGAATTTTTCTCCTTAGATTAGCATACTTTTCTAGAGATAAGGAATGTTTTTGCGCTAGAACACTATACATATACAAAAAATAACTTAATGATTTGATGTGAACCTGATATTTTATCAATAAAATGAAATGGAATAAAAGTGTTAAGTTATGAAAGTAAGTTATCTGTAAAACACAGGGTGTCATTAAATTAGTCTAGAAGCTAATTTAAGAGAGTGAAAAACTTTCCTACCATTTATCGTTTAAGTAGGAAATTATGTAAATGAAAATTACGAATCATATCGCTGATGATGGTATCGTGCCGATACCGAAACAATTGTCCGAAAAACTTTTTTATAATAAAACAAATAATCAAAATTTGATTTTTTCTGGTTTTTATTTACGTGACCTAAAGGTGATAGTTGAAAATCAACGTTTTTTCATTTACATAATAACATGAGTCACGTATTATTCAAAAATAAAAATAATAATAAGTAGGAAATATTCATGCAGAAGAATTAAATAAATGAGTAAATCATGGAATAGATTGCTCTTTAGACATGCTGCTAGTGTAAATATGATCAGTTCGAATTTCAAAAACTTCTTCATCATTCAATGAAGATAAGGACTCTTAAAAAAAACACTTGCAACATAATACTGAAAAGCTGTGTCTCACCCCAATCGCCGGGTAGTTAATTGGCTCACCATAATCACAATTTGTTTGGTTTGCTCGCTCTTCTTCGGCTATGACAAAATTAAAAACATCAATATCTCACCTGCTTTTTTTATTTTTTTCAATAATTGTTAATGAACTATTAAGCTTTTTCCTGTTCGAAATTCCTTTCTGCTTATTTATAAAACTCAATGGTGTATTTTGTTTTATGAATGTACAAATGTACATAAATAGTAGCTATGTTATTGAATCACTATCTATTAACTGACACAACTTTATACTTACACGGTCACCAAAAGACTGGCACTGGAGACTTTCACTCAGTCTCTGACGGTCTGAGCTCTGAGGTCTGACATCTGATTTTATGCTTGCCTTCTCTACTTGTTGTACGGAATTTATCTTATTTCTTCATTCTCTCTAGTCTCTACTCTAGAGTCTACTACAGTCTCCACTCATGACTCACTAACGTTCCTTGTAGCTTGTACATACACAGAACACAGGGCTTTTACTTTCAATTTCAACCTGCCATACGAAACACAACACAACACAAGTATTAAGTAAAAAAAGTATAAATTACTTAATAAAGTATGAGTAGGTATATTAAATACAAAAATATTAAAACCCGTGAAAGCTATTGCGAATAAGTTAACAAATAAGTTTTAGAATCTACTTAGCTTCTCACAGCCGTATTTACAATCGCATAATAAACTCCGCACAACTTTAAAACACGCTTATTCATTGAATAAAACAAAAATCGTATTTATAATCATTTTTCGTCCGTGAATAAGGGCTGATTAGCTTTAACGCAGAAATGCGTGTTTTAAGCGTGTTTTAGCGCATAAATGTCATTTGATTTTGAGTATTGAGTTGTCATTCAGTGGTTTATTTACAACTTTGAAAATTTTAAAAATAACTAAAATGGAAATGAGCTCAAATTACATTAACTTATACATAATTTGTATGTGTTTTCAACTGAAAGAAATATGCATTGTTTTCCTTTTTTGTAAATTGATTTCTTACAAGTTTTCCAGTTGGGAAACGTTTTTGATTTTCCCTTTTTGGACAAAATAACAAGAAATTAAAGCCAAAGAATAATATATAATCTATATAAATAGAATAACGTATATGTATTGTGTGAACTACATTTCATCTTCCATAGCTAAGAAAATATAAACAAAATCAAATTTCTGTTGTCAGTTTTAACCATTGAGAAACCAAATTAGAGAGTTTCTTTATGATTTTGACATAAGGTATGAATAACTATAATGGGTGATGAAAAGGATTATAAATAAGGATTTTTATTTTTTGAATAAAGTATTAATAAGTTCTTATTCACTGCATAACTATTATGCGTTTTAAGCGTGTTATAGCGAAATCTAATAAATACGGCTGTCAGTATCTACCGGGTCTGCTTATCGTAGTTATTCAGCGCCGCTGAATGGATGGCTTTGAAGTTTGAACCATTTGAAAACGATGTTGAAGTCCTTATATGGATTTTATTTTCTTATGTCAAATTGTAATAGAGTGGCCCTTGATGAAATGTACCTACCAGAAGGTCTGTACTCTATGTTCGAAATATATTTTATTCAAAAACATTACATACATTAAAAAGTTATAGCAATAACGGTCTAGATCCTGATAACGGACATAGATGGAAGCAGGCTACTTTTAATGCTAAAAAATGACGCTGAAATATACGGTGTAAAAGTTTGTGAGGAAGATTCGTTATTTTAACTGCTAGAAGGTTTTGGAACTTTTTTCAGGCTATTGGTAAAATATTGTAATTTGCATCCAATGGAAGGCGTTGCTTGAGAGTGTGTGTATGTGCGCACAAAAAAATAATTGAGGAGTATGCCAGAAGGAGTCAGTGTGTAGACCAATAGGTTCACACATATAGTGATTGGGAGGGGCTAGAATATAAACTTTTCGAAACTGCTGGAAGGTTCTCGCATGTAGTATGCTTTCCTATAAACTGCTAGAAACTGCTGAAAGGAAGGCTGCTGGCGCAAGCAGAACCAGTTTTTATTGTAAAGTGATGGTGTAAAGATAGGATTAGTAAAATACAAAAGCGCTAATTTAAAGTTATTTAAAATCGCCTTAAAATGAGTCTTAGTGCCACACTAGCTTAAAATGTGGCTTGAATCAATTCATAGTTGATTTTAACTTCACAATTTTTTAGAGTCACTCTACATTTAAAATTAGACAACACCCATTTTAAATACTTAAAACCTTAATCTAACTCCTATGAAGTTTCTCATTTGCTTGAGATTTTAGGTGATTTATTTAAAAACAAATATTTGTTCTGAATCAAGTATCTCTAGACAAAAACCAAACTTTCATTCCACATTTTCGTTTGTAATCCAAATATTACCATTATTCACCTGTTTATTTTTATTTTGCATTTAAGGTCTGTTACTTCAATTTATTTGCCTAAACTGTAAAAATGTTTGTACTGTTCACATTCATTTTACCCAAGTCCATTTTAAATGGTGTTTATAAATCGTTTGAGCTACGCTAGGCGGGCGTATCAACTATAGTAGGAAATAACTGTAGCAATATTTGGAGATGCCTGGTCAAAATCATCAAACCATTCTGTTGTTGCGGTACAAAGATGTATAGACACTAAGATGTAAGCGCAATTCTTCAGACCGAATTGAATGAGCATCTTTTCGGAACTTTTAAATTTCTTTTGAGTAATATATGTGTTTCGCGTAGGTATTTACATTATTATAAAGTGGAAAGATTTGTTTGTATTTTTTTTTTTTTTTTCATTAAGCAGAGTTCACACTGTAAAATTAGTTGGACAGACGTCGTTTGATGGATTCTGGATGGTCGGATGTAGTTTGCGTTCAGATTTATGCTGGATTTACATGGATCTGCTACTTCAGAAGTGCAGAAAAGTAAAGCGGGACGGATGAAGATTATAAAACACAAAAGATAAAAAGAGAGACGAATACAATTATGGCTGCAGATGAAAAATTATAGGTGCAGATGAACATGTTCTAATTTAATTAGCAAATTAAATTAGAACATGGTCATCATTAATTTTTCATTAGCATCCTATAACTAATGGTGTCTTCAGACAAGTGCTCCAAAACCTTCGAGCCGATTTGAATGAGATTGGGAACAGAGATGGTCTAGACTCTAGAGCCTTGAAAGTATATTCCTTTCCTTCGGAAACGGAAACGAGAACGTAAACGATAACTTAGAGTTTGTATTTAATAGAAGACTGCAACATTACTGACCCGAATCGAATAAAATATTTGGAGCAAAGATGGTCAAGGTTCTGAGAATTGATATGGGCTATATTTCATCCCCACATTAATATGGAAAATTAACGAGAACGTAATCGGGGCAATAGAAAATACTGGCCCTTTTTCAAAAATTCTTTATTCTTATTCACAATCGATGCTAAATCAAACATAGGACCCAAGCTACGCCGTTCGGGTCAGCTAGTATTTAATAAAATAACTAAAACTGGAAAAGCCCTCTGTTCTCCCACCAAGGAAGAAACTGTTTCATTGCTTTTACAAATCTCGGATTTGTCAAAATTATTTCTTGGATTTCTTCTGATGGCATTGGGTTATCAGGGTTTGCAAGTTCTCTGGACTCATTTAAAATAATTGGTAGTATCGTGGTAGCGGTGTACAAACCTTAAAATAGGAAGAAAAAACCAACTAAATCCATTTTCACAAATAGTAAGCTTTCTACACTTACCCCACAATGAGTACTTTATCATAAGAATGTGGATGTCCTTTAAGTTTGGTATGGCTTTTGTGTACTTTAAGAGTGTGAGACATTCTGCTAAGTGATCGTAATAGATCTTGACTAGTCTGTCAAATTCTCTAACACACAAATCGTAGTGAGCTGATGCAGTCAAAATCATGATGAAGTCTTGAGCTGGCGTTCCCCATTGCGTAAATTGATAGTCAATAAAGTAAGTTTCGGTCACCTCGCCTTCAGTATTATGCTGAAACATAATGTTGTTTGACCAACAATCTCCGTGGTTAAGAACATTGAATTCTGTTGGATCTGCCTCTGTAGCTTTTAAGATCCAGTCAAAGAGCTTATCTCCATCTGGCTGATGATAAATCAGTTCAAAATGTAAAAAAGTTCAAATATAACACCACAAATCTTGAGTATCCTACCCAAATATCAATAAATTTCTCGCAGTCCCCCCATTTACGAAACGCTTCTCTGAACGTTTTATCCATTTCACCTCCAAATAGCATAAATGCTTCTCTGTGTTTCTCAGCATTGAAACTATTGGCCAAAACATCCGAGAATGGTCCAAACCGCTCGTTATAAACTGCAGATGCAGCATGAAACTCTGCTAATTTGTGTAAGGCCTTTGTAATGTGATGCAAATCAAGCCCCTCCAAACGATTAACATTTGAGAAGTTTCTTGGCTTTAAGTCTTCCATAATAATTGTTATGTGTTCTGGGGTATCCTTGATAAGTTTACAACTTGGGCTGAATATAACTGGTTTACCAGCTTCGGCATACATTTGTTCAAAAGCTTGCAAAATGTTTTCGTAAATCTCTTTCTCTTTGGGAAAAGCATTTAGAGAATCCATAAGGTCTCGTGTTTCTTTGTCTTCAATTGCTGTTTTGACAATATATGAAACACGAACAGTGTTTCCATCTATAACGAATAAAGAAAAATTACGTTAGGTACATTAGAGTAGTGAGTCCTTAGCTTAAATATGCCTTTCAACAGTACATCAATGTTTGCTCGAAGCATAGTAGATGCGAAGCCCTCTGCAGGATGATTTGCTGCAACAGGGCAGAACTTCGTGATTTCTAAGAACTGTGGAATGTCTTTTCTTAAAATATTGTAATGAACACCCAACATTTATACCAATTTCCTAATCGAAACGTTTAACCGAAAACACAACTGGCAACACTATAATGGAATGGTATAAAATGACAGGCATTGCTTGTAAGCCAGTGTGTGTGAGTGTAGAGATTTTTGACAGCAAATGTGGAAACCATGGAGAATAAACTGGAACGCTCTAGATGAGTGTTGTTCTATATAAATAGGACCGCTGACGCAACGAGCAGTCAGTTTTGATTATAGAGTGATAAAGTTAAGAGTGAAACGTTGTTAACCAGTGATAGTCCAATAGTCGAGTTGAGTTCGAATAAAGTATAGATACTGAATAAAGTGGTAGAAATAAAAATAAAAGTGAAGTTTTATTCTGCGAACTAAGCGCACGTTACATTGGTGTCAGAAGTGTAAATAAAACTTATTTGACTAATAAAGTGAAAAAAAAAAAAAAGTAAAAAGAAAAATAATAATTATATACAGTGAAAATGGGTAAGTTGTTAGAAGAGCTCAACTGCATTGAGCTTAAAAGTGAGTTAGGTAAGCGAAATCTTTCTAGAGCGGGATCGAAAAATGAGCTCGTCCTGCGCTTGCGTAACTATTTGGAACAGCAAGGGGAAGACGTAAACACTTTTGTTTTTGAAATAGAAGTGGAAGAAGAGGAAGTAAGTGAAAGTGTAGATTTTTCTAGTATGATGAAACTTTTGTTAGAACAGCGAAACGAACAAAAGAAGGAACAGCAGAATGTTCTCGAACGACTCGAAGTACAACAAAAGAAGCTGATTGAAGAGCAACAGCAGAATATTCTCGGACGTCTGGAAGAGCAGAGAAACGAGCAAAAGAAGGAACAACAGAATATTCTCGAAAGACTTGAGGCGCAACAGAATGTTTTGGAAGTTCATAAAAACATCCTAGAAGGTACATTGGGTAACATTGAGAAAAATGTATGTGCCCTAGACGAACGCGTTGAAGGTGTGGAAAAACAGCTTTCTGTGGTAGAGAATCGTTTCGAAATCGTAGAAACCCGATGTGATAAACAGTTCTCTGTTCTGACCAAGGAATTGGACCAGATCCGGAAAATCAAAGTTCGAGAATCTGCTGGAGAGTTTGCAAGGAAAAAGGAGATGAAACCGCCAACATTTGATGGACAGTCGTCTTGGTCAGTTTACAAGAGACAATTTGAGGCAGCCGCGACAACAAATGGCTGGGATGACGAAGACAAGTACATTGCACTGACTCTTGCTCTTAGAGGACCAGCAGCTGAATTACTTCAAACAGTTCCAGCTGGTAAGGGCGGCGATTTCAGTTCTCTCGTGACAGCTACAGATAAACGCTTTGGCGACAGCCACTTGAAAGAAGTCTTCCGAGTCCAACTCAATAACAGAGTCCAGAAAAGGGGTGAAAGTCTACAGCAGCTCCAAGCAGACGTCGAAAGACTGGTTCACCTGGCATACCCGGATGCTGGAGAAGAAATCATCAACCAGCTTGCTGTTGAGTCCTTCATCCGTGCCATTTCGGATATAAATCTTCAGAGGTCTGTGCGAACTGCTAGAACACGTACTCTTTCTGAAACTTTAGCATTCGCATTGACAATTGAAGCAGCAGAACAAGCTTCTCATGGAGTACATCGACTTAGAGAAGCCATAGTCGAAGAGTGCTCGTGCCAAAGAGCTGAAATACAAAAGAACCAGCGGAGCGGACTAGCAAGATGTTGGAACTGCAACAAGACCGGGCACTTACAGCGTCAATGCCGACTACCACCAAATAAAGCCGGTTGTCAACATTGTGGAAGCAAGAGATCCAACCCAGAACAAGGTAACAACAACACCAGCGTTACGTATCAGCCCGTTTACCATCAGGTAAGAACCAACTTCGAGGGGCAGAGGCTGGTTTCTTGTATCGATGGCCCCAGAACCACCATCCAGGTCTCTCAGACCAAACGAGACAACAAAAGTCTGACTGTGGAAACTACTATTAACGGGAACAAACATGTGGCTACCATCGACACCGGTGCCACAGCCTCCATAGTACGTCGAGACCTGGTAAAGACGACGTGGCTTCATAACACCAATAGCTACCGTCTAAGAACCGCAACGGGAGAAGCAGCAAGAGTATATGGAGAAGTGTGTCTTAAGATCCGACTGGCCGATCTAGTGTTTACTCATCAATTCCTGGTGGCAGATATATGTGACGAGTGCATCATTGGAATCGACTTTATGAAACAGCACGGAGTTATTTTGGACATCGGTAATCAGGTTTTGAAGTACCAAAATAAGGAACTTCCAATGACCTATTCGAACGAAAGTACGTCGACACTGAGGACTGTCATCACGGAAGATCTGATTCTGCCTCCTTCTTCTGAAGTGTTCGTTTGGACAAAACTGGAAGGTGAGTTTGGAAGCCTTCGATACCTAATGGTGGAACCAGACCCAGAGTGTTCCTCCCAAAGCGTCATCATTGGGAAAACACTAGTAGCACCGAAAAACAAAATGGTCCCCGTACGATTACTAAACACCAGACCGTACGATGTAAGGTTGAAGAAAGGAGAAGTCGTTGGACGTTGCGAATCGGTTGCAGCAATTACGAAGATCACAGACGAAGCCCCGAGAAAAACTATAACTCCGGAGGAGCTCAAAACCATCAGAGCTAAAATACTGTATTCATCCAACCTTGATCATCAACAAACAAGGATGGCTGAAAATCTCCTACAAGAGTACACTGACATCTTCGCATCGCAAAAGGGACAATATGGTAGGACACAGTTGGTGCAGCATCGCATCAACACAGGAGATGCAAGACCGATTCGTCAACCAGCAAGACGCCTTCCACTGGCCAAACAAGGTGAGGTTGAGGAAATGATAACAGCAATGAAGAAGGACGGGCTTATTGAAAATTCCAAAAGTCCTTGGGCTTCACCAGTGGTGCTAGTGAAAAAGAAAGACGGAAGCACTCGTTTTTGTGTGGACTACCGAAGGCTGAATGATGTGACTAAAAAGGACAGCTATCCCCTGCCGAGAATCAGTGATACCCTGGATGCTATGGAGGGAGCCCAGTGGTTTTCGACGCTGGACTTGAAGAGTGGATATTGGCAAGTTGACATCCACCCTGATGATCGGGAAAAGACGGCGTTTTCTACAGGTAATGGGCTCTGGCAGTTTAAAGTTATGCCGTTTGGGCTATGCAACGCTCCGGCAACATTCGAGCGTTTGATGGAGTGCGTTCTTCAAGGACTGACGTGGAAAGCGTGCCTTGTCTACTTGGACGATGTCATTGTTTACGGGAAAACATTTGACCAACATTGCAAGAATCTAAAAGCCGTGTTTCAGAGACTTCGAGAGGCTAACCTTAAACTGAATCCGGAAAAATGTGCACTTTTCAAAACCGAAGTTAAGTATTTGGGACACATCATCTCTTCCCAAGGAGTGAAGACTGATCCTGAAAAAGTTGACTCCGTCAAAAATTGGCCAACACCACAGGACAAACATCAACTCCGAAGCTTTCTTGGTCTTGCCACATATTACCGACGTTTCGTTAAGAACTTTGCTGGAGTTGCAAAGAGTTTGCATCAGCTCACCGAAAAAGGGAAGCAGTTCAAATGGTCAGGTGAGTGTGAAAAATCTTTTCAGGAACTCAAATACCGCCTCTGTAACGCTCCAGTGCTGGCACATCCAACACCTGGCAAAACATTCATCATCGACGCAGATGCAAGCAACGTTGGAATCGGGGCGGTACTATCCCAAGTGCATGATGGCGAAGAGAAAGTGGTGGCATATTATAGTAAGGTCCTCTCGAAGCCTGAAAGAAACTACTGCGTGACCAGAAGGGAACTGCTGGCTCTTATCTTGGCAACAAAGCACTTCCATAAGTACATCTATGGACAGAAATTCCTTCTGCGGACAGACCATGGTGCTCTGAACTGGCTGTTGAACTTCAAAAATCCAGAAGGTCAAGTCGCAAGGTGGATAGAAAGACTGCAGACTTATGACTACCAGATTCAACACCGCAGAGGAAAGCTGCACTCAAACGCCGACGCATTGTCCCGAAGACCTTGCAAAGAGGATTGCAAGCATTGTAGGCGACAAGAAAACAAAGAAAATATTACCGCTCAGCGACTAAGAGCTGACCCCATATGCGGATGGAGCAATGAGGAAGTGAGGACCGCTCAACAGGAGGATCCAGATATCGAACCCATTCTCGCATGGAAAGAAAATGAAGAGAAACCAGAATGGGGAGACATTTCTGACCGGAGTCCAGTTCTCAAAGCCTATTGGGCACAGTGGGACTCACTATATGTGCAAGAAGGTGTCCTCAGGCGAAGATGGGAGTCCGTTGACGGTAAATCATATGTGATGCAGCTGATCGTACCGCAATCGAAAGTCAGTGAAGTTCTTCGGGAGATGCACGACGGACCTTCTGGAGGTCACCTGGGAGTTAACAAAACACTGGAGAAGGTGCGACATCGGTTCTACTGGTTACATGCTAGAGACGACGTGGAGAAGTGGTGCCGAACATGTGACAAGTGTGCTGCAACCAAAGGACCTGGTAGGAAGATTCAAGGTAAGATGCATCAGTACAACGTTGGATCGCCTTTTGAGAGGATTGCAGTAGATGTGGCTGGGCCTTTTCCAGAGACCAACGCTGGAAACAAGTACATTCTGGTTGTAATGGACTATTTTAGCAAATGGCCTGAGGCGTATGCCATCCCAAATCAAGAAGCCAAAACGGTGGTCGACCAGATTGTGTTTAACTGGGTAAGTAGGTTTGGCGTACCTATGGAACTCCATTCCGACCAAGGGAGGAACTTCGAGTCAAACATCTTCCAAGGAGTGTGCGGACTACTTGGCATCAAGAAGACCAGAACCACACCGCTTCATCCACAATCTGATGGGATGGTTGAAAGATTCAACCGGACCTTGAAAGAACACCTCACCAAGGTCGTAGGCGACTACCAAAGAGACTGGGATAGGCACGTACCGCTATTCCTGATGGCCTATAGAAGTGCAGTACATAGCTCGACAGGACAAACGCCATCTGACATCCTGTTCGGGAAAACCATGCGGCTGCCCAGCGAACTTAAATTTGGATGCCCCACAGAGGAGCTACAGGACACAAACGAGTATGTGGACAACCTCAAGGAGAGACTCGCTGACATCCATAAAAGAACAAGGGAACGGATGAAAACCTACAGCGACCGGATGAAGACACGGTACGACACAAAAGCGACAACGGCAGGATTCCAAGCAGGAGATCGTGTGTGGCTTTATAATCCTCATCGTCAAAAAGGATTGTCACCGAAACTTCAGCAGAACTGGGAAGGTCCTTATACTGTTGTCACGAGGATTAACGACGTGGTTTACCGCATCCAAAGAGGATTAAGAGGCAAGTTAAAAGTAGTTCATTGTGACCGGCTGCATCGATATAGTGGCGAGGCTGCAGATGGAATTATTCGGGACGAACAATCTTAAGAAGGGGGCAGTGTAATGAACACCCAACATTTATACCAATTTCCTAATCGAAACGTTTAACCGAAAACACAACTGGCAACACTATAATGGAATGGTATAAAATGACAGGCATTGCTTGTAAGCCAGTGTGTGTGAGTGTAGAGATTTTTGACAGCAAATGTGGAAACCATGGAGAATAAACTGGAACGCTCTAGATGAGTGTTGTTCTATATAAATAGGACCGCTGACGCAACGAGCAGTCAGTTTTGATTATAGAGTGATAAAGTTAAGAGTGAAACGTTGTTAACCAGTGATAGTCCAATAGTCGAGTTGAGTTCGAATAAAGTATAGATACTGAATAAACTGGTAGAAATAAAAATAAAAGTGAAGTTTTATTCTGCGAACTAAGCGCACGTTACAATATCATCAAAGAAGTTTTTGTGTACCCATTCGGGTATGCTTAAGTTGGTGTTTGGACCAGCTTTTTCCGCAGAGTCATCGTTAGGCGCCATTGGAACACAACAACTGTAACAAAGAGTTTTAGTTTTTAATTAAAAAAACGTTTTATATTTTCTGAATTTCCTGTTTTTGAGGAGCCTCCGCCACAATCAAGCCTTTCAAAGGATTGTTTCTTTAACGAACATATAAAACAACGTTCACATTGTGATTGGTGAAGGACATCATGTCGTTATCTTCCAACCGTCGCCGTCGTCATTGTGTAGTGAAGTTTCAAAGATTGGATATTTTCAAACAGCACTCTTTTTACTATTTACTTTAACTTTACATTGCTATCGTGTAACCAAAACCAAATTGTGGAATTTCGTTTTTATGAGTACATACATTAAAAAACGGAAACGGAAGTTCACAAATGGGTTCCACAATTAATTAGGATTTTTTTTATAAAACCAACTTTTTCTGGAATTGCTATCAAAAGATGTTTTAGTAAAGCTAAGCGAATCTTGCCTTACAGGCCTTGAATTTCTACTGCAGAAAGGTCAAAATTTATCGTTTTTTAGTGGTGCAATATAATTTACAATGTTTTTCGATACATGAAACATAGGGAATATTCGCTTTCAATGAAAAATTATCTCACTCATTGGTTTTATGTTCGCTGCGAAAGGTATCGAAAGGTAAACAAACTCTGTGTACCTATCTAATTTCTTGGTTTACACGTTCTGCGGCTCAATTTTTTTTTTTGATAAGCATACTTTTTGAAATGATTTTACAATCTATTTTAGTATCAATAAAAAGAAATGACATATATGTGTGCAAGCGATAGTAAAACTTCATTTAAGAAATGCTTGTTGTATGTTAATGTTAAGGAAATAGTAAAAATATAAAGAGTCTTCTACATGAACCAGTTGTTATCAATTCTATCAATGATGATTAAGACTAAGGTAATAGAGCAACCTCTTTTGTAAACATTCTTTCAACCGAAACAATACAGTCACATCAATCAACAGCAATAATCACTGAATAGTTTTTTTTTGCTAATCCAAGAGATGTGGAGTCATCGAACCGACCATAATTTGTTCCAAAATTTATACATTGCCGTTTTACTCGACGGACCTTTGATAGGGTTTTTTTTCGGCTATGACAAATTAAAAATGTAAAAACCTCTTCCCGTTTTCGGTTTAATCGTCACCCCCAACTGAAAATTGATTTTCGCTTTCTG
Source organism: Melanostoma scalare (assembly GCA_949752695.1). NCBI lineage: Eukaryota > Metazoa > Arthropoda > Insecta > Diptera > Syrphidae > Melanostoma > Melanostoma scalare. Next base: position 182,074,066 of record OX456986.1, on the reverse strand, counting down.
TTCCCTTCTATGTTTGACAAAACTCAAAGTTTAGTAATAACAATTTTTTTTTAGTTTAGTTATCTTTTGTTTATTAAATCATTCTCTGTTAACTCACACGATATTTATGCTTACACGATCAGCAACAGACTGGAAAAACTTTCAATGCGTCGCGTCGTCTGACGTCTACGGTCTACTCTGACATATTAGGTTTGTTCGTTGAAGCCCTGGGGTTGCCCTAGGGTCGCCACAAAGCATTTTTTGAGAAACCTAAATTCGCCCTGAATGTCAAATTGAGTGAGTGTTTTTTGAGCCATAGGTTTGTCATAGGTTTTCCCCAAACTCGCCCTAGCTTTTTGCTGTGGCGATTTGAGGGCTGTCAAATGGCATGTATTTTTTTTTTTTTTTTAATGACAGGGATGTGTGGTGATTTGTGATGTATAGTGTTTTTTGAGGACTGGAAAACCCAGGTTTTTTTGACAACTCATAGAGTTGTCAAGAAAACCTGGGTCAACCCTGGGCAAAGTTCAACGAACGGACCTATTAATTCTATGTTTGCTCATGTTTCCTGCTTCACCTGCTTGCTGTACGCACTTTATCTTCCTCCTCTACTGTCGACACTCATTAACGTTCCTTGTACTTTTATCCATATCTACAAAATTTTTATTTCTTATCTGCCCTACGAGATACGACACAAACAAGAAAAGTATATACCTAGTTGTAAAGTCTGGATGTCTTGCATACAAAAATATTAAAATCCAAGAAAGCTTTTTATGCCTGAATCATAACGACGCTTTATATGCTATTCATACTGCCTGAAAAGAGAGATTCAAATTGGTAAACATGTTCACCATTTCAGACCGAATGTTTTCAGATTGTTGTTTCTTTTTTCTTAAGAATTCTTACACTTTTTTATTCAAGAACGCAAATAGATATAAAACATCAAATACTTTGAAATCAGGTATTTGAAGTCAAAAAACTATTTATAACGGAATGAAAACACAGTTTCAACATAAATTCTCCAAAACCAAACAAGTTTTCTCATACATTGTCCTTAAACCACATGTTTTCTTAAACGAGATGTTTTTAGGTCGTTTTGTGTTAAAACTCATAGCAGGACGAGTGGTGGTGGTATAGGATTTTTCTCAAGAAAAGAGTGCAAAAGTGGTCGAGACGTCAAACAGAAACTGGTGGGAACGTTTTATAGAATATTCCCACCGGGACAAAAACGGGGTTTTTGCAAAAATTCCAAAAAACCTAACAAGTTTTCCCATACATTTCTCTTAAATGACGTGTTTTCATAAACGAGATGTTTTAAGTCGTTTTTAATAAAACCCATAGAAAAGCTAGTGGTGAACGAGGCTATTTTGTGTGCTAAATTCGTTCAACCAAAACAGCTGCCACTTCAATCAAATGGATTTGAAATAATCAATGATATAAGTCTGTTTGTGTTCGACTCAATTTATCTATTTTGCAATAAATAAGTGAAATGAAGCTTATAAAAGTGAGTATTTTCTCAAAAAAAAAAAAAAAAAAGTTCATGAGTCAAACAAAAACTGATGGGAACAGGTTAACTCGTTTTCGTTAACGAATAACGCTTTTGTCTTGATGGGTGGGAATATGTTATGAAGTGAAGCTGTTTTGCTTGGACGAATTCAGGCGCTAAATTCCACAAGAGTGAGTATAAAAAACTCACACTCACGGCAAACTGAAAAATCACTCTCAGAAAAACCGTGAGTAAGTTTGAAGTTGTATAGTAGTTGTACACGTCTTCTGTCAAAAAAAAAAAAAATTCACCTTCATCCTTGCGGAATCCAAAACTCTCTATTTTGGACAAATTTTCATGTACACAATAAAAATTTACTCTTGCGGAATCTAGGCCCAGCGCACAAAATAGCTTCTATCCTATACAACCACCACCAGTTTTCCTATGGGTTTTACCAAAAACGACTTGAAAACATGTCGTTTAATGGTGGATTTTCATGCATCTGCAAGAGTGCAGATGAAAAGCGGAAAAAGACACAAGATGTAAAATTCATACTTGTCTGATAGAGACGTCTTGTTGGAGGTGGGATCAAATTTAGCCATTTGCTGTGTGAATTGCGTTAAAACAATTATTTTAACCAAGATTTCTGCGTAGGTTAAAGAAATTTCCTTCGATAATTTAAGAAATTTCCCTGAACAAAAATTGGTTTTCTTTTCACAGAAAAATAATTTCTCTTACAAAACATATTTTTAAGAAAACAGGGTTAATAAAAAGTCTCTGAAACTGAAAAAAAATCTTTTTTATTTATTGTTCTCGATTCTAATGTCATATTTTAAAACAACAATAAAAAATATTCAAACAAAATTCCCATTTTGGTTCATTGATTTAATCGGTGTAGTAACACTGAAAATTAGTTTTCATGGCTGATATATTTCATACATTTCAAAAGAAACAAACAATAAATTCATATTTGGTTTAGAAAAATGACAAATTTAAAGTATTTTTTTTTCATCCAGACTTATCCTAATTTCAATTAGTTTTATTTTTTTTTTTGTGAAACCCTAGAAAACAAAAGCATTGAATTTATATAAATTAATTGATTTCAAACTAACATTTAATGTATGGTTTTCCAGCCTGCCTTCGTTTTTTTTCTTGATTCAAATTTCGTTGTTTGAATTGAATGCAAAAGCAAGAGCGAATTTCCTAGAAACGTCAAATTTTAACACACTTTAACCTGCTCCACAGCTCAATAAATTTTAACCCATTTTATTCACCTCATTAGTGTCAAATTTTAACGCGGGTTAAATTTTAACACACATTTTAACGCAATTCACACACGGCCTAAGAGTATGAAAAATTTCAAAATAATCACACCTACCCTATTATGGCATCACTTAAGGAAAACTATCGATCTCAGCGCACCCTATTTTAAATACGAATTTTTAAAACGTCAGAATTTGCCGCCTAAACAGAAAACGAAACAGCCATCCGCGTTTTGATTTGTTGATCACATCGAATGTAATTTTTGTTTTATTTTATTTCTTAGTTAATTATTTGTTGTTCCGAAATAAATATCCTTAAAAGTTAATTTTTCTTTTCAAAAATCGTTACTCAACCACAAACAGTATAAACTATGTCGGTAAGTATGAATTTTTTGAATCTCAAAATAAAGACTCGTGAAAACCAATACAATCACTCTTTAGGATCCATTGAGCTCTCCACCACCAGCTACACCTAGTGATGCTATTGAACGCCGCGATTTGCGTGCGGCAATGACCTCTCCAGTGGGTGATTTTGAACCATTTGAAAACGAAGATGAGATTCTCGGTGATCATACAGTACGTGACGAAGAGGAAGAAGATGGCGAGGAACTTTTTGGTGATAACATGGAGAATGACTATCGTCCCATGCCTGAATTGGACCGCTACGATCCGAATCTTCTCGACGATGAAGACGATTACGATGACTTATCACAAGGAGAACGAGCTGCGGCTGAAGCAGAAATGCGACGTCGCGATCGAGCTCAGGGAATTCACCGAGACGACCGCGACTTGGTGTTCGATGACGACGAGGATGATGAAGCCGGACCTAGAGCCAAGCGTCGTGCTGGCGAAAAAGCAGCCGCCGGCGAGGTAGAGGAAGACACTGAGATGGTTGAGTCAATCGAGAATCTCGAAGACACCAAAGGCCACTCAACCAAGGAATGGGTGTCGATGTTGGGACCAAGAACTGAAATTGCCAATCGATTCCAAAGTTTCTTGAGAACATTCGTTGACGAACGTGGACAGTACACCTACCGCGATCGCATTCGTCGCATGTGCGAACAGAACAAATCCTCGTTTGTGGTTTCATACACTGATTTGGCCAACAAGGAGCATGTTTTGGCCTATTTTCTGCCAGAAGCGCCATTCCAGATGCTGGAGATTTTTGACAAAGTGGCGAAGGACATGGTGTTGAGTATCTTTCCTACTTACGAACGTGTTACTACGGAAATTCATGTGAGAATCTCCGAGTTGCCGCTTATCGAGGAGCTGCGTACTTTCAGGAAGCTCCATCTCAATCAACTGGTTCGCACACTTGGTGTGGTTACATCAACTACTGGAGTAATGCCTCAACTATCGGTCATCAAGTATGACTGCGTTAAGTGTGGCTACGTACTTGGTCCATTTGTGCAATCACAGAACTCCGAAGTGAAACCAGGCTCTTGTCCTGAATGTCAGAGCATGGGGCCTTTCTCAATCAACATGGAACAGACCCTGTACCGCAACTATCAAAAGATCACACTCCAAGAGTCACCCGGTCGCATCCCAGCCGGTCGTATTCCCCGAAGTAAAGACGTCATCTTATTGGCTGATCTGTGTGATCTTTGCAAGCCTGGCGATGAACTTGAAGTCACTGGAATATACACGAACAACTACGATGGTTCGCTTAACACTGATCAAGGATTTCCTGTGTTTGCCACAGTCATCATCGCCAACCATGTGGTCGTCAAGGACAGCAAACAAGTTGTTCAGTCTCTGACAGATGAAGACATCGCCATGATCCAGAAGCTGAGCAAGGATCCCAAGATTGCAGAACGAATTATCACGAGTATGGCTCCGTCGATCTATGGACACGACTACATTAAACGGGCTCTGGCCTTAGCTCTCTTTGGTGGCGAGTCGAAGAACCCCGGTGACAAGCACAAAGTCCGTGGTGATATCAATCTCCTGATATGCGGTGATCCGGGAACAGCAAAGTCGCAGTTCCTTAAGTATGTGGAGAAAATAGCCCCCAGAGCTGTCTTCACCACTGGGCAGGGTGCTAGCGCTGTGGGTTTGACGGCCTACGTGCGAAGGAATCCAGTTTCCAAGGAATGGACATTAGAAGCAGGGGCATTAGTCTTAGCCGACCAAGGAGTCTGTCTAATTGATGAGTTCGACAAAATGAACGACCAAGATCGAACTTCAATCCACGAAGCCATGGAACAGCAATCGATTTCGATTTCCAAAGCAGGCATTGTGACGTCCCTTCAAGCTCGGTGCACAGTAATCGCCGCTGCTAATCCAATAGGAGGTCGCTACGATCCAAGTTTGACATTCTCCGAGAATGTCAATCTTTCCGAGCCTATCCTCTCGCGTTTTGATGTCCTCTGTGTTGTCAAGGATGAGTTCGATCCCATGAAAGACCAACACTTGGCTAAGTTCGTGGTTAGCTCCCACATCAGGCATCATCCCTCTAGCGAAGAAGTTCACGATGAGACCAGAGCCTCCGGTGTTGATGAGATTCCCCAAGATGTGCTGCGTCAATATATCGTCTACGCCAAGGAGAATGTGCGACCTAAACTAACTGTAAGTGGAGATTGATTTTGTTGGAAAAATTTTGTACTTTATTCATTTTTTCTAGAACATTGATGAGGACAAGATTGCCAAAATGTACTCCCAGCTACGTCAGGAATCCTTCGCCACAGGATCTCTGCCCATCACAGTTCGTCACATCGAGAGTGTGATACGAATGTCAGAGGCTCACGCTCGTATGCATCTCAGGGAGAATGTCCAAGAATCCGATGTCAACCTGGCCATTCGAATGATGTTGGAAAGTTTCATCGAAGCACAAAAATTCAGCGTGATGAAGAAAATGCAAAACACATTCCAGAGATTCCTCTCGTATCAGAAGGACTACTCCGAGTTGTTGTTCTTTATTCTGCGTCAGTTGACACTGGATCAGTTGGCCTATATTCGTTGCAAAGAAGGACCCACCGCCACTCATGTCGAGATTATGGAACGTGACTTCCTCGATCGTGCCAAGCAGTTGAACATTGAAAACATCAAAGAATTCTACTCCTCGGATATTTTCAAAAACAATGGATTCTCATACGACCCGAAGAGAAGAATCATTTTGCAGATTGTGCAAGGAGCAGCCGTTTAAATGGGCGTGTCGAATTTTTTAAGGTCAATTGTGGGCTCTTGAGGCTTACTCAGCGGCTCTGGAAGTACAAAATTGGAAGCCATCTCCAGGACATTTGTATTGTTTATCGTTAAGTTTCTTTTTTTATTTTTTTATTGCATTTGATGACTTGGGTGTTGTCGGAGCATTTAGCAAGTTTTTTAGTTTAAGTTTGTCACTTTCTGTTTGACTTGATGGAAAAATAAAACTGTAAACAGATTAAGTTTATAAGAATACGCGCAGCTTGTTGAAATGGTTTGGTTACTATGCAGGTAGGCTCACTTTTTGGTGGCGTTTATAGCATGGAGTTTTTTTTACTGCGTGTTCCAAAAGTTAAATCGTATGCAACGTCCGAAACTTTCCGGAAGCTTAGAGTTCTTGCACCTTAAAATCATACAAATGGTGGACAACTTAACTCCAGTTGGAGAGTGAATAGACTACCATCATTTTTTCGCCAAAAAACTAAGTTGAGGATAAGGTTGGATGTGGGTGTTGTTGCACTCTGTTCTCAGAGGATTCGTTGTGTTCCCTGAGGTGAAAGATAAAGGAGAGGAGAGAGATAAGGGAATGAAGTAGAGTGAATGACTTATAGCGATTGGAGCCCTCTCTGAACGATCAGGAGCTCTGAATGAATTCCAGAATGTTATATTAGTCCTGGCAGATTTGAGATGTCGCACAGTTTCTCAAAAAGTACTCTCCGATTGCTGCTTTTCTAGTGAGTAAGTTCAGAGCTTACCTCCATCATCGTAGACTCAGTTATTTTGTTAATATTCATAGATCATGGACCAGCTGCTGCATTTTGGGAGTCCAATAACTTTTAGCACAGCAGTGATAAGAATACACTGCTAGAGTTTCTTTAACTACTGGGATAGGGATATAAGAAAGTCGGCCCTATCGTGGTAACCGTCGGAGCGGAATTCTCTCCGATCGGAGACATTTTGCTTCGTGGTAGTTCTCCGATCGGACGATCCGACGTTCTCCGACAAGTTTTTGTTGCGGAGATTTTAGTTTTCGGAATGCAATGCATTGCCGCATTTGTGAAAAATTTCTACTACTTCGAAGCAAAATTGAATCTCCGAAGAAAGATGCGTTGCGGAGAAAACTCCGCTCCGACGGTTACCACAATAGGGCCGAGTATAACAGTCCCTGTTCGTGTTGTACAAGTAGCCATCGGATTTCATGGAGCACGGCGTTAACTTAAGTTCACTAGCGTTCATAGACCGACGTTGAGAAAAGTTGAGGTAATTTAAATGGATGCGTGATTGTGGCAGCTTCCAGTTCTCATTATTTTTCTTTTGCAGTATGCGTCAGAAGCTGCTAGAGTCCGCTGGTTTTTATATTAGAGATTCAAGATTGAGGGAAACTAGACTGTAAAAGTTTTGCATCGGCATACAACTACCTACTTGGGCCAGCAAAAAACTTCTGAAAAGCCAACCTGGAACGAAGGGTAAGTGTTTCCTTTCCAAATAAACGTTTGCATCGTAAGGTACCATAAGATACTCAGTAAATGAACTAGAATAGATCAATGTCGCTTTCCATTGGACGAAAATAACGTCCAGAGAAGAGGAGAAAAGACTCCACTTTGCGGAGTACCTCTACTTACACCTCTTTTAGTAGAAGCCTCTCCCAGTGTTGAGTTTATGATTCGACTTTCAAGGAGTCTTTGAATCAACTCACCGATTGAGGGATCCACTTGAGTTGTAAGATATTTCGATGTTGCTAAAGGCGCCTTCGATGTCGAGGATAGCAACTATAGTAAACTCCTTATGATGCAGCGAGTATTCTATTGTACGGATTAGCGTTTGTAAAGCCGTTTCAATTGATTAACTCTTGAAATAAGCGCGTTGGGCCTTAGAAAGAAGTGACCTATCAAGCGTGTTTCATAAGTGGATATCAATCAACCTCTCTAGTGTTTTAAGCATAAAAGAAGATAGACTGACGGGTCGGAGATCTTTAGAGTTAGTTTGAGAAAATTTTTCACCTTTTGGTACAAACACTACCTTCACTTCCCTACAAGTAGCGGGAGTGTGACCCAGTTTTAAGCAGCCCTCCAAAAGATTTTCCAAAGTTGGTAAAATTGTGTTGAGTCTCTGAAGCTCAACAGGTGTTATGTTGTCTGGTCTATTTTTTCACTTTAAATGAGATGATTTAAGAGGTTGTTTATTTAAGAGTTGTGTCTAACTATGCTTTGTCCACCAGTGTTGGATGAGCTACAAGGAAAGTATTTATCGAGCAGCAGATTGAGTGTTTCTTTACATGGATTTGTTCATGTACCGTCTACTGTTTTCAAAAAGCTTGGTACCGTTGGATTTTTTGAGAGGATTTCCCCAAGTCTTGAAGACTCGGATGTATCTGTGACAGAGGTGCAGAACTTTTTCCAGGACAAGATTTTAGCTTTCCTGATTTCTTTCTTGTAGGAATCCCAGTTTTTTGGGATCTCTTAAGACCTTAGCTTTATTAAAGAGTTTCCTACTTTGATTTCTTTGAATACTTAGTTTGGGGTCCACCATAGTGCTTTCTCCTTGCGTCTAGGAGTTATTTAGGGACATCAAGATTCAATTGCTTGATTTTATGCAATTGGGAATATTTCAACCTTGCGATCAAGTTCTATAGTGTTGACCAGATTGACTGAAAGATCAGTGTTTAGTCGAACCGAAACAATTTAGTATTTTTAAAGTGACCGTAGTTTTCGGTTTCGTTTTTTTTTTGGTAATGAGCTGTAGTTTCAAATGTTTTCATAGATAGATACTCAGATAGAAGGTTCCTTTGCTCACATAAAATGTTGTCAGTTATTTGGTAGAAAGTTAGTTTGAAGGTTGCAACGACAGAGTTTTCTTTGGTAACACAATCGGCACAACAAACAAAAGAAACATTCAATTGACAGGTTTCACCATCGATTGTTGCTTGTTGACCACACCAAGCGTAGAGTATGCCAATCAAATCAAGGCCTCAAGAATTCGCAGTTCGTGTTCAGTTACTCAAAAGGAACAAACAGTAAGCCGTCAAGACGAATAAGAAAATGCGCAAATTTTCTATTTCACCACATCGCGTTTCATTTTGCTTTTTAATTTTCTAAAAATACCCGCGAAAAGAACATAACATCCATCAAACTGCATTCAATTGAAAACGTCTTTTATTAAAGCATAGCACAAACTTAAAATCATCGTATGACAACAAAGTGTTCAACACTTTGTTGTTCTATATAATTCTCTAGAGTAGGCAATCATATTCACATATAACTAAAAACAAACTAAAATCAGTCACAAGCTTTCTCATCGTTCTTCATTGCTTGTCGTTCTTCCATCCTTACTTTTTGACTTAATATTTTCTGCTAATTCTTCATCGATACGTTCTTTCGCTCGAAAGACTTTCGATTGTAAATAAAAAGAGCCACCTTTAGCTTTATCATTCAACTGAAACAGATGATCGAAGTTCTTTTGAACTTCTTCTGGTTTCAGGTCGCTTATGTTGAGGATTTGTTTGGCTTCTTCTAGTGTCATACCTTAAATGTTATCAAAGATACATTGAATCATCTACAGAAACATTTAATAAGTGATAAAGTATTTACCAGTTCTTGCATTTGCGGCAGCTCTATTTTGACCTTGTTGACCACCACCCGCACGCTTAGCCGCCTCTTGTGATGCTGCAATTTCTTGTTTGAGGGCTTTAGCAAACGCACGTCCAATTGCTTGACCACCAAGAACAAGTATTTGAGCTAGATATTTGGCCATTTTAAGTTGTTATTTAAAGGGAAAGGTTTTATTATTCGTTTTATATTTGGTTAAGAAATTGTTCGCAATTTTTGACATTACACAATCGAATTTAACCTAAAATTTTATTTGACAAGTCTAGCAAGTCAAATGTTTGACAGATGTAATGTTGGCTGCAGTGTTTTGTTATAGGGTGCCACTGCTTGTTAACAACCATATCTCTGAAAATGTTTTGAATGTTTCTTCTTTGACACCTCTATTTGCAAAGATTTTGTTGATTAATGTCAATTTTCATTCGGAAAACGTAAAATTCTTTTAATTAAGTGCTTTTTTCTTGCCCAGTGGAACATTAATAGACAAAAGTGCTCTTTTGTCACTCTATGTGCGCGATTTGACGTCCAGCTTTCAGCTGTTAACTAACATAACAAAAGTTATTCCAAAAACCTCAAATATTATTTGCGTAGTATGATCTAATTACAAATCCTCTTGCTTAAAACAGCAAATATCCGTTCAATCAAATAGTTCACTATTCACTTTTCTCATTTCAAACTCCAAGCTGGTAAACGTCAAATGCTTTGTGTTGGTGTAAGTGAAATTGTGTGTGACTTGCCTCCAAATCGAGATTGACAAAGGTGCATTTTCGGGTTAAAAAAATGTGATGAAGTGTCCGCATGGAACGGTTTTCGAGAAAAAAGCACTTTTAAAATGTGCTATGTGCTTTTGTGTACCAATGGAAATCGACATAAGTTCGGCGGATTCATTGCTCGTAAGAAGTAGTGAAGTTCTTCCCCCAAATACTCATTAATGTCCACAGGTAAAAGTGTAATAGAGAGTAAAGTTTTGCATGATACCGGATAAACTGCAAAACTTGTAAAAGTGATAAAGCTTACCACACAATAAAGTGTGCTTTTGTCGGTACGTAGCAGCCTATCACTGATTTGTTCTTGTTCCAGATGTAAAATGCACTGCTGAGTAACGAAAAAAGCAACTTATATCTCTTTTTTTTTTTAAATCGTGTTGAGACTTTGGTTTGACAAACCGTAAGAACTACGAAAATAAAATTGTAGGTAAAACATGAGTAGCCGTATTTATTAGATTTCCCTAAATAGCTCTGAACAGATGAATAGTTATGTACAGCCTTATTTATAAACCCATAATAGGGAGTGAATAGCGCTATGTTCCTCTTATAATATCTCTGAACAGAAAAACGTATTTATAAAACTTTTTCAGCCTTATTTATAAACCCATAATAGGGAGTGAATAGCGCTATGTTCCTCTTATAATATCTCTGAACAGAAAAACCTATTTATAAAACTTTTTGAACGTAACATAGGCTGAACGCCGATTTAGGTAGTATAGTGACTGAATAAATTTGTGTCTTCGCTATTTTGAAATGACAGGGGAATGTTAGTACGCCGGCGGATACATAGATGGCTTTCAGAGACCGGTTTGTTTTCGATAGTGAAGTACACCTGTGTATTACCGCTCAATGCTATAAATTATATTATAGATTATAGATAGGTAAGATATACACATCATAACTATAATGGTTTATAAATAAGAATTTATTCAATGTGCTATTCACTACATAACTATTCATCTGTTCAGAGCTATTTAGGGAAATCTAATAAATACGGCTGTTTGAGCGTAACATAGAGGTAGAATTTGCTGAACGCCGATTTAGGTAGTATAGCGACTAAATAGGTTTTTGTCATCGCTACTGTGAAATGACAAGGGAATGTTAGTAGGCCGGCGGATACATAGATGGCTTTCAGAGACCGGTTTGTTTTCGATAGTGAAGTACACCTGTGTATTACCGCTCAATGCTATAAATTAGATTATAGATTATAGATAGGTAAGATATACACATCCAGCCGTATTTATTAGATTTCCCTAAATAGCTCTGAACGGATGAATAGTTATGTAGTGAATAGCACTCTATTCTACGTTGCATAAATTCTTATTTGTAAACCTATTATAGCAATGATGTGTATTTTCTACCTATTGAACAGCTGGTGCGTAAGAAAACCACCAAAAAGGAAAATTCCCGGTATACTTCACTATCGAAAACAAAACGGTCCCTGAAAGCCATCTATGTATCCGCCGGCGTACTAACAGTCTCCTGTCATTTCAAAATATCGAAGACACAAATTTATTCAGTCTCTATACTACCTAAATCGGCGTTCAGCCTATGTTACGTTCAGAAAGTTTTATAAATAAGGTTTCCTTGTTCAGAGATATTATAAGAGGAACATAGCGCTATTCACTCCCTATTATTGGTTTATAAATAAGGCTGATCATAACTAAATGGTTTATAAATAAGAATTTATTCAAAGAAGAATAGAGTGCTATTCACTACATAACTATTCATCTGTTCAGAGCTATTTAGGGAAATCTAATAAATACGGCTGGTAAGTGAATAGCACTCTATTCTTCGTTGAATAAATTCTTATTTATAAACCATTTTAGTTATGATGTGTATATCTTACCCATCTATAATCTATAATCTAATTTATAGCATTGAGCGGTAATACACAGGTGTATTTCACTATCAAAAACAAACCGGTCTCTGAAAGCCATCTATGTATCCGCCGGCGTACTAACATTCCTTTGTCATTTCACAGTAGCGATGACAAAAACCTATTCAGTCGCTACACTACCTCAATCGGCGTTCAGCATATTCTACCTCTATGTTACGTTCAAAAATTTTTATAAATACGTTTTTCTGTTCAGAGATATTATAAGAGGAACATAGCGCTATTCACTCCCTATTATGAGTTTATAAATAAGGCTGGAGGGGTATTGACATTCCGGTGTAACTTGTTTTGTATCGTTGTAAAAGTGTAATATCCACAAATTGGTGTAACTGAGAAGAACAAGAAAAAATTTGCTTTATTCGCACGAAGTTTAAATTAATTGATCAATGCGTCCACAAGCGTTGCTTCAACTCGAAATTATCAGCTTCGTATTATCAGCTGTTCACGATTTGAATAAAAAATTACAATTTTCTTCCCCGGATCGTGATTACCCATATGGAACTTTAAGTTTTATATGAATTAAAGTCTATAACTATCGACGCAAGAGAAAAGGGTGGCATTGAGCTGGCGATGAAATAAGCCAAAGCTTCTTTGTCACCAAAATGGCCATTAATTTGTTGATATCAATGACAGCTGCGTTTTTGTAGCAATTCAGTAATTCTATACTCAGCTTGGCCTCAGCAGTGCACTTTGGCACTAAACACAAAAACAGTGTTCAGTAACAGTATCACTGCTGAGCTAATGATACGATTACTGAGTTGCAACCGAAACGCGCCTGACATAAGTGGAAACGACTTGGCATTTGTTTAAATTAATGACATGATTGGAGTGACAGACTATTTCATTCCATTGTCATTCGTAACCAAGCATTACCTACTGAGTATGTGAACTATGATAACTTTATTTTACCAAATGAATTAGTTCATGGAACATTCGTTCGCAAACTAAACAAGCCCAGTAGCTTTAAAAGCACTTTAAGGCAATAATGGAAAATCAGCTCAAAGTGGTATTTCTTTTCGGCAATTCAGCAAATTCGAATGTGATGAACTGTGAATCATTTTTTTACTGCATTATAGGATTGATATGTGCTAGTTCCTTCTTGAGTAGATTCTCACTTCAAATTAAGTAGCTTCACCTCACTGAATTGTTTATGAGACGCGATCTTTTTGCACCATAGTGATACGGTTTAAAATCTTAAAGGCTCCTGCACGCTTCTGTTTGTTCAATGGAAACCGATATAAGATGAGTAATACAGCTGACAATTTTCCTCTACCATTGGCGGTATTTGCTGTGCTTTCCATTTCATCTTTTTGTATAATTTTTACTTTTTTGCACTCTCTTTATAATTTATCGGCCTAAGTGTCTTACTTGACAGAACACACCCTACTTGTGTTAAAAGTGCTTTTAAAAATTGACCATGATCTTTTGTAAAAAAGAAAAGATTCGAGAGGCTTAGCCTTTTCAAATCACTTTTTTAAACGTCCTCAATCAAGTGGTTTAAATTTTGCAATTCATTTTTAAATGAGACTTTCTAGTGTTCTGCCCCTTTTTTCTTTTCCATAAATATGTAACTGTTTTCAGGGAATAAACATTTTGGAGTTAGCGATAGTAAAACAAATTATTAAATCTCTTGTTTAATTAAAAACTTTATCCAGTTTATTACTAAAAGTAAGTAATAATTAAATTTTTATCATTTCAATATTAAATTAAATCAAGACTTTTTTATATTCCGAACTATTTACAATCAATGAAACAAATAATTTCAACTAGTAAATAAATAAGTATAAATTGTTGGCAGACGAAAGAAATATAAAAATTATATACTTTACAGGAAAAATAAAAAATTCAACATTCCACATCTTATACTAAAGCGAAAAAAAAATGTAACCGTACTAAAATATTTTCTGCTAATATTTGAACTAAACTTGCACATTGTCATACAAAATATACAACAAATCAACAACTTATTAAATATTCGTAGATGTTTAAACTTAGTTTTTAAACAAATTCAAAACATTTCCCGCCAAACTTGGTTTGGTTTCCTATTTAAGCGGTTCGATAATATTTTTCTTTTTTTTTAATTTATTTTTAAAGAGCCCGATTGGGTCAGAGGAAGATTAACTTTTTTAAGCATTTTTTTTTCCACAAAAGCTTAACCCTTAAGGAAAATGTTACTTTTAAGTGAATATATAAATGTACGCTTAACAAAAACCTGGATTCGTATGTTCTATGATACACCTCTTGCAGTACTTCTTCACTGCCCGATAGCCTTCAATTGAAATTTGACAATCCTGTATGTTGAGCTGCTGCAGACCACGGCAATAATATGCGATACATTGAACTCCGCGGTCTGTAATCATATCACAATTTCGTAAGCTAAGCTTTTTCAAATTTGGACAACTCTCAGCAAGAGCTCGTAGGCCAGCATCACTGACATCACATTTTCCAATGTCTAAGGCACGCAGTCGAGGGCAGGATCGAGCCAGTACTGTGATTGAATCATCGCTTACAGCTTCGCAACCTCTAGCATTTAAATATCGCAGCTTGTAGCATCTCCTGGCAATGACTTTCAGACCAGCATCCGAGACTCGATCGCATTTTGCGACGGAGAGATATCGCAAAGCTGCACCTAGCTTTGCTAGTTCGTATAAACCAAAGTCAGTGATACTGAGACAATCGGAAACGCTTAGCTCTTTGAGAGCTATGCAGAAACTTGGCACAAACTTCAGACCGGCATCTTAAAAAAGAGGAATCAAAAATCAATAAGAAAAAAAATTCGCCAATTTGTAGGAAGTACCTGTAATTTGCATGCATCTTCTCAGATAAAGGAACACCAACTGCGGACTGTTCTTAACGACCACTTTAAGGCCGACATCATCTATGGCAGTGCAGTCAGTCAAATCCAAGTACTGTAGAAGAAGTCTCCTTGGTGGTTCGAGTCCTGGGTTTATGCTTACATTGATGATTTGGGTGCAACCTGAAACATGACACATTTGAGGCACTCTGCTGAGATATTACGCAAACCATAGTCTTACCAGTAATGTCGAGATGCTGCAAATTAGTACATTTCGTCAAAACATCACACAGCGCCTGGTTGGTTATGTTGATACAAGTTTGTAATTGCAAGTGCGTTAATTCAGGACACCGGCGCGTCAGTAAGACAAGGCCTTTGTCAGAAATTCGGCAGCCATCAGACAGCATGACCCTCTCTACGTCCGGACACGAGCCATTCCTACTCTGCCCACAAAGCTGGCGGAATATCATTTTAAGTGCCTTATCTCCTCCGATGTGTTCACCCTTTAACGTGATTATCTTCCAAAGAACCGGTCGCCATGCGAGATTTTCAAAACGTCTGCACACTCTTGCAACATTACACAATTCACAGCTATCCAACCATCCGAAGATTTTCAAAACAGCCTCATCGGGCAACCGATCGAACCCGGGCCCTGACCGGCAGGGGCCTTTTTTACTCCACGGACCTGGCCCTGGTATCGGATGGCCAGTCGGTGATGGTGATACCAACGTGGCATAACCTTGATCCAAGCTGGGTGAAAAACGACCCAGATTTGACAATCCTTCAGACAGGCTTTTCACTTTTGACGGATGAAAGCGTTTGTCTAGGCCAACGCTTGACGAATGATTGGAATATGAAGAGTCACGTTTTACGTTGGTATATGCTGCTGGCGAGCCTTGCGTCCGATCGAGAAGGTAACGATCGGAACCGCTGGTTTCACTGGGACTCGATGGTCGATGAAGTAAATGGGATTCTACAAGAAAAAAGAAATTAGATTCTAGAGAAAAAATGAAAATGTAGTCATCAACTCACCATGCAGCCGATCATTTCCATTATAGTCGCAGATATTCCTCAAATTATCTTCCAAATAGTATCGCTCATTTTGAAAATGATTTGCTTCGGATCCCAAAGGAAGTCCCCGAATGGCACCTTGAATGTACAATTGATCCATTTTCTTCTCAAGAAAATACTGTCCACTACCGGTAGATGAGTTTGGAGGAACACTGCGCCTTCCATTTATCTTACTGCCGCCATTCACCTTGGGCCCATCCACAGAATCTTCATTATTGTCAGCAGCAGGAAGAATATACGCACTCGGTGTTCGTGTTTCCCGATATTGAAGTAAACTCTCGATAGGTGTATAGTTCCGAGGAGGTACTGGCCTATGCCTACTCTGTGGATTCACTTGATTGCGACGTATATCATAAGCCTGATCCATGGATGATGACGAACTCCTAGATAAATGATACATCCCAGGCATATCACTACCGCAATGGGGATGGTTTTCTCCACTGCCCTGCTGTGACACCGAAGTCGATGTGTATATGATGTCATCTGTGTCAATGCTAAGGTCTGGAGATTTCCGCGACATCTGATACACTTGGGGATTAAGCGGACTCGAGCTCAGTGGATGATGATACTGTTGTTGTGTATCCATAACGGTTGTATTGCGACCTAAGGACGCCAAGGGACACTCTACAGGCGGCCCTCGGCGTGTTTGGTGTGACATCGCTGCGTTTGATCTATCCTGAAAAAGAAAAACCAAAGCGAAATGAATAAAAGGTTAGTCATCCGCATTGTATTTCATTCATCTGGAGATAAGAAAATGCAAAGTGCATTCACAAGGATGACTGCAATCCATGGGATCGTGGGTGGACAGAGAAATGCGCAAAGATAAGTGGTGCACTGCGCACCTACCTTCAACTGATGGGTGTGTGTGTGTTAACCGATCAATTTGTTTTCCTTTTCGATTTTGTCTTCTTCCTCAAAAAAATAATAAAAGGCTAACAAAGAGACTTCGCTTAGTTCGTCATTAATCATCAGCAAACAAAATTGATTGGTAATACCGAGAAGCATTAATTCTTCTTGCACCTCTCTTGAAAGTTATGACCAAAAATGCAATATCAGATCATGGTACTTGTAGTAGGCGATTTCTGAGAAAGCGTTTGTGGCATGTTTTATTGGTTAACCTCTTTTAAAAATTATCAATATCTATTCAATGTAAATAAAAACTAAAACACCATTTTGTGTAATGCTCCTAACTACTGGCGCCCCAAGCCAATTCCCATTTAATTTAAGATCCTCTCAATCGACTTGCACCACTCTATGATGGTAGCTGCCATTAGTTAAGGAAAAACATAATTGCTGGACTATTAGGCCCATTTACCTATATCCACATCCTTTCCGATTAACGTCCATTCGTTCTTAATACACTTAAACAAAGGCAATGTCTTGCAAAACCAGTCCGATATTATACGACACACAGAGTACACATTATTTCACTTGATTGATGGATACAACGATACAGAGTTTGGTCAGCCCTCAGACTAGGTTTTCTATAGGTTTGTCGACACAAACACACAATAAGATAGCTTCTTGTTGTTGTTCGTGCTTCCCATTCGCAAGAGAAATTATTATAAAAGGATTCTCAATTTCACAGTGGCTCTTTTTTGTTATCTGATCGTTGCTGACAACACAACGTGCGCGTTACCGCATCCTTGGCCAGTAGGCTAGGCCAGTGCTACTGGTAGCTAGCCACATAACAAACCAAGAGTTGTAAGTTACGTTTAGGCCTTAATTAATTGCCATGTTCCCAGTTCCTTTATGATAAATGCCTGTAATCATTGTGGGTTAATAGTCCAGAAAAACATCTCGCATAAGCTTATGAGTGGAGCTTCGCTTTCGGATATGCTACCTACAACGGTGATGTTAAGATGGCCGAGTGTGTGTTTTTGCCAAGAGATTGATGCTTTGCCCTCTACCCATTTTTATTTTATTTTGAATATTGTTGTATGCTGTTGCTACTTAAAATTCACTATCAAATTTTTATCTTTTTTTGAGAAAGGAGTGGGATGACTTTAACCTATAAAGGCGATCTCGGAGTGGTTTCGCCTTGGCTATTAAATTATGCAGAAATGATCTTTAACTTGTTTAGTGCCAAACATTTTATGAGGTGTCATAATTAATTCTTTAATGTCTAAAATGTATTTGTTTGCTTAGGCGGTAATCGTTTAAATGTGTCATTGGATTGTTGTGATTTAATGCAATAGTATTTGGGTAGTGCAGAAAATCAGTAAACTACCAGGGCTGGAACTTCAGACCCACCTACCGTTGAACATTTTGGGCGAATAACCCGAGGTATTCAAATACTTGTAGGCTATCGCCTTTCGCTGTTCTTTCGTAGATGAAGTTGCACCTATGCGTGTCAATTTAAGTAACTAATGGTCAGTAAATATTGTCTTTTTCATTTTCTAAAAGATGGCCTTTGCAGTCTTAAGATGGAATTAACTATACTTCATGATGATTTTTGCTAATCTAAACTTTAAGTGAACACTTATTTAAAGTAAGGTAAGATGGTGGTTTCGGGAAACATTTTCCTCCAAACAAGTGAGTGTATAAGGATAGATACTTTCAAGCAACCTTCTGATGTATTAATGGAGTTAAGAAAAAAACTTTACGACATTCAAGAAAGAGCACAGCCCGCTTTGCAAATATTTACTTTTTCGTAGACAATGATTTCAATCAATTATACGAGTATTAGCAAAAACAACAATTTGTTCAAAATTGGGAGCGGGTCAAAATTCTGGCTTCAAAATTCTGCTTTTAAAACGAAAATTCTGCTTTCCAAAATTCTGCTTTTCGAAATTCTGGCTTTCTTAAAAGAAAAATTCTGCTTTTTTTCATATTCTTTTTTATTTGCAGAAGAACAAAAACAAAGTAGGAGAGCGACGAGAAAGTAAGAGTTTGCAATTATTATCAATATTCTGCCAATTATAAAGAAAAAGACGGTTTAGAAAATGTTAAGCGCGCGCTTTATAGTCTTTCTTTTTTCCTTTATCCTCTTCCCATGCTTCGTGGGCTAAATTTCTGTATCTGGCACTGATAAGCTCCTTTCGTAGGTCTCTAATAAGTTTATAGACACCTGCGTGGCTACGGGCAAGGGCAACTATTACTTAAACTGACGATTCCAAGCCTCTGCATTGTTTTGCGTTCTTGGGATTGCATCTCTAGTCTTATCACAGTTTTATCATAAATTAACTGAATTATGTAATTCTTTTGAGTAGGAGAGTGACAATGAGGAAATCAAAAAACTACTTCCCTACTTTGAAGTTCTTTAGAAAGCAAGAGTTTGCAATTTTTATCAATATTCTGCCAATTATAAAGAAAAAGAAGGTTTGGAAAATGTTAAAAAGCGCGCGCTTTTTATAACGCCTACTGATGAAAAGTGTTTTTGGATTGAGTCAGGCATCTTCGGCTACATCAGCCCCATTCTGTTAGTGTACGACCGAAGGATACTTTGGGAGTCTTCCACTAGCATTGCCTTCTACATAAACTTGCTTACAGCGTCGAGCTGAGTACTTCATTTCAACCAAAACTTCTTTCAAAAAACGATTCGTTTGGGCACATAACATTTATCGTTCCGCGGGGTTATGATATATGAGTTTTTTTCAAAAGTTCGAACGAGAACCAGCTATAATTGAAAAAGAAACCACCAGAAGACAAAACTTTTAGAATAATATTAATTTATAAACTTTTTTTTAAAAGGAATTGAAAACTTTTTCTTTTTGTTTCAAATCTACTCCGAAAATTTTTTCCAAATTTGCTACAAAATTAAATAACTGAGGTTCGAACCCTGAGATAGAACACAGTGAACCGAAGGTTTTATTGAGAGAGCTAAAAGGTTTGTAAATGAGAGATTGAGAGGTTCGATATGGAAGTATAAGGTTTTTGTGTATCCGTGGCGTTGTGGTTAACATATCAGCTTATTACGTGGGATTTCGAGGTACTAGTCTCAAAAGCATCCAGTTGCCTTTCGCGAGGAATAACACCATTTTAAACAGAAACTATAGTAAGTTCAAAATGCGATTATGTCATGGACCGGAAGAACGCAGTGGCCAGCATTCGTTTTTCTACACAGAATAGTGAAAACAATTGCTTGGAACGGAGACTGCTAAGTTGGACCGGAGAAAATACGTTCGCCACCAGTCCAAAAGTCTACATAATAATTCTATAGTTTCTTTCTATATAAAATGATAACACTGCCATTCGGTGTCATCGAAAAATTTCAGGTCAATAAAATGCGCAAGGGCCTGAGATACTTCCAGAATATTGTTGTGCCACCCTATTTATTTTATTTTGAAATTGATTTTCTCACGCCAGCGCCTTTTGTTTGCATTTATTTCAACCACTTCTGTAAGAAATGGTGGGGACACTTAATTTGATTCTTGATGCCAGAAAGCTGACGAGAAAGAACTTTTCATAGCAGTATTACTCAACTCCATTTTTACACCAGAGGAAATAAATCATTTTGGATCTTTGTGGGATTCGAATGGAACCCTCTTTTCTCGTGTAGACTTGGCCATTGCAACACGAGTGCTATAGTTTCCCCAAAACATTTCAATTTCAATACTTATTCAAAATTTTCAGCAATGAAAAAAAATGTTTATGCATAAAGAAAGTTTAGCATTGAGAGACACTCATAAGTGAGTTTTCGTATCGATTCAATTAGTTAAAATGTCGGATCAAAATAGCGTGATGATTTGTAGATACGCTTACGCTGCTAATGCCAAACGGAATTTTTCATTGGTCTCCAAATCCTCGAAGAAATCGTGAACAAATACTCAGCGGAAAATATCTGTGTACAGTATTATCAGCTGTTTAAAAAAAGTGACAATCAAAATCAAATAATTTATTTCGTTTCAGAAGCGTACTATGCTGTAAAATTTAAGTTCGAAGTTTTCAATGGGAACTCTTCAGTGACGGAGTTTTTTTTTCAAATTTTGTTTACATAATTCAATTTTGACGAAGTAAAAATAAAAATTCACGTCAACTGAAGCCGAATTATGGCACAAGTGATCGAGTGAGAGAGTATTATTTTTCTTTCCAAATCCTCATTACACAACATCCGTCTGCTCTTCATTTATCTACTTCAATTCGTTCAAATACTGATGAAAGAATGTTAAATTGTGGTACTAAAGAGCTGGATAACGTGAGAAGTAATGCCAAAAACACATAATTCTCGTATTACTCGATCAGGTCAGCGGTAATTTGGCCCCTGATTTGCTTGAAAATATGTAGAATTGCAATGTTCTGTTTTGGTGCTATCGCAAAATATTTTGACTATCGCAAATGTTCTCATATGCTCACAAATTGTCGCAAATGGCAAGCAAATACGTACATACTTATAAAAAATTGCAGACTTATTTGCGATTTTTGTGTCGCATATTGTCGAAAATGATTTGCAAGCATATTGGGACTGTGCCAAAAGGGTATTTAAGCAAAATGCCAGTTTTCGACCACTTTTTGCAGCATCTGCGGCCGTATGTCAGCAATAACGGTCTGAATATTTTCTTCCAAGACGTCATCGTCTTGGCCTTATCTGCATAGACACACATAGCCCCACAAAAAATAGTCCAGCGGTGTTAAAATCGCCCAATATTGGAGGTAACTCACAAAACTATGTAAAAATTGGCGTGAACAGCGATTTCGTTTCGTGACAGTTTGCCAAAAAAACGCAGTGGGCAGTGATCGTGCCCACGATGAAATGGCTATCCAAACTGAGCATAAATCAAGCGACAGCTGACAAAAAGACTAACTGTGAAAAAATATATTACCAGATTAAAAACGACACGTCAAAAAAACTCTTTTATTTGTCAGAAACCCCATCATTTGTCAAAAACAAAATCCGTCTCTCAAAGAAATTCCTTTTGCATACCCAAGAACATGACTGTTTCGGATCGTAATCTTAAATTTGATTTGCTTTGCTTTACTACAGTTTAACGTGGTCTTAATATTTTTTTACCCAGCACGATTTCGAATTATCACCGAACTGTCACATGATTGTTATCAAAGCCAATTCAAACCTAACCCCGCAACCATAAAAAGCAAAATTATTGAGCTAGTTCAAAATTAACAAAACGACTCCAAATTAACATCAAATTGACGTTTTCTTACACTCGAGACTTTCGACGTGGACTGTGGACACATGGCTCTTTTGGACACCCAAGAGAAAAAGGTGGCATACAGTGTATGCAAATCAAATTTTCCATTATGAAACTATTTAAATATTTTTATTCGTAAATAATGTCAAGTGGAATTCAATACCACTCCTAAATGATATTTATTCTTCGTCATTTTTTTTCATTTTCTCTTCAACCCAAAAGCGTTGTGCTCTGTATGACATTTTATAGTCGCATTATTGTAAGCGCAGACTAGAAAATTCTTCAACACTTTATCCCACCTAAGGAGGTTTATATTTTCATATCTGAAAAGATTCTAATGACGATAAAAGAAATTGAATTGAATTTCGAAAAGGAAAAGGTGTGCGCGTGTGTACCTACCTTAGATTCATGGTATTATGTGCAAGTTTGGGGAATCACTTCAAACCAAAACATCTCATAAATAACCCCCACTTAGAAGATAAAGATGAATTTTATTCTAATTTTCCTCTTCAGCTCACTACTGATGATACTTTTCAAAACGTAAAAGATACTTTTTTTTTTGTTATTCTTTCCATGGGTGTTTGTGCTTGGGAGTTCACTATTCTGTTTTTTTTTGTCGTTGAGGGTTTGTGTGCGACAAGAGATCACTTTATGAGATTTATGAGTAATATTCAGTATAATTTCGATGAATAGATTATGCTAATCGGGACACTCCAGACTCCACAGTCTACTTTGCTGTCCCCACACCATAGGAAAAGGGTTATTTTACAAATTCGATATTTGAAAAGAGATAAACATTTATCAAAGAGAGTGCAGCATGCGTTGTTAAAAAATTTAACGGCGTATACTGTGGTTTCAAGTGGATCGAAATTAATTCGACGCGGATCTTACACCTTTCTTTTGAGTGGGAGAAAATTCTAATTTGTCAAGCAATTTATTCAATTTGTTGTTGGACTCATTTATTTAATGTAGTCTTAAGTGTCCAGCATGGGGCGGGGCATTCATAATAAAGCTTGTGAGTGTAGTGGCTGACAAAATAAAATCAAATAGCGGTAGATTTTTAAATTTATCGTTTTTGTCACTGGAATTTGGGAGTTAGAGGCATGTGGAGTGAATGATAATTTGAATTCGAGATATAAATTTAGGTAAAGCGATGATGTTTTGAAAGTTTGGCTTTTGCAATCATACAAGTTGAGATAAAGCAGAATGAAACCGGGTGTGAATATTCAAATATGTGTATAATGCCTATAAATACAAAGTTTTGTTTAAAAAAACCTACTGTGAAGAGAAGAAGGCAGAAGTCTTAAAACTTTGAAATAAATGAAGAATTTTGAAGTTCTTACAATAGAACCTCCTTTCCGAATCCAAACTCGAAAAGGCACCCCTCGATTATGAACATTTCGGAAAAACTAGAAACCTTCAGTGTGTGCTTGGACTATTATTACTGTGTACAGCTTTGAAACTAAATTTCTCCATAGTCATCCTCTCTGGGAAGACTAGGAGAACACAGAACTCATCAATCAAGGCAAGATATGGTCCGATGGTATACTGACGTCTAAAAAAGGAAACTCACACATGTTCCTACATTTCCAGCGACTCACCTAGAACGAAGTATTCAGTAAGTCTTGGTAATTATTCGTTTACCTATATTCTAGGCTGAAGTCTTCGCCATCAATCAGTTTACGGGAATGATAAGACCATTGAACACATGAATTGAAAGCAACCCTTAGTGGTGCCCGTGGCGTAATGGTTAACATGTCTGCTTGTTCATGGTTTAAGTTTCAACCGAAAACAAAAAGTTGGCAAGTCCTTCGATTGTAAAATTCATTGTCACGAAAAGCGCTCTCTCGATTAGCCATTCGGAATCAGGAGAAAATTGTAGCTTCTCAATTCCCTGCCAAGTAATGGTTGTGAGCAATGCGCTATGCCCCGGGGCTCCGCGCTCTGTTGTGCCACCTTAGTAAGTTACCTTTAAAGCATAGAGTTCACCTCTAAAAAGATCTAAACTAGTGCAGGAGATAATCATGTTACCCTTTTAACTTTCAAGGAAAAACGCTGTTATCTTACATTGGATTCCAGCACACAAAAGCTATGATGGTGACGAGATTGCAGACACCTTAGGTTAGGTTAGGTTGGATGCGGGCGCAACCACAAGTGGCAGCACCTCACTCTGATCTCAAGGGTCCATTGTGCTCCCCGGGAAGCAGAGGATGAGGAAGTGGGAAGATTGGAGAGGTAGAGGTTTTGGGCTGGTGGCTGAGTTATTGGGACACGGAACCCCCACTGAACCATTTGGACCCTGAGAAAATTCTAGGATGCTGTTCAATGGGAAATTAGAGATGTCGCCCATACACCATAGTAAAAACTGTGCCTCTAAACCATTCTTCGGGCCTGAAGAACATACAAAGTGTAGTTCCACTGGTCAAACGTGTTCAGATCTTTTTATTCAAAAATACGCTAAAAAAAATATCAAAACTCTTCTCTAAACTCAACAGGGAAGCGATCAAAGCTCTAACACGGAACTCTTCTTTAAGAAAACATCGACACCAAATGAAGTTGTTAGCAGACCCTACCAGCAGATTATGCCCCGAAAATTTTAATAAAATTTCTTAGACCTCTCCGACTTAGAATGCAATACCTGATTACGAGATCATCCCTTGATATTTCTTTAAACTCATCCAATTCAAAAGAACTGCTGTGGAACTTTCTTGTCATGAGTTGTCACAGTTCGTTTCAACTTGACACCGCAGTGTCCAAAGCTGCATAAGCTCACCCCACAATATAATCTAATTAAATCCAGTCTTGTGTGCGGGGAACCCCGAGGCCTAGCATTTCTCACAACCATGTTTGAGGGAATGGAGGAGACCTACAATTTTCTGCCGATTACGAAAAAGCTAATCGAGAAAGTGCTTTTTATGGCAATGATTTTAATATCGGATTTTACTATTTTTTTGTCTCTGTTGGGATTCGACCACGAACCTTCCGCGTAACAGGCAGACAAGCCCCAGGCACCACAATCTTGTGTAGGCTAATATAAAATTGTTTTTGTTATAACTGTTTTAATATCTAAACCCTTTTCAAAGATCTCTAACCGCTTCAGTTTCAATAGAAACCATCAGCATCCATTATCTTAGGGCAGGACCCTGGAGCATCGTCTGATGCTGAGTGTCCCCAGAAAAGATTCTTCGGGTTATATTCGGTTCAATCCATGTATATCGATGGAGAAAGGATGAGAAATACGAAAGCGACCTTGTTCAAAAAGCTGATTATTCAGTGGCTGAGATATGGTTGAGAAGTGAGACACATCGAGGATTCCACACCTGATATATTGTAGATGCCAAACATCATTCGAAGGTTGTTGATTCCGGAAAATCGAAGATATGAAACTGACCACAACCTATTAGCGAATGATTTAACATTTTAAAAAACCACTCGTTAAGTTACATCCGTTCGCCATTTTCGTTAAGGCACGTAGACACATTAAAGAAACTCAACGGTGAGTTTTTTTCGTTAATAGAAGCCGCCACGGACAGGACGCCTCTCTTCAGCGGCAGTTCATCGTGAACTGGATCAGGTATCAGGAAGCAAATCAATGCCTGATAGCGGCGAAGTAAGTTCTTTTAAATTTGAGAATTTTCAACTGTAGTTTCGCATAAGGGAGACAAATCTTTAAGAAAAAAAAAAACCCTAAAAGCCTTATGAGCTTATGGAGCACTTCCCAGTGTTTTAAATGAGCCTGATTTGAAATCTTTAGTTTATAAACTAAATCAAATCCATTTCCTAAAAAAAATATCACAAAACTGACAAAACTAAGCAAAAGCATATTTTTTAAATAAGAATCAAAATGGTAAAAATATGACACAAAATGCCTACCTCTGGCATAACAAATAAAGATCCATATGCTGGATAATCAAAGTATGTCATGTCAACCCACTTCAAGCCCACAAAACACGATTTCGCGTTTCATAAAAACTCCATTATCACGATTCATGAGGAATTCCCACCATTATGTCCGTCGCGCAGTCGCAGACAATCAGCTCAGTAGCATCTTTTGAAATCGCCATATCTTCGCGTGAATTTTTCAAAACACGAGTAAATTCGTGTTTATACCTACATACGAACATTTAATAATTATTGTAACCAGCGCAAATATTTGCAACCAGGCTTAACCATCATCCAAAAAATAAAAGCAAAAACCATCGCCGTGCGTAATCATTGGCTCCACATCAACGTAATTACAAAGTCGGATCATATTTTGCAATGCAATGCACAATTAACGCGGCCATGCCCCCGATGATATATCTCGTCATGAAACATTTTCTTAGCCTTGAGTGATACATATTTTGTTGTTTTCTTTTTTTTTTAAGGAAAAATATGAAAGAAGGAACGTCATGCAAGAATCTGTTTTTTTTTTCTGTGGTATCTTTGGAAACTATTTTCTGATATATTGAATCAATAAAAATCCATCCATGATGGCGTAGAGGAGGAATATGGCTTCCAGTGGTGCGACCTAAACCTGCATAGTTCCTTAAATGGCTAAATAGAAGACTATTAGTCAGGAGAAAATGCATATCAATCAATAAATAATAAAATTATCCGCTGGAATGCCATGAGATTTTCCAAAGTTTTCAGCTGCAAACGAATACGTACTACAGTGTGCCTCATTGGACAACGGATACTCACACACTCATATCACATTTGGCCTGGAGCAGAATTCGACATTTTTTTCAGAGCAGCGACCAAGCAAGTTCAGTGCTTCTGTTCTGGCCACTTTGGTGATGCTTTTTCCCTGGCGTCCCTGGCATGAACATTCAATGAATCTCTTTCTTGGCTCGGGATCATTTCCCGTCGCCATGACGTCGAAGTGAGACGCAAAGCGGAGAATGATACGAGAACCGAGATCCGAACTGATTCAATGAGTCGCGCTTGCGCAAAATGTTAGTATCGAATATCGATGTTCGCACGCATACCGAACGTACTAGATTCATGAAACTTCAATCTGCATACTAAAGAAAAGTGCTGCTGCATCTGTGTGGATATAGTTCGCAGTGTATAGAGAGGTGCATCTGCTGCGTGCTACTAATAGAAATTTCAAGCCCATAATTAATGATAGTTTTTACATGTTGCAATGTTTATAATCCACGCCAGATCCCAAGTGTATGTATGTATATACCGGTGTTTTCTTCAGTGCGATGGCGATGGTTAGGCCTATTTTCATTCTAGGTCTACCTCTACACACACTGGTAGCGTTGTTATCTGTTCTCGGAGGGGCTGCAAAGTCAATGGATGCATTAATGCTGCTGCTGTTCTATGGATGGTGCTCCAGTCTTTCACTGACAATAGTCGGACAATGTGTGGAAAGTGTGACAGCTAAAAACGACAGCCACCACCAGAGGCACACTGCACCAATCGACTTTACCAGCAAGCATAAGAGTATAACATTATTCGGAAAAAAGCAGCGTTCCTTGCGCACATGCGCATTCTCCACGCATGGATACGGTTCAACACTTTAACTATTCATCCGGCAGATGATGATAAGCTAAGCATAGTGAGTTGGATACATAAACTCTGGAATTGCATCTCATATGTGCATTACAGAGAATGCTGGATGTTAGTGATGTTGCTGATGATGGAAACTAAAAATTCCCTAAAGCTACGAATTCTTTTAGTCGCCTTGGTCGTTATTGTTGTCTGATTGCAGGAGCTATGGGTGTTGTATATTATACAAGTTCCATCGTTTTTGATCTGAAGGTGCATGTGCATGGAGATATATGTTTCCCTTGGTGATGGGTTATTTATGAAAGAATTTGACTGATGTTTCGCTGTGATATACGAAAATTAGCATTTGTATCAAGAACTCTGATTTTCTTTTTATTTTGAAGACAGATTTTCAAGATTGTAATGCTGTGGTAGAGGTGGCACGCTATGAGAATATCTATACGAATTTCTATTTTCTTAAAGAAAGAAGTGGTACTAGCGATGAAAATTAAAAACAAAAATAGTGCTGGTCCAATGAAGTAGCCCTGTCTTATACGTGATCTGTGAGACGATAATGTGGTTTCTTTTGACAGCGGTTGTTCAAAATTGTTGACAGCTTGCCAACTGCTGGCTGCTTATTCCAAGATGAAACAAAATGAACTTTCTTAATTCGATCTGAAAAAAGATTGTTGGTAAGGGTTCCAGATGATGACTGCATACTTTAGGTTGGGTCTTACTAGTGAGGTATAAAGAGACACAAGGGTGTAGGTGCTAGTTTGTTGAATTCCTTTTGATAAGTCCTAACATTGAGTTAGCTTTTGATATAATAGCTTCTATATGTGGTGTAAAAATGAATTTTTAGTCAAAAATTACGCCTAAATCTTTAAATTTATCAGGTCTCTGAAGAGGGTTGCAAGCAATATAAATGAAAATTCATGCGTATGATGCTTTCTTGAGAGAGAAATCACAAAAAATTTCTTGGTGTTAAGATTCAAGCGATTTAACATACACCAGCGAGATACATTATCAAGATCCAATTGGAGTTTTTTGCAATTATAGAGGCTGCTTTCAGAAAAGTTACAGACCATCTGCGTATATGAGGTATTTGCTGAAGTTAACACAGACAACAATATCATCAATAAATATGATAAAAAGTAGAGGACCTAGATGACTACCCTGTGGAACGCCAGAGGTACATTTTATCTGCCTGTCAATATTGGCTTTTTGAACCCTTCTTATGAGGCAAAAACAGATCCATTGAATTAGGCTTGAGTGAAAACCAAATGATTCCAATTTTTTAAACAGAATTTTGTAGCAAACCGAATCAAACGCTTTGCTAAAATCGGTATAAATAACATCCACTTGATTTGTGCTTTCAATAGCGTCAACAACGAAAGAAGAGAAACATGCTAAATTGGTGATTGTTGATCTTCCCGAGATTATCCCATGTTGGGTACCACTTATATGTTCCTTCACTAGGAAATCTAACTTTTTTTGAGGCTTTCAAAAAACTCAGGAATTGGAAACTCCTCTGTAGTTTTCTACATTGTTTTTGGAACCCGATTTTGAAATTGGAATCAAGGAAGAGGAATTCCATTCATCTGAGAACAGTCCAGTGCCCCTGTTCTGTAACTATCGCCTCGATAAAAGCAGGCGATAAACGATGGAAAATGGAACGAAATCCTACTAAATTCATAGAATTTCGTTCCATTTTCCACCGTTCATCGCCGAGGCGATAGTTACAGAACAGGGGCACAGATGACAGTGAAGAATTGAAAATGATTAGTAATGGAAGAAAAAGGGAACTGGAACATCTTTTTAAAACCATCGCTGGTATACCATCAACGCCAGGTTAGGCGTTTGGCTTAAGATCTTGCAATCCAACTCACAGCATAGGGCCAAGATTCGGAAACCTTTTAGACGATTTTCGTTCAATCGTCAATTTCGTTGACTGTTTTTTTTATGCTTACCGACGTATCATCACTCGACAAAGGCGATCAGTGTCCGTAACCAGAAGTGCTATAGTACAGGCTTAGATTTCCACGACGGTCAGGGTTAAAGCCTTGCTCCGATCGGAGCGAATTAGCTTGTAACGTACGTAATCGAAATGTAATGAAATGTAATGTAAATTAAAAAGACACACAACCTCTCGTTTCGGTGGTTAACAATAGACTCACCATATTTCCGTTGACCTGGCTGGAACTTTTGATTGAACTCCAGAATGCATTGCTTAACTTGCATTCTGGAATTCAGCTTGACCTACTTAGCCATGTCGCAATAAGTGCGGCCGGAAACTGTTAGTATGCATAATATTGATAAAGCAATAATATGCATAATAACAGTTATGCTTACTGGCATAGTAGGTAAAGGTGAAGGAACCAAATTTAGGTGTATAACATCCCTCCGCCGTTGGATAGTTCAAGCCAGGTCTCCAGAAATAGGTTTGTCTTCTTTTATTCATTAAAATGTTAAATTTATTCTAAAATAACAGATTAAATCACAATGTCTATTCGTTATTAATTCAAATCAAATAATATTAAACTAGAAACTTAAACACACAGACAAAACATTACACATACATTTATAGTGAGTAAAGCTTAACAATATTTCACGTAGTATGATTATGTGTAAATAATATTTTTTTTTTTTTTAGTTTAGCTATGTATATTAACTCGAAATCTTATACAATATATATTGGCTTAAATATAACACTGAAAAATAGGCATTTGCTTATAAATCTACATAAGATGTCATATTCACATGTTTATTTTTAAAATTTTTTTTTTTTTATTCAGAACATGATTTTTGCTTGCTTTGTAGTAAGTATATGCGTTATGTGTACATACTAATCATTTCAATAATAAAAATAATTACATATTTATAGATCTATTTTTTTTTTTTTTTTTTTTAAATTAAATGTTTATTGGATTGATTTATATGCGTTCATAGTTAGTGTTGCTTGTCTGATTTTAAGGAAATTATTAACTTATGGGGCTTTGTTTTTTCGGAAGTATTTACGTTAATTTACATTTAAGTTGATATAATTCTACGATTTTAAATTAAATAACAGTTTTTTGAAAAGAATATTTTTTTTTCTTACACCCGAGCATAGGTGACTCCGTAGACTGTTGAACTTTTGTTGTCGGTCTGTACTGGTGGTGGTGGTGGTCGTGTTACGGGCGCTCTTCTTTTTGGTAGATAAGCTGGCATTTCTATCACTTCGGAATTCGCTATATATTTTCGTTGGGCCGGAATGGTTGGTGGTCCTTTTCGTAGACAGCGGATCAAAAATACTACTGCGGTTACTACTGCTACTAACGAAACGAAGGACATCATGGAATATCGATGAATACTCAGTTCCCAGTCCTGGCTGTCTGCTTTACGTTCTGCCTCCAGGCCGTCCCAAGATTGAATTAGATCGTCAATACTCTTCTTCCCTTCATTTAAAATATTGGCAAAATTTTTATGATTGCCAATTTTTATCGGAAGTAACTCTGGTACAGGTGCTGATTTCGAGACGCTAACTTTTCTCAACAGTGCTTCTTTGAGTCCTGAGTGGTCTACCATGGGCTGTTTGTACTCAGTTATTGCTTCAGCACGAAATTCATAAAACAGTTTGAACCCTTTTGCAATTGCTTCGCATGGCTGCTTCATTTGCAATATTCCCGAATCGCTCAGTGTTACTGCGTAATTTTGGGTTTCACACTTCACGTTCAATGACATCGTTTCCTTAACTTTGAAAAGCCATTCGTTGGCGGACGTCATCTTAAGGAATATTGCCTCCGTTGCGGGAATCGCAGCATATTTACAAGAGTTCTTAGATGATGGCGCGTGCTGTATAAGCTCTACCAGACACTCATTAGATCCCGATGTAAGGATGGGTCTTTCATGCCGACAAATAGCCGTCCTGGTGAGGGAACCTCCTGTCAATACCATTGCACATTGTGCGTACTCTGTTTCGCTCATGATGACAAAACGATCATGGTTTTCTGCTTCGGCAATGTACTCATGCTTGGTGTCTAGCACAAGGTCCCAGTTCTCGTTAAAGGATGTTGGTAGGGGGTATATTTTCTGGACCTTGTACCGAACATATTCGGGTAAAGGTAGTATAATTTTTACCATAAAATTTCCCCCGTCAAGGTACACCGAGGTTTTGGCGACTTGGTTTATTATGAGGGGGTTGTCCAACAAAAATCTTCCTTTACTCGTTATGTTCCGCAATAGTCCGGTGATATTTCCCTCGTCTAATACCAAAGGATGTATCTTATTTTGGTACAGGTCATCCAAAATTGAAAGTTCCAAGGATTGTCGGTTTTGGACTTCTAAAACTTTTGTGGTTATGACTGAAGTCATTGCAGTCGCTTCACTTGTCGCTTTCAGCATCGCGATTTCCTTGTTCGTGACTTGACTGTACGTTCGGAAAGTGGCACTAAGGTTACCCATGCTCACAGCCATATTTTCGATTTCGTCTGTCAGTTGTGAAATGGGTTTGGATAACGTGTCGAAGTTTGATTTCATGACACTTAACTGTCGGTGCATTAATTCGAACGAGCTCGCATCCTGTTTGTGGAGAACTTCCAACTGGTGGTAAACGCTCCTAGCATCTTTGCTATCCATAGTACCGAAGGCCCATTTTGAAAATCCTCCTATGAACTCCAGTGCGCGTTTTTGACGTTTAGCATGTGTAAGTTGTTTCATACGAAAGGCAGTTCGTCGTAAGTTGTCGATGTTTGTCTCAGTCTCTTGAGCGATCAATTGACAGTAACGTTTGAAATCGTCGTCCGGAATGCTTCTGCACAGGGTTTCCAGTTTTTGTTCGCACTTTTCCACCATTTGAATAACCATTCCGGAGTCCAGTGGTGTGAACTTCGTAAATATTGTCCACGTATCACTATAAAATACAGCATTTTCCACCGCTTCGAACACCACTGGTGAGGTCAGCTTCAGTTGTTGGACGTTGAATGGCTGTTCACTATTCGTCTGCCCGGGGTAAATGCTTATAACTAATAACGCAACTGCTACTAAATTTATATTAAGATTAAACATTTTATTTTAATTTTAATGCAACTATTGAAAAGTTGTTGCAAATAAGGAAACACTCTTTTTTTTTTTTTTACAGTTTAAATTAGGTTAAGATATATTTTATTTATTTTATATTTTTTTCGCCAGTCAGTGAATTCTTCATCGTTCTCCGTGTTCTTGTACTCAGCTGACTGGCGAAAAAAATTTATACTGGTAAAATTTCATAAAAAAAGTTTGTGTTTAGAACGAGAGTGAATTCTAATTAGAACAAATCATACAAAAATGTCTCGTCTCAACGCCCAACAAGCCCACAAGGAACATGTCCTTGCAGTTTCTCGGGACTTCATCTCCCAACCACGATTAACCTACAAAACTGTGTCTGGTGTCAACGGCCCATTGGTTATTTTGGACGAAGTGAAGTTCCCCAAGTATGCCGAAATTGTGCAACTTCGTTTGAACGATGGCACTGTTCGTTCAGGACAGGTTCTTGAGGTGAGCGGCTCGAAGGCCGTTGTTCAGGTGTTCGAAGGTACTTCAGGTATTGATGCCAAGAACACCCTGTGCGAGTTCACTGGTGATATTTTGCGTACACCCGTATCTGAGGATATGTTGGGACGTGTATTCAACGGTTCTGGTAAACCCATCGACAAGGGACCCCCAATTTTGGCCGAGGATTTCCTTGACATCCAGGGTCAACCCATTAACCCCTGGTCTCGTATTTATCCCGAAGAAATGATTCAAACAGGTATTTCCGCCATCGATGTGATGAACTCGATCGCTCGTGGTCAGAAGATTCCCATTTTCTCTGCTGCCGGTTTGCCGCACAACGAAATCGCTGCTCAGATCTGTCGTCAAGCTGGTCTCGTTAAGACGCCTGGTAAATCAGTGTTGGATGATCATGAGGATAACTTTGCTATTGTGTTCGCTGCTATGGGTGTGAACATGGAAACTGCTCGTTTCTTCAAGCAGGACTTCGAAGAGAACGGTTCCATGGAAAATGTGTGTTTGTTCTTGAACTTAGCTAACGATCCAACTATTGAACGTATCATCACACCACGTTTGGCTTTAACAGCTGCTGAATTCTTGGCTTACCAATGTGAAAAGCACGTGTTGGTCATTCTTACTGACATGTCATCGTATGCCGAAGCTTTGCGTGAGGTGTCAGCTGCCCGTGAAGAAGTGCCCGGTCGTCGTGGTTTCCCCGGTTACATGTACACAGATTTGGCTACCATCTACGAACGTGCCGGACGTGTTGAGGGTCGTAACGGATCAATCACCCAAATCCCCATTCTTACTATGCCAAACGACGATATTACCCATCCAATTCCTGATTTGACAGGTTATATTACTGAAGGACAGATCTACGTTGATCGTCAATTGCACAACAGACAGATCTACCCACCAGTCAATGTGTTACCTTCTCTGTCACGTTTAATGAAGTCTGCTATTGGCGAAGGCATGACCAGGAAGGATCATTCTGATGTTTCGAATCAGTTGTACGCTTGTTATGCCATCGGTAAGGATGTGCAAGCCATGAAGGCTGTTGTCGGTGAGGAAGCCCTCACTCCCGACGATTTGTTATACTTGGAATTCTTGAGCAAATTCGAAAAGAACTTCATCTCGCAGGGTAACTACGAAAACCGCACAGTATTCGAGTCCCTCGATATCGGCTGGCAGTTGCTGCGTATCTTCCCCAAGGAAATGCTTAAGCGAATTCCAGCTTCAATCCTTGCGGAATTCTACCCAAGAGACTCCCGCCACTAAGGTCAGCACAAATGCCCTCCACCACCCAACAACCATTCTCCTCTTGTTACAAGTTGCTGTATAAAATATAAAAAGAAACAAAAAATACATAATTCTTATTCTAAACAAAAATCCTACCGGCTGCGCCAAATGTAACGTACGTAATCGAAATGTAATGAAATGTAATGTAAATTAAAAAGACACACAACCTCTCGTTTCGGTGGTTAACAATAGACTCACCATATTTCCGTTGACCTGGCTGGAACTTTTGATTGAACTCCAGAATGCATTGCTTAACTTGCATTCTGGAATTCAGCTTGACCTACTTAGCCATGTCGCAATAAGTGCGGCCGGAAACTGTTAGTATGCATAATATTGATAAAGCAATAATATGCATAATAACAGTTATGCTTACTGGCATAGTAGGTAAAGGTGAAGGAACCAAATTTAGGTGTATAACAAGCTCCACTTTTGAAGAAAAATTGAAATCTACTCTGACGCTCCAATTTTTTCTGGGTTTACTCCACTTTTTTCACTTAAAATTCTTGGATACCTAAACTCCCAACAACCATGGATTTGAAATTGGTCTTGTTGATAAGCAAATGAAAAGGTGGTGCAACAAAACTGGGAATCTCGGCTCATTCCAAGGCTACAATCTTATGCAAATTTCGAACATTTAAGTGAGGTGGTGCTTTTCATGGCAATTTAATTTTTGACTTACCAGTTCCTCGCGAAAGCTGATACGTGCTTGAACGGTTTCCGAATTCTCGACATAGCATCGGTCCTTCACCGTCCCCACAAAAAAGACTAGAAATTAGGTCAAATTGTAGCTCCGGGCAGCCAATTGAAAGTGGTCCATGTAAGTATTAAACCGGAGCGTAGAAACGCGATCGATCGATCGACGGTCGAAGCAAATCTACCTTTAATTCCAATTTTTACTCTTAGGTCGTCAAGAACAGTCCTGATATCGTACCTCAAACAATCCTAATAGGGTGGGGAGCCTCGGGATGCAGCACATTTCTCTCAACCATACCTAATCGGAATAGAAGGGATCTACAATTTTTTGCCGATTTCGAACGTCTAATCGAGAAAATGACTATGTGATAAATTGCCCATACGCGGGCACCACATATTGATAAGATTGTAGAACTCAGTGTTGCTAAGTGATTTTTGTTCTCAGAACATTTTGGGCGTGCTATAAAAAGCACTTTGTCACTTAGCAATTCGAAATCGGCATAAGACTCTACGTCCTTGAAATGTGCTAAGAAGTTTCCATAGCCTTAGCATATTTATATGATTTCGAAACTGAACCTGACTCCGATTACGACCTACCAGGTTTATACATTGTGTTAGCTGAAGACTTCAATACTTGCTCAAGTATCTCGTGTCATAAAGGCCGCTGATTCGTTTCGTAAGGAAACAAACTGTTCGCTAAGCAGTTATTCGTCTTTCATTTTTTGTTTTTCAAGACACGCAAT
Organism: Melanostoma scalare; assembly: GCA_949752695.1. Taxonomy (NCBI): domain Eukaryota; kingdom Metazoa; phylum Arthropoda; class Insecta; order Diptera; family Syrphidae; genus Melanostoma; species Melanostoma scalare. The sequence goes on along the minus strand of OX456986.1, from coordinate 182,038,254 downwards.
TAGTTTTTAAATTTTCCGAATAATGGCAAATAAATTAGCGAAACGAAACAAATTTAAACTGTGACCAAATCACAAAGCAAAGAAATGTTTTTAGTTTTAATTGAATCAGATAATGAGATCCCATGACATATATAAACGCGATGAGGATCTCCAGTTGAAGTAAACTGTTTCTGAACGTTGTACAATGAAAACTTTTTATATACTTGGTGTTATTTTCGTCGCTGCTTTCCTTCAGCTGGTAAATAGAATTTCAGCCTCTCCAATTTACAAAAAATTATACTGAAAATAATTTCAGACACATGCTACTTTTACTTTGGTTTCTCCATCTCCACGCGATCGAGCTATAATGGAATTTAATAATCGTAATCGAATAAGGCAATAAATGACCAACTGCTTTCCTTCAGCTGGTAAATAGAATTTCAGACTCTCCAATTCACAAAAAATTATACGGAAAATAATTTCAGACACATACTACTTTGGAACGTCCAAAACAATAAATGAAATAATGGTGTTTTAATTCTTTTTATTTTATTGGAATAACAAATAAGCAAGTAAGTAAGTGATCGAGGGATTGAGTGACGTTTTAACTTCGAACTGGTTCTAAATTACACAATCGGTTGACCATCCACCAAATCAAGCTCCGTTCGATCACTGATGAAAGAGGGTCAAACTATAGTATTACATTGCTCGATAGCGTGAGTGGTAACGACGCGATTATTTTCAGTATGTATATGACCCCATAAAGCCGAGTTATCTTCCAGATTTTTCTTCTGCAAATGTGGTTGATATAGATAGCATTCCTTTTGGCATGGATGAAGTTTTAGAAGCACTGAACGTCATAGATGAAAACAAAAGTGAAGGTCCTGTGTGTGTTATTCCAAAAGTTGTAAGAAGATGATCGCTCGCTTTACCATTGTGCAAGATTTTCAATGCCTCTCTTAAAACTGGACAGATTTTAGACGAATGGAAAAAGACTTTTATAACTCCGATTTTCAAATCAGGCTCGAAGCAAAAAGTGTGCAATTGCCGGCCGATTTGTAAATTATCGGTTATTCTAAAATTGTTCGAAAAGATTGTGTGTGATAAGATTAATTTTCTTACTAAACAAGTCATATCTGACTCACAGCATGGATTCGTTCAAGGAAGATCTATAGCTACAGTTTTATGTGACTCAATAATGGTTTTGTAGAGGGTTGTCAGACTGGTATTATATTCACTGATTTTTCCAAGGTGTTTGATGGGGTAAGTCATGAAATCTTATTATACAAACTGTCTTAAATAGGATTCAGTTCGAATTTTTTAAAGTTCATATCTTTTAAATCGACAGCAATACGTTAAGATATGTAAATTTATGCCAAGATGTATTAAGAATACTTCAGGAGTTCCACAAGGAAGTCACATTGGCTTATTATTGTTCAATTTATTCATAAATGATATACCAGATATTTTTCAGCATTCTAAACATTTATTGTTGAGATCTCGCCACTCTGCTACATTGTCCGCTGTTGACGATATAGTGAGATCATTAGATTTCGTCAGCTGGTTCCATTCAATAAAAGGCGAAGCGTTTGTAAGTAACAGTCTTTTTAGTATTCATTTGTGTAGGCAGTTGTCACTTCTCCCCATAACTTTACTTAAATAGTCTGAATGCGTCTTCAGGTTTTGAATGAAAATAGTACATAAACCCAATTCCATCACGTGAATCGCATAGGTTAGGGTTGCGTTTGGTAAACGGAATAGTCGAAGAAATAGCTTAAAGAAAAATCTTTGAATAGCTTCAAATTCTTCAACTTGGTTAACTTCAAAAGCCTGCACAGCATAACATATACAGGTGTTGACTGTAGCATTAAATACTAGGTATTTGGATCTTAGATCGATATCCTGATTGGAAAAGAATTTAGGCCACATCAAGTTCAGCACCAATTTATCTTAACTGCTTTTTGCTTTTCCATGTTCACCAAAACTTAAGTTAGATGTTAGCAGAACGCCAAGGTCCTTAAACTCACTCACTACTTCTATTTGCTCGTTAAAAAGTCACCAGGTTTCCTCGCGTTGTCTTTTTCTCTGTCGGTTCTCAAAGATTATAACTTTGGTCTTCTGCACGTCGCGTCGCGTCGATATGAAGATCCCAAGTTTCGCATTACTATTTTAGCATTTTTATCTGAAGCTGAAGTGTGAAGGGATTGATTAGATTCATCAAAAAGGTTTTTTTAAGAATAAGGACATGGCAAAACTGCCGTCTGCCTGAAATGACATTTCGTATGATTTTTAAAGAATAAAAATAGGAAAAATGTAAAAATACTACTAAAATAAATATAAATACAATAGTTACTTGAATAGATTAAGACTTGGTACTGGCATAAATTATGCATTTTTTAATTTAAAAATGTATGGAAATAACAGTTTTCGAACGATTGGAAACTTTAATGAAAGCATTCTATCAATTTTTACATGATTTGAAACACAAAGAAAATTATTAATTAAAGTACATAGTTTGATACTCATAATAGAATAAAGTTTTCAATTTTACGTGATTTGAAACACAAAAGAATAATCAATTTTAAGTGATCATAAAATAAACATAAACTAACAACGGAAAGAGCCTTCAGCTTGAATTTATATTTGTGTATGATGTTCTAAATCGTGACCCGTGTACTCTGATAAAATCTTTATTTGAAATTTATATGACAGTTTGCATTTCGCAATTTAAAGTGCTTCAAAAAAATTACCATATTCTTATGTTTATGTTTGTGGATGAAAAGTTGTTAACAATAGTTATGTCCGTAATTAATGGGCACTTAATGTCAGAGTTCTATTCGAGATGTTGAATTTTAAACAGAAATCAGTATAAAAACACGAAAAACACACGATGAACCAAGTCCGACTTGCGAAATGGCAAAACGTTTCACACATATGTAGACTTGATGGTTACATATATTGAATACTTAAACTAATGCTTTCTTTGATATATCTCTTAAAAAATACACTTCCTCTGGTAGCCACTAATTGAAACCCTTTTCGGGGAAAAATGATCACCCGTAGCTTTTTTTGTTGGATCAAATGAGTTTCGCTGAATTCTACTTGCCAGGAAATACCATGCGTTGGAAATATTCTTCGTCCTTTACGACTTTCCACATCCAAAACATCCTCTAATATGAACGATGCCGCCATAGCGGCGTATCTCTGTCATACCACTTTACATTCTTCCGATTTGTCCATCATCATCGTGGGTAAAGTAAAGACTCATCTTTCCGAAGTCATTCGACACGACCGACATACCAACTACACGGCAACATTCGCAGGTTTTGATAAAAATGACAAGATGCCAATCAGGATATGAGCGGCTCCCAACAGCATACCAGCGATGATGATTTCACCAGAAATGGCTGAAGTGGATGAACGATGACCCTCATCCGACTAGTATTTGCTATAATTAGTGTCGATCTTGTTCGATTCTTTGGCGGAATCTGGAAGCCAATGAGTCTGTCAATTGACCATGTGACGCCTATTAATGCATTCTTAAATCAACCGACAGACAAATTGACAACTACTCTCAGCCGATTTCACAAACAATTAACTTGTGATATGCTGTGACAGAATTGCCACGATTTCATCCTTTCAACTATGTTACTTGTTATCCTTGACTTCGGCCAGTTGTTTAAGCGACACCCTCGCTTCATTGGAACCAACCTTCACTATGTTTCTGTCAAGTGGTAAATATTTCAGCTGAGTGTTTTTTCCTTTCTTTAAAATAAACAAAATATATATTCTCATCTCATTTGCTAATGTTATCGCTATGCGCTGTCTGAAATCTGACGCCAAGAGCCAAGGTGTTTTTTTTTTGCTGAGGTGCAGCGCAAACTGTTGCACTACAAAGAGCGCATGACAGCGTAAGTAAATAGCAATGAAGTGCATGTGTAATGGCATCATCAACATCGGCAGTTAAATGTTGCAATTGCAATACGAATACGAGTTTTGCGGTTGCTGTTGCAAATTGAAAAAATGGGCACGACTGGGTCGCACGAACTTGCGATCGTTTGCTAAGTAAAATACCAAAATCTTAAGACTGAGCAAAAGGTTTTAGTATTCGTTCTTAATATATTTGGTTTAACAGGGTTGCCAACTACACATTAATTGAGAAAATTGAATTAAATCACGAAAAGTATTGAAAAAAATTAAATTAAATATTCCAAAAGTTTCAAGCGAAAATCTAAAAACGCCATTTTTTTGCAATTGCTTATACATATAAACCCTTAAAATTTAATCAAAATCGTTAGAGCCATTTTTTAAAAAACCGGTTTTTTATTTTTAATTTTTTTAAAAAAGGAGGTTTTCAAAATTCAAGTACACAAGTTTTAAGATCTTGCTAAAAGATGTATTGACAAAAAATTTGAAATAAATCAAATATATCGTTTTGAAAATATTCGGAAAAACAAATTTTTTTTAAAAAAATTAATGAAAATTCGAAAAAACTAAATTTTTAAAATGTAGATAAGCAATATTTCTCAAACAACTTAGGACTTCTTAAATATGAAATTTCGTCAAAATCGTGTTAGCCATTACCGAGAAAGTCGGTTTTGAAAAAAACGGTACTATGGGGGGTACCGTCTTTAGGCTTTCTCCAAAAAAAATTTTTACATCATTAGAACAGTTATTAAAAAATAATACTTCACGTAAAATTTTATCAAAATCGTTAGAGCCGTTTTCGAGAAAAATAGGTATTGTCATATCGGTTGTATGGCAGGTACCGTTATTTCAAGACCTAGAAACCCAATTCCAAAAACCCCTCTGTAGGCTATTCCAGAGACCATAACTGCAAATTTTGAAGAAAATCGGTCAAGCGGTTCAGGCTGTAGATCCATATACGGACAGACAGACAGACAGACAGACAGACAGACAGACAGACAGACAGACAGACACACAGACAGACAGACAGAATTGCAGGACCCACTTTTTTCGTATTCTCTATCATCGTAATGTCATGTTTGATTGTTATCTCAAAATTTTTTTTCTGCACGATTGCAAGACTTGCCTTATAGTACCTATAATCGCAAGTAAAAATAGTTTTATTGCAGTTTCGTTTTTATTTCTCACGCAAATTATTTGGAATGGAATAAATACGATTTAAATTTTATAAGTTTATGTTTTCTGTCAAAATTGACAGGTAAAGTCGTGGAATGAATTACGTTCATTAAGGAGCTATTAATTGCAAGCACTTAACCAGAAGTAATATGAGAAACTTACAAGGAAACGCCGGAAAGTTGTTTTTGTGAGGCAAATTTTTTAAAACCATGTTTGAGGAAAGTTCTCTATTTTGAATATGGAGTTAATGTAGATTTGGCCAGTCTTTAAGGCAACAGTTTTGGTACTAAATTTCTTCTTCACTTAAACCTCCATGTTTGAATCTGAGCAGGTACTTTATGTTGTGTTAGGCGCATTGTCATCATAACTATAAAATATGTTCGCTTTTTGAACTTTACCCGGGGTTGACCCAGGTTTGCTTGACAACCCTTAAAGTTGTCAAAAAAACTTGGTTCTTCGGTTCTCAAAAAACGAGAAACGACGAAATTACCACACATTTTTGTCATTTGAAGAAACAGAAATGCCATTTGACAACCCTATGTTCGTATCCCAAACTCGTTCTGACAAAAATCTAGTGCTTCTTCAGGGTGAGTTGGACGAACACAGGGCTCAAAAAACGCTTTGCGGTGGCCACAGGGTAAGCCCTGTACTTCAGTACTAGTACAGTACTTCTTCTAATACTTTTTCGGAAAAATTATTCTTCAAACAATTTCGAATTTGTGAATTGAAGTTTAAAATTATTTGAATAAAAACCGTCTGTCTGTTGTATTCTGGACAACCTTTGGTTTCATTTATGTTACCCATCAACACCAACATCATTTCCGCTTAAACCCTGTGCTGGGACACGTGCACTGGGGCACTCAGAACTAATTTCCGGTCTATGATACAGTAGATGAAAATAAGGTGGTTGTAATTTCACATGTAACCTCAAGGGCGGCTTTTAGATAAAACTGGGAGGCTGAAAGAAAAGTAGATGCCCAGAGTAGTATTCGAACCCTCGCGTACGTCCTTTTTACTAAACATTCTACCACTGCAGTTACAGTTTTAAAAATCGGCAATATTTGTATGGACGTCAGCTAAGACTGGTCACCAACGCTTGTCACGATTTTCAGTTCGTCTAAAAAGCTCCCACGTATGAAAACTGTCACAGGTGTACCATTCGTTATATTCCCACTAAACCACATAAAACAAAATGCGAGTGCTGAGTCCTTAGGTCTGTAACAGAAAACTACAAGTACTTGTAGGTTAGGTTAGGTTAGATGTGGCTACCGGTATACGGAGACCGACACACTTAGACCACAGAGGGTCCATTGTGATACCACTGAGACCAGAAGGTTGATCACCCTCTGGTTCCTATCTATAGGGGATTAAGGATTTGAAACACCTTCTAATCGAACATGGACTAACGAGTTGATCCCCAGTTAGTCAAAACATCCAGAACTTCGTACGAAAAGGGAGAGATTTTTAGAATCTTTATTAGCTAAATCGCTAGAGTCGTCGAAAAGTAATCACTTAGGTGAGTTTTCCGTCTGTTAGCAAGTTCAGGGCATGAGCAAAGGAGATGTTGGATTGTCTCCCCTTCCTCCTCGTCCATGCAGCTTTTGCAGAAGTCATTTGAGTAGACACCAGGTCTTGTGGTGTGTCTACCTATTAGGCAGTGTCCTGTAAGGACACCTATAGTGGAACTAATGTGACGACTGCAATAAGCTCTTTGAACGTTTCGAGTTCACACATGGCCAAATTCGTTCAGTCATAACTCATAAGACATGTATTACTCTGCGTCCATCTAGTGCTCATCTTCTCAGAGGTGTCCTGCTTTAGCAAAAGTTACCATGTAGCGATAGGTATACCTATATTGTGCTTTTCACCGTTTCGAAGATGAGAAGTCGTTCTTCTTTACAAGTACTTGTAACACAAATGTATAATGTTTGCTTGATCTACTACAAGTGATGGACATAATCATACGAGTTGCCCATGACCTGTAGACTTGTGTGTTTGTGTTACAGGCCCCAGGTGGATTTTGTTTTGTGGAGTTGTAGCTTTGTATTACAGGCTCCTTATAGCTCTTGTCAACTAGACCAGGTGATATTTTCGATGGCGCAAGAGAATCTGGTTTGTTTTTCACTGGTCGAGGGTTTCCCAATGTATACACTATGGCCAAGTATATGCAGAGCTATCCATCTCTTTCTAAAGTCAGTCATCATATGCAAAGGAGATGGCCAAAGAAAATAAAATATCTAACTTTCTTCTCTTACAATGGGAGTTCTGGAGTAATAATATCTAATCAGCTACAGTTAAAAGTATGAACTAGCACCTTTTCATCAAGGACTCATCCGAATGAAACGAATCGCACGCATTTATTGCTGGTGACCAATCATTGATGACGACTCAGCAGAACTGCTTCAAAATGTGTGGCAAGTCAAGCGGTTTGTTAACATATCACGAAAGGAGTGCCGCAGATTGAATTTTATGGACTCAGAGACAAATGTCCTTTCGAGATCATGATGCTGCGTAACGCCGAAAAGGAAGGTGAAAAAAAAACGACAGGAATGGACTGTCGCGATTGTTGAGAAAGTCTGATGAAAAATTGCGTAAGGTAAATTATAATCCGACGCGGCGCTCCGCGGCAACAGAATCAAGAAGCGTCGACCTACATAGCTGAGCTGCTTAGAATGCAGTCCAGAAACACCGAACGATAACCTTACAAATTTGAATAACTCTGAGTTTCTTCTGCATCCTGGTTTACAACCTCACAGCACCGATTTAAAATCACCACTGATTGAAAGTCAAATAATAAAAGGGAACCAAAAACCCTTGGAAGGAGGCCTGTACCGATTCAATGTAGTCAAAGCAAATTTCCAGCATTTGTGAACAAAGCTTTTAGCAATTTTTATGACTCAAGGCTAATGTTCCTGTCCTTGTCTTCTATAGTGTTGTTTTGAATAGAGGAAATGCTCGCAAGACATAGGACCTACATCCGATTGATGATAATTGGTCTACATACAAGTTTAGTCGAAAGTCGACTTCTTTCGACATTGTGGGTATCAGTGTTTAAAATATTTTTCTTGTTCTAATGGTTCATCATATTCACTTCAACAACACCCATAAATAGTTCAATACCAACACAAAACAAAACAACATTAATTCAATCAATGGTCGAAAGCCGGAGTTACATTAATATCCTCGAAAAGAATTAATGTTTTGTCAAATATAAGAACAATCGCCAGCTATTGTCGAAAAAGGGTGTGTATTCAATTGACCCACGGCAGAAGTAAGACTTCAGCCCGAACAAAAAGGAGTCTTAGATTATAGGAAACACTGTATTTTTGTATTTATCTTATTAGGCTAAATTCTATTTGTGAATGTATCTCTTTTTGGTTTCGCTTTTTCGTTTCATCGAGTTTCCAAATCAGCGACCATGAGGCACTCCATTTTGAAATTAAGGTTGCAAGTTCCCAAAATAATAGTCATCCTTCATTTATTGTCAGAGCGATTTGTTGTTCATATGTAAAGCGTTTCGAAATATTTTAGCATACAAAAACTTAATAATACAAATTAAATGTCAAATCCGAACATTCCGACCATTAATCATTGAGATGTTAGAATTTTTTCTAACATTCACCTTTTATCAAAGTCCATACCTACATTTTTGTGTTAAAAAAGTTGTTGAACAAGACCCGTTGTCTGAACCAATTTTCCATTCAATGCCCCGTGTGTCATCCATCAAGTTGTATCACAACATAACACACAAAGAAAGGGCACGAAAAGCAAACGAAAAACCGTCATCTCTAGGCCGATAACACTAATGAACCTTCTGTTGGTCAACACACATAGGCTTGGCATTAAGATCAACACTGTGCCCTATCAACATGATCGTAACACAATTAATGAACACAAATGAACTCCTCAACCACCACCGACTTTCAATTAACCTTCAATTACATTAATTGTCAGAGGTACCAGAGTAACCAATGTATACCTACCATCTACCACATCATTACAACGTAACTTCTTTTGGCCGCAGTTCGCAGGAGTGTTGTTTATTGTAAACTATGCTAAAGACAGGGACGGCCACAACGATGGGTAGATGATATTATACAGTCTTGATATACCAAGTGGTTAAAATTTCCAAAATATTGCCCCCAGCTTTTAACCGAACACAAAAATATGTTATTGTAGGTAGACAGAGGCGAGTGGAGAGATTGGACAATGGTTTGCTTAGGTGAGCAAGATTTTTCTTATATACCATCGCAACCGTGCTCTCAACCTCGATTTGTTATAACGATTATTAATTTTATTGTTATGATTTGCCACACCTGGAATTTGTTGAATGTTATTCCAACTCATTCACCTCAATCTTTGGTCTCACTGATGTGGTTTAGTTACTGTGCGGTAGATACGAGTATATGCATGCATGTCACACACTCCCAATCGCAACGGTGGCAGCGAAAAACATCAAATTGAAATGCAATCTCTATAGTGAAATCCAATTATATGCAAACAGTTCATTGCGACCCGCACTGTAGGTGTTTTAGAATATCATGACATCATTGAGGAGTTTAAGTGCCAAACTAGTTGACGAACATGAAACAGAGTTTTTGAAAAATCGGATACGGTCGTGCAGGTTAGCCTGTACCTACACTTCGAGATGGAAGTTAGTAATTTAAGGAAGGTTTAAATTTTGACACCTATTCTTAGTTGTTAATAAGAGCAAAGCATCCATCGTCAAAATAGCAGTGAACTAATGTCGTCTGACGCACTTTTACCCCAAGATGTACTACTTTCTACATAGCAGGAATCAAATCCCTTGAGGATGACAAAAAGAAAAACGATAATTCTTAACTATATCATCATATTTTTAAAGTTCCCAGCCATAATCACAATAAAATGACGAATGACAACTTCAATTCTCTTAGATTCAAGCTTTGCGTCAGCAACAATCGCCCAGACGCATTTTCAGCAGATTTTCTTAAAGAGTTGTTCTACTAAGTCCAACAAAAACTTGGAATTCGCAACAATAGCAAACGGATTAATGTCGAGTTGCTTACATTTTATTTGAATATTGAGTTTGTTTGACTGCTACTCCCCCACCTTTGGTGAGGTGATAGCAATATACATTAACAATTGTGACAGATGCCTATTAGTTGTTAATAGAGTTGGTAAACTTTATTTCCATGAAGTTATTACAATTTTTGACAAAGAATATTGTCCCCACAGTTTGTGAGTATAAGCTGCTCATCAGAAATTTTTTAGGCATTTTGGTTCCCAACGAATGAGGGTGCACCTTTCTTTTTATACAATATTTTCTTATTATACTTTAAGGTCTTCCGAGAAAAGGAGCTATGTTCCCTTAGTCAAAAAAATATTCAATAAGTGTTCCGCAGCATGTCAGAAAAACATCATTCCATACATAAACCAAATGTTTTCATTGAGCAATATTTTCCTGCTCCACTGAGTTAAGCTTGAGACAGAAAAGAGAAAAAAAACTACTTTCAGTTGTATTCAAATACAACTAGTACGAGCAGATAGATAGCTGGTCACTGTGGTCAACCATGAGAGCCGGTTTCATGCGATAAAAGCAATTGAAGACAAAAAAATAGGTGCGTACACAATTTTCTCAATTGCTGTTTTTCCACATTTCAGTGAGAAATTCAAAGTAGCAAAAATTATAACCAACCTCCACACCAATTCCATACCAGCAATGGTGTCTGAGGTGAGTGAAATAGACAAATCAAAAGGTGTTAAAGTATACACACTCACCACCTACCACAAACCTGCCTGTCGTGTTTTCTGAAAGTGTGAATGTGGATTTTTTTATTTTTTTTTAAATATTTTGTTGTACAGTATTTTGTGTGGTGACCACAATCATTCATTGCTTGGGGATTTGCTTTTGTTTCTTCTGCAAATGGGTGCGTCTGACGAATCACGATTCAATCAACACTCAATAATACCACTTCACCGATCAAACAACAACAGCAAAATTTACAAAGACAACATGTCAATCATTTGAACTTCTTCCATGGAAGAGTTTGAGTGAGGGCATAAGGGGAAGAGCTACCTATAGAAGTACTTTCCCATAAATTTTGTATTGGTTTATTGTGGAATTTCTAGGGCTTATTTGCAATTATATTGAGCTATTGCATGCCAAAATTGATGGCTGCTGAAGAACTCAAGTTCCGTTTCGGTTAGTGGGACTATAGTCACTAGAAAAAGGAATAGTAAATTTTACAACTGAAAATGTGGGTCATAAAAACAAACAATTGTTCAATGGAAATAGTTATGGTGGTGAGGTTATTGGGTTAAGGAAGAATGTAGGACAAATGTACAAAATACTCGTATGTGCAAAAAGCTACCTATATTCTTTTAAAAAGAAACGTTTTCCAACCAATCAAGGAAAAATGTACATAAATGTACCTAAGGTGGATTAGAATCGTAAGGATATGCATTTTTTTTTTTTAATTTGAGGAATCACGCATTGTGCTCCTGGCGTAATGGTAAACATGTAATGTGGTAACGAAGGAAATTATTTTTCTAAAGGTATCACCTTTTCGTATGGGAAAGTTTTTCAAGAGCAATTTTACTGCCATGAACAGTCGGCCCTATCGAAGTAACTTTCGGAGCGGAATTCTTTTCGATTTCCTACGATTCGGAGACATTTTGCTTCGTGATAGTTCTCCGGACGCCCGCTCGGACATTCTCTCCGACAAAATACAACGTTTTTTTTTTTTTTTATAATTAACGCGCACGTTTGCCGTTTATATGCAATGCTTTGCGTATAAGAACTTTTGTTGGCTTTATTTTTGATAGATAAAAACAAAAATTTCTCCGACGTCCTTCGATAAGTTGTTGCTGCGAAAAGTGTTGAGTTTTGGGAATGCGACAACGCAATTTGTGAAAAATTCTTACGATGACAAGAAAACTCCGCTCCGAAGGTTACCTCGATTGGACCTAGTGTTTTCGCACATAGCCATTCGCAATGCTGAAAAATATTTGCCTTTATTCTTCATTCTTTCAAAGGTATGGTTGAGAGAAATGAGCTGGTTCAACGAAGTCTGTTGCACCACAATATTTATTTTGTTTTTTTAAGGAATTGTTATAGGTCCAATGAAGGTACTAATTTCATGTACGAAAGATTTTGTGCTCTTACTTAGTCCACTTCGACTTCTTATAAAATAAAAATAGGGTGGAGCAACAGAGTGGAGTGCTACGGAATCTAGCGCATTTCTCACAACCATGCCTTGTGAGGTAATGGACCTACAATTTTCTTCCGTTTCCGAACGGCTAATCGAGCACTTTTTTGGAAATAAATTGACTATCGCAGGACTTACCAGTTTCTCTAGAAATGTGATGCCCGTGAAAAACATTTTGGGTTCTGTTGGGATTCGAACCACAAACCTCCCAGTCAGCAGGCAGACATGCTTACCATTACGCCATGCGTCCAACACTTTACTTTACTTATAGAAGACTAATATGACACGCGCGTGCTTGTTCAACTTGAACTACTCATTAGAGATTTACTTCAACTCTAGTCTAAGGACTAGACTAGAGTTGAACTGCCGATCATCTCTCAGGGAGATGTCAGAGCAGTTTAACATTCACCTGTGCTAGTTGTCGGAGCATCGAGACATTCCAGGAAACTGCAACTGCTGGTGTTATCACAGGACACTGTTTTATTGAAAGGCATGGCTATTAGTCGTCTAAAATGGTTTTTGCAGAAGCTGTATAGATGAAGAGGAGGAGTAAGCTTTTTCCCACCTTGTCTGTTCATGCCCAGTCTTAGCTCACAAACGTAGGATACACTTAGGTTCGTATTTCTTTGATGAAGCTAGTGGTCTTACTCACATCGACGCCCTGCGTCTCTCTCGCTCATTGTGAGCTCGGAATGGTTTCATTAGGATAAGGATACATTAGATTCATTATGGTATCACAATGAGCCCAACGGGCCCAAGTGTGTTAGCCAAGCTAACAGCCACTTTATCCAACCCTAACTCATTAGAGATGTAGGTTCCAGAATTCTTTAGTGGCTATTTTGACACCTTTTTGTCGACCATAGATACAGCTATACGTTATCTCTTACAGTTCCCCCTTAAAAACCCCGTCAAAATATTTTTTTATGTGCTTCGGTTAGGTGCAGGGAAATAAGTCCCCGGGAGTTAAGTCCGCTGAGGGAAAAAAAGGCATTTTGCCCTAACTTGACCGGAGAACTTGCCAATCCCTCGCAAAATACGATACCCATAGGAAAACATTTTGATGTCTCTAGGATTCGAACCTCGGACTCACACGTAATAGGCAGAGATCTTAGCCATTACGCCATGGGCACCATTTAAATGATTTTTTCGTATCGAAAAAAGAACGCAAACTCTACTTATGTGGCCAATTCCCTTTAGATTAATGTCAAACGTGATGTCTAAACTCAAAACTCACAGCAAATACTGAATGAGCCTCTAGAATGGAGTTAAAAAAGAAGCTTTTGCCACATTTTGAGGAAATGAGTCCATAATGCAATTTGAGTATAGTAGTAGTAGTAGTAACTCCTTCACACAATCGAAAATCTTTCAAAGAAATGCTAGTAATTGAACAGTTGAACTTTAATGAAACCAACTTGAATAGCCAAATTTACTTCCTTAAAAATTTAAATAAAATTCTGTCAACATCTCTCTTTGTTATATAGCTACAGGAAGCAACTTAATTTCCTTTCATCAATTTAGCTAACGTAAGGCAATGTCTTTACCTACTGTTTTCAAGATGGCATTAAAGAAACTCTCAAATCAAATATACTTACATATAAATGCACGGTACTTGTACTTTCCATTATACTTGAGACAGCAGCCCCACCTCAGGAAGATTAATGCATTGCGACAATATTGCAACACAAGATGTTGTTTGCCATTGCAATCATCAAAGATTTTCTCTGGTTGCGAATTAATTTGCTATTATACAGTGTATATATTTCGCAGAGATTTTGCATTAAACGACGACAATGTTGCATCCAATGGTAATATAATGTGGTCTCTAGAGAGTATAATGATGTCAATTGTCAACTACGTGTTCCCAATTCAGCGAAACACAAAAAAAACAGGGTGCAGTTTTGACTGGATGTTAGGAAATTGACAAGACTATGGCTTTGAATAACATATATAAATCACAAATACCAAAGTGATTGCATTAGTCGATTTCATTGTGAAATTCGTTGATAGAGGCTTCCTGTGTTGTTTGTTTGGTTTTGGGGATTGGGATATTAATATTTTCAAAAGTCTTCAGAGGATGTGTTGTGTGTTTTGTTTTAAGTAAATAAGTGCACATACCTTTGCCATAACAAAAGTTTTGTTTTTGATAAAAACTATTTTTAATGTTCTTAAAAAACCTAAGCTTAATCTGAGTATTGCACGTAAAGAGCTTATTTGGTTAATGTCAGTAAAAAAATAAAATGTTTTGGAGGACATCGCTTTTTCTTTGAGCCGGTGTTCAATCAAAGTTACACGTATATTCATGAGCTCGGCGATTTTCAAAAAAAAGACCGGCTAATTTAGGTTGCTCAGGAGTCACTTAGTTAAGTCAACGACGCAACAATGCACGTGTTATAACAAGTGTCGAAGCATGGGCTTACGAATATGACGTTAAAACCAGGACTCAATCAGTCACAGTTTGACATCCTGGCGCGGCATGACCGAAAAAAACGAAAATTTCCGAACTCATAAAACGCGTTTACCTTAGCTTCTGCCATAGGTAAACAATGAGTACTGATGAGTTTTTTAGTTGAGATATTCCACGTGTTTTTTAATCTAATAAATGAAAAGATTAGTAAAGTTTTTAACAGTTAAAACACTTATTTTATTTCCTCAGATGTACATTTCAGAAGCAATGCTTCCATCGTCAGTGAGATTTATAAATCTCACTGACGATGGAAGCATTGCTTCTGAAATGTACATCTGAGGAAATAAAATAAGTGTTTTAACTGTTAAAAACTTTACTAATCTTTTCATTTAATGAGTACTGCTAAAAATCTTATCGGGCTTCAGGGGCATGTATACCAACATTATAAAAACAAAATTTTGACTATTGGACTCTCTAAGCCTGCAAAATTTTAAAAATCATGTTATTTTCTTAACACACCTCGTATGTCCTTTTTGGGTGGGCCATCTAGTGATTTCTTTTTAAATTATTAGTTATTTTGACCTGACAGATGTTTCGCGCTCAAAATTTTGACAGAAAAGCTATAAAATAACTTGTTTCCAAAATGTTTGCCGTTTAGCTGTGAGATGACATATCTCACGGAAAAGTGGAACCAACCTTTACGCTGTTTTGGAGAAAGTAAGATTATTGCGCTTGATATTTCTAAGGCATTTGACAGCGCTTGGCATCAAACTCTCTTATTGAAAATGAGTGCATTTGGCATCGACAAGTATCTTATTCGTTGGATTAGAAATGTCCTTCTAGGCGTCCTTTACAAGTTGTTGGCTCCGTTTTGTCTCCCACACTCTTCCTTATCTTTATGAATGATATTTTGTTTAAAACTTCTAGTCCACTAAATTGTTTTGCTGACGCTCTACTTTCAGTTTCTCATATTTGTTTTCAACTTCACGTTCCTGCTCTTTGAATGTGGAACTGGAACGGTTGCGTATGAGGTATGACTAACTCATTGAATCCTGACCTCGATAGCTATGTTACATGGGGAAATATCAGTAACGTTTCATGTCTCTCTTTTTTTATCGCTATTTTTACAGACAGAGCTCTAGAGAAATAGCCAGTTGCATTCCTCTCCTGAAACAATTTAGTCGCAATACCCAACTCGTAAGGAATGCGCATGAATTCTGCCTTCACCCCAATTTCGGTCGTACAGAAAAGTATAGAGATTCATATTTTATTGCCCCAACCCAAATGTAAAATGCTCTAAAAATAAATAAAAAAATAAATAAATAAAATAAATAGGGTGGCGCTACAGAGCGAAGAGCCCCTGGGCCTATCGCATTTCTCACAAACATGCCTTGTGAGGGAATGGAGGGGACCTACAATTTTATGCCGGATCCGAACGGCTAATTGAGAAAGCGCTTTTCATGGCAATGAATTTACTAACGGAGGACTTGCCAATTCCTCGCGAAAGGCGATACCCGGGAAAAAACATTTTTGCGCCTCTGCTGGGATTCGAACCTCGAACGTCTGGGTTAGCAGGTGGATATGCTTACCATCGCACCACGGTAAATGCTTTACTCAACTAAATTTTTCCCACGCATTACAATGCACAGAAATTCAAGAATAATGCGCATCGGCATCTCCATTCTTATCGTTTCCCTATATCCTAACACCCGCATACTGTCTTACTTACTTAGGTCCTGGGCCCCAACCAATATCTTTCGATAAAGATTGCGGGTGAGCTCTCTCCAGTTTGACACTCTAAGTCAATTGAGGTCTTCTTCCACTTGATTGCGCCACGTTAGGCGAGGTCTTCCTCTTCCGCGATTTCCCTGCTATTTGCTTTCGAAAACCCGTCGAGCTGGACCCTTGATGTCCATCCGGTCCACATGTCCTAGCCATCGACCGTAGTCTCGCGATACGTACTCTTGTAGCTAGGGCAGTGTTACGGTACAGCTCATATGGTTCATTTTTTAACACGCGCATTGTGTTTTAGTCATTTAAAAAAGTGCGATTTTCGAAATTTCCATCAATTAATGATTAGCTACCTCGGAACTGAGAGTACAAGTTGGGTCTTCTTTTTACTTTTTTGTGAGGAAATGAGAAAAATTCAAACAATTGGGGCCAATATGATCCAAGTAATCCGCGAGCTGCAGCCCGAAACCATCACAAAGGTTTTGGTAAATTGGAGCGAAAGAATGCGCTACTGCCATACCGGCACGCCAGAGGTAGCCTCATGAACGACGTCTTTGATTGAAGGGAATTTTTGCTCTTACTAATAAAACCCTAATATTTGGAAAAAATCATTTTGTTCATTTTATTCCTTGTCTTTGGCCCGCCCTTTATACCGATAAAATAAGTGAATAGAGTGGCACAACAAAGCTCGGGGAGCCTCGGAGTTTAACGCATTTCAGGGACCCATAATTTTTTACTGATTTCGTACGGCTAAGTGATAAAGTGATTTCCATGGTGGTAGTACTTTCCAGTGCTTTGGTGGAATCGCCTTGGATGTTTATTTGAGTCGAGACTACGTATTAAGAAGACATTCTAATCATGATTCATGACGCCATTGGCATTAAAGCACTAGGCCGAGCAGAGGCATGACATTTCCCTGAAATTGAGTACTAGCAAAAATTCAATCACGTGTGGGTAATCCCAAATGCTGGAACATCGTAAACATCATCACGTCATCAGTGTTGTCGTAGTAAAGTTTTTCTTTTCAATCCGTTACAGACTCTTGAAAGGTGCACGTTCAGTAACCCCAATTATATATGAGTGCAATTTTATTTGTCAAATGAAATGTCACTATTTTCTTTTTAAACAGAAACCTTTCGTCAGACTTAATATGTAAATCCTCCAATCACCGACAACGCACCAATTTGATGTCCACTATCGATTCCTAGGACCTGATAAAGTCACAAAAGAGGCACAATCAAAAAGACCTTAAAAATAGTAACCAAAATTTTTTTTTATTGTTACGTTGTGGTTGCTGTCGAAATCATAGAACGCAATCTGTTCACGCCATATTTAAGCATTGAACTCCGCTTCACCATTTACCAGCCGTGACTGTTTACTGCGTTACCCGTATAACCAATCATTCCCGCAATATCAACATATTGCGAATGCAAATTTGGTATTTTACATTCACAGTGAGTTGCGTTAAATCAAAGGTACTGCACCAGAGAGTTCCACGCTGCTCTCGATTGGAAGCGTATCTAGATAAAATCAATCATCTTACTGGAAATATACTGCAAAGCGTTCAATAGTCTTTGTAATTCTTTGTTACGTTAAGCATACCAAGGAGACACACATTGTGCTAGCTGAAAACCTTCTTATGGCCAATGTACACGCAAAGCGTCGTAAGTTTCAAATAGCACGACAAGTTGAAAAAAAATAAATAAAAAATCTATAAAGCCTAACAACAACACCGCGATGACTTTACACACAACAACACTATCGCAACATGTTGTTGGCAACGACATACGGCGACGAATAGGATATGTAGAACCACGCGAATATATCTAGAAAGTTGGAGGCACAGGCCCCATACAAAATAACACTAAACCAGTTATTTTTTGTTTGTTGTTTGCTATGTTTTATTTTACGAGTTGAAAATTTGCAGAGAAAATTGTACCTATAAGAAGATTTGATACTTGTCAACAAATGGAGGACGAAGTTTTAAGTGGCAATTCAAACTCGAGTGGCAATAAAACGCTCTAAAAGGGAGCTTTTGCTTTATATCAAGGCTGATGATGAACACAGCCGTTAAGGGTCTTCCAAACCAAAGCGATTTTGCAGTTGCGGTAGCGGCAGAAACGCTGTTGACAGGAAATGTGTTGTTCTTGCCGCGTCAGTCAGGGGGTACTCTCATATATCTGACAGCTGAATTTGTCACTGCCGCAACAGAATAACGCTTTTCTTTTTTCTGTGAGCCTTTACACACCATGGATTTTGAGCAGTTGAATATGTTTATGTCAAGCTATTGTGTCTCCCAAATTTTGGAAATCAACCCTCATTCTGGCAAATTAATATCAATAAACATATTTTAGAGTTTTATCAGTTTGTGGCTATCTTTGCGATGAAATACAATCCAAAGCCACGACCACGAGGCCGAAATGCATTTCCTGAGCTCCGAAACTGAAATCGTTTAAATGGCAAACATTCATATAGCTACGTTCATGTAATTCATTCCGATTTCGACCATTAGTCAGGTATTTACGTAAGCATGAATTGAAAAATGTCCTGCAAGTGAAAGTTTCTTTTCCAGTGAGACAACACAAACAACATTACAGTTGCGGCGGCGGCGTATGTGCTGTGCATACACAGTCAACATGCCATGTGTGTCGAATTATTGGCATGCTACACCCGCCACCAAACTGAAAACCAAAGTACGAACCCAAAGTTTGACTACATAGCGCCATTGTTTCCCCCGAGTAAAAAAAAAACGATCCAAAAAACTTATACATTTGTCTCATTGCACATGCAGCCGCAGCGTATTTGAATTGGATTTGCAATAAAAAGAGGAATTATACGAAATTAAAGTTAGTCATAAATTTCTTCAGGGGATTACCGAAGTTGGTCTGGCTCTATACACGCAAACCAGCAAACTCAACAAAATCACAAAAAAAAAGTTAAAATGTTTTTCTCCTTTTCTTAACAGAGTGCCGATTTTGATGACTGTCCTACTGCAGCGGCAGTGGATTGATACCAAGATTGGTAATGTTATTTTGAGAGTGTAGTGTATTTAAAGCCAAAGAGTGCGCCAACTGTTTTATGAAAAGTAAATCCAAAAAGACAAGGAGTATAGCCTCGACTTAGTTGTTTGTTTGTCGGACCGAATTTGAACTGAGCTTAAAGAGTGCGATTGGGATTGGGTTGGTTGAGTAGGAGATACTCGAAAAAGATACTTATGGAGTTGAATTTTTAAAATCTGTCGGTGTATCTGGCCCCATTTTATGATATTTTCTGTTTTTCTTTCTTGTGTCATATCGCAACTGTAGATGGTCGCGAATTTGAGCATTCAATTGAATGGAAGTTAGCGGTGTAATTTATTAAAATTCTGATTTTAAGTCAACAATACGTGTAAAAGATTATTTACTTCGTATTATGTTAAATCTGCTTGTGGCATGGACACAATAAACAGACATAACTTTGAGCTAGTACAGGACTTTGTCTACCTAGGTTCCGCTAAAGATGCGGAAGAAAACAACAGCAGTATACGTAGATCAAACGGAGAATTACTCTTGCCAGTCACTGCTATTTTCGATTAAGAAGGCAATTGTGAAATAAAACCCTATCTAGAAAAACCAAGCTAGCCCTTTATAAGGCCCTTATCATCTCAGTTCTACTTTATGACGCGGGGGTACGGAGCATGTACCTTATCTAAGAGCCCGGCTACGTATACAGAGCGGAAAAGTGGAAGAGCAGCGAAATTAGAACAAAATGGCTCCGTTCTGCCGCTCAGCTTTCAATTTTATTCTAATTTTGCCGCTCTAGCACTGTACCGCTCAGTACATGGCCGTTTCCCAAGGCGGATAAGGAAACACTTAGTTGTTTCGTTTCAAAAGAAAGGTTCTCCGAGTGTTCGTTAGTCCCGTATGTGGAAACGATTTTTTCAGAAGAAGATTCAACAACTATCGCCATGAATTGTGTCGCGACCAGAGAGTATGCACCGCGAGAGTACGATGCGGTGGCTGGTAAATGTATAGCGAATGGACACCAAGTGGTTCGAAGAGTTTTCCAAAACACTCTGCATGTATAGCGCAATAAGAAATCAAGCGGAAAGATACCTTTAATGACTAAGAGTGCAAAGATGGAGAGAGATCGCCCGAAATCGTTGGCAAAAGATGTTAGTTGAGGACCAATGTGATCAATACTTTATACTACGTTTTGCGAGTTGAAGACGCTACCTATTATAGCTACTTTTAGCACGCCGAATATTATCCTTAAGATGAGCCAACCACCCACCACCCGAAAGGTAGAAGTGAGCTGCATCGCTGAAGAACACGAGCGCGTTGTGAGGCAGATTGCGAATGAATGCTTGTTGCAACAAAATCCCGTTCAGATAGCTATTGCACCACAACCATTTTGTAGGGATGAAATTTTAGTTCAGAGTGCAGAATTCGTCTCAAAGATCTGGCCGACATCACCAAAGCAAGAGAGCGCAAAAATTTGTCCCTCGCTGCCTCAACATTTTCGGGGGTTCTGGTAATCCGCTGACGTACTCTTGAGGATGGTGCAGCACTGAAGCCTTAATGTGTCCCACCCAAATTAATTTTTAACAAAAGATTGACAACCGGGAACACGACCTCTAGGCGGAATATTGAAGTGAGCGCGGAAGGCACGTTGAGTTGCCACGAAGAAGCGGCCATTTGAAAATAACGTTTCGACGGCAAACGCGCGTTGCTCACGGTCTGTGATTTGAAATTTAAGCTTGTAGTGAAGAAAGACTTAAGGGTCCTTGACTCACAACACAAAATTAGACTCTATACTTAGTCCCTTGCCAGAGTGATGTGCCAGGAATTGAATATGCAGTGAAATTTGCAAAGCCAAGATTCTCAGTTAATTTTTTGAAGGCAGATTCAAAAGATAAAAATCTACACAGAAACAAGAGCAATGTGAACAAGAATGCAGGGAAGTTAGTAAAAGACTTTACTTGTATTTTTATGGCGGCGATCAAAATACAAACAACCTAAAAAGTCGTCCCAACATTAAAACGTTTAAAACATAAAACTGTAGTTCCAACTTTCAATATATAGGGTTTATCATTTTGCGGTTTTAAAAGTATAGGGCTGGAATTCGACATCTGTCAAACTAAGTTGTTAAACCAATTATTATTTTTTCAGTTGAAAGTTTCACATTAAAGAAAATGGGTCGCTTAACTATCGCACAGCGCATAACAATTTTTAAAACCTTTATTTATTGCAAGAGACATTTCCTGGCCGCGTAATTTCTCGTCGTGGCGATATCAACTGGTCACCATGATCATGCGATTTGACAACACTGGACTTTTTTTTGGGGGGCTACGTGAAAGACCATGTTTTTTCAGATAAACCTGCTTTAACTCTTGAGCACTTAAAAAACCAACTTACGTTATGGCTGATATACCGCCCAATATGTGTCAAAAAGTGGCCGAAATTCGAAAATCACCTCAAAAGAATCGATGCTTGCAACAATTTGCGTGGTGGTCATTTAAATGATGTAGTGCTTCACACATAATGTCAACGTTCAAACTTTATAATAAAAAAGAAATATCATGAAAAAAAATATTTTATATGGGTTTTATTTACGTTTACTTTTGAAAACACAAAATTGATAACCCTATATAATTATATATTCCCGGGGATATTCCTTTATCCCCCGGGATAGTAAAAGGGCCCTGAAGTAAGGTTTTGATTTAAGTTGTAAACTTTAGTCTGAAAGGTTCAACACTGACACCTGCCGTGAAGGCCTAAATGAACGCAGGGTGATAATTTGCTTGTGAAATGAATTATCATTAAACATTTTCTCATAGTGAACATCTAACGATTTGGCTGATGTTTTAACGTCCTTGACGCAAAGTCTTATGCGATAAAAATATTATAAAACATTCGCCTTTCGCCCAAATGAGGTCGACAATTGTTTCAAAGCCAAAATTTATTCATTTGCCTAGCAGCAATAGTTGACTGATGACCTTTCTTTGGTGTCACATCATTTTGTTGTTAACTAGCATTCTAAATTTGTTATTTACTTTTCAACTTTGAAATAGCATCTCGAATCTAATTAAGAAGAAACCTTGCGGTTTACCGAAAAACTTTTCAGTGCTGTTGGACAGATTTATGCCGACAAAAAGGAAGAAAAATTTAATAAACTGTTGCTACTTCCTATGATATCCTCGGTTTAGCTTCCATTGATTAACTATTAAATTTTATAACTTGTGTTCTCAAAATCTCATAAATAAATCGCTTCACTAAAATATTTTCTCTTAAAAAGAAAAAAAGTTAAAAGTCATAGAGTTGTTAAACGGAAAATAGAAATTTTTGTTAATTTTTCACAAAACTAAATATTGTTTCAAGGTTCTCGACACTGACTGTCAAATTCATTTGTCGAAAAAATGTAATTTGTTCAGGATCCGGTTTTGACATCAACTCTTTTGTTTTAATTTTTTTTTTTCAACCTGTTTCATTTTAAGGACCATACACGATGTTTATAAATTTTCGATTCGTGATCAATTATAATAATAATATTAATATTTGACAAGAAGCCAATAAAATCAACAGACACATTTTTTAAGAATCTGTCAAAGCATCGAGTGAAAAAATTTCGTGTTGAATATGAGTGCCTTTCAGTTAGAATTTGAAACTCAATGAGCCCTTCAAATGTGATTTAAATTGAAACAAAAACTTTGTTTTACAAATAATCGGGTATTATTTCAAAACCACCTCTTTTTTCAGTTGCTAAATGACCAAAACTATTGGCAGACCCCGCCAATACTTACAAACCCTACACACCGCCGCCGTATATAAAAGCCACAAAAATTATTTAAAAAAAAAAAGGAATAGAAATATGTATCTTGCCTTGAATTACATCGTTTTCCAGTTCTCGTTGTAATCCGCAATCGGCTCTCATAAGTTGCAACTTCTACCTTCGTTGTCACCGCCGCCGCCGATGCAACTATATTAAATGCACTCCTCCTATAGAATGTGGTACTGCTGGATAAAGGTGGTGTTGCAACAAAACTGCAGCAAAGTTTTAAATGAGTAGAAAAACTAATATTTCGCACACAACAATTCATAAAGGTTGATGTTAAGTTGGTTGCGGTTGGTTGGCTTTCTGTTGTTCTTCACGTCGGTCGTGCAAAGTAATTAAATCCTTGTTACTACTAAGCGCACATTGTTACACGAAAATGAAAAAAAAAAAAATTGAAAATGTGTTCCCTCCTCGTCCTCAGCTAGATGGATGATATGTCGCGCGATTGTTCGTTAAGTTTTGCCAAGTAATAAAAGAAGCATAAGTACCTACAAGCATTCCTTTATATTTTCTTCTTTTTTTGTTTTCAATAATAATTGCATTATGGAATGCGGCAACACTATTACAAGAGAAATGACACAAAATACACTGAACATTTATTTCCCTCTAAGCAAGACTTGATGTATGTGTATGGATGCGTGTGTGTATGTGTCTGGTAATGTGGCAGATCACTATTAAACCGTTTATCGTTTACTTCGTTCTGCTTCTTCTCTTTTGGAGTAAATTTATACAAAGACCATTTACTCTGGCAACACTTAACACAATTTTACACACTCATTAGATCAGCCAGCAGCAGCAGCAGCATTCTTTGATATTTTATTCAATTCTCTGCAATGGTATTCCAACACACATACCACCACTACTTTCGTATTTTTCCTTTCGTCTTATTCACTTATCGTAAACTTTTAATGGCTTCCTGATCATTGGAATACTTATTTATTTTTTTCATTATTTTTTCAAGCGAACTATTGGCTAACATTTCTGCATTACATTGCACTTCACCGAGATGGAAGAAAACTTTTAATCAAAAGTACAGGCCTTAGATGAGTTTCCTGTGGCACAATCAAAAAAATTTTGCAATATGAAACTTTCCACACGAATTTAGCTCACTGAACTCACTTTTCTCGACCAAAAATCAAAAAGAAAAAAACAAATACATATTTCGATACCGAATAGTAGGTGGGTGGGTTTCATAAGTAGGCAAGAGTGAACAATGCCCAAAACGAAAGAAAAAGAAATAAATGCAAAAACGCGTATGTAAACCGACAGCTCACTTCAAAAGGTGTGATATTTAATCTTGCAAAACCGCTAGGATTTCTCTACGAATCAATAATAATAAGAGACCAACAATGACAACACAGAACACACGGACCAGCAACAACAAGACCAACAAAAGTTGATATTGTTGCCTTTTTTTCTTTTCATATGATCGGCGACGAAGCAGCGGGTAAGGGAGATCTGATGAAATTCCTAAAGATTGTTAAATTGTGTTTGTGTTGGTGGTAAGGTGCACACACGACAGTTTAAGAACAAAATCAAAAAAAAAAAAAAAAAATCAACGCACACTGATGGACGAGTTTGCTGGCAATACTTGTTTTTGACTGCTCTGACCACAGGGGCACAGGTAAGTGGGAGAAGAAAAATGAAGAGAGACATACGAACGGGAGTGAAACTGAAATGTTTCTTCGACACTCTTCACCCGGAGAAGCAAACCTACCGCAGAACGAGATTCAGAAAGTTACAATACCACGGACAGCAACGATCGGCAGCAATACGTACCGAGCGTACGATACGACAGCGCACAACGACGGGAAAATCGAAACTGACAGTTGGATTCGATCGCAAAGGTGAATTAACCAGTGGAGTGGTGCACCATGAGAGGTTCAGGTAAGTGGTGTTGTAGGACTGCCAGGTATAAAAGACAACAATGCACTGTGGGGAGTTTTCAAAAAGAACTGACGAGTTATTCGTTATTTTAAATAAAATAGTAATCCAGTCACATTATTCATAAAATCAGCAATTCCTCGCAAAAATTAAGGGAGAGCTAAATTTTGGTATAAAAAGATTTCTAGTGGTGTTCTTGTGAAGCTTTGTACGTCGAATGAAAACTATTATGCGTAGCAGCTTAGCCTATAAAATACCGCTACCGAAGCGTTGGTGTCCATTCGGTCTACCTGTGCAAGCCGTCGTATCTCTCTGTGGCGAATCGTTCTCTTCAAATTTCATACTGTCGTTTTCCTAGTTCCTTGTTTCGTCCCCTAATTCCGTAAACGCGCAACTATTTATGGAAGTACTTTTTTCACGAGCTATACAGGCAATTGTTTTGTTAGTCGGGGCCTTACACATTTCTCTCAACCATTACTTGTGAGGAAATAAAAGAAACCTAAAATGTGTTGCCGGTTCCGAAAGGCGAGAAAGCCCTTTTCATGGCAGCTGAATCACTCTTGGATGACTTTCTAGTTCCTCGCCAAAGTCGATACGTGTTTAAGTTTGATGTTTCTGGGAGACGAGACCCCAATTTCCACAATCTCTGGCTAGAGGAAACCTTTCCTAATCAAAAATGACTGAATGCTTGCGTTTTGAACAAACCAACACCAGTCGACTTTTTCTCCCCCTTTGAACCATTCAAGAAGGTGGTGTTAAACAAACCTTTTTCATTCAGCAAATGGCATTTGTAAGCTCGTGTTGGGTGCATGTATGCAGGCACGTCTCAACTGTATTGCTCTCAAGTCACAAGAACTAAAAAAGATTTCTGAAAAGATTAGATTAGATTAGATTTATATGGCGAGTTGAGCTTGGATATCTAAAGGATCCATTGTGCTCCCCGGATAACAAGGGATAAGAAGGTAGAGGAGAGGAGTGGTAAAAGATTGGGTTTGTGACTCGGTTATTGGGATTTGGAACCCCCACTGACCCATTTGAAGTTCTGGGTGAGTTTAAGGATGCTGTTTAATGGGAGGTTAAAGGTGTCGCCCAGATTGTCGAAGAAGTATTCACCGAGGTCTTTTTCGTCCTGGCATCCCCTACATAAGTCGGATGAGCTAATGCCCGTTCTCATCATGGGGTACCCAATCAGTTGTTACCCGTCAGAATGCGTTGGAAATATCTGGCCATAGGTTTCTGGAAAGCCAGTATGTTTTTAAAGATGGCCACCTGTCATTGGCGGCTTTTAGAAAATTTTGTTGGAATCTGTTTTTTTCTTGTTCTAGTGGCTTGAGAACTGTGGTGTTCGTTTCACTGGATTCGAGTGCTGACCTCGGTTTTAGCCAGCCTATCCGCTATTTCGTTTGTGTTATGTCACGATGTCCTGAAACCCAAATTAAATTTACGATGTTCGTTGAGCTGAGCAGTCTTAGATTGCTGCGACAGCTTATGCAGCTCTGTCTTCTGACAGGACAACTCTTTCTAAACTGACCTATCTTTATTTAAGTTTTCCAAGCAAAGGAGGCCCTCGTTACAATTTACTAGAGTTTAAAGAAGTTTCCCATAGATAGTTGGTACATTCCATCAACATTGTTGACTATGGCACACAAGACTTTGATTCCAAGGGAGAGCAATTTTCAAAATGCAATGTCGTTCCAAACAGGATGGTCATAATACTCAAATTACAAAAACCCTTAATTGCCATACATTTATCAAACTCAAAGGGACAGTCTGCCTATCCCAGTTTGCAAAATATATTAATTGCAATGCGAGGGTTTTGTTATCAAAGGCATTTATCAACAGCATATCTTCACCACACATGGAGAAAAACATGCAAACAACTTAAAGTTCAACAATAATATTGACAATTACATCGAACAACCACAAATCTGCTCAATTGCCTCACGCACTTAAGCAAACACATATGTACAACAGGAGCATGATTATTCCTTTTGGTGTATATCGATTAAACAAATCGACAAATGCTTTGGTGCAAATTGAGTTTTGTTTGTGCAGTGACGGAGCACAAGGCTTTTTTAGGGTAAATATTTTTTATGTTGAAAGTTTGATATACTCCTTTTTAAACGATGACACTTAATATAGCAAAACGATGTTGATTTTTGGGAATAGGTGTTTCTTTGTATTTTAAAGTCGGCAGCATCATAACAAAAATTGTAATCAAAACTAAACTTGTGAATTTAAGTCTCAATAAAGAAAACTGAAACTGAAACTGGTGTTTCTTTGTCATAAAGGAGTGTGTGGGTAAACACTTCTCACTTTTTCAAAAGAGTGTTTGTAACCAACTACGCCACTGTGACTGCAGTCCTCAGTCAAAGGAAACAAAAATAAATTCCATTGAATGGTTAAATTATACTGTGGAATTCAGAATTCGGCACTTCATGGTACGAAAGTCATTAGAAACAAAATAAAATAAAAAAGTTTTTCATGCCCCTAATCCAAACCGAGTCTATATAAGTAACCCAAATGCCATCTCTTCATTTAAACAACTGAAATTCGTCGTCGTCGTCGTCGTCTAGTATTCGGAATTCGTAGTATCGCTTATCAGTTCCAATTCATTTATTTGTGTCTCCTTAATTCATAGTCTGTAGGGACGCATTGGACGTGGTTAATCTTTGTTGTGGGGTATTTCTTGGTTTTGCTGGAAAATGAGAAGTGGAAGTCTATACAATAGTTCATTGAATACATTTAACAATAGTGAACGATCAAAGAACTTTTGCGGTTTTAGTAAACAATCAACGTATTGTTGCAGTAACGACGGATACTCAGATCGTGAAAGTGTTGCAAGCAGTGCACGTGGCAAGCGTTCCAGATCAAGGCAAGGATGAATAAAAAATTGAAAACAATATGGACTGTAAAAGTGATGAAATCAAGTAGTGTTTTATAAATTTTAAATTGTGTTTTGTGTATCTTCTTTTTGATACATCCGAGGAGTATACAACACATTTTTAACTGGTCATCTGCTTTGCCGACAGTGGGTCGGTCGGTATACCCACGGAACTGTGCTCTATCGTTAGGATAAAGAATTTTTAAATCATCCGCTGTTAATTTATGTGTTGCAAATATACTTGAAAAAAAAAAAACGACAAATTGAACAACAAATTTCGATTATCATACTGCAACCACCTTTCTAAAACGATTCGTTGTAGTAATTTAAGCAATTGCAATAATGAGGTTGCCGAGGTCCAATTATTTTATTTCATTCGTTCTTTTTTTTTTTGTGAAACACTTTAAAAGTATCGGTAGAATGGAGAAATAGTTTAAGTCCCCAACACTTATCTCAAATTTGAAATGAAGAAAGGATAGTAGAAGAATATGAGTAATTCTTTTTTTGGATTGGAGAATGTATTCAAACATTTCTTTAATCAAGTACAGATCTTAAGACGCAAGAGAAGTTCTGCTGATAAGGCTTAAGTTGAAGAATCGGAACGGACTCAGAAACAATTTAAAACTGTCCGTAATCAACCGAATATCCAACGATTTCAATATTTTTACTCATTACTTTTTTTCCAGTTCGTTTCATTTTAAATCTTTGTCTAAAAAGACATTTGGTAGCTTTGAGATACAAAAATGTAAAGGTAACAGTTTTCAAGCCTTGCTCCGATGGGAGGAGATTTGCTCCACTTTCGAAGTAAAAATTAATTTTTCTCCAACGCTCCAATTTTGTTAGTTTTTACTCCACTTTTTCAACATCGAAAATTTTGGATAACTGAACCTAAATTCTAGACAACCGTTTATTTAAATGCTTGAATATGAAGTTATAAATAAATGATTAAAAAAAAAGCAACTAAACTCGGGGAGCCTCGCCCTTGGGGCCTTGTGCAGTTCAAGGGCCCACAATTTTATGCCGATTCCGACCTGTTTAGTGAGATATCATGGCAGTGTGGTTCTCTAGGCTTGCCAGTTCCTGTTGAAAGGCGATACGTTCAAAAAAATTGATTGCGGTGTAGGCTGTGTGGCATGGATCGTCATTCTGTATCAGGCAGAGGTTGTCTAAGTCCACGTTATTAATCAGATTTTAAATGTTGATTGTTATCTGCAATGCGCACTGATTGTATTGAGTCGCACACTCTCGGCTACTTGTTTCGTTCTGTAAAGGTACGATTTTGACTTTTTGTCAAAAGTAAGAAAGGAAACCAGGTGTCAGTGTCAAAATAAGCTATACAGTGGTGGTCCAGTATAACGAATGCCGATATAACGAATGATCGATATTACGAACACTTTTTTCAAGTCCATTACGTATTATATAACGAACAAAAATAACGAATTTCAGAAAATGGGCAGAAGAAATGGCATTGAAAACTCTAAAATCTTAGTTCTTAGAAGTTTACGGAAAAAGGCATTCAACAATAACATTCAACGCCAAAAAAAATGCATATTAAAGATTTTTTTTCTTAAATTTGAGTACGAATATTTGAATGCACTATTTATGTACATAATTTGGAAAAAAATAACAATAAGCCTATTCCTTAAATGTTTCGTTATATGTAAATGAGGTTAAATATGTTTTTTATTCTATTAAGTAAAGTATTTATGGAGTGGCATATTTTATGAAGTATGAAATTTTGAATTCACTCCGCTTTTTTTCGAATTTCCTCCGTTATTTTATGATAGAACTCGAGAACGGCTAAATTAAAAAACAACTGGTCTGAATTCTACATTTCTTTCAACGTTAGGATGCTCCCTCAGTAGCAAATACCATATTTCATTCCAATATTTCCTTGGAAATGGAAATGGGAAACTAAAAAGTATCAACCATCTGCAAAGGGTGTCCTGACCTATTTTTTGTGTGAAAAACGCTTTGAATAAGTAAGAGCCGAGCAACGTGGGCCGGGCGGGTCAGCTAGTTTGTAATACAGTCTACCTTCTCAGTTATAATATTTATTTAATAAATTTTTCGTTTAGTAAAAAAATCGTCCAAAGAAATCTTATCCGTCAGCTTATTCCATAAAAACCTTATTCGCCAACTGATTAATCACTAAACAACTCTAATGGCTGACTAAGGGGTAGTTCGCGCAAAAAAAAGTAAATTTTTGTGAATTTTATTTGACGTCACAGGTAGTATCTATTTATTGAAATCAATGCTGCTTTAAAATATTATATTTGGATAACACTGTGTGAAAATTTGAAAAAAGAAATATCAAGAAATACGGCAATAGCCGCAGTTATTGTGTAGTGTCTCGAAAAAGGGGAGAGTTGCAGCGAAGATCATAACTAGTTACTGCAGTTCAAAAAATCAAAATTATTTCGCTAGATAATTGTTTCCCTAAGGTAACGCTACGATCGTTTTCCAAATTTTAATTTCTCACTTTTTGGGAACAGTTTGAGGAGGAGACAACTGTTTCTTAGATAAAAATCGGCGTTTCCAGCGCTGCCTCATTAATCATGTTCTGGAAAAGTGTTCAAAATTTTAAAAAGATCGGTTTATTAGTTTAATTGTTAAAGGGGACACCGACTTTGAAGACGTAGATTGCGGGAAAAACGCTTTTAAGCTGCCAGTTAACAATAGCGAGCTCATATCGAGCAGATATAAAAAATGTTCATAACTTCATCAATTTTACTCCAATCGACTTGAAATTTTGACATAATATTCTTTTAGCATTATGCATTACATTAACCAAAAATGCAGGGCAAAAGTCTTAAAACACTACCCCCTCCGTACGGATTGAAAAAGTGTGTCCTTATTTCCGATTCATTACTGATTTTATATTATAACAACGGTTTTAAAATTAAATTTTCATGTTCATTGGATCTGTCTACTATTTTAGTATATGAAAATGTTAATAATAGTTCACTATTTTTCCGTATACAATTCGGAATTGAGAACTGCAAAAATTATAAAACGGGAGGATTTGGTATCCGAACGAAAATCAGAGCAGGAGCCATTGCTTATTTTTTTGGAAACTCACGGACTGTAATAGGTAATAGGAGTGTTAAAAGTGTTAAATTTGTAGATAGTAAAAAGATTTATAACTTTTGTGCTTAAACTTTTTCACATATCCCCAAACTTTTGTAAAAATTGAAAGATCTGAGTTTTTGCTTTACTGATTTTATTTTTCACAAAAATATTTTTTTTCTTACAAAATTTATTAAAAACCTACCATAGTATACTGTAACTTTTTCACTTTCTTTTGAATGAAAACCCCTAAGTCTTAATTGAATATTCTCACGTTAAAATATCGGTTCTTTTTGCTGTTGAAACCACTTTTCTTTTTTTCCCAGAGAGTTGGAGTCAAGATGACCTGCAAATAAGAAGAGTATTTCATCTATACCGAACGCAACCAATTTGCTCTTAAACTTTTAATGAGTTCGATGAGCCTATAGTAACTCCATCTTAAGAATTGTTTGCAATCGAGAGCGATTTTAATGTACCCAATTCTACAACGACATTGAAGTAGTGTTTTACGGGCAAAAACCTTTTCTTTTAGAGTCCCACAATAATTTATAAGGTCATTGCAGTCTTCTATGTCGAACGTTCAATGCCCCAAAAATACATCAGTGACACATTTAACAATCAATATCGACAAACATGCTCATAAAAAACTTCCTTTTGACATGACAGGCCAAATCAACCCTCAATGGTGTGCATTGCAGGCATACCAAAAATGTCGGTTAACCAACCGGAACCGTCTGTGTTTACATTTTCAACGTTACCCTCAACAACCCTATAGATTTTTTTTTTATTAATCTAAGTTTTGTTTTCCAGTTTTGCCGTTCAGTCTATATTTGTCTTTCTGTTGAGCGGAACAAAATATCATTCGTATACAAAAAGTTGCTTGCAGCTTAAAACCATAAAGCATGGTGACTTAATATCGTACATCCTCACTAATCTATTTATCCTCTCCCGAAAACAGAATTATCCCAATGAAGCCATCCAAAAATATATCAAAGAAGACGAAAACAATGGACTACACAAACTACGCTTACAATGAGGCTGTTGGGCGTCTAAAACTCATGTTGGCTGATTCATATGCTCCCACAAAGAATACGTCGTCCTATATGCGGAGTATTAACGATGATTCGGATAATTTCTCAGACAATGTTTCGGTAGGTGTGTTTGAATATAGTACGAGTGTGTTAATCTAAATGAAATGTCCTTCTAGGTTGTTGAACGACCGGTTATGTCTGAGATTTCCAAATATCTGTCACCAAGTTATAAGGTCCCATCAAGGTCCACTTATAGGGCGGGAAAGTATAAGAGTTTCCAACCATCATCAACTTCTAAAGAGAATCTGTCCACAACCTCGCATTACACACCAACTACTATTCCCATTCAGGACTATGTAGTGTCATCAGCCCAGGCACCTACTGACATAGTCCAGGCTCCGGCTGAAATATTCAACTTCATTGAGAAGCAGGAGGATTACATCGAACAACTTGAAAAGGAATCCAAATTTTGCAGGGTGAGTAAGCAAGGTGCATTTTAATTAAAATAAATTATGAGTTCTTATATCTCCGACTAGAATGAACTATCAAATCTCCTCGGCAAGGTAAAGGACGTGATAAATGAGAATGAAGCTCTAACCGATAACGCCCGGTCTGAGCTGGCTGCCATGGGCGAGAAGGTAACTGGATCTTCAGAAAGTGAGGACAACTTGCGATACTGCAAGTCACCAAAGAAAAGAGAAAAGCATTCTCCGCGATATTCAGGAGGACCTAGCATTGTGTATGAGTCGAAGATAAGCCAGTTAGAAGCTGAACTCGCCCAATCTAATATTGATCTTCGAAAAGTTCGCGGTGAAAATGAAGATCTCAAAAGAAAATTGAACCTCGGAGCTGGGGGAACTATGTCAAGTTCTTTTAATTGTGATACACATCGAAAGCAGATTGAAAATCTCCAGCTTGACAAGATTGCGCTTGAAGAAAACATTCGTCAACTTCAGAAGACCATCGATGAGATGAAAGCTTCCAGCATCTACGGTTCTACTAAGAGGTATGGAAATGATCTTGAACGTTCACACGCTGAGTTGGAAATAAAACATCTTCGGGAAGAGCTAGATCGACAACATGAGCGTGTTAGAGAGCTTCAACATGAGATGGCGCGACGAATATCTGATGAACGAGCGAACGCTGAACGTCGGTACAACAATCAAGTCGATCAGCTGGGTGGAGATCTATCATCGCAATGGGATCAAGTGACGAAACTACAACTAGACCTGGAAAGACAAAAACGGCTTGAATCGGACTTGAAGAGGGATCTTTCACAAAGAAACGCTCAAATTGATGAACTTAAAATGGAATTGAAAGCAAATCGAACAACATTTCTATCAGACATAGCCCAAGTTAGTGCAGAAAAACAATCACTGGAACAAGAAATCACATCACTCCGACTGCAATTGGACCGATCTGATCGACAGGGTAA
Source organism: Melanostoma scalare (assembly GCA_949752695.1). Lineage (NCBI taxonomy): Eukaryota > Metazoa > Arthropoda > Insecta > Diptera > Syrphidae > Melanostoma > Melanostoma scalare. The sequence continues at coordinate 182,004,731 of OX456986.1, read as the reverse complement.
AATTGAAACATCACGACTTACTGCTGAGATAAGTTCATTGAGGCAGCGATTAGATAGAGCCGACGCGGATTTGTTGCATTCGAAAAGGGAGGTACTGAGGCTTAACGATGAAATTGCAAACTTAGAGAAAGAGGTGCGTGTTCTTAACCATTGATTATTACAATGCCGATAAAATGATTTGATTTCTTTCGTAAAGCTGGCTTATGGTGAAATGAAGAACGAAATACGTCCAACTAAAAAGGATCTGGATAAAAGAATTTCGGAAATACAGGATAAGCATGGTGAGTTGAAGAGTTTGCTATTCAGTTATGTGTGTTGTCACAGTTTCTTGTAGTTAAACTGCACTTTGCTAATTCCTCGTCGTGCATTGTAGTGGCAAAGCAAAATATTTGTATTTTTAATTTTTAAGTACACCATTCATTCTTAGATCAAGCTGAGTAAAACAAAATATTTTTTTTTATTTTTGACAACTATTTTCTCGGTGTGTTCAAAAAAGAACGAGAATTTTTAAATTTCGCGGGCTTAGAGAGTTCAATAGCCTAGTTTTTATTTATTGTGTTGGTATACATGTCCCTGAAGTATGATAAAAGCGTATTTATTGCTTACTTTGTCAGTGGCAGCCAGTAAGGTAGATGTTTGTTATGAGCTCGGTAATCTTCGTTTGCTTCGGTATTGGAGAGCCAGGATGCCTCTTCTGAGCCTTAGTTTCAACGTCATATCCGTAAACCCATGTTTCGTCACTTGTTTTCTTATAACATGTTTCAGTAATTCTGCACCATCGTTTACTTTATTTAGTGACACCTGAGCAACTTACGCTGTTTTAATTCATATTCAACAATTTCGGAACAAATCTTGTTGCCACGATTTTCTCTGATTGTGGTTCGGCTATCATTCATAACCATTGCTTTCACTCTTTCAACGATTTCATCGGTTGTTGATTTGCTGGGTTGTCCAGGGTGATCGTCATCTTCAACGTCTTCACGGCCATCTTGGAAACGCTTATACCTTATACCATAAAAACTCTTGTTTTACTCATAACAAATTCACCATAGGCTTTGTTTACATTTCACACACCTTATTTTATTCTTACGCAAAATTAGACATAATTTCTTTGATCCATTTCGATGAAAATCACCGAGCTCACAAAAACAAATCTACCTTAACAGCAAATTAAGCTAAGAATACAGCTGAAAGTGCTCTTATACTTCAGGGGCATGTACCAACAACACAATAAAAGAGTTTAAAATTCTCCTTTGTTTTTGAACACAACTCGTACTGTACTTTTTTTTGCATATAAAATCTGTATCAACAGTATCATAACGATTCTTCTTTCTTTTCCGTTACGTTACGAGCATCGCGATTTTTGAAAGGAACACAGCTTTCCCTCTAATCTGCTTCACACTAGTCATTCGCTTTTGGGGTACGCCTGCTTTACAAAGTCTGAAAACCAGATCAAAATTGAAAGGCATTTCGAAAATATATGTAGCACATCCCGATAGAACCTTCCATTACTCCCCACCCTTTATTTTATTAGAGTCGGTGCTACTGTGAAGGCTTTTCATATCGGCAAATGATTGTCATACAAATAATTGAAACCTTTCGCTTACACATTGCTGTTCACGCTTTTCTAACTCCTACCAAAAAGGTATTTTAAAGCTTAATGTCAAACGACTTCCAGTAGAGCTTATTTAAATGTGTAAAGAGTACACTAAATGTTATGTGTTTCCGTGGTGTAGTGGTTATCACATCCGCCTAACACGCGGAAGGCCCCCGGTTCGATCCCGGGCGGAAACAGTTACTTTTTTTATTTTTTTTTATTGAAAACATTTATAGTATGAGTAGTCGATTGTTTTATTTTCTCTGTCAATTATTTTCTAGCTAGCTGAACCGCCCGACGTTACTCGGGTCTGTGATTTTAAGGTTCTTGTTCTCTGTTCCCGTTCCCGTGGGAATATAAGAATGAAAAATAGTCTTAAGTTATTGAAGCTACATTTTGAAAACTGGCCAGGGGGCATTCCATAACTTTCACAGACGTTCGTTCGTCTCGACGATAACGCCCAAAAGGTCCTTTCCGTTACTTTGCTTTCGTTTAGCTCTATCGTCTCATCTATCGTCAAAAATTTATCATCGAAGTTTTTTAACGAAACTTATTATGTCATCAAAGATGGCACCAAAGATGAGATTTCCTGACACACATTTATTATACCCCATTTTAAGGAAGGTATAATTTTTGACATCTCTTATATAGAACAGCCAAAATTTGAGAGTGTCAAGTTCAAAGAAATAATCACAATGTGTTTTGTATACGGTGCGACAAAAGCTCAAGACCGATAAGTTGGGTTTTAAGATGAGAAAAATATCTTTGGGGCAAAGGGGTCTATCTCCCTCTGTTTAGTATAAAATTGGCTTTATTTAAAAAAAAAAAATTATATTATAAAAAATCAACAAAGCCGATAACTTCCACAAACTAAAGAGTTCTTGAGAACCAATACTTCAAATTAAGGATGATTTTTTCTTTTAATAAATCAATGCTCTTATTAAACAGAATGAGAAAATCTTTTTTTTTTGTCTGGAAATCAGACTGTATCATATCTCCGCGCAACGAAATGAGTCGCTTTACGCCTGAATGTTTAATGGTATTGAAAATTTACAAGGTTTTAGAGAATTTGAGTCTAAATGCGCTACTCAAAGGCCAGCCGAGGCAGCCACTAGAATGAGGTTATGTTCAATAGTTACTAACAATATTTGCACAAACTAATAAATTGAAAAAAAAAAAAAAAAATCAGGCACACCCCTTATATGCCATGGTAAGCGAATCCGAGTGAATTAGGCTATCGGTAAAATAGTCCAGTAAGGGATCTATACTATGGCTTTTTACGCGGTGCAGACACGTCTTCAGAAAAAACGACCCAATTCTCTTTCAGTGAACAGTTTTTGGAGTTATTAAGCGCATACCGATTAACAATGTAAAATTTACAATCGCGTATATCGAATCGATGGTTTCTTTCTTTATTTTAATGTTAAATTTTCTCTTTTCGCATCTACAAAATTGACGCATAATTTTTATGTAACTTGTCTTAATTCCATGGTACTTATGCTTTAAAAAGAATCTTTTGAGTATCGCAAGTGGACTCTTTTGACCGAGTATCTAGTAGCTTTTAATCCCAGAAGCACTATCATTTTTGGGTTGTGTTTGGTATTTGTTTGTTAAAACAAAAGGTACAAAAGGTTTTCCAAAGATCACTTGCCTTCCGCTGTATTGTTCGCTTTCTACTGCTTTTCCTGCTCTAAATTTAAAACAAGTGGAGATTAATGTGAGGAAGTTTTCATTATATCTGCTCCTTATTATTGTGTTCTTTTCTTTCGTTCTTTCTTTTTTCTTTTAATATGAAATACAATATAACAGACACTGCAAAATTTCGTATGCACGATTTAAAAAATTTCTTGCGCAAAAGTAAAAGACTCTGACAAAATCCTTTATTTATTTCAAAGATGCCAGAAAGTTAGTATGTTATTGTGTTTGGTAGAGCACACGCCAACAGAAACACTTCACTTTAAGTAACACTTTTTAAAGATCATTGCACCTCATAATCTTTACATCACATTTCAAATTCGCTTTGCATATGTTAAACTGAAACAATAAATGTGATTGTGTACCCCTCAGGGTAAGCTATTGATGTTCATTTAATCACTCAATTGGTCCCATGTTTTTGATACTTAAATTTGAAAAAAAAAGTTTTTGAATGTTTTCAAAAATAGAAACATTCAGCAGTCAATAGTTTATCCATGAGCGGTAGTGCTTTGTTTGCAAATGAATTAAGAAATTAAAACAGGTACGAAAGTGCAATAAAGAAAATAATACAAGCCACTCAACACTAACCCAAATGTACGTGTTCCTGTGTGTGTATTTATTTTAGCCGATACTGTTCTTGAACTTGAAGAAATGATACAAAGCCAGAAGCAACTCATGGATAAACTGACTACCGAGTGTAAAACTTTGACCAATAGACTAGAGGACACCACCTTGAAAAATAAGTAAATATATTTTCGCTTAACTTAAATATTTTGTTCTCTATGTTTTTGTGTTTTTACTTTTTTTTTTTAAACGTGTTTGAAACGCCATTTCGTGTTGTGTGAGTGTTGCCAAACAAACTTGCCGCCTTTTCTCAAACAAAAACAAAAAAGCTTTTGATTGCTTCCGAAAGATGGATTAACCCCTTGGTTTTTGGTTTTCCTATCTCCTTCTTGAATTTTTTATTTCAATCGATCTGAATGAAGGACTTTTGAACCCACCAAGCGTCGCAAGAGAGTACGGTTTTCGGAATCGGGCTGATCAGACTACGGATTGTAACTGCCAAAGTGGCTGCTTTAACTCTCATATAGCACAACCATCATCCTCCACAGTAACCACAACCACAACAAAACATAATTCATTTGCATCTACGCCACTATTAGAAAAGCACATAAATAGAAAAATTATGAAACCTGCCTGTAAGGCGACATTAGAGACAACCACCACCACACGAGCAGATCTCTACAACGATATACACTGCACGGAGCCATGCTGCTCAAAATGCATTGGTACAGGCCTGTTGCCTTGGGTGCAACAGCGCTTTGTTCTAGATAATGAAGATGGCTGCAGTGAGTGCGAATATGCTTCGCGCTTTTTCGAAACTAAACCAGCCGCACACGACCCGCACATACCAAAAGATGAACCATCAGCAAAGATCCCAGCCCCATCAGAGGTAGAATGTTCGTTGGGCGCCACTCGTGTGGCGGATACGACGGTCGACGAGCCTGAAATAGAACAACCTGAAGAAAAAGCAACGAAAGCAAAAAGTAATCGCCGTCCAGTGAAAGTTGATGTAAGCGTTCGACTTGTCCCTCGAAATAAACCAAAAATCAAGCAGACTACTCAGGACGCTGGCGAACAGTAGCAACACATTGATTGATTGGGTTGTTAAAGTTTATTTGTTGTTTAAGTAGTTTTTAAGAATGAATTGCTTTTCTCGACAAGTTTTTTGTATTTTAACTAACGGTTTTATTTTAGCGAAGAGAAAACGCAATTGCGTCACACAAATGAGATGCTAATGGAACGATTGAGAGAGATTTGGGCTAGCTACAAAGAGCTGAACTTTAAAAGTGTCCACAGATCGAGTGAGGCTAGTGATGTTGATTCTTGTCGAGAAGAGCAATCTAAGATTTTAAAAATTCACAAACAGGTAGTGTATGGGATGATTGACTCTACTAACTCTTGTTTCTCTTTTCTTTTCCTTCTCTTTCTAATTTTTCTCTCACTCTCTCTATCTGTGGTGTCAAAAAAGGACGGAGATATCCGCTCTACAGTCGAATGTAGAATATTTAACAACTAGAGTAATTAATAATGAACGAATTGGTAAAATTGATAGCACACCGACAAGTTACAACAATTTGCCACCTATAACTTCAGGTAATTTACTGGCAATATGCAGGCCAAACTTACAACGCATTATACAAAACACTCGAAACACCCGTACACTAAGCAGTCATACACAAACGAAGGACGCCTAAACAATTACCTTGAGTTTAACCACTTTACGTTGCGTTTCCGTCACAACTGTCAGCAAAGCGAAATGAACATAATAACTTTCTATGTCTGAATTTGTAATTGTTGTCCAAAATCAGGGCACTTTCCTGTTTCAGGCAAGCAAATTTTCACTAATTCACACTCTAAGCCTCTACAACCTCACACTAACGTCACATTTACTTTGCGTTTGCATGACAAACGTAAGCAAAGCGAATTCGTTATAGAATATAAAGACTTCCTGTGTTTGAACTTGTAATCGTCAGACAAAAACAAAATCCATAAACTTTTATGCCTCAGATCAGGCTAATTTCACTACATTTCTACTCTAAGCCTCTACAACTTCGCACTAACCTCACACATTTCTCCACCTTAAAATCTCTACTAACTTACTTACTTTTTTAACAATTTGCAGCATCACTTGAGTACAAACCTTCCTATAGCACTGAAAGCCGATCCGCCTTGGACTCCGGAATCACACCATCTTCAATCACAACGAAGCCATCACCCTACAGTTATGAAAGTTCAATCACTCCCGGAAAAGCCTCGGATGATCTCATTACAAGCGAGTCGAAGAAGTCGCTCATTGAGCCAAGACCATCAATCTCCAGCTATGAGCCATCAGCACTCGGAAGCTATGACTACGGCGATGATGAAAATCGAAAGGACAGTCTTGGCGAAGGAGAGAAACGTCGCAACGGAGGAGATATGCCATCAACAAACGATTACTCCGTCAATCCAGCCATTGTCGATCCATCTTCAAAACCTCTCACAACAACAGACTCCAAGCAATACGACAAAGATGACTATCAAGTCGGAGATCCAAGCAGTCAGCTATATGGCGCAGAACCAACAAACCCCGCAACAGATTACAACACAGACTACACCAACTACGAAGGATACGACCAACAACCTTACACCGGAACTGGCTACGATCAAACTTACGACCCGCAGTACGATGGAAGTCAGGCATATGAAGGAACCCCTCTCGATCAATACGACGGAAGCCAACAGCAGTATGACACAAGCCAATATGGTGACTACGGAGCCCAGGAGTACGACCAGCCCTACCAGTCCCAATATGAATCAACACTTCCAGCTGACATCCAAGCCCCATCAACAGAAGTCGAGCAGCCAGCAGAACTTACGAAACCAAGTCCGCCACAACCGACCAACACTAATGCAGGAATCGCCCCGGTCGCAAGCACTCGCCCGACAACGGAGAGCCGCCCTCAACCGCGACCGAGCAATAGCTCTGTGGGGCCAACAGGTCCAGGAACAAATGCAGGGGGTGCAGGTAACAAACTCACAAGCGCTTTGCCGCAACAGCCTGCCGCGGCAACTAAAGGACTATCAGGTGGAAGAAAAGACTAGTAGTTTGGAAGAAATGGTTGATCCACTTGATTTGGAATTTTGTGTAAGTAGTCCCAGTTTGTTCGAACGTTCATATGCTTCCTCCGAGTCAGCAGGCTCGACTGATATGAGTGCATCACCGAGAACTGCAATTCAAAGAATTACATAACTCATCAAAACAATAAAGAGAACTTGTATTTATTTAACTTTAAGAAATTAAATAAAAAATCGTGAGGATAGAATCTGAATTGTAGAGTTCCTACTGATTCCATGATTTTGGGGGTTTGTTTTTATATATATCGACATGGTTTTTTTTATATTTGCAGCTTTTATTGAAACCATTGGTGTTGGAGTTCAATGTGAAAGTATCCAGAATAAGTGTTTGTTTATTGTGCGATGTAACATAGTTGTACTAGTGTTCCTGAAAGGTTGGACACTGTGGTGAGTTTGGCTGTCACAGGCCTTAAAAACTCTCCAAAAAATGTGAGAACTAAGCTAGGATAAAGGTGTATAAAAATGCTTTAAGTATTTCCGGGGGATATAATTTTCTTTAATATTTTTCTTAGTACGCACATGACCTCTAAACAGAGGGAGTTATGGCCCCTTCAATTATAATTTTTATTGATTTGAGATTTATTTGACCCAATCAACTTCATGAACTTTTTAACTCCATTCCTTAAAATTGCATGTATAGTTAAATTCATAGAGACACTAACCAAAAAACAGGGGAAGAAAGAAATCTATCGAAGAAGAAAATCAATTTGTAAAACAACATAAAAATAAAAAAAGTTAAATTGTTTCCGCCCGGGATCGAACCGGGGGCCTTCCGCGTGTTAGGCGGATGTGATAACCACTACACCACGGAAACACATGATTTTAATTTGTCCAAGAAATTTGTTGCATCGACTGGGTTTATTTCATTTGATTTTATCAATTCATTGTTTAGTAATTTGTTTAGATTTCATTATGTGTAGTTCTGAAATAGAGGAAAGGAAAGAGGTAAAAGAAAACATATTTTAACGCAGAAGGAATATACATATGGACAAGTTAAATTTTGCGATTGAGAGACGCAATACATACTCGTATACCTAGTTTAAGACCGTTCAGGGTTCTTTGGTGGGCATTTGATTGAGAAAACGTAGGAATCTACGTAAAATAATAATGTACATTGGTGTAGTGCTAAGAAAATCTAGTAACTTTTTTTTTATTTGAATAAAATTAAGTGCTATGGCAAAGAATCTAGCTTTATTATAAAGATAAGGGATTGTCATTATGTTTTAAAAATGAATGCGGAATGCGAATAAATTCTAGCTAAGGCGAGGGGACAAATTTTCGACCACTTTTTGCAGCATTTGGACCCGTATGCTAGCAATTACGAGCGTATATTCTCTTCTAAGGCGTCTATCGTTTGGGGCTCATCTGCGACAAGCTATTTCACATAACTCCACAAAAAATAGTCCAGCGGTGTTAAATCGCCCGATCTTGGAGGTAACTGACAAGCTTAAATGGCGTCAACAGTGATTTTGTTTCGTTACAATTTACAGAATGTACGCTGTGCCCTTCGGTTGTGCGGATTCAATTCCTCGAAGATAAAATGGCAAACCAAAAAAATTAAACCCACTCTGAAAAACACACTTATCGGCAGAATTAACTCTAATTTGCAAATTCAAAAAATATTTACTCAAAGGGCACCACGCAAAATATTGCGGAGATCCGAAAATGGTCAATTTCTACTTCTACTTCTCATTCGGATGAAAATATTGGCAGTAAAATAAATAAATAAAATGAATAGCCTTAAATAATAAACAATAAATAAATAAATAAAATAACATTTATTGTTGTATATTTGGAAGTAACGTTTGGTGAATTTTCACTGATTTTTTTGGCTTAGTTTTACGTATGTTTTTTTTTCAGGTTCGGTACATTCTTCCTCTCATTTCTCAAGTCAATGCAACGTTATAGCATAATTTCCAAAAGTAGTTGAATCATAAAACGGAGAATTTGGGTGAGCGGCGTTGGTTTATTGGAACTTGACTTACTCGTTGGTGGATGTTAGTGGGATGGTCATTTATGAAGCATACCCAAGTGAGCCCTTTTCACTTATTCGCAGATGCAAAGTTTGATAGATTAAGCAACGGTGCGGTGTTTAAGGGCTCGAACCACCTTTGCATTTGCAGGTTACAGTATGCTCTCGTCTGCCAGAAGGACGATTGATGCCAGGTCCAGTAGAATTTTCCTCTTACCTTTTAACCTTCACAATTTCGTTTTCTCAGAAAAGAGCAGAGGTTGTATCATATCCTGTAAAGGCGTGAGAAAAATGTTCAAACCCACTGAATACTTCGGTTTTCCCATTGTTAAATTGACTGGTAGTGTACCTGCCTGACGTCTGATGACACCTTCACGTTTCTAAAGTTGCAAGCAGTTTGTGATTAAACCCAACTTAATAAAAAAGCGATCGTTCTTTATTAGAAGCGAATTACCTACATTGCTACATATCTTGAGATCTTGACTCTGGATCTATATGTTTGGAAATTTAGCGAGCTACTTATATAACTGCTCTCTGCTTTTTAAAGTTAATATTCGATTTCATAGACATTTCTTGAAATTAAGGGGCCTGTAACACAAAACTAAAAGTACTTGTAGATAACACAGTCAAATTTTTATAAGAGTTGAAAATTTCTGTAAACACACACTACAAGTTTGATTGTTCTTCTACAAATGAAATGGACATTAACCTACAAGTGGCACTTGACTTGTAAACTTGTTGCTTTGTGCTTAAGGCCCCAGATTGTAGTTCCATTGATGCAATTTTTTTAAAGCATCGTAAAACTTCCTTCTGAATCAAAGCTGAGCCTGTATTTTAACCCTTTGCGGTGTAACCACACAGTAAATATTTTCTTTCTATATTTGTTGTAGTTTCTTGATGACATTTTTTTTAAGCTTGTATGCCAAAAAATTATTCACACGAATTGAGATCTCTTGTGCCTATATGAAAAATAACTTCTCGAAATTTATCTCTGTCAGGCGTTGTAGCAATTCCGAGTAAAAATTTGGACTAAGTGCGAATTAAACCTTAAGAAAATCGCAATTTACTTCTGGCATCATAGATACATATGTAGATAGATACATTTTATTTCATAAAAAATTCAAAATATACAATAATAAAAATATAGAGACACTCAAAGATTTATATGAAATATTAGTGACATTTGATATTTTGTATACATTAGTATAAAAATAGTGTTAAATGCCACTTCAATCAAAGAGACAATAGGCCTGTGCAATCTACAAAAATTGAAAGGTCAACACTCCAGACTTCTTTGTACTTTCATATTGCCGATTTGACGCTTTTCAAAGAAAGGTGTTATCATCACACCGTCATTTTATACAAATTACAAATGCCTGACATTTTATTCCATTTCATGTTAAAGGTTCATTGCGAGCTCTCTAAGAATAACAAAAACAAATTTTCAATATCAATCCATAGAAAACCGCATTGCAAAAACGATAATTAAAACGCAATCAATTAATAAATAAAGCGAAAGTAATATCCTGTCACCTAGCACTATATTCAGTCAAACAGATGTCCGGAAAAATTCTAATTTCCTTCCCTTTACTTTAAACGTTTTCGTTTGTGTCTAACGATGTAGTTTTCATATTATTACGTGAGCTAACTCAATAACGGCTTAGTAGTTTATCTTATATCAATATTTCGTGTCTTGACACTTTTCTCTTAAGGTAAGTTTGTCCTAATAAAAAAATGTGCTAAGTAAATAATAATTTCAAATTTGAATGAATGAGTTGGGATTATGAGCACATTAGACATCACATTTACTTTTTTAGAAATATTTATTGACTGATGAGAAACATCATCAATGCATCGTGGCAGTAAGTAAAGGAACGTTTTTTGTGTACCCTACTTACTGCTAGAAAGAGATTTCATTGATAAACTGAATTATCTTGACATCTCATTACTCTTAACAACAGCTTCCTTCATTCGTCGAACTTCACTCAATGTTAGCCAAGATTTCCTTGACACATCTATGAGTTGTCAACCTGGGGTCGAATTACCGCATCAGTGATCGAGTGAGTGAGTTTTTTTTTCAAAATTCGCTCTTTATTATACAACATCAGTCTGCTGTTCATTTAGACTTCAAGTCGTTCAAATACTGATGAAAAACGTCAAATTCTGGTACCAAAGTTCACGGTAACGCGAGAAGTAATGCCAAAAACACATAATTCAGTAACGTATTACTCGATCACGTGTGCGGTAATTTGTGTTTTACTCACTAAAAAAACACTCAACCACAAAATTAACACAAATGCTTGTCACTTGAAAGAAGGCCGAGTTGAGATTTGTAAATACGTTCTAGTATAAGTCTAGTATATCAAAAATATTCAAAAGGTAGGTTTGTCGCGTTATGTGAAAATTATTGCATTGAGTTGTGGGGCTATACACTTTGCACAAGATTCAAAGAGTAATTATTAGGTTTGTCACTTGATTACGCTAGATTCAAAATCTGTCCATAACTAGCCAATTATTTTGCTTGTGTAGACGGACCCTCTTTTTTGACTACTATAATTATAGTAATCACATTTTTTTCTAATTTCATTAAATGTGCTGCCTTTCAGCATGGGAAGATGGACTGCAAATATATTTTCTTCGGTACGTGACGTTAATATCATTAGAAAATTTGGTAGCAAATTTGATGAACAACAAACAATACCCGATGTCCAAATGAAAGATACAAACCTGCGTCTATTCGATTGAGTCACTCCATAGTGAATGGAAAGAGTCTGTGAGTTCGTTTTAAGTCTGATATCATCATCATCTAGCAGAGCTATTGTGGGCCATTTTCAATTTTTCAATAACCCTCTATTGATGTCTCTCAATTAATAAAATTAATCTCAAATCTACGACGACCTCTACGACGATATGACTTATGACGTGCCGTGCCGTTTGATTCTCGATCGGGTGTCTGGTTAAATAAAATAAAATAGAGAAATTTCAAACAGAGTTTTCTTGCTTCTCTGCGAAGACAGTTGAATAGAGGAAAGTATTTCATTGAGTGAGTTGTGATACAAGCGAGGAGCTATATTTACTGATAAAACAGCCATGTGAGTGCAAACGCTTGGAATAGTTTATTATTTTCTTATCAGAAGAGCTCAGATTGTGTATTGTTAAGTAATAATTATCTTCCGCGAACTTATTTTCTAAAGCTCTAGGCATTCGGGTTTGGCGGTTTAGAGACAGTCTGATTTTTGTCTTAACCGGAATAGTGCATTCAAGTTTGTTTTTGTTTATTTGCATAGCTTTTGTTTTTAAAGCCTGTGAGTTGTTGTTTTTAAGTGACAAATATTGTTTCGTTGCTGTTTTGCTGATATTTTTTTTGATAGACCTGCAAAGTGTTTGATTAAATTGTTGAGGTGACCGTTGGGCAAAGTTCAGTTATCAGTTGTTTTCAATCATCTCGCAAAAGGCTGTTGGATAGTGTTAGTGCCTTAGTGTGCTGTCAAAAGCATAATAATACGCAATCCACATACTTTTCAAACGATTTCACTGTAAAACGGTTGAATACTTTCTCAATTTGCTTACGAAAATTGAAAGATCCTTTGCGTCTTGTGATGTAAAGTGTGAAGTATAAATACTTAGGTTTATTCGAAAGATGTAGAAAAAAAGATACTACTTTAACTACTTTGCCACTTTCTTAGGCGAGTTTGTGGGTAATCAGCAGGGTTTCTATAGTATAGTAGTCTCAAATGTACATGAATTAGGGTTTCTGTGTAGAATATTTGAACATTTTTGAAAGGGTCGTTCATGTTCATGGCCATCAATTAGAAGCTGTGAACATTTCAAATCAACATTTTTAAGAACGTACTCGAATAAGATTAATTGGGCAGGTCATAATCTTAAATTCATAACATGAAAGCAATAAATAAAGTTTTTTTCTCAAGCCATTCGCTCTTTTATTGAATTATTTTTTATATTGCGTAAGACGATTGTGTCACTGATTGCTTTTATAATGGGCACTTGAGCATAGGTAAGAATATTTAATTATGTTGGTTTCGTCTTTCAATACATTTTTGTTGACTTAGTCAAAACAGTCAGAATTAATTGAATACAATTATGAAAGATGTTAATTTCGTTGTATCTAAGAACATTTGTTTAGGGTAAATAAATTTCCAATGTTATAAACTAAGTTAGAAAGAGGCATCTGATGTAAAAAGCACCGAAGTAAAATGAAGAAAAATGATGAGTATCTCATACTTAGGCACCTTGAATCACTCACTTTTATTAGATTTTTTGATTAAGCCGGCAGCCGGGCAGTGTCTAAATAGTTTTTCGTAGGACTGATAAGATAACGCCGAACAACAGGTTATTCAAAGTCATAAAAAGAGAAGAAAAAGGGAAAAGGGAAACGACTGGGTCGCATGAAATTGCTCTAATAACAATTGATTTTTTAAGAGGTATCGGTAGTTAAAAAAAAACATATAAAACACAGAAAAATACATTAAACCCTTATTAGAATCGATGTTTCGGTCGATGTAATTTAGTGTTCTAAGATCATTTAGGAAAACAACTGTTGTGATGGCTGTTTTGGTTCAACGAACTGGGCATAGTTATAACAAGATGATTTTTATCATGTACAACAACCACTTGATTCGCGATAGGTCAACTATTTTATTATAAACGACTTGAAAACTTCTCGTTCATCTTAACATAGTATAAAACAAAGTCGATTTCTCCGTCCCTATGTCCCCATGTATTTTTTTTAATGAATAGAGTGATTCAAGAGGAAGGTTTACATGTATAGTACATGCATATTATAGTAGAGAAAAGCCGAGAAATTTAAAGATTTGTAATGTGATGTCGTAACAAACATATTTTTCTGCGCATACATTGCAAACGTTAACTAAACTCTACATAGATCGAAATCGCCCTTTACAGTTTCCGGTAAAGACATCTTTTGCAATGACCATTAATAAATCGCAGGGTCAAACCTTAAACGTTGCAGGCTTAGATTTGAGCGTTGACTGTTTTTCACATGGCCAACAATAAGTCGCCCTTTCAAGAGCAACTTCTAGATAAAATGTGTTTGTATTGTCTAATGACAAGAAAGCTGTGAACGTTGTATAGAAAGACATTCTGTAATATATTAATTGTTGTGAAAGTAAAATAAATAGGTAAAAATGTAAAAAGTAAATAAGTAAAAATGTTGTGTATGAATATTCTAAAGATAGCAGGAAATCTTCATGGTAAAGGGAAAGGGGAATAGTTTTACTCTAAATTTAACGCGTGCAGGCCACGGGCAGTAATGAATAAATCAAAACTACTGGATCGATTTTAAGGGGGGACGCTGGTCTAGAATTTTGAAGAAACCGAGTTTTTTTTTTTTGTCTGAAAAGGTACTTTAGGGTCTTAAAAATAACATACCAAAGGATGGATGCCGGCAAAAATGTCTAAATGCCCAAACTTTCCATTCTGCGGCAGTGCCCCTCTGGTATGCCGTATGATTTTATAGTATTTAAAACTTTAAACGCGTTTTTCTCGAAATCACTTTTTTTTTTGACTGGCCGAAAACATAACTCGAGCAAATCTTCACCGATCTATACGAAAATTTGACAGTACATTCAAAATACCTTTCTCCAGAGCCGTACGTAGGATTTTTTTTTTTATATTGCATAGTTTTTTTTTAATCAACAGTTTTCTCGATTTTTTTTTAGTGAAAATCTGAATTTTTTGTTCAAACGTGAACCATTTCGCCAAAAAACAGAATATTGAAAAAATCCTACGTACGGCTCTTGCTGTTGTTATATAGAACTAAAAATTTTCGGGATTTTATTCCAGGATCAACATTAAGGAGGTTACATTTTCGGCCATGGACCCATCTAAAAAATGAGGTGCCTCCGAAGAAATGCTGGACAGCCGCCATTTTGAATTTGATTGAAACGAAAAAATTTGTATTTGTATATTAAAACTTAAACTATAAGACCTTTTTCACAGATTTTCGATAGATCTTTTTGTTGAGTCATAAAAAATTCATATATTATGCCCATTTTTTAACGCTCTAGACCAGCGTCCCCCTTTAATCATTTTTTCAGTGAGTGACATAGGCTATATATACTTTATAGCCGTGAGAAGCCATAGCGGGCGTTGTGTTTTTATATACAACGTTCATAGTTTTTCTGTAGTGTATTTAGTATCAGCATTGTACCCGTGCGAAGCCGGCCGGGTGGCTAGTTGTATATAAAACGTTTTATATACATTTTATATAGGTTATAAAACATTTTATATACAATGATCTCGTTCATTACAACATGTGGTTTAAAAAGAAGATATGGGAGAACTATACTTTTCCCAATAAAAACTTACTCTGCTTGCGTCAACTGACTCTTTATATAGAAAAGCATATCACATTATCGAACTTTCTAGATAATACTAAACCCGTCAAGAAAACTTCGACCAGTTTGTGTTCTAGCTACTCCGAATTATTGTGTGTATGTTCCTTTTCCTATCTGCCGTGCATTACACACTGCCTCCTTGTGGTATACTTACTTACTTACCTACTTTCGGGGTGAACCTGGGCCTCAACCAAAACTTCGATTTAGGGCGAGCTCTCTCCAGTTTGGCACTCTAAGTCGATTGAGATCTTCTTCCACTTGATTGCGCCACCTAATATGAGGTCTTCCTCTTCCGCGATTTCCCTGTAATGTGCTTTCGAAACCTCGTCGAGCCGGAGGGTTAATGTCCAACCGCTTTACATGTCCCAGCCATCGTAGTCTCACGATGCGTACTCTTCTAGCTATGCCTTTGTGGTCTACTCCTCCGTTGTATTCCTGTGCGCACATACATTAACTCACGAACAACCCCTTTTTTGTGTAATATTCATTGAATGTACATTACAATGTTGACATAGCCCAACAAAAAATAGCCTACAGGCGTCAAATTGCACGATCTGGGCAGCCTATTGACCGGCCCCAAACGTGAAGTAAACTGTTCATCAAACTTGCCTCTCAATTAATTGTTAAGAGCGCTGTGTGGTGGTATGTGGCACCCTTCTTAATGAAACCACATGTCATGCAAGAGAAGCTCTTCCATTTTACGAAAAAAAATATTTGTTATCAACACACGGTAGCGTTCAGCATTTACAGTAATGGACCCGAGTTCACAGTCATCGCAAACACTGGCCGATCCGGCTAGGACATTTTCCTCAGTTCGAACTCTACATAAACGTGTTGATGGCTTAATGTCCAACAATGCAAATTCGTTGCGAAATTTAGTCACAATAGCCCGAATAGCTGCCTCATTGGGTCGATCAAACTGACCATAAAATGAAAGAAGAAGGCGATGAACTTTCTTAAGAGAGCAAGCACTTTGATAGTAAAATTCATTAAAATACAAGTCGTTTATAAGACACTTCATTGGAATTGGAGACCAAACTGGAGATGTTTACCATTGACAGAAGAGACGAAACGTTTAGGGTTTGTGTTTCTGTTGCCAAAAAACAAATTGCAAAAGAAACTTGACCATTACAATCAATAGGGTGTTTTTTTTAGGCTTATGATTATTGAATAGTAATAAAATTTCTGCAGGGTGTCCCGTAATTCGTGTTACATACCTTAGGATATGATTCTTGGTTGAATTCTTAGAAAATAATTTTATGGGATTGGGGGGGCATGTGCACCTCCCTCCAATCAAGCGGGAGGGGAAATTTATTAAAAATTTACAATTTTTTTTTTTTAAATCAACTGCGAGGCTTTAGTTCTTTCACGAAAAAATTGGAAACCGAATTGAGCATAAATCGAATCACCGCTGTCAAAAAGACCAGCTCCGAAAAAGGATTGCCAGATTTAAAACTACTTGTCAAAAAAATAAAACGCCTTTTACTTTATTTTTAACACAAACTTACTACAATTTGTTTGTCAAGGACTAAAAATGATTGTGGATATTGGTTAGGTTAGGTCAGTAGGCTGACGATTGGCCTTGTTGCTGTCACACATAGATATATATAATTCCATACTGATGCCTTAGTGTGTTTGCCATTAAAATAGATAATATCCTTTGGATAAACATATCCCAAGGTATTTTTTTTTTTTTATAATTAACGTGCACATCAAGGGGTTATGAATATACTTATGATGTTATAAAACACATTGCGAGTATTTAGGAAAATGGGAGTGGATTATAAAGGAGACACCTATGCACATTGCTTTAAACCTTTGCGAATAGTAATGTGAGGAGAAACAGAGTCAGGTAGAGCATTCCACTAAAAAATGAATCTCTATACTTGACTGTGCGACCGAAGTTGGGCTCGAGGTCGTAGATTTTCTGTATGAAATGTCTTAGATTTTCAATAGATCCTTAAGTAAGACCTTCTTTCTTTGGTTATACATTATTAGGCAAAGGCATAGAAAGTGTGGAAAATTCTCATGTATTTCTTCGTCACCGAATTTCATTCATAAGTTAGTAACCCATTGTAAAGCAGCATGTTGTGCCTGGTAGTGATGCTCTGGAAAGAATTCGTAACTGTATTCTCTTCATAAGTTGACAATTCTAACCACAATTTTTTTGTGGTAGCACAGTAACTCGTGCCTAGTAATGCTACTCATGGAGAGAGTTCGAAGGATTTTTGTTTAATATGTGGTGCGATGCTATTTGCGTTTGCAAATTGTTGTCATACTTTCACCGTTACACATATTAAATCCAACTAATTTCATTTCTCGTTTGTTTATCTCTTCACTCTAGGCCCGATTTCTTTTAAGAAGGTAAGCTTTTGACTATTGCCTGTCAAAGATCTACCGAGGATCTCGTTCTTACTAATCATCAAATTTTTTCTTCCATTTCCTGGCAAACCACTGCGTCCAGCGATCCAGCTAAGTTAAATTTTCTGTAGACCACATAGAAAAACTTGCTCTTTGCAAAAGTAAGCTCCAAGCATTGGTTTTCTTTCAGTTACCGAGATTTTGTTACTGCTCCGCTATCAATGGAAAAGTGCTATCAGAGATTGGACACAGTTGTCGCCACTGCCAGGATCTCAGCCCGGAAGACAAAGCTATGGTCATATAATCTGATTGAGCTATGCAAAGTTTGAACTGACTATGCTGTCCAAATAGTTGATATAATGATCACCAGTGAAAACCTTGCAGTTCTTGGTATCAAATGGTTTCAGAAAATTCAGGCGTGAAAGCCACGTCGTCGTAGCCGTGATCTTTTCCAACCTTGTCACTCGAATACTTCTGAAAAATCTTTTCATAGCCAGTTGGGCTGTGTCCTCAACTTTTTTGAATCAGCCGAAAATCTCTGATTGCCAATTGTTTTTTTTAAACAGAGATCTCAATTTTTTAAATTTATTATAACGTCCAGTCTCGCTGTGGGACTGCGTTGCATTGCACGTCAATACTGACTACTGAATTATAATTCTGATGTAGGTTGCTTTGCTTCTCATCTGCCATCCATCGGTAATCGTCGGTTTAATTATCTCTAGGTACACCCCAGATCTTACCAAATATACTGTTGCAATTATTCCTGGTTCAGTCTTTGATGTTGAATGGGTGCAGACGAATACCTTTATTCCATGTTAAAACAAAAAACCATAACCCTTCCGTATCTAGACTTTTTTTTTTAATGTATGTGCTCTTTGCAACATGTAAGTTTAAATATATCCATGGATTTTAAAATATTTAAATGTTTTAATTCATATGAGAAAAACAAAAAAATAGCTTAGTTTCACCTGAAAGCTTTTTCTACATGTTGCACATAACGGCGGGATAATAGGCTCTGAGAAACTACCAAATGCTCCAAAAAAAAATCAGTTGTGTCGTGAGGACTCTCTCATTTTAGCAACTCACAGATTTGCGCGCAAAATTTCTAAATGTTTTCCTTGCTAAATACACACACAAAATACTATCCAACGAGATGTCTACAGGTGGCATCTTAGCTCGCACATTGACTTACAATAATTAGAATCCTTAGGTGTAGAGAGAGAGGCTGTACCCATCAACTGAAAAGCATTTTATTATTCGTAGCGGTGAAAAGAGTTTAGGTTGAGCAGGACCTGTGAATTCTCTGAGATTCAGTCGTTTCTGTATCACTTGTCAGGGCAGGTGTTTCCACACTGAACAGTTGGTTTCCAAAGACACGTTTCACTATATAAAAAAAAAAAAATAAAAAAAAAAAAATAAAATCAACAATGCAAGCTCCTCACCTGGAGCTTTTATTTTGCCAACTATCATTATCCTTGCACTACCTTTCTATCTGTATGTGATTTTTAGTTCTGGAAAATTGAAGAGATTCGTTGTATTCAGTTGAATCCTTTAATATCTTGAGTACTGTCGCGTGTGTTCTCTAGTGTCTAAGGATCGAATGTCCATAAATTGTATTGGTTTCTTGCAACAAGCTGGGTTCCATGTGCTGCTTTGCTTTTTTTTTAAACAAAAATATAATTCGGTATTAGCTGTGAGTTAAAAAGGATCTAAGTCTAAAGTATTAAAAAAAAGGAAAAGCAATAAAAGAAAAAAGAAATCTTTGAGTTAAAAAGAAAAATTTAAGTGTTGAAGGAAAGGAAATTAAATTTACGATTCTGCGCGCAAATATGCTCCGAGGAGTGTAAAACACGAAAAAACAAATAATAATACTACACAACACAATTATTTGTTCTACCTATACGTTACTCTGTTATCTTCACGTGTGTGAAGGCGGTGGTGGTGGTGGTGCGAGGTAGACGAGAGGAGCGAGGAGTGCTACATCCTTTGGAATTGTCTTGTCAAATCCTTTGTATGAGTAAAGCATTGTTTGTTTCCGTTTGACAACATAATATCCTGCTCTATTTCCATATGCAAGCGGTGTTCATCTTGGGTAAAGTAATTGTATTTCTAGAATATGGTTTGCATGCATGATTGTTTTGAGATACTATACAATTTGAATCTCCCATATACCTACCTATGTACCTATACTTATTTTCATTCAATCGTTGAAACCTACATCATAATTTATACTCATTTAGAACTCATTTTGAAGGCGAAATTTTATACACAAAAGAGAATCGCGCTTTTATGGCAAAACAATAAAAAATAGTATTAATTTACATGACACTTGATTTTAATGAGGGCTCCAAAAAATAGGCAGTATATGTATTTCAAAAGACGAAATAGAAAAGGAACATCAACTGGAGCGATATTATTCCTATTCAAAATGTTTTATTGTTCAATTTAATAACGAATTTTTATTTTTTTGATCTCTATTAATATTTTTGCCAGAACGATAGTAGAATTCATAACGTTTTGCATTTAAAAATGCAGGGTAGGTGGGGCTGGGGAACTATTTACTTACCTTATTTTGAATGAAAAAATAAAAAGTATTTTCTTTCGTAGTGGGTTGTATCGACTGCTATTTGAAATAAGGTACACGTTTTCGTGTCTGATTGCCTAGTGCGATAGATAGGAGTGTTTGCGAAATTAAATATAAGATTTTTGCTGCTGAAGTATTATGTTGGTTCTCCAAGCATCTTTATGTCTTCTCTTTGAATGGTTTCAATATAAGAAAGTGGTTTTAAGTTTTTTATGAGAACTATTATTTGAAAATGAAAAACTTAATTCCTAATAAATTGTATAGTAGCCTATATGCAGGACATTTTGCGTAAGATGCAATAAAAGCTCGGGATGGATACGTCGGGCCAAAACAAGAAAAAGGTCGTATTGGAGGGAGTAAAGGATCGGGTCCTTTTCCTAGGTCTAATTTAATTTTAATTTAATTTTCTAAAAAAACATTATTTAAAATCAACTAAGCCCTTTACTACCGCCACATACTTCAGTATTTTCACTTCACTTGCTTTTTGGAATACTTTGCATATTTTTTAAGTATAAGGACTTATTTATAGGGCCAATGCACTACTCAAACACGTTTGTTCAAACGTGTTTTTGAGTTTTGTGCAAACATAGTTTCGCCACACACTACACAAAAATGGTTGAGAGATACTAGTTGCGTGCCGTTTTTTATCTCAATCGACCCTATGGAGCAATGAGTCTGATTTGCATGTGCAGCTTTAACTATTGCATTGACTATTAAAAAAAAAAAAAATTGAAAAACTAAAAAAAAAAGAATTTAGTGTAAAGAGCGTTTCATAAAGTAAAGATGAATACTTTTACTTTATGAAAATTGACATCTGTTTGAGCAAAATACAACACACAAAACTCAAACAAGTTTGTGCAAACACGGAAAATTCAAAATATTTTGAATTTGTTCAAACCTTTAGTGCAATCACTCAGCATCGCTACACACAATTCAAACAGTTTGCACAAACATTTTTACAACAGCAAAATGCATTTTTTTACACAAACGGTTTGCGTAGTGTATGGGGACTATTATTCATTACTTAAAAGAAAATAACTACTTTTTTTTGCAAAAATAGTTGGTGAATTCGAAGATAAAATTTAATAGTTTAATAAAGTTTAATAGTTTAAAAGTTGTCTATTATCGATTTAAACTCGAAGCAGCAAAATCTTGTTTGAAATAAAAGTAAATTTAGACTACAAATATTAAAACTTCAGAAGGGAGCCAGCTCTTCAAGAAATTGCACATTTTAGTCCCGAACCTTTTAGGCAAGAAGCTGAAAGGAGAAGAACTAAAAAATAAATAAATAAATAAATAGGGTGGCGCAACAGAGCAAGGAGCCCCTGGACCTAGCGCATTTCTCACAACCATGCCTTGTGAGGGAATGGAGGGGACCTACAATGCCGGTTCCGAACGGCTAATTGAAAAAGGAGAAGAACTAGAAGTACAAAATCATGCCTACTGCACACAAAATTGAGTTTCCAGCTGATGCAGATTTATTGCTATTTGCATTACATAAGGTTGAAATTTCCTATGAAATTATGTTGAAAGCAGCTTATTAATTTACTTATTAGTTTTATTTATTGTTAGTATTTTATTTAAGTATTTATTTGTTCATTTATATACTTAATTATTTGTTTATTCATTTATTTATTTATTTATTCATTTATATATTTGTGTATTTATCTATATTTTAAGTCAAGTTAGGAATTCTTTGGAATCAAGTGGATCAACGAATTTATTTCATTCAAGAAAATGATAAGCAAATTTGTTTTTAAGAGGGTATTCTGGTCTAGAGGCATACATTTCTGGTTATTTTTGAAGTGTCAAAAAAAGCAATCAATATTTTTAACTTAAATTTAAGCTGTTGAAAGAGTCTCAAAAAACTGGCACCATGACCACGATTCCAACCCTTCTAGAAATCAGAAACAAAAAAAAATTATTAATCTATTCTAGAACAACGCCGCTATGGTTGAAACTACTCGAAAGTTGAAACAAAAATTACTTTCACTTAAAAAAATCACCTTTTCTTACCTTTCTTTGCTCTTTTTCGAATTTGTTTAAGAAGGGAAGAAAATTAAATTTAGAGCTGAGCGTAGTTCCGACCATAAAGGCGACTATAAAAAAAACTCTCAAAATAATTCAAGAAATCGGTTCCGTAAAACTCGAGAAATCGTGACCGCATAGATTTGAAAACGAAAGTTTCGAGAAATACGCGTTTAAAGTTTCATTATAACGCCGAGCCAGTTTTAATGCGCGTCAGCAAAATACCTGTGCCCTCCGAAAATAATTTTTTTTCCATTTTCATTTATTTATTCATTTCATTAAGCCTTAAGATTGGAGTCTTATTCTTGACTTAAAATTTAAATTAAAAAATTATTATTCTTTGCTTGGGAGCTAGATGTTCGATTGCCAAATTCTTTTGTTTTACTATTGCTATTGCCTTTCAAGAGTTTTTGGCAAGTAATCCAACACGCTGCCATGGAACGCGCTTTCTTACTTACCCGGCTTTTCGAGCTCTGCTGTACTACACAAATTGTTCCTTTTGTGATCACCAATAAGATTTGTGAATATGGTTCTTAAAGTTTGACACTAGCCATTCGCTTGTGATTCCGCATGGAGTGAGATGGAGAAGAGTTAGAAATTATAGTTCCTTGTTTTTTTAAAGCAAACAATTGAAAACAAGATTTGTTTACAGATAATTGCATGTATTCAATCCTCTCTCTACTTATTAAATTTTGTTTTTTTCAGTTCACCGATAGCCCAATTTGAAACACAAATAAGAAACAATACCTGTGAATCAAGATGAATGACGAAGATGTTTATGAATTGAAAAAATCGTGGGAAATTCCAATGAAAAATCCCGATGAATCAGGACAAGCGATTTTGATTGAGTTTTTCACACAATTTCCGTCCAATCAACAAAAATTTGAACATTTTAAAGAAGTGCCCATAGATGAACTTAAGGTTCGATTTCCTAAAAATTTAATTCAATTGTATTATAGTAGTTCAGGCACCTCACTTTAAGTAGTTGTCTAGTTTTTATAAATTCCATATTTCAACTATTTTGGGGCATTGCATCCAAAAGTTAATTTTAGGGTGAATTGGAGACTTAGAGTGGGAGATTGGCGTTTTCCAAAAGTACATTTTGTAGCCAATCGGACACTCGAGTAGACAGATCTGCCTTCAAATCTGTCGTCGATCTGCAATCAACTCCAAAATGTTCTTTTGAAAAACATTGATCCTATCATGATAAATCAGCCTTTGATGCCTGAACTACTGATTTACTAACGAAACAAAAAAAAAAAAAAAAACAGAGAATTAAAAATTTCATTTACTTTCATTGTATAGAGTAACGCCAAATTTAGGTCTCATGCGGGCCGCATCATCGGACTGTTCAATGAATCTATCAACGCCCTTGGTACAGACTACGCTGACGCCGTTATTCAGGAAAAATGGAAATATACAGCGAAAACTCACTTTCGGAGAAACATTTCAAAGGAATCATTTAACGTAAGTTTTCATTTCAGTTAACACCAATAAAATAAACTCTTCGTGTAGCGTGGTGTTACTTCGAATTGGTGCTATACATAGAAGTTGACAGTTGACTGTGTCAACGCTGCTGTATGGTTAATGCCTTAGTTGAAGACAAACATTTCTTCTCTTTTTCGTTCACAGGAATTGAAAGGTGTTATTCTACAAGTCCTTAAAGCTGCTTGCAACCTCAACGACAGACAAGTTGCAGCCTGGATAAAACTTCTGGACCACGCTTATAATATCGTATTCAAAACCTTGGATGAGCTGGCCACCAGCAGTCAATAATGACTGAATCATTTTTGTATACCAACCAATTTCGGTTAAAAAATTAAATGCACGACACGAAATGTATGTGACAGTGTAGTCGTAGTGTAAGATCACCGTTCAATTACTTTAACTATTAATTTTTGTTTTTTTTTTTTTTATTATTTTTGTATGACGTCAATGGCAATGATGTAGTAATTATTAAAAGTAGGTAAACCATTTTGGAATTAATATCACTTGGTAAAAATAAAAACAGAAATACGATGTGTTGGGCTTGGTATATAATGTAATAGCAATTTTATATACACACTTACAAACAAGTATATTATAATAGGGGTTTCAATGGTGTTCTTTTGCAAACTATCCTCCTCGTTCGTGTCTTGTATTTCGTTTTTACCTCAAAATGCTTATTAAACACAATACTTGTGTAAATTAAAAAGAAAAAAAAAATTGTTTATGTAAAATGTGTTATTTTTTATTGAAAGAAATATATTGTATACATATGTATGTACCATGACGTATGTATGTATGTGCGTACGAAGTTTAGTTTTCTTTAAGGGCTCCTTTCTGGTTTGTTTTGAAGTTGTAAGTATGATGCTCTTTATTATCTTTATTATCTTACCTTTAATTCTCACTCTCCGTTGAAAAAATAGCTACTATCATACTTGTACCTATGTATTTTGATGGCGATGATAAACAAATATATAAAAGCTGTCCTTTAGGTCTTCTAGAATCATTACATAGCATAAGACAAAGTCGCTTTCCGCTGTCTGTCTGTAAGCTTAGATGAAGAGTTCACAAATACTTCAAAAAACCTTGGCATGGACCATGGAGTTCAACAGAACACTAACGTGGAGCGATTACGTTAGTTCCTATGTAGCGGAATCGTATGGAGTTCTTAGACTTCTATGGACAGTTTAGCACCCCCTATTGAAAGCCAGAACTGTTCTTGCCAAGTTCTTACTCGTCCCTATTCTTACGTATGGACACGAAATATATTATTCGTTTTTGGTCTTAAAAAATACGATCTTGTGTGTAAAAGGTTTGTTTACTTCCTTTCTTTTATTATTAACGCACACATCAAGAGGTTATGAATACCCTTATAATGATCCACAAACCACAACACAGTGAGAGCATTTAGGAAAACAGGAGAGGATTTAATAGAAGACACCGATGCACATTGTTTTTGAACTATTTTGAGTCATAATGCAGGGAAAAAACAGAGTCAAATGGCAAAGCATTTTACATTCAGGTAGTGGAACTAACATACGAATATCTATACTTTAAGTTGGGCTCAAGGTAAAATTGATGCTGGTTGCTGCCTATATCGCTGGAGCACTGTTTATAGAAAAATCGATGAAAGAAATAGAGACTGCTAGTTGGAGTTGAAAACCTCATAAAGTTGCAAGAATTCGGTCGAATTTTAAGCAGTTGTTTTGTCATTGAAATAACATCACGAGTTGCACCATACTGCTTCCAATTCAAATTATAGCACTTTGCTCGTTCTAAAATGACCAATAGGAAACGCAATTACCTACAAGTGACTGAGTGGTTTCCCACTGAGGTGCCCCAATATTGGAATCGCCTGCAGCTCACTCTTCGAACTGTATGCCTAGACGCATAATGTTACACCACCCCTTTGAAATAATCTTTCCTAAGCTCAGCATGGAAGAACCCTATAATTCTTACAAGTAACTTCCAATACATTTGGTACACTGAATTGTTCAAAAACTAACAACGGTTTAGGTGCAGGGATTTTCGGTCCCAACTTCACATCATCTATATCCCTTGGTAGCACAACAACTATCTTTCAAGCAGAGGTAATAGCTATAGAATCCTGTGTTAGGGAATGCATTAGAGGAGATCTCCGAAGATCACGCATTCCAATTAGCCCTGACAGTCAGGCAGCCATGAAAGCATTGACCTCAACTAAATTTGAGTCCAAACTAGTTTGTACATCAATGTCTCAATTAGCAAACCCACATTAAAATCACTCTTTCCCTGGGTGCCTGTACATGAAGGTGTACAGGGTAACGAAGAGAGCTAGACTTGGCTCCCAATCCCAATTCAAATGCCCGGAACCCTACTGCGGTCTCCCAATCAGTGTCATTAAACGCCAACTGGCCACTTGGGAACGGCAGAACATGATCCACACCTGGAGCAACTCTAATGGCCACCGCCAGTCAAAACTATTCATCGACTTATCTCAAAGAAGTTTGGAAAGAAATTCTTGACATGAGCAAATGTGACGCAAGGCTACTTACGGACTTCCTCACTGGACCAGTGTCTTTCTCACATATCATCTTAAAAACATGGGAAACATGGGAGCAGCACAACGTGCTATTAAGGGTGTTTTACATTCCCCCTATTCAATTAAAAAAATAAAAGAATGGTTTCGTTTTAAACGAAACAACACGAATCACACATCTCGATTTTTCCCCTCAAGCTATTAAAAAAGGCAGTTTTAAGCGAATGAACATGAACTACACGAGTCATTTTTACCTCTCAAATGTAAGATATCGTGTTATGGACAAACTCACAATTTCCGACTTATATGAATCTCAGCTCCAAAGCATTGCCAAGATGTGAAGGACATTTCCACGGTTTCAATATTACTATTAAGTTGAAATCCCCCGCAGATCTTAGCTGACAATGAGTCCACAATAACCGAGGGTTTTGCATCCTCGAAACGATAACTTCATGTATGGGAATACGTTTTTGGAAACTGAGTGAGGTAAGTAGAACAAAGTCAAGAATATCATCTTGCAGAAAATGGAGTACGACCTTTTGTGCTACTATTATTAAGAAGAGAGAGGAGATCCAAATTAATGTGGAGAATTTCATTTTTTGTATTTCGAATACCTAAAATGCACTGGTTATTGTTTTAGTTCTAAAAGAGCGGGCATAAAGGTACTTCAGAAAAGGTTTGATTTTTATTGATTAGGTAATGGAACTATATTCTAAAGCAATTTAAATGTTGCGAATCGGGAAAATCGGTGAAAACCCACCCTTATCAGCTTTCAATGTATTTCGCAAACGAAGCAAAACTTTGAAACATTTACATGGACATGTTTTGTAAAGAATAAAATTTCCCAATATTTATCTCTCCCTTCAAAAATATTTAACAAAGGCCTTAACTTTTACAAAATATGACGGATGATAAGAGATTGTTAAGTCCATTTTACGCTGCATTTCCTGCATTTTTTCATTTTCAGTTTGAATTTCTAATTTTTAAGGACACACATAGTCGGTCTTTTTCTAAATAACATCTCTCTCTGATGTCATCTTTGTTTTAATTAAGTCGTAATTACAAAAAATTGCATAGTTTTTCTGCATCTGCATACTTTCGAATGACACTACCTCCTTTCCACAGTGAAGACATTACACTATCAACTCAGTAGGAGCTCTGCAACCACCAACCATACTTGTTTCTTTCTTAGATAGTCTGAAAGGGTGGGACTGAAGTCGGTACTTTCCTCCTATCTAATCAGTAACCGGAGGTGTTGTGAGTAGTTGTAAGAATTTATTCACACCTCTAATCACACACCCACATATGTGAGTGAATTCTTTTACCGATTTCCTTTTACATTTCTCTTCGTCTGTGTTGTGAACTAACTGCCGCTATCACAACTCATTCATATCCCTTAGCGAGTTTTCATATTTTTCAGTTAATGACGCTAAGTCTGATTGCGAAGGTGTAAACTAAGTTACTTCAAGTCTATAATATATCGGTTCGAGGCACACTTTTTTCGGATACTTTATTGGCTATCGGCTGTTCTTGAAAGAATAAGATGTGTCAATAGTTCAACCTTACATCGTTATATGTATTTTTCTTTTTACACGGACAGTATCGAAATTTTGTGCGTCTTTTTGAGTGTTTTTTATTTTACTCGAGTGTATATTTTCTTAGAAATAGTTTTGTGATATGAGAGAACTTTAAAAAGTTCATATAACTTGCCAATGTTTTGAGCAAAGATAGATAGCGTGCGTGAAAAGACTTTCAAATTTAAAGTATTTTGTTCCTGAGTCTGAGTGGTCACCTGTGTTTGTTTTGTTTTGATGATACAGAATTAAACGGCTCGAAAGGGGCTTTGTGATTTATAACTTGGCGGTAAAATTCAATGGAAAAGTAAATGTATTGAAATATTGAAGCTAAAAGAGATCAGTGGTTGTGAAAGGTAAGAAAATGTTGAAAAGGTTTTATCGTAAACTGAAAAGAGCTATGTTGTGAAGGAAAATCCAAAAAAAGTCAGCGGGGTTGAATCGCATGTTAAAGTGAACCGTATGGGAGTGAAAGCGGCTCCGTAGGTGGAAGCTGGTTTTGATATTATGACATTTTTCGATTGAACTTTGACGTTTCTGTTCGTATAGAGACTTTTTGGGCTTTCTGATGCAATGACACTGGTGACGTATCGATTGCTCTCGAAAGGAGATATCAGATGAAAGATATTGAATTATTTTTCTGATTGGAGATCTTGTAGTTCCATAAAGTAGACCGAATCAATAGCCGAATTTGACTGAGTTCACCACACCGAGTTAGAATTTGAACAATTTTTCTAAAAAATCATTTTTCCTGCAGGTATCTATCGTACACAGTTAAAAGCAGATTTGTAAGGTCAAGTTGTAAGTAAACTTAATACTATGGCCCGTATGTTCCTACATTCATATTTGCCATTCACATATTTGACAAAAAAAAAATTTATCTGACCAAAAAGAGAGGAAATTACACTGCAATGATACTAAAAAAATTGTTGCATTTGTCAAAAACAAGAAAAACATTTTAGAACCTTCTTGCTTAATGCTTATCTTTATTGACAATATTTCTATCAATTATCTCGAGAGAGCGAACATTGACATTTTTGAGAGGCAGTCTGCCGCTAACACACTGCTTTCATGCTTCGCTTCACTGCTGCGGTCATGATTTTTTCGATACTTACTCACCTCAACGATTGAATGGGATCAGTCTTCTTTCAATTGAGTTGTGACAGAGTATTGAAAGATTTTTACGAACATAAGCCCGCCGGTCCTTTCCGGAAATTTTTGATTTTTATTTTATGTTTGCTTTTTTTGAGGTGCCCATCCTAACTTTCGAGGCCCCTGCGTAAGCACTTCTAAATACTCTACTCTACATGACTCTTTCTCAAGGGACGAAAAACAGCATTTGTCCTGCAGAAGGCAAATCTGTGGCAGTACCGCTTTCGTAGTAAAAGATTCATTGCTGATCAGATCGCCAGACGAACAAAATTATGACCACGATTTGGGACAAATACCACATAATTGAGGCTGATACTTCTAGAGCGTTACGTATGCAGTTCATTTATTTTAACTTGCTTCTGGCTTCGATGAGTCTTTTTTTCGAGAGATAACCCAAATTTTTTACACAAGTCGTTTTGGATGGCGTAGTTTCTGTCGTCTGCATCTAATACTAATAAAACTTTCTGTCTCAAACTAAAAGAATTTGCTTTAGGTTTTTTTTGTGTTTAGTTTTTGCATACTCTCAGGTTCTTATATCTGTTTCTTGATTCGCATCCTTTCTCTTTGAAAGTGGAAGTAGAACAGCAACATGGTAAGCTCATGATTCGATGACGCTGGTGGACCTGCTCTGCAAGCCAGCCGGTTTGTAATTGAAAAAGCTCCCTCCTACGGTGATCCCAATTGGATCCAGGATTTATTTAGTAATACATTTTTAATAAAATTAATTAAAATAGAACCTACCGCTTCCCATAGGTTTAAGAAACACAAAGCCTTTGTAATTACCATCCCTTCTAAATAATGGCTTATCCTCAACCCATCTGGTGAGGCTCTTAACCAGGAAAATATGTGAGTTTCTAAATATCTCAAGACAGTACTTAAAGTGAAAACAAAACAACCCCCTGGATCTGATCCCTACCGGTCCTTCAAAAAACAGATCATGCCCAGTTTCGCACCACCCGACCCTTCTAAAACTCAAGCTGTCCCCATCATTATTTCCACACACACACAGCCCCAACCAAAGCATCAATTCAAAACTCATCATAATACCTAGCTAAAGGCCCTACCTGTGCCAAGACTGTCTTTGCCTCAATCTTAGAGCAAAGATCAACAATCATAGCCATGTTCCATCTACGCCTACGCGAAAAGTTTCTTTTAATTTAGCAGCTGAGCTGTGGGAGAGCTCACACTACTTTTACCCACAAATCAAAGCCTCTCAACATCATCTTCTACAGATAACACACTTTTCCCATTCTTTGACCTGACATCTGGAGCAAATACCCAAATTTTATCAGTTCTCATATAATAAATCCAAGCGCAGCTTCCAGCTTTGACACATTTTTGTCTCCCACAGTAAAACTTCCCCAACAATCCGTGGTGTGATGGATAGCATGTATGCTCTTAAACCAGAGGTTCGTGGTTCGAGTCCCAACAGGGGCAGAAATGTTTCCATGGGTATCGCCTTTCCTCCGTTAGTAAATTCATTGCCATGAAAAGCGCTTTCTCAACTAGCCGTTCGGAACCGGCAGAAAATTGCAGTTCCCCTCCATTCCCTCACAAGGAATGGTTGTGAGAAAGCGCTTGGCACTGGTGATCTTCGCTCTGTTGCGCCACCATTTATTTATTTTTTTGGTTGAAGTATTGCTTCTACATTAAAATTTTTCTTAAGTTTTGAGCGATTTTGGAACACTGTGCGGCGGCCAGGGGCGTGCCATCCTTTGGTCTTTGATAGTGACAGAGAAACTATTGACGTATGTAGATCGATTGAATTTTTTTTGTGGCTTATATCCTAAGACTTTCGAAGTTAAAATAAATAAGTAATTAGGACGGCGGCGGCGCAACAGGGCGGGCAGACCCGGAGCATTTATCTCAACCATAAAAATATGTAATATGTATGCAAGGAAATGGATTCCTTTAATTTTTTGCCGATTTGAAGCGGCTTTTGTGGGGAAATCACTATTTATGACGTGAAATTACTGTCGGCGAAATTGTCAATTCCTCGGCGATAATTGCGGAGAAATATATTTCTTCCTTGAAGTTTCTGGAATTTGTACCCCGAAACTACTACGTAGCAGCCAAACACGCTACCATTAAAACGCGTGAAACGCTTTTGGAGTTGACGAAAAGATATTGGTAAATCTCTGTACCAAAATATTTGAAGAAACCTAACCCGTACGACCAGCAGCCACTCCATAATATCAGAATTTCAGAAAAAAAAAACGTGTTACCTTCTCTTTTACGACTAACGCTTTTCCGCAGATTATTCCTCTTTATTTGGCCTTGAACTGCAATCGATTTATCGGAATTACACACCACAAATTGCTCCAATTGTTTACGACATCAACGGCATGTTTTAATGAAGACCTTTTACTATGTTCTCGCGATAAAACAATTCACTGAAGAATAATATTTACACTGCTACCATCAAATGATAGCAGCACGGGGATTCGTTTCAGAATTGCAATTTATTGATTCACAGATATACAACCCCACACACAAAAGTATGGGGATCTAAAAGCGTTTAACTATTTTAAGCTCTGGGTATGAATGATAAGAGCAAAACGTTGTCACATATTAGTTGTGTTAGATATGTAGACTTGATACCTGTTAGGGTACATGAATTTCAAGTGATTAATTCAACTTGATATGGCAAATCTTATCATAACGTCCCACAACTAGTGATATTTGGGGAAAGGTTCATATACAAACAAAACTGTATGTGACGTTGAAAATTGCTTAAAAATAATATTTCTTTTTTGGACACATGTCTTATCGGTTATATTTTAATTGACAGTGAGTTAAAGAGGTCAAAAAAGTAGTTGGTTTGTATGTCTGGTTCAATTTGAGTTCGGGAGACTAATACTAATACTTCAAAAGTGGTGTTTTTATTATTTTTTCGTCGTTATCGTAATCTGAATAACGAGTTTCTGAATAAAGATATAAGTTTGGATAAAGCCCACACGGGCATTTTTCGCACTTCCTCCACATTATATCTACCAAAAAAAAACTATTTAAAAAGTGCGTATTCGCCAGAGTGACTAGGCAGATATTTCTAATGGATTGGACGGACGACAAATCATTTCAAATATTTCTATTACATTTTAGTTCTCAAAAATATTCATGGTTCATCCGACTCCACTAGGAACTGACTCATCATCAATCAATATTCTCACAATTATTTGCCCCTTTCATCATATTTTTCAAGTCTGGCCTGACTAACTTACCATTTGTGCTGCGTGCAAGTCGTTCGATGTCTGGAAAATCATTGATAAGAGGGTAACCAACTATCTAGATAAAGTATCTCAATTTACTTCTGCCTGTCATCATTATGACAACTTTAAAAAATCATTCGTTCGAGCTATAAAAAGACCATTACACGATTGGCCAAGGTAAGCCCGTATCTTGAAGAGAGTTTTTTCTATAGAGCAAATTTTTAAGTATTTGTTTAATTATATATTAGAACAGCACTTGAAAGTCTATTAATGGCACTTTTCAATTCAAGTGTTGATCCTTCAAATATTGCAAGCTATTGTTAATACGGTAAAGCAGACGTGCCTGGGGATATGAGCAACCAAATCTATTTATGCTATTTGAAGAGCTTAGCAAATATAAACTGATCCTTCAACAAAGCAAGGTTGTTTCGATTAATATGGCTTGTTGCAGCAAAAGCAGGCGCCATTCATGAGTAATGAGAGAGAAATATCACATTGAAAAGACTTGAAGACGATTGGTGATTTTTTTCAGTTGCTTAACTCCACGTACTGATTTCTTGTGTATTGTAATGTACTCTAAAACAAGTGTTCCTGTAACATGAATTACAATGGTTGTAATTGAATAGTTCCTTATTCTTGAAAAAATAGTGTCTCTTGTATTGATAACCATGGAGTACCAGATGAGGCTATTTGTCCAAAGAAGTTAGGTTGGGGGTACCAACTTTCAAGTAACTGTGCCTAAGAAAGTTTTGATATCTATCCAAACAATGGTGCACAGTGTAAAGGTACTTGTAAGTGTGGGGCTTAGCCAAATGACATCACAACAACTCACTCAATACCCGTTCTGATAACCAGCAGACATCCATTACTGGTATTAGTAAGCGTGTGGATATTTATTTTCAAGAAGGTCATTGTATTTTGATTTTGCGTTATAATCTGATAATAATGTTTTATTAGGTCTCTAACTGACTGCAGCAAAAGAGTTTTGTTTTTTTTGTGAAAGATCGGGGCTTGGTATTTTGTCGTTTTTTTGAAAATTTGCATCTGGGTTATTTTTTGTTTTTATATTTTTATGCCACATTTTAATGGTAGGGTCATGGCACCTAATTTCCAACACCTTTTCGACTCCAAAGATTGGATGATCAATAAAAAATATTTGCCATTCACTCAAAATAGTACAGTCAATTTATTTTTCTAGCAAAACTCAAACACTTTTGTGTCCGGTAGCAATTTTTATCACTATTAGCATTAAAAAATTAAAAAATTTGAAAAACTGTATAATATATATGTTTCTCCTATTTTCGAACACGAGTTGCCTAAAGCCGAACAAAAAGTTTCCTGTTTTCGAACATTGAGATTTTTGAGATTTTTCACATGTTAAGACATAAAATCGAAAATTTAAGAAATTTAGATTAGAAATGCATTGATTTCCGTCGTTTTTATTTCACTTAAAATAAAATAAAATTAATTTGAGTCGATAGTAAAACAAAAAACATTTGTTTACTCCTTTATTCGTTGCTTCTTTGCCATACAATTTTTCCATTTAATAGAAGGTGTGGACATGGGTCCTCTATCCTGTGCTTCTATTGAGATGTCTTTATTGTATTTTATTGCATCCGGATATTTTAAAAACTTTTTAAAGCTCGAATATGAACTGCAATTTAAAATTTTTTTGAGCTTACACGCGTTAAATTAGTCGTGTTTGAAGTGGCTATTCTTGCATATGGAGAGCTTTCTCTAATTGCTGAAGTGCTTGGGATGTTTAAATTAAAAAAAAATCGATCCTAAAGCTATTAGCATTTTTGAATAAGAAGAATTTATCCAAATCTACAGTTTTGCATATCATCACAGTATAAAATTGGGTTCATGCCATCTCACAATATGCCATTGTCTTTAAACGAGTATGTATTGCTTTCAACGGGTAAGATAGGATCGACGTCATCGAGCATTTGCCTGTCCGCTTCCGCAATCGCCACTTCCGCATTTTCTAATATTTGCTCCACGCCCATAGGGCACCTTTCAAATTGCAATGCATCAGGAACTTCTAGAGGTTCAAGACTGATTTTGAATAAGCTTTCAAAATTTGAAAAATTTGAAATGCTGAACTATTTTCATCGGTTTTAACCAATTTTTCCAAATTAGTAGGAATAATAAGAGAATAGGAAACCATATATTTAATAGTTTGCTATAATCAAATCAAAAAATCGATGTTCGAAAAATGGAACACTAAATACAATTATTGTGTTTTTTATATAAGTAAATGATAGCAATATACCTATTTTCCCGGTACTAAACCGATGAAAAACACAACTGTTCGAAAATAAGCAACTAGGTAAGAATGAGTTTCCTATTCTCGAACAGGGCAAAAACACATGCTTACTTTACTTTTTAAACTCAAAATTTCTCTCAATATTACAAGCAATTCCTTTAATATAATAAAAACCACAGATTCAAGTACGTACGTCATTATTTGCTTTTTAACTGAAGTTTCCAACACGCGCACTGCAAGTTTTTTTACTGCTACCAAGCGTCGAACCGCACGCACTGACTGAGTTTTTGTAAGATCCTGTGCTGTATTTGATTTAGTGAGCATATGCGGGAAGTGAAAAGGGAATATGAGGGCACACATATATAGTCCTTTCAAAGTTGAAACACCAAAAACAACGAAAATATAGGCATTTTTGTTTAAAGTGTTCGAAAACTGAAATAGGTGCCACTACCCTACATAAATTACGACACTTCCTGATCTTCAACATATTGAATTTGTTCTTTTTGGTCGCCTTCGCCTTCAGCCTGCATATCGGACGTCCATAGTGTAAGTGGATGAGATTTTACGGCAGTGTGCATTGAGTTCCCGCGTCAGGTAGTCAGTTCTACATTTTAAACTTTTTGATAAATCTAATCACATTCCATTGGGTAATGGATGTGATAGTTCTCATTTTACTCGCCTACTAAATTCACTTAGTCACAATTAAATTGTTTTCCTATCTTTATATTTCTTCTGAAGTTTAGTCGTTCAACTCAGTTGCATTATCGGGAATGGCGATGTGAACAAATAAGTTGCAATAAATTTACAAGCTCAAAATTAAAAAAAAACCATGCCTTGTAATAAGATTTTAAATTTTGTGTGAACTTTTTCATGTACTTAATAACCTTAATGTCCTAAATAACGGCCTGTAAAGCGACACTGACCTTGTCAAACGAGTCAAGGTCCAGCGGCTTAGATGGCTGGGTCATGTAGAGCGAATGGACACCAACGCTCCGGCCCGAAAAGTCTTCGAATCCAATCCCGAGGGACGGCGCAGTAGAGGAAGACCGCGACTCAGGTGGCGCACGCAAGTAGGAGAGGACCTCAACCAACTTGGCGTGCAAAACTGGAGGTAGCTAGCTAGGGACTGAGCTGGCTGGAGAAGCATGTTGGTTGAGGCCCTAGTCCGACCCGGACTGTAGCGCCACCTTAAGTAAGTAAGTAAGTCCTTAATAACCATTCACCAGAAGAAGACTCCTACCACTTACGAAAGACATTACACTGGATGGAGTAACCATAGTACCCACAACAGAGGTTAAGTATCTAGGCGTGATTCTAGATAGTAAACTCCTGTGGAAAAAGCAAGTAGAAGCAGGAACTGAGAAGGCTAAGAAAACCCTAATGATATGCAGAAGCATAGCAGGGAGATCATGGGGTTGTAAACCGAGCATTATTCGGTGGATATACCTAATGATGGCAAGACCGACCCTTACTTATGGAGCGGTAGTCTGGGACAAGAGAACTGACCAGGTGACGACTAGGAAAGCATTAGTAAAAGTACAAAAACTTGCGTGCATATGCATATCAGGAGCAATGAGAAGCTGTCCAACCACGGCTTTGGAAGTATTGCTAAACCTAACACCTATGCACCTGGTAATAAGAAGCATCTCAAATGCGACGATAGCTTGATTTGCCAAAGAAACTGAGTGTGTCCTGAAATCTAGCAACTAGAACGAGTTACCACTCATTGACTTCCCTCGGGATAGCAAGACCAAGGAATTCAAATTCGATAAGCTCTTCAACGTTGAGCTAAGTAACAAAAAGGCATTGCAAAGTGAAAAAGAGACCTACTCAATTAAGACCCATGCAATAAAGTGGTATACAGATGGCTCAAAAACAACAAAGGGAACTGGAGCAGGAATTTTTGGGCCAAGAACAAAAATTTTAGTACCTATGGGACTAAGCAGAAGTCTGTGCAATACGCAAATGCGCGGAAATAAACATTGATTGGAAATATAAAAACAACATATCGCAATAATGACGGACAGTCAAGCTGCAATTAAGACCTTAAGATCCTACACAATCTCCTCAAATCTTGTCAGCGAATGCATTGACAAATTGAACAAACTGGGCAGCAATAACAAGGTTACAATCTACTGGGTACTAGGACATGTAGGAATCATAGACAACGAACAGGCAGACGAACTGGCAAAGACAGGAGCCGGATCACCACTCATAGGACCGGAACCTTTTTGTGGAGTAACAGAAAGCCACATTAAGAAAGAAATCAAAAAGTTGGAGGAAGACAACAGAGCTAAACACTGGAATGACCTCCCCAAAATGCGCCAAGCCAAACTTTTACTTGGCACTTTTAACACAAAGCGTTACAAAGACGCAAACAATGTAAGAATGCTAGTCGGGTTCTTAACCGGACACTGCAGACTAAGAAAACACCTAAAAGTACTAGGCATAGAGAGCGACGATCAATGCAGATACTGCAACGAACAGGAAGAGTCTCCTAACCACTTCTTAGGTGACTGCGAAGCTCTAATACACCAAAGGAAGAAGTACCTAGGATCCTACTACGTAGAGGTGAGGGAGCTAAAACTCCTAAGCGTAACCCAGATACTAAGTTTCATCAGTGGAACTAATCTGGATGAAGTACTTTAAATTATGGAATACCACTTAAGAAGTAAGGGGTACAATAGATCTAAAAAAGTTCGAGGTGCAATACAGAACTCCAATTATTCATTCGTTCCTTCATTCATTCATTTCCATGAATACGGTTCAAAAAGAGTTAGTATGTCCAAAGCATTTCACTTGCTGATTTTCTGTTAGAAAGAGAGAGCCAGTTTTGTTTGCTGCTTAATGGCAAAGAAATTTTTGAACCATGTTTTGCTGCAACAAGCAAATTGTTTGAACTAGTGCACTTTTAATGCTTTTCGCGTTTGGTCGCTTTAAGGCTTGCTCTATTGTTTTTCTGATTCTGGACATTGCCAGTAAATTTAACACTGTTGCCGTGATTGTGTCCTCTCCTGCGATACATCTTAAGTGTAAGCAAAACAGGCCCAACACAACTTCCATGTTGAACTTCTACGTAGTAAATTATTTCTTCATTTATTAACTCTGAATATTCCGTCTGATGTTATCTTTTTTCTACAAAGTTCTTAAAAAACTTTTCGAAAACCTATGCGAAGGAATTTTAAGGAATTTTGCAATGTCGTTGATCGTTGATTTCTGTACATTAATTGTCAATTTTTTACTTGTTTTTTCTGCACTGCTACATTCTTTAGTTTCCTGTCTGAAGTTCACAGCTCAGTAATTACATAAATATGTACAAAGTTGTGCTTGTATTTCTTCGACGAGAAGATCAAGTCACATTTAAAATGCCTTAAAGAAGTGCAGGCTCTTCACAAAAACTTATTATTTTAAAATCCGTTCTGTTCTTCTTACCATCCGTTTTCAATACCCCTAGCCATCATCGTTTACCATAAGACATATCGCAGTTCCCTTTTATCCAACGTCCTCCATACTTTCATCTATAATCCTATTTATTCAAACCATTTTTAATCATCATCCCCATTCCTGCCAGCCATGCCACAAGACAGTCTAAATCTCTCTCCATCTGCATCCCCCCATCCAATATAACCTAACTGCTCAGTCTTTTCAAAGCAGTGTACCACTTATGTAGATGTAATAGATTTTCATTTATACCTTTCAAACTTCCCAGCAAACTAGGTGAAGTTTATCTACTCGGTTTTAATATTAAGAAGACATTTCCACTAAAAGTTTTCTCCTCTGTACTCTGCATCAACCATCCGCTGCTACCCGCAGTCGACAAGCTGACGTGATTCCACGGATATTTTATTTAGGTACCCCACTTCCGAGTTTTCACGTCTTCATTTTCATTTCCTCATCGATTTTTTCTTGTGATACAGAAAAAACTTTTACCGTGATTTATAAGTGTGTAAATATGTAGTAAAAGCACGTGAGCGAGCGCGCAACCAAGTAGGAGGGATGCTGCCGAAATCAATTTTAATTGTGACGATGAAGGAAGTTAGGGGATGGGTATCTATAATCTGCCACCCAGTCCCCCCCCCCCCCCCCCCCCCCCCCGCCTCCTCTTGCCAGGAATGATCTGGTGGATGCATATGTATGTGTTTGTTTGTTGTTTCATATGTGAATTTACCTAATTTTTTGTACTTCCGTTTGGGGATATGAACTTAGTTCTTTTTTATTTCGTTTGAATTTCCATATTCATTGAGGATGACATAATTTAGTCTGACATAAACGAAGGTTATTTGTTCGGTTCAAGGACATAGGAAAGGCTGATTTACGAGTATCTACGTACTGTGGGTTTTCAATGCCACTTCTACTCTACTGATTCCAATCCAAGTCATGTAAAATTAATGCGAATAAAAGGGATGGTAGTTATACTGAGTTCAGTACAAACCTGTAAAGGATAATAAAATAATCAGTGTCAGTAGGTGAAGCAGAATCCTCTTTTGAATTTTTTCATATGTTGCCAGGTAACTTATCTTCAGAGTGTATAGTGGTTTGGCTGTGCTCATACATATACAGGGTGTCCTGTAATTCGTGTTACATGTTTTGGGATTTGGGATGTGTATTTTAGTCATATTATTTAAAAAAAAAATGTTCTTCCTTTAGTCCACTTATCAACTTTGCCATCACTTTCCGACGATTTAAAAAAAAGTTAACGTTGGTGTACCGTGATCTATGTTAAACTCAGTTTCTCAGTCAATACTGATGGTAGAGACCTAATTTTGTACTAAATATTTAGTAGACATATTTATCTTTAAAACTGTTTAAATTGGGCTCATATGGTGATGTCAAAGCTCAGAAGTGGACTTTACTGTAGAACAATTTTTTCTTAGAATATGACCCAGAATCACATCCCAAGGCATGTACCACGAATTACGGGACACCCTGTGTTTGTGCATGGCATATAAATAGAGCAATTTTTTTCTTTTCTCGTGTCAAGAAAATAAACTAAGCCATTAGCTAAAGGGGACAGTGACATGGTTGTAATATTGTAAATGAAAATTCATTTTGAAAAATGTTTGTTAGAAATAAGGGATGACCTGGTTAAGGTACGAGTATCTAATTGCTATCTTCTGGTAAAATCATTTTATTCATCCAGAAACTTAGCCCTCAAGAGCATTTTTAAAATTATGTATAAATTTGTGGCGCATATTTTAGGAATAAAAACTATAAAATCAATTTAAAATTTTGACCGAGGTCCATTTTGCTCTGTAGGTTTTTTTAACTTTATGCAAACAGGATGCAAAGTGTCAGCAAATTACTTTGTGCTACTTATAACCAGTCCCAAGTATTATCTTTTCATTATCAGAAACCTTATTTCCTCCTTCTTTTTTTTAAATAAAAACAGCATTAATTAAATTAAATTTGTTGGATCTTAAAGCTTTGCGCTATCATCAAAGCGAATGTTTACTGTCCATAGCTAGGGAAAGTAATCAATTATACGTGATTTGTTCTTTCAACAATAATCACATTCAACAGATACAAGAGAATCGGACATCAATTAACTAATCTTATCACAAAGATTACATACAAAATAATATTAAATAAAAACATTTAAAAATAGCTTTATTTTTAAGACTTTCACAAATTGATAATACCGGGAAGTAAGATTGAACTTATATTTAATTGAAGTTCATGAATCAATTTGGATGTTTTAGTTTGATATGTCAAGAACGTTACCATACAAAAACCCAACAATGTCCATCAATCATTTAGTTTTATTTTTATATTTAAGCGAACCAAAGTATGTGTAGTTTTTGCAAAATTTGGTTTATTTTTAATTACAAATGAAAGTTAAGTAGCTTACGTGCTCCCTTAACTACCTTTATTTTAAGAAATCAATTATTTAGGTAAATTTATAATCGAGAGCACTTTTCACAAGTTGAACAATCTAGCTTTAAAAAGTTAGTAAAGCTGTTAAGAACTAAAATTAAAAGGCAAAGGTGTTGAACCAGACGAGATTTGAAAAAAAAAATGGAACGTATCGAATCTCATCTAAAAGCTTAGAATAGGTTACCTAGTCAATGGAGGGAAGTTACCTTCTAACAATGTTGAAATAGAAAAGAGATACACAAAATTGCAATAACTGCAGTTCGATCAAACTGATGTTCCATACTTTGAAGATCGTTGAGAGGATATTGGGTAGTCGATGGGGAAATGTATCAAGCTTTCTGATAACCAATGCGGGTTAGTCAACTACAGATGGAATCTAAAGCATGAGAATGGAAAAAAAACTGTGATTTTTTTGAAGATTTGCATCTTGACTTCGAAAAATCGTTCGATTGACAGTCACGAGATCTAATATGGGTGGCCCTCAGACGCCGAGGAGATCTAAAATGTGAGTGATTTAGGATATATATGAAGGAGCGATGACGAAGGTTAGATGTCCAGCTGGAACCACCGAAGCATTCCAAGTCACAGTAATTTCAACAAAAAGGAAGCGTCTTGATTCCTCTGCTCCTTATTACAGACCTTTACTACCTGCTGGAAGCTAATTTACCGGACACCAAAGTCCATCAAATATTCTTTGCTGACAATGAAGCCATTATTAGTGAGGCTCTTACATCCGTGCTAGAAGCACTCTGTAACGAACCGTTACAGTGCGGATATTTTGTTCAACAAAATTAGGGCGATATACATAAGATATATGTATATCGGAAAAATCAAACAACAAGCACACCGAATACCACCGCACCCGCAGCAACACACAAGTTACATACACATTTCCAAGTTTCCCATTCACCCCACTCGTTGTACGCAAACACAGGCATCAGCACTCGACATTGGATATGCATTCGCCACAAATAACGATCAATGAGTTTTGCTCAATTATAGAGCTCACACTCGCTTGTTGTAGGAAATATGATATAGGGATGTAACTCGAACAGGTAAAATTAAGTTTCTGCTCCGCTTCGGTAGAGTGTACATGGTACTCAATTGAAACTTGGGATTCAGTCCACTTCCACTCCCTCTGAGTGTAGTGAGGACAGGCCAAAGGCCAACCGATAATTCTTCGGCATTGTGCGCCGAAGACAAGACCACTGGAGTTTATTCCTCTTTCCACTCTCTCTGAGTGTAGTGAGAACAGGCCAAGGGCCAACCGATAATTCTTCGGCATTGTGCGCTGAGGACAGGACACAGGACTACTGCGTTTATTCCTCTTTCCACTCCCTCTGAGTGTAGGGAGGACAGGCTGAAAGACACCCGATTATTCTTCGGCATTGTGCGCCGAGGACAAGACTACTGTGTTTATTCCTCTTTCCACTCCCTCTGAGTGTAGGGAGGACATGCTGAAAGCCATCCGATTATTCTTCGGCATTGTGCGCCGAGGACAAGACTACTGTGCTTATTCCTCTTTCCACTCCCTCTGAGTGTAGGAGGGACAGGCTGAAAGCCACCCGATTATTCTTCGGCCTTGTGCGCCGGGGACAAGACTACTGCGTTTATTCCTCCTTCCCTTCCTTCTGAAGGTATCGAGGACAGGCGTATCGCCAACCGATTATTCTTCGGCATTTGTGCTGAAGACAGATATACCTGTGTTGATTCCTCCTTCCCCTCCTTCTGAAGGTATCGAGGACAGGCTCACAGCCACCCGATTATTCTTTGGCACTTGCGCCAAGGACAGAATTGTTATTAGCTTAAGTAAAACCTGACACGGACAATAAAGAAAGAAAATTTTTTTGTACACAAACTAGAGGAGATGACCATAACCATAAGAATGGTTTTTATACGGCAAAAAGGAAAATACCAATTACAGATACTGCAGTTACAATTGAGCCAGCAGCCTAAGCGGGTTTCTTTGGCGACAGCAGTGGTTTGCGGCGAAAGTTCAAAACTGTTCCAATTATATCCCTAGATGTCGCTGAGCTTAGTTCCCATGTTTTGACATTCAGTCGCCAAATTTCCATTTTGTCTTGAAAAGGTTTAACGAAGGCTTGCAAAAGATTTCACACGGAAGTCATTTGACAGGCGGTGATGCTTTTAAAAAGTTTACTAGTTTTATTGGTGAACTCCTCAAGTGGTAGAAGTGTGTTAGGTTAGGTTAGGTTAAAATGGCTGTCAGGAATACAGCTGACACACTTAGATCAATATTAGGTCCATTGCGATATGATAAAAATTGTGCGAGGGAGTACCTCACTTAACAAAACCATTTGGAGCTAGAAGTGTGTTACTTAGTGTGAAATTTTCCAGCAAAAAATACGAGAAATGAATTTCAAAAAGTATCTTTAAAATTCAGGTAAAAAATGATCGTCTGGCAGTGTTTTCACCTGTCTACCTCACTTGCAGATCACAAACGTGAAGTAGGCTAATAAGAAATCTGAGATCCTCCCGAGATCAGGATGCACAAGGTGGCGAGCACTCAAAAAAAAAAACATTTAGAAGAAGTATTGTGGTGGAGCAGTGTTAAGAATATCTGCCTGAATCACATCTGTGGTTTAGTTCCAAAAATATCAGAAAGGAAATGTGTTACATGGATATCGCTTTTCGAGAGAAATTGGCAAGTCGTTCCAGAGTAACTACACACTGCCACGAAAATTGCTTTCTAACTTAGCAATTCGTAATCGGCATAACATAGTATGTCCTCGAAATACGTAAGGCATTATTTTTAAAAAGAAGTATCTCACAAAGTTCTCTGAACTACGAAAAGTGAATTGTTGTTAGTTTCAGTTTTCCGTTACTTTTTTACTTTTTCTTAGAATTTTCAAAAAGGCAGTTGTAAGACAAACTG
This sequence comes from Melanostoma scalare, assembly GCA_949752695.1. Classification (NCBI taxonomy): domain Eukaryota; kingdom Metazoa; phylum Arthropoda; class Insecta; order Diptera; family Syrphidae; genus Melanostoma; species Melanostoma scalare. The sequence goes on along the minus strand of OX456986.1, from coordinate 181,961,462 downwards.
AGAAAAGTATTCTAAAAAATGTTTGAAAGAAGAAAAATATGAATCAAAACTGTGCATTGCTGACGAAAAACGATCCCAACCTAAAGTAAAATTTCATATTGATCGCTCATGAACGACACTCTTGGCTTCAGCAATCTCATGAAGGCTGAAGTTTCTCATGACTTTTAGTTCAAATAACTTCTTTCTCCACAACAACTAGCGCTACAACAGAAACTTTTTTAAAAGCCTAGTAATTTCTTTCAATAATAAATCCTGTTCAGTTCTAAATTTTGCTATTCCTTTCTCTTTGCAGTCACAAATGGAAGAAGCGTTCAACTCCTGCACACATCGTTTTTCTATTGTCTAATTTGCCTTCGTTGCCCGGAACCCGGAAAAAATAGAAAAAAACACAAAAAATATTCGAGGCTACACCTACTATGCAATTAGATTGCTTCGTACGTGATTTGTCGTTTATCCAGTGCCGCCAGCAGTTTCAAAGGCAATACACAAGCAAAAGTGGTCGGCAAAAAGCCACCACCACCACCATCACCAGTAGCATTCGTAGATACTCATTTGATTGCCAATTTGCAAAGTCCCAAACAGACTTCTATGATACTACACGTTTTATGATTGTTGTTTTGTTATCCTTGTTAGTGGCTTCTTTCCTGCCAGTGGCTGAATGCGGTTGCCGTACTCAAGATAGCGACCCATGTGAAGCTGTTTGTATTGCAAACAAAACTACCAATACCACCAGTTGTGTTATCAGAGCACTTGTACTTCTGCCATCAAATAATGTATACGAAGCATCAATGGATCGGGTGCTTCCTGTTTTGCGGGTGGCCGAAGAGAAAATTCGCGAAGCCCATCTAATCCCATCGAACATACGTTTCGAATGGATACCTCAGGACGATAAATGTGATGCTTCTATTGCTTTAATCAATGCAATGGATGGGATATTGAAGAACTGCTCGCATGTCATCTTTGGGCCATCATGTGATTATCCTTTGGGTGCGTTAGGGAAATTGTCCCATCGACCGCATTACTTTTGCAAATTAAGTTTTTTCTTTTCTCCTTTCAGCATCAGTGGCCAGAATAACAAAATATTTTAATAGCAAGGGTACACCTCTGTTGTCTGTTGGGGGAGCAACATATGATTTCCAAAAAAAGAAGACATCCTGTGGGGATGAGTTTTATATGCTTTTGCGAACCGGAATAGTGAGTTTCCAATCTATTTCCGAACTTACAGTCAAAGTTATGAAACAGTGAGTATGGAGTATGAGTGGCTGAAGAATTTGAATATCTTTTCATTTGATTGTAGATACAACTGGGACACTGCTTTGCTTCTACACGAACGAAACGGTCAAATGAACGTAGTGGGAGAGCACACGTGCTATTTGATGATGCAGAGTTTAGCCAAACAGTTTCGGTTTGAGAATAAGACATTTTCTCAATATCTTTTGGATTCAACTACCATGAAAAATCTGACGGTCAATTTGGAGAGAGAAATCGGGAATCATAACTCAAGTAAAGTACATTTTCACTTATTTTCTTTTTGGTACGACTAAAACAAATATTTTTTATTTAAAATACGAGCTTTGCAAAGCTTTAAACAGAAGAGAGCTTGTTAGTTTTGGTGGTTGTCTAAGAAAAGTCTACTTTATACAGGTTGGTGAATTAGATATGAGTGGTGAGAAAGAACATTTTGATTGTGAATACACCACAAAACTATGTTCTGTAACCGTTGGCTTTTAAATTTAGTTTATTTTTTGAACACCTTCTGTTGAGTACAACTTCAAATAAATTTGTTGCATTAGAGCAAAATAGCAGTTCGTTAATTTACATTTTACAGTGAGTATTAATAAAGAACTGTATGGTTTTACTTTGAGGCCGGTTAGAACTGTGATTGAAGCTAATTTATGCAAATTATATTATTTGCCATTGCATTGGTTCTGATTTTGTTTTGCATTTCCTCAAGTTGTGTTCACTACTAGCCATGTTTTATTGGGAATTTTATAGTCATCTTCACTAATACGCTCAATAAAACGCTGTAATCACTAATGCCATTTTATTCCATAAACTCCATTTACCAGCCATCCCCGTTGTTCACTTCTGAACACTGACTTTTTTTTGCTCACTAAACGTTGCTTTTTCCCATGTGCGATGTTTTGCGATGTTTTGCAAACGTGAGTATAGATTCCCAGTAAAACATGGCTACTGTTTGTCACAGTCTAAGCGATTGACAACAAATCACTGACCTACTGCTTTTTTGGTTATATAATTATTGAAAAGGCTTTTATTGAGATTAACCACAGGTGGCGAATTACCGCGTCAGTGATCGAGTGAGTGAGTAGGTACATACGTCTTGTAATTCAAAACTCGATGTACATTACACAAAATCAATCTTCTGTGCATTTATCGACTTCAATTCGTTCAAATTAAAATGAAAATTTGTCAAATCAAAGTGCTAAAGTGCTCGATAACGTGAGCAATGCCAAAAACGCATAATTAAGTCACGTATTACTAGATCACGTGTGCGGAAATTCGGCTCCAGAGTCTTAGTAATAGAAAAGCCTTATGCGGTACAATGTACAATTAAGTTTTTATGTTATGTTTCGCAATTATCAAATAGTATTCCTCTTTTACTTATTTAAGGGGGATAGCCACTGTGATGGCCGAAGAATTAGTGATTTTTAAAAAAAATTTTTGAACGAGTAAATTGTGGAATTTTTGGATTGGGTTTCTTTTATTTTATTAAGAAGACATCGAATGATTTTTCCACAAATTTTTATTAAAAAATATTAAATAGCTTTAACAATATAAACGATGCCGTAGCACATAAAAAAAAATTCCCCCTCCATGGTCGCATCGATTTTTCAAAAACCGGTACTTTAAAAAAAAAAAAAAAATTATTGTGATCTGTATGAATGTACTATTATCGTTGTACGTAGCCGTTTTTTTTTATTTTGATTTTTCACAAAATGGCGACTGATTGACAATATTTTGTTTTTTTTCGTCCTCTTTTTTTGGTTTTCAGACAGTTTAAAAAATAGTAAAAAACTAAATTTTTTAAATGGGCTACGCTTAACCTTAACGAACAAAACAAAAAGAAAATTAGAGATCGGTTAATATAATTGTTCGAGTTATTGATGCGATTGATTATTGTGAGTTCAAAAGAAGTCGTTACGAGAAAAATGCGTTCAAAGATTTTAGTCCATATCTCTCGTAATGAAATCATGTATCTTTTAATCATTGTAACTTAGTCAATTTTTAGAATTTTGACTTGCAATTTTGTACACATATTTTTTAACATACATATAAACTTTGATTTAAAACAAAAAAAAAAAAAATTTTTGACCTATCACAATGGCTATCCCCCTTAATACTCTTACTTTGACTGCAGTCTGTCTGGTATCATTTCAATAAAGTTTTTCGAAGGAAAACGTGACTAGAGCTGACGGTCGTCGACCTTGGTGATGTGGATTGAAGCACAGAGTAGAGAGAGTCAACTCGTAGTTTCTTTCTACATCCCTCATCCCTCCCCAAAAAAAACTAAAACACGTTCACTTTTTTAAATTCCTTTCAAATCAACTGACAAAAAAGTCGACGAGGGCTCCCGGTCCAATTTAGCTTGTGGATGAAATGGCACTACCTTGCCGTAGTTGACTCTCTGGTTCTGCACTGTGGAATGATTTGGTAAGGAAAACCTACCCATCCGGCTGCATTCCACCTCCTGTCCGGGTAACTATCTGCCTAATGAGAATAATGTCTTCGACGTGGCACATTTAGAAGGCTTTGCTGTCATTTTTGTTTGATGCAGCCAATCAGCTAATTGCTCCAAAGCGCAGCCTTCCCTGCCTCCTGTCCGGGTAACTATCTACATAATGATCCTTAACGTGTTTGACGGCACATTTCGATGACGTTTGTGTGTTTTTTGTTTGATGCTGCCAATCAGCTATTTGCTCCAAAGCGCAGCCTTCTCTGAATGGATATAGGATATTTCACTGCATATTAGATTGTTCGGTTTGTGAACAACCTCAACTCACCCTGAATATCAAACTAAACGTTTTTATAGACATGGGCTTGAAAAGGGGGAGTTCAAGTAATAGGGCTGTCAAACGGCACGTATTTTACTGAAAATGACTGGGACGAGCAGTGATTGCGTTGCGTACCCAATTTTTGGGAACCGAAAACACAGGTTTTTATTTACTCTTAAAGTTGTCAAAATAACCTGGGTCTACACTGGAAAGAGTTCAACGAACGGAACTATAATTTTCGATGGTGGACGAATACTCTACCGCGGTAAACAAATCAGAAGGGAATGGAAATACTTCTTTGTTGTGGACGAAATCTCTTTTCATTCGTGTCGCTCACTTTTACTTCACCTGAAAATATTCCTAAGGATCTACTAGGCTTATTACGCACCACTGTCTGTCACTGTCACTGAACTTCTGCCAAAGCATATTGTCTGCATAGTAAAGTGGGCGTAACAGTTAATTATGTACGAAATAAAACTTGGCGCAGTCAAATTCTCGCTTCAGTGACTTGACCGCGACAGTAAATTGTCCCTAAAGTGATTTTTTTTCGCAGTTAGTTCTTCCCGTGCCCGTGACGTGATGGTTTGCATGTCTGCCTGTTAACCGAGAGCTTCGTGGTTCGAATCCCAACAGAGGAAAAAATATTTTCCCACTGGCATCGCCTTTCGCGAGGAATTGGTAAGTCCTTCATTAGTAAATTCATTGCCATGAAAAGCGCTTTCTCTGTTAGCCTTTTTGAACCGGCAGAAAACTGTAGGTCCCCTCCATTCCCTTACAAGGCATGGATGTGAGAAATGCACTAGGCCCTGCGGCTCCCCGGACTTTGTGCCAACCTATTTATTTTTTATTTATTTGCTTAGTTCTTCCCACAGTGAATTTTCCCCAAAATGAAGTTTTCACAACAGTAAATTATATATACGCTAGTAAAAACTCAGAGCTTTTTAGCTGAATATGTCCCTAATTATGTTTGGCAGCTGGTGAACAATAATTGATGGTTTGAACTTACTTGCAATTAAACGCGTTAACATCGCTTTCTTGAATGAAGTTAAACATCATGGGGTCATCTTAAATAATCGTCTTTTTCGCACCAAATATTTGTGAAGTCCATTATCTACTGCTGAGGCACAGTATTTGGCAGCATAAAAAATATTTTGGTAAGATATGCAACCTTATTACGAACATCAACTATCAACTGATTGACGATTGATAAAATTTAACAATTAAAATCAAAATTCGTATTCCCAAAACAGATATGTAGATGAAACCTTTAGGTATTGTGAATTCAACCGAAACTATCGCAGGTTTGTGGATTATACAAAACTGACACATTTTTATTTTTGTTTTGTGTCAAATTGTAGCAAAAAAATTATGTATTTCAAAAAATTGAAAACTTAGTTGAGAGGCTACTGTTTTTTTTATTTAATTTTTTCTTAATTTTACATGCAAAGGTCGATCAAAACCTTAGTTGCGTTAAATTTTAACAGTTACATTTTAAGTTGTGTTACAATTCATTATCTCCTTTTTAATACGGCTTCAAAGCGCTGGTAAAGTAAAAAGTAATCCTAGATTATTAGCGGGTGGCTAACTCCAAGACATCTTGGAAAATGTATTTCTTCAATTAGCCAATGGAAGGCTGGAGACTTAAACAGCAGCGGTGCTAGGGGCAAAAAAAGTTCTGGAGACTCTTCTTCTATTAACAGCATCAGCCGATTGCTGATAAAATAATGCTTATACAATAAGAAAGAGAGATATGGCAACTTCTTGGTAAAAGCCAAGAGCCCAACATAAGGGTCAAGAGATAGTCAAAGTCGTGGATTTAAAAATTATTTGTTCGCGGGAAAAAGTGCAACACTCTTTTCCACTTTTCTGGAGTCCATTTTGGTGGTGGGCCCTGAATTTTTCAGTTCAATACCAATTTTCTCACCAAGTTTGTATTCCGGACTTTGAACAGAATCTTTTGGGAATGTATAGAAATGTTTTGCTCCTTTAACTTTGCACATCTGGTTTTTGGCCATTATTTTTTTTTTCGAGCTCTTTCCATAAAATGCATAAAAGGAAGCTAAACAATCAAACTCACCATGTAAAAACTTTCGTTTTAGCTACTTTTTGTCTTGAAGAACAATTTGTCGAATTAAAATTTCCGGTTGAAAAAATAAATGCCAAATTGAAAGGAAAGTTGCAAGCGACTGATTTTCATAATACCGATTTTTTCGTTCACAAGTCACAGTAGATGATTGATACGAACTGGCAATGTATCAATAATTCATTGACAATTGAGAGTCACACAATATCATTTCATAAAATTGATAGATAAATTAAAGTTTTTAATTGATAGTTGACCTTCGCAATAAGGCTGATGGTGTCTCGAAAATAACCTGCTATGTTTAAAAAATCAACTTAGCTGCTTGAACTTTCAATACATTTTGAAAGTGTTTGAAGTGTTTTCTCCAGGTTCTTTTATTTATTATTCAAAACCACTTTTGGCTGAAATTGTAATGCAAGGGATCATGTAGTGCTTTTAAAAAGAACATTGCAGATACTTTTCTACTGGCAGAAAAAAAGTTGAATTTATTTATTTCTCTTCACGCGTGATGTGACTACAACATGTTCTTGTGGCTACAATTTCGATATCCGTTAGGAAGGAACTGCATCCGCTACGAAAGGAAATAACTGTTATCCATCTTTTCGACTCCATGGATTCGGTAATTCATTTACTAATGGCAAAAAAATTCTCGCTTTGCTGAATACTTATCTGTATATTTTTCCACAAAATGTGGAGATATTTCAATGAACGACACTTTGTCTTTCAATAGAACGAGTAGAAAATCATATACCAAAATATCGAGTGTCTGTCTGTTAACTTCCGCTGTAAGTGTGTGGGTTGACAATGAAAGCAATACTTGAGACGATGAGGAAAACTTTTCTGTAGGTCATTGATTTAGACCTTGAGTTTCACCCATCACCAGGTGACCCTATGTTTCCAACTTTTCCTTAAGTCGACCAACAAACCATTCATTAACCAAAATGAGTTTAGCAACAAAACCAATTATCGTCAGCGTTTATTTATATAGGAGAAATAACAATTTTAGTTTGACTTGGCGACACAATGTAGAAATAAATAAGCGTTGCCAATTTCAAATGGAATGCCCCTAATAAACAACTTTGCCCAAATACAAATAAATAAACGAACTCCAAATAAGGTTATGGGTGAAAAAGGTGTCCTGAAGGAGAGAAAAAAGCAATGATGTCCTTTTCTGAAATAATAAATAACTTGGCAGCAAAAACAAAAAAAAAGTAAATTCGATTAACAGTGATTACTGTGACCAAAAGGCTCCTATGGCAGGGTACTCAACGCATGAGTTCCCACCCAAGCCAATTTCCCCATCACCAACCCCTAATAAAAGTGAGAATTTGTTTTGCATTCTTACCTACTACCATGGCAAATTAATACATTTTAAATGCAATTCCAGGAACATCATTGGAAGTGATGTGAATGAAATGAATGATTCTTATTATTGTTACGACGAAAAGGGAGACGATTTGAATTTCAAGTTGTCTTTAATGTTGTTTAATTTCTGAATAGGCTCTTGAGTAACCATTTTGTGAAAAATTTTGTTCTCAGAAAATAGAACTTATTCGAAAAAAAAGGAATCGACTTGGTTCTTCCATTTCCCTTGAACCATTATCATTCCAACAAATGACTTCATTGAATGGAGTGTACCTTCCATGGGGTAAAATAACTTTTGAGAATTACGATGACAATTTTATATGACGATAGCAGACTGGAGATGCATTAGTATTCATGAATGTGTCTTATTGTGAACGTTCTTGTAGTTGAATTTTGTTCCTTTATTTGAATAAGACGGGAAACGTTTTGATCAATTTTATTGAATGAACAACAAATATCAGTCAGACAAATCAAGAGGAAAAAGTCATGTACCACATAAATTAGTCGAAGACTCTCTCATAAAACAAAAGTTTGGCTCTGGTTTCGATCTGGATAAGGTCTTTGACTTTGAAGGCTGTGCAGCTTTTGTATCACAGCTATGAGTTGTCCAATGGACCAAACAATCAGCTACTGAAGCCTTTTGATTGCGTTGTACCCAAATACATTTTCTTGTAACAGAACCATTGTAATGTTGAAGCGGAGTGGCATTTGTAATGTGTAGTATGAAAGAGGAGCTCAAAGAAAAGTTTTATGCATTGTTATCAATATTAACAATGCATAAAACTTTATGCGATGTGTGTAGTGACTTTGAATAATTTTTTCACGAAGTCTATGTACTATTTTCAATTTTTATTTCATCGTCGATAGCTAGTAGGCCCCTTTAATTTCTCACAAGGTATGTTTGAGAGAATGCGCTAGGACCCATGGCTCGACCACCCAATTTATTTATATTTTAAAATAACTTGCTTTGAGTCGATATGCCAATTGGATCAGCTATCCTCTAATTCGACTAATTCGATCGGCTTCACAGTTTTGCAACCGAATTCAATTTCAATGCTGGACTTTGGAATCGTAGTAGTTTAGAGCCGGACACTGACAGACAGCAATGGATATAATTTACTACCCTGTACCAACATTTCTTATCGATCCTTTAAAAGATATCCCTTAAACTTGAAACCACCACATGAGTAGACACGATCAAGGTCGAACATCACTCACTTAGAGTCTCTTGTTTCCTTAAATAGTAAACATAGATCGTAACGCAGTAGAGTGAGGAGCTCGGGAGCCCGGCGCATCTTTTTCCGTCATACCTTTTGAGGAATCGAGAGGATCAACCATTTTTGGCTGATTCCAAACAGATAATTGAGGAAGCGCTTTTCATGACAGTGAAATGACTATTTTTGTACTAATCAACTTCTTGCGAATAGAGATACTCGTGGATTAACAATTGAGTGCTTCTGCGACTTGAACTTAGAACTCCAAAGTATAACAAGCAGAAATGTTAACCATTACACCACGGATACCGCACTCTCATGCTTCCTATGCTGCCCAATATACCCTTCGAAAGATCTTGATCCAAGCTAAGAAATGGGAACATAATTGTTATGGGGAAGTGCATTCGTCAGTCACCTTTTGCCAACGAAAACAAGAAAATATTTTTCGACGGCATCGCCTTTCAGTTATGTTGTTTTAGTTCGTCTTGGAAATCCCTGATACTTGAAGACCTCCTGACGTTGAACGGAAGGTCTGCGATAGTGAATTCAAAGCCATGAAAAGCGCTTTCTCGAATTCGTTTGGAATCGTCAGAAAATTGTAGGCCCCCTACATTCCTTCACAAGGGCTTGGTTTTCATACATTCGCTAAGACTCGGAGCTCCCCGCTCTAATATGCCACCTTATGTATGTTCATATGTAACTGGAACACTCAGACCTACATATCGTTCTAATGTACTACCAAATGGCAACCAGCTTTTGCTACCCCATTCCACATGTTCAGAGAAAAACCGAACGATGCGATGGTGCAATGTCCTTATCATTGCACCATCGCTCTCACAATATCAGCGAGGAGTGATTGTAACCTGATTCGAGAAAATGCAGGACATTTCATGAGGAAGTGTTTCGCACTTAGGCCAACCACGTTTAAATGCTTGACAAAAGAGAAGTAATCCATGATAACGCCAAAAAACTTTCAACGGTCTTTTATGTTAAATAGCGAAAATGTTGCAGTTTTCTTATTCACCTTGAGGACCATACGCTCGGTCTGTCTAAATCCAATGGATACATGCCATTCACCGGTTGTACTCTTACGATAGATCTTGAAGCCCTCACTGGGGCTCACTGAGGACCTCGACCTACCAAGCGCTCGTTCAGGTTCTGAGAAAACTGTCTGAGGTCCTTGCCTTGCAATTTCGTTGGCGATCTCTTTTCCAGTTAAGCCGTCATGGCCTGAAACTCAAACGAAACTCAACGAATTTATTCTGCAGACTGCCTGCGTTCAGAGAGATCTTCTATTCCTGGATCACTTTCAATGTAGTAAGAGGGTTGAGTAGAGCCACAAGCACAGCTTGGTTGTCGCTGCAGACACAAATATTTCTCCTCATCCAGCAATTGTTTTGTAACGTTGCATATGGCCATTTGGATAGCGTATGTCTCAGCTTGGGAGACGGATGGGTATGTTCTTTATGAGGTGTACAGTTGTATGAAATCCCTCTTCATAAAGACACTAGCGCCAGATCCACCAAGGTTTTGTAACAATCTGTGGAGACACGATAGCAATCCTTTCCTGGGTCAGATTCTAGTTTGAAAAGCCCAGAACAGAATGAAAGTTTGAGCATTGGAATCATCGTAGCAGTCATCACATCCATTCGAGTTCAAGTCGAATTGATATGATGTCTCTTACGATGATTCCAATTCTCAAATTTTCATTCTGTTCTGGGCTTCTCAAACTAGAATCCGAATCAAAAGACAGAACTCGATTTCCTCAAAGCTCTAGTGCGAATTGTGCCAGAGACTACATCTCTTCAAACGGAAAATGGTCTTGACAGTGCATCCCATGATGTATAAGTACCAAAGGGAGAAAGAAGATGAAAAGTGGATACTACTCATTACTTTATGTTTCATACAAATACTTTTCTACAAGTATACCTCGAGTAAATCGCAACCTGAAATCCGTAACCCACGTTCAAATATCAGTCTACATTCTGAAGGCTCTTGGCTTCGATGTAAGGTCAGCGTATTTTGAACATACTTGGAATTAATTACGGAGTCAAAAAATTTAAATATTTGAAATGAATTGGGACTGAAAGTTAAAACAAAGCAAGAAAAACATTAGGCACGTGTTTTGACAACATAACGACTAAGAAAAAGATTTTCGTGTCAAACTTTCATTTTTAATTCAAAAGAAAACATTTTGACGCATAATTATTGATAAAGGAATGACAATTAAAATTGACATTTATTACACCCTGCCATAACTTTGGGCCCTTCAATCATTTTGAAGTGACCTTTTGTGAGAGTGAAATATGGAAACTTATTATACATTCCGATTTCCAAATATTTTCTTGAGTAATCATCCCCATCTTCTCACCCTCGTTTGGTAACTTTAACAACTGTCATGGACATTTTGTCCTCCAAAGATGTGAAAGCCGATTTCCCTTGACGTTGCCGGGTGCTTCTTATTCCTCTGATTTTTTCAAAAGCGATTGTGTTTCGAGGAACTCATTGGAACGAAAAATTTACGATTTTCCATACACGTTTTCGGTGGTGAATTCATTATTTGCCCTTACCAACACAATTTGATTGTATTAACTTCTTTATTCATCGCTTAGCACCTAAAAATTGTCTCTTTTCAATGCGATTTATTTCAGCAAAATAAATCACTGAATGGTGTCAGTTGAATTCACGAAGATCAAAGACGCAATAATTCTCCCGTCTCATCATGGTTGATAAAATAAAGCACAACAAGAAAACATGTACGAAATACGAGTAGAAAGGTATAGGTGCGAATAAATCCCAATACCAACGAAGTTAAGCCGGAAAAACCAACCGAATTATCTAATGATGCATAGAATAAATAAAATGAAACATCCATCACGTCACGTTGCTGAGCCTCCTTTTCCTTTTTGTTTCACTGCTTGCTACTTGCTACAACCGCCATAAATCTTAGAACGTTTTGCCGAATCCTGGCGCAATACAATTTTTCACACTAACTAGACGTGGCTGATAAACAAAAACAAAAGAATAACCAACCGTCCAACCAACCACCTTTCCTAACATCTTCAACATTATGTCATGACTTGTTAAGGGGCTAGTCGGTGTGGTATTCTTATCTCGATGGTCTTTTTGAATCCCAAAATTTAATCATTACCTACCTTCACAGTTCACACATCCAGCGTGTCGTATTCGTTACGGTTGTTATCACAATCAAAAGCTGGGATTTTCTCAATGATTTCCATCCACAAAAGAAAAGCTTTCTCGGTTGTAAGCTTTTCTTGTATAGAAATACAAAACTCCCCTGAAAGATACATTCCACTCGTGCACTCGTATTGTTCAACTTCAAACAATATTCCTTCACAAAAGCAGGGAATGGCGCGGTGTATTGTGCCGCTGTTTTTGGAAATTTGGACCCAAAAAATGATGATTGGCATCCTCGATAAAACAGTTCCCAACGAAACCTCCAATTGAACGGTAGTGTTTTCCAAAAATCAGCTAAAAACTCGAACTACGTAAGTTCGCCGCGTAGAAATGTTGTGTCGAGTGTCGGAAAGTGTTTCTCTGTAGCCAATCTGGCAAAATGGTGTTTGCACAATGCACTGACGTTGCAACCGTAATGTTAATAAATTTTGTGTAAACAAAGTATCACAAGATAGACAATCGTACTTGACTTTTGCTTTTGAAAATATCTTTTAGAGAGCGCAAAAGTTTCCTTTGTGAATTTTAATTAAACAGATCAAAATGAGCAATGAAAATAAAGTGTGATAATTTAAAATTCGTAACGTCCTTGCAATCGGTCGGTTGGTGTTTCAAAACAAATACTCGTAAATTCAATGCGCTTTCTTTCGTTTTTCGTTGGTTGGTTGCCCTGACCTATAATTGTAGTGTGTTGAAGCAATTAATTCCAATAACAAGATACGAGTAAATAAATTTCACTCGTGAAAAACTGAAAGATACTTTTTTTTTCTCAGCCTCTGGAACACTTGCAAGCTGCAACACTACGACCAGCCCGATAAGAATGGCTCGTAGATTCATGGATAAATAAATTACGTTAGCCGCATGATTAAATAACAATTTGCAATAAAAACAAAAACAAAACACCATATAAATAAACACAACAAAGAATGAGGTTTGTATAGCAATAAGATAAAAACACACACACCAATCCAGAACGGTTATAGGCAAACTGTAGCTTGACAAACAAAAGGATTGACTGTTGGCTCATTGGAATTTTTGCCAGGCTTTTATCGGTTTTTCTCGAGAGAAAAATAAAACAGAAAAACAAAACGACTACGTACTTATTTATCTCGTTCTCTTTAGGAAACCAATATTATGTGGCACTTTACTGATAATAATCGTTAATCGGGGGTGGGGGTGAGCTTTTGTGTGTCACCTTTTGCCCTTTCAAAAGGCTTCAAAGATAATATTTATTTGTTTTTGTTAGTTTTTATTGTTTGGAGTTCATTTCCGGTAAATAAGGGTTATTCAGGTTTTTGCTCTGTCTTTTCCAACTTAATTTCTATTAAATTTGTAAAACACTCTGCGTATTAGAAAAGGGCTGTGTAACCACTTCAAGTTTTCGTCTTTGAAGGGGTTCTGTCACGTGGTGTGAGATTTTTGTGTGGCTCTTCATCACTAAATGAAGTTTTGTGTAAGGACATTTCGCTGCTGGTTTCAAAGACTCTATGTAACATTTTACAGCATTGTTCAAAAATACCACAAAAGTTCAAGTTATTCAAGAGTGGCTGTGAACTCAAAATGTGTTTTTTATAAAAAGTGTTTGCAAAACACATAGGTATATTGTGAACAAGGATATTGGATACCTAGGGAAACGGAAAGGTAAAGGATAAGGTTCCTATTTCCATTTTCTAGTTCGCATTGTAAGAAGTCTTTGCACGGTTCATCTCTTTGCTCGTTATTCAATTTAGTAATTTGGTTTTTGAGTATTTTTGGTATGTGTGGGTGTGAACACACTTTAGATTATGGGCTTGAACACGTAGGTCGGCATAGGCTGAAAGTAAAGGTTAAAGGTTTTATAGGATTGCTTTCAAAAATTCTATTGTACCTGGGATAGAAACTAATAATAAGTGTTTTAACTGTTAAAAACTTTACTAATCTTTTCATTTATTAGAAACTAATACTTATAAAGATCGTTCCATTTTGCTTTGACAAAGACATGAGTGTTTGACTGTCAAGTTGACTAGAAGAAGAACACTTCGTTCACCTACACAGGGGTTTTGATGTTTCATTTAGTGGATAAAAGTGATCAACCGGGAAAGAGAGATGTGCAAATAGGTACTTGTTAACCCTTCAGCTCTAATTGGAAATCATTTATCGTAACGCAAACTTAAGTTTTGTCTTGTGGTTTTGGAGAATGGGACAGCTTCCTCAAGGTGCTTCAAATAAGCCGACTCAAATAAGGTTTCGGATACACATTATGTGAACATAGTATGAGACAATAATGGCAAAGAGCGATCAACATAGAAAATTTCAGAACCATGCTACAAACAATTATTTGTTAAAATCAGCACTTTCTAGGCTTGATATTTTATATATATGTACATTCCTAAGATATCATATTAAGTGAGGTCCTTGCGGTACTTAAATTGTCACTGCCTTGTCACTCAAAAAGTATCGCTTCCGTTTTCTTACTGATAAGAAGTAAGTGGGTGAATTTATTACTTATCGTTTAGCTGAAAGCCATTCTTATTAAGTTAAACAATACCTAAGAATCTAGAAATTAGACATCGCAATTATTAGTTAAGCGGTTAGCGAGAGGCTAAATGTGGACGCTTTTCTACAACTGCATGCTGTTATCGTACTTACTTTTTTAGGTCAGTAAGACAATTCGGGGTGAACCTGAACCTCAACCAACATCCATCGATAACGACTTCGACTTCGGGCGAGCTCTCTCCAGTTTGGCTTTTTATTCCTTGAGGTCTTTTTCCACTTGATTGCGCTACCTGAGACGAGGTCGTACCTTCTTCAATTTCCCTGCAATGTGCTCTCGAAAACCCGTGGATCCGGAGTGTTGATTGTTGTCGTAGTCTCGCGATGCGTATAATCTTCTAGCTATCCCCATGTCGCGGTACTGTTCGTTGTTGTATTCTCTTCTCCACACATTGTCTTCGCATACGGGACCAAAGATCATTCGGAGAATTTTTCTTTCGAAACGACCAATGGTTTCCTCACCCGCTTTCGATAAGGTCCATGAATATACTTGTATGAATGTTCACATGAACATTAAGCTGAATAGCCGAGTTCACACTGTACAATTAGTTGGACAGACTTCCTTTGATGGAAGTTGGATGGTCGGATGTATTTTGCGTTCACACTTATCAAGCTTGTCGTCCAACTTTATGTCACGTACTCTTCCACTCCGTTCAACTTCAAAGTTTTCAAAAACATTTGAAAACCATCCAACAAGTTGGTCAAGCGGTCGTGTGAGGGTTCACACTATCAAGCATTGGTCGTTCAAGTCAAAGTCTGTCCAACTAATTGTACAGTGTGAACTCTGCTAATAGGGTTGCATGAAATCAAACAATTTAGTATTTAATTACAAGTGAATTTCACCTAAATCATGTTCGCACAGCAATTTATCTGCTCATAGTTTAAATTTTATAGTCTATTAAGAGTGACCTGGTGTAATTTTGTTTTGAAATCTCTGAGCAGCAACGATTTAATTTTATATCATAAAAATAAATCTTAATCAAGTTAATAGTTTTTAATAACTTTGATATGGAAACTAGTTACGTGAAAACGAACAAAAACTTATTAGCAATTTAGAAAATTTAAAAAATCTCGTAATCTTCTCCTTGCTGTTGGGAGTTAAAACCTAAATATGCCTCAGCAAAATTTATTCCGATAAAATTCTAGTGACGTTTTTGCGGTGCAGGTATTTTAACAGTCGTGGGTTTTTTAAATGCTAAATGCATGGAGCCCGCTAAGCTGAAGGAAAGACTCTACACTGCGGTTGCGTGTCCAACACTCAAAACAGAGTTGAGTTCAATGCTTTGAAAACTCAATGTTGTCATTTGTCGTTAAAGCTTAACATCCCCCCATTGCCATTGTCTATGAATGGTTCTTGCACCCATGAAACCGAAAAGCTGTCTGTACTCAGTATGTGTGTAAACGATGATCTTCGTTGGAATGGCCACATGTTTGAAGCCAAATGCTTAGGTGTCTTAAGACAATGCAGGAAATTCTTCACCCCTTCTGATCTGGCTACAATTTATAAAGCCTACATCCGTCCAAAACATGAGTATAACTCTCATATTTGGTCAGGTGCCTCTCAAACATCTTTGCGCCTACTCCATAGGGTACAAAACAGAGCATTGGGATTGATAGGTGATAGATTCGATTGATGCTCTTGAACATCATCGAAACGTTCCCTGTCTCACTCTTTTGTATCGCTTTTTCACAAGCAGTGCTCTAGTGAAATAGCCGGTTACATTCCTCCTCCTGTAATTGCAACACCCGCCTCGCCGGGAATGCCCATCAGTTTTACCTCAAACTATAAGCTTGATCGGTTGAAAGTATCAAAATCCATTTAAGAATTCACGTGTAAGATTCCATTTCTGGTCAGTGAATTGGCTTTGTAGCTGCCGGGAATGCATCTGTACCCCGGGACCAAAAAAATATGATGAACTAATCTGTCAACTCTGTCAAGTTACAAATCTACAAGTCAAGACCCACTTGTAAGATTACGTCCATTACACTTATAGAAGAGCAATCAAGTTTGTTGATTTGTGCTAGAGATATTTTTTACACTTGTCATTATCCATGTTTACGAATATAAATAATTCCATAATGGTCCTTCGAGCCGGAGCTAAGAGTCCTTGTATTACAAGAACTTACTGATTTATGTTGCAAGCCCCAGAAGTGATGATCAATAGTTACAGGCTCCCCGATGCCTTAATATTTAAGAGCTACCTAGTACGCATGAATTTCCGCTTGAAACGCACACTATGGTGCTTATAAAAATGGAATGAGAGACTAATATCTATTAAGTTCGCCCGTGTACACACCACATCACCGCCATCAGCTGCAACTTCGATTTTTGAACCATCAAAAGAGAAATGATCTGAGTCATCATCTCTTATGAAACTCTCATGGTCCCATGTGCAATTTGAGGGCACTGTAACTTTCAAAAATCAGTTTCAGGGTGGTACAGTCGCTTCAAATTCTTTGACTTCATTAATTGAAATGAGTAAATAAGTAAATAGATTGACTCAACAGAGCGAGGAGCCTCTAAGCCTAGATCATTTATTTAAGCCATGCCCTTTATGTGGAATAATATTTTGTCGATTCCGAAGGGTTTTTTTTGTAGTACCCGTGGTGTGATGGTAAGCATGTCTAACTGTTAACCCATAGCTTCGTAGTTCGAATCCAACAAAGCCAAAAATGTTTTTTCCACGAATATCGCATTTTGCGAGAAATTGGCAAGTCCTTTGTTAGTAAATTCATTGCCATGAAAAGCGCTTTCTGGATTAGCCATTCGAAACCGGCAGAAAAATGTGGGTCCCTATCTATTCCCTCACAAGGCATAAGGCTGTGAGGCCCAGCGGCTCCTCGCTCTGATGCGCCACCCTATTTATTTATTTATTTATAAAAGACTTTTCATGGCAGTAAAATTACTCTAGGATGATTTGCTAATCCCTCGCGAAAGATGATATGCACCTATCCGTGAAAAAATAATTGTTTCTGGGACTCAAACCCCCAACTCCCACGCAGCAGGCACACATGCTCACCATTTCGACACGGAAAACACTTTGTCTATTACCTTATAGAACAATTATGGAAGTCATCTATTTTCCTAAGGTGTAGGATTAAATAGATTCAGTGGATCGGGGAGCCCCGGGACATTTCTCTCATACCTTGTGAGAAATGGAGAGGACCTACATATGTTTGCCGTTTGCCTATGAGAAAGCGCATTTCATAGCAGTGTAATTAGTGATTACTCTTCGAAAACTTACTAAATCCTCACGACACTCGTGGAAAAAGCAATTGGATATTTCTGTCATTCTAACTCCGAACTCCAACATAATAAGCAGACTAGCTAATCATAATGCCATTGGCCATTTGCTTATTTTTGTTGCCTTTCTAAACTGACATGGATGAGGTACTGAATGTGGATGAGGTACTGAACAGAGCATTGTGTATTCGAAACAAAGCAAACAATGGTAACTCTCTGTTATCACAAGGACCTTTTTGAGTAGTTTGTCAATTCACACCAGAGTTGTCATGGCATCTCTAGAAAGCTTCTCAATTAAATGAACAATCCAAATGACAAATGTCTCTTATTTTCTTGATAACTCACGACAACCAATTATTATTTTTCAAATTCTTTTTTAAGGTCGACTACTCACTCAAAACAAAAAGTCTCAATGGTGGTCTACAGACTCCTTGACATTTTCAAATTATTTTATTTACATCGCAAAACAGAGTAATAATTAGGTGATTAGTTGTAAGACACTTCATTGTGTCGCACGAGTGTTCTAAATATAACTTCCATAGAAATTTTAAGGAGGGAGCCTAGGGAAATTCAAATAAAATCATAAAAAAAAGTCTGCCAGAGACTGATGGTTAACAACTCCCTTTCACAAAAGTATGATGACGAGTAAGTCTAGGTAATGAGATGTGCTTAATGAAGTTCTTACGAAAGTCAAAGGAATCTGTAAGAGCTCGGATGGTTCGTTTGTTTGCGTAAAGTGCTACTCATTGTGAAAAAGCCTGCAGTTATTAGAGTCTGCCTAGCTACCAGGAACACGAATTAATTTAATTTCACCAAAATGCAAATAGAAGCAAATTCATGAGTAAGAAAATATGAAAATACTCTCCCTTAAAAAGAACCTAGAATATATCCGTTTTCATATTTAAATGGCTAAACCCTTTTCAAACGAGAAAAAATAATAAATAAACAAATACTTGTTTATAATGGGTTATGAGGTTATGACACAGCAAACAAAAAATAACTCTAAGAATTTTATTGTGATATGCTAAGCTATAGGCTTTCCTTTCCTTATGGTTGTTGTATGTTTTGGGAGCATTCTTTTTGCTCCTTTAGGGTAGCATAGAGAAAATTGCTTATTTCTGGAGGGACCAATTTCGGTGACACAATTTATGAACCCTTGTGTCCTAACTGGCTCTGGCTTTGAATTTTATTTAAACTGAGTAAACATTGTTTGTTTTGTTTCAAATATTTTAAATAAACACACAATGTCCATGGAATAATATGCTTACAGAAAAAACACATTTCCTAGCTTATCAACGTCAGTTTGGAGTTACCAGAAAAATCAAAGGATGAAACGGGAACCTTCTTTGTTTTGAAAGGCATTCTACTGACAATAATTGATAAATTCTTAGTGAAAGTGAGCTTTTGTTTAGCAGGGAGATGATATGCAAAATCTTTTCAAACTGTTGATTTTACTGAAATCCTTTTTCTATGAAAGTTAACTTAAGATAGCAAATAAACACAATCCAAAGGATCAGGATGCTTTTGTTTTTGCTTCGAAATTTGCATGCTAATTTCACTATGCTTTATCATCTAATAGGTAAAAGGTTGTCTTTTGTCCTTGGATGATTGGATGGTTCAGTGAAAGGGAAAACAACTATACCATTTTCTGTTAAAGCAGGAAAATGCAAATTTGTGTTGTAAAGTCCTATTTGCTTAAAATTGAGGAAAATTAAAAGGTTTAACACTCCCTCTGCACAGCGCATTAGTTAATGAAATTCCCCCTCGTTTGGTTGCAAATCTTTTAGTTGAAGCTCACATAAACCTTTTTCAAGACTAAGAAATTAAATAAAAGCCACCTTCTTGCAATGGGTAATGGGTACGATTGAAATAGCTTTGTAGTCACTGCGATACAAAATCAATATCAAATAATTCTCAGAGTGGATGACTTGGAATAAGATTTTGCTTTGTTTTGGTTTTTTCTTTTTCCAAAGCAATAATATGGAATGCTTTGCACTCTGACTTTAGGGTGATTTTTTGAAGTATATGGACTGCAAAAATCGTGAATGTATCACCATCCTCCTAAAGGAAGTTCATAATATATTTTTTGGGTCAGAGTGAGGAAGTGGAACAGTACCAGAATCGGCCGGTAGTCGGTATGGAAGGAAGGATACACGAGGAATGGCAAGCGGAAAGGAGGATATCTGCAGACAGGATGGGAATGTTTGCAGACACGACTCAATTCGCCGGATGTTGGAAAATCTTTTCACCCGTCGTAATCCAACGAGCATGACAAATTATTATTATAAATCATAGGAGGACTATCAATTGCGCCAAGCACCATCGTTTTTTGACAGCAATTTGCCAAGGTTTATTGATGATAGTCACACGGTCCTGAAGATGAAACTGAGAGCAAGTTGCAACAGCATACCTAAATATCTTTTTCCCCTCTTCGTGAAGAAACTAAAAGGTGTTTTATCCGGGGTATAGATCTTCGAACTGAAATTAAATGCAAGAAATAAAAGATGAATAATATCATGCCATAAATGTTTAAATATAATTTTAAGTATGTGGCCGCCGGGCTGGCTCGAATAAAGCCAAGTCTAGAGCTCTTTGATTTTCAACCACATTTTCGGTAGTAACACCACGAATTTTGGGTTCCAAACCCCCTAACGTTTCTGGTTTGTTGACGTAGACGAGCGACTTCACCTTTCCCCAAAGAAAATAATCCAATGGTGTCAAATCACAACGATCTTGGTGGCCAATGGACAGGTCCATTCCGCAAAATTATGCGCTCATCGAATGTTTCCTTCTATAAATCGATTGTGACGTGTGCTGTGTGGCATGTAGCGTCGTCTTGTTGGAACCACATCTCATCCACATTCATCCAATTCGGAAAATAGTCGATTTATCATGGCCCTATACTGGTCTCCATTAACGGTAATTGGCTCGCCAGCTTCATTTCGGAAGAAGTATGCCCCAATGACTCCACCAACTAATAGAGCACCTCAAGCTACTCATGTGGATTCTCTTCACTCCAAATGCGGCAATTTTGCTATTTGACGTAACCATTCAACCAAAAATGAGCCACATCACTGAACAACTGCCTCTACAGCGGCAATTGTTTCTTCGGCTGCGACGGCGACGCCGACGTCTCTGCGGATTTTATCATCATATAAAGTAAACGTTTTGCGAAAACGATCCATGGTTAACCGAATCGGAGGATTATGTCGACCATAAAATGGACGGCGCTTGCGGTAAACTTCACGAACTGAACCATCATTTTCAAAATAAATTTGCACGATTTGCAAGCGTTTTTCTTTTGCAACTTGTTCACGATGAAATGACAAACCAAACTAAACATAAATGACATTAGAATTGGCCGATTTGACCACATAATGTCTTTGTTTTATCCAATCTCTAAAAAAAAAACACCCGATAGGTACATATGCCCAGCCATCTAGTGACAATCAAAGCACGAAAATCAAAAGAGAGATGGCACTACTAACATCAAAATGAAAAAAAGACCATTGGATCTTACCATCCCTGTGAAAACTCGAAATAACTTCCAGAGATGAGACAGCGCTAAAACAATTTGTCCAAATCAAGGAAAACCATGTCATCAACGACTAAAAGTCATTTTGTTAAAAGATCTACTCAAAACCATCAAGGCATATAAACTTGTCCTCAATGTGCATCCCTGCTTAACTCCTTAATTCGTTCTAAACTATTCAGACGCGAACGTTCATTTTCATTTGTACTCACACAATGGTGTCTACTGCCTAAATCAAGCTTCTAGGTTCTAATTAAATCGTCATTTGGGGTTGAATAAAGCCTGTAGAATAATGTTTGCATATGCACAGAGTCACATACAGCCATGAAGCCAAGGCAAAATGTATTATTTTATCCGTCCTTTTAATGAGGAATAGAACTTTGCTTTAAAGGACAAAAATGTGGTTACATACTAAATAATTGGCTGATTATCATGCCTGAAACTCTTTCAACATATTATTAGCTTCAATTCAAGCACTGAGATGATGTATCGCACCTACGTCGTATGTACCTCAGAAATTTTTTCCAAGAAACCCTTAAAAACCTACCTTTGGTAGGGATACAATAAACATCAAGAACTCTTGAAAATGTTGCCTCATCATCATTATCATAGTCTAAATATTATTCCCATCTGCTTTCATGTTTTTCTGAGTGAAAAAGGTAGGTATTCTATTTTAAGAAATTCAATTTTTGGTAAGAGCGCCTGCAAATCTTCTCAGGCAGAAATACCACTTAAACACCGAAACATTTTTTTATATACTTGTTCTTTAAATTTTTTGTAATGAGATACACTCTTTTTTTATTCAGGGCTTAGGTTATTCTTTTTTTATTAAATTATTTGAGATAGCTTCTATACTGCAATGATTCCTCGACGGCATTGGCACAATATTCGAATAAATCTACCAACAAACATTAGCAAACCACCACCACCACCAAAAGAACCATTTGGCCAGAAATTATAAGAACTAAACGTTAAATTCAGCTTAAATTATCACAGTTGAGGGGAAGCTGGGTACTAGAGTGGAAAGATATCCAGAATCATAAGAACTGGATGAACAAAATGACTTACAACCGCATACAAAAACGCAGCTTGAAAATATTCTGTACAAACGTGTAAAATGCGAGTACTCCGCATAAGTTAATTTTACTTTAACTCGTGAAGTAGACTGAAGGCAAAACGTATATCTCGCCACTAGTGAGTTAACTAGCCATTAAACGTACATACACCTGCAAATTATCCCTAATTACCCACAATGAACTTCAAGCCTTTTTTATTTATCACGCTGCCGAGTACAAATTCACACACAATCTTTTCCTAACCTACCTTGTTATAGAAGAGAACTTTAAAAACACTTGGAAAGCACAAAATTAATTTTAATGACGCACTGCACATCCTGAAGAAATGTCCTACACAACTCGCTGCTTTAACTGCACAAAATAATCAAATTATTGTTACCAACAAACGACCATCTAGGGTGGAAACATGTTGCGCTTGTGGGTGCATGGAAGGTACATGTGCGTATGTTTGTTTATCTCACATTTTTACCTGGGCACGCTGGGTACGCACTCAAGGGAATTATACGAGCACACCGCTCTTACCCAGCTATGAGGTGGAAACAAAATGTGGCATTTCAAAGCTTTTGCTTTTGTTTGTGACCGCTGAAGTAAAGGATATTTGTTTTGAATAGTCTTTTGACTTGTATATAACCGTAACGAATCTCAGTTCTCAAGGTCTACATCAACTCAAAGCCTATTGCCGTAAATTATGTGTATGTATAAATGCCGCAAAGAGTACAAAGAGTTAATATTTTTGCTTTGTATTTCTAAAGTTCTGGTAAATGCCAAAGAACTAAAGCAAAAAGTTGAAACAACCTAATTTTTGCTGCAGTTTATCATTTGCTGCACGTTTTCTATAAAACCACATCGAATCAGTTCTCCAATAAAATGAATTCCATTAAAAAAGTTTTCCAACCTCAACCCGCAAAAAAAGTTTAAAAATACCTTGACTAGGACTTCTTCAATAAAATTTGCTCTCAATTCTCAAGTGAAGTGGAAAAATTTACACAAAATTAACACAATCATCACACAAAGTACTCCCAATTGAACACTTTTGCTTCTTGGAAACTATTCCAAGAGGAAAATCGTTGAGTTGTTTGATGGCAATAAAGTCCTTGAAAAAAAATGAAATAACCAATAATTCAATAACTTAAGTACTGTGGTTGGTCTTTTTTAATGACCCTTGTTGGGTATAAAAACAAACTACCACGCACTTACGTCGTTAGCTTGTGAATTTATTTGATGAAAGCAATCAGCGGTAAAAAATAGAATGGTAATAAAATATCTTGGGGTCATTCGGGTAAGTTTGTGTAAAGTCCTTGACTTTATCGCTTTTTCACAAAACTTGAAGTGTAATCAAAAATGAAGTCATGAGCAGCAATATATCCCAAAGCATTGAAAGTGAATTGTAAGGCTGATGATTTTCATTATACTCCCAAATGTTGAAAAAATTCAATATTTCCAACTATTTCTGCCTCCTTGCCTTGTTTTTGCTCCAGATTTATCGTTACTTACGATTCTCCGCTCATACATATCCTTGTTTACTTCCGAAAACGTCTGTGGCTACTATAGACACTATATAAACCGCATTATTCCTTACACATAGGTTTTGTTAAGCTGCTTACGAAATGAGAAACTCCACCGTCGAATATCCTTTGGCTTGTGAGTTATGCTAAGAAAATGTGGAAGTGCCTCCTTAATGCTTTTCTGTCAGCACCTTGGCTTACTTAAGTAGATCTGACATCCCACCCCACTATAAAAAAAAATTTCTTCTTAATAAAATCTTCGGATGATAATTTGAGTAATTTTTCATCGCTCTACTTTACCGTGCTAAAGTAATACGAATTGAAATACCAATGTGCCTTAAAGGTCCCATTGAATGTTAAGAAAGAGTGAAATAATCAGTCGCAGAATAAGACAAAAAATTTGAGTAAAACTCTAAAGAGAAAGTTTCTTTTAAGATCGTTAGCTGACTGTCTTGCTAATTTTTAGTCCGAAAACGTGCATTTAAATGCTAATAACATTAACCAACTTATATATCGTCATCCCCTTCGCAGTTGGAAAATTAAAAAATTCTTTCAAAAAGGTAATTTTTCATTCGTCATAAATCCCCAAAGAGTTTAATGAGGTTCAGTAAAAGGTCGTCTCAGCATTCGTCGACCTTTTTCTCAAATAATCCACCAACAGCCCGGAATGTTTTGTTTAAATTTTTCCACTATCCTTGCATCATTATTATGCTCTTTGTTTATTGAGCCTTCCTCTTCTCGAACTGATTAGGGGAAAACTTTGCCCATTTTTAAATGAAATACTCACTACCAGCCTTGAGTTTATGGACAATAATTTGCCGATTGGCTTTTTCGTTGGTTTCCCGACACAGAGCCCGCAGCGTTGATTCGATTTAAAGTTTACTGAATGAAATAAATACAAGCAAAAGTGTATTATTATTGGCTACGGTTTTCCCTTTTTTTCTCTTGGTAAGGTTTTATTAAACTAATTTCGGTAATGGCAATCGGAAATTGATTTTTTGGCAATTTGTTTCGGAATTGCGTGTGTGTTTTCAATCTAGACTTGCGTCATTGGAAAGCAGATAGATGATAAAATTTTATGGGTTTCCAAGGAGAAGCTGGGCACCTGCACGGTTTACGAGTTCAATGGTAGAATAAGAGGATATGTGTAGCATGAAATGATTGTTTTGTGAATTCAAATACTGTATTGACTCGAGATAATAATAAGAGAAGGCCAAGAAAAGGGGATTTTCCAAGGTTCCAATAAAACTTATCCTTTATCTTTGCTTGACTTTTGCAATCTAGGGATAAGATGGCTTGGGGCCAATTGAAAGAGAATAATTGGAGCATTAATGTTTAATTTTGATAAATCTCTGCTGAGCCTAGTTGCAGGAATATTTTAGTTCAACATTTTGTAGTGATAAAATTTTTATTTGTTTCTTTTAAAACAAATTTAATTTATTTATTAATTTATATGCAGTGAAAGTTCCTCTTCACTTTTGTAGATTCCCATTATAGAAAGCGCTAGAAAAAAAGAAATTGTTTATTTTGCACAGTGAAGGGGCAACAATTGCCAACTGGGGCCCTGGAGGAAGCTTTATTCCTTAACGTTTTCATGATTCAAGCATTGCATTATTAACCTTGTTTCAATATGAACATTTTCGTTACAAGAAATAGGGATTAACCTTGAGCTAAAACTCATAGTTAATTTAGTCCTTAGATTCCAATTACCACTATAGACAATAGACAAGGCAATAGACAGTAGAGTATATCTGAGAAAAGGGATCTTCGATGCTTCATGGAATGCTCTAGAAAGGTTGAAGCTATATTCTACTCTACTGCCATATCATACTGTCAATTAAAATGCAGGACCTTGTACGTCTAAAAATTTCACCAAAAATATTGCGGAGTTCAATTATACAAGAGTACAATTTTGGACAGCCTTTGGTTTGAACGACCAATGTTGGTGTTGGATAATGTGAACCCTCAGACGACCGCTTGTCCAACTTGTTGGATGGTTTTCAAATATTTTTGAAAATCTTCAATTTGGACGGAGCAGAGGAACATATGACAAGTCTGATAAGACTGAACGCAAACTACACCATCCGACCTTCCAACATCCATCCAACGAAGTCTGTCCAACTAATTGTACAGTGTGAGCTTCGTTATTCAAGAAAATATGAAAAGTCACAGCCACCTTCTCGTATAAGAGAAAAATTTCCAAAATATTTTACATACGTACCAAGTGATGTCTTCTTAAGTAATTAGGTGGGCATTACAGTTCAGGATGAACCTGGGCCCCAACAAACATTCTTCTATAACGACTTCGATTTCGGGAGAGCTCTACTCAGTTCTGCACTCTAAGCCGTTTGAGATCTTCTTTCACTTGATTGTGCCACCTATAACGAGGTATTCTCCTTCCACGATTTTCCTGCAATGTGCTTTCGAAAACCCGCCGAGCCGGAGAGTTGACGTCCATCCGCTTCATATGTTCTAGTCATCGTAGTCTCGCAATGCTTTCTCTTTTAGCTAGGACAATGTCACGGTAAAGCTCATAAAACTCGTTGTTGTATCCTCTCCTCCACATACACATATTGTCTTTGCAAACGGGACCAAAGATCATGCGGAGAATTTTTTCTCGAGACGGCCAAGGGTTTCCTCATCCGCTTTCGATAAGGTCCTTGCACCGTAAAGCAGGACTGGGATGATAAATGTCCTAAAAAGGGTTACCTAAGCATTTCTAGAAATGGTTTTTTATCTCAATTGCCTTCTTAACCCAAAGACGGAATTTTTGGCAAGAGTTATTCTCCTTTTGATCTCCGCACTGATGTTGTTTTCCGTGTTTATGGCGGGTCCTAGGTAGTCGAAGTCCTGTACTACCTTGAAGTTATGTCTGTCTTTTGTGACGTTTTGTCCAATTCGTCGATGTTCTGTGTCCTTGTTTGATGGCAACATGTACTTCGTTTTGCCCTCGTTCACCATCAAACCCTTATGTTTCAATACTCGCAAAAGCACCTATGACATCACGCTTCCTTCTCCCCTTTTCGTCAATATCGTCCGCGTGTGCGAGTACAGACTTTTGAAAGATTGTTCCTCTGGTGTTGACGTTTGAGTTTTGTACAATCTTTTCAAGTGTGATGTTGAACAAATTGCATGACAGTTTGTCGCCTTGCCTAAAGCCTTTTTCGACATCAAAGGTCTCGGTGAGTTCTTTAACGACCTTAACGAAACAGCGTGAATTCTCCAAAGTCACCCTGCATAGTAGTAAGAGTTTTGCAGGAATACCGAAACTTAGACATGGCTCTGTACAGCTCGTCTCTGTAAATACCGCCATACGCGGTTTTGAAATAGACAAATAGATGATATTATATTCTCGGGATCTTTCCAAAATCTGCTGTAAAGTGAAAATTTGGTCGATTACAGACTTTTTAAGTCTCAAAACGTATTGACAAGGACCTATCAAGTTTTTGACGTGGGGTTTCAGACGTTCACGTACTACAGAAGACAAGATCTTATATGCGACGTTAAGCCGGCTTATTCCTCTATATTTGGAGCAATTGTAAGGGTCTCCTTTTTAAGCAGGTGCTGCGTGTCTCCTATTTTGCAATTTCTGCAAGTATGCTTGTAATTCAAGCATACGATGTTCCACTATTTAACTGACGATATGTGAACATCACTGTTAATCATAGTACTAAACCGCAGTTGGTTTTGATTTACAATGTGAATAACCTTCATCTTTCTAGGACTGCTAAAAAAAAATGCGAGGCATGAGCTCTAATGCTATGTTTCCAGTTTCCACCTGCAGATAAAATTCATTCCAGGCGTGTTCCTATCTGAAAACTGAAGGTTTTTATTAGTATTTTCTTTTGTTTAATCGTAAGATGTAAACAAAACGTCACCGACATATATTAGGGATTACATTATTTTTCCACCATCTTCCATTTGCTTAGATGTCAAACTCACTGGAATATTGGAATAATGCATTCGGCACAAAAGTTTGCAGTAGGTTTCGAATATGTTACGTTGAAATCTACTAAGTGAGAAGTGATTTAATTTTGTATGAATTTTCAGTCGTGTCACCAATACCAAGCTTCTCTCCAGATACGCATTTAAATTGAGGAGAAAGATAATTAACTTCTTCTTCTCTCCTTCTTCTTTTGTTTTTTGTTTTTCTTTTTTAGCCTCTATTTATTCTTTATTTACTGTCCGCGTTCCGCCATTGTGTATGAACTTCGGCTTGTCCTTTGTCGACTATCGTCACTCTAAGGGCACGGCCACGCAGAGCAGCAAAATTAGAACAAAATTGAAGTACACTATTCTGCCACTCAGCTGTCTAATTTTTAGTTTCTTCCGCTCAACCACTTTGCCGTTCATTGAGTGGTCGTACCCTAATCCATAGTAAAACAGTAGGTTTTCCCTCAAGAACTCAAACTAATAGCCATACTGACGGTAAACATTTTAAAAGCAACGCAGTGAGGGAAAAAACGGAGCGTTATGACTGATACCTTATAGTTACTATTGTATGATCGATTGATTGTTTTGAACAACGTCGAAACGTTACCTGCACACTCTCTTTTATAGTTTTCTTTTCACAAACAGTGAAATAATGGAATGAAATAGCCATTTTCATTCTTCCCCTTAAACAATTTAGCCGCTAGTAATGCTCAGTTTTACCTTGAGCTCAACCTCGGGGGTACAGTCAAGTACAGAGGTTGTTTTTTAAGTCGCACAACCCCCCACTGTGTTCTATAGCATTATGGGGGTAGTCATGACTCCTTGATGCGGGTGTTAATTTAAAAAAAATTGCAATTGTCAACAAAAAGAAAAAAAAAACTAAATCCATCAGTTTTAAGTTCAAAGCAATTGAGGTGCTATACAGTTGACTTGAAAGCGATGCTCTAACACACAAATTACTGGCTTAATAGTAAACAAAAGTGTATTGACACTTCTTGGAAACTCCAACACAAGCGACATTCTTCTAAATTATTTGTCACCATAACGTTCGAATAATGTAATCAAAGATTGAATAAAAATACCTGAATTCCTTTGTAGACAAGAACTTATCCGAGCTCCTATAGAAACTGTTTTCTTACTGTTTCATTATAAAGCTTCAAAAAAAAAAACAACAACGCAAACACAAAACAGCAAGAGTCTCGTCCGCCTTCCCATTACAACGACAAAATTTACGTACGTGTCTAGAAAGCCCCACAATTTAATGAAGCTATCCAATAAATAAAAATCCCCAAATAATTGGATTTAATCACCAAATTTAAAATCTCCTTTTCATAAACATACATATTATATAATGTAATTTTGTGGCATTATTTTGTTTGATCTTTTCTAAGCCAATTTGAAAAGAATATTTTAGTCCTGTACTACCATCTGTTCTTACGCATTACCATCAAATTACCAAATATTTTTGGGAGTTGAGAATCTACCCCAAATTTTATTTCTAATTCAATTGAGCGTACTCATTCATCCTTGTTGATAGTTAAATGATTGATTAAGAGTCTGTAATTCATTCTGAATTCTCTTTAAAAGTTTACAAACCATAAATTGAATTAGAAAACGAAAAACTCAAATAACTACCTTCCAAGGGACCCACGTGTGTGTACACATTGACTGATCCGTTAATAATTTTAACGAGCACACCATATCAAACAGCAATCTCCTGACAGTCTTAGCATGGTAATTTATTTTTTAAGATCTTTCTAGTCATAAAATCACAAATCTCTTTCGAAGCAATTAACTGAATATATGTACATATTTGGTAGGAGAGCGCGCAATCAATCTCCAAAGGATGAATACATTTCCCAGAAGAACATTAATCTGTAAAAATGTATATTGCACTCATACCCATATGCCACATGTCCTTGCTCAAGGGAGTGTGTGTTTGGGTAAAACACGGCTCAAAGACTTGCTTTTGTTATGAAAACCGAGTGTATTCAATTAATAATCGGTCGTTGACGTTTTAGAGTTCATAAAGTATGCAATAACTATGCACATGAGAAAAAAGAGAAAAAGATTCAACAAAACGTATAATACGATGACAGATACAGACATGAAGACATTGTTAGGCTCTACCAAAAGAAAAAAATGACAAGTATACGCCAT
Source organism: Melanostoma scalare (assembly GCA_949752695.1). Lineage (NCBI taxonomy): Eukaryota > Metazoa > Arthropoda > Insecta > Diptera > Syrphidae > Melanostoma > Melanostoma scalare. The sequence continues at coordinate 181,931,610 of OX456986.1, read as the reverse complement.
ACGCAAATGGGTTGTCATATCTGTAGATTGTACTTCATGATTGTGTACTTAAAGGCTTTTTGTATTGATCATTGTTGATACTTCTGCTCCACGTAATCTTCTTTTCATATTTTGAATTAAAGGGACTTACGAGCACCGAAACCGAAATGGAGAACACCAGCTGAATCAAGCATTTCGACAGAGTTCACAGATTATGGCCTTTTTACGATACGTTTTTGTGTTTCTAACACAAAAAAATGGGAAAATTCACATCAAGTCTGTCACCAAAATTGATTTTTTGTTTGGATTCTCGTTTGTAAGAGATTGAACAGAGTATACATCCTACCCACTGCTAATGACGCATTTTAGCAAGTTGGTGATGTTTTTTAATTTAAAAAACAACTCAGATTTAAAATCGATTTTCTCTCTAAATATAAAAAAGAAGAAGAAACAAATTGAAAATAAAAAGAAACAATTTTTAACCAGCGCTTAAATGGGACATATCTTGATAGAAAACTTTTCCTTGCTCGTCAGACTGAGGACAAAGCGTCATTTATAAATCCTCATCACGCCCATGAAATTCTGTCATTACATTTATATTTTTGTTTGTTTCTCAATTCTTTTTTTTTGTTTATTTTTTGTAAAATATTGTCTGTGGAAAACGTCGCGTCTCGCGTCGTCAAGTTAACTCTCAGTAAAGTTAAAAGTTTTTGTGAGCGGTTGGGACAATTGGTGAATTATCCTCAAAGTAAAAAAGATTTCAATAAAATGAGATGCCGCCTTGTGTATAAGTACTTCATATGTTACTCTTGTCTTCTCGCCAAATAGTTGCTTCACAATGAAAACAGAACTGTAAATTGTCGTAAAGTTCTTGGATTTCTTTGTGAAGGGTGGTGGTTTTTGCGTTAACGCAAAAAGAGAAAGTTTATGGGAAGGGATATTTCACTTGTGGTATTATATTAGCAAAGAATCAACCGTAGTTTATGATTTCAAAATAAAAATGATGCATGTAAAGTATGCCTGGGAAACGACACCCATTATCGATATAAAGTTTGCCCTTCTTCGCAAAAGACTTTGAAAAGTCTTTTATAGAGAGTGGAATGGGGAGAAATAAATTTGAGAAGGGCCAAAGACACAAAGATTGTAGAAGTCTTATGGTTGCTCGGACAAGTTTGTGAATCGAGTTCGTGCCAGTTGATAAATAGTTGTTTCGACTTTTGTTTGATCTCAAAAGATGCTCAGAAAACTATAGTATTCCATCAAATGAAGAGAAAAGCACAAAAACATTAATCAAAGTGATGGAGCACATTTTAACCATGCAGGATAACTACAGAGATGGCCATCTATTGATTTCTTCTTAAAACAAAGGTTATTTTGACACGTTCGGTTGTTTTTCTCTCGAAATTTTGATAGAAAGTCAGTGTCATATTTCCATGCAACAAAATTAGTCGATGTGCAGTGGAAATAATATCCGAAGTGATTAGCTAAAAATGAACGTTTTTTTAATCCACTACTGCGAAGCCTGCTAAGGCAGCCACTTCAACGACTTTATGTTCCATACTTGATGGAAGTGTTTGCTCCTACTAATAAGTCCATAAATGTAAGACTTTCCGTGAGAATTTCTGTGAATACAGCAAAAATTGCGTCTAAAAAAAATTTATCTGACTAATGATGGCTTTCAAGTGTTGCACATGCTTTCTAAATTAGTTAATAGCACGGTCTACCATAGCCTCCTTAATGAAAACCAGGGAAGGTATAGATCGGCTAGCAGTGTAGTGTAGATCCCGATTTTGGAAAGACGTTTCCGTATCTTATGAATTATAGTTGGGAACTGGAGTTCACTTCTTGAACTACAGCCAACTTTTACTCTTGTTTCGTTTTACGAAATTAATGGAATTTCAGTTCTTCAACTGAGAAAAATCTTCAGAAAGCGCTCAAAACTCAATAACCTTTGGTGTGGTAGCAAGATTTCGACAAGAACACGATTTTTCACTCAGATCAGCTCAGACATCTTTTCCGCTCGACACTGACTTTAGCACTTCTCAAAAAAATTCAGTGTTCAGGCTATGGCCCAATGACTCCGTCACGCGTTCGACTTCAGTGGCCACAACTGACAACTCGATTAAAACACATGTATTCTTATGGGAAATGGCCCATAAGCAACGTGCGTGACGTCAATGGCGGCGTTGAAATTAAAACATTTTTAATATCAACGCACTTAACGACTTTGACATTTGCTATTCGTATTTTTGTTTTGTTTATAGGCACACATGTTCCTCTGTGTAGTAAAAAAAATGGACTACTCTCAAAAACGCATTAACGCGACGGATTCATTGGGCCATCCAAAATTGTCACGTAGGTCGAAGTTGAAGTTGTCAGGGAAACCTTCACTTTCGAGCGGTAAACTAATTACTGGTACAGGTCGGTGATTGCAGCTTTCGGTACTGGATTGGGTTCTTCAACGTTCAACCCCTGGTGCTTTTTCTGTAAGAAAACTAAAATCAATCAGTCAGGAATCGATAGGCAGGGAGCAGGGTAGTTTCTTAAGGAACCAAGCTGTTGTTCAGGAAAGTTCCTTAAGGGAAAGTTCCAAAAGGCGGGTTTTAAGAATGTATACCCGGCGGCCAAAATACAAAGCCAAATTGATACGGAAAACGGGTGGGGAATCGTGATTCAAACAAGGAATGGTTGTTCAGGAAAGTTCCGTAAGAGACCTTGTCCTTACCAAGCAATTCAAAAAGGGCAGAGAAGTGGAAAAACTCAAGTTCAGAGTGGTGATCCCACAGCTAATATTTTTGGAGGTATTTCTTCTCTGACGAAACCGCAAAATTTACTTCTACTCATCATCTTTTCTGCGCCAAGGAAGTGGTGAATGAAAAATGATCATGTACTTAACTCGGGCACATTCGCCTGAGGCGATGCGCACACACACATTGCTGGTAACCGCGGCTAACTCCACTGCGTGTGTCATGTATGGCGATGACATTGCTTGCGCTATTTGGCTAGTGCGGAGGTTAAATGCACAAACCACAAATATTAAAGCTGTAGGAAAGAAAATAAAATAATAATATTGTGCGGGCCGTCGCGTCGTTGGTTAGGCGCCTGTAAAAAAAAATGTGACGCTTCGTCACACGTCAATGACTAACCACATTGCAATATGTCTCTCAAGTCTATTTGCTGCAGGCGGGCCTCAAGGCTCCATCTTCGGCTCGCTCTTATTCAACCAGTATTTAAATTGTATTCTGAATTAAAAATAAGTACGAATAAGTGCAAAAAGTTTGTGGGTGGAAAACTGAAAATCGAATTCAGAAAATCCCAAAAAGTTAATAAAAGTTTGAGCATTTATTCCCTGTAAAATAAAATTGAACTTAATGTTTCGAGCACAAGTAGTGCTCTTACTTCTTCCGTTTTGCACAACACAACAGAACAACTTCGTATTTTTTCTTACGTTTAGAAAATCATATCTAGAAACTTTGAAATTTAACTGTTTTTGTACCAATTTTTCAATTTTGAGTGAAAAAAAATAATAAAAGATGAACAAATGGTGTATCCTTGGGAAATTTCAGCGGGAAGGTAGCTGCAGCACAGAATTTTAGTGCATTGAAATAAATTGGTACTGCAATAGCTGACTGACTGTGTTATTTTACGAAACTCGTAAAATTGAGTTTTCCTCAGAATTTCTGAGTATTCCAATAGTGCTGCCCAGGGGCGTAGCTACCGCCGTATTTGCCGTATCAATTATACGGGGCCCCGGGCCACTGGGGCCCCCAAAGTGGGTAAGGAAAAAGAATAAAAACTTTCTAATTTATTTTATTTTACAAATGACAAAATTCTATAAAGCAAAGAAAAAATATAAAGCTTCTGTTGGTTATTAGCAGATCGTCAAAACAAATCGTACTCCTCTGCTTGGGTTAACGGTGTTTCGGTTAGAAGCAATTTCACACAAACTATTCTTGACCATGAAAAGTCACAGCAGCATATTAGTGCCTCACTCTCTTATAATAATTGGTTGCAAGGAAATACCATCGATACTCTATTAAAAAGTGAAATCGATAGTAAAATTACATTCTAGAGAGATATACTGCATCGTATAATTAATGTTATAATTACTGTAGTATCTTGTAATCTACCTTTGAGGGGGCATGATTCTAATTCTGGCAATTTTATGGCAATTTCACGTCTGCTATCTAACTATGATGTAACTTTAAAAGAACTTCTTCTAAAACCGAAAGGTGAAATAAATTATTTAAGCCCTACGATTCAAAACGAAATTATTAGTTTGCTTGGTACCACCGTTAGGAACAATATTATCTCAGAAATCAAAAAAGCTCCATTTCTGACAATAATTCTGGATACAACACAAGACTTGTCAAAAATTGAACAACTATCTGTAGTTTTTCGATATATCTCGGTTACGGAAAATGATGATAATGTGCCTAAAGAAATAAAAATCTGTGAGTCCTTTTTAGGATTTATAGCAGTAACCGATTGCAGTGCTGCAGGTCTGTAAACTGTCATTTTAAATTTGACTAAAGAATATGGAATTGATTTGACTATAATTTAGAGGACAGGGATACGATGGAGCAAATGTTATGTCGGGTGTGTATGGAGGATTACAATCCCTAATAAAAGAGCATGCTCCAAATGCCGATTATGTTCATTGTGCTGTGCACGCTTTAAACTTGGTTTTGAACGATGCTGCGAGACATGTTCGTGAAGTATCGACTTTTTTCGATAATTTAGAAAAAATATATACTTTTTTGGGCAATAGTATAAAACGCTGGGCTATGCTAAGTGACGATTCATCTGAAAAATATTTGATTACCCTTAAAAAGGTATGTCCTACCAGATGGTCTTCTAGGAACGACACTTTATTAGCAGTAAAGAAAAAATTTTTACTAATCATGAAAACTTTGTACCAACTAAATTTAATTTCAAATAAAAAAGATGAACGTGAAGAATGTAAAAGTATAATTAATATTTTAGAGAGTTTTGATTTCTTAGTGCTCGTTACATTTTTTTCTTCACTATTTGAAATTATTAATCCTGTTTCTAAAGCTCTACAACATGAAAATAAAGACTTACAGAAATCTAGTATTTTAGTAATCTTTTAAATAGACTGTGCCAATTAAGAAATCAGAATTCATTTAATAGTTTGCTAAATGAATCCAAAGATTTTGCAAAAGAGTGGGGGGTAACAACTGTTTTTAAAAACAGTAGGCGAAAGATAACAAAGCGTTTTTTTGATAAGTTATCACAAGATGAGAGAATTTCCGACCCGGAATCCTATTTCAAAGTCAATGTATACTATTGCTGTTTAGATATTTTAATTTCTCAAACTAAAGAATGATTTCAGAGCCTTTGCAACCTGAGTAGTATATTCGAAATATTACAACCGGAGAAACTCCTATCTTCTTCAAGCGAAGAGATATTAAACGCTTCCGGAAAACTGTCTGCTAAATACAGTAAAGACATCTCACTTAATCTTTGTGACCAATTAAAGGCTCTAAAAACATGCTTAAATTCTGAAATTAAAAAAATTTATTCCATTAAAGAACTCATTGAATTATTGCTAGTAAAATTCAATAGTCTTGCATCCAGTTTTCCCGAGGTAATTACAGCATGCTTTTTATTCTTGACCCTTCCAGTTACAACCGCAACGGCAGAAAGAAGTTTTTCAAAATTAAAACTAATAAAAACTTACTTAAGAACTTCGATGGGACAAGAACGGCTGTCAGACATCTCACTATTGTCCATAGAGGAAGAAACTTTAGAAAAACTAAAATCATCATCAGCCATAAATGATAAAATAAATCAGTTTGCCGAAAAAAAGGCAAGGAGAGTGAATATTTAAAATTCGATTTTTATTTGTAAAATGGGTAAATTATGTGATAAATAAATATTTCTTCACACAATATTTTTTTTTTTTGTGAAAAATCATTACCTCCATATAAGAGCCTCCAAAAAATTTTTTATACGGGGCCCCGACAAAGCACGCTACGCCACTGGTGCTGCCATGTACGACAAAAGTTGTTTTTGATAACACCATCATAGGGACATATCTGTTTAAGGACTAGTACTTGCCCTGTCGGTTACAATTGATAAATCAGTTAGTTTACCCTATCCTGTACGAGGAATGTGCTTGAAATACATAAATAAGTTGTCGCAATAGAGCGGTAGGCCTAAGGTCTGGAAGCAACCTACACATTTCTTGTTGATCCCAAACAGCTAATTAAGATATTGCCACGAAATGCGATACCACTGGAAAAACATTTTTTTCATGATGTTTCTCTGGTTTGAACATAGAACCTCTAACGTAGTAGGCAGACAACCTAACCACTGGTAACACTCGAGAAATATGCTCTCTGTAATCAAAATGCTTTCTGAAAACAACATTTGTGTATCAAATCATTAAGGCCCCGACCCATAGAATCCGTTGCGTCCGTTCGCTGCCGGATTCAACTGACAGCAGTGAGTTTAACCGGACACAACGGATTGGGGTGACTCATAGAATCCGTTTCGGTGTGAAGAGAAAACTTCAAATTGGTTCTAACTGCGCATGTCATCAGTTCTGCCGGACGCAAAAGTTAAAAGTTGGGCAACTTTTTCCGTTGCGTCCTATGCATCCGATGCTTATGGGTCACCTCTCATGAGATCGTGTGTATTTAATCGAGCTGTCAGTTGAATCTGGCAGCGAACGGACGCAATGGATTCTATGGGTCGGGGCCTTTAGTGTCATAACCAAACCAAAGAATAGCCTCAGCCATGTGACTTTCTCACTGACTCCATATAAATCGGTAAGTATCTGTGGGCTTATATGTATAGACAATAATCTAAGTAGACAGCAGTTGGTGTGAGGAATGTCCAACTTATCAGAGGTTGTTTTCCCAGACACTTCCAAGAACTTCTCGAGAAAATTTTAATAGACGAACAAAAATTTTGAAATATTTGGGAAAACTGTTAACGGCGACCTTCAATCTGATGTACAATGGTAAGCGGCACTCTTAGTACTTTCGACCCTGAAGAAGCAACGTACCAAAATCCAGCTTTCCATTAACATTTTCGAGTCTGGATGTCTCTCATATTTCGACAAAAATTGACTCAAATCATATGAATAATATATTAGGCAAAGCATCGGTTCAGAAAATCATAATCAGTAAAAAATCAATTCTTGGAAATATTTGCATTTGTTCGATTCAATTTATCCTGCTAGACTCTGCCTTGGGTTGATACTTTACTTGAAATTACTGATTCACAAAAAAAGGAGAAATCTTTGACTGTCGTACTTCACGTCTCTCCACTGAATTACTTAACATTAATCAAATAAACAAATGTTCTGCCATGTTTTGGAAATGTCATACAATATTTGACATTCGATTTACAACAACTTGCTTTACCAATTGCAACAAGCATGTCACCTTCAATAACCTGTCATTGGGTAAACTTTTGTAATTTTCCAAAAGAAAAGTGAGACATATTTCCTTCACTTGTATACGTGTACAGCACACCACTTTAAGAATTCTTTATTCCACCATTGAGACATTTCCTCCACTTGTGTGCCTATGCCTATATACAACCTACCAATTTAAGAATTCCATTCCATCAGAGAACACACAGCCTTAGTAATTCAAGTGATTTTCGTTTTTCTCTCTCTTTGTTTGCTGGGAGATTATTTATATTATTCAAGTTTTGCCTTTTCGGATTGAATTCACAAAACCAAACAAGATACTTTCCACAATCTGTAACACAACTGTTTGCAAAAACCCTAAACTCTACCGCAGCTATACTTCAAATACAGAAGAAATAAATTTGGAATTCTACACGCACGCATAGCGTTTTATTAGAATCAATAATTCGATATATTTGTCCAACAACGATTTTTTTCGAAATGTCATTGCTTTCAGGCTGAAGAATCACCTTACAACTTACACTGATGTTGAATGACACTTTCGGATATTGGTTTTTCAGCCCCTGCTGATGGCATTTAGAATAATTTCATCAATTTCCTTATTTTATCATTCTTCCTTTCCGATAAAGATGCCAATTTTGTAAATAATTTTGTCCGCAGTCGTATTTGAACACAACTCATTTCTTATTGAATGCGTAATGATCACCTTTCTGCCTGTGGTGATGAGTCAATAAAAGCTTAATTGTCACTACTTACCACCAAACGATGTCTTTAAAATATAAACAGAACATCTCCGAAGGACACTTAAGAGCAACTCTGATGTCAGGATGAAGTAAACAAAAAATTCATTTATTTTGGTAGGAGCTAAAATGGAAGTCTTTTGTTTGTTTTGTGTGATATCCTGCTGGACATAGACAAATAGATGGCCGCTTCATTTGCAGCAGTTCAAATTTCATGAATCATGACAAGCATTTGATGAACAGAAAACCTCAACAGGCCCGGACCCAAATGTAATGCAAAACCAAGTTTGAACTAAAAACCATTTAAGACTTTAATTTAAATTTTAAGTTGGAAACGCATATCGTCCTTACTCAACTGATGATCTCACTGTAAAGGATTATCGCTGCCGCTGTTTAAAAGTGCTTTAAAATCGCATTTAATGCTTAAATGGATATTCCAGTTGAATTAAATTCAACTCTTTATCCTTTTTGTGTCAGGAATCACTTTTTTTCTTGTTAAATTCAATTTTCGCTGTTCATTATTTTACGGTTTGCATCCTGGACCATAATTTGCTTTTTTTTCGTGTCCTTGGATGTACAGGACGGTTGTGCACCTTTTTGTGCAAAATTAATTATAAAGAGATTTTTGTTCAGTGAAATTGGATTTTATTGGTCAATTGTCGGTGAGGTAATTTTGCAAACAAATTAATGAAGAATGTCACTCGAATAATGACATATGTATATCGCCGCCATCGCCGCTGAAGGTGAAACGTTTTCCAGTTCAATTATTGAAACAATGTACATAATTGTCTTATTTTGGACATATCCTGCATGATTTATCTAATTAAATGTGCAAACCAGTGATGCGATACTATCATTTATTTCGTATTTCTCTTTCCATTGCGTCTCTCCACTTGTTGGAAATTATACAAATTTCGGATGGAGCACGTGCTTCCTGACACGTTTACGTAGTACGGTATCTTTGGTATAATTTTGGCATGTTCACGTTCGATTTTTTTGATAAAGTCTCAATCACGTTGATTCTTTACGGGAAATGTGCTCTCGAAATTAAGGATATAACTGCCTGAAGGACATTCCATTAATTCAATTAGGGAAGACGTTTCCGTATTTACTGTAGCAACAGTGATTTATGTGTTGACAAATTGAATCTGTATTTGGTGTGTACTCAGCAATTGCTTAAATCTTGTTTGCTTTGTTCGCTTTGTTTAGATTGTTATTAAGATTTTGTTAGTTTTGGGTCTTTTCCTGTTTGGCAAAGCATTTCTTAGAAAACAGAAATTTGAACAATAAACGCTGCCAGATAATTCTCCTAAAAATAAAGCCGCCAGAAAAGGAAGTAAAAATGTTTCCGGTATTGACATTAGAGTCACAGTGTCATTGTATTGTGATAGGAAGGGAGCAATGTCTTTTAAAAATCCAATTCCTTTGTCAAAGTGTCATGAAATTAGAAATAAAAACCGCTTATAAGAACCTAATGAGGACAACCTACATCAAGTTGAAGTGGATTTTAAGTTAAGTGTCATCATTATGTGACACTAAAACTAATTTTGGATGCTGCACAGGGCACTGAATTACTGTCACTTTTCGGATAGTTTTTTCAGCTTATGCGAGAAAATGAGTAAGTTATAAATAATCTGGTTAAGAGACTTGTCTTATGGGATTGCGACACTAGCAGTAAAACATCAGCAGGTGAGAACTCTTCCACTTGAATGCACCTGAAGCAGCAAATTCCATGGGGGAAATCAGATAAATTCTTGAGTAGATACTTTTGAACATTTTTGAGCTCCCTGCTACGCTGCTTTTTTTGCTCTAATGTATTAACAATTTTGTGTCGTGACACTAAACTCACGCCCTCAAAAAATGAGTATGGCTACATTATTTTCTTAGCATTCTGCTTTTTTTTAAGAGAATACTCGCCTTTATGTCGTCTACAGATTAATGTATACGTGACTTAGTGTCATTTACAATTTGATCGACATCAAGAGATTATGAATATCTACATAATGTCGTGAAACACTCTACGAGTATTTTGGAAAAAAAGAGAAGATTTGGTAGAAGACACCGCGGCAAATTGATTTTAAGTCTTTGTATATAGGTGGAGCGGCTAAAATATGAAACTATGTCCGAAATTGGACAAAAGCATTTCTGGTGAAGCGGGTGTAGCGTATAAATAAGCGCATTTCTCCCTCTTTCTCCATCTGTCTCCCTTCTTCTCCCTCCTTCTTCCTCCCTCTGTCCAATGTCTTCCTTTATTTTTTCATACACACATCATTTCTCGTTCCGAACGCTCATTGATATAAACAATGATCCTTTGAGTGAGTACAATGTAAAGCCACCAAATTTAATTTAATGGCCTACATTTCACATAGCTGCGTTCTTCCTAAAACTCCAATCCCAATAACAAAGGTGCTTTCACACATTTATTATAATGTCTCAACGAAAATTCGCATTCGCACCATGTACTTAGATCCTGGAAGCGCTGTGTAAATGCAGATAACCGTAATAATGAGCTTATTTTGAATACAATCGCAAGATTGATATGGGCGAATATAGAAGGTATCTTAGGATTTAGATTCTGCTTAAAGTAATGAGTGCATGAGACCGTTTTATTCCATCATTCACATATTTATAACCACATATTCATTTACATGTAAATTAGAAGGATGATAATATATCACTGAGTTGAGGCTGACAATGTTTGGATTAACAACTGATAGAGATGAATGTAAATTTGTGTCTTTTTCGCAGGTGTGCCTTGAGAGGGGGTAGACCCCGATACGGAATACTTTTTTCAAGGAGCTTACGCATTGTTTACCTTATCTGTTATGGTAGGAAGAGAAAAAAAAATATTATTGAGGTCGTTAAGATCTGTGAGTGTTGGTAAGAGGGTATAATAGTCTCAGAAGAAATAAGAAGATTTTCGTGGAAAAGTGTGAGAATCAAGAAGAAATATTGCGTAATTGAGAAGGAGAAAATACAATATCTTTTGTTGATTTGATTGGATGTGGTTTTTAGTTGCAAATGAGGTGTAACAATAATATTGTCTTTGTATACTTGATATTAGATGAAGGAGAGCGTCTATTGATTAAAGCGACAACAGTTGCTTCCTATTTCATTTGTTGGGACCTCAATGTCTTAATGAATCCTTAAATTTCGAAAATCTAATTATTTCACCTTTGATGGGTTTTCACGGTATTGTTTTATTTAAAAAAAAAATTCCTCTTCCCACCTTCTTGTCTGTGATTTCTGCAAGATGGAATCGAAAACTGAGTAAAAAATACAGCTGTTGAATTAATTTTTCAGTGCACTATTTGCTATTCATGTATAAATAAAACCCTCTCAAGCCCAAGGTAAGCCTGACATGGGTGCCTATTGATTCGCACATTTTATTACGCATTCTATTATTTTGTTTTTGACACAATTATTTTTGTTTACTTCGCATTGCCTGTTTTGTTTTTCTGTTACTTGGATTTTCAATCATTTCGCTGCACACTTACTTTGCATTTCTTATCTCGCTTACCATTTTTTCGCATTTCCATTGAACTTACAAATGATTATTTAGACTTTATTTATCTCGATAACTGTTTTTTCGCATTTTGTCTCTACGGTAATCTATTGTTTTGACATTCAATTAATTCGCTCATTATCAGATTATTATTGCTTGTGAAATCGCGCGGTTCGGTTTTTCAGAAATTTAATAAATATTTCGAAATTTGATATTATTTCTGACTAATTGGTTCTGAAAATGCTTCTAAAATATGATATATCTTTGAAAGTTCTAATCAATTTTCAATAAAGTTTGATGAGAAGCTAAGCAAACTGTTAAAATACCAAAAAAACCGGTATACAGTTCAATTTTGGATTGTTTCGCCATCGTTTGATTGGTATTTTAATTTTTGTGGATGAAAAAAGAGGCTAGAGGTGTAAAAATTCGCGCGAATTTTTACACCTCTAGCCTCTTTTTTCATCCACAAAAATTAAAATACCAATCAAACGATGGCGAAATAATCAAAATCTATATAAACAAAAGCGAACTGATCGAAAAACGAAACAATAGAAAGCGAAACGAGCCAAATATAAAGTAATAAAAGGCTAAATAATCTTTAAACGAAACGAATGCAAAGCGAAGCGAGAAATATCGAAATATAGATAGACGAAACAAACGAAAAATTTAACAACAAAATGCGAAACAACCAATTGCGATACAACTTGGGCGAAACAACAATAAACGAGATAAAAATGACGAAACGTACCATACCCGCCTGACATTTATCATCCCTATCCTACTATAAGACGGGGAAGCAAGAATGCTATCTAAAGCGGATAAGGAAACTCTTTGTGGTTTCGAAAGAAAAATACTCCGATCTCAGAGTAATCGTTCATCCCGTAAATGAAGGCAATGTGTGAAGAAGATTCTACCACGAACTTTAGAAGTTTTACCGCAATATGGGCATGATAGCTAGGACAAGTGGGCAAATGGACATTATTGCTCCGAATCGACTGTTCTTGGAAAGCACATTGCAGGGAAGGGAAGACCTCGTCTCAGGCGGCTCAATCAAGCGAAATAAGACCTCATTCGACTCAGAGTAAAAACCTCGCTTGAAATTGCAATAGTTGGCGAAAGATGGTTGAGGCCCAGACTCTTCCTGAACTGTAATCCGATAAGTTAGTCAGTACTTTTACTTGCGATTATAGGTACTATAGGCTTAAATGCATATATTAGCAACTGCAAAAGAATTGCGTTTTTAGATTTTCGCTTTAAACCTTTTAAATTTGATTTTTTTCAATATTTTTCGTCATTTTATTCAACTTTCACCCAATAAACTATGAAGAACGAATACTAAAACCTTTTACTCACTCGTATTAACCACACAAGTTCGTGCGACCCAGAGGCACGACATTTTTTTTTATAAATATCAGACCCGTCGGTGTTTTTCAGAAATAATTTATCCAAGTTTCTCAAAGTCTTGTGTTTGTTGGCAGTACCAATTTTGACATTACTTCATCACTCTCTGGCCAGTACCATAGTTTGCATGAAAATGCAATCCAGACCTTTCGTCATTGTCTTGAGCGAATAGAAATAGCGGAAAACATTTCATGTGCTGTGAATGCTCTGCTATCGGCAGATTCGAAAAATTTTCGAATAGCTTTCACTAGGTCTTCTGTCATTAGAAACAGTACAGTACTATTTTTATCAGAAGTTCATATAACTTTAGAATTGTTAAAAAATCTCTATGCAATGAACCTACTGAATATTTGTTTATTGAAGTTGATTGTGAATGTGGTAAGCTGCTGGTTGGTTGCATTTATATGGCACCAGACATAGCCCATCTTAACCTTATAAGATGTCTTTTGGAGGAGGTAGTTCCTAGGTACACTGATATTTTAATCTGTGGTGACCTCAATATCAATGTGTTGGATAAAAAAAACAATGACTTTATTGACATGGTAAATTCCTTTAAGTTGAGCTTTGTTAACAAGAAGGTCCCTACTCACTTTAGACCAAACTGTGCACCATCTTTATTGGATGTTTTTATTGTTTCGGATCCTAATTTGGTTCTGCTTTATGATCAAGTTCTGGCACCTGCTTTTTCACACAATGATTTAATTTTCTTGTCACTTGACGTTCTTTTTTCTCATGAAGCTTGAGGGAAGTTAAAATATTTTGATTACTCAAATATTAATTTAGAACTCTTGTTTAACGATGCTCGATCCGTTGATTGGTCACCTATTTATTTTACAAGTGATAAACAGGTTGAATATTTTTAATCAAATATTTATGTACTTTTCGATTCTCATGTTAAGATTAAACATAAGACATTAAACAAAAATAATTTGCCATGGATGACGCTTCAAGTGAAGAATCTTATAAGAGATCGTGATCTGTTATATGCTAGATGGAGAAGGTATAAGTGCTCTTCAATTTATAATGAATTCAAGATCGCTCGTAATGCTGTTACTTCCTTAATAAAGAAAAGCAAAAGAATCTTTTTTTCAAAACAAATTCAAATCCAGTGACTCAAGTTCTACTTTTTGGAGAAATATTCGACAAACTGGAATAAGTCGTAACAAGCAAGAAATTGTAGATGAAATTAATATAGAAGAATTATTAAATAAAAAATTCGTCTTACCACAATCCAACGTTGCAAATGATTTATCATTCGTAAATGAAAATAACAACATTAGAAATTCATTATCACTAAATTGTGTTGATATTTGGTTAGTAGGTAATGAGCTTCTCAAAATTAGTTCAAAAGCCGCAGGTTCGGATAATATTCAACCAGAATTCATAAAAATCTTATTACCATTTTTGCTCCACCAGATAACGCACATTTTCAATACAATTATCACTACCTCTGTTTTTCCAAATCTCTGGAAAGTTGCTAAAATCATACCCCTACCTAAGCCATCGCAAGGTAATAAAGTTGAATACCGTCCTGTTGCTATACTATCATTTTTCAGCAAAGTTTTTGAAAAAATTGTAAGCCGCCAGATAACAAAATTTTTGAATGATAACAAACTAATTGTTAACCACCAATCTGGTTTTCGTGCAAAACACAACTGCACTACGTCATTGGTTAAGGTCTGCGATGATATTCGAACTGGGTTTGACAAGGGTATGATGGGATTAATTGTTTTTTTGGATTTTTCTAAAGCATTTGATAGCGTTGATCATAATCTTTTACTTCTCAAACTCAAATCCAAATTTTCATTTGAGAACTCGCTGTGCAATATGATCAACTCATATCTTTCAGACAGATCCCAGTTTGTGTATCACAATCAAAAGTGCTCAAGTTGTATAAGAGTCCCGTTGGGTGTTCCACAGGGCTCAGTACTAGGTCCACTCCTATTTTCTTGTTTTATAAACGACATAGTCGAATGTTTGTCTGACTTTGAATATCACATCTACGCAGATGATGTTCAAATTTATAAAAGGTTTTCAAAATCTGTTATGACTCAAGAAACCTTTCAAATGAATCAAGAATTGTGTAAAATCTTTGCCTGGATTGATAATGCTCTTAACCTCAACACGTCAAAAACAAAAGCAATGATTTTATGTCGTAATAAATGTCAAACTCAATGTCCTTCTTTGTTTCTCAATCATACACCAATAGAATATGTAGAGACAGTGAAGAATCTCGGGGTATATTTTAATTATAATTTGAATTGGGACACGCATATTAATAAGACGGTTTCAAAAATGTATGGTGCTTTACGAGGCCTATGTCCAACAGCTAAATATTTACCAACCGAAGTTAAACTAAAATTAGTGAGATCATTTATATTGACTATTTTAACTTATTGTTGCGAGCTATTCTCTAATATGGACCATGAGTCCAGAAGAAAACTAACCGTTGCTTATAATAGCTGCGCGAGATATATTTTTGGTCTGAAAAGAGGTGATCACATTACCGAATTTATAGTTCAAATTGCTGGTTGCTCGTTGTCAGGTCTTTTGAAGTATAGAACCTTGTTATTATTGCAAAGAATAATACATCTTAAGGAACCTAAATATCTTTTTGATAAAATAACGTTCTCAAGAAGTAATCGAACATTGCTAATTATTATACCGCGCTATAAATATTTAATCAGTTCAAGGCAATTCTTTGTTTATGCTTCTCAACTATGGAATCAAATTCCTCATAACTTAAAACTAATAACCAACACCAATGTTTTCGCAAAAGAAGTTCTAAAATTTATTGTTGAATCAAGCTAAAAATTTAAATCTTTTATCCATCTTCTAGAGAGAAACTTTTTTTTTTTTCTTTTTTCTATCTTTCTTTTTCTTTTACTATTACAGTAGTTCTTTCCTGTCTAAAAACATAAGACTTTATGAATTTTTCAATTGAATAATATAAATATAAGTATGAAGCTCTGTAATACAATTTATTTTTTATGCACTATGAATATTATTATAATAAATACAAATACAAATACAGCCTCGATAGTCCTCAAATTGTTCAATGGCCTCAGTTTGGACTAAAGCCTCTTAAATACTTTAAATGTCAATCTTCAGGGCAGCGGATTAGTGTAAATAATATAAGTAGTTCAGGAAGTTTATTACCAATTGAATGTTTTCATTATTCGAAACTCTTGCGTCTAGTTCACACGTATGTACTAAACGGACATGCTAGCCAATACATCGCAAACAGCACGTCATTGCTGTTGTTGTAAAATTGCATACATTTGAATGAACATTCTGCCGCTTCCGCAACTGCAAAAACACTTTGCGATTGGGAGAACCTAAAAACTCATTGCAAACCCAGTGGTGGTTGTCCAAGATAGGAGCTATTTTCTACATATGTACATATGTTGAAATCGCTCGCCTAAAACAGCTGTCGTAACAAATGTGTTTGACAAACAAGAAAAAAGGACAACGAAAAAAAGTAAAACTTTCAATTAAAAACGCACCATTAACAGAATACAAAAAAACAAAATCTTTATTAAAGCTCAAATGCACATTTGCTCTATGATCTACGCAGCTCGACTGCTCTTTGTGGACTGTGTTTTGTTCATGGTCATCTCGCCCAATATATACATTGTTGCAGCTGGTCTGCTGTCGCCCTACCGAAATCAGCACCGCTACCTTCACATATTTGGCATTATGAATCCTCACTTTGGTTTTTTTCATTGCGACCCTTCGGTCGCAACCACCGTTGCCTTGCATGTCTGCCACGTACGATCGCGATGAATATTCCTATTTTTCGGTCGCAACCACCGTTATCTGGCACACGATAACACAGCGACTCTTCTTGGTAGCCTGCACCGCACATCGTGTTGATGATTCCAATTGTCGGTCGCAACCACCGCTATTTGCACATTGAATTGTTGTCGCGTAAGAAATTGTCTTAAGGAAGCAATTCTTTTCCTTGCTGTGATTACTTGCCAGTAGTGTTATGTGTGGCGGTTGGGTTTTTTCCATAGTTTTTTTTATATTCATAGTAATTAGCGACCGAGAGGTCACTATGGAAAGGGGTGTGGCCTATGCCCGTGCCACATGATGTTTTCGCTTTTCTAACATTCCTCCCCCCCAATTGAAGGCTCGTCTTCAATTTCACCTCTAGGCTCTTCAAGAGGTAGAACGCACAACTTATGTATTGCTCGCACCAAGGTTGTATGCTCCAGCCTTATTACTGCACTTCGCACCAATCCGTCCTTGCCCTGATGAACTGCTGTTACTCGCCCCAATGGCCAGATAGTAGGTGGCACATTCTCTTGTTTTACCATCACCAAGTCACCTGGCTTGATGTTTGTGCTTCTCTTATTCCATTTGAAACGCTGCTGCAAAGTGTGAATGTATTCACGGCTCCATCTTCTCCAGAAATGCTGCTGCATCTGGTTCACCATACCCCACAGCTTTAATCGTGGTTGCGCCACATCGTGAACATCCGGACTGAGAGGTAGCACCATTGGTTCTCCAACCAGGAAATGGCCGGGGGTTAGCGCATTTAGGTCATCTGCATCGTCTGAAAGTGCGCTAAGAGGTCTTGAGTTAAGACATGCCTCAATCAGCACCAAGGTAGTAGCGAGGGTCTCGAACGTAAAAACCTGCTTGCCCATTATTCTTCGCAGGTGGTATTTGGTGGATTTTACACCTGCCTCCCAGATGCCGCCCATGTGTGGTGAGGCTGGGACGATGAACTTCCATTCTGTGCCCAAGGATGTTATTTGCTCGATTGGTAACCTGTCCTTCTACTGCTCGCTACTTCTCTTCAGCTCAGCGTCTGCTCCGACGAAGGTTGTTGCATTGTCGCTCCAAAGCACTGAGCATGCACCACGGCGCCCGGTGAAGCGCTGGAAAGCTGCCAGGAATGCAGCGCTCGTTAGGTTGCTCACAGGCTCCAGGTGTATGGCTTTCGTAACCATGCACACAAACACCGCAATGTAGCCCTTCTCTATGATCCTTGATCGCCCTGATCTCGCCTTTAGTTGCACCGGTCCAGCATAGTCCACTCCGCTATGCTTGAACGCTCTCGTTGGCTGGACACGTTCTTTAGGAAGACTGCCCATCAGCTGTTCGGACGTTGTTTTGCTCTGCCGAAAACATGTAATGCACCTTGAGATGTGGGTTTTCACTGCTCGCCGCAGGGAAGGGATCCAAAACCTTTGCCTTATGTACTGCATGCACAGCTGTACGCTTCCGTGAAGTGTCCTCAGATGCGCTTCTCTGATTACTAGCTCAGTGAGTCGGCTCTTGTTTGGCAAAATGATGGGATGGACGATGTCGTACGGCATCGTTGAATTCTGCAGCCGGCCTCCTACTCTCAGGGTTCCCTCAGCATCTAAAAACGGATTGAGTGAGAGTATGCTGCTCGAACTTACCAGAGAAGATTTCTCTAGGAGTTGTTTGACTTCCATCTGGTATGCACAGCGTTGTTCTATCCTTGCCCAGTAGGATAATGCTCGATCTCGCTCTTCCAGGGTGACTGGCCCGCTCGGGATTGTTTGACGGTTCTTCCTGCATGCTCTCGTAAACCTCATCACAATGGCTGTCACCCTCAAAGTGCTTTGAAGTGTTGACTTGCGCTCGAGAAGATTGACACCATTGATGGTCAGCACCGCTAGTTTAGACACCGTGACGTTAGCGACGACTGGCGCCTTAAGCTCCTCTAGCACCTCTGCTTCTTGCTGCTGATCAGCGGATTTGTCTGCACTTGGCCACTCTTTTTCTTCCTGAATGAGCCAGGCTGGCCCTTGCCACCAAAGTCGGGATTGCACTAGCTGCTCCGCAGGAATGCCTCTGGATGCTAGATCAGCGGGGTTGTCACCAGATCGCACGTGTCTCCACCGATGGCCTCCACTCAGCTCTTGGATAGTGCTCACTCTATTAGACACAAACGTCTTTAGTTCACATGACATCTTACCGATCCAACAAAGCGCAATCGTGGAATCAGACCAGTAAGTTTTCGCGAAGTCTGGCGTCACGCAAGCACCGCTCACCTGCCGCATCAATTTGCACAAAAGCACGGCTGCACATAGCTCAAGTCTGGGTACTGAGATGGTTTTGACTGGTGCCACTCTGGACTTTGAAGCTATGATTCTGCACGTTGTTTTCCCAGTGATTGAAGTCGCACGCATGTAAACAACTGCGGCGTAAGCTCTAGTTGAAGCATCTGCGAACCCATGGAGCTCCAGTTTGTGTTGCTCCGTGCTTCCCAGCCATCTCGGAACCCTTATCGCCTCCACGTGTTTCAGCTGCTCGCGGTATTTTTTCCATACCGGTAAGATGGATGTAGGTATCTGCTCATCCCACTCAACTCCGCAGCGCCATAGGTCCTGTATTAGGATTTTTGCACTAATTATTACTGGTGCCAGGTAGCCATTTGGGTCGTACAACCTTGCGATGGCACTGACAACTCCTCTTTTGGTGGTAGGCACACTGCCTTCGCTCGTTCGCACCTTAAACGAGATTTCATCTCCTTCACAGTCCCATACGAGACCCAACATTGAAGCACTATGATCTTCTGGGAATGTTAGCGCTTTTTCGCTCGACCAGGTGTTCGTCAGTCTTGACAGTACGCGCTGACTCGAAGACATAAATTTGCTCAGCTTAAACCCGCCAGCTCTTAGAGAAGACCTTATTTGTCGGCACTTTGTTTTCGCCTCCTCTTCGCTGTCTGCACCAGTCAACATGTCGTCCATGTAAAAATTGTTCATGATGGCTTCACATGCCCGTGGATACTCTTCCTTGTGGTCCATCGCGCACTGATGCATTGCTCGCACTGCATTGAAACCGCTGGACGCCATGCCATACGTGACCACTGTCAGACAGTATTCTCTTAAGCGCTCGCTTGGGTTCTCTCTCCAAAAAATCCGTTGGAGATCCCATTGCTCTGGGTTCACCTTAACTTGGCGGAACATTTTTTCGACGTCTGCCGAGACTGCAACCTTGAAGCACCGGAAACGAGTAATTATTGCAGACAGATCGTCTTGTAGTTTGGCACCGGTAAACTGCACGTCGTTTAGTGACATCCCACTCACGCTCTTGCACGATGCGTCGAAGACGACCCGAAATTTTTTGGTGACGCAATGATGTGGAATGTGGTATGCACGCTCGCTCGTACTTGATTCCGATACTTGCTTCATGTGTCCGAGCGCCTCGTATTCCCGCATGAACTCGACGTATTGTGCTCTCAGCTCTGGCTCTGCACTTAGCCGCTTTTCAGTTTGTAGGAACCTCTTCATGGCCACCGCTCTGGTCGAGCCCAACTTTTCCGCTCCAGGACTCAGCGGAATCGTAACGACGTATCGCCCTGATGTAGTCCTGTAGTGAGTGGTCTTAAAATTTACTTCCACCCATTCATCATCGGCCGACAGCTTAGATTCCCATGTTGGTTCCTCTACTTCCCAGAACCTCCTCAGCAGTTGGTTTAGCTCTGTGTCTGGGGGTTCCACTACTGCACACATTGCTCTGGCTGCACACTCTGCTCTTGGTTGAAGCTGGCCGAAAACAATCCAGCCAAGGTACGAGTCCTGCGCCGTCAGCCCGGAATTGAATCTTTTGATACCGTCACAAATTATCTCTGCCCACACTTGCGCTCCTAACAGCATCTCTATTCGTGCTGGCTCGCTGAACTTTGGATCAGCCAACTTGAGTTCGCTCACCTCTGTCACCTGCGCTCCTGACAGACATCTTCCGGGAAGGCATGATGTGATCTTCCTGACGGTGAACATTTGGCACTCCAGATTGAAGCTCAAATTATTTGTAGATCGAATGCTCAACGTGACTATTCCAGTTGGACGCAAAGCAGTGTCCGCTCCAATGCCTCGCACGTCAAACACGCACCGGCGTTTTATGAGGCCCAAACGTTGCACGCACTGCTCAGTGACCAGGTTGATTTGACTTCCGCTGTCTAGAAGCGCCCTAGCTTCATCTGGTTGTCCTGCTCTGCCCTGCACCTTGACGCGTGCTGTTGCCAGTAGTGCTCTTTGCACCTCGTCACTACCGGTTTGCTCACTCTCTAATCGCTCGATGTTCATGGCCACCGAGTCTGAGGCCTTCTCTGCAGCATGCTCTTCTGCAGATACTGTGGCAATTGATTGCTATTGCGGAAGCTCGGACGTCCTCTTCGCGTATCCGAGGTTTGCGCTCGAACTCGCAACAACTGGATGGCTGACGCCAGATGGCCGCTGTTCCTGGCACAGGACACTGTTGTGCTTCTTATTGCATCTACGGCACATGCCACTGGGGCAGGATTGCGCAAAATGTCCTGGATGTAGACAATTTGCACACAGCTTCCATGTCCGCACCTTTTCATTCCTAGCTTGAATTGATAGCGCCAAGAAATCTCCACAACGATAGAGAGGATGTAGCTCTTTGCACAGTGGGCACCTCGGTGCCGATGTCGCTCTTGGTGTGCTCGCTCCTGCATATTTCGGGATGCTCTTTGAAACGTGGTCTCCTAGTTTTTCCTTCCCAACTACACTCTGCTCTGAGTCGAAGAAGGCTGAATCCAGAGCGTTTGCTCTGCGCTCGAGAAACTCAAAGAATTCCTTGAGAGATGCGACCTGTCGCACATCGTGCCTGGTCATCTGCCATGCGTGATTTGTCTCACCGTCAAGCCTGTTCCTGAGCATGTTGACAATTATGGGGTCCCATGACGAAGTGGCTAGCCCCAGGGCGCGCAAAGAGCTCAGGTGTACGTTGGCTTCATTCACTAAGTCGCGCAGACCACGTCCTCTCGATGTCTCTTTCCCTAGCTTGGGGATAGCATGAAGCGCATTCAAGTGTGCGTCAACCAAATTCTGCTTATTGTCGTAAACGTCGTTAAGTTTGGCCCAGGCTTCCTCATAATTTGCTTCGGTCACCTGCCACCTGCTTATTAGCCTTGCTGGTGGTCCGTCCAAAGCCAATTTCAACTCCCGCAGTTTGGATACGTTTGCCATTGACGCACAGTTGTGCACTTCACTCACAAATTGGTCACGAAACTCCCTCCACTTCGTATAGTCACCCTTGAACATGATCAGCTTTGAGCGTGGCTCTTGGCGCAACTGGATGACGTTTGGAGTGTCTCGTGCTCCTGCTCCGACAGCTGCATTCTGCGCTTCTAGCTCTGAGATACGCTCCGTTAGGTTTGCTGTGGCGTTGTGGTATGCATCTTCTGCAGCGGCTAGATACTCGTCCTGCGTATCTAGGGCTTCGGCCGTTGCAGCCGTGTTCACTACGCGCAAATGCTCCTCGAGCAGCTTGTCGTATGCGGTGTGCGCTGCCTTGAGTTTTGCCTGCAATAAGGCTAGCGTTGCCTCGTTGAACTCTGCTGATTCAATGAAGTTGGTGATTCTTGACAGGGAGGAACGAAAAACGTCCCTTCGCAAAACGTCGCCCATTGCTCCAACTATTTGCACTGCACAGTTTTGGAATTTGCACTTGCCCGTAAGACCGTACAAGACTGCAGCGAGCCAGGTCGACCCTTCGAAACTCGCTTCAGTCCGAACGGAATCAATGCACTTCTTTTTTTTTTTAATTTTGCGCTCTGCAAAATAACCTTATCTGGTTGCGCTGCACAGTTGATACTTGGATTCAATCAATTTGCACTTCCTAGAATTCGCACAAGTTCTTCTATAATTTTTTCCTGTTGCTCTTGCAACAATTGGGCACTCTAATGTTTTTTTTTTGGGTTAAGTAAGGAAATTTTCTTTCGAAAATATTTCCTTTCGATACACACACATATATAAATATGCTTTTAATAAGCACTCTTTTCTATCCATAGGTCGCTGGTTCATATCCGGCTCGAAGGACCAGAATGTTTGACAAACAAGAAAAAAGGACAACGAAAAAAAGTAAAACTTTCAATTAAAAACGCACCATTAACAGAATACAAAAAAACAAAATCTTTATTAAAGCTCAAATGCACATTTGCTCTATGATCTACGCAGCTCGACTGCTCTTTGTGGACTGTGTTTTGTTCATGGTCATCTCGCCCAATATATACATTGTTGCAGCTGGTCTGCTGTCGCCCTACCGAAATCAGCACCGCTACCTTCACATATTTGGCATTATGAATCCTCACTTTGGTTTTTTTCATTGCGACCCTTCGGTCGCAACCACCGTTGCCTTGCATGTCTGCCACGTACGATCGCGATGAATATTCCTATTTTTCGGTCGCAACCACCGTTATCTGGCACACGATAACACAGCGACTCTTCTTGGTAGCCTGCACCGCACATCGTGTTGATGATTCCAATTGTCGGTCGCAACCACCGCTATTTGCACATTGAATTGTTGTCGCGTAAGAAATTGTCTTAAGGAAGCAATTCTTTTCCTTGCTGTGATTACTTGCCAGTAGTGTTATGTGTGGCGGTTGGGTTTTTTCCATAGTTTTTTTTATATTCATAGTAATTAGCGACCGAGAGGTCACTATGGAAAGGGGTGTGGCCTATGCCCGTGCCACATGATGTTTTCGCTTTTCTAACAAAATGTTTTCCTTTTTTTTTTTCAAGTATGTAGTAGATTTTTTTCTATTTAATGATAAAAATTTAATAATAAAGAATTTTCAAAATACGCTTCCGATTTCAAATCAAGTCTACCAACCACAGCTACAATCAGGGAGTGTACTAACCAAGCTAAAGCCAAGTTCTGTGATCAAGCTTAGCGGGAAAACTTACCATCATCTAAATGTTCGTGTAGAAAATTTACGAAATTCTCTTGACATCTTAAAAAGACTTTTAAATCAAGTTAATGATGTTTTTGCTTATACGTCATAAGCGTCAGATTCAACTAGTATATGGGCGGTTGGTTTTTTTCCAAACCTATGGTTTTTTGTGGAAAAAGTTAATACAAATAGAGGTTAGGTTAGGTTAGTCTAAAGTGGCTTGTTGGGTCCATTGTGACATCACATTGCATCTAATGTATCCTCATCCTAATGGAACCATTTTGAGCTTACAAAGAAGCGGGAGAGCCGGAGGACGTTGATGTGAGTAAGATCACTAGGACACATACAAATGGAAACTTACTTTCTTTATACCTACTTTGATGTAGGAAATGTTGATCCAGGAAAAGATCCTACTAAAGGGTTTTCCAATAAGAGTGATATGATTTCTTTTTAAAAAAAAAAAAGCACACTTGTTGTTAAGGAAATTCAAATATTTTTTATTTGATGTGCAGTTCAATCAATACAATTAAGTTTTAAATAGAACGTCATTCAAATGGCCACCACGACTTCTTCTGCTGCAACAAATTCGATGAATCCAATTTTTGAGCACTTTTTCCACTAAATCAAGTCGTATATCATGAATGGCACGTTCAATATTGACTTGCTAGGCTTGAAGAGAATCTGGTTAATCCTGAGAGACCAATAACTTCAAATAACCCCACAAAAAGTAGTCTAATGATGTTAAATCGCAACTTTTTGAAGGTCATTCAATATCACCTTTTCTCGAAATAATCGAATCTCCAAACTTTTTTCGCAATAATTCAATTGATGCATTTGTTGAGTGGAACGTTGCAACTTCTTGTTGAAAACAAATGTTGTCAAGATCAACTTCTTCCAATTTCGGCCATAAAAAGTTGATTATCATCGATATATACCGTTCTCAATTGACAGTAATGGCTTCATTTTAAAAGAAGTACGGACCGATGATTCCACCAGCCCAAGATTTTTCACGAATATTTTGTGGATTTTCATCGCACCAGAATTGACAGTTTTGTTTATTTACCTCACCTGTCAAATGAAAGTGAACCTCATCAGAAAAGATGGTTTTCTTAAAAATCGTTGTCGGCTTCAAGATGTTCCAAGGCAAAATCAGAAAACTCACGACGTTTACAGTGGTCCAATGGTGAAATTGTAAACCCTTCTGAATGCAATAAAAACAAATTGCAGGTCATGACATACTACAAATGGCCGAAACGCCACTGTAAAATCATATCATACCTATTGGAAACCCCTTTATAAGCAACGTTTCCACATAAGCAACAAGAGGATTCATCTTGAAGTTTTGGGTTCTAATTGATAGCGATGGGCCTTATTTAAAGTCTTATAGTTTGACTAGACTCCTAAAAGATGAGATCGTTTTCGTCAATTCTTTTGGTCTAGACAAAAATTTGTAAGTTGTTCTTGCTCACAACTCTTATCTGTAAATAAGTGTCTTTTCTTCCAGTCTAAATTTTTCTACTCTAAACAAATTAACAAACCATCCCAACTCTTTACATTTGCCGCGCTTTACCGACATACCAGCAGTATACCAATACAACCTTATGATCAAAGCTCATTCCGACAGTTCTAATTATATTTCCAACAGTGATTTATTTTCTAGATTGTATCAACGAAACGTTCATTTCAAATCTCCTATTGAAATGCATATGTCAAAAGATTTTATCTTTTCCCATTAAAATTCATACCACTGCACCACAACTATAAATCCATCCACTACGCCGCATCTTTTGCTTGCTGCATTTTCACACTCGCAGTATACATAAACACATACATAATCGAGTTAAAAAAATCAATAGACTTACGAATCACACCTTTACCTATAGCGAATTAGAATTCCGTAGAAGATATTCGCGTGCCGTAGAAGATATTTTCGTATTGATGCCATCTGGTGATAATGTTGTGAAAATAAGTTTATCCATTCACACTTGCAAAGATGTATGTTAATGTGAATGTAGATATTGTAAACATTGTGATTGCCTTGCAGCGATAAAAGAATAACTATTTATGTAAGCCAATTCGATGATATTTGTTTTTGGATCTACCTTCGAAAATTATGTTTTAAAGCAAAATACAAATCCAAATTTTTGGATTCGTTCCAAAGTACACATAAAGTATTTGCTAACGATTAGCTGATGGCTGTGGGTATTCTTTATGTGGCACGCGGGTGCACGAAATATACAACACCTGTTATTGCTGTATCATTATATTGACTTCTGTTTATTCTGTGAAAGTGTAGTGTTGTAGTGATGATGAGATGGAGGTGAGGATCACTTGATCACATGAATTGAAGAAATGCATTGATGGGAATAATTTTTGTTTTTTGAAATGTGGCGAAGAAAAACTCGCAGTAATCTCAGTAGAAAATCATAACCAGTGCTTGCAGATGTATGAATCCTAGAATAGTTGGTGTTTTGTAGACTATTAAACATTCGTGTTGTATGTAAACTGGTTCACCACTCGGCAAGCTCTTGAAGAAATCAATGACATGTGTTACATAACTAACATAAGCTCCGGGGTCTAGTGCACTTTTCTCAGTCATACCTTGTGAGGGGATGGAATCTACAATTTTCTGCCGATAAAAAAATGAAAAATTAGTTTGGCGCAACAGAGCGAGGAACCCTAGGGCCTTGTGAGGGAATTGAGGAGACATAAAATTTTTCTGCCGTTTCCGAACGGCTAATCAAGAAAGCGCTGTTCATGGCAACGAATTTTATCAACCAATTCCTCGCGAAAGGCGATACCCCTGGAAAAAAATTGTTCCCCTGTTGAGATTCGAACCACGAACCTAACAAACAGGCGGACATGCTAACCATCACGCCTGTACCGAAACGTGCACGTCGTATAAAATAATCGACACGTATTGTTAAAAATTAATTACATATATTTTATTTCTTAATAAAAAAACTTTTGTTTTCCGGAAAGGCAGTGTGGCTGAAGAGAGGCGTCCTGTTCGTGGCTTAGCGAAAATGGCGAACGGATGGAACTTAACGAGCAGTGGACGTGTGCAGTTTGACTTTTTAAGCGCCAGTGGTGTTTTAAAATGTTAAATCATTCGCTAGGTTCTGCTCAGTTTCATTTCTTTGATTTTCCGAAACGAACAACCTTCGAATGATGTTTGGCCGCTACAGTACCACTAAACATCGAATCTCTTAAGAAATAGGGAGATACGATACCCATTACGCCATTGAAGTATGACTTTCTTTCTTTGTACTTTGGAATGTTAAAGCATTTTATAAACAAACAAACTCAATTTAAAGTATCAAGTCAAAAATGGGTGTACAAGTACTCAAAAATTTTATTGGTCTTCTTTGTTTTGTTATTTTGGCTATCGCCGCCGTTAACTTTTATATCATGTGGCGCTTGGTTCAAAAGACTTTTTTTCTGATTTTATCAGTCAAATAAATTCCCACTGAATTAAAAGGAAACATTGTGTGTACCTTCTCATTGTTAGTCATTTACGAATCGTAATCTGCTATTACCACAATAACCATATAGCTAAAGATAAATACGCCTTTTGCAGTTTTTTATAGAATTGGGGCTTGTCATTATGAGTGCCGGTATCGAGTTGCACTTTTGCACGAGCCAAAGATTTAATTTTATCTAAAGACAATAATTGCTGTCGATGTATGTATGTTACCTGCATTGCTAAGAAGCTTAAGCCAATAGCTTTAAATCAATGCAAAGATTTTTACAATCACTTCAGAATTTTTAAAGGTTGAAAAGTGTAAGGAATATAAAACAGAAATTGAAGTAGAGAGAAGGACTGTATGACTTTTCACAAAGCTATTGAGTTCTCTTTTTATTCCTTTAATTTATTTGCCCATATTTCACAAATAATGCACAAGCTCTGAAAATCAAATGTTTTACTGTGACAGCTGAAGATAGTTCAGGCAAAAAAATCACCAGAATATTTCATCTCTATTAAGTGCCGGTATGACGTTAAGTGTACACTTTATGCGAGAAATCCTTGCTTCAGAATTGATGCTTTTTACCACTGGATGGCGGGAGAAAACATTTATCAAAACAAAAACCAGAAGAACAATCAATAGTCAATAAAAAACGAAACGTATGAACTGTGAATGTCAATGTTAAGCATCTACAACACCGTTTGCACATAAAAAAGCTAATTTATCAAAATAAACATTGTCAAATCGCCTAATCAAATTATGCCAGATATGCTTGAGCATGGCTCAATGTCATTGAATACGCTCCAATATTGTTATGAAAAATGATTATGGTAGAATAATTTGGAGAAATGAAAGAAAAAGTAATACGAAATTGAGGGAAGTGTAATGCAGTGAAGTTGATTATGAAATTAACTTAAGCTTTATGTTTTATTTTGGATCTTTGCGAATCTATGCGGCACATATAGAGAAGCTGTTTGTTGGATTGAATTTGTATTTGTATCTTTATTTCAAATTGCAGAATTAATTCGAATTATGGTTTCAGGAAGTTTTGCGGTTGAGTTTCCAAATGTGGAAGATTTTGTTCACCTTTATTTGTTCGTAATAATACACATTAATTTGTTAAATATAATTTTATTAATTTAATATGATAAATATGAAATATAATTATAGCATTGCTGCTATAATGCGTCTTCCTTATGAAAAAAAATGGTGGAAGATATGTATCTCGATTGACATACTTTTTACGTATTATTTTTGTGAGAGCGAATCATCTTCAGAAACTTCAAACTATTTTTTAAAGACTTATAAAAGCATTCTTTAAAGAAAGTTGAGGTTTTCTGGTATAGAAATTTGAAAAAAAGGATTTTTTATTTTTTTACATATTTTTATAGTTTAGACTTTCAAAAATATTTTATTGATGGGATTTTCAAAATTCGTATTATTTTCGGAGATACAGCAGATTTTGTACACATGAACACTCCCGATACTATAGCCATCATCTACCTTCTCGATTAAAATACTTTGCGGTTTCTAATTTATTTTGGTAGTAAACTGAGGTTTTATATACACAATGTAGGGTTCTCACATCACTTTCTTCCTTCAACTAATGTCACTTTCCATTGGACGAAAAGAATCGTCCAGGAGCGTCCAGAAGCATTCCCAAACCGTTCCATTGTCGCTAAAAGGTCGCTTCTCATGATTCTGAGGAGTGACAGCCGCTTCTCGATTTGAAGTGAGAATCGACTAACACATGTAACTCAAATGTCAAAAACAAAATTTTCTTCAAAAAATATTCCTTAAGATCCATTGGTGTTTCACTCACACAAAGGCAATTACGTTGAACTGAACAGAAATTGAATCGGTCATTTCAGAAACCACTCAAGTCACATTTTATTCAACATGCTTTTTTTTACTGAAAATGGTTCTCTGCCTGTGAGGAACCATTTTCAGCAAAAAAAAAGCATGTTGAATAAAATGTGACTTTAGTGGTTTTTGAAATGACCGATTCAATTATTTTGGGTGTTCCATTGGTTTCTAAAATGAGTGCTTCCCCGAGTGAAACCAATGGAAAGCGACATAAGATTCAAGCCGTTTAGCTTCTTTACATACCAGTGTAACCCATAAAAGGTACTTGATAAAATGTTTTAAAGTTTTTTGGACATAAAAGGATATTATTCCAGCTATATTTTATATATTACGGAGTTATGTACTGTCGAGGTGCAAAAAAAAGTGGAGGTGCACAAAATGGCGTGGTATAAAAAAATATGTCATTTGGGGTAGGTAATGCCCCCACTGTACCGACCTGAAATTCAACGGCTTTTTTAATTTCTTTAATTTTTTTTTTTTTTTTATATATTTTCTTTAAACAATAATATTGTTAAAAAAATTATTTTTCATTTTTTTTTTTATCTTATATGAAAAATTCCTAAAATGTTAGCTTCTAGACCAGAATGCTCCCTTAACATTTGAAAGCAGTGCCTGTGGCGTGGCGTCAAAGGTTCAAATATCGGAAACATCAAATTGTTTCTCCAAGTTCATCGCGTTTCGCGAGGAATTTGCAAGTCTATCGAAAGTAATTGGGTACATTGCCATGGAAAGTTCTTTCGTTATTTGAAATCGTCAAAAACTTGTTAGTCCCTAGGTATGGTTGAGACTTGAGAGACATGCGATCCTCAAGCTCGCAACAGAATTCAGCAACAGATTTTACAAAAGCACAGTTATAAAAAAAACATAATACACAACGCAGAAGATAACATACGTGCGATAGCCACATTTGATTTACTTTTTGATTGACTCATAGCACTTCGTACTGGATCTTCTCATATGATGAGTTTGGGTTATAAGGTACGAGTATCGTTGTACTGGCAAGGGCAGCTCGAAAACCTGCTGTCAGAAGACAAACATATTATGTGACCTTATGAAGTGGCAGGTGGCACACATCTACGCGACTTGCGGCACAAATATGTAAATAAGAATACACTCCACTGATCGCAATCGCAGGCCACACTGCGCTGGTTTGCGCAAGGTTTAAGGTTTCAGAATTTATGTTGATCTGTATAATCTCACTCGCTTCCCAGTTATTTGTTGCAGCGAGTTCGTAAATAAAGAATCTGAAAAACTTAATTCTTGATTCATTCCTTTCATTTGAGGCTACTCCCTTATATTCCATTTCTACCCGTCACTTGAGATAGTTTTACTAAAAGCGACCCTGAACCTACATGAAAACTACACGGTTTGGAATGCAAAATGAAACCTTCTTACTTGGCTTGGATTTCAGCAAAACCTACTTCTAATCTACCGATAATTTATGTACTGAATTTCGGTTACACGACAAAGAAAGTGGAGAGAGAATTGAATCTTCCATATGTCGTTAACATATGATAGACAGAAACAAAAACGTAAACTCAAACTTCCATTTTCAGACCGGAACACTAATAGGTGAACTTAAACCATCCTGGAATGAAACCTAGCTTAGCTTCAAATGGAAACATTGTACATATTTGATTTGGATTAACACTCTATCGATGGAGTAAATGTTAAAAGTTCTGTCTGAAGGGGGATTATTTAAGTTAATTCCTACTTTGAGCTTAACACAAATAAATGCATTCTACCACGTCTCAAAGCAAATTAGTGCATTCAAATAGTTGAATCCTGAGAGTTTCCAACTTACTCTGGGTCCAGATATCTATGATTTTATCACGGTCACGACATCAATTGTTGTCAAAAAAAATGGCTATTTCTTTTATAAAACTGCAGTTGGGTAATGTTTCTGTTATATCAGTAACAAAACGGTTAATCAATTCTACAGTTAATCTTTATTACTTTAAATACAATATTATAAAGCAGTGAATGATCCTATTAATGTCGTGGCTAAAGTCTAACTAACTCATGGCTGTCAGATTATATTAATATAGAGAGTGACAGTTGTGCACTTTAGTAGATGGGTTTACATATTAAAGTAACGAACAGTGATGCCTGTCGGTGAACACTACATTTCTCTCCCCTACAAAGTTATCGTCTTCTGTGGCGTATGGTAACAGGTGGTGTGAATCTGACAACCGGTCTTCTGGTGCGATGTGAGCGTCGTTGTTGATGTTCCATTGGTGGCGATGTACTAATATTACTAGGCTTTGATTGCGAGATCGTTGTTGAAGGGGTAGGCAAAGGTGCATGTTGCTCACAGTGACTAAGTGCAGCTAAACGTTGAGCTTCGTCAAACTCAGGTATTCCGATGACTTTTCTAATTTGATTTTGATGCCTTCTCGTGACGCCTTTTGTAGTTTGGGCCTCAAACATTCGGTTGCCAATTTTATTTGTGATTTTGGCAGGTATCCACTTTGGTCCTCTTGAAAAGTTTCGGATATAAACTTCTTCTCCCCTAGTGAACTTTGACTTAATTGGGAGCTGGTGTGACACTTCCTCACGTGGTGCTAACTGTGACAAAAGTGTACGGGGCTGTCTACCATGGAGAAGCTCTGCGGGTGACTTTCCACTTGCATTTGGTAAAGATCTGTAAGAAACTAGAAAGTCTAATAAAGCTTTTTTCTTATTATTACCATCTTGAAACAGCTTCCTCATAGCAGACTTAAAAGTCCTAACCATTCGCTCAGCTTCTCCGTTGGATGCGGGGTGGAAAGGGGCTGATCGCAAATGTTGTATGTTGCGCTCTGCACAAAACTTTTGAAACTGTTCCGATGTAAACTGCGGGCCGTTGTCGGAAACTAACATCTGGGGTAGGCCTTCGATTCCGAAGATGCTATCCAACGCAGTAATGGTTGATTCGGCTGATGTATTTGACATTTCGACCACATAAGGGAAATTTGAGTAAGCATCGACGCAGATGAGATACATGCCCGACAAAAACGGACCAGCAAAATCCACATGTACTCTTAGCCATGGTTCGGATGGAGTCGGCCAGCTTGTAAACTCCTGTCTTGGGTTTGCAGCATTCTGTTGACAGATTTCGCATTGTTGTACCAACAATTGAATTTCATGATCGATTCCAGGCCACCAGCAATGTCGACGAGCTAACTGCTTTGTTCTCACTATTCCCCAATGGCCGGCATGCAGCATGGATAACACTTTTTTTCTTAGCTTGAAAGGAACGATGACCCTGGACATATCATTTCCTTGCTCCAGTAAAACTCCATTTTGGCGAGTTAAAGCGAATCGCCGCAAGAAGTAAGGCTTTAATTCTTCTTCATCTTTTGAAAGCTTTTCAGGCCAACCAATGTCAAGCAGTCGATTTACCTTCCTAAGCACAGGGTCCTTGCTTGTTTCTTTTGCTACCAACTTTGCATTTACAGGAAAATCAATTTCGTTGTCCAGCTCGGCGGTTATCTCAAAAATTGTTTCCACTTCCCTGTCAAACTTCAGATCGGACCCTACGGGTAGGCGCGACAAACCATCAGCATTGCCATGTTGAAGTGTTGGCTTGTACTTGATAGTATAAGTATATGCCATCAATATAATTGCCCATCTTTGTAGTCTGTGTGCTGTCATCGTTGGTAACTGCTTACTGGGGCTAAATATAGACAAGAGCGGCTTGTGGTCAGTGACCAATTCGAATTTACGACCGTATATGTATTGGTGAAATTTCTGTACCCCAAATATTATTGATAGCGCCTCCTTCTCGATTTGGCTATATTTGATTTGGTGTTCGTTCAGGGTTTTGGATGCGTGAGCTATAGGGCATTCAGAGCCATCTGGAAATCGATGCATTAATACAGCTCCGATGCCATGGAACGATGCGTCCGTAGCTAGCACTAGTGGTAATTCGTTTGAAAAATGCACAAGACGAGTTGCTTCCACAACCTCACACTTCAGTTTATTGAAAGCTTCTTGTTGACGTGCGGTCCAAATAAAACGTGTATTGTTTTTTCTTAACTCGTTGAGCGGAGCTGCAATTTGTGAAAGATTATTAATAAATTTACCATAATACGTGACTTTTCCTAAAAATGCCTGCAATTGCTTTAGGTCTTTTGGAGGTTCCATGTTTCTGACGGCTTCAATTCCAGTGTCGGTTGGCCTTATACCTCTAGCATCAATCTTGTGACCAAGATACTCGACACTTTGCTTACCAAACTCACACTTCTTAACTTCACAGTGTAGACCAAATAACCTCAACCGTCCCAAAAGTTCCTTGACGTTTTCTGCATGTTCTTTGTTGTTACGGCCTGTTACTATAAAATCGTCAATAAAAACGGCACAGTGATCCATTCCAGCAATGATTTGATCCATTAATTTTTGAAACATGCATGGAGCACTAGCAACTCCATTCGGTAACCTGAGATGCTCAAATAAGCCAAAATCTGTGTTGATTACAGTGTACTTCCTAGATTCCTTCTCGAGGGGTATTTGAAAGTATGCATTGCTAAGGTCAATCTTCGAAAAATAAACACCTCCTTCTAGCTTGTGGAAGATCTCTTCTATACGAGGAATATAATGGCTGTCCACTTCAAGCTCTGGATTTATTGTTATCTTAAAATCTCCACAGATTCTTACATTACCAGACGGCTTCTTAACAACAACTATTGGAGCAGCCCATTGGCTTGAATCAATCGGGCGTATGATTCCTGCTGCTTCTAATTTGCTTAACTCCTCTTTTACTTTAGCTTTTAAAGCAAATGGAGTAGGGCGAGCTTTGAAAAATCTTGGTCTAGCATTGTCTTTAACATATAATTTAGCTGAGTAGTTCTTACAACAACCTAGACTACTATCAAACACATCAGTGAACTGGCTACAAATATTTTCTATACATGCTTTTAATTCGATTTCATCTTCATTGCTAGCATTCGAAAAAAAAATTGTATCACAACAACTCACTTGAAAATCCAAAATGTCAAACCAATCCATGCCCAAAATGTTTCCACCTTCATATGTGTCTGCTACCAACAACTCAAGTGCATGTTCCTTGCCTCTGAACTCAACCTGTACGTGAACATAACCTTTCAGGGGAACCGCATGATTTCCATAAGCCTTTAGCAACTTATGAGAATTAATACAAACTGGATTTCCAAGCTGTTTATATGCTCGCAAGCCTATCATAGAGCACGTTGCACCTGTGTCAATCTGAAAGTCTAGCTCGACCTTATTGACTAACAATTTAGCAAAAAATTGCTTTCCATGCCTAGCTACATCGGTGCCTTCTTCTTTAAGAGTTAGAATTTGATCGATTTTTTCATTGCCGCATTCATTACCTTTACGACTTTGCCAACACACGGACGATATATGGCCTTTTCTTTTGCAAACCCTGCATTCAGCTTCACGCATCGGACATTGAAGTTGGGTGTGTCTTACCCCACAACCAGGACAAGATCGTTTAGTTTCTTTTCGATACTTCGAAGACAACTGTGGCTTCGAGTTTGAACTTCTAAAATCTGAACATGAACGACCTTTAGAGCGTGCACGTTGTTTTTTATATTGGGTTTCAACATGATTAACTGTCTGAGATGCACTGCTTTCACCTTTTATAGTCAATACGGTTTTTTGTGTCGACTCATATGCTTCCGCTATCTTCACAACATCATCCAAGCTAGGATTCGATTTTTGCAAAGCAGCTGAACGGACTGTGTCGTGTGGAGTGTGTAAAACAATTATATCTCTAATCAGATTTTCTACAAACGGTTGTTTGCATTCTTCTCTGTCACACAAAAATTCACAATCTCTAGCAGCACCCCGTAAATCTGCCACCCAGTCTGCATATGATTGGTCTTCTTTCATTCGCAATTGAAAGAAAGCATAACGGGCAGCAAGCACATGTGTTTTATCAGTAAAATGCACCGTAAGCTTAGCAATGACTAGGGAAAACTCTAAATCTTCAACTTTCTTATGCGCAAACAGATTTCTAATGAGCTCGTACATTTCAGGGCCACACCATGATAAGAAAAATGCTTTTTTCTGGCCATCTTCTTCAACATTGTAAGCTTTAAAATGTTGATTTAGCTGGTCAACGAAAGATGACCACGATTGTTTGCGTTTATCAAATGGAGGAAAAATTGGTATATGATTTGAACCAGATGAATTTGCACTGTCTTTCGATGAACGAGAAATTTGTGCCATAGCGGCATTCTGATTTGCAAGCATATTCTCCATCCATGTTTGCTGTTGCTTTAACAGGTTTGAAAAAACGTCTACAAGCTCGATGTTTGCCATTTAATTAATATTTCAATATTAAACACAAAAGAAAATTTATTTTAAGAAACCTCGTCGCCAAATGTTATATCAGTAACAAAACGGTTAATCAATTCTACAGTTAATCTTTATTACTTTAAATACAATATTATAAAGCAGTGAATGATCCTATTAATGTCGTGGCTAAAGTCTAACTAACTCATGGCTGTCAGATTATATTAATATAGAGAGTGACAGTTGTGCACTTTAGTAGATGGGTTTACATATTAAAGTAACGAACAGTGATGCCTGTCGGTGAACACTACATTTCCAAGATAAGTCGTAAATCATTGCATGATTGGGATTGGTTATTGAAATGGTGATTCTAGCACAGCGCTTTCGGATTTGCAGTTTTTCATCACATTTTAAACATCACACATCACAAAAAAAATAAAATACTTCTAATGTTAACAACAATCGACAAAAAAAGAAAGAGCATGAGAGCATGAAATTTACAGAGGAGCTTGCAGTTTAAACTGATTTTATAAGTCTGCTAATGAGCTCTTATCATTGCATTTATTAGCACACAGTGAACGTTGTGAATGAAAATGGCTTCGTAAGGATAACTATAGTCACGTAACTGGCAGCTTATTATACAAAGGTGAGCAATTAGTGCGATGCCATTATATCGCAAACTGATGACATATACGCTTTGACAATAAAGCTATCTAATTTTAGAGAACCACAAAATGTAGGCTGGAGGATAATTGGTAAAGTCATATGATATAACCACACTTAACTAGCTTGTTATGGTCATTGGTCAACCCTATTCACTTTAGGCAAGGTTTAATTACTGTTCCCTCATTGAATGACAATCACTTGAATAATGTGCGGTTCTAATAGGGTGGCGATAAATATCGTACAAATGAACCAATTCACTTATTGCAGAAAGCATTTTAAGTGGGCCGATGAATTAGCCTCCATGATTTAAGGACCTGACGCCTCCTGTTTGCTTTATTTGGAGAAAGGTGCAAAGTCGCAGCCAACAACCATTCATACAATAGAGACTATAATTGTTCTTGTTAATTGGGGCAAATGGTCAAGCGGTTGACTTGGAAAAGTAGATTCTCGGCATACATTCATTAGATTCTCTTTAACGGCTTTTGGTTATTGATTCCGGCCAAAATGAATATGTCAAATAATGTGATCGAAACAGAATTCCAGATTATATTTTCTCGACTTAGCATAAGTAAAAAACAGTATAATGGAATGTCATGCTCTTTTTATAATTAAAAATATACTTTAATCTGCAGTCTAGCATCACTAACGAAAAATTGACGGACTATGGTCTCATAAACAACAAACTGTTTGGAAGTTAAAAGTTGAGATAAGTACTATACTGAGCTCAGGAAATATTTTCAGTACAGAGAAGATAGAGTATTCGCTACTCATTCAAAAAACAGTATGTTCAAGTCTCGAAGTATAACGCAATAGCCTCAAGCAAAAAAATAAACGTCATAAGCTTTAGTTTCAATGCTTTCAGTAGCAAACAAAATTGACAAAATTGAAACAGTGCAGCTGTCCTCCTTCTTCGTTCAATCACTTTCTGATTTAATAAGCTATTAGTCTGTACTCCTTTTGATTCTAAGATTAGTTTAAATAAGAATGCAGCAATATTTCAAAACATTCTGTGATCAGTTGGTTCGTCGAACTTAACCCAGCTTTCCTTGACAACCACAAAAGTTTTAAAAAAAAACTTGGGTTTTCGATTCTCAAAAAAAGTTAAACAACGAAATCACCATACA
Source organism: Melanostoma scalare (assembly GCA_949752695.1). NCBI lineage: Eukaryota > Metazoa > Arthropoda > Insecta > Diptera > Syrphidae > Melanostoma > Melanostoma scalare. Next base: position 181,894,506 of record OX456986.1, on the reverse strand, counting down.
CCCTTGTCATTTAAAAAAGAAATACATACATGCCTTTGACAGCCATGTTAATTATCTGAACTTGCCCCAGCAAAAACCTGGAAAGTGCAAAAAAAAAAACAGTCAGTTTGACGTTCAGGGCGAGTTTAGGTTTTTCACAAAACACTTTGTGGCGATCACAGGGTTAACCCAGGGCTTTAAAGAACAAACCTAATGTTATAACTGTGAGTTGTTATAAAGAGTGTTTTAAGAAGCTTGGCAGCACTGTTTATAGTGAACGTCAATGTGCTTCCTTTTTTAACGATACTTTTAGGGTCTTCAGTATCTTTTGTCATTTCACAATGCATAGATTTACTTCAGAACAAGGCTTGCCAATTGATATTGCCGGTGTACAGCAAAGATGTCCGAAAAGATATCATTGGACTTCCTGATTACTTTTCATTCGAGTCAGTCGTGGGCCCGAAATTGTTTTTAAGAACCAAAAGCATGGTGCTAGAGATGCAATGGTTAGGGTGTCTGACCTATTACGTGGGGATTTCGAGGTTTGATGTTCGAATCCCAGAAACATCAAGGAAAAAATGCTTTTCCACTGGTATCGCCTTAAGTGATATACTATGGAACTGGCCATTTCTCCGATTGAAATCGCATGACATGAAAATCGCTTTCTCGATTAACTTTTTGTAGCCGGCAAAAAACTGTAGGTCTTTTTTCTTCTTTCACAAAAAGAACTTTAGAATCTTTCACCTGGAAAACCAACGAGTCGATTTCGGTTGAGTTTGATTCATAAATTTTTACACAAACAGAAAGTTTAAGACTCTTATGTATATAGAAAAACTCTTACCGTTTTACGTTCCCACAACGATAACATGGCAACGAAACAGAATTGAAATTAAATACTCAGTTTTCAAGTTCTCTGACAACCATAGAATAAAAATTGAATAAAACTCTATGTAAATTTCACTTCTCACTACAAAACCTACCTAACCAACAAAAAACGACATAGAGAGGATCAGAGGATAACATGTTTAATTCTTTACATTATTTGTTTATCTTCATGCACATATGACGGCAGTGAAATAAAAATTCAAACAGACTTTACAAAAGCATTCACAATAGTACCTACACGTAATCTGACAAATGAAATTGCATTTAATTTGCATATATCCATGCCAAGCTCTTTTGTAGTCCTACATTCTTACATTTGAGTGCAGTGTCTTGTGTAATGAGCTTTCACAGTGTGTTTCAGAGTAATAAATAATAGACAATTTTCCAAATCTATTCAAACTGATGAAATTATCAATGACAAGGAGCCTATCAGTCATATACAACGTCATGCAAAGCTTCTAACGAGAGTAACCAAAAGTTTATGGGTCATAGTCACAAAAAAAAACTGAGGATACGTAATGCAGCAGATATCAACTAAATCATTTTTGCGACACCATCTGCTGTCTACCGTTGTACCTTAGTGCGTTCGTGTGTGTTTAGGTACATTGAGCTGTAGAGCCCGTACTTTATGAAGTCTTCAAATGGTGTGTGATTATTTAGCAAATCACTAAACGATGCAAATTCCTCTTCAATACACGTTTGGAAAATGTTTTCCAGCTACCGCACCTTCAGCGAGTAATGAATTCAATGCTGTTGAATAAACGTGTTTCAAGAACCGATTTTCAGCTTCAATTGGATTTTCATTAAACCACTTTTTAGCTTTGCAGCTAGTCAACCTTCATACCAAATATTTTATTTTACGAATAAAATGGTTTGGGCAGCCATTGTATTAAAAATTAAAATAACTAGTGTGGCACAACAGAGCGAGGAGCCTCAGGGCGTAGCACATTTCCCACAACCTTTTTGCTTTTGACACAATGTACCATGAAACACCTATGCAAAAATCGATCTTACTCGGTTTCCACTATTGATTAAAGAAGTTATGCAGCAAAAACTGCTATTTTATATGAATTGCCACAAGACACCGTCCTTGGGCCCATACCTTTTAATGTTTTTAGTGCAGCCATACAAAGTCTTTGCAAAAACCAATCTCACTTTATTTCTACTATTGGCTTACAGAAGTTGTGCAGCAAAAACTGATATTTTATTTGAATTATCACAAGACGCCGCGCCGTCCTTGGGCCCATACCAATTAATTTTTTCAGTGCAGCCGTTCCCGTTGACGTTGCATGGCTGCACTAAAATCATTAAAAGGTACGGGCCCTCTTGTTTACTCTTTTTTCGCGTTTTGTGTACTGTTTTCGTCAATCCACTACCTTCCCCAAGACACAGTAAGTGAACTGCAGAACTCACCTGATACTTTTGTTCGCAAAAAAATGTGGTTCACTCGGTGTTAAAAATTGAGTTTTTTCTGACATAATGTGGACCAAAAGTAAGCCCTGATGAGATTAACAGCCCGATTCTACCCAAATCTCATAAGTCACAATAGTCCAGTCAAATCACAACTCTCTCCACAAAACACAAACTAATTAGCGACTCAACAGGTCACATCCTTGAGAGCTGTGGCAATAGTTGTCCTTGAATTGCAAGTATCTTGGTGTCACAACCGATAAAAAGTGGACAGTCAAAAGATCATATATCCATGATGTCATAGTTTAATCGTTCCAAAGCCATACTCCCGCTCTAGTATTAGCCACATATAGTCATCAGACGCAGGACAAGAATGTCTAAGACAAATCCTCCATATCATTTATCTGCCTAGTTCGGTGAGCCCATAACATTTCCTTTCATGAAATTATCTCTTTAAGAAGGATTCCCATTTTTATTTCCACTAATCGATTTTATACCAATCGCTTTAAATATTTCATTCAAAATCATTTAAAACGCATTCCACTTTCTCTTTCCAGTTCTCTCTAAAAGGTTGGCCTTAATTTATCTGTACAAAAATTCAAAGTTGGTGGGATTTCTCAGAACATCATTCGAAATGAAGTCTTAAAAAGTCCTCGTCGCCTGTATTGTTATCATAGCTTTTCGTAGAGAATACTTTAATTGATTTCGTTTCTGTCTGTAAGCTTTCGAGGCAATTATCATCTACGCGGTTCTTAAGACCTGATATTCGCCCTTTGAAGAAAATTACGCAAGCAATCCAACATTGCTTTGTGTTAAGAAGCATGAGTTAGGTGCTATTTCGTTCGTCCTTTTTAGTTCTCCTTTACGAAATGTTCTTCCAGGATCTTTTACCTCATTATATCGCATCATTTCTCTTTCGTGAGGGGTGTTGTCCCACGCAACTTCTATACAAAGGTAATAGCATTTATGTTTAACGAGACTTGAAAGATATTACCGGCCGACTGAATGCTCTAGCACCTGGCACGTATCATCTTCTGTTCTCTTTTGAGCAAGTCGGTGTCAAAAGAACTTTTCTTTATTTTTATTCTTTTTTTTTATCTGCGCGCGTGTACAATTTAATCAAAATCTTTGCCAACATTGAAAGAATTGTGAAACCCAAATGAAACCATGGCATCGACTTTTAAACTTCGAGGAATGACTTCCAATTACTACTTCCTTAGTCACATTCTACTGAAACCATCACCAGAAGAGCATTTTCTTCGAATAATTTGTCCCATGTAACATTTGGCAATGTTCATTTTAAGAGCCCATTAAATAAGCAAAAGCATTCAATGAAATTGTCTGCATTCAAAGCAGCCACTTCTTCAATTATCCCCAGTTTTACTGCAACACTCTGTAAACATATTTGATTTTACGAGAGCTTAATTTTTATTCATATTCCGCACACGCTTTGAATTTTCCAACCTATTGTTACGGAAAAACATCTTAGAATATGAGTACCTACTACAACCATAGCCTTTGCATAGAACCCCTACAAGTTTTAGAGGATACTCTTGTATAAATGTCTTGTAATGCCACATTTTTTTATGATTCGCGAAATACGATCAGCCTTCCAATGTTACCATGGAGTGTGCGGCAGGCATCACAAAACACAAAACACAAAACAACAAAAGGATATATTTTTTGACCGCTTTGCTCCTCATAAATCGTTTTATCTCAAACAACATTAATTTTGTAAGCGCTTAGGTACTCGTATTTTGATTTTATTTTTCTAGAAGGAATTTATGATATTGTTGTGTAGTTAAAATGTTATTTCACTTTTATACCATCGATTACAACCTGTTGGCTGGCCTAAGGTTATAAAAAATCGTTCATTCATCTTATTTAACGTTAATCCCTAGCCGTGTTTTTACGCCACGTTCACTCACCACTCACCACTTCTTACCACTCACCATCACCATCCATAATCGAGTAAAACTACTTTACGATATAATACTTCCGACATGCGGTATAGGCAGAGGATTTGTTTTCATGGTTCTCAGATGATAACAACAAATATTCCAACTGCCACCAAGGAGGTGGCTATAAATTGGTTAATAGCCTTTTTTACCCAAAAGGGGAAGGATATAAAAATAAATACTTTTGTGAAGAACAAATAACTTGAAAAGAACTATGTAGGTACGTTTATATGACCGGGTGGATACAATTTTATTAAATCTTGGAGAGGGTTGTAATTTATATTATCTGGTGATGGTGACAGATTTTCAGATGAAGGTTTTCTTCTTTCTTAAATACAACCGGGAAAAATACACAACACTACGTGCAGACATTGTGGAAGTACATCAAGACAGAGTGTGGCTTGACTGGTTACGTGAGTCTTAGCAGGTAAATAATCCATTACGACTTCAATTGATGGCACGTGTTCAGCATGCTCCAATAGACGACTACACAAACGTCAGTAATAAAAATGATACTAATTATTATTAGAAGACTGCCATCTCGTTAATGCCCAATGATCTCATACCCCAGAGTATGACTGTAAGAAAATGGAAGGTTTTTTTGAAAGGGGTACATTAAGTCTCCTCTTACAATCCGACCTAAGAATATCAAATCAGGATATTGTTTTGCAAAACTAGTGCGTTTGGAATGATTGCCCCAAATATGTAGCTATTGGAATCACTTGGGTATATTGCATTTTATTATTCATATTTGGATCGTCCAGTGTATCCTTATTGGAAAAGAAGTAGGTAACTGGTATAGATGAAGAACATAACCTTCAAATATTCTGATTGAAGTACGTATTCTATTCTACTCGAATGCCAAGCAGTAGCTCTTACGAAAAACGAGTATGTGAATAAAATATATCAAATGTTATCAAAAGGATGTCGAATTGCAAATTCTTACTTGACCTAACCTTATTCCTTTTCTACCACATTGAAAACATTGTGTGCATTCTAAGCTTTTTACTGTATTGCTTTCAGAATTGTTCTTTTTCGTATCATTGCAAATATAGATTTTCTACTTTATATTGAGTAGTGCAGTATCATTTCTATGAAGTGGAGCTACCCAAATGTGCATCTTGCATTGAGTGAATCACCGCCCTGGCCCTTTGTCCATTTGAAGGATTCAGAACTTGGTGAACAAAGAAGTTTCGTATATTTAAGTGAAAGGCTTAGTTGCTGTACAATTCATTTATAGATACATCATAGACGTTTTCTTTTTATGTGCATATGCTTACATCTTCTTCAATTCTATTACTTTCCATGCTCATATTCATAGTAACTGCATACTCTAAAACTTTTGGACTTAGCTTAGGCCCTTCCATTCTACAGTCTTTTCAAAGAGAAGTCTGCCATTTTATACCGCAATGTGGTAACAACATCTCGATTCTTTAGTGTGGTGATTCCAGGAAAACTTCTAATTAGAAAAGTATTGCATACACTCGCAGAGTCATAAAGGGTAATATACCTTCTGTGTACATGTACAACCTGGAGCCGAATTACAGCTTACGTTATCGGGTTAATGAGTAGCCATTTTGGGAATGCAGCGTATGTGATCTCACGTATCGTATAGCTATTTAAAATTTTAATGGAAGCTTAGAATATTCACTGACATATTTCCTATCTCCTTAAATACACAGATGTCGCTGATGTCTCTTTACACTAATTTCGTTTCGTTTTGATGGGCTAGTAATATTCATTCCATTGTAAAAAAAAAAAAAACAGACAACTCCTTGTGAAAATATCAGAAAATTTAAACATTGAATGCACTTGGGTGGTGCTGTTAATAAAACAAATCTTTTTAACTGTCACTTACCTAGATGGTTGTGGCTTTTTTCCGGTTCATGTTGTATGTGGACAACGAAATTGATCGGTTTAAACGGATTGGAACTTCTTTTTTTCAAATTCAGTTGGTTACTTTTGTATTGTGTTTTGGGCACTTTCTTGTTAGCAAATTTGTCAGACTGGGATCAAGTAATCTACCTTCGTAGTAAATAAAAATATGTATTAAATAAATAAATAGGGTGGCGCACCAGAGCGAGGAGCCCCATGGAGAGGTTTTACAATTTTCATGGCAATGAATTTTCTAACGTTTGACTCGCCAATTCCTAACGAAAGGCGATTCCCGTGGAAAAAAACATTTTTGCCTCTGTTGGAATTCGATTTCATCGTGAACGAGTTGAAACCGCACGACCCTTGCACAAATTGTATATCACAACATAACATCAAAATTATAACCTGTGAGTAACCTCCAAGATCGGGCGATTCCACACCGCTAGACAATTTTTTGTGGTTAATGTGAGGTCTCTTGACTGATCTGTCCGAGACAATTGAAGCCCAAGAAGGGAATATTTGGCGTCTCACTGCCGACGCGACGTATGGTCCCAAATGCTGCAAAATCGATCGAAAATATGGCTTCTCGGCTGGAATTTATTCTAGCCAGTCGCGGCTGCCACTTGACCGAAATCATTTTCAAAACGTAATGGCAAATTTTTGACTATAACATTATAAGCGTTTTATTTTGTCTTGAAAGCCATGTGTCTAAAAAAAAAACTACCCTCTACGAGCAAAATGTACGCAAAATTTGCTAAATTCTCATTTCATAAATGGTCAGTGAGTGGAATAAAATTTCATTCGATTGCTGATGAGGAAATTGCAAATTGTAATTCGTGATTGCTCGATAACGTGAACTGTAATACCAAACTTCTTTCACTATAGTTACTCGATAGCGTGGGCTGTTATTCGGCGCCTGGAGAGAGTACTGGGGTTTAAAACGCAAAACTACGAATACTTGTAATACAAGTGAATTATGACATGTGTAAAAAACTTCTGTTACACAAAGCTTCAATTTGTGTTGTTTGTCTACAAGTGCAATGGAGTAATACGCCTACAGGTGACTGTTGACTTCTAAACTTGTAGCTAAGTCCTCGTGTGAATGAAATCACTTGGCTTATGTTGTTTTTCGTTGTTAATGACATAACCTCCTCTTTAATATGACATAAGCACACACGTTGATTTCAACTTTTAATGGTCAATCTGCCACGATCTCTTTGTTTATGTCTCGCTGTAACCTCGCAATTGCTGACTCAATTTAGTCAGACTTTGGCAGTATAGATGTGTCATCACTCATTAGCCAATGTTCTATTACAATATCCTCTTCCTGCGGTATATCTCAATTTAAAAAATGACTGGTCCGCACATACTACCTTGCGAACATCAGCACTTATCACTGCTCATTTATAGACTCCAATTCATTCAAATACTTATAAAATAATGTCAAATTGAGGTCTTAAAGAGCTCGATAACGCGAGAATTAATGCCAAAAACACATAATTCAGTCACGTTTTACTCGATCACGTGTGCAGTCGGCCTCTGAATATTCCGTTTCTTATCTAATTACAAATCATCTATAAATAGGTTAAGATTCAAGTATCCTTTGTATAGCATTCAGAAGAATCTATCTGGTATCGTATCTTGAACTTCGATACATTATGCCAAACTTGATGGAGCTTGTAAGACGTCTAAGAAACCGATTGCACTCTTCTTTTTCCCTGAAGACATGTCATGTTTTATTTTACAAACCTCATCATTTAGGGAATGGATATGATATATTTATTTATCGGAAATTCTTATTTCTTATCACACCAAAGAAAATAACCAGCATTACTGCAGTCGGTGCCTCTCTTCTGTTAATTAGTATAAGGATTGTGTTTCCTGGAGTACCACAGCTGAATCGGAAGCGAAGCTGACTGTCGAAAAAAAAATTAACGAACCACAGTTGGATTTGTAAGGTATTGAATGCAATCAAATCCAGTTAGCTACTGAGCTGCTAAGTTAAATGAAGCCCATGGTTAAGAAGCCTTAGACAATGGACAGCCTTAGACCATGGGTAAAACCTAGCAATAAATTCTGAAATATGTACAAAAAAAAACAATGAAAGTCTAATGGCACTACAAAGAAATTATCGCTATCCTTTTTTTATAACACTTCAAGTTAAATGAATTAGATATGTACTCTTAAATTCTTTCAAAAATTTTTGTTAGCTTTCTCTTTTCGAATGCTTTTAAGACACTTTGCTTTGTTTTTCTTTAGCTTATCACATTACTAGAATCCGATAAAATGCAAGTAAATTCATGTTGAACAGAATTCAGTTCAGCTTATTGAACTTAGTTCACTTAAGTGTTGAACTAATCTGAACTATGCGCATGCTCGTATTGTTCGGTGAGTATGTTTACTCAAATTCTTGTAAAAATACAAATTTTCGTTGCTGTGAAAAACTGTGCGGATATGAACTAAATCAATTAGTTCACTATTCAGAAATTTTATTTGAAGTAGTTCGATAGTAAGCCACCAAAGCGCTCAAAAGACATCTTCGATTCAATTTGCACTTTCTTTTTTTTCGCAATACGTCTTTTTTGTCGTAATACGGCTCCGAAAGAAACCAAGAACACACAATTAGAACTTAATGCTTACAATTCTAAACTAATTCACCTCAATACTTTCTATGGACTAGGTTCTTACCTAATGGCCAAAACATTGGGTTTCAACTGCAAAGTCCTTAAAGTTTCTTGAAACAGTTAAAGGTTCGCACCATAAAAGTGTAATAAGTTAGATCATCTACTTCAGAATCCATTCCCATTCTAAAAAACTATTCACATGTCTCAAGGAACTTAAACTTCCTCCAATGGCATATCATCACAGTTCATTGGTTTACGGAACTTAGTAGTAAGATGGCATCACTAACGACGAAATTACAGTGTAAAACAATGTCCGCTAATGAAAACAGCTCTACGTCTCTCACCTCACTTTAATTTTGAACCAGCCTCGAGACATCCTAAAATTATGAGTGTTTTAGTGAGATAAACACTTCTTGATGACATAAGTATATTTTATACCAATTCACATGAAGGCACTACCTCGTAAACTCTATAAATCTATGTTTATTGCTTACGTTTAAGAAAGAACCACTTTAATAACGTATGTCATTTTTATAGGCGGTAATGATAAATAGCAATAGGAGTGTAGGTTTACAGTTACAAATGAACCATAGTCACAGCTTTGCCCTCCAGCATCAGCAGAGCAAAATGTTTTCTACAAAATACAAAACAGTAACAAGAGAAACTCTGCGTGTAAGCGATACCCAAGTGGCAAAGCTAATGTGCTGTTTACTCTCCCTGCTGTTCTCCCTTAATCGTCATGCTCGTAGATACCAAATTTGTAAAAGCATTTATCACGTAAGCAAAGAACAAAAAAAAAACATTTTTCTCTCGGAAATAACTTTTACTATAATTGGAGCAACGCAATTACTAATGTCATCACTTGTTCTTCTTTTATACATGCATACATTTGACGTTCATAGAACTTAACCTCTCAGTTAGAACGATTAAATTTTCTGGCATATATTGATTTTCCCCCTTTTTTTGCAAGAAATATCTTAAATATTCACTTCAACACGTTCTTTTTTCCCAACGTAAACATAAACGCACAACGTCCTACATATCAAATAACTCTAGGTCTCCGTATGCTTTAAAACATCCAATGTTAGAAGAATAAAAAAAAAAATAAAGAGAGCATGACGAGCAGAATGTTTTGGTGGATATTACAAAAATGAAACAAATTTGTGTGATGCCCGCAAGGAGTATAAACTTAGCAACCTCTCTACGGCAATGCATGGAAGCATTTTTCTTTGAGTTTCTTGGTCTTAGGATGTATTAATTGAAAAAGTCAGTTTTTTTCATGACATACCGATTCACGATGCGTGTGTAAGCCTCCCACCGTAATTAAAACTCAAAACTACCCTAGGGCAATATTTACCACTCAAATGAATAGCACATTTGCATGAAATACTACTGTTTGGATACAAAATGGTTCTCGCTGTAAATACGAGTTTGGCAATCCCTAAGGTACGATATATTTAATTAACAAAATCACACTCCAAAGTTCTGTTTAGTATTACATTAGATAGAGATGGTGCAGTAAAGCCATGAAAGTAAAGTTTAAGGCCTTCGAGCATAATGTCTAGGCGATTGAAAATGTTTTTTGCTGATTATGTTTCCAAAATGAGTCTTGATTAAGATGATCAGAACAAGGTTACTTAATTTCGAAGTCTAGTTCAAAAAAACTAAATTGGAAATATTTCTCGTTGGGCGCCAATTAACAAATTTTTTTTGATAGATCCATTGATGAAGTTCCAATTGTCCTTTGTTAGGGAACCTGTGGTAGCTGTGGCGTGATGGTTAGCATGTCTACCTGTCAACCCAGAGGTTTGTGGTTCGAACCCTAACAGACACTAACAGCAAAAATGTTTTTCCACGGGTATTGACTATCGCGAGGAATTGCCAAGAAAAGCGCTTTCTCGTTCGGAAACGTCAAAAAATTATAGGTCCCCTACATTCCCTCACAAGGCATGGTTGTGAGAAATGCGCTAGGCTCTGTTGTTCGTTGCTCTGTTGCACCACCCTATTTATTCTATTTTATTTTTAAGTATCACTCATAAAGGCTGACAAACCCATTTTAGAACACAGAAGAAACCCTGGGCCCTTTGAAATGAAATATATTTTAAAGGGCTCAGCGTTTTTTTAATGCATAGGTACGCTTATTGCATCGCTTGCATACTTTTCTTATGTAACAATTTAATTTAAAAATGCGTCTTCCCTCCCTATTTCATTTTGCGTCATTTTAGCTCTTGCAATATCTTTTAAAATGCACAAAGCATGAGGCAAATGGGTTATTCTTTTCTATTATTAATATCTTGCTTTTGCATTTGGTACACTCTGTTGCACTCGAGTTATCAAAAAATTTGCAATAAGGTTTTCTTCCGAGAAAAGAAGAGACAAAACGCGTAGGCATGCAACAATGACTTCTCTGACAATGGCAATTTGATTACATGCAAAAAGCACACACATGACTCACTCTGCGAAAACTCAATTTTTTTCTTGATATATTTATTTGAAATTCAAATGTTACTCGTGTCCCGAGTCCCATAGCCTCGGATATGAATGCACCAAATTCCATTCACTTAGTTTTGCCACAAATCGATTTTCATTGTACATCACTTCCTTGTTCGTATTAAGAAAAAACCCCAAAAAAAAACCAACTAAACTAAAATGCTTGTCTCTCCTCCAGTGTTGGCAGAATAGAACATACCTTATTGGAACACCGATGATGTAGATTTAGAATGTAGATGTTATTTTATGCAAAATCCACAAGAATAAATTTTTCGGTCTCTGGCATAAGATTCATTTCAGTTGCGGTTTGTGGGTTGAAAGAAACTGTACACAAAACACCCATGACATTTTAAGCTTCGTTGAACACTATGTAGTTCCGCATTGGCGAACTTGTTCCATCCTCTGGCTTGAGAGATTGTTTCGACAAACTATTTACGAGAGTGTCATCCTTTTTTATTTAATTATGATCTCTACTAAATAGAAAATTGTCGATTTGATGGAGCTTAAGAACAACAGACGGTATATAGAAATTATTGGCAAGGATTCACCATCTTGGCGCCATCACTTCACTAGACCATCGACAGGTACACCATTTCTGTGTGTACACTGATGTCATCAACCCTAAAGAAATCCCCAAGCAGGGTTGAATTGCATTTCCCGAATCATTTCACCCGAACAATCAGTGGTACAATAATTTAGCTATGAGTCTAACATGCAACTTGCCATGGAAGGTGTAATCACTTCTAAGCCAACCAAAGCCATTGTACGTTTGTTTATCTTCGATTTGAGATAACGATTCCGAGAAACAAGTGGATTGCGAGGGCAAAGTAGGACGTTTGTGGTAGGATCACGGATAACTATTGCTGTAGAACTCTTAAATAATTTTTTTTTATGTTTTCATTTGCGAGTGTTCTTGTTGATTTAGTTTAATAAATATGCTGGTTAAGTAAGTTTGATCCACAGTAAGCTTATTTGAAGTTCGTGTTGTCGGTAGCTGTGGTGGGGTGTGTCGTTCGACTGGCACTGAATCATACGTGATGCTTTCAATCAATATAATTTTAAATGCCGATTATTTGAAGGGCTCTATAGAAAAAAGAGCGGGTTGGTTGCATTTTAAATAAAAAAAAAATTAAAAATGTGTATGAATTCAGGATTTTGTAAGTTTTTTGATAAAATTTGAGATTCCTATAGCGATCCACTTGCCACTTCCTCTCTTGAATATCAAGGATTCTTGAATTGGCTTATAACCTTTATACTAAGGCAAAGAACACGTGTTATGTATATAGCCCTGGAAGTCTAGGTAAATAAGGACTCAATCTCGGATTGAAAGATTATAATCGATGCCTTTCATTTGTCACTTTATAGGCTGACCTCAAATGACCAATTCGACTAATTCTTGATTCTTATGTTCAAAACTGTCATGAAGGTTCATATAAAAAAATTTTTAAGTGCTGGTTGGGGTATCTTTGACGCAAGCCAACACCACGCTTATCGAGTTATTGAAACCGAAGAAAATTATTGACGAGGCTTGGTGGAGGCAAATGAAGTAAGAACTGCTCAAACCTGATCAAATATAGCTTTGAAATAACGGACACAGCTAAGTTTTTCTAGATCGGTTCCAGCGTCGACCAATAGTGATTGGACTACTAAGAAAGATAACTCGATACGAAAACTTGGTGTTCAAATACGATCCAAGCAATCAACTATGCAGCCGATATATCCTTTGGCCTTAGACAAATGAACTCTGTTTTCCGGCAACAGGTTACCTTCTATTTCAAAGTACAAACCAAATTTTAATCTTATTTTTAACGGCTATTGGACTAAAAGTACCTACTAAGAAAATGGTAGAGAAAACACAGCTTAAAAAGGGGTGTAGAGACCAAGAACATTTTTTTTTCTTCTTTCAGAAAATTGGTCACACGGCAGAGGGAATTCCGCTGTTAGAATTTCGTATGGTTAATTGCAAGGAAGAGATAACTAAATTAAAGGTTACAATCTGGGACTGTCAAAGAAACTTTTAACTCATATTTTTCTTCAAATTATTCTTTATACTGTCTAAAATGTCCTGAGAATTAAAAAAATTTATCTTACTTCAAAAGTGAAAAACAAACTCACAGGTGTTCTCTTACAAAGGGTAATTGAAGCTCCATCAGTTTATCAAATAGGAAAAAAAAGGAAAATGGCGCCCAACGTGAAATACATCGTATAAAATTATCATCTGAGAAAGAAGGAAGGTATAGAGAATAGGGTTTCGCTCTTAAAACTTATCTTACTTTAAAGTGAAAAATAAACTCAGATTAGATTATGGGCGGGTTGAGCTTGCACAGCTCTAGGCACCGCGATGTTTGAATGAAAACTATTTTGCCAACCAGGTTTTAAGGCAGTTCTTTTGCTCCTGAGTTGAATCAGAAGTTAGCAATCTTCTGTGAGTGAATGAGTTTGAGTTTATCAAGGGAGATAATCTTGTAAAAGTACTGAAAAGTACTGGACATTCCGTAATGATGTGCAGTAATGTTTCTTCATTTTCGAGGCAAAGTCTACAGATGGGGTCCGCTGCTAGCCTCATTTGATGAAATTTTTCTTTAAAGAATAGTGGCCGGTAAGTAGTCCTCTGCATATTTTTAGGGTTTTCCTATTGAGGGTCAGTATAAATAATGATGTTTTTTCAGTATATTCTGGCAAAAAGAGTTTTGAACAGGTTTAGCTAGATGAGTCACGCCTTATTTGATTCTTCCAGTAAGATGTTCTTAGCAGTTATTTTGAAGGTGCTTTCATTTACACCGCAGAAGGGTTCAGGACCGACGAATGGTTTAGATGCGCCGTCTTAAGCTAAGATGTCTGCCTTCTCGTTACCGTATCATAGTCTCTTTGATGGAAGAGACGGTGTGTCGCCAGTCTTGCTTCCATTTCCGGTTCTTGTTGAGGGTTCGTTCTATGACATTTTTCTGTTTAGGATGATCCCAAGGTATTTTGATTCTTTTGAGAATTGCATTGTGTCCCATAGAGAGAGGGGTGTTTTAGAAGATTAAGGTTTCTTCTTTTTGTAAATGGGACAATAACTGTCTTAAAGGGGTTGACGGAGAGAGCTTCATCTGAGCACCAGCTTTGTACTGAGTTCTGAGCTGACTGAAGTCTTCTTGATATTAGTGTTTCTGATGAGCCTTGTATGACAATTGCTAGATCGTCTGCAAAGCCCACTGTATAAATGATTTGGGTTGCAAGTAATCTTAGTAGGCTGTCTACGACTATTGACCAGATGAGTAGTGAGAGGACTCCACTTCTTCGATTTTGTTGTGGATAATTCTGCTGATTAGCATGGACATTATCCATTTGCGAATTACTTCTGGAACGTTTTGGTGCCTTAGAGCACGGTCTGTGGACACAAAGGAATTGTTGTTCTTTCCTTTTCATCAATAGAGTGTTTGATCCTCGTAACCAGATCATTCAACGCGGTTTCCGTTGATTTCCCTGGTTGATATGCGTATTGTGATGTGGATAGTGGATAGGTAGCTAATTGCTTATCCAGGGTCTGTCTATCAATGACCTTCTCAATACATTTGAGGATGAATGACATTAGACTGAGCTCACAAGTGTTCTGTAACAAAATACGATTGGAACCCTATCAGTATATAAGTGTAGTTAAATGGCGCCCAACGTGAAGTATTTCCAATTTAGTTTCCTGGAACTAGACTTCGAATTCAAATAGCCTTTTTTATCATTACTCTCATCCTCAATGGTTTAGTTCTTAAGTGGGATGAAAAGCAGTTTAGCAAAGATTTCTGCACCAACATTAAGCAATCTTTGAGGCTGCGGGCTGCTGCAAAAATAAATTTTCCATGGAACCCTTGTTGCGGAGAGTATCTTCTGTTGTAAAAACCAGACGATCTCTGGATCTGTTTCCCACCCTACAAGGGACAACTCATTACCGTACCCACATTGGCCACTGCACTTGTAGTGGATGGGAAAGATCGGAATTCAAATTTAACATTTTTTCATAGACCTTTTGAACGACTGGAAACGGTTTTGGTAAAGAGAGGTCTGAATTGTAAATCCCAGTACCTTTTGACGAAGCGCGTCTGACCAGTATCTTCAATTTCGACGTTAGTGGAATCTCAGAAGAGATGGATTGAAACTACAAGTTTCTGATGGCAAAGAATGCCTGGTTGATTAAACTCTATTCAAAGCCGTATTTACAAAACAATCAAAGGAAACGAAATTAACATTACAAACTGCAGCACTGGTTATAAAAATTGTCGGCCGTGCCACCTTAACGAGGAATTGAAAAGTCCCCCTTTAGTGAGGAGGACCTTTCAATTCCTCGCTAAAGGTGATATACAAATTATTTTAAAATAACTTGGACTAAAACCTCAACTTCGCACGTTATATCCTTTACTCTAAGCCACCATGGGTATCATCAAAGTAAATGAATGAACATTAAGGTTTAGTCCTTTAAGGAAACCGCAACATCTGTTATCGCTTTCCATTTTGGTTAAAGTGCTAGGGCAAATATTCAATAAATATTGGTATCCTGGAAAATGTCATTTGAGTTATTTATGCTTCTTTAGTTTGTCTGCTACATATTTTCCATTAAATTCCCTTAAACTACTGCATCACCTCTTTACTTCAAAACATGAGTGATTACTTTTACATTTAGAAAAAATTTCTATTTTAACTGAAGCCATTAATCATACAAGCCTAGAGATAAACTACTTCTCAAGCTAAAAAACTGTTTTCTGACCACTCCTCCGTCACAACCGCATAGCCCATTTCCTTTGGGCACTTGTTATTCAGTCGGCTATCCTTTGGACAAATGAAAATACTATCTGTGTTTTTATTTTCTTTACATTGCTGTTGATCGTTAGGAATAAGTTGGTTGTCATTGGATAAGATATCTATTCTGCGTTTGATTGTAAATTGTGGTATCAGATAGTTAATTGAATGTCGTCATAACACAAACGCAAAGTGTTGCAACATCTGAACTAGATGCAAACTACAACATTTATTATTTAGCTTTATTTCTTAAGACTCCCTTTCTTGAACCATAAATCCTTAGATTTCCTTCACCCACAGAATTGGTTTCGTTTTAAAGTCTCTCAAAAATTCCCATACCAATCTCGCTCCAAGGTCATAATCTCCATTTATATCAAATTGAATCCTTTTTGCATATGGGTGTCTAACGTCTAAGTCTAAGTCTGTAAGGATCTCATGTCAACCGCCTACCTTATGATGCCAAATTGCTTTTCAAAACTTTCAATTGAGTGAATAATTTATGGAGATATTTTCAAGGGTTCTTTCAAGCAGAAGGTGAAAAACTTCTCAGCTTGTATAAGGATGGAAATTGTCGTGCATTTCCTTCTAAAGAAATTGGATTTGAATACAAGCTACCATCTAAAAGACTGCTGATGAAGGAATCCATGAAAATTTAAAGAGGGTTTTCGGGTGCGTCTTTATAAAATTAAATTGCTTCCTGAGATTCTTTTTACATTGTTTGACTTTTTTTTTCTTTCTTGATTTGCCATGGACAAGAGGTTTGTTGTGAGTTTAAATTTATCAACAAAGAGTATCATTTGATGTTTATTTGAGGTCAATAGTTTGGAATATCATTTGAATTATTTATGTCGTTTTTTTCTTTGGGTCGTGCTCTTATGCAAAATGCAAATAAATTTCATTGATGAAGTTTTGGAAGTTGAAGAGTAGATAAAAGTGTTTTGAAATTTGTTTTCATTTAAAATTGCTCGAGTGGTCCTTTCTGACAAGTGCAGATGTTTTTTTTGGATATTTCATTTCTCTGGCGCGAACTTTACTGCTTCAAATGCAAAAGCCGTCTGGCCTCAATGGGAATCCTACTTTAGCTTCGGTCTCGCCTGGCGTTTATGAGTTCAGTTAGGAAATCAGTACATGTCTTCAATGTACAATGTCGAGTTGAATTTCGATTTTACGTTGGTTCGTGTGCAAGAAAACGTAACGTTACTCTAACTCAAAGCAAAAACTTCAACAGGGTTGAACTTGGACAGTAAAAAACAAAAAAAAAAACATTATGTCCGTTTAAAGCGAACACAAAGCGCTCTTGAAACAGAAGCCGAAGCGTGATTGTGATTCAGAGAGTTTGCTGTTACGATATATTACCATTACGTAGAAGGTCAGTGTTCGATTTCTGCTGTAACACAAAATTTTTTTTTGTTCCAGGTATACTTTTAGGAATTAAGGCATAAATAAAAGTCCCTCATTTTGAATAGCAAATTGAACTCAAATTTAATATATTAGAACGTCAAAAAATATTGGATTTTATATTCTTACGTTTGCTTTTATTCCACTTTCATTGCACCAAACACAATCGTTAAAAAAATAACCACTCTCTTCATCTACAATGTTGCCACTTTTACTTTCATTTCAACTTTAACTATCGAATTTTTTTCTTCAAAACTCTCGTGGCAGAAGCAACTCGCTATTTATAATTAGCGAAGAGTATTTCCGATCTTTTCTATTTAGAAATTTGCAAAGAAGCGTTGTCATTCGGAAGCGGTGAGCTAATTTTCTTAGACGGACGGTGTCCGCATTATGGTCATCTATTATTTACAGCAAACTAACGTTACAGTACGTATATTTTCAAAACAGTGAACCCCACGGGAGTATCACTAGTGTGAGGTATACAAGTGGGAGAGTTGTGATTCTTTTATGAAGACAATGCGCTCATAGCGCATGTATATATATATATATATATATAATTATATATATATATACAGTATGTGTATATTTTTATGTTTTAAATTATTTTTTAAATTTTAAATAACCGCAGTAAGTTAAACTAAATTAAAAATTGAAATGAATAGTCAATAATTGCTGGTATTGGCTTTGACTATCAGCCCTTCCAAATTATCTTCTGCCTTACGTTTTTCATACAAATCAATATTCGATTTTTAATGACAGCTTTTTTAAAGAAAAAATTTTATATCAATCGATATATGCAGATGATTGTTTCATTCATTAAATTAATTTTACTATCATTGGATATTAGACTTGGGGTGAATTGTTATGTTTAGGCCTTTTACGAACATCAATCTTAAAAAAACAATAAAAGGAATATCTGATTTGAACATGAGAGCCACACACATAATTTTTATGAAGAGCGTTGATGTGCTTAACCACATAATTAATAAGGCAGTAGCAGGTGAAAAAGCATGTCAAAATGGCTCATTGAATTACGCTACCGACTGTGTAAAAATTTAAATTGGTTTTGAGTGGCAATTAAATTCACGAACAGTGTAGCTATCATAAAAGTTAAGTATATGATGACATCATCAAGGGTACATTCAAAGTTGGTTAGACTATTCAATTCGTTTTAATAAATTAAGCAAAATTACATGTCCATCGACAATGTTATGAGCATGACGATGTTCAGACAGGCGCAAGTGAACCGTGCAAAATTGACGTCTATATGTTTTTTTCTCTTTCACACATAGTTGTAAGAAAGAGACGTAATTTTGCGCCGAAGTTTTTAAAAAATTTAACATTTTCTTGGTGGAGTTTTGACATTTCCTTGTTTTGACACTTGTGTTTTTTTTTCTCGAGTAAAGACGCTGTTGTTTGAAAAATAAATGTTCTTTTTCTTGTTCCTGAAGCAAAAATACGAAAATAAATAAATTATTTTTTCAGTTCAGTTCAATTTCTGAGTATTTTTTCCCAAATCTGAAGGCAAAATAATCGTCAAAATAAATCCATCGTGTTCACATTACTTTCAGTCTGAACACGACGGGGTGGCGGAATGTCAAAATTGCACGGTTGACTTGCGCCAGTCTAAACACCGTCCATGAGGTAAGTTTTTGACAATGCGATTCCATAAAAGCATATCCTCATTTCATCTAAAGAGAAAAAATGATTGATTAAAATCAAGCGATATTTATGTGTCGATATGGAACATTTTAATGGCGAAAATATGACAGTTTGAAAAAATTCTGGTTCTAAAAAAAAAACATTTGGCAAGTATTTCTTCGATATTCTGCAATCAGTCCTGTGAGTATTGTGTTCTCCAAAGAATCACGCTTTTCGGAGACACAAACGGTCTCTAAAAAAGTCTTTGCACTCATTGCGTAATTCTTTTAAGCGATCAAAGTCCAAAATCAAGGTATTGACAAAACCAGTTTTGAAAGCCACGAATTGTATCAGCTCCTGATACTGACAGCAATAATTACTATCGTTTTTGTTGACGAAATACTAGTGGACAATTAAACATTTTGTGTAACTTTTCTTATTTGTTCTCGTGGTGTAATTGTTAGCATGTCTGGTTGTCTGCCAGCTACTTTGAAGTTCAAGGCTCGAACTCCAGAGACCTAAATTTGCTTTTCTTTTGGTATCGGTTTTCGAGGAAAATTGGGAACTCCTCCTTAACTAATTTCTCTCGATTAGCCATTCGGAATCGGAAAAAAATCATAGGATACTTCCATTCTATACAAGGTAGGTATATGGTTGAGAGAAATGTGCTAAGCCACAGGGTTCTCCGTTCTTTAGCGCCACCCTTTTTTTATTTTGCTAATTGACAATTGTTTTGATTGTTTTATTTAATCAAAAAAGACGGTGAAGTTTTAGATATATAGTGGGCCTCGTTCATTTCTTCTTACGCTTTATAGAACGGTCGAAACATGAATTGAGATAAAACTGAAGGGCCTTAAACTCTTAGAAAGTGAGTTATCTTGCCTCTTCCATTCTTAGAAATAATGTTCATAAACAAATTTTTGTATGGTTTTCTGCAGCTGTGTGTGACCGGGCTGCCAGCCGCTGCCTGCTTCTGATACTGCCAGCCGCTGGCGAGCAGCCGTGTGTGACTCGTGCTTAAGAGAAAATATTATTGATTAAAATCAAGCGATATTTTTGAGTCGATATGGAACTTTTTAATGGAGAAAATATGACAGCTTGAATAAATTCTGGTCTTCATTCGTATCTTCACTGGAAAGAACGACTGATGGCGGGTTCGAACCATAGTCATGATATTTCAGAACAAATTTAAAAAAGAAATGGAGTAAACCTACAAAAAAAACGAATGTAGTAGTAGATTTTGTTTCTTTTTTCAAAAGTGGAGCAAATTTGCTCCGATCGGAGCAAGGTTTTAACGCCGCGTGATGGGCCTTATGCTCCTAGAACGTGAGTAGTTTTGTTTAGCTGCTGGTTTCATTGTGTTTTGATGCTATTTCAGATTTCTTTGTAAGAAGCCTTCTCTAAGCTTCGAATTGAGCTTTTAAAGACCTACTGTTCCAGTCTCTCTAATTTGTCGTTAAGTGACCTATTTAAAGGAATTCTGGTTGCTTGGGGAGTTTATCTAGCTCAGCGTTTAACCACAGAATCAAAGATCTACTAGGCACATGTCTTGCTAGACAGGTCAACTTAAAGATTCTATTTATTGGCACAGTTTACGTCAAGCAGCGCATCTGCCACTTTCTGTTTTGGTGAGAGTTTACGAAGAACCTTAATGAGACTACCTAGTCAATCACTGGATAGAGTTCAGCTTTTTTTAGGATCCCGTATTTTCAAGCGGGTATGGAGACCCCATTTGTAACATAGAAGTGATTCGTGATAGACTTTCCACTCATTGTCCCTTTAGTGTATCTGTTAGATATATGTTAAATCGACTTCCAGCTGACTTTTTGTCGGGAGAAGATTTAGCCTGCTGTCAACATTGTTAATGTCGAAGTAAGAGGGTATCATGTAGCTAAGAAGATGATTGAACAGAGTGTTTCTTCTAGTGGTGCTAAAAGCCAGGTTTGAGCGTTAGCATCCCAGCTCACAAACAGTCCCTGCTTCCGTCCTTCACAGTACTCTGTGGGCTCTGTAACCGCTTTAGTGGGAGGTAGAAAAATATGGGCTTGACTTTGATTTTTGTATTTTATCCCACTATTGTTGAATCCGACCACTGTGCAGCGGTGAGAATTGGTGTGTTTCCGTAGAATTAAAAAAAAAACTTAATGTTATTTCGTTCTTTAACATAGCAAAATTCAATTTTGTACTACGACGTGAAAGCCTTATTTTAATTATTCGATCTAATTTATTTATCTAACTTAATCAAGGAAAAAGAAATGGGGTCAAGCAACAGAGTGTGGATCCTCGAAGCCTAACGCATTTCCTATAGCCGTGTCTTGTGAGGAAATAAAGGGACTTAATCTAGTAACGTGTAATCCTTTCCATTTGCTCATTCAAAGGCAACCTTTCGATTTAAAAGGTCCCACAAGACTAAGAATTCCTCATAAGGACGAGTTCTTCACATCCCCCTAAAAACGAGATACATTTAGGTAAAAGTGTTGAGTTGTTTAGACATTTTCACAAGTCTTAAAAAAATAAAAACAAAAATAAAACTACAAATCCATTTTGAGCTCCGCAGCATATTTTAAGACACTTACCGAAATGTAGTCCCAAAAATGAAATGACGTCTTCAAATAGACACTTAGGTTTCCACATTTCCCTCACGTGAAAGACTTTCCTTTTAAAATTTCCAGATGGTAAAAGGCTATTAAATGCCAAATGAAAGCTTACACACATTTAAAAGAACAATTTCTTGAAAAGATGACAAATAAACAGCGCCCACAATATCCTCTTTATTTGTTTTGAACTTCACACTTAGACTTGTTAACTTGTTCTCCATTGCTATTCCTGCTTTCTCCTTAAGCAGGGAGAACATTAAAAATTTATACACTTCTGTCTCTCTGTGATGCATAATTACGTCCGCAAAGCTGTTTAACGTTTGAATTGAAACACTCCCAGGGCAAAGACGACCTAGCTTGTGAAACTTGTTAATCCAACACGTTTTATCTATGCTAAACTCCGACCAACATCCGCAGGATAATTTTAACTCTTTGCTATTCATAGTTTTTTTGAAGTTTTCTGTTATGATGAGAAATACTTGTTTGTGGAAACTGTTGAATGAAATTCAACGCCTTTCAATGTACATATGTATGAAGCTAGTCTACACAGCAGGGAGTCCATCCTTCAGAATCCTTTTAAATTATACACAGAATTTCAATTTTGTACTCATTTTTCCATTAATTTTATTTTCATTACATCGCCAAATAATGACCGAGTATGATGGAGAAGGCGAAGACTTATTCTGCAACTGAAGTAAAACGGATTATCTTCCTCTAGGTTCGTTCGAGGACAAACAAAAGCTCTTAGGTTGATTCAAGAAAAGACCTTAATTCGGTATAATCCTGGAACATTCCCTAATGACTGAGCTTGTGACGCAGAGGGCATTCATCTTTTGTGGTTGTTTAAAATGAAGTGGATGGTATCTGGCCAGGACATTTAGTTAAAAGTGTAGGTGGATAGGAAACCTTTCCATTCTTTCATACTTTTTGTATGATTGACAATAAGCAGTAAACATTTTTTACTATAATTATCTTGCAGTTTTGATTGAAATCAAAGATAAAAGCCACAAATTAAACTGGAACAAATAAAACAAATATACCTCTCCCATATAAGCCTCATTACTTATCTCGAAGGATATTCCTAAAATGATGAAGATGATGCGTGTTCGGATGAAGCTCATAAAAAACCCTTTTTGTTTATGAGCCCGTGGCAAGATTATTCTATGGTGATTGGTCCAAAAATCATGAAAGAAATCACTGTTCAACACATGTATTTGGGTGCAAAATAAAGAAAAATAAAAAAAGAAATAAACAAAAAAGCAAACAGGAAAACAACAAAATTTGCAACCAAAGTACCTTTATTACATCAACCTCGGTAACAACCC
The DNA here is from genome assembly GCA_949752695.1 of Melanostoma scalare. NCBI lineage: Eukaryota > Metazoa > Arthropoda > Insecta > Diptera > Syrphidae > Melanostoma > Melanostoma scalare. The sequence goes on along the minus strand of OX456986.1, from coordinate 181,871,554 downwards.
TCGAGAACGGGAACTCCTTAAAAGCTTTGTAAGTCCTTAGCCTAATATTCCAAATTCCATACTCCCATCCGATTATATGCCTTCCAACCAAAAGCAGCCATCACAGCTCAGATTAGGATCTTTTGGGATTTTACTGATTCCGAGTCGTTTTTTTTTTTTTTTTGTTCGCCCTGATGATGGTTGTTTGAAGGAAGGAAACGAAATGGTTCATGCCAACATGTTTCCGTTTTTGCATTATTTTTCTCATTGTTTCTCAAACATTAAAGTTTATGACAGAGGAACGCACCAAACATGCCAGGAAGTTGAACGGAATTTCATTTTTCTCAGCATGTTGCTGGAGAGAGTTAAGATCGTGTTTCCTTCTTTAGTGTGTTTTTCATGGCCAGTTCAGTCGAAAATGTTATAGGAACAGGATGAAATTTTTCTCATTACACGAATTTTAACTTTGTAAACGCGAATATAATTCGTTTAACTATACGTGGTGGATTTGTTGAATGTGGGGTATTTTTTGATTTTTCTTCTCATAAAAGCTGGAGGCAGATTGTAAAATGACTCTGGTTATGACATGCAGATGCTTCTGTACAACTTCTTCAAAACGTTCCCATAGCAATTACATATTAAACCCGAAAACACTCTGAGTATAAATTGATCCATTAACTTTAATGTGAATTTGTTTTGTTACACGCAACTAACGTAATATGAAGTGTTAGCCCCAAATCACCTTGAAAAGTCATTTTCAAAAGTTCTTACAGCACCATTAAGCATTTGTTTTTAACATTCGCTTGAAATTGAAACAAAATGAAGAAAATAAAAACTAAAACTTCAGCGTGTTTGTAAAACGGAATTGCTTATGGGATTCATGTTATTTGCAATCTTAAATAACTGTTCCTTATTTCCCTATGGAAAGAATATTATTCCTCGCAATGATTCATTACTACTTGGCAGAATATTGTTAATTATTTACCCAATCTCTAGGGTGTGTCGTTGCACGGGATTTGAATTTTCAAACACACTTTAACAATTTCTTTTTATAATAGTAGTCCTGAATAGAAATCGAGTAATGAGTAGGTGAGTAGTGAATTTGTTTATTTTCTATGAATTTGGAATTATTTTCATGAGTATCTATTAAAGCTCTTTAATTACTGTCAGCTCAACAGGTTAAGTTATTTTGTAGACTCTAATTGAAACTCTTCTTTGATGGGAACTGGGAACTCTCGTTAAATTAATATCAAAGCGGTCAAGTAGTGCTTGGTTAATTGAGTCGTTTTAGAATGTTTAATGCCACCACGTAGTTAACCGTGCTCCGTGCCACTCAATTTCAAAAATTGTTCATCATGCGGAGCTTAATAAGAAAACATTTTGTCTTCCAACTTTTTGGTTTTGTATTTTTCCACAGAACAAAAGAAGAATCAAAATAGCAAAAAAAGGATTATAGCCTATTCCCACCAGGGCAAAAACTATGTTTTCGCAAAAATTCCCAAAACCTAACCATTTTTCCCATATATTTCTCTGACACCACATGTTTTTATAAAGGAGATGTTTTCAATTCGTTTTTGAAAAACCCATAGGAAAACTAGTGGTGGTTGTATTTTCTGTGCTGAATTCGTTCAGCGAAAACAGCCGTCACTCCAAGCACATGGATGGGCTCTGTCGCACCTGGAGGGTCAAAAAAAAATTTTCGTGAATTTTCTGTAAAAAAGGTATGAAACGAATTTGAATGAAATTTAGTACACATATTAATACATGTTTGGCCAATATTTTGTAATTTTCCCCACAGCAAAATATTCATTACAACTGAACTTTTATATGAATAAGTAAGTGCATGTAAAATAAAATTTTTTGCGGTTTTCGCCTTCAAAAATTATCTGAAACAAAAAATTTAAAATGGTATCGTTAGATAACATCTTTTTCTGGTACTTAATCTCTGAGATTTCAAATATTTCGATTTTAGAATTTTTGGTGACGAAATCGGACTTAAAAATCGGTTCTTTTGAGAAAATAAAAAACTTCACGATCAAGTATACTTCGTTTTTGTGTTAACAAGTTAGTATGAAAAATTTGAAGATTTGAGGTTGAACCGTTTTTGAGTTATCACGGTCACCGACTTCAAAAAAAAGTGGTTTTGAGATAATCTCATTAAAAGCTTCAAGATTCCACTCACCGAGTGGCACTGACTAGAACGGAAGTCGCCAACTTTAAACGACCTGAGACAATTCATCAGATCTACTTGAAAATTTCAGTAGATATTCTCCAGATGTTTTACTTTAATTTTTTTTTGACACTCCAGGTGCGACACTGCCCTTAAGTAATTAATGATATAAAATTGCTTGTGTCGACTCAATTGCTTTATTTTGCAACAAATAAGTGTAATAAAACTAGTAAAAGTAATTTTTTCCAAAAAAGAGGGCAAAAGTGTTCGAGACGTCAAACAAAGTCTGGTGGGAACGGCTTAGCTCGTTTTCGTAAACGCATTATGTTTTTGTCCCGGTGGGAATAGGCTATTAAGTACTTAGATAAACAAAAAATTAAAATCATTTTTTTAACAAAAGTGATTACAGAACGGGACCATTAGTAGACTCTAACAATTACAAGACAGTTTTATTACAGCCTATTTCTACCGTTTTTCCATACATTTTCCTCAAACTTCGTGTTTTCATATACGAGGAGTATCCAAGTCATACACACACATAGAAAAACCAGAGGTGTTGTACAGGATAGAAGCAGTTTTGTCTTTTGTGTGCTGAATTAGTTAACCCAAAATGGCTGTCATATCAAATGTTTTCCCTTCGATTCAAATCACATGGTTTGTCGGTATTTAAGGATAAATATTAATTTGTATTCGACTCAATCTCTCCATTTTGTGATAAATTAATGCAAAAATACTAATAAAAGTTATTTAAAAAAAAAAATTGTGTAAAAGTGGTTGAGACGTCAAACAAAAACTAGTGGGGATCGTTCAGCTCGTTTCCATACACGAACTGCGTTTTTATCCCGGTTGCAATAGGCTATTACATTAACAGAATACGTTTTTGATAATTGAAGACTCCCTTGTTACCCTTGTTTTTCTTTTGAATGTACTCTAATTTGAATTAGAAAGGATGTGGGAGGCTCGCGGTTGTTCGAATCCCAACAGTAGGAAAAATGTTTTTCACAATTATTGCCTTTCGCGGGAATTGGCAAGTCCTCCGTTAGTAAATTATTTGCCATGAAAAGCACTTTCTTGATTAGTCGTTTGGAATTGGCAGAAAATTTTAGGTTCCCTCCATTCCCTTAAAAATGCAATGGTTGTCAGAAATGCGCTATAGTGCCCTTGGCATTTTATTGTTTTTGCAGAGGCTAGTTCAGGTTAGGAACAGGGCTGCCAAATGGCATGCACTTTTCCTCAAATGACAGGGATGTTTTTTTAGTTTTGTGTCTTAGCTTTTTGGTGAGCCGATAACCCAGGGTTGTCAAGGAAACCAAAGTAAGATTCAAAGAACGAATTTTAAGACTGCTGCCCTATGTTACTGCAGTCTTATTTTTGAATGAGTCCCAGAGAAAATAAAAAATTAAGAATTTTGAAAATAAATGAGGCGCAGTAAAATTCTTTTTCAAAACAAATTACTTTAGCTTTGGATTTCAATCACTAAACACTTCTTCCTGGAAGCTAAAAACTTAAAGAAAGTAAAAAAATCTTTGAAACTTTTAAAATGAAAATGCAAGAAGCAGCAACTTGTTCTTTAAAATTACGTTCGATTGAGAGTTTAGTCGGAGCATGTTAATGGCGGTTCCGATTTCTGACCGAATTCGAAAACAGAAATGGACTATTAATCGACACGAACTGAAAGAAATGTTTTATTTTTCTACCAACTCGATACTTTTTTTGTACTTTTTCTTTCTCATTAAGAAAAAGACACCAAAAATTTGACACCACGATGCTGAGTCCATTGCAGGCAAATTAATGATTTGAGACCCGAAAAGTTAATTTTTATTAAGTTTCTAAAACATAACAACACCTAATTTACATAATGGTGCTAATCTGTGTTGCTTTTTCGTATATTCATCAGCAATGGGCCTCTCCAAATTGATTGTTATTACCTTATACTCAATCAATCCCCAAAACATCCATCGTCATTAATGGCGTCAGTTTATTGTAATTAGCATTCGACTCGGTTGCTATTTATTTAATTCCATTTTATTTACCAAATTAACCAGCATAAATTTTGTTGACAATTAAATGCCATTCAGTGATGATTTATTTGCTAATGTCAAACGCCAATCGAATTAATTTAACGACCGAACTTCTGCTAATCTCGATGGTAATTATACCATTCAAAATAAATACCGCCATCGCAATTCTATTTTTGGCTAAACAAACACGTTCTCTCTTTTGGTATAAATCAAAAGTGAAGTCTACACGTGAAGTGAATTATTGAGTCATATCCTAAGCCCCAACCACATGGTTGCGATTCCGATGGTATGTTGTTCTCTATATTCAACATGCAATGTTTCAAAATTCGTAAGATCGCCATTGAATTTTCTTAGACATGATTTAATACTCAACTCGACTAAGAACAGGAAAGGCCTATTCACAAAGATGTCTCATAAATTATATCGCGCTGGTGGTTGCTACGTAACATCTTTTAACTTCCCATTGAATTTCTTCCTACAATGTGTGCAGAAGTCACCACCCGCCAACATTAAAAAGAGTGTGAGACGCTCGAAAGATTGCAGATGACACATTGAGTCATTACGCTCGGCTTCCATGTGGAACTGTTTAAGTTCTAACTCATGTAATCACCTTATAATAAGACAAATAATTAGACTATAAATTGTACTAAACAGAATTATGTAGAGTACATTGAGGCTGCAGGCAGCTAGAAGGTGGCTGAGAGAATGAATTACGAGCACTCAAAATTTACACAAAAATAGTGTTGAGTCTTTGGGTGGAATAAATTGTCTTATTCGCTAATGGAGGTCTATTAGCCGTCTGGTGTTTGCTAATATCTATTTTTAGAACTTTTGTTTTGACAGGGAACCTGTTAACAAAAGCCACTCATCCGGGGGGGTCAGTGTGGGCTGAAAAAACAGACAATGAGTATTGTGTTTTCTACAATTTAATCAACTTCTCGAATGGCGAAATTTAAATTGGAAACATTGTTGCGCATCCGGCGGTAGTCAATTCAAAATGAGCTTTTCTTTTTCATGATTCGATGGTCCTTGATAGAACAACCGAATGGCTAAATTTCAAGTCCTTTTTGTGTAAAGTGTATGCGCAACATTGAAGCCAATTTCAACTTTGTCCTTTTTACGGTTGAGAGGAAAAAAATCAATGTGGAGTGCAGGTGAGATGTTCCTCAAATGAAATTTAAAAAGGCAAACAATCGTAACTGGGAAATAAAAGTTGGAAAAGGCAAGTGCTGAGTATGCCATTCTCAGTGATAGTTGTTGTTCATGTGAGTGCTTCGACTACTGGTTGAATGTTGTTACATATTTTAAAAATGTTGGCTCTTGAGGTGTATTGTGTGTGTGTCATAATGAAGTAGGTATGCAATGCAATCATTGAACTGTAGAGGTTCTGTAGAATGTGGGGATGCGGTTGAACTGAGAAGCTTTTTCTAAGAAGCCAGCCAGTGAGTATTTTTTGCTAATGTTTTTGTCACCTATTGTTTAAGAAAATAAAAAAGACCAATATCTCGGAGCTCAGTCAGGGATAGAGCTATTCCTTTGAGACAGCTAACAATTCTGAGCAATGAAGGATAGAGTAGGAATGAGAAAAATTTGGGCCATTGAAAATTAGTCTAAATTACTCACGTAAAAAGTTATTTTTGAACTAACATATCGAGAGAACATGAGGGCCATTGCAATAAATTGATCGAATCGCGCCCCAGCCAATGAATTGCTTCTGAATTCTGGCAATGTCCTGTTGAAAATCCAATATTTCGCAGAGCTATCTGCCAAAAAATAAGTAAAAATGTTGCGGAACACTTTAACATAGCCTCTGAAGAAAAGTTAACAGCGTTTCGAGGCACTTCAAGAGAAAGGACCCCACATCATCATTGAGCAGACCACGAAATTTCACCAGCCAAAACTATGCGGTTTCTTCCGTAAATCAAATCAGTATCTGTGCAGACCAAAGAAAAATAAAAAAATTTGGTGGCGCAACAGAGCGAGGAGCCCCAGGGCCTAGTGCATTTCTCACAACCATGCGTTGTGAGGGAATGGAGGAGACCTACAATTTTCTGCTGGTTTCGAAACATTTGTCGGAATCAGCACCGATGATTTGGTGCAACTTAGGGATGAATGGTTAGCAGCACGTGCGATAATTCGCCCTTCACGGGTATTGAGCATTCTTTTTCTTCCTTATTGTTTCAAAGTACCGTAGTTATTTATTTATTTATTTATTGAAATAATTTACAAATAAATTTACAAATTATTTTGCGTACCGTAGTTATTCGGATCACTTCAAAGGAGGCGGAGAGCAAATTGAGGGGGGTTAGGAAAAAAGGATAATAAAAAAGGAGATGCCGATGCACATTTTTCTTGAATTTCTATGCATTGTAGTGCGTGGGGAAAATTGAGTTGGGTAAAACATTCCACATCCTGGTAGAGCGTTTTATATATGAATCTCTGTACTTAACTGCACGACCCAAGATATGGGCTGAAGGGAGAACTGATGCGCATTGTTGTTGTTTTAGGGGAGGATTGCATTGCCTATTTTACTAGAACACTGGCTGTAAAAATTGCGATAAAAAAGAAAGAGACATGAAACGTTACGACGATGTTACAGAGAATAAATTGTATGTTCAACAATTGAACTTTCACCTATCTATCAATTTTAATCCTCTATTTTAAACCCTGTCAAGAAGCCGTTTCGATTCCTTTTTCGATTTCGTTCGTACTTTTGTTAGCAAATTGACACTTCTCGTCGCTCAGGCTCCACACGCAATCAATGGTCTTTTGGCTATGAAAGATTTGTGCAATTTTCATAGCGGAAGAATAGTTTTTAGTCAATTGGAATATGAGGGCGGGTTGATAAGCCCGTGACTTTTTGAGTTTCCTGCCTCTTAATTGAAATGGCAGCACTGCTGCCGTCAACAGTCATCTGTCTGTGCTTTATTTAGTTTGTTTTTGACAGCCATCAATGTTAGACTACCGCGTTGACTGAGAAGAAAATGGAAAACCGTGTGACAACTTGGCAGGAATGTTTGGCGTTGTTCAATCGCAATATGAATGAGTTTTTGCACCGTTTCGTAACCGTGGACGAAACGTGGACCCACCACAACACACTGGAGACCCAACAGCAGTCTTAACAGTGGGTTTCTCAGGGTGGATCACTTTTTTCCATTTTGTTTTCAGTCAACGCGGTAGTCTAATATTAACGACTGTCAAAATAAACAAAATCTCGCAACTTATTCAATTTTTGACAAGATTCACCTGACAGATGACTGTTGACCGGAGCAGTGTTGACATTTCTATTAAGAGGGGGGAAATTCAAATAGTCACGGGACTTATTGACCCGCACTCGTATTTTGAGGCACGTAGTTGAGATGTCCAGTATAATAACTTGTTAGTTTTCTGCATCCATTTAGATGGTAGTGTGCTTATATATTGATTTACACGAACCAGCCTTCAGAACGATCTTCTCCTTAAAAGTAAAGCTTCCAGAATTTTACCAGTTGACCATAAAAAGAGACAAAGACCAGGGCATGGCTTTTAATGAATCGGCTGTTCGTTTGTGTCAATAATTGTTGTTGTATAGGTATGAGAAAGGAAAGGCTTCAAAGGTAATCTCCGAAAAACCCAAAAGAATCCACTGTAGTGCAAAGCTCTGGTGCTTTTCTTTTTCTTTTTATTTTCTTCTAAAGGAATGATCATCTGAAAATAACAGCACACCAGCATCTAATCAGACATTGGGCATACTTCCCACCCTGCTCAGAAATTATTATCCAAAAAGTTGATTTACGGCATTTCGCTGAGTAATTCATTAGTTATCCACAGCCAAAGTCAAATTAGACCTATAAACTAATTACCCTGCCTCTTTCATTAATTTCTTCATCACAATTTGCTTATCTTCTTTTGCGTGTCCACAACAATTTATATAGCTATGTCCCATTGCGGGACAACAACTCAATAAACCACTGCAATTATTATTTAATCGAACGGAAATAAATATATAGAAATATAATGTTACACGTTTCATACGATACACGCCCAATGGGTTCAGCTAATTGGGGGAGAACAAAACTTATTACAGAACAGACTGTTGATTAATAGCTACAGGCTATAGCCTAAATAGCAGATACAATAATTGCATGTATAATCGGCACACGTTTGATCAATTCCCTAGACCTTTCATTCATCATTTATTAGCTGTCATATTAGTAAAACCTATTAATATGTTTTTCTGTTTTTCGATTTGTTTTTTCTGGTCTATTGGCCCGGTTTATATTTGATTTTGCTGTCAGTGAGACGTTTTTTATAAATGGATAATTATTTGTACTCTTGGGGCTTTTATTTGGAAGGGATACTCTCGTTATTTGAAAAGGTATATTACATACTTTAACTAAAACAAATTTCCTGAAAAGAAAAGGATTCTAACTTGGACTTTTTTCGTTTTTTCCTCTTCGTTCGTCGTTAAGTTTTGCTTATCTCTTCACAGACTTACAAAAAACAGAGAAGAATCTTTTTGGTAACATTGAAAACAGGTTGTTCGAGTTCGGATCCCAGAAACATCCAATTTTCTCGGGGGAACTTTTCTACTGCAATGAAAAGCACTTTTTCAATTAGCGGTTTGGAATCGGGAACAAACTGTAGGGCCCCTCCATTCCTCATAAGTTAAGGTTGAGAAAAATGCCACTTTGTGTCTCCCCAAGCTTGTTGCGTCGGAAAATTTATATGTTCTTAAAACACAGACAGAAATGTGGGAGTGCAAAAGTTCTTTCTTTGCTCTAGTGAAAACTATCCTTATGAACTATGCTCTGTGAACAGAAAAAAGTCGTGGACGTGGAGAACGGTTTGGGTAAAACAGAAGGGACTAGTTTTGCCCTCATTGGACACAATATATTTAAGCACTATTTTTTCAACGGTTTGAGGATTGACTAAGACATGAGCAGTCAAACCGATGAAGCAAAGAGTGTGTTTGAAACAAGTTCACTCTTTAAGCAGAATAAGCACCTTAAAGCTGTTAAGTTACAAGATTCTAAAACCCCGAGTCTATTATCAAAAGTGGCGTATCCCACAAGTGGATCACAAGTGTGAAGCAGTTAAGTGGGATTCATTCGAGATCGCGATGATATAACGCCAGAAAGGGAAGGAGAAGAAGAAGACGTCTATTATCAAAAGCTAGTTATGCCAGCCCTCGTAACTGGATGTCCTTGAAAAGCTTAATGAAGTTCCAGGCAATACGACTTCATCTACAAAGACTTGACACATTTCGAAAAGAAATGATATTGCTAGTCAGCCTCCAAGGATGCAACAGGGCCAACTCACTTTTAAGGAGCAATTGCCTTTGATGGAAACCATAAATGACCTTGAGACCACGCACGGTGTACGGTAAGAAAAAAAAGCTCTTCTTCATTTAAGGGGATCCCAATACAGCACATACCTAGAAGGCGGATAAAAATACCCACCTCCTTCTTCACAAAGAACTTTGATCGGTCAGTGGCGTGGGTTTTGGTTTATTTTGGTAATGAAGACATTTTGGAACATGTGCCAATTATTTATATAGGGACTATTGCATTTGGAACGAAATTAAAATTCAATTCAACAGCTATCTAGTGTCAACCAACACATCGGTCATCCTCCAAAAATATGTCAACAGGTTCGTTCGTTGAACTTTACGCAGGGTTGACTCAGGCTTTCTTAACAACCCTAAGAGTTGCCAAAAAACCTGGGTTTTCTAGTTCTCAAAAAACGTTAAACCACAAAATCACCACACATCCCTGTCATTTGAACAGAAATACATGCCATTTGACAGCCCTGTTCATTACCTTAACTCGCCAAACAAATACCTAGGGCGAGTTGAGGGAAAACCCAAGGAAAACCCAGGGCACAAAAAACACTCAATTTGAAGAATTTAGGGTTTTCAAAAAACTCATTGTGCCGACCACAGGGCAACCCCAGGGCTTCAACGAACGAACCTAATATCTCTGACAACAAACGTATTTCTGACGCTGACAGTTCTCATAAAATAAAAATTATTAAAATTTTGAATAATTCTATACTTCCCCGTTTAGCCTATGTTCTTATTTACGCATAACTCAGTGTTTGGCTATAATTGAAGCAATAAACGTAGACATCAGTTCGTCAAATGTGTGACATATAACTAACTACTATCCACGTTGACACACTTGCAACGCCCCCATTCCACGACAGCACTGCAAACTCAAAAAGCAAACACAATAGATAAATGCCACGCATTTTACCTTTGACGAGGCGAATATAGGATTCGATTCTTTGTAATTACAAAACTATTGGACATTGAACCGGAAATGGCTTTAAATATTTACAAAGACATAGAGGAGGGTATTTCCATTGTTAATGTGAAAAATTTTTCTTTCAATAAGAAAAACAATGCAACTGCTGATCCGTTGAATTCAAAATACACAACTCCGTACTGCTGATTGCAGGACTAAGCACTGGCATTTAGACTATTGGAATTCAGGCAAATTGGTCAATTAAGGAACAGAAAAAGCTTAAATGGTTTATAAATGGATTCAAGTGGGCCGGCAGATAGCCAATGTTGATTCAAAGTGAGGTTTTCAATTCAACATCCAACAAGAGTAGTCTATCAAACATTGAGTATGTGCGTCAAGTTGAGACAAGCGATGAAATCCTCAAGAGTTTCGTTTCTGTTTGGGAAGTCTCTTGAAGTACTTGAAAAGAATGCCATTTGCAGTCCAACAAAGTCGTTAGAGTACCAATACATGTCAACTTTTTGTTTGCAGTACCAAAACCAATACATGTCAAGGCAAAGTCGATGTTCCATTGATTTACCCATGCAATTGCGAGAAATTCCAAGGGTATCCCTGATTCCAAATTGGAATCAAATCAAGCTCACAAACACACAAGACACAAAGCACCAATGCCATGAACTAATTGACGAGAAGCACTTCTGTGGGCAAATGACTGTCACAAAACAATTGTCCGTAAAAATACTTTTTCAATGGAAGAAGCCCACAGTGAAAAAGTGCTAAAAGCGGTTGAAGTTTATTGTATTCCAGGGATTATTGATTGAATAAAATCTATTTGCCGTTTCGTTTCATTGTTTTTAATTTAATTGTTTTGTGAAATTTGCCTGTTTGGCAATTTATTTGCTTCAATAAGCATGAAAATGTAGCTTCGTTTCGTTTTGGCGAATAATTTTCATTATCCTTGACGGATAATGATTTCGATGGGTGGAGGAGTATTTGATGTTGATGAATGGGATCAGCGAAATGAGTGAAGAGACACATTGAAGCAGAAGAAAACAAGACTGTTTTAATGAGTTTCTTCTTAAATGTATGATATAAATTGTTTCAAATTATTGAAATCACTCTTTTGCATTTATTGCTTAAGAAACGGATTTCAAACAATTCTGCCAAGAAAAAAGAGAATTAGTAAAGCACTTTTCGGATTAACTTTAGATTGCCACAAATACAAATGATTAATTATGTTGATTTGAAGCATGAAAAAAGAAATTTCAAGGAATAAACCAGGAATCTGTTCCTTTGATAAATTTCTCAAGGACACTTAAAATGTTTCCACATCTGCCAATAAGACAATAGTATTATTAGCTTACAAGCAGACCCCTCTTTACCACTGGGCCCGCTGGGCCCAGGCCCAGGGCCCCGCAATCACCAGGGGCCCCCAAATTGCTGAAACAACACTCAAACTCTATTGGTCTATTTTCAAGAAAAAAAAAAAAATGTCGATACATTTTTTTTTCTGAACAAAATTATATTCAAATTCAAAAAAAAAAAAGCGGCCACTCAAGTAATGATCAGGACAACAAAACCATACACTCCCTTGTGTTCGTTTCAGAGCACTTTTAAAAATCCAATCAGAAAAAACATCCATACGTTTATCTTACGATCGAAGTTAAATGGTGTTGTGAAGATGGGAAAACTTCTTGTGTATCTTTCTGACATTTGCGATGCGATGGTCCAAAAGGGCTATACCTACCATTAATAATTTTTGCTTATTTTTCACTAATTGTGGGTTTTTATTTTTTGCTGTCTATTGTTAATGTAGGCGTTGCATTTGTGTAGAGAGTGTCCCTACTCATTATAAGATATACTCTGGGATGAACGGCACTCAATTATTTTTATATATATTATATTTATATTTAAGATTTCAAAGATGGAATGTGTTGACTGCTCATTTAGGTTCAAAAAAAAGTTGCAAAAAGTCTTTCTCAAACAAGATGATCAGCGCGAGCTGATGCACTAAGCGTCTTATTATAATGATCATCAAGAAATTGAAGAAGCTTTGATGCCTATCGCTAACGATTCAGGACAGGCACGAAAGGCCAGACAGGAAGCTCTTAGTCTTTGCGAAAACAATGTTAAATTTGCTGAGTACAATCGATGAATTTACAATTGGGCTCAAGGACAATTTTGACAACTTTGACTCATCATCCAGGCAAAAAAAAAAACGGATTTCGAATATAAGAACCTTTCTGAAAGGAATAGGTGTAGAACAGACTTTTTTGACGACCCAGAAAGGTTATTCGAAATTGAAACCTTTCTTCCCATTGTTGACGCTCTAGGCGTTCATTTCAAACAGCGACTATGTTCGTATACGAATATTGGCCAACGTTTTGATCTTTTTTTCGATTAAAAAACCTGAATTCAGAAGACTTAAAACAAAAGTTTTTTGCTAAATTTTACACTGAAGATGTAAACGGATATGAACTACATGCTGAATGCCTAAATTTAAAACAAAACTGAAAAATTATTCGACACGAAAATGAAAAAACTGGCAATATTCTAGAACTTTATAATTTTTTAAAAACAAATAAGGTTGAAGATGAATTTCCAAGTGTTGTAATTGCACTTAGAATTTTCTTAAGCGATGGTGACCAACTGCAGTGGTGAACGTTCTTATACTAAGTTAAAAAGAATAAAAAATGAACTCAGAACTACAATGGTTCAAGAAAAATTGACAAGTTTGTCGCTGATGTCAATCGAAAGCAACATCAGAGGTATCGATTTTGTAGATATAATTAATGATTTTTCTAATCTTAAATAAGAAAAAGATTTCTTTAATAAACATTCCTCTTTCTATCTTTTTGCATATTAATAATTTACTTCTTTAAACTACATTCCTTAAACTACATTCTGAATTAAATTTTTTGCTATTTAAATTTTGTTTATTTTTGAATTCTTTTATGTATTATTTTGTTTTTATTTTTACATTGTTTGTGTTCATGTCAATGTTTATGTTAAAACATTAACATACTGCAATATTATATACCTATACAATAAATTTAAAAAAATATTATTTATTTAAAAAAAAAATAAAAGAATAAATATTAATTCAAAGTTATGTGATTTTTTCTGTATGCCTTTATTGCACAATATAACATTTTTATAGAATCATACTGGGCCCCATTTTCACGACGGCCTTGATTACAAGATCCTTTTTCTGATACCAAAGTTTAGTTTTTTTAATGGTAAAAATTGGAACCTTGGGAGGTACCGATTCTATCACGATTGAATCCTCAGCTGAAACGGTAGCTTGAGGAAAAGTGTTGAACCTTTCGCAGTATTTTATAACGTGTGAAGTTCTTATGATTGGAAACTTTCATCGATGCATCAGTTTCCTTCCGTGGCAGAAAATTGTGGGTAAATTCTATTTTTCACAAGTATTGGTTGGTAGAAATGCACTAGGGCCCAGCTCGCTCCGACCTCGTTGTTTGGGGCAGCTTATTTGATTATTTACCTAAAATATTACCATGGTTTGAAGCAGTCCACTATTTAGAAAAAAGAATATTAAAGTCATTGTTATTCGCCACTCAATGTCTTCCATTTAAGAAAATGTAAGATAGATAACTGGCGCCCAATGCTGCGCCGGCTAATGGAACACCTAAATAACTGACCACACTGACGATGTGTAAATATTTTTCTTACCACGACTGATGACTTTCAATTAATGCTTTGAAGAACTTTAACATTTGCAACTCATAATAATGACCATGCAATCAAGAGACTAAGTGGCGCCCAACGTCGCGCTGGTTTAAAGAACACCTAGAAATCTGACCACACTGACGATGTAAACACAATTGTCTTACCGGAACTGAAGACTTTTAATTTTTTTCTGAGTAGAACGAGGACCTCATCGCTTCAAAGATATGTCCGCAGAGCATTTACAATGAGGTTCAACATCGTCATTACTCATTTGTTATAAAAAGAAATTGGCACAATAAGATAAGTTGTTTAATAACTTCTACAACGATAATCCATTCAAGCTTGATAATAAACTGAAATCCTCAAAACGGCAGAGTTGATAAAATAAAGCCCAATCCTGGCTGAGAAATGCGATACTTAATAAAGATTTCTTAACCAGGTTTGCATCAAAGTTCTGAAATCAACAACTACTTTTCAATTTGAAGTAGCTTCAAGCTGAATATCAGCTGATCAGGAGTGTTCAGAGGAGTTGGATATTCATTCCTCAACTGAACTGAACTTTTTGTTCCCAAGTTTTCAATTCAACTCAGAGTTCAGAGATGGAGTGTCAATTTTTTCCTTGTTTTCAGTCACTAATAAAGTTTGCTACAAAATAAATGAGCGCACAGACAAACATTTCCCTCAAACCTGTTGAGCAAGTCCTTTTATTTTTAGAATCTCTCCCATTGCGGTTGTAAATAAAACCATTGTCATCCTTTTTCTTTTTCTTTCACCCAAAGTTGCAACTTAAACAAAATGAAAAATCTACATTTTCTAAGTCGTGTTGTGAAGTCAATCGCCTTTTATTTGTATCAAAGAATGAAGTTCTATAAATAGGATATGAAAAGCTGTTTGGCGCCCTTATATCAAAGTAGTTCTCCATAACGTCAACCCGATGTGTATTGTCTATTTAATCAATAAACTTACAAACGACAATGCACAACAATCATGAGAGACTTTTCTTATCTAATAAAAAGTCATGTGCCCTGCAATGAAGACAGTTCAATTGATTGGCATATGTAGACAGACATTGTACCTTTTGCGTTTTGTATGCAGATCAATAAATAAAAAGGTATCAAACATCGTTCATAGTCAAATGGATGCGTATTTTGCAAGAGTCAATTGAATCACACAGGGTTGTAGTTGCGACAAAAGAAGAAACAGGCGCAGGTGTTTGAAGCACGTGGCGCTTTGTTGAAAAATAAGACTGATAAGAAGAGGGAAGCAGTTAAAAGCATGTTAAATAGGTTTGTAGTGTGTCTGAAAATTTGTCTGGCAAGATGATGCGATGGCAAGGCACAATTGTGAAAAAAAATTCATTCTCCATGTCCAAATTATTAGGCAAATTGTTACATACATCATCAGAATTCAGAAAAAAGATAGAATAGGAAAATTTCACGTGTTCCATGTATAAATACAAAAGAGGACATTTTTTGCGTCTGCATTGAAAAGGGTTGTACAAAACAATGTAAGCTTCTCTCTTAGACATTGAGGGGCATTGGAATGGGGATATTGGACTGCAGACAAGGTCCAGAAAGGAACATTTTAAGGCACTGAGAACTGCTCCAAACAAATTCCTCGAAAAATTTAATCCAGCCCTGGGGAAAAAGCAAAGTGTCCTAAAGCACTGGGTAAGCAAAATGTCCTAGCATCCTAAAAATATAAAAGTCCAATGACTTATTCACAATGTGAATGTAAAGGATATGTAAACACATATCTGGCGTTGATGGTTTTCGCGAATGACGTGGAGGTTAGTTTGATGTGTGGTCAATTTCGAGGTCATGTTCATGACAGTACTTTGCGGAATGTAATCACTTTGGTCTCGTGGTGAGGACCATAAATCTGGCTTTTTTTCAGTAACATTGTCTGTCGGGAGTTTTTTTGAGTGGTGGGTCGTCATAACATCGTACTTTTGACTAAAGATATGGATAACATTATTGTCTAGCCCGTATACATGGAATTTTTGCTTTATGAGTACCCCAGCTGGTCAACGACGTTTGATGAGGACAAACAAAGCACTGTAATACTGTCTAGACAAGGCCGTAGGGAAGGAGTCTTTGTGTGGAAGTTGTGTCGTTTTGTATACCTACGTACATACATTTATTTAAGTACCTACCTACCTTTAATAGAGAAGCGGTTTCGTAGTGAAAACTAAACGGGCTTCATTCAAGGCCAAAACTAAACATTTGAGTGGGCTTGTCATAAAAGTGAAATGGATAGGCATTTATCAAGAGTAGTTGAAAGGAAAAAATCTGAGTAGGGTAGTCGGAAGCATGTATCCGAACTTATTTCTAACAGTGATGGGAATGCCGCTATAAATTTTGTTTATGGCAAGAGTGTCAGACTAAAGGAACATAAATTTACTTAAGAAATCGAAGGCTACACATACCTATCAGGAAAAGCAAATAAAATGTAAAATGATTGAATTGATTATGGATACAAATGTTTTTTTCCTTCTGATAGGAAAAGAAAAAAAGGATTTCCTTAAACGCTGTTGTAAGAAAGGAAGGGTACTTCCAAGGCTAAGCAGACAAAGTATAGAAGCAGACGAATTGAGAATATTATGATTCGACTTAAAGTGCTAAGGTCGGAGAGGATGTATTTCTTGAAAGTTTAATTAATAAATCAATACCGGAATACTTGAACTACGTTATTTCCCAATACCTTCCACACCAAGACAGCTATGAAAAGTTACTACAGCTTCACATGTTGCAGATCTGTCCTTGTAGTAGCCCCAGAAAGTTGTTACTATTGACATAATTATTAACAATGTCTAAATATCTCTTGCAACAATTTCATAACGAAAATGTTTTTAGGTCTTTGTTTTGGGATTAATATTCCGATATTTGTACGACGGATATTGTGATTATCTGATGGGTGGATAATAGGCTTCATTTTTTCGAAATCTACTTCGTTTTTATTAATGGCAAAGGACAACGATGAATGATTCGCCAATATTTATTATTATTGAATGATGAACAGTGCTGGAAAATGTGGATAACAAGACGTCATACTTAGCTTTGCCTTTCTCAGGTTAGTAGTCACCACTTCCGAACAAATGAGGACGTCTATTGAGAAGCCATTTATATGCTTAAAAGGCTCTAGACTTCAAAAAATGCGCGTCGACGGGAATCCACAATGCAATGGTGCTATATATATTTTTGGCAGATATTACAGGGTATGCCATAAGAATGTACGATGTTTTAGGGAAACGGATACAATCCCAAAAAGACTGTCCAAGAAAAGCCAAAATCCCGAAAAGACATAATCCCGAAACAGACTTTTCCCGAAAATCCATCGTCCCGAAAACAGCAATCCTCGAATGGCGAAAATTTCAAAAAAAGAAGAACAGAAGAATTAATTAACGAAGTCCGTACTTCTTTGAATATAAGCGGGGCATTCGGTGACAATAAATTCGGACCGAAGCATAGCCAAGTTACGAAATTTTGTCTTCCACTACTGTAAGAATTCGAAGGATATAACAGTACGACACGGTTGTAGCAATATGGCGCGATAAGCAACACATTTGATGGTTTGATAGTAGTCGTAAACGAGAGGTTTAGAGGAAAACTCATAGGTGAAAATTGTTTGGCAATATTGCGTGTTGATTTTTTTTTTGTAAAGGATGCATGTAGAGTTTAGTTTAGCACAATAGTTCAACGAGGACTGTCCAGTTGAAGTCCAATATTGAACAAGAAATAGCGACTATTCCTAAAACTATGTGAAAGTAAGTTCTCGATGGTCTATGGGATTCATTTGATTGTTCTGCAAACAAAATCTGACCCGATGATAGCAAACTCACTTGAGCAATAAATGTTATCTCATTATCCAAGTGCTTGCTATTCTAAGTCCAAATCTTTGAGCACTTGTTCCTACACGAAACATCACTTAAACTTTTTCTAGGTCTTAAGGCAGACAAAAGACTGTAGCCACATTAACGAGATATGGCCAATTTAATGATTTCTCTGTGCAGAGATTAGAAATGCCTTTTTCTGACGCTAAGTTCAACATATGCCTCCCAAATTGCAAGGTAAAATAGTCAATTCACACTTAATTGCAAGCTAAACTGGAGGTGTTTCAATTCAGCCTCAGAATAGTAAGTCGGAAAAATTTGTCGAGAAGACGGACAGGCAACCTGAACAACCACCAACCCACTGTTAAGACCTTACACCTGAATCCCGCTATTTGGACACCATCGCTTTTAAGGACAAAAAAGTTGGTGATTGAAATCAACAAGGTAATCCAATTGTACATAAAGGCGAAACTCCCCCGTTACCACGCGAGGACAATCGGACTTGAAAAACCCGAAAAAACATATTGACCAATTTATTGTTGATTGGTATTTTATCGATTAAACACTGGAACCCGCAATAGAGCGTCGCTTACTAGCCTCTTTGATTGATATTGGTCCTCCCATCTTTCGTTACACCTCTATGTTTTACCAGTTCGGCACCATTTTCATTCCTCTGATAACAAATTCCACTCCTCTGTGATCAGTTGTTCTTCGGAGTTTCCCATTTATGATCTGTGGCAAACGAATCTTTAAAAAAAAAAGTATAAATAAATAAATAGGGTGGCGCAACAGAGCAGTGTGCCCCGGGGCCTAGCGCGTTTCTCACAACCATGCCTTGTGAGGGAATGGAGGGGATCCACAGTTTTCTGTGGGTTAGCCGTTCGGAACAGCATTTCTGAGGGAGTGGGAGGGAACCTAAAAATTTTTTCCGATTCCGAATGGCTAATCGAGAAAGTGCTTTTCATTGCAATGAATTTACTAACAGAAGGCTTTCCAGTTCCTCGCGTAAGGCGATACCCGAGGGAAAACATTTTTACTTTTATAGGAGTTTAATCCAAGAACCTCCCGCGTAACAGGCAAGCATGCTAACCATCACGCCACGGGTGCCACAAACGAGTCTTAAAAAGGCAGCGAATACATCAGTCAATAGAATCCAATAACCAACGGGCGTTATTTTGGCTTCCGTATAAAAATTCCTGTTGCGATATCAATTGATACGATTAGACCTAAGTATCTGAACTGTGTATCCTTAATTGCCCCTTACCTCAGAATAAACCGCTGGCTGTTAAGAGTTTGCTATCGGTCTGCGTATCACTTTTGGTGACATCCATTAGACTGTCAGCTCTTCGTTTGATTATAGGAATTGTTACAATTTGTCAAAACCCTCCACACTGTTTCCAATGTAAGAGAAGCCATTGGAGCGGCACGGCAGAGCTTTCGAAACGATACCGTATGAGTTGCCTTCCTTCAGTAACAAGAGTTGAAATCGGAACATTGTCATTTGGTTGTTAGAGCAGAATCGTTGGCACCTCAAATTAATCAAAGAGCTGTCTATTCTACAACACGAATGATGACATAGTCGCATGTACAACAGGCAGAGTTATTTCACTCAGTTGAAAAGGGTGTTTGCCACTCTGTTGACGGAAACTCGTAGTAAACGTACTTTTATGCTATTTTATTTTTGGTAAATCACTCGATGGGAGTTTCGTGTACAGCTTCTTTAGGATTTTAATATTCAAGGAAGTGCCTTTTGATGCAAATCAAGGCAACGTTTGTCCTTCCGTCTTATAACTTCCCATCTATTTTGTATTTTGTCTTATTTGACATTTGCATAATTTTTGCTTTCTCACACTTTTTCATCTTTTGTTCCTAAGCTCCTCCAACTGTTCATTTGATTTGCAGCCCTGATACGTTGTCCTTACGTATGCGAAACATAAGCTAACAGATCCATGCGACCTTATATGCGATAAAAATAATTGAAATCCCAAAGTCCAACAAAACCTAGGCTCTCTCCTGACTTGATTTAAATCAAAACATAATAAAGAGTATCAGATCATCAGTAAGTCTCCATTCAGCATCTGAATAGAATGAACCATTTTTGTTGGAAGTGTGATGAAAGAATACAAAAACCTTCTAATGCAGACTACCTACTGTCAAAAAAGAAATAAAGTCCATATTCTATTTATGTTACAGAAGTAACTTTCCCGAAAACCAGTAAGTAAATTTAAATAAAATCAATTTTGTTTGAATACATATATTATTGTAATGCCGCGCCGCATTGCTTCTATTTGCTAAACACAACAATGAACTCATCGAATTATTCCGAACTTCATCCTTGTGCCTACCCCACAATACATTTGTATTTGTTCCAAACAAACTCAATAAAGCTAATCAAAGAAAGTAAAGTTTGCTTTCGAATGTCCTTATGTCAAGTGTATACGAATATATCTTTCCAATCTCGATTGAAAAGAGACAGAGATGATTTGCATTATTTCTTCTTTTTTTTTGTCCTCAAAGTGATTTTAAACGTGTCTTCGGGGAGGTCTATTGTGTCTCCCACCAACAGCAATAAATTCCAGCTGCCGAGGAAAACACATCGCATCCGCCAATGTCCTTCAGCCATTTCGTCTATAACCGTAAACAATTTTTCCTATCCAGAAGCATATAAAATAAAACCAACCAACTGCCTACCATCGTTTAACAACGAATATAAAAATAAGGCCATTTTGAACACAGCACAATCTGTTAACCCAAAAGCATTAATTTCATAGAAATTTAACAACCTAACCCACTGCTGGGAGTTTGAAAGACTGCTGCTGATGATGTGAACAAGTAAAAGACTTATAGCTCATCATAATTAATACATCCACAATGATGCTCCTAACGAAAACTCGAAGGATTACATAAAAGCACAAATGTACGATGTCGTGTTGAGTCGGTGTATCTTCATATATTCAATTTTCAGGATTTTACAAATTTTTGGGAAGCTTCATTAAAAGAATCGTGCATTGTTGTGGGAAACTTTCACTGAATCTATTATTTTGATATCTCTGTACAAAAAAAACAGAGGGAAAAACTTTCTGATACAATAAAATGTTCTAGCAAATTGGGAGATGGTTTCCATGCGGTAGATTAAAGTGAACTCATAGTCGAATAGCATGAAAGAGTATTACACTTGAATTGTTGGTGCCTCCTTATCGTAAAAAATAAAATAAAAAATTGTTTTCAATAGTTTTTCTCTTTGCATTTGAGGATTTTCAAAAAAAGCCGAGATAAATGATAAAAAAACACGCTGCGATTTGGACGTGACTAAGCCGCGTTGTGGCATGTGGATTTGTTGTAATAGCATGTTAATGGGAAATAAAGCAGTGGGAATTCTGTGGGGAAACGATAAGCCGTTGTATCTTTTTATGCGCTGGTAGTTTGCATCTCATCAAGTAGAATTTGAGTTTTATTGCTTTGACTATGAATGAGATTAAAGTATTTAAATCCGAAACCAATCTTGTCCAAAAGTCTCTCGTTTTGGTTGTTGGAAGCTCAAAAACATTAGCCAGTTCAGTTTCAATTGAGAATTAGGGCAAATTTATTGACGACATTAAGTCCATCTGTCAGTTGATCGCTTTGAAAAGGTGTGAAACGATACTGAGAGGAAATATATAAAACGAGTTGCACTTGAAAACTCATTTAGCCAACATAGAGTCTCTCTTACAATTTGGAAATGAAAATATATAAAATTGAAGACATTCGGAGTAAAGTTCGGATTGTAACGTACGGTGATCGAATGCGTGCATTTCATGATGTGCAGTGCAATCGGAGGACTTTTGAACTACATTCTACCGAATATAGCAGCGCAAGATATATTTGTGTAAAGTTTTTGACATAAAAAGCTATTAAATTTCATAAAAGTAAACTTACAAAAAAAAAGTCATCGAAAAGGCATCGTCTACACTAAGCCATTATTCTTAATCGTTAGATGCTCACTTTCGTTAAGTTTTCGTACACTTTTCTGACAGCAAACTGGTTTAGCAGTCTTCGAACGTATAGATATATCCTAGCTTCTGACTCCAATACCAAACAGGATATTTACCTACGAAGTCTTCAACAGTAATTGCTCCATGCATCCAAAAACTGGCTGAACCAAAGGGAGGTCATTATATTTTCCAACGATAAGTACTTGGGTAGCTTAGAAAAATTCTTTTTGCAAATGGCGACTTTAGTATCTTAGCATCACTACGCCATTGTTGTTAGTTCAGTGAAATAGACTCTATGTATACTGAATATCACTAACTATGAGTCCAATCAAAAATTTAGAATTTTATTCTAAGGCCTTAGCCACAACGTAAGATTAATCAGTTTCGTTAAGTTAAGTTAAGTTTCTTTAGAACTTTCTCAGCTTTGGGAATTGGCTACATTCTTAAGCTTGAGTACAGTACAAAAGCTTTCCTAGGCAAGCCTCCAACTAAAATTGGCGGAAGCATCCACTTTTCAGCTAAATGTTTTTTACCTTTAAAGGGACAAGTTACCCATAGTTCACTTGAGCAAATTGTAGGCATACATTATAGTATATCTTTGGATACCTGCGAAAATTATTGAAGGGAAAGCTGTTCTAACACTTTCTTTTTAGCTTACTTTTAGATAAGGTGTTTCTTAAGGCGCGTCCACACTATGCCGAACGGCACCAATCGATCGGCAATTCCGAACGTTCCCATTTGCCTACTTCGTTAGGGAACGTTCAATTATTTCGGAATGCAATTTGTGCAGATTTAGATCATCCCTCCCCCATGTAACGCAACGTAATCTACGAATTCCGAACTAGAGAAATTTTAATTCACTATTTTTTGTTAAAATCGAAGTTCACATTGTACAATCAGCTGGACATACTTCGTTTGATGGATGTTGGATGGTCAGATGTGGTTTGCGTTCAGACTTTATCAGACTTATCGTCCAACATGGGCCCTTATCACAAGGTCCGTCGTAGCGATTTCGGACTACGAATACCGAAATGGAAGCATCACAGACGCCCTTGCAGTGAATGTTTTGCCACAAAATTTGTTACTTCTAATTATAAATATCTGTTGCCAAGCGTTCATTACGGATACGTTTGTAGTCATTTCTATTTGACATTCGTAGTCCGAAATTGCTTCGACGTGCCTTGTGATAGGGGTGATTATGTCATACATTCCTTCGTTCCGTCTTACTTCAAAGCGGTCGTCTGAGGGTTCACATTACCCAACATTGGACGTTGAAACCAAAGTCTGTCCAACTAATTGTATAGTGTGAACACCGCTAAAAGAAAAAATGATACGTTATGCGTAACGTAACGCACCGTAACGTTTTATATGACTTCCTCCCCTCAAATCGCATTACGGTGCACGCATCTTTAAATGTTTTAAAATACGAGTTTTTCAAAATGGCTGCTAGGACAGCATCCCCATTACGACTCAATTTTTATTCAAACTTACTGTTTCAAGTCATAAAAATGGGACGGATACTATTCCAACCGATCTTTACGTAAAATCAAAGCTTTCAAAAAAGAAAAATTTGACGATGATTCAGTCAACGATGCTTAGAACGTTAATTTTAGCATACTTACATACACCCAAGACCCAAATCGTAAGAAGACTGAAAACAAGATACACAAAATGTAAAGGACAAAGGACGTTCTCTCCATTCATTTGAACATTTTTGCTTTAATTACACAAAATTTTGAGTGACTAAATCAAGTTTTTTAGCAAGTCTCACATTGCAATTTGTTCCTTGTTTCTCATTTTATCATCACGTCTCATAAGTAATCGTCATAATGCTCTCAGGTCTTAAGAACTGTTTATCTACATATTAATAAATTTCATTCAAGCACTAATAAACAATTCAGTATATCATTCAAGAAACAAGATTAATTTTGTATTTATAAGCCATCACCCACGATCGCATCCATCGCATGCCAGAACAACGTCAATCAATCACCAAAAACATAACATATTGTGACAAACCCAATGAACTCACTCGCCACACCGACACGCCAGTACAGCACCACCCAATGAATGAAACATCTGTAGAAATACAATGATTCTATCAATATTAATGAATTCAAATGCTAATACAGGGCACGATAGATCCTAGTGAAAAAGATTTTTTCACGGTTTTCAATTATCACTCACACACCACAGTACAGTACCTATAACCGCCCCTAACCTGATGCAACATGCAAGGGTATGAGTATTTAGCCCAATTGGTGCGGTGGCAACAACTGTTTTGCGTTGTTGTTAATTTGTGCTAATGAATTGTGTTATGATTTCCAACAGATATAAATAAGCAAGGAACGATGATGTTGAATAAATTACCTCCTTAGGGAGGAATACATAATATTGCAATCGGTGAATAGAATGAAAATAATAATAACATCATTAGTCAGTCTCAGTCGTTTAGCTTTCAAGTAGAACTCACTCAAATGTGAGTTAGTTGTTTGTCTGAAGGTTATGGCTTTCCTTGGAATGGTGACAATATGTCTAAGGAATTTCTTGCTCCCCTCAAAAGAAAGAAAATGATAAATATTTATTTAGGGCTGGGTAGAGACAACCTCACTATTTTATTTATTTAGGGTTGCCCAGAGGAGACTTTGGGTGAAATATTGAATTTTAAAGCCAGATGTTTTTTGATAAAGGATGCTGAAGTTTGGTGTTTTCAGAGTGATTAATGTTTTCGACACAAATTTTAGTAAATTCCAATCGAATTCTTTTCATTTTTAATGCCAAGCTCGTAGATCATTCAGTCCGTCCCTCTTTACGAATTAAGGAAGTCAAAAAGATCCTTTCTGGGTTCCTTACTATGGTGAGCTTCTTTCGTCAGTTATTTTAGTTTTGACCGATCTCCTTCCGGTTTTGAACTCTAAGTCGGTTGAGAGGTAAGTTGATTGCACTACCTTTAGCCCGATTCTCTACAATGTGGTTTAACATTGGTGCCATGAGTTGGAGCGACTGAGCTGAGCCGGGACCAGCGGAGCCTAGCGCTTTTCTCTTAACAATACCTTACGAGGAAATGAAAGGGACCTTTAATTTTTTTGCGATTCCGAACGGCTGATCGAGGAAACGCTTTTCGTGACATTGATTTACTATCGAAGAAATTGCTTATTTCTCACAAACGGCAATACCTGGGGTTCTGAAATTCGAACCCCACACCTTAAAAGCAGACACGCTAATTATTCCGCTAATTATAATCCAATTCCCTCGGCAGCCCTGCTGGAATATGTTTTGACTCAAAACCTTTAATTGGGAAAATTATTTATCATGTCTTTTTCCAAATGAAAAGCCTGGGCACGGGATAAGATTCTGTTTATGCTTCACTTTAGTAGGAATTCGAGGTAATTTGAAATAGACATTTGCATGCTTTGAAGGACTTTCAAATCATCAAATCCTAATTAAAATAACTCCAACTTATTTCATTTCAACACCATCAAACAAAATTTGAAAAAAATATGTTTATCCTCTCAACCTTTTCCAATTAAAAACTAATTTACGGAGTACGCAAAGTAGCTTTAGTAGTTGGATTAATTAACGAATGATTCAACAGTTGTGGTTTCACATAAACTCTTTTCCACTTTGATAAGTTTTAATTTGGAATATCTAAGTTTTATGAACTTCCTTAATTTTATGGACATGCCCTTGGTCAATAACAGGACAACAAAGTTTAGGGATTTCTTGTCAAACTTTTGACCATTTACGTTAGCCAAAAGCACTAAAAGACTCCTTTAAACTTTGCCTCATAAACGATCCATTATTATGAATGATGTCTTTGAGGTTATATTGAGTAAGGAAAAACTTATAATTGGATTGATTATAAAGCCATAGAAAAGGCTTTCTCCCACAGCATGACGTTATTTGCAAAGACGATATAGATACTATAATGTGCACATGTTGCCCTTTTTATTAATGTGTTGTATCCCTCGATCTGATGAGCAAGCTGTTCAAGTCACGTTTGGTGACTTTATTGTATTTTAATTCTCTTGATTATTCCCAAAGTAAGCAGGAGTGTTTTAGTTCGTTGCACTAATAATACGAATATTTTGCAAAGCAACAAAATAAATATGTTTCATTGAAGTTCATAAGACTGTTGGGTCACTCTAAAACTGGAATAAATAAAGGTTAATGATTTTACAAGTTTTAGCTTTCGTGGGAAGCAATTGTTTTCTTTAAGGGTCGTTGTCCTTGTTTGCGAAGCTAAAAATAATAAAATCCTTAAAGTAATATTTGGAGTCAATCAATCTTATCTTAAAATTTTGGAAAAAGAAAATAGTTTCACTTCCTCTGAAGAAATTTGAGACAAGATCCATAGTTTTGAAGTTTCTTTTGTAGAAGTACCTATTGGAAGTAGATATAGAAAAGAAAAAGTATTTCCTTCCCTGATTTCAATAGAGTTTAACTATGCACAATCTGTACATTTGGCAAAGTTTGTTCATTTAAATTATTAAAGCCCTTCACAAAAATATGGGATGCTTTTGACAACCGATTTGACAACCAAGAGTTGCTTTTGTTACTAATTAAGATACTCATTCTATGACAAAAAGTCTCACTGTTAGTTCTTCGAAAAAATTTTTGTGAGAATTGGATTGCACTGAAAGTGTCCATTTTTGATTGGCAGCATTGTTTTATTCGACAATCCGTTTGACAGCAGGCAATTGCTTTCCGATTACTTTTAGTTAGCATTTCATGATAAACAGATAAATAGCCGAAAGCAGTGTCAGCTGTCCAATCGGTTGTCAAAAAACAGTGCTGCCAATCCAAATTTATAGACCTCCAACAACAATGCTTTTTTTATTCATGCCAATTTGAGCTCGATCACAGAAGCTGTAGGTTAGGTTTAGTTAGATGGGAGGTGCAGCCGCAAGCCGCAACACTTCACTCCAATTTCGAGGATACTTTGTGCTCGCCGGAATAACCTAAGATGAAAAGGTGGGGGAGGTGATGAATAGGATAGGATTGAGCTGGTGATTATGTGATTGGGGTTTAAGTATTAAGGATCTAGTTCGATGGGAGTTTAGAGAAGTCACACAATTCACCATTCGGGCAAAGCTTTGGCAATCAAAGAAGAAGTAGAATGATCGATCCTCTGCCCTCTTCGTCTTGGCATCATCTACATATGTAAATCGTTGGTCCCAATTTCTGTTCTTATCATAGGGATACCCAAGTAATTGTGGACCGTAAGAATGCCAATCAACTGATAGAGCCAAGGCTGTAGTCGAAACTCGTTTTTTATCTTGGAAATATCTGGCCCTGGGTTTTCAGAAGCCCGGTATGTTTCTTAAGATGGCCACCTGCCATTAGTGGTCTGGAGGCAATCTTAGACAACTGGATTTCTTAAAAATTCCATTTTATCTAAGCCCACGATCTATGAGTAACGGTTAAGTGGCGCCCTTCGTGCAACTTTTCGAAGTTTTCTGTCTTCCGAGCATTGCAACTAGAATTTGAGTGGTTTTGATTTGGATGTTACGAGCATCTTTCAGGGCTCCATGTCGAAAGTCTGTCACATAAAATGTCAGTTTTGTGTTGTATATGAAGAATTAAAGAACCGTTTGATATTACTTCTCTAATGAATACAACACTCTCTATGTTTTCTGTACTTGCCAACATTATCTTATCGTGCACATATTTATTTCAACACAAAATGAAGTCAATGAACGACTGCATCTCTGCGATTAAGTACCACGCTTCTTTTTGAACAATAAGTTTAAATTAAGTTAAACTGATAAAAGCAGTTTTCAGAAAGTCAATATTCTGGAATAGTTTGGTAGCACTTCTTAGAAAATGTTCGGTGAATCTTAGTAACTAGAGCCAATTCAATAGCGTCTCCCACTCTTTGAGACCGGTATTTAAGTGCGGAATTCGATTCATTTTAAGAAGGGATATTATCGCTTCGGGTTTAAAAAGCTCTGGAATAATAGAACTAAGACAGCTTGGTTTCAAAAAGAAAGGTAGTGTAACTTGGCACCACACCTAAATTTTTTTAGAGCGTTTCCTTGATCTTGGAGTTTTTAATTGCTTACCCAGTCATTACATGTCGATTAGTTCCTGGCTAAGGCTTTAAAAGCTCGAGACAAAGCATTAGCGGTTTTTAGAATGTTACTTTTGATTCTGTTTTTTTCCTCTAGTGGCTTGGGTAGGTATACAAAGGTGTTCGTTTCATTGAATTTGAGTGATGGTTTTGGCCAGCCTATCCACCATTTTATTGCCAGTTATATCACAGTATTCTAAAACCATCAAAATTAAAAGTTCGGAGTTTGTTGAGCTCAGCAGTCCTAAATTACAGCAATAGTTTTCTTCTCATTTGGATTTTGTGACATAGCTTCAATGTCCGCCTGGCTGTCTATAAAGATGTCGATTAGCCGTTTGGAACCGGCAGAAAGTTGTAGGCCCCATACATTCCCTCACAAGACATGGTTGTAAGGGAATGTCCTAGACCCGGGGGCTCCTCGCTCTGTTGCTGTTGTTTAATTTTCGTTTGAGTCATGATTTCCTTTTAAAAAAGTCTCTATTCCTCCCAGTATTGCCTTGAAAAAATGTGTGCTAGGACCACTGGACTTGGAATGAATTGAAAATAGTGTGCAGAAGGGTGAAGGCTGCTTGAATTTGTCTCCAATTGTTGCATTGTTTGCGCCACAGTCCGCTTATGTCCGCCATCTCTATAATAAAAAGTTCTAAGGAAGCCAACGACAGGAAAGAGAAGTTGAAACTAGGCTTCTCTTCATTTCGAACTGCCAATTCAGTTCATTATTCTACATGCAATACGAGTTCACCATTCATAATTATTGTAAACAAATGCGACGAACGACATCAAAAGTTTGTTCCATTGGGTCTGGCACAATGTCTTTTACTACTTTCTAGTGTATGGTGAATGTATCGATAAAATGCTTCGACATTCAAACAAATTAATTGCAAATGAAAAGCTACCATTTTTGATGCACGTAGTTGAGAGCTTGTTTGGAAGTCTAAAAAGTAACGAATAATCGCTAAGACAAACATGTCCAATCCCTCGTCTTCAAATGCCAGAGTGAATCCTGTTCTGTAGCCTCAATAGAGCTTCAGTTTTTTGAAAGAAATTTATTGAAATGCACCAAAAACGAGTGCAGCACCTGCAGTTGAACAGTAGTACAGTACATAAAAGCCTTCTAGAGACACAAACCCCTCCCAAATCCCAATACTAACGCTACATGACATCCTAAAAAAATACCTTAAGCTCCTTCATAATGTGACAAGAACATTCTCAATTTCTACCCTGACCTATAAGCTATAATATACATGCGAAAATGTCGTCGAAAATCTACTCTTAAACCACCAAGTAAAATTCACTTTCCCACAATGTAAAGCACCCATACAAGTCACAATAAACAACCGAGACCATTCATCAAACCCAAAGAAGACATTGAGTAATCTTATTTTCACCACATGCTCCAAAGAGATGCCAATTTGTCTGTTTCCAATCTACTCAGTCTTCGTTTTCTGTTAACAAAAACAACAAATCAAAATCATTTCTTCACTTCTCTCCTCCCAAATTGATCCCCTCAAAATAAAGAGCGAATACCTTCTAGAATTAAGTTTTTTTCTTCTTTTCTTCCCCCACAATTTCTTGTTTTTCATTGTTTTTATTTAGTCCGATTGAGAGTGAATGCGATAAAAAAAGAAGTTGAATTCACCTCACTCGATCGAATTCTGGAAATGAAATTTATTCTCAGTTCTGTTTGAGTAGTTTTAGCGAACGATCGTGTAACGGACGACGCTACCGCTTTTTTTTATTTCAAATCTCTTAGCGATCGAAAGCGAATCGATTGAAATTTTTGAAAAGATTTTGTTCTCTGGCATTAGAAAATCGATTTATCTGTAAGGTATTCTAATTGATTTGAAAAATGTAATTCAATTAATTTCAAGGATCTTCATCGAATTTTTGTTTTAATTTTAAAACCGCGTGAGTTGCAAAAATAGATCCAAGAACACGCAGGAGATATACAAACATATTCCTTGTTTTCAGTGCAATTTTCGTGCGAATCAAATTCTTTTACAAATGCAGCGGTGACCGCCGCCCGGCGCGACAGTGATAAATTGTGTCAAGTGTCTTTGGGGGTTTCGTTTGTTTGTGTCGTATTTAATTTAACTACCTCATGCTGCTGTAATGCAATAAATTGAGAGCCAATATCAATGTCAGTGTCAACAAGACGCTGAAAAAGTTTTTTTTTATTTCATTTTACTTATTGTTTACAAAGGCTTTTTTTTTGTTTTAAAAGAACTGTGCACAAATGTCGTGATTTTGAAAACTGAACGCGGAGCCAGAAATTTTTGTTTGCTTATATTCAAACATTCGCGGTCGGTGTGAATTCGATTTGAATTAATTACGCGATTGAGGTGAAAATTCGGTCAAGAAGTTCAAAAGAATTATAAGAATTGTTTTTATTTAAATAACAAAAAAAAATGCGTGGGCTTCCTTCTTTCGATTTAATTATTCTTCTCCACCGAAAAGAAGAAAAAAAAATCAGTGAAGCCAAACAAATCCAATTGTTCAAAGTGTAAACAAATAGAAAAAAAAGAAGACTTTGAATAATGATGATTGATGACTGTTTGGCAGTGGGCGACCGGTGAACAAACTCACACTTCATAGAGAGAAAAGAACTCATCCAGCAAATCGAAATTGAATAAGGTTCATTCCATTGCCCTTTTCAAATTTTGAACAGCATTCAAATTAATTTCCAATTGTTTAATTTTTTTTTATTTGAAACTTTGGCGACGCTGTTTTAAGAGTGAGTGGGTGGGTTGTGACATTCGAATGAAGTGAAAGTGGACCCAACCGTCTTTTAGAATGACAAAACTTTTCTGCATGTTTAACGAAACGCTGTTAATTTTAAATTCATTAAGCTCTTCACCTTGGAAATGGTGAACAAAGTTTAAACCAATTCCGAGTTAAGTTTAACGGACATAAGTTGGTGTAAATGGAGATAGAAGTTTTTCTTTGCTTTAGACTGAAGATGCTTCGAATGTTCAATTATGGGGAATTGAATTTGAGTATACTTATTTCGTTTTGAAGGTAAAGTTTGAATAAAACAGAGCACTGGTTCAGATCGACGATAAGCCTTGATTCCCGTCAGAGTAAACTTGATTCTTATTTTTCCCAAAGGGTGATATTAGCTTAAGTCAGTTATAAAACTTTTAATCTTCCTCTAAATTGCCATCAGCAAAAGTATACCTAAGTGTTCCATGAGTTCCCCAAAAGTCTGCCAAAGACTCTAACACGCAGATGTACTAAGGAACTCCAATATCATTTGTTCATTAGGCTCTAGCTGTATCTATTAAACGCTGCAGCTGAGCTCTAAAATAATGTAAAAGGAAATGTGTTAAATTAATGCAGTTATACTGGCAGATAGTCCTGATCGCAATAAATTCCAGATAAAAAGAGCAGCCCTATCACAAGGTATTTGTTTTCTCTCTTTTTTACTGCATCACCTCATACTGCTGTGTGCGTTTATTTCAATTGGATTACAGGCTGTAGAACAAATAAGTCTTTCTTAACTGCAATATGCTTCAGAACGACATTATATTTGTCTTGTCCCTACTGCAATTTATAACATTAGAAGTTTGGATGAACTTGAATAATGTATGAGTTAAATGGCGCCCTCCAGAGTCCATACACAATCCAAGATTTTTTTATAAGTTTCCGTGCAATATTCCGAGAATCGAGCGTAGCTGCTAGAATTTTGGAGGTTTTTAATGATTTGGATGCGGATGTTACCAAGAAGGGGTCCATTGTTTTGCAACAGTGAACTTCGATTTGCCTCGTGCAAAAAAATAAGGAATATCTCTCCAAAGCAACGAGACAGCCATATTTTTACAAGTGAGCTATTTTATAATAGTCTGAAGGCAATCTGAAACGACTAGCATTCTTAAGACTACCATGTTAACTATATCCACGATCTAGATGTCCCTGTTAAATGGCGCCCTCCATGCAG
Source organism: Melanostoma scalare (assembly GCA_949752695.1). Taxonomy (NCBI): domain Eukaryota; kingdom Metazoa; phylum Arthropoda; class Insecta; order Diptera; family Syrphidae; genus Melanostoma; species Melanostoma scalare. Next base: position 181,839,651 of record OX456986.1, on the reverse strand, counting down.
TTTTCTGCATTTTTCTGTCTTCCGAGCATTGCAAACCAGTTTTGAATGATTTTGGTTTATCTGATACCTTTCAGACCTTAACCGAGTCCTGGAATAGTAGTCCCGTAATGGAAAAAGTGATGAAGCAAGTTCTCACCAACTTTGTAATCACGAAACCGTTTCTCGGAACACTGACATTTTGTATATAGCTGTATGTGAAGAATTAAAAATACTTCTACAATGGCTCCAACAATCTCTATATGTTTTCTGCACATGCCAACAGCATCTTATCATTTACACAATTCATTTCATATCTCACTCATTGCCTTTACAAACTAAATCCATAACATTCTGGAGAGAAGCCTTCAGCGGTATAGGTATTAGAGGTCCAAATTTTGCGAGGTAGATTTCAATACAAAATGAAACCAATGAACGACTCCATCTCTGCGATTGAGTAATATGCTCCCTTTTCTTTTTGTACTAAAAAAACAAATATTATGATTAATTTGGTAGCACTTGTAAGTAAAAACCGTGAAACTTAGAAACTAAAGCCTATTAAATGGTACCCTCCACTCTTTGAGACCAGAATTTAAGCCATTTTAGAAAAGGATCTTATCACGTCAGGTTTCCAAAGCTCTGGAACAATAGAACTAAAACAGCTTCGTTGCAGAAAGAAAAGTAGTGTAACTTGGCACCACAGCTTGTTCTTATTAGTGAGTTTTCTGGCTTTTGGTTATTAGTTGTTAGCTATCAGTCACTTCATGTTGATTAGTTCTTGGATTATTCTTTTAAGGTCCAAGGCAAAGCAAAGGAAAATTAAATTCCACCAAATCTTCTAACGGAAAATGGTCATGGAGCCTGAACTAATTTTTCTTTTTTGGGTTGAAATAATAGCGGGTATCAATTCAAAGGTATTCCTTGTGATAGGAAACGTTAGACTGCTATGTTTTTAGCTTGACTCTCATCAGAAAAGCAGTAAGTAATTTTGAGACGAACAGATCTATCTTGAGCATGGCATTTAGCAGTATCATAAAACTTATTCAGAAACTGGGATGTTACACGAGGCACTCCACATCTAATCTCTCATCCAATCCATTGCCCATCTCTTCCGATATACCCACCAGCGCAGCGTTCTGGGAAGCACAATGGAGTTACTGTTGAATGGAAGTGGGTTTGTCTTTTTTTCAATTCGTTTCTTTTCTATATTGTTCATTGATTTGTTTTCATTCCCATAAGACACCTAATTTGGGGGCATGTCTTCGAAGACCTATACAAAATGGGTTTTATTTAGAAGAGCCCTGTTACAAACAACCCTTGTTAATATTCTACGCCTACCAACAAACTGATTAAATTTGAGTAAGGTAGCAGAAGTAGCAGTCCCTCTTAGTACATATATTTTAATGAGAATTTAATGGCATTAAGGAGCTGTTCCCGTCATTCTGTACCTTGGGAAAATCGACAGAAGCATTTCCTGTCAGTGCTATTTGCCTTTGTCCAATTATAAGACTACGAAATACTTTAACATAATTAATATAGAAATATTTGCTCGTTTGGCCTTCTCAGTACCTCCAGAAAGAGACTTAAAAATTCTCTTTAAAATATTTTTAGTCTTACACGGTATCATAATTCTAAAAATGAATTCAAGAGGACGTACATCTTATTATCCTTAAATGCTTATTAGTGTGGGTCTTTAGCAGAGTTGAAAGGGATAAGTAAGTTCCTTTATATTATATATAAAGGTTTGGTTTATAAACAGAAATTATGGTTTTCATAAACGGATTTAGTGATAGCACCTTGAGCTTTAAGCAGTGATATAGCGAATGAGTAACGATAAGTGCTTTGGTTGTGGAAAAAGGAAAATACTTGTTAGATAAAACTATTGACTTTATTAGTAAGTGTAAGAGTACCAAAATTATGACTTGACTGTTTGAAGGTTAGTCGGTAAGACAACGAGAACATGAAGTGTTTTCGACAGAAGGAAGTTCATCTTGATTAGGTGGAATGTCTCTCCAGAGTGCTAAAGTTCGGTAGATGGGTTAGAGCTGCGTTTGTAGAAATATAACACGATATTTACTCAAACAAGCAAGCAAACAAGCACCCACCAACTTTCATGCTATTTTTTCCACATTCCCAGGTACCTATGCTCTTTGAAATATTGAGAAAGTCTTCTCCAAAATAGTCTATTAAATATTCTCCTTTTTGTGGTTGTTTTATACAAAAAAAAATTTATTTTGATGTTACCGAAATGGCATACAAACGTGTGAATTGTTATTGGGAGCAGGCAAGTGAAACTGTTGTGATCCTATCGAAATCACAGCACTCAAAACGCCATTAATGAAAAAAGGAAGACAAAAATCAAAATGGCGCCCAACGGCAGGCCTCTTAAATTCGTTCTATAATGAACGAACCAAATCGGGGCTACTATCATTTTCTAATGACAAACTTCTGTTTAATGTGTAATATATTGAGGATAAGTTACTCATAAGGCTATAATATTCTTTTCTTTCCTTTTTTCCGGCGTAACGAGCATCGTGATCACGAGCAGATCACAGCTCTCCAAATCAACTGTTTCACATTAGTGATCCGCTCCAGAAGCTCCAGAAACAGTCACACTTTACATAATTATTGCGTGAACGGATACTAAGCGATACAATTATAAACAATTGGACATCATGTGATCCATACAAAATTGGTCTATTTAAAGTGCTGTACTAGCTCATATAATGAACGGTGTCAGAAATACTATTCCCACTATTATAGACGGGTCTTCAGTTAAGTTCAAAATATTGTTGAAAACAGGCTTTTCAGATCATTTTGATCGCATGTCTCCATTTTATTTAGAAATTCCATTCATTTAAACGACATGTTTTCTTGATCGTCTTAAATTTTTGACCAAAATCCTTATCCATTTTTCTATTTCTAGCGTTTTTTATCAATTTCACTGGAAAGAGAACACCAAGGTACTTGCTCAGACGCCTTTAGAGAGTTGTCAAATTCATACTCTACTCACTTAGGTATAAGATTTTATGACGCATTGGGTTTTCACGTTCAGCTACAATTCAGCGTTTAGTATGCCTATTCGTACTCTCACTAAATATTTTCTTATCTCAAATCAAAATTCGAAGTTCTTATAACTAACTTATCAATATACCAACAACGATCTCATGGTACTATCTTTACTTTCATTATCTTAAAATTTTATTGGCATCATTGTTGTTGAGTTTCTGATAAAAAGAAATCTATATATGCATTCACATTATGTGATCTGATAAGTCACACATATTCTTGTTTTCTAATTGAAATTAAAATAAATTTGATCCGATACTAGAAATGCTTTTGTAGACGATCGGTGGTGGCTCTTCTACTTCATTAGGCGGTTAGTCAAAGTCCATCTCTAACTAAAAAGATTTTCATAGATCAAATTGCGGTAAAACTCGTTCAACCGAATCGTGAGTTTCTTCACGTCATTATAATCTTCGTACTCTTCTGGCAAGGCACTTGTTGCATCAAAGCATTTTTTGTTCTTAGTTTGGTCTTCGTGGGTAAGATCAGTTGGCATTATTTGCATAATTTTTTTTACCGAAACGAACAAGAGCTTCCTCACTCACTTTTAATCGATTTCATTCATCTGCTTGGGCAGCAAACGGTTAAGGTCTTAAGCGATAAATGAGGACGAAAAGAAATTTTCGATTCAAAAGTGCGTCAGAAGTCACTTTCTTCTAAAGTGATGCCAAACTCTTAAAATATTACTGCGCCCACTTTACCAAAACAAATTTTAATGTTTTATTTTTTATCAAACTTAATTTATTACTAATTTTAGACCTAATTACATATCAAAATCATTACAATTAAAGTCTTATGAAATTCCACTCCAGGACTGAAATTATCAGTTTTTCATAAGTGGCTAGCAATAGTTTTCCAATCAGGATTAAATTTTTCAATTGCCTTCTTAACGCAAAGATAATTGAACTAACAAATTCCTTAATTTCTTTGTTATTTAACAGTAGCAAATTCCACTTCGAAGCAAGTTTTCTTTATTTTTACATTGCCTGCAAATAATAATTAATTTCTTTTTCGGCTGTTAAATAGGTTAGCAATTTCACGAATAAACAAAGAAGCAGTTGCAATCAATAAACAATGTGAAAATGGTTTCTTGGCAGGTGGTAACTATAATTAACACAAGTGTCAAAATATAAGAACTGATTTGTTATTATCTGATGCAAATTGGTTATAGAATTTTCTTACGTAACAACCTACGTGGCCTATCATAATACGCATTGTCTTTACGTAGTGTTTACACAGAGTAGATGTACACTCCTAATCTAAATATAGATCACAGGAATTCCTGCATGTGCATTTTTGCATGCATATATGTATATATGTAAACCGCGTTTGTAAATATTTGTACACTAGGTATAAGTGGGAATAAATATGAGAAAAAAAGCCACTTTGATTTTATGAACGAAAACAGCACTCAGCATTTGAATGAACGTAAATTTTACAATGCATAATGCAACTTGATGGAATTTGCAGTTGACTACTAAAAATACAATCACTGCTGCGCTCTCCATGATTTGTATAAATGAATTTCAATACTTAAGACTCGATCGTTTCGTATCTCGTATCTCACTTTGTTTCAAGGAAATAATAAAACGCTCGCAAAACGATTTGATTTGCGTTCAACCTTGGGGTGTAAACAAAATTTCTTTATTTATTTATTGTACATTTCTCATTTCTATTATCAGCAAATTTTTTTGTTTTCTTTTTGTTTCCAGTCTGTAAGTGATTGTATTTTTAGCAACTATCGATATAGTGAATGGGTTTACTTTACCAATAACAATGTTTTCGTAATGATGCAGCATATTCAGAATTTAAGCTGTTGTTAAATGAGACTTTATGGCGCTATTCGTGTTGATTTGTAATTGGTCTGTCTTCGTTAAGAAAAAAGCGGATTGCCCATAGTGGAAATTACCGGCCAAGTTGGCATATGGATATGCATATCAAGTTGAAGTGAGGTGTGTCGCCTATAAACAAATATTGTCACTCGTTCACTTCTAAAGCACCACATTTTCAAATAAAACTAACTGACGGTTGACAGTTTTGTTTTTACATTATTCCAATCGCATGAGCAAATGCGTTTTATTTTTTTATTTACTAAGCAATCCATATCATTAGCTGTTGACAATTCAAAAAGGAACCCGTTTACAGTGCAATTATTTCAAAATCTTTTTTTGCACCGGGTTCAATGAAATTATTATGTATTCACGCTTAATAGACTGATTTGGCCCTTAGGAGGGAGTTGGCTGAATATGGTAGTTTATTGTACGCTTGAGTACTAAGTAGTTCTGTCGATGCCATAACTACACAATGCTTACATTTTTTTCGTGGCAACTTCTACAACTACCCATTTATGAGTGAGTCACTGGCTTTGGCTTATCGACTTACGTTACGTGTTACGAATAAGAAAAGATTATAATGTTGTCACCTGGGTGCTGTTTCACATTAGAAATTGAATTTTTTAAAATTTGAAAAACAATGTTAGTACACCGAAAATTACTTTATGGCGTAAGTATCTGTTCACTCAATATTTTCGAAGGAAAGTGTATACACAACGTTATCGTCAAAATATACCTAAATCACAATCACGTTTTATGCTATGTCCGCACCTGAGAGTTAAAATTGTTTAACTCAAATCAATCCCAAACCAACATGATAACCAAGTGGTTTGCCATATAAAATGAAACTTTTTTAGTCACTGGGTTTCGAGATAACCTACTCGAAGCCAAGTGCGCTGAATGCACTATTTCCAATATTCCATTGAATTTGACATTTAAGAGAGTGAAAGTGAGTGGAGAGAGAATGAATTCTCTCATATACGTCGTTGACGTTCTGCTCACACTTTATGTCTGTCTCTTTTTAACTTAAGACAAAAAGATAAACTCAAAACTTTTTTGCATATGCGGACACTACTTGGTTAACTCAAACCATACTGGAACGAAACCCAGATTAACTTTAGGTGCGGACATAGCATTAGCTTCGACTTCGACCCGTTACGTTAGAGCGCTTTTAGTTGACATTACGATTTTCTTTTTTATGCTATGTCCGCAACTGAGAGTTAAACTTGTTTATCTCAAAACAATCCCAAACCAACATGATTACCAAGTGGTTTGCCATACAAAATGAAACCTTTTTAGTCACTGGGTTTCGTGATAACCTACTCGAAACCAAGTGCGCTGAATGCACTGTTTCCAATATTCCATTGAATTTGACATTTAGGAGAGTGGAAGTGAGTGGAGAGAGAATGAATTCTCTCACATGTCGTTGACGTTCTGCTCACACTTTATGTCTGTCTCTTTTTAACTTAAGACAAAAATATAAACTCAGTCTGGAGCACCCTATTTGGTTTCGAACTTTTTTGCATATGCGGACACTACTTGGTAAACTCAACCATAACATTTACTCTCTCTCAAAGCAACCAAACAAACTGATCTTTTTGCTTTGAGTTGAAGTAACGTTACGTTGCGTTGTCTTGTACACGAGTCATCCTAACACCGAAGTTAATGGCGGCATTGTGATAGTATCCTATGGTTGAACTCATAAACGTCAGTCGAAACCGATACCGCATTGTGATTAAGGTATTAAGTTTTTAGAGCATTCAACACATTAAGCTTCTCATATTATCTAAAAAAAAATTCAGCCTCTGAATCCGATCTAGTCAGAAGTTTAGTTTTTCGTTTGACAGTTGAATTCCTATTTATCAAAGGAAGAATGTACTCAAATATCTGAGAAGCAATAATTGTATTGCGTTATATCTGCTCATTCTAAATGCAAGCCCTTATACTCGGTATGTTCACGTGTTTTCATGACATTAAGTGTCAAAGTGGCAAATAACAACAGTTCATTCCACTTAGAGAGAAGACAAAGGGCTGAGATTTATTATTATGTATCAGAAGGGCCATTATTTATGCAAGGTCATGAGTTCCAAAGATCAGAAAAAGAAATGTGTACAAAGTCACGACTATTGTTACGGGTCTTTAATATGCGCATCAAAAACTGCGCTGAGAACGCTTCCATTTTTATAATATGCCTTCATTTAACCTTATTGATAATTTTTCTCTTGTTATATGTTGAGTAAGTTTCTACAGTCACTTCATTGATATCTTTCATTTTAAGCTGGCTTTTAGGGCTATATAAATTGTGTTACAAATGTCAAACTAACGCAAAGTATCAATTCTGCGTTGTAGATGGGCATGTAAAGTGTAATGCTGGTGAACTTAAACTTTTTTTGGTTTTCTGAAACTCAACCACACTCATAGTAGTCTACAATTTATTGTACCATTGACAGTAAATATTTATCAAACCATTCGAATCCGCTCCCTATCCCAATGCTCTCATTATCTACTCACAGAATCTTTCCCCCATTATTTGGTTCCCCTAAAATTATTTCTTTTCCTTTTCCCGCCGACAACTTGACACTTGACATAACTTTTGGCTTAACTCTATATAAACAAAGCGTATGGCAGACAGATGTTAATTCTTTTGTGTCTTAAAGTTTTTAGTGATTAATGGGCATGTCAACAAAGGAATCTCATTATTATTTGTATATTTGCTTTACTCAAATATTTAATAAATAAACACGTATACAGCCATAGCACTGGAAATCGTAATTAGTTTTATTCAGACTTGTTGATTATTTACAAATCGATCTTATCTCGCGAACATCTTTTAATTAGGATTATTTAAATGAGTTTGATGCTCGTACTTTGAGGGAGATGACGAAATAAGTCTCGGCATTGAGTAATTAAATGGGAGAAAAGGAATAAGAATAAGTAATTATCATTTGTATAAAGAAAGAACCAATGTTATGTCTATCCATTGACCTTTTGATAAACTCATAACAGATCCATATTAAATGTTCGATTGGAATGCAAGTATTTGCTCTGATACTTAATGGATTACAAGACTTTCTTTTTGCATTGAGTATTTTGTTTTTTACTTCACAATATGCAACTAAATTTCATCCCAAAATTAGACACAATCTTTTTTAATTTCTTTTTTATTTTTATTATTTTTATACTGCAATCTTTGTGTGAATTATTCCTGAAATACAGTGCCGCTTTAGCTTAGGTTTTACCTGACATTTATGAGTTCAATCATAGGAAATCAGTACACCCTATAACAATGTCGTATTGATTTCGACATTGCGTTGGTTCGTGTACAAGACAACGTAACGCAACTCCAACTCAGAGCAAATAGTTTAGTTTGGTTGAACTTTTGCTCGCTTTGACAGTAAAAGTGTCAATTTAAAGCAAACGTCGCGTCGAAGCGTGATTGTGATTCAGGCACAAAGTCTTAAAGCGAACATAATTGCAGACAGAATTTAATAATAACAAAATAATTTCTGTTTATTTCACATTACGTTATCTTTTACTCACCTCTACGTAAAGTTAAAGTGATAACAACATTTTGTTTTATGTTATTGTTTTCTTACAATTGAGCTTATGAACGTCAGCGGAACTACAATGTGATTGCGTTTCATCTATAGATCTATATTTGCCCGGCCTTATAATCGATTTTCAAGCGTTCAGATGTCGCTGAAATAGGTAGATAGATCTTTTGCTCTATAACCGCAAAGTCTTCTTTAGACAACCTAACACCCAGTTTTGTATCTGCCACTTACGTCAAGGTTCAAACCTTTAAAAAAAACATAGGTAGGTAGTAACTCAAAAATGAATTGACCCTTTCTAGACACACTTGACACTTCCAAATTTTTATTGCGGCGGGGCGACCTCATCGACCTCATCGACAAGCTAACTCTATCGCGAGTTTTAAAATTGAAACCACAAAGCAATTAATTTCCTTCAAACTAATTATTCCATTCTTTTTTATTTATTATATTAAAAAGAATCGAACCGGTTTGTCCAAAAATACCACCAAATTCAAGTTCAACAACAATATGACTTTTTTTTTTTTTTGTCGTTTAAAATAAGTAAAAAGAACACAAAATTGCTTTATTAATCATCCGAAACAAATACAAATAATGTCTTCCTTTGTTTAAGTTGACGGAATAAATATTAGCGAAACTGTTTGTTGACTTCGTTCTAACAAAACAATTCAATATTTCTGCGAACATTACAAGAATAATTTGCCTTGGAACTTCGCAACAACAACTATGTATTTGTGTATCTTTCCAGAAAAACAAACATCACTTTGAGATGCTATTTTGGGAGCCAGGTGTAATTGTTACTATCGATTGGTGTGAGAGCTTGATGCCGCCCGCATTCGACACGGTTCGATTTGCTTGTTTTAAGTTTGAATTTTACACTTCATTTATGTTGTTGGCAAATATTTCGCAACAGAGCGTATACCCAGGCATTAGGGGAGGAGAAATAAGATAAAACACAAATGATTTGGTCGTTGACTGTCTTCTTTGTTGTGGTATCCAAAATCTGAACAAAACAAATGGAAAAAAAGATATAATATAGTTTGGTAAGTCCAACTTGCCTCAAGGTGATTAGAAAAGAAAACACAAAAAAGTGACTTGCTTGGGCAGTTATGCTCTCATACGTTCATGCAATAAATCATGGCAAGAACGTTAACCGCATGAGTTTGAAATTTGTGGTAAAAGGCGGTTAGGTTGGAGATAGCTTAAAAAAATAAAAAAATCTCGAGCTAAAAATAGAACTTCGTCGCGTTTTTATTCGGAATCTGAGCTCATGAGATTGGGTGTAATTATAGGTTATTATGGAAAGAACAATTTTTATAAGAACCAGACAATGACGAACACCATTTTTCAAATGTTGACCAAGGCTTTAGGATAAGAGCGTTGGATTGTCATTGTTCATGATGTTTTTTGTGGAAAGTAAAAATATTTTTCATTACTACCAACTTTTGGTAGAGGATTGAAAAATGCACAGGTCCCAAATCAAAAGTAATACGCTTCGGTTGCGTTACGTTTATTCTCTTTGAGGTTTTTCTTTTATCTTTTCATGATTTTTTTGAGCAGTTAAGGTGAGTAATGTCTGAAACAAAGTTATGATTTAGCCTTGGTTTTGTATGACGTTTATGAATTCAACTATATAAGGAAATCAATCACAATTTCGTTCTTGTTGCAGAAACTGAACTGAACGTTGTTTCGTATGCAAGATATCGTAACGTGATTTCAACTTAATGAAAAAAAGTTGAGATTGATTGAACTATTGTTCGGTTGGATAAATCAAGAAAAAAGGGAAGTAAAGGAGAAACCGCAAAGCGTTTTTAAAGCGAATAAACATAACGAAACCAAAGCCAAGGCCAGAACGTGATATGGTGTTAGGCTAAAAGTTCAGCATCTTTTAACGACGCTTTTAATTATAGATTCACGTTATCGGGTTGTCTCGTAATTTTTGTGAGTTATCAAAGCAAGTAAAGTTCAAAGCTCAACAAGTTTTACCAATTTCTTAGAGTTAAGGCTGAAACACATGGTACCAACCACTTCATATACATGATTATATCATGATCATGATTATACTTTTAAGCTACTACGTAAGTACGTTATTGTATAACTTTCTCTAAACATAAAAAAAAGCAAAAGGTAGACCTTGTTAAGGTCTCCTCTGCTCTCCGGGTTCTGCTCTGGAAACACTTTTAGACCTGCCTCTCCTTGACTCTTAGGTATATGATGGGACGTATTCTTAAGACCATATTTCGTTTAAAGAGAAGCGGCTTTTCACTTTGGTACAATTCGCACTGGAAGTTAAGATGATCTCAAGCGGTATACATTTTCACTCTTTTGACTTTTTTGAGAACAGACTTGCACTCTCAACATTCTCTCAGCTCAGTACAGAAGCACACCAAAACCAAAACCAAGAAAAGATTGTTATCCATGAATGGTTCCTGAACCGAAGGATGACATAACATTGCATTCACTCACACACACCTTGTCTGCAGTGACAACCATGTCGTGCTTACTTCTCTACTCAACGCTCTTAATTCTTTGAAAGTAATATAAGATGAATGCGGCTGGAAAACTAAACTCATTGAGTCCACCAAGGAACCAATAGATACAAGATCGCTGATTAACTTTCCAGCAAAGGATGTCAGACATCTTTCTCAAAACCTGAACCAGTACTCAGTATACCAATATCTTTAGTTAGGGATCCTATCAACGATTTATTCTGTAAAAAAAGATCTAAAGATGGCATACCTCAAACACATTAAACGTAGGATAATCAAAACTATAAGCAAGATAGCTCCAATAATATTCCAAACGCTTAGCAGAAATGACTGTTGAGGTCCTCGTTACCACAGATCTCTCTTCATTTAACAAGGATTCACACGTGGTTGCCTTACACAAATGATGATTCTGAATCCTTCCAGACAAATCATTGGGTTTGCACCTCTGCGCAATAGCAACTATCAGCAATCAGCAAACTGGCGAGAGTATAGTTTTTCTTACAGCTTTGCTAAATAACGCATGCTTCTGCTAATTGGCTGATAGTTTGAGCTCTAATTCGAAGAAACTTAAAATTGCACATATCGTAGAAGTTGAAAAGAACAAATCATCGTGTCGGCAGTAAAAATTCTAAAACACCACTAACTATTTTGAACAGAGAGATCAATGTCTCGTAATCTTTTTGCTTTTTGCCACACTCTAAGGTGTTTAAGGGAAAGTTTGCTTTATCTTTTCTAAAAAACAAACAAGAAACGTGTCATATCTAATTTGTTTATGGTGCTACACGATCATATTTCATAGTGTTGTCGTCGGCAACCTCAGAGGCTCAGACAAGGGTCTGATTCATAATACGACATACGAAGACTATCACAATAAAATATGCATATAGGTATCGACAAGGTATACAAAGCTTGACGCTCAGTGTGGTGACTAATCTAAGCTTATCATTGTCATAAGTCATTGAGTATTCAGGCATAAAAACTGTCTCGAATTAATACAGAATTAATATTACTTCAAAGACCAATCCAAAACCGATTTGCATTCACAAACTTTCATATACCGGCAACATTTATGTAAATTAAAGCTAAAATAAAACTCAAGTGAATGAAAGACCAAGCCTCACTTAAGTTTCTAGATTTGTAAAAAACAGAGTCTCATAAAATACAAGACTAATTCAAAAATGCATTCAAGCTAGGTATATTGTTTTGAAAAACAAAATACCATCTGTAGCTACTGAGACAAACCCTTCATTTTCGATTTAAGGATTGAAAATTGAATTAAAGCCACTGAGGAGTACACAATCAAAATATTTGTTTACAATTTTTTGTTGATAAATCATTGCACGTTTTAAGACTATTGAATCGGAAACAAGTATGGAATAAACTAGTGTAAATAATGCTTTTTTCCTCCTAATAAACGTAAACACACGGTGTTTAATTAGCATAGTTTATGGTGTGCTCACTGATGTGAGGTGTGAATGTCAGATAATAAAACCGAAACCAGAAATACGAGAACGAAACGGTCTGTGAGTAGGTTTCATTAAAAAAAATTTAACGGATGAGAAGTGAATGAGAGACTTATCATAGTTTTTTCACTGTGTTTGGTTTTCATGACAGAAGCCTAGCTGGATGAAGCTGAGTTGTTCAGTCGTCAGTACACAATTATGTAAAGGCATAAAATGGAACAAAATTGAATGGGCACCTCGATACAAGTAATGAAGTTCTGATGGGGCTCTAGGCTCAATTAATTGTGTTCATTGGTTCTTTTTTCTCAAGCCTACAGGGAAAAATGCAAATATAAATTTGACATCTTTGTTTGCTCTTGAACTTGTGAATGAAAAGTCGTGTTTTGAAAAAATTGGAGAGTTTTCTTTCACAAGCAGCGATGATTTTTACATTCGAACTTAACGTGAACTCTTATATTTACGAGGTGTGAAGCTTTGACAATTCGACTACAAAGGGGGGAAAAACCCGTGTGCAGTAGCAGTGTATTTCAGTTTTTGTTGTGATGTTTTACAACTCGAAATGTTATTTAAAAAATAAAATATCAAATGAAACGCCGTTTTACAGTAATTTTAAACCAAACAAGTGTCAGTTAAAAAAAAGTGTGTTTGTTTTTTACTTGTTTGCTTGTTTGTTTAAATCTGGGCTGTTATAGTACGTTACTTTTTTCAATCAAATGAGATCAATTCAATCAAGCATCTACCATACAAAAATCCTCCATTGATTCCACTCAACTCGATTGAAACAAGTTACAGGCTACCAGCCCTGCTTTAAAGCCTAGTACACACTTGTTAGCATTTTCGTGAACCAATACAAATTTGACACTTGAATTCACCGTGAAACCTTGACAGCTTGTTGGAAAAGCAAAAAATGTGTGCAGTAGCAGTGCAGTGGTTATAGTTTGTGACCATTTCTAGCCCTAAAAATAGAAAAATGTATTTTGTGGCTCATACTTCAAACTTTTACAACGCATTCATAAGTCTGTACCGGCGAGGGGTGTCCAAAAATTCACTTTCTCCGCTGTGAAATATTCATTTCCCAAGGAAGCTTACTGTCTTACTTTGTCCTAGTTACCTTACGTATTAATCGTGCTCGTAACTCTTTTCATCTGTCAAAAATATAATGAAAATCAAAACTGCGCTAGAGTAAAGCTGACATCATAAAAAACGTTGAACACATTTAAGGTTGTCGAAACTCGAAACCATTTCACTTCGTTTAGGAAGAGTAATTAATTATGAATTTTAATGATGATCGCTCATTATCTTGATTATCTGTAATACAATTACTGTCAAGAGCCTTATCAGCTTAAGGTTCTTGTAATTAATCAAAACATTTGCATAAAACTCAAAAACAAAATAATTACTCTAAGGATTTTTTGGCTTATCCGCCACTTAAAAGCCAACCAAAAATATTTGATCATCATTCATTAATTTTAAACAATAACTTCCCACACATTTTATCTATACTCAAATCGAATTCCTTCCATGTCGCAACTCACAAACAAAAGACTTGCCAAAACCAGACATCAATTTTAATAACTCAATTATGTCCAAACAAAACAAAACACAACGCCGCCGCGCCGTGCCGCGCCACGCCGAACCGAGTCAAAGTTCTATTTTAGTCTTCATTGCGACCTCAAAACTCCCTTCTTATTTTATGTATATGTATGTATATTTTCCTTCCTCTACAATTCTCTCATCTAAATTAAGAAGAAAAACAATTCAACTACAGCAAATCGCGAACAAAAACAAAACTCGTTTTAATTAATTATATTTTCCCGATTAGTGTTTCCACAAAATCATATACCTACCAAACTACCTAGCCTACACACTCCCTCTTAATATACAAACGCCAAAGTCAATCAATCATTTGTTGTGTTTATTTATTAAACAATTTTTCCTTACGTGTTCAGAAGTTCTTCTTAACTGTCAGAAGCCAAAAAAAGAGCTCTCACAATCGAATTGAATGTTCGTAGAACGAACACAGTGACATCATATAAATGAATTCTGTCAAAATAACGACCTAGAGGACAGAAGCCGCACATCAATCCAATTGTGAACGAATTGGCCACACGCAGTGATGCCGCAAAATAATAGTGTATACTGAAGTGAATCCATATTTTTAATGTGAATTTAAAAATTTAAAATGTTTACCCACCATGAAGCCAATCTAAAATGAATAAAAAGAGGTTAAAGTGCTACCAACGCACCATTAAAAGCATTCAGTTTCGGGCTTAAGAAAAATCAAATCAGTTTTAACTAAGTTTAGTTTTGTCGAAGTAAGTTTTCAAGCGATGGGCTTGATTCGTATGCTACGAATAGTACTACTAATTGCCACTCTTCATGAATCAGTGACAGTGCCTGTAAGCGTTTTTGAAGAACGCACAAAAAGTTCCAACACCGAAGTGATACAGATATTTAATGCCAGTGATTTCTATGCCGATCCAACCATTCTTCGTAGAAATCTCACCTTTACCGTTCTATTAACAGCCAAGGAAGCAGAAAATCAAAATGATTGTGTTATGTCAAAAGTTATGCCCGCTTTGGAGCTGGCCATTCGTGATGTACAACGTCTTGGATTTCCGGGAGTGAACTTCGATGTGACACTTATTTCACGGGATACGTTTTGTTCGTCGACATATGGAGCTATAGGGTTTTTTGAAATTTACTCTCGTTGGCATGATATCAATGCCGTCTTCGGATTGTCATGTGATTATGTTTTAGCTCCAATTTCACGGTATTCGGGTGTTTGGGAGATTCCAGTGCTTTCGACTGCGGGACGGTCAATGTCATTTGACTTGAAAGAGGGTCAATATCCGACATTGACCAGACTGATGGGTGGTTTGACAGCTGCAGTCGGTAATGCTATCAAAGGAATGTTGGAGGGATTCAACTGGACGCGAGCAGCTTTAATGTATCAAAATACGGATGTTAGCACTTCGGGGAATTCCATCTGTTTTTTCTGTATGTCGTCGTTACACAACAAACTGGGGAAGAGTTCTGTATATCAGATTGGATTTGATGAACGAGCCTTTCATAGAGCCAATATAACTATGCAGTTGCAGATAATAGCACGTCAATCAAGAAGTAAGTTATTTCACCTATTACATTTTGAATTATTGAGCATGATATCAGTTTTTAATTATGTACTATCCATCAAATTTGTTGATTTATTTCTGATTTCCATGTTTTTCATATTTTTCATGATGACATGACAACCGTCAGTGACAATTTGAAGTTTTGCACAGTATATGTCAAAAATGTGTCAAGTTTCGCGATATTTCTGAAAAATTGGCAATGTCAGATGGATAAATAAGTTTTTACGCCCAGGCATCAATCATGGAATATCAAATGTGATTACAGCATCGCTTAATCATTTTGTGATTACCAAGCGAACACACTTACGAATGAAACGTAACCAGTTTTTTCGACTTGGCAACACTTTTTATCCCGTCAATTGTAGAAGTATCTTTAAAACAAAACTGACAGTTTTACTAAAATAAATCAAATTCACTTTAGTTTCAAAACCCAAATCTTAGAAGGGAAAGGTGAGAACTATGAACCATGAGCGCTCTGATTCGAACAAATAAAGTGCTGCTTATTTCCTGTCTTCTTTTCAAATACTGCCCGATTCATTGGCAAACTGTGACTTACAATGAGTACCTTTTAGAGTGTTCCTCAACCTTGAGTTCAGGGTTACTGTCTCATCATTGTATTGCCTGTAAAACTCACATCAGATCTGACGATTTTCAAGCATCTAGCAAATATAATGCTGGAGTTTGAAGCCCCAGGAGCTCCAAATTTATAGAACAAGAACATGAACAAGAACAAGAACAAGAACAAGAACAAGAACAAGAACAAGAACAAGAACAAGAACAAGAACAAGAACAAGAACAAGAACAAGAACAAGAACAAGAACAAGAACAAGAACAAGAACAAGAACAAGAACAAGAACAAGAACAAGAACAAGAACAAGAACAAGAACAAGAACAAGAACAAGAACAAGAACAAGAACAAGAACAAGAACAAGAACAAGAACAAGAACAAGAACAAGAACAAGAACAAGAACAAGAACAAGAACAAGAACAAGAACAAGAACAAGAACAAGAACAAGAACAAGAACAAGAACAAGAACAAGAACAAGAACAAGAACAAGATTTATCCTTAGGTGGGAATTACAGTTCGGGGTGAACTTGGGCCTCAACCAACATCCTTCTGAAACGACTTCGACTTCGGGCGAGCTCACTCCAGTTTTGCACTCTAAGTCGGTTGAGGTCTTCTTCCACTTGATGGCGCCACATAAGACGAGGTCTTCCCCTTCCGTGATTTCTTTGCAATGTGCTTTCGGAAACACGTCAAGCCGGAGCGCTTGGGTTCATCCGCTCTACATGGCTCAACCATCGTAGCCTCGCGATGCGATACCATGTCACGGTACAGCTCATACAGCTCGCTGTAGAATCTTCTTCTCTTCTTCGTATACAGGAGCAAAGATCAGTCGAAGTACTTTTCTTTCGAAACGACCAAGGGTTTCCTCATCCGCGTTCGATAAGGTCTATGATTTCGCGACGGAAAGCTGGACTGGCACGATTTAGGTCTTAAAAATGGCAACCTTAGTTTTTCTGGAGTGGGTCTTGCTTCTCAATTCTCCGTTTGATCTCCGCGTCTTTCTCATCTCAAAGTCTTTTTCGACATCATCGTGAGTTCTTTACCGACCTTGACGGAGCAGCGTGAATTCTCCAAAGTCATCCTGCATAGTCCTACGAGTTTTGCAGGGATGCCGAACCTAGACATGGCTCTGTACAGCTCGTCTCTGTAAATACTGTCATACGTGGCCTTGAAGTCGATGAAAAGATGGTGTATATCGATATTATATTCTCGGGTTTTTTCCAAAATCTGCCGTAATGTGAAAATTTGGTCTATTTTCGATCAAGTATTTCGTTCAAGTTGTTGACGTTGGGTTTCAGACGTTCACATTTTACCGCAGACAAGATCTTATAAGCGACGTTAAGGAGGTTTATCCTTCTATAATTGGCGCACTTGTGAGGCTCTCCCTTCTTTAGGATCAGGCATACGATACTGAGGTTCCATTCATCGGCTATGTTTTCTTCCGCCCATATAATGAAGATCAGTTAGTGCATGCTCCTTTCCAGCTGCCTTGAAAAGTTCGGCATCAAGGGAATCTGCACCTGGAGTTTTATTTGATTTAAGTTTGGTTATGGCAAGCTTTACTTCTTCTAGGTCGGGAGGAATGCATTCTTGATCATCGTCCAAGCTGAATGGGGCAATCTGTCTGACAGTGGAATTTGTGTAATCATCGCCGTTAAGCAGTCTGCAGAAGTGATCTTTCTAGATCCTCAGTAGCGACTAAGACTCTATTACTATGTTTCCCTGCTGGTCTTTACAGGCTTGAGTTCAGGGCTTGCCACCCTGGCAGGATCTTTTTACGTTTTGGTAAAACTTCCTAATCTCGTTCCTGTCATGTCAACGGATACCCGAAGTTCAAATAACAGAAACAATAAAAAAAATGTTTTTCAGTGGTATCTATCGCCTTTCGTCAGAAATCGGGAGAACACACTGCCATGTTTCTCACTTATCTGTTCGTTTCTATAAAAAATTCATACCCACAAAGTGTCTTCTTTCCTATCTGTGTCTTAATAACCAATTTATTGAACACCTTTCCATCATTTACAAAAAAAAGAACAAATTATATACTTTCATGGGCACTCAAAGCGATTAAAACGAGTTGCAATTGCAGTTAAATTGAAACCTCTTCTCTTACCGTCTGTTAAGTAGGTACTTAAAAACTTATTAAAAATTCTCGTTTATTTTTTAATTGAAAAATGCACTTATTTGGATTGATACATCAGATGTTTTATCAATTATTATCTGATAGCTAAATTATCTTATTTTATACTTACTCACTCATCGTTACTGACATCAAACAAATTAATGGCATTCAAATAAACTCTAATGTGTGCTCTTATCTGTTGAGTTAATCAATCGACTGCAAATAAATGAAATCTCTAAGGGGTTAAAGAGCACATCCCATTACCCCACAACGGAGACAATTTAATTGCAATCAATAGTGTTTAATAATAAATCTATTACTGTTGTCAGATAATAACGTTTATATTGACAGCTCAATGCTTCATTAAGCACACCCATTGATATTTTTACATGATATTGAAATAATTACTGGACGTTACAGTATGTCGTTGTTAAGGGAAAAATGATGTATGTGCTTTATATGTGTGTACACGTACAGTCATGGACCACACACAATGAATAATGATGAATGTGTGTCCCAAAAAAAATCAAAATCAAATCTGAAGGATGAAAATAAATGAAGAAAGCACTTAGGTATATGGCTGGAATGTGAACTGGACCGAGTAAAAGAAACTTGTAAGTTGTCATAATTTAATGCATAGCTTGCACGTGAGAACAAGTACTGTCTGTCTGCTAAAGTCATCCATCTTCTAGTCGAGACAAAACAACAAACAAGGTTAAGGTCAATGGCACAACACACAGATGTTGACAAAAAAGTGGAAAACTTATTTAATACACATCGATTATTGTCTTTTAATGAAAATGGCAAATATGAGGCAGGAGAGCAACAGCAAACTCATGGAAAACTTAAGTTACAATTATGTCCCAAGACCATTGATTGATATGACAATCCCTTGTTTTTATTCTTCATTTCGTTTGCTTTGCTCAATAAGTTTTATACTCTTGAGACGGAGGTCAACAAGTTTTGGGAACAAAGATATGCTCCTCGTAAAGCATTTGGACACAGCATCATCAGAGTCACTGACATTCATCTCTTCAACTTCAACTTCTCGCAACTTTGTTTTGAAGGTCACATGACGTGCAAATGCAATGGAGAGCATAATGCTTTACCAACCTTATTTTTCGTTAATAGTTTTGACAGCTAGGGTTAAAAAACCTGACTGGATAGAAGTTGTGAAACGAGAGCCACAAATCACTTGTGGCTCTCGAATTTTTATAAATCAGCTTCACGTTTGGTTGTTCAAATAAAAAGTTAGAAGAGGACATCAATTTTCAAAAAGAGGAAACTAAACAAAAACACAAAGTGCACAGTATTCTCTCGGAATTCGTTCACAAATTCCATTAAATCAAAGTTCTCATAATTTTAATCGAAAATATCAAAGTCGTGCCTGGAAGCTGTCACCAGACGGGAGGCCAGCTACGAATCCACTGACAGTAGTTCTGAACTGATGCGTATTTTTGCTCAATTATATTGATGCGTTCCCATAGATTTAAGTCGACTACGAAGGCCTAGATTCATCGACTTTATTCTTTTCATATTTCAAAGTTAATTCAATTCAAATATACGTGATCGAGTAATACGTGACTGAATTATTTGAATTTGGCATTACTTCTCACGTTATCGAGCATTTTAGTACCACAATTTGACATTCTTTCATTAGCATTCAAAAAATGTACAGCAGTGCAGACTGATAATCTGCAATTCAAAGCGAATTTTGAAAGAAAAATGGCACTAACTCACTCGATCACTGATGCGGTAATTCGGCCCCTGAACTCAGACCTCTACGGACTTTGATTGTTTGTAGGTAAATGGGAAAGGAGGGGTTGCTGCATGCAGGAATTCATTGTGCTCCTTCTTTAAAGGTGATGGGATGTAGATAAGACGAACATCTACAGCTTTAAACAAATGTCAAAATGTAGTTTATTTGAAATTTCAAAGTGTTCCGCAAGCATTCTCCAGAATTTAGAATTTTCCTAACACTTCGCGTTTTAGAGGAGCATACAAAATCTAAAACTTAAAGTTTTCTCCTATCGTCAAATCACATGTTAAAAAACCAGGCTACCAGCTCTCACCAGCTCTGCAGCAAGTGCCTTTTTTCTGTTGATATTTTTTAAAGTCCCAGCTGGAGCACTCACTAAATACGGGTCTATTGTACTACCAGATAACAACCTTCTTTTTGTTATAGCTTTTCAGATGATCGGAGAAAATTTAAAAGATGCTGTAATGATAAGGAGCGTAAGTTACCAGTTTTCACCATTTCTGCGCTGAGTATCTGTAACGTCATGCGAGAAAAAGCAGGACATTCACAGAGGAAGTGCTCCGCGGTGTCATCATCTTAACAATATTCACAGAGTGTGGAATCACTTAAGCCTTAAACGTTTAAGTGCTTGGTAAAAGAGAAGCGTCCCCTTGTACCGCCAATAAGCATTATATATCCTTTTCTGGGGGACAGTTACAGAATGACTGTGAAGTGATAAAAAAAATTTCATTTCAGTCTTCACAGAATTACCATTTTCAAATTTAAACTTCACTGATAAATTCTTTTGTGATAAATAATTTATCATGTGAAGAAATTTTGACGTTTGGCCTCATTTTTTCACAGAACGGGAATCGAATTCGCTGTGAAAATGTGATATTTTTTATCACTTCACGTTACAGAATCGACCCCCTGCTATGGGATAGGGAAAATGTTGGATGCTTCTTATCAACTTTGGAGAGCATACGTTTGGTCTGTCTGTATCCAATGGAGGCATGCCATCTACGGTTGTGCTCTTGACAGATCCAATCGTTGATTGAAGCCCCCACTGAGAACCCTGACAGACCTATCGAAGGTTCAGGTCCTGAAAAAACAGTCTGAGATCCTTGCCTCGAAAGTTCATCAGAGATTTCATTTCCAGTTATGTCGTGATTGCCTGGAACGCTGGAACCCAAACGAGACTCAGAGAATTTAGTCTTTCGACCGCATTCAGAGAGCTCTTGCATTCCTGGATCACTTTCGAAGTAGTGAGAGGGTTAAGAAGAGCCTTAAGCACAGTTTGGATAAAGCAGCAAGTGCCTGGGGATAATGCAGAATAGTACCCGCGGAAGAGCCCCGCGGTGTCATTATTCACAATCAAATGGTTTGCAATGGAGAAGTATCGCAAGGCAAAGCCAACAAGTCTTTTTTCCTCTAAGCCCGCTGTCTCTCATCTTTTTCCAAAACTCTTTTGCTATTTCATCTGGCCCAGCACCTTCGCTTCTTTTTTATCTTTAATGGGACTCTTCTTTCAAAAAGAAATCACAGTTCTTGAGCCATCTGTGCAGAATTTTGTATTTATCCATAAGAAGTTATACTTAAGCATCGCTAACGAACTTCTGCGAACGAAGCTCCTGAGCATCTCTTCTTCTTTGAACGCTTATTTTTATAGAGTTTTTTCTATACATGCTTTAGAAGATATTTGCCCCCTATTGTAGTTGTTTTGTCGAATTTCTTGAATACCTTCCAGCTTCTGGTACATGGCCTTCTTGCTCTTGCTTGGAGTTGGACGGATTTCCTCTTAATTATTTTCTTGCAGCTTCTGCATCCACTTTCAGACAAACCTGTTTGATCAACCTATGAAATCAGCTTTCTTCTTACTTATCACTGATTAATCTACATCATTCTGTGAAGAATTTTCTTCGGTTTGTTAGTCGTATGAAAGCGCTAGCATCGATGTGAGTTCGTCTAAGCAAGTTTGCAGTGGCGTTTAAAGAATCTCACATAAGTTGTACTTTTTTGTACAAAAATCTTTGGATAAACAACTCTCTTTTCTACAGATTATTCCCCAGTAGGTCTTTTATGGATTTCGTACATCGCATCCATAAAAAATTCTTCTACCCCTGACTTCTACAATTTGCTACAAAGTTATAATCAATTTGCGTTTCATTGTCATTATTGCTGCAAGCAACAACGTTTTGCTTGTTGTAAGTAACAACATGTCGGTCTACTTTGATGAATCATGTTTAACACTTTACGACAATTTGACTGACTTGCACATACTTTGGGTTCCTTCATCAGAAGATTCCTATTGCCGAATCATCAAGCCTCCGTGACAGCTAATTTCAAAACGCATTCTACTAAAATTCATGCTCCTACTCCAGTGAATATCAACATGCCAGTGCAGTGGTTTAAGTTGTTTTGTCCTTGGCATTTGACTGACAGTGCTCCAGCCGAAGTTTCTGTAACAAAATACCCATTGAAGCTTAATTCTGTTTTAGTGGCGTTTCATTGCCGCGACAATGTGACAATGACATAGTTTACTTGTTTTAAAGCATTTTAGGAGCTTTTAAAAATTCAAATACAGCTGTACACTTAGAGTATATGTCAAGGATTTGATAAATAGTCTCTATAAAGTTTTACAGCTGCCATGTAGTGAACACTTCCTTCATTTCCTTCTACAGTTCAATAGGTGGAATGTTATAAATCTAACTTTTCCTTGCCTCGCTTTATACAGCAAAAGCAAATACGTGATGACATACTGAAGAGCCCCAATTAGATACTTAGCGCCATTTAACAGGCATTCTTATAGCCCACCTACTTTGACACCTTCAATTTGACGCATTAATCACGTTGTCACTAATTGCTAACACAAACTTGCTTATATAGATATCTACATTGACCGATTGAATGAATTGATTGTATCTTTTCAATAAGCCACACTTGTTGCACAAGATTTTTACTTCCTTAGAAAGTATGTACATCTACTCATCACAATCTGCTAACTGCATATTCAATCAATGCACACCTTTTCTAAATATGGTGTCTAGTCACCTTCCGTCTCATAGCGGCTAATAGCTCGACAAATTGTTTGATTTATTACCCTCGCTCGCTGAACAAACAATGCTTTTGATTAGACTTGCACACTTTTAAATGAAATGGTCTTTGTTCTCAATGAAAACAATATTAATGCTTTAGACTTAGACTCATACTCTAATACTAACTTCCTTACTACTAGCAACAATTAGGACGGTTGTTGATTCATGTAAATAGAACTAAGTGTTGGAAGCGAGTCTTCTTTTTAATTAAGCTCGATAGATGCTTACATCAGAATTGGGTGTTATTTAATCGGGTATTGTAAAACGTATTAGCATAGACTCTTTTCAGAAAGCACACTGTCAAATTAAATTAATTAATCTTGGAATTATGAACGTGTGTAATAAAGGAGTCGAGCTTGCAATTGCAGAATGCAAAATGAAAAATATATTCTTAGCTTCTCGGAAAATTAACAATTAAAATGATCTATGTATATCATCGGTGTGTCGTGTTTCTTTTTAGTCAGGGATATGCAAATATTATGGAAACGAAAAATTTGTAAGTGGCAATTATAAAACCCACGCAAAAGTGCAAGAAGAGCAAACAATAAACATAAGGCTATGAGTTTGCTGATCGCTGGAATGCCCATGTTTTATTGAGTAACAGTCACCTCATGTGTACTTGAATTGATGTATGGATTACGGAAACAGTAAAGCGCACAAGAAAGGGTTGATTAGCAATTCAACAGTAGTGAGACCGGGGTGAGGAAAGGGAAAATAAATATAAGGGAAAATAAATAAATCAATAAAGCGAAGCAAGACCGAGGAAAAAGAACAGTCTCAATAAAGTGAAGTAAGACCTGCTGATCTATTAGTTTTTTTATGAGTTCAGCGAAATGTAGGTATGCGTCTTTAGTTGCATGATCGTTTAGACTTAAGGTTTTCCCAAACCGAAGCGTTTTCGCAATTGCGGCAGCGGCATAAACGTTTTTGGTAGCAGATCTGCCGCGCCTCGAAAACTACAAAAACGCTTTGGCTTGGGTGAACCAACTGGAAAGGCATACCTACACTTCGACGAACGCCTAAGTTTGCTGCGTTTTTTTGTCACGTCAGTGTGGGTTTTCTCATATTTCGCTGAATAACTTCGTTTTGACAACTGAATTTGCTGCTGCCGCGACTTGGTTTGGGAGATCTTTTAAAATGAAGTTTGTTTGGGGGCGCTGTGATCGCAAGTGCGCACAATAAACGCTCGACGTGACTGAGACGAGCGCAGCGCTGGCTGTCAAATGAATTTGTATTAAACACAAAATTCATGGTGGGCCAAAGAAGTCGAATGGCACCATACGCTTTCCCGACTGCCTGTGTGATATGGTTGTTTCAGTTTAGAGTCCGATTAAAGCAAATACCTAAATTCTTAGTAGTATCTACGAAGCTCACTCGACACATTTAACACACCAATGTAATATTGATGACAGGTCCTCATTAATCTTTCTCACAAAATCTTCAATCATATCATAGGGCAGCTTTTCATCAATTCGAGGGCGTCTGCAAATAAGTGCTCATCGCAAGTGACGTATTAATTTAGTGCCTTCGTTAACGCAAATGGAAAAAAGAGTTGGACCTAGTATCGATGAAAGGGATAAAAAATCAGAAACCTGATCTCCTATACGACAGCTTGGCATCTACCAGAGAGATAGGAAAAAATTAATATTGTTGAAGCCATTAAAAACCATAAGACTTTAGTTCAAGAGAAAAATGGCCGCTTCTTTCAATAGATTTTTCATCAATTAACAGTGAAATTGCTTCCCGGCTTCCTGTTACACACTTCTGTCTATAAACTTCCGTCCTTCATGTTATCATTTGAATAGATTGCAGGACCCCTTTTCTGTTACTATCACAACGATAACATCGATCGGGAAACCGTTGAAACCGGAATTTGTAGAATTTCGTTTCAGTTTCCACCGTTTGTAGCCGGATTTTATAGAGGCTGTAGTTACAGAACATAGGCACAGGAAAGAGAGTCTAAAGATAAATAAATAAATAGGGTGGCACAATAAAGCTTTCGGGGCCTAACGCATTACGAAGACCTACAAATTTATGCCGATTCCGAATGGCTAAGTTAGAAAGCGCTTTGATGGCAGTGTGTAGTTACTTTCGGTCGACTTGCCAACTCCTTGAAAAATGTCATAACCGTGGAAAAACCATAACGCCACAAAAGATGTTATGCATAAAAGCCAGCCAAGTGACAGGAAGGAGCTCTAACAAGGAACCTAGGCCAACCTCATATATTGACTTGTTTTAGATTGGGTGAACGAGTATCAAAAGTAATGATAATGGGAATTAGTTTAAAGTCAAATAAAATCAAGCTTTGCAGACATTCCAGCATTGGCTGCTTGAGAAAAAAAAATAGGTCAAAAATTTTCTGCAGAATTTCTTTCCGACTCGAAATTGGAAAACATCCACGTGTTTCTCTTAAAATATATCTGAAAGAATCTAGGTTAATTCATCTCTCTATGCAATCACCTAAAACTAATTGAAATTGTAAACCAATTTGGTTCAAGAATTTTTCAATTACTTCGTTATTGCACGAAAATAGCTTCTTGGCAGACAGACTGTGTTGACTTGAGTGCTTTCAACTCTACGGCCGCACAAATTTGTTGTCATAGCACAATGCGCTTTTTAGTATGAGTAAATTATTTCTAAATAAAATTAAGCCAAATGACGAAAATGCTTTTTTTGTATGTTAAAAAGAATGGGACTGTTTTTTATGTTCGATGTATGCATACTCGTATTTATAGACCTCAGGGTAAGTATGCAAATACTTCATTGGACGTTTTCAATACTACTTTTTCGTTTTATTTCGTTTATTCAAATGCCTTCATTTGTTTATTAATTAATTTCTTGTTTATTTCTTGCAGTTGTAATAATGTGCGCTGATCCGAAGTCCATCCGACAGATATTACTTACCGCCGACGAATTGAATATGATCGATAGTGGAGAATACGTTTTCATTAATATTGAGCTATTTTCTCGGTGAGTAGTGTTAGTAGCTGAGGTGAAAAAAGAAATGTTTATATTGCTTATCAAGTGGGCTGGGGCGGTGTGAGTTGATTGTAAATATTATTGTCAATATGTGTACACACGTTGGTATTGCAGAGAAAATGTTGAAAATAAAGCGCGTTCTTTGTGTTGTTGAAAGATTTTGATTCTTTTTTTTTTTTATTTTTGTGGTAAAATTCTTGCGGAAGCTATTGAATGTAGACCGCGGAGAAGGCAAGACTTAGATAAAAAAGGTTATAAATAAAATTTTGAAATAAAAATTGGTTTTGGTTGTGCTAAGCGGTTAGCAATTAATTTTATTGAGAAATTTAATGGGACCTGAGATAAGATTTTGTTTATGTTTGCAGTTTGTGTTTTTTTTTTTTTCTTTGCGAATTGAAGTTATTGACGATAAGGTTTGCTGTGTTAGTTTTCGAATGTACAGAAAAATAAAATCGTGAGATATTATTATTTATGAAAATGGGAAAATTGATTCAAATTCATACAAATAGTGGTGAGCTTGTGTAAACTGACTTTTTTTTGGTACTCAGTTACAGGGTTGTCACTTTCCATTTCAGAATGTTGTACCTTCACAACTTGTTTCTTTATCATTCCAAATATCGTGAACGTTTAACTAAAACTTTAAAAAAAAATTTCTGTGGGGGATGTCTGCGTTGTGCACGGGACGGTTTATTTAGAACTTCAATACTTTTACAAATAAAAACAGGAATTCCTGAGCACTTTGGCTGAAAATTGTCAATAGCCAATTTCCTTTTTTGAAAGAATCATTTCAACGCATTCCTGTATTCCGTTTAAGGCCCTTCTTCCCTATACGCTATACCTCTCTATACACTGTCTGCCACTTTGGCTCCAACTATTTTTTTTTAATTAAGATAATTATTTTTTGGGTAATTAAGATATTTATTTCTGATTACTTATTGTGGTACCCGTGGGGTGATGGTTAGCATGTCCACCTGATAACCCAGAGGTTCGTATCCCAAAAGAGGCTACAATTTTTTTCCACGGGTATCACCTTTCGCGAGCAACTAGCAGGTCCTCCGTTAATAAATTCATTGTTATGGAAAGCCCTTTCTCGATTAGCCGTTCGGAACCTTCAGAAAATTGTAGGTCCTCTCCATTCCCAATGGAAAGGCAGTAGTTGTGAAAAATGCGCTAGGCCCTGAGGCTCTTCCTTCTGTTGCGCCACCCTATTTATTTGTTTATTTATTTTACTTATTGTTATAATGGATATGTTCATGGCGTGGGAGACGTCCGTGTCAGTTTTCATACAACTCGGTCCAATAGAAGCTGAAATCCAAAACACAACGGCATCCGGCTCGAAGGACCAGCATACACAGGATGGATTTTTCGTTATTAACTTGATTTGAAGCTTCAGATCTCACTTATAAAGCTCTTAACACATTCAAAACATTAACGATAGCTACTTATGCGCAAGTCACCCATTGCCATTATCACTGAATGGTACTTGCTTCCAAGAAACTGCAAAATTCTTAGGATTCTTAAGACGATGCTGAAAGTTTTTCACATCTTTTGATTTGGCTTCAATTTATAAAGCCTACATTCACCAAACACTGCAGTTAAATTCTCATTTCTGGTCAGGCGCCCCTCGAACATCCTTGCACCTGCTTGATGGGGTTGTACAAAGTCGAGCGTTAAGATTAAAAGGCGATAGTTCAATCGTAGAATCAATTGATTCTCTTGAACATCGTCGAATCGTTGCTGGCCTCACTATATTTTGCTGTGCTCTATTGAAATAGCCACTTGCATTCCTCCCTTGAAACAATTTGGCCGCAACACCCGGCTCACTAGCAATGCTCAGCTCAACCTTGATCCCAACTTCGGACACTCAAGTATATAGATTCATATTTTAGTCGCACTACCCGTATGTGAAATTCCTTAAAAACAACGTGCATTGTGGTCATTGTAAAAAGCCCTTTTAGACGGTCAGTTCTCAGTTCAGTTGTTAGTTCAGTTTTCAGTTCAGTGTGCAAATAGACGTCAGTTCGATGTTCAGTTGAGCTTTTTTTATTTGAGAAAAATCAAAATCAGGAAGAAAGCTGAGAACTGAAAAGAAAACTGATGGGGATTTCATCAGTTATCAGTTCAGTTTTCACTTCATTTAGATGTCAGTTCATTTTTAAGCGTTTAGACATCACTTTAACTAAAAGCTTAACTGAAAGCTCAACTGAAATGAAAACTAAAATGACCGTCTAAAAGGGCTTTTATCCCCGCCGGAAAACAATTCTTTCTTTAACAGGTAATCTCCGGGTAAAGCGTTAAAAATTTAAACCTAGTAAAATTGGATACACTATGTCTTTTTTTTTTCAACTTCACTGCAAAACTCCTAAAACCCACTCAATCTGCAACTGTCACAAAAAAGAAAGCAACTTACATTTATATATTCACACTCCCAGTAACATCATCGAAAATCAATAGATCGCTTGTAGACAATGCCACACATAAATTACCACTCTAATTGAATAAAAATTATGCAAGAATTCCTTGCCGGAATAAAAAGTATCAGATTATCTCATGTAATGCCTCACCATCCCACATTCATCGATCATAACTTTAAATACACCACTTATTTCAGTCTCTTAAGTGCCAACACACTATTCGCACCAGAGCTATAATTAACTCCGATTTTCTGTTAAAGTTCATTAAATCACCTACCTACTGTTTTCAAAGTCAATTAACTTATCATCACGATCTCATAATTGCACATGTCCCCATGCACTTGGATGCAATTGTTTAATTGAAATTCCACCCACCCACTGGCATGGGAATTACAAGTTAAATTGCATTACAAATGATTTCGTATACGCCAAGAAGACGTATCACTCACAGTAAATCAAAATCTCAGTGAGCTCAATGAACTGTCAAATCGTATTAGACTCGGTAATTTTTTTGTTTGTTTTTATTTTGGCCACCTCCGATGACATTTGTGTACCTATTTTTAGTATTAAACTTTGACTGATTTTTTTGCGTAATGACAATTTTTTTCTAATCTTCTGTGTGTATATTTGTTTTTGTTTTCTTTACAGCGTTCCGCACATTCTGTCGCAGCCTTGGTTTGATAAAAATGATACCGACGAAAATAATGCAAGGGCGAGAAAGGCTTACACCGCTCTACTGACTGTAACACCCAAACAACCTGACAATGAAGAATACATACGGGTATCAAATGAGGTAAGCTTTAATTTTTTGTTTACGTTCTCTTTTGGCCTTTGCTCCGAAAGGGTGGCATTTGACTAAAGTAATCTTGTAATGAAAACTACAACAGAAAATAGTAGCGATAGGCGAGGCTTGAATGATGAAGTTTAATCTGAAGTAGTTTAAAAATATGAAATATCAAAAGTTTGTTTTTTCAGTTGGGCGCCATTTTAATTAATTCTGACAGTAGTCGGTGAGAAAACGATTTTATATATTTCTTTTATGTGGAATCTTATTTAAAAATAAACTACAGTGACCTTTTCTGATGGCCTCCGTTGTGTTACCTGGAAGGCAACCAAAATGACAGAGCTCAACAATTTTCTTTTGAACAATCGTAAAGGCTCCAGTTTTCTGGTAGAAAAACAGCCAACACTTATTTTCCGAAACTTCAAGTTCAGCGTAAACTAAGACAGTCTTCGAGGTCTCCAAAGCTTTTTTCCGCTATTTTTATTTAATGTTTTATTTTAACCTTGCAAAAGAAGTATCGAACTCTTTATTTCAATTGACTGGTTACCATGGCCTCTTTTAAAAACATTGACAGCTGTAGCAGGTGATATGTGACAATTTGATAATTGTCAAATTTGTATGCCATTGATAAATTGTTTCTGTCAGGAAATAGAAGACAGTTGGCAAGTATTGGGATCATAAAAAAAATCTCATTACGACTAAAGCAAAGAATTTTGAGAGAACTGCCACGGTCGAATTTGCTCTAACATTTCATATTTTCCATGGGACATAAAATAATTTGAAGTTTCGTTATTAATTGGCAATGTGGCGGGTGACTGAACTTTCAGTCAGGATAGTGAACTTAGAAGCTCTAGTAACGATCATAGTTCAACGCATAAAGCGTTTTTATACAATGGTTTTTTGTCCCACCGCCTTTGTGGGTATTCTCATATGTCGCTGTATAAAATAATTTTGACAGCTAAAACTGCAGCTGTTGCAACTGCAAAAATGCTTTGGTTTGGGAGGTCCTTTAAAGAAACCCATTTAAAAATAGTTGTAATCGAAAAATAAATAAATCCTTCGTTCTTGTACTTGTGAATTGTATTTCGAAGACGTGTGTTAAATTTCAACAAGAAATGGCTTCTTCTACTTGGAATTGCTGGGGATATTCCATCTAGACAAGTGGATATTTATTGTTCATTTAGATCTTTTCGTGCTTTTTCAACAGTGTGAGCTCGGAAATGGATTTGTCCTCCGCTCTCAAGTAAAGGTGGCTATAAAGAATTAATTGGAGGTGTTGACTCGTCTTTTTCAAGCTATCAGCATCAAGATAACTTTGGCGTCCAGTCCATACAAATTTTTCTCGAATACTTAATTACGAAGAAAGTTAAAAAACAACAGGATCTTTACTGTAGTATGTTCGTTGAAGCCCTGGAATATCTCGATTCTCCCTAAAGTAAAAACTGGGTTTTTTAAGCCCTCATATTGCTTTAGATTAAAATAAACAGCGCATTTCTCTCAACTTTACCTAATGAGGAAATAGCAGGGACCTAATATTTTTGCCGATTTCAAACGACTAATCGACAAAGCGCTTTTCATGACTTGAAATTGCTATCTTAGAAATCGTCAATTACTCACAAAAGGCGATAACCGTGGAAAAACCTTCATTTTCCTTGATGATTCTGTCATTTTATCTTCGAGATTCCCAAGTAGCTGGACGACACGGTAACTACTACGCAACGGGCACCACTAGTTTACGGTAGAATTGCCGCATGAGTGATCGAATAAGTGAGTACCTATACTGTTTTTCTTTCCACATTTGCTCTATATTATACTACATCAGTCTGCTGCTCATTTATCGACTTCAATTCATTCAAATACTGATGAAAGAATGTCAAACTGAGGTCCTAAAGGGCTCGATAACGTGAGAAGTTATGCCAAAAACACACAATTCAGTCACGTATATAACTCGATCACGTGTGCGGTAATTCGCCCCCTTGTTTTTTTTTACTGGAGCTAGTTCAAGTAAAGAACAGGGCTGTGTGGTGATATCGTGGTTTAGAGTTTTCCTTAGAACCGAAAACCGATGGTTTTTTTGACAGCTCTTAAGTTTGTCAAGGAAACTTGGGGCAACCATGGGTAAATATCATGGTGGCAGCCTGTTTCGGCTCAATTTTTTTTTGTTATTTTTTTGTAACTCATTTCTTTTAATTTCATTACCTTAAGTCAAAATTTTATCTCATCTTAGTACAATAATCTAAACAACATTAGCAGTATTAGCCTTCGACTGTTTTCCCGCGAAGAAAACCTTTAATTTTAATTAATTTGTACACAAACTTCCATACCATGTACCTAAACTTTTGTAAATTACAAGGCATTATTTAACCTTAAAAAACAAGAAAATTTCTGCAACATAAATCCAATCTCTTGATGTAACAAAACTAAAATCAACCACGTTAAAGGCTTATGTCTGAAACACACAAATTAAAGTTTTGCTGGTGTTTTATCCTGTAACATATGCACCAAAATGGATATACAAACACATGCAAGACTTGCTATGCAGTCTTTCAGCTTACTAACATTAATGATATGTGCATACATCAGTTTGTCTTTTATTCAAACTGAAAATGTGAGCTCTGGGTTGTGAAACACCAAAAATTATAAACAAAAGCTGACTGATGTATTCGTATCTTGAATAAATTTTAGAATATTTTTGGTGTTCAAGTGTGGTGTCTTGTATCTTCGGCTTTTAACGTCAACTTTTTTGAAAAACTTGGTTCTCTTATTTTGACCATGTTAACCATTGTACCTCGTTCCTAAAAATGAGAGGCTGAAGAAGAAGAGGACAAAGTGTTCTTCGTATGAGTATAAGTTTTGTTTTGGTAAGACAAATATCACAATTGACGTTTGTTTTTGATTGAAAACTTTCAGTAGATTGCAGTAATCTAATCTATTTTCTTATCGGTCGTTTAATCAATTATGACAACATTTAACTTGCTCATTATAGTTTAACCAAAACAAGCTACATACTTTCATAATAATTAAATGACAATATCATTTCTTCAAACACGGATCTAGAAATCAAGTTGGCCATTATTTCTTTCATGTGTACAGATCTCCTTCATTCTTCTGATTATACGGTTGCACAAAAGATCTGGATCCCAAGTGAAGGACTTCAGTGGTTTATATCTGACTAATGCCTAGTCGCAGGAGTATTGCTAATAATTTAGAGTGCTAGTAATTCAATGTATGAGAATGAGGTTGATTTTAAGAAAAAATAACGTCCCATCGATTGTCTCATCATTTACATAACAAAGTGTGCATTTCTCTTGAAGTGCGTTAGCATTAAACAGAAATACAATGTGGTTGTTGGAAATGGTGACATGCCTCCTCAGAAAAAAAGAAAAAAAGATTATAGTGACTGACTTTGAGGAAAGTTATTCTTCAATAGATGGAACACTTAAGGAAGACTTCTCTTCATATGATTTGGGCAGTCTACATGCAAAATTTATATCTGCTTGACATGCTCTCTACACAAACACAACACAGGACCGATATTCAACAAAAGGGTTGGGGATGTTCAACATGTTTCTTGAAAATTATAATTCTTTGCCATATATCAGTAGGTATCTACTCGGTACTTATTCCTTAAATATTTTGGAACTTTGTTCTTTGTTGGATGGTGCAAGACTTTAAGTGTTTTAGTTTGAGTTCATAGTTAATTTTTTTTTTTTTTTTGCGTTTTAAAATATTTTGAGTATGATAAATCCAACGAACGCAAAAAAACTAAAACCATTTTCATCTTTTCAGACAGCTAAGAGCCCTAGGGGGTCATAGCTCGTTACCCTTGTTCTGTACATACTATTAAATCAATAACATCGGTAGAGAAACATTGGAACAGGAGTACCTGAAACAGTCATATGATCACGGGAAAAGACGCTGTATCCTACATTGAATTCAAAGAGTTAGGTTAGGTTAGGTTAAACCTAGGCCCGTTGGGCCCATTGTGATACCACAATGGATCTAATCCTCATCCTAGTGGGACCATTTCGAGCTTACAATGAAGCGGGAGACACGCAGGTCATCGATGTGAGTAAGATCACTAGGATCATCAAAGAAATACGAACTTAGGTGTATCCTACGTTTGTGAGCTAAAGCTAGTCACGAACAGAGAAGGTTGGAAATAGTTTCCTCCTCTTCCTCATCTATACAGCTTCTGCAAAAACCGTTTGAGACAACTCCTATAGCCTTGTAGCATGTCTTACAATAAGACAGTGTCCTGTGATGACACCTATTGACTAATGTGTTTTCTTTTAAGAGAGATCAAGCCGCTCGGCCGCTTAAGATATAGGCCAGATCTGTTTCTTTGCGTTACACGTTAAACTGCTTGACCGTCTCAGATTAGTTTTCTTGTATGCGTCCTGCTTGAGCACGAGTTTGTGTGTAGCGATTGGTATGCCTCTGATTTCGATGAGAAGTGCAGAAGTGTTCCGTTTCTGGCTATAGTTCATCTGCTTTGTAGTTTCCTGGAATGTCTCTATGCCCCGGCACACAGCACATGTGAATGTTAAACTGCACAGAGCTTCGCTAATTGGCATCGCCTCCTCTTGGAACACACTACAATGATCTGGCAGATGAAGCGAGATGTTGAATTTTATTTCCTCTGAATAGACACCACAACCTACTCCTTCATTTGGTTTTGAACCGTCCGTACAAACATTTTCCAAGAATGATTGGTCCTCCCAGTCTGTTCTGGATAGAATGGTCACTCGGAAATTTGTATCAAATTCGAGTTTGGGTGTGGTGTAATCTGTTTTTAGTTTGGGGATTCCAAATTTGATCAGAATGTGAGCATGACCAATATTGTTGTTGGTCCACTGTGAGACTTCTTGTAATCAAATAGCCGAACTCGCAGCTGTTTGTTTACTGTAGAGTATAGAAGTCAAGTGGGACTAGGTGAAACAAGATGTTCAGTGCCGCTGAGGAGTGCGGTGCGTATGGCACCGCTCATACACATGCATGCTGAACATTGGACTTTGATGAGACGGTCACAATAAATTGCTTTATCTAGTGGAGTCCACCATACTGTAACACCGTAAGTGAGGATAGGTCTGATGACATATAAAGCCAATGTGTGATGCTGGTTTGAAGACCTCACTTGCTTCCTATGGCTTTTTTACATGGAAAGAGTGCTACTGTGAGAGAGTTACGATGCTGACATTCTATTAAAAGAAGGCACCGCTAAACCATTCGTCAATTCTCAACCTGTCTGTGGTGTGAACGAAGGCCACTTTATGCCTGAATCACAATCACCCTTCGGCTTTATCCTAATTAAGTACGAGCTGATTTTGTTATTGCTTTTTTACTGTCAAAGAGAGGAAAAGTTCAACCAAACTGTACTTTTTGCTTTTACATAGTTTGAATCACGTTACGTTTTCTTGTACACGAACCAACGTAACATCGAAGTTAAAGTGACATTGAGGTTCAGGCATTAAATACATGAAAAAAAGTATTCCACTAAAAGAAGCTTGACAAACCCTTCCCCACAAATTTGCCCGAAACTTTTCATGCCAAAAATCCTTCAACCTTGGACTGAAAGTTGTGGTGGTACCCGTGGTGTGATGGATAGCATGTCCGCCTGTTAATCCAGAGGTTCGAGTTCGAATCCCACCAGAGGCAAAAATGTTTTTTCTACGGGTATCGCCTTTCGCGAGGATTTGGCAAGTCCTCCGTTAGTATTCATTGCCATGAAAAGCGCTTTCTCGATTAGCCGTTCGGAACCGCCAGAAAATTGTAGGTTCCCTCCATTCCCTCACAAGGGATGGTTGTGAGAAAAGCGCTAGGCCGAGGGGCTCCTCGCTCTGTTGCGCCACCCTATTTATTTATTTATTTATTTATGAAAGTTGTCAAAATGCCTATAATACACTCGAATTAAATATTTGAAAATTGAAACACCAGCCCAAAGTACCATATTACTGCTCGAGGTAGTAAAATTTTAGCTCCTGTGCCAATGTTCTGTAACTATCGCATCGATAACATCGATCGAGAAACAGTGAGAAACGGAAGGAAATCCTATAGTAAATTCATAGAATTGCGTTTCATTTTCCACAGTTTATCGCCGGCTTTTATCGAGGCGATAGTTACAGAACAGTGGCACAAGTCTTTTAAGTACGTCCTTGGTATATGTACGTTTGTATTGTTCTCAACCAGTTTCATGCAATTGTCCAGCCTTTTTATAAAAGCGAACAGAACTAAATTTCGAAGACCACATTTCTCTAACGTCAGCTGCCTGTCGCGC
The DNA here is from genome assembly GCA_949752695.1 of Melanostoma scalare. Taxonomy (NCBI): domain Eukaryota; kingdom Metazoa; phylum Arthropoda; class Insecta; order Diptera; family Syrphidae; genus Melanostoma; species Melanostoma scalare. Next base: position 181,804,163 of record OX456986.1, on the reverse strand, counting down.
GGTTCTTACACTTGCATATGTCTTAACAGTGTCCTTTATCACTGTTAAAAGCACACCTATTTTAAGTGCTTCATATGTCTCTATTTTCATCTGTCACAACACAAGACTACTTTGTTATGCAGTTAACGGTATTTCTTCTAACGTCACGCTTTGAAAGTTCATTGTTCATTGCTCACTAGGAAGTTTGATAAATGACCTTTTTATGAACATAATAATTTTTTAGGACTTAAATCCTTAGAGGATATATCACATGAATTGCTCATCTCTAAAGCCTCTCGAGATGGGAGGCGTGTGGTTTGGTTCAGCATAAAACTCAAGCACGAAAATAGAGAGTGAAACAGTGAATGATGCAAGGTTTCCTTGCACTGTACCTACGAAAGCTTCGCGTTGGGAATTGCAACAAGCATCGCATGTTACACATACTTTAAGCTAAAATCATTCTTATCCAAGATATATTTCTGATTATTTTACAAGAGCAGCTTCATGAACGACACACATCATCACAAAAACAACCTCTCTCTCTCTGTCTTCAAAGTCAAACTATAGAAAAATAGTATCACCAGGAATATCCCCAAGTGAAGAATTCTGTTAGCAGTTCATTCTCTTAAAAAGAATCGTTTTTTGTTCTCCTTGACTAAATATTTATTGTTTTTATGAAGACACCTACACGATACCCTACACGTACACAGTTCCTTCACGACTCTTCAGAAAGAAAAAAGACACCCATGAACATTGAGTTCACTCAAGGATGTAACAATAGAAATTGGTTGGTAGAATTTCAGAGTAAGCAATAATGTGTTTAGTTCATATACGACCACTTGTCGGCCGTTCGAACATCAAAGATTATGTGTTCCAAATCTCATTTTTCATAAAAAGAATAACGACTTCTTAAGTGGGTTTCACACAAAGGACTATGGCCAAGGAAAGCACTCCAATACAATACTTGAAAAGTCATCTCTAATGTGCTATTTTATACTGTCACACGCATTGAAAGGAGAAAAGGGCTTCAAAGCAAATATCACGTTACATGCTTCACTTCAATGTATGCCCTCATCCCACCATAACACCATTGAACTCCTTCAAATAAATCCTTTGTTAATTAAAATAGTTTTTCTTCTGCCTTTTCTTGAAATTTTAGAAGGAGAAAATTGATTGAATTGTTCCTTAACTTTGTTCTTTCAGATTAAGAGCATAGCTGCAGCCAAGTACAATTACACATTCCGTGATAACGAACCACTTTCTACGTTCGTGACATCATTCTATGATGGAGTTTTACTCTATGCAAATGCCCTAAACGAAAGTATTCGAGAGGATCCGAGTGTCCTGACACGTCCCATCAATGGTACAGACATGGTGCGTCGCATGTGGAATCGAAGTTTTCCCGGCATTACCGGCAACGTGACAATCGACTCGAATGGTGACCGCATTTCAGCATATTCTTTGCTCGATATGAATCCGGAGACAGGACGTTTTGAAATCGTCGCACATTTTATGTACAATCGATTGGAGTTTGTGGAAGGTAAAGTCATTCATTGGGCAGCAGATCGACTGGAACCACCACCAGATAAGCCCGATTGTGGTTATGATGGTTCATTGTGTCCTGATAACTGTAAGTGGGTTTGTTGGTTATCTATTTTGAATTGCTAATGTGTTATCCTTATAGCTCTTCCAGGGTATGCGATTTTGTCAACAATACTTGGTTTCCTCGTCATAATAATGACTGTATTCTTTGCTCTGGGCTATCGGCACTATAAATCCGAAGCCGAGATTAATTCCATGACATGGAAAGTGTCTATTGATGATGTAATGTGGCACGAATCTGGTGGTCGTTGTTTTCGTGGCTCGTTTCACTCATTGGTAAAACAAAACAGTCAAATGACCCTTATGTCCGAAGATATGGGTTCCTTGTGTGGCGACCGTCAAATATTCATTCCAGTCGGAACATACAAGGGATGTCGTGTGGCTATTAAGCGCATTGATTTTGTTAGTGAAAATCTTAGCCGTTCGTTGATGCTGGAGCTTAAGAGGATGAAAGACTTGCAACATGACCATTTGGTGAAATTCTTCGGAGCGTGCTTGGATGCCAGAAGAAGCTTCCTTCTAACCGAATACACGCCTAAGGGTTCGTTAAGAGACATTCTCGAAGATGACCAACAATACCAACTGGATTTGATGTTCAAGATGTCCCTGATGCATGACATCATTCGGGGCATGCATTTCTTGCACAGTTCTGACATAAAATCACACGGCAATCTTAAGTCATCGAATTGTGTGGTCGACTCGAGATTTGTGCTGAAAATTACAGACTTCGGTTTACACTCGCTAAGAAGGAAACCAATCGAAGACGATGAAGAGAACTGTAACAGCTACGCCTTCTGGAGCAGTGAGTACTCTCATTGAAATTACTCTGCTTTGTTGATGAATTATTAATTTCCTCTTTTCATAGATCTCCTGTGGACAGCACCAGAGCTTTTGAGATTAGAAAATAGACCTCCAGAAGGTACTCAGAAGGGAGATGTTTACTCATTCGGTATTATTGTGCACGAAATAACCACGAGACAAGGGCCATTCTATTTGGGAACGTCGGCCGACGCAGATAAATCTCCTCAGGGTAAGTTTGACACGTGTTTTTTGGTTGTCTGCAGGAAATGCTACCTATTCCGTAATTGGTTTTACTTTTTAAGAAGGGGCTTAGTTTTTTATTTACTTATTTTATATCCCGAAAAGGATTATCCCTGGAGACAGAAAAGTTTTGTAGAGGTGATACCACCGGAGTCGTCGTTGTGGTGCGAGAAATCAAAAAGTTAAAGTGGAAATAGAAACTTTTTGTAACAAACATGCAAAGAAAATCATATACCGAGTCCCAAACGATTTATAGGGATATGGAGAGTGATGCGACGGGATGGGTTAAAGTTGATGTGCAAAATAAAGAAGTTTCCGTGGGGAAGTTAGTTTGTGAAATCAAACAAATCGCAGGGGCTTTGGTTGATTGTTTAAACAAGTTTTGTGAGAGATGAATGACTGAAAGAAAGGGTTTGTAAGAAATATACGGATTTGCATATTGAAGTAAATTTACGACGTCGCTTCGCTTATAAAATACAATCTCATACTGTTACCTTGTTTTTTATTGTATCTAACGAAAGGTTAAAGGTGAAAACAATGCTTTGATTGAAAAAAGAGTCTGCGTTGTTTTTAGAAGCTATATGACTGCGTCGACTGCGTCATGTAAGCCTTGAAGCTTACGTCGCCTTCCATTGGTCTCATTCGACGAAGCACTTATTTTCAAAAGAAGTGGAACTAATCAAATTTACTTCTGTTTCTCAGTTTTCTGTAAATACTATAGTAAACACTTCCCTGTGGTGGTCAATGTACTGTGGTTGGCCAAAATTCAATCATGCATCGTAGTGAGTATCCTTTACTGAGGATTTCTTTTCGGCCACAGTAAATGAAGCCGGCTAAGGTATGAAGAAGAAAAGTTTTGTTGCTAGAATTAAATAGTTTTTCGTATTTGCTAAGCTTTTAATAATCTTCAATCCTTTACTTACTTACTTAGGTGGGCATTACAGTTCAGGATGAACCTGGTCCTCAACCACAACGAAAAGTGGAACCAATCTTTACATTGTTTTGGAGAAAGTAAGATTATTGCACTTGATATTTCTAAAGCATTTGATAGAGTTTGGCATCAGGCTCTTTTATCGAAAATGCGTGCTTTTGGCATCGATGAGTCTCTTCTTCGTTGGATTAGAAATTACCTTTCCGACCGTTCAATACAAGTTGTGTTGGATGGCTTCAAGTCTGATACCCACTTCATAAATGCTGGTGTGCCCCAGGGCTCCGTTTTGTCTCCGACTCTCTTCCTCATTTTCATTAATGATCTCTTGTCTGAAACTTCTAATCCGATTAACTGCTTTGCTGACAACTCGACCCTCAGCTTTTCATATTCGTTTCCAAATTCACGTCCCTGCTCTTCGGACGTGGATATGGAACGGATGCGTATGATAAGCTCATTGAATTCTGACCTTGACAGCATTGTTTCATGGGGTCTTATGAACCGAGTAGAATTCAATGCTTCGAAAACTCAATGCTGTCTCTTGTCGTTGAAGCTTAACATTCCCCCATTGCCATTATCCATGAATGGTACCTGCATCGAAGAAACCGAAAAGCTGTCAGTTCTTGGTATGTGTGTCAACGATGATCTTCGTTGGAATGACCACATATTTGAGAGGTGCAGGAAATTTTTCAACCCTTGTGATCTGGCTACTATTTATAAAGCCTATACATCCGTCCTAAAAGTTAGAGTACAATTCACATATCTGGTCAGGTGCTGGGTGCTCCTAAAACATCATTGTGCCTACTCGATAAGGTTCAAAACAGAGCATTAAGAATGATAGGTGATAGTTCAATCGTTGAATCAATTGATTGTCTTGATCATCGTCGTAATGTTTCATGTCTCTCTCTTTTCTATAGGTTTTTTTACAAACAATGCTCGGACAAAATAGCCAGTTGCATTCCTCCCCTTAAGCAATTTAACCGCAATACACGCCTCGCAAGGAATGCAAATCAGTTTTACCTTCAGCCCAATTTCGGTCGTACAGTGAAATATAGAGATTCATTCCTTAGCCGTACTACTCGGATGTGGAATGCTTTACCTGACTCTGTTTTCACCTCTCATTGTAATACACAGAAGCTTAAAAATAATGTGCATCGGCACCTCCTTTCTAATCCTTTCCTTCCTTCTTGACCGCTCGCACTGTGTTAATAACATTATGAGGGTATTAATAACCCCTTGATGTGCGCGTATATTATAAAAAAAAAAAAACATCCTTCTATAACGACATCGATTTTGGGAGAGCTCTCTCCAGCTTTGCACTCTAAGTCGGTTGAGGTCTTCTTATCCCTCTATAATTGGCGCACTTGTGAGGGTCTCCCTTCTTTAGGATCGGATCGTATGTCCGTACTGAGGTTACATTCATCGGGCATGCTTTCTTTCGACCATATCATGCAGATCAGCTGGTGCATGCTCCTCTCCAACTGATCTCCAGCTGCCTTGAAAAGTTTGGCATCAAGGCCATCTGCACCTTCAGTCTTATTTGATTTAAGTTTGCATATGGCGAGCTTAACTTCTTCGTCGGGAGGACGGCATTCTTGATTATCGTCGAAGTTGAATGGGGCAATCTGCCTGACAGCGGAATTTGTGTCTTCATCGCCGTTAAACAGTCTGCAGAAGTGATCTTTCCAGATCCTCAGTAGAGACTGTGATCTGTGACTCTACTACTATGTTTCCCTGCTGGTTTTTACAGGCTTGAGTTCGGGGCTTACTACTCTGGCAGGATCTTTTTACCTTTTGGTAAGACTTCCGAATCTCGTTCCTGTCGTGGCACCTCTCAATTTTCTCAAACGAACGCTTCTCTACTGCTTCTTTTTCTTTTTGAGAATTCGGTGTTCTTCCTTTGTTTTCTCCTTGTACATCTAGTTATACTGATCGTAAGCAGCCCTCGTTCGTTTTTGCATCAGCATTTGTAGTTCTTTTTGTTTGGCTGCATTTGCCTGCCTGCATTCTTCATCGAACCATGGGTTTCCTTTTGGGGGCTGAGTTAAACCCAGAACCTCAGAGGCAGCGGTTCTGATGGCTTCTTGGCATTGCTGCCACTGGCCTTCAATGCTTAATGCTGGCGGCATAGGATTCAAGGATAATTGAAGGGACACTCGATTGGAAAAGGCATTGGAAATCTCTTGTTATTGTAGCTTTCCGACGTCATATCGCTTTAGTTAGTTCGTGCGAGGGGTGAGCAATATATCCTCATTCGTACCTTGGCTACGACAAATTAGTAGTGCTTATCAAAGTTGGCCCCTCGGAAAGTTCGGACATCTGACACACTGGAATAGTGTATTGCATCGATCGCAACATGGTCAATTTAATTGACGGTTGATTGATCGGGGATCCTTATGAATTTTAAGATGCGGGAAGGTTTTGTCATGAAGACTATACTTACCGATTGTATTTCAATCCTTTGTGCTATCGATTAAAACCTAGAAGAGTGACCGAATTTTGACCGCTCGACAAAGGTTTTCTTCTAATTATAGTCTCGTTTGTTGAAGTTACTCAAGGTTTACACAGATTTTTTGCGTTTTCGACTCTCAAAAAACAAGTCAAAGTTGTCAGCAGTTGGTGTTTATCGGACATGAAATGAGCTCTTCTCTATTTACCTGTCACAATTCACCGCAATTTTAATTTTTAAACATGAAGACAATAACAGAACCATGTCGTGAACCCTTAAAAATTTGATTTTTTCACACTTGAATTTACCCAACATCAGGGACTAACGCTTTTCAAGTACGATTTTATACCGATTCCCGTAGCAAAGCACTTGTAACTTCTGGGATTCGACCCTTGAACTCCCATGTAACAGGCAGACATGCTAACCATAAGGCCACAGAGCACAGAAGCACCATATGCTCCTGAAGACGTATTGAGAAATTGTGCAGTTTTCTTTGTCGAGCTGTAAGAAAATTCACCAGTGATAAATTTTAAAAATCACTTCTCGACTGCTTGTTGTTGATTTCGTAATGAGGTATTAACCTAGCTCTATCTGCCCACTCTATATACATATACAAAAACATTAGTAAAGAAATCTCTGAGTTTTTTGTTTAAAAATGTTTTCACAAAGAAAATTCATCAAAATTGTTTGTCAGTCAACAATACTCATCCCAGTTAACTAATGTTTCTACGTGATATTTCCAACCCAACGTCGAAGTTTGATTTCGAATTTAAGACAATTTATTTTAAAAACTGTAACATGCATTTTCTTTGTAAGAATTTGTGTTGATTTAAGATTCAGACAAGGACAAGCTAAACCCCGACATCATCATCATGGAATCTCGTAGGAGACAATCAAAGTCTCATCGACGAGGTTACTCAAGAAGAAACTATTGCTCCCATGGAAGATCAAACAAATCCCAACCTTTCGAACCAACCACCATATCTCCAACAAACAATTATCAACAAAAACGTGGAGCTATTGATTGTTCGACTTCAGCTTCGACATCAATGAAGGCATTCCACTTTAACAATGATTCTCTCGGACTAAATCAGTATTTTGGAGCACTATCTAAGGAATCAAAAGACAAAAGACTAGTGAAATTTCAATGTAATCCCACTGCTCCGTTTCTAAGAAATCTTTCCCAGCGAAGTACTCTCATATTAGGTGGAGTCAATTGCAACTTGGGTTTAGAAAAAGCACAATTTTCGGCTAAAATGACATTGGATCCCTTAAAGTTTTTCAAAAGATGTAAGGAATACATTTGACATCCAACTATTGTTTCATTAAGTTTTGTTTAAAGATGCAGGAAGGACCACTCCATCGGATCGTGATATCATCTTTGGCAATGCAAGAAAACTTTTAAAGGAAGCTTGCCATTGGGAGAGCTCACGCATTCAATGGTTGCTTGACTTGGAATGTAGTCAGCAAATGCTTCGAGCTAGAAAAGAATTTTGGGAAGACGACATTGTTGATATTATGTGTTGCTTCCCGTTTAGTTTGGATATGTTGCTGTGGAAAACTGATTGAACAAGTTCAAATAGATTTGTTTGTTGATATGAGGTTTCTGTGAAGTTAATAAAAAAAAAGTTAAAGGGGATTGTCTTTCAATGAAGTCGTTACATATTTCGTCTTACATCGGTATCCGATTCCAGAGCAAAGCTTTTTTTTCCTTTTGGGTTCTATCTTATTTCAAAACTTACTTGAAGTGTTGAAGTTGAGAGAGGCAGCTTTCCCCTAGAGCCGATGTTAAAATTAAGGTAATTTTATTGTTGGGCAAATTTATGGGCTGTATGGTCCTGAATTGGTCAGGCAATGTAAAGAAAGAAGCTTCAAGATCCTTGATAACTGTCTTCATTTTTATCGGCCATCGAAAACGAGGTCAAATAATAGTTTTAACCACAGCGAAGCTAGCAGAGCTTAAAAATGGGAAGAGTTCTACCTGAGGATGAGTTCAGGATGACACCCCGGGGCTCAAAATTTTTGTTAACCATTCAAAATTGCTCTTTTTTTCTCCGGTCATTACTTTTCTACTAAATTTTGTCTTTTTTTTCTTTTCAGAAATTGTTCAATTAGTGAAGTCATATCACAGTGATTCTTCAAATTCATTTAGACCTCACATTTCGGACAACAAGCACGAAGACATTAATAACCTTATGGTTAGATGCTGGCAGGAAGATCCATGCGAACGCCCGGACTTTGGCGCACTAAAAACAACGATCCGCAAAATTAATAAGTACGCTACTTTTGTCCTTTATCCTATAAGCTTGTATTCAACAACTTTTTTTTTTCTTTCAAAGGGACAATGAGACTGGGAACATAGTGGATAACCTTCTCAAACGCATGGAACAGTACGCCAACAATCTGGAAGAACTCGTAGACGAACGCACCAAAGACTATCACGAAGAGAAAAAGAAATGTGAGAAACTTCTTTATCAACTACTGCCACAAAGTGTTGCAGCTCAGTTAATCAGTGGCCAACCAGTCGTAGCAGAAACTTTTGATCAAGTTACGATCTATTTTAGTGATATAGTTGGCTTCACTGCCATCTCAGCTGAAAGCACACCAATGCAAGTTGTTCAATTCCTCAATGATCTCTACACCTGCTTTGATTCGATTGTCGAAAACTTCGACGTTTACAAGGTGGAAACAATTGGTGATGCTTATATGGTCGTGTCTGGCCTTCCAATTCGTAATGGCAATCAGCATGCCAGAGAAATTGCTCGTCTTGCACTGGCTTTGCTCGATGAAGTTCATAAATTCCGAATTCACCACAGACCAAATGACAGATTAAGACTACGAATTGGTCTTCATACGGGCGCTTGCGTAGCGGGAGTTGTTGGACTCAAAATGCCACGTTATTGCCTTTTCGGTGATACTGTGAACACAGCGTCTCGAATGGAGTCAAATGGTGAAGCATTAAAAATCCATATAAGCCACACAACAAAAGCTAGCCTCGACGAATTCGGCACTTTTATAATGCGCGAACGTGGCTTGGTGCCTATGAAGGGCAAAGGTGATATGCTTACCTACTGGCTGGAAGGCGAAGAGCCCTCAGATGATAGCTGCACAGACCTTACACCCAGGAAACACCTCCCTAGCAGTATTTCTAATTTCCCTCCTCCGTATTCGACATCACCGGCGTCTTCGCTCAGAAAACATCGAAAGATGTCCTCATCATCACCCAAACTCAACGGCTGTGGCGCCATAGACTCACTGAAGACTGATGAACAAAATAGCTTAATAGATTTTACGCTCTTCGATGGGACAACACTAGGTAGCTACGACCGAGTCCCTGCTGAGCGTCACAATGGCAATGGTAGTGACATAGCCCTATGGGACATGTCTAACCCGAAAGCGTCAAGAACAAATAACATCAATCACAAACACAATAGCCCGCGTAATGAGCTCTTTCATTCGTCCACGCTCTCTCCTTACTCGAATTTCAATATGGTGCGTCGTAACTCAACGAAGACAGCAGCGGACATAGCCCGGGCGGCAGAAATTAACAAACGAAACAATCATCATAACAATAGTAAATCTAATTTAAATTTAATCAAAGCAAGTAATAGTAATAATAGTTTAAGTTTTAACAATATCGTCAAGGCAAACAATGTAAGAAACTTGAAAAACATTTGCAACTCCAACGAAATCGATGGTGTGAAAAATAGTAATAGTGGTGGAGCAGCAGTTACCCAGCCACTGCTAACGAAAATAAATTCATAAAATGGATGTGATCTAGAGCTAGACTCAACTGTGCATATTTATGTAGTGTATAGTCTAAACACACAAATAGTTTGTAAAAATACCTAGATATTTAATACAGTGTATTTAGTTTGTAACTTACATAATATAGGCATAATGTCATGTGTAGTTAATTGTTCGTTGAGAAACTTTTGTAAATTAAACTTTTAAATTTATGTTCCTTTTACTTAAATAATGTTAATCTAAGAAATTAAAACTTTAATAAATGAAATAAAATTTAAGTTCTAGCTTCGTTTATTTTTCAAATCAAAAAAACTTTAACGGAAATATATTTACTTGCAACAACAATGGTGACAATTGCTTTTCCTGTTTAGCAAAGACATCAATCTTTTTTTGAGTTTCCTCATCGCCTATGTAGTTCTGTTGGCTTTGAACATTGAACGAACGATTTTTCGTTACTCGCTTCTTTAACTTTTATGCTGGGCTTACATGCATCTGCAACTGCGGAAGTGCAGAAAAAGTAAAGCGAGACGGATGAAGATTACAAAGCACAAAGGTTAAAAAGAGAGACGAATAGGATTATGGTTGCAGATGAAAAATTATGGTTGCAAATGAACATGTTCATCTGCACCCATAATTTTTCATCTGCAACCATAACTAGGAAGCTCGTTCCCTCTCTATCAGACAAGTATGAATTTTACATCTTGTGTCTTTTTCCGATTTTCATCTGCACTTGCAGATGCATGTAAATCCACCATTATTCGGAAACGAGATCTAGAATCGTAAACAACTGATTAACATTCCTACGGTTTTGTTTCTTAGCTAAGAGTACATTTTTTGCTTCGCTCGCCTTATCAAATAAATAAATAAAATAAAGGAAAATGTATCATCATGGCAAATTAAAGGCAGACAGGTAGGTGGCCTTTTTGTGTTTGGAGTGAAGAACTGCTGAAACCAAATAATTATATCTCTGCGTAAACGAAAAGTCGGTGGAATTGTATTTTTCTGTAGCGCAAATAAACTTTTTCAACAAATTTGGTACGGAAAGTGAGGTGATAAAAATATAAAACATATTTTGAAGCAAATGTCAGGATTTTGACTCAGTTTTTGTTGTAATAAAAAAAGTTCTGTTTTTTCAATAGAAAGAAAATGTTTTCATAAACGTTTGCTAGCCCTGCTGCTGCACATCTATCAAGTTCTTCTCCGTGTTCTCGATGTGACGTAAGCAACTTGCAACTTGTCAATCAGCTGAATTTCGAGCATTATTTGTTATCAATTTTTTCACGTTGTCTGTTTTTAGAGTGATTTTAATAAGCTTTCAATTTTATTGTTGGCAAAACTAATGCTGTTTTTTTTTTTTCAATCCGCCAGCTGCTGTTATGTACTCGGCGACTGGTGTTGAGCGTGGAGAATTTCGTGTTCACACAGAACTGATCAGCTGGCAGTAGCAGCGACTCGACTCAGCGCTGGCAACCAGCAGTGTGTTACTCGCTTTTTTAATGCTACGTCCGCAACTGACACTTAAACTTGTCCAACTCAAAACTATCCCAAACCTACATGAGAACCAAGTGGTTTGCCATATAAAATCTTACCTTTTTAGTAGTTACTGGGTTTCATTTCAACCTACTTGAAACCAACTGCGCTGAACGCACTATTTCCAATATTCTAGTGAATTTGACGTTTAGGAGAGTGGAAGTGAGCGGAGAGAGAATGGAATCTCTCAGACGTCAGAGACGTTTTGCTCACATTTTATGTCTGTCTCTTTTAACTAGAGGCAAAAACATCAACTCAAAACATTTTCTCTGGAATGAAACCTAGTTTTATTTCACAACTGCAAACACCGCTGCCGCAACTGCAAAAACGCTTTGGTTTGGGTGAACCTTTATGGTGGATTTGCATGCATCTGCAAGTGCAGATGAAAAAAGGAAAAAGACACAAGATGTACAGTTCATACTTGTCTGATAGAGAGGGAAGGCACCGTTTGAACTTCCTTAGTTATAGGATGCGGATGAAAAATTACAGTGGTATCTACTTACCTCACCGAATGCTAATCGGTTATCGAATTCAAATGGAATCGAAGTGTTTACACAGTATGCATTGAAGTGTGTTTGTGCAATTTCCACTGGTTCACTAAAATTTAAATAAAACATACACCAACACATTCGGTTAACCGATTACTCGATATACACACATCCTTTCGAATCGATCCAGTGTCCTGTAACTATAGCATCGATAACATCGACCGAGAAACTGTGAGAACCGGAATTCCATTATTCACCGTATATCGCCGGCTTTTATCGAGGCTTTAGTTACAGAGCAAGGGCACGGCTAAGGGCGGCCGTGGTGCAGTGGTAGAGTGTTTGGTAGAGAGGCCGGATGCGTGGGTTCGAATCCCGCTCTGGGCATCTACTTTTCTTTCAGCCTCCCAGTTTCATATGGACGCCGCCCTTGAGGTTATATATGTGAAATTACTAACAACTTATTTCCAACTACTGCAACACAAAAAAAAGGGAAGGCTGCTACTCTGGTAGTACAATGGACTGGATATTAGGTCTGAGTTCTCCAGATTAGCATATAAGCCTCCTCTTTTTTAAAAAAAAAAAAAAAAAAGGGCACGGCTACCAAAGCATTATCGGATCGGGTATTCCTCTTTCAATTAGATCTAAGGTATACACTGGCGCGAATTGAAGCGTGTTTCAATTCTAAGTGGAAACGTAGTATTAGAAAATATTAGATAGATTATAGTGTTATGAAACAATCTTCTGATGATAGTGGGTTATTACACTCCGACGTTTTTAGGAAGACGCAAATAAGTGCGAAAAAGAAAGAGAAAAGAAGAAAGAACGAAAAAAGAGAGAAAATGTATTAAACACGTAGCAACAAAAGTCTGATGTAATAACCCACATACAATCGACGATATACAATTGGACGGTAATATCATCACAAAAATTTTTAAAAAATTCGCTAGCTTTTTTCTCGCTCCACTGACCACCACCAATCACAATATCACTGAACGCTGCAATCTAGCATTCAAATTTCATTTAACTCTTGAACACCACCATTTTGTCGACCCAAATAATCGAAATTCAAACGAGACAACCATATTTCCTCGTGTACATGTTTACATTTTCCGCAGGCTTCCAACCTACACATAAACTGACATATTTGTCAATACTAGCTTTTCTCCATGTTGGCACTACTGAATTTATAGAAAAAAAAATTTTTGTCGGACTAGCAGTCCATTATTTATATTTATCTCAGTGCTTTTGCCCAATTAAAAAAACCATTTAAATTGATTTAATTGCATTAACTTAGTGTCAAACAAGTGCCCAAAATAGTATGTTTCATTTATAAATGTTTTAAATGCGCGTTGCTTGAACACAAAATTCATATTTCCGTTGCTAAATATGCTGTTGCAGTTGTGAAGTTCATTGACGTTCGCTCGAGCGGTTATACATTTTGTTTTTCTTTTCCCTGCAGTTTATTGTTTGATTGTTTTAAAAGGTAATTATTGAATTCAATTCATAAATAATTTTTACACAAAATGCAGTCATTTCAGACTGCGCTTCTCATATCCAAACACTACAAAAATGAATACGAAGTTTAGCTATATTGGCAATTAAGTAACTAGGTAAGAGTCCTCTATTGCTTTTGCTCTTGCTCATGGCCTTAAACACTTCACAGTGTTTCTCCCATTGGCGGCAGGTTATGAGATGGAAAACTTTTATTCTAAACTCCATATATTCTATTTGTTTGGAATATTTAAAACATTTATACTTACATTTCGCAAAAATCACAATGAATACAATGCCAATGGAAGGATTTGTGATAAGTGAAACTCGGGGAAAAAAAATTATCCACTTGCTGTGCAGAAATACGTCCAAATATTAATGTCACGTTGCTGGAAGTAATCCCTCTAATTTTTCTAATCGATTAGTTAAAGTTTAGGTCTAAGTTAATTTAGCCCTTCGAAAGCGAACTTATGTGGTTTCCAAAACGAAAACTGCTTGTTTTGGAAATAATTTTGTCAGAAAAAATATGATGAGAAAAAAAATTTTGTTATGAATGGAAAAATTTAACCAACTAAAATCCAAACATGGTCAAAATAAGATTGTGTCTATTTTTACTATGAAATCGCTGAGTTTGCCATCGGATGTCTTTAGATTTGTTGCCTCAACTAGTTTTTCTTAATTTTTTTTGTTGTTGTTGTTATTTAAGACTAAAGGGCGCTTCTAGATTGTTAAGAAAATGCAAAATGACTGAACTATCCACATACATATTTAGGCTCAAGTCATTTTGGTGTTCTTGTTGTGAAGTTTCACTCAAAGCTAGATTATCATTTGGATTTGAATTGCCATTGCCACCACCACCCTTATTGCAAAACAGAAATATATTTCGGGAACTCATGATATACAGTCATCACTCAAATCGTGTCGTTTAGTTAGGAACCAAACACTTAGTATGTATACTAACAAAGATTCCTAGATATGTGTCAAGTCCAAACCAGTGGCGGGAAGTAAGGGAGTGTGCGCACTAGCACGGAAGAGAACTTACTAACGTCGTTGTAATTTTAGAAATGCACTTGGATGAGCAATTATTGCACAGGCATTTAGGCTTCACGGCGAAGAATGAACTACCGATTGTTCCTTAGCATCGCAATTAAGTTATCTGTGGTTGTTTATGGAGAGTAGTGCAGCTTATTGATACCAAAGCGTCGCAGTTTATCTTTTGTGTTGAACACTTACATACTTTTCCATCACCCATAGCAACCTTTTAAGCAAAGAGCGATCTTTAATGAAATTGTCCTTTGCGGTGAGAGTTCTCTCAGTACATCCTCCAAGAAGGCATCAATCCAAATGGATTGCAGATTATATTTCCTAAGGATACAGCTTTTGACACTATGGTGTCTAGGTTATAGCTTTCTCAAATCGCTAAGATGAACAGTAGTTCGTATGTCCCCGAATCAGACCAAAAGTAATTGAGATTAAAGTGAGTCCCTCCAAGGCGATCTCATTAAGTAGCCGCGTTCTAAAGTTGAGTTATGCTGGACATTTGGTAATTCGCGTTGCAGTCTTATCTCATGTTTTCGAATAGGGACCAGTTATTATCTTGAATAAATCTCATGGGTTTTCCCATTTAGTATGAGTTTGGTTGTTTCCAACACAAATTTTCAGAGCAGGTTTGCCTTGATTCCTTATTATCTCAAACAGACTGCTGGTGGCTGTGTTATTGGAATAGTTTTGTTTTGAGTCACTCTACAGAATGATTAAGGCGGACGTGTGGCAAAGACTCATCCATCAAACTTGGACTCGTATTTGTGATTAAAAAAAATTAAAGTTTATGAGAAAAGTAGACATCTTAATTTAAATGGCGGATGAATTCCTGTCCTGATAATCTGGAATATAGAGAAGCGAAAAGCAAAGGCTCAGTTGAATGCTCTGCAAACGTTCTTCTTCTTCTTCCTTTTTCGGCATTGTGATCATCGTGATCTCAAATGGATCCCAATTCTCCCGCTTAACTGCTTCTTTAACCTCAGAATGCGGATCGGAAAACATCCCAGTTTTGGACTGTTCCATGTCAGAAACTAGCCAAATGAGGATTTCGTTGCATTTGTTTTGCAAAACGTGAATTACAAGAGAACTCCAGAATAAAAATACAAGATGGGTCTGTTTGATAATTCTTCTTAGGAAGGATAACTAAAGAGAAATTTATTTAAAAGTTGTTTGTGGGGAAGAAGACATCAAAGTTGCGGCTCCACAGGTTTTCGAAAGCACATTGCAGGAATCTGCGGAATTGGAAAACCTCGCCTTAGATGGCGCAATCGAATGGAAGAAGACCTTCAGCCAACTTATAGCGTTTTTCATTGAAATTCGAAAGATTTACTCTCAAATCGAAAGCTACTCCTTTCAATGGAACATGTTTTTAGGTTTGTTGCTGGTATTGGCGGTTAAATTGATGTTCACATATAAGAATTAATATTTTCATATTTTGTAATTTGTTTTCTTCAGCAAATTACTGACTTTTAACTTATTTACTTGTTTCCTCATAATTTATTGCAATTTTTTTCAACCCAATGCTGGCACAACAAATTGAAAATAAGCAAATTATTTTCCATTTAAAGTTTGACAGAACAAATGTTTTTGCATGTGTGCGTGAATTCAGAGTAGATCTACCAACCAAATGGGAGTAGATCTTTAGCGTTTAGAGTATCTCCGGATCTACTCTTTTTTTTAATGAAACATGGAAAATGGGAAAGGAGTAAATCTTTTCACAAAACGAGTAACTCTTTTCGTTAAAGAAAAATGATATTAGAGTGCAAAACTCAAGAGAATAAATAAATAAATAGGTTGACGCAACAGAACGAGGAGCCCCAAGGCCTAGCGCATTTCTCACAAGCATGCCTTGTGAGGGAATAGAAGGAACCTACAATTTTCTGCCGTTTCCGGACAGGTAATCGAGAAAGGGCTTTTCATGGTAATGAATTTACTAAAGGAGGACTTGCCAATTCCTAGCGATAGGCGATTTTTGAGTTCAGGCTAGAGGTTGAGTGTTTTTGAGAAATAAGGCATTGAAACAAACTAAGTCTTGCTTCCCTTTTAATAAATATGTATATTGGAAACAGTCCCAGAATATCACTAAGCGCAAATTTTTGGGAAAATACGTGTGTAACCTGATATGTGTGTGTTTTGGCACAATAAGTTTCATTCAGACACCGCAGTCTGGCCACTGCGCAAGCTCAACGCACCATATAATCTAATGTATGCTTTTTAAATAATTAGACCGTTGGGTTAAGCACGGTTCACACACGGCTGCTTGCCAGTGGCGAATCGAGTAGCCGCTACTACCAGCCGCTGATCAGCTTTGTGTGACCATGAAATTCACCACACCCGCTGCCAGCCGGTGAGTATTTAGCACTACGAAAATTCAGAGCATGAATCAGGGCTATCTAAGTTGAACAAGTTCAAAAGCCATTTTTGTATGGTTTTCTGTAGCTTTTTGCTAAGAGAAGCTGGCGAGTAGCAGCCGATAGTTTGACCGGCCTGCCAGCCGCTTCCTAATTCTGCTACTGCAAGTAGCCCTGTGTGACCCGTGCTTTCATTTAATTACTACAACTTAATCGAAGGTATGTCTATCAGGCGTGTTAGGGAACCCCCTTTAAAGTAAATTTTTTTTCTTTGGAAATAGCAAGTGGTATACAGAAAATCTTTTCCGCTGTTTTTAATGTCGTTTTCCAATGGTTTCACTCGGGGAAGCACTCATTTTGAAAACCAATGGAACACCCAAAATTGTTTCTGTTCAATTTAACGTAATTGTCCTTGTGTGAGTGAAACACCTATGGCTCTTAAAAAATATTCCTTGAAGAAAATTTTCTTTTTGACATTTGAGTAACATGTGTTAGTGCTTCTTGAGTGGATTCTCGCTATAAATCGAGAAGTGGCTGTCACTTCTCAGAATCATTAGAAGCGGTCTTTTTGCACCAATGGAACGGTTTGAGAATGCTCCTGGGCGGTACTGGACGGTTCTTTTCGTCCAATGGAAAGCGACATAAGTCTTCAAGACTATAACGATAGGTGTCAGTTTGGCTAATGCCAATATGTTTTGGGTTGCAGTTGAGAGAGCAGTGACCCATTAAGAAGTGCATGATTTACTTAGCGCTACCTTTGCTCACCTTAAAAACTTCTTTCAATAGCTTTTGTAAATGGCCTTTGAAAAGCTTTGATTGGTTGTGACCAGGAGTGGTGTTTCAAAGGTGGATGATGTTAAGCCGTACCCATATGTGTTCATCTTACTGGTTAGAAAACCGCATTAGGGTTCATGAGTTCTTTAAATAATTCATGAGAGCCAAATCTAGTCAATCTCTTGCACAGAATTCTATAATTTGACCTCTCCTGTAGTGGTGCCCGTTGTGTAATGGTGTGTCGTAAAGTTCGATGTTCAAATCTACAAAACATTTAATTGTTTTTACGGATATTAACGTTTGCAATAAATTTAGTAATCCTTTGATAGCCCCATGAAAAGCCCTTGGGTACTTGATTTTTTTGGAATAGACTCCCCTCTACAATCTTGTTTTTACTTCATTTTAGTTATTTTTTTTTACATTTGCTGTTGCAAAGTTCCTCCATTCTGAGTTTCTATGATTGAATTTACAACAAACGATAAAATAACGACGTGGAGATGGGCACTATAGTTGTACTTAATTTGAACACTTCTTGCGGATATAGTTTGGAGTTTCATTTTGTGTTTTCTACTTATTTTGTTTCCCTTCATTCTCGTACCAGTCACTGAAGGAAAGAATTTATACAGCAAACGTGCGTCCAGTTCTCACAATTTTTTCAAAATGTTGGACAATATACAAAACGTATGAGAGTAAGTTTATGACAGCGGAGATAAAGATTCTTTGTGTGACAGCAAATGTTATTAAGTTTAATCGAATTAGAAGAAGATCCTTGAAAGTCTTGACGTCAAATATATCATCATTTATCTTCTGAATAAGCACGATTAGCTTAATTCGTATTATCTTTATCAAAGACAAGATCCGGAGAACCTCATCAAAAGTCGATATCTTACAACGTTCAATCAAAATAGCGAAGAAAAGAAATCCCCGTTTTAAAACAACGAGCAATCAAAACGACATCAGCATTTGGAGTGCCTCAGGGATGAAACGATCGGCGACCGACAGACTTACAGTTACAGTCTATCAGGCGTATTCCACAAGCGGATTATTAGAAGAAGAGTTGTTATCCCTTCGAGATGACATGACGTAACGATACGTGGCATAAAAAAAAAATAAGAAAAACGCCACTGCTGCGTGGGATATCCAAAACAAGTTGTGTCTACCTATTACAGTTGGATATTTTTTGATAGTTCTTGTGATCGGTTCATAATCAAACTCATTTGTGTGTCCCTACTTTTCCTGTCTGCTTTTGAATCGGGCCTTTTTGTTTTGATGTTTATTGGGATTTTATGCTTCAAACGGAACCTTCATGTGGTCAGTTTATTGTCCGTCTGTTTTTGCCTATAAAGGTCCGTTAGGCTGTTACAGTCTATCGGGCTGTTACAGTCTATCGGGCTGTTACAGTCTATCGGGCTGTTACAGTCTATCGGGTTGTTACAGTCTATCGGGCTGTTACAGTCTATCGGGCTGTTACAGTCTATCGGGCTGTTACAGTCTATCGGGCTGTTACAGTCTATCGGGCTGTTACAGTCTATCGGGCTGTTACAGTCTATCGGGCTGTTACAGTCTATCGGGCTGTTACAGTCTATCGGGCTGTTACAGTCTATCAGGCCTGCTGAAGCAGAGAATTTCTGAGAGTTGTGTTCCCTTCGACAGATTCGGGTTTATAGACAAAATCAATTGCGTGAAGGTTCGGTGATCTCGGCTGGTCATTTGTCACACAGCTGACTTTAGGTAGAGCGCTAACGTGGCTTATATTTAAATACAATTAAATTGTTAACAAAAAATGAAACAATGCCAGGACCTTGCAAATGTAACAAATTCTATCCGACTAGCCATTTATTTAAATTTTCTTTAGTTCCTTTACGACAAATTTCCGAGTGCTTTGGTGCCTGTGTAAATGTTTGATATATTTTTTTACTCCCTTGTCCGTTCGTTTATTGAAGCAAAATAATTTTGACATACTTTTCTTTAACTCAACATAAAATTTGAAATGAATCTTGTATTTTAGCTCAGTTTGATTCTAAAGAACATCAGCTTTAGAACATAAATTTTTCGACCTTCTTCTAAAATTTCTGTTTGATCTCTTTGCAGTTTTTTGAGAATCTATAAGTTCGAAAGGAGCAGACATTCGAATACTCAAAGGAAAGCACTTCTCTCGCTACATATCGTAGTTTCTCTCTTTAGAATAATTTATCATCTTGAATAGACCCAATTGGTAAGTACCACTTGCTAATCCTCGTTATTTCAATCATTAAATTTTATTCATATTTTACTTTTTCATCTTCAGAAAATGGACAATTTGCAGTAAAATATGCTGATGGAAAAGAGTTTCCTGCATGAAGTACTATTTGATATCAAAGCTGCGTAGTACTCGTATATGCCTGTATCTTCTTCATCAAAAGCTGTGTCTAATATAATCTCTACAAAGACTCTGCATGACTCGATCGTTTATCTTATAAACAGCAACCTACTCAAGAGTGGTGGTAGGCATCATTTTGGGACATCTTATTTTATGTGCCTTGAGGCACTCATAGTAAGATATCCGGCTTTCGGTGTCCGGATGGTTGGTTAGATGAATTTATATAACTTAATCGATTTTCTATAGAAAACATCATGGAGCAGGAGGAAAGAACTGAGCAAATGATTACAGAGCAATTGTTAAATCCATTGTTGGACTGCGATCCCATTGACATTTCACCACTTAATGCATGCAATTCGTCTAGCACATTGCTAAATGATGACGATGTTATGTGCGTATCAGAAGACCAACCTGCTCCAGATCAAGAGCAGCAGCTTGAGTTGCAGCTGGACATACCCGGCAAGATAAAGCGTAACAAATTCTCTACGTACCTTTCGAAGCGTGGTCCAGGTCGTCCGCGAAAGGATGTGCAGGGATTCTTTTACAAGAAAGCAGTTCGCACTCAGCTTAAACGTAAAAACTTCAATCGATCGATGTTAGTGAAACGCTACCTGAACGACGAGCATATGCATGCGAATCGTTTTCTCTCGCACAGCCATCCCTCTCCATCAGATGCAGACGGGTCGGAAAGTTTGCAGTCGCTAAGCGAGAGCACATCTTTCAATCATAAGTACGAGGGCAAGTTGTGTTGCCTTTGCAATCTGAGCGAACAAAGTCAACTGGGTCAGGGCGAATTAATTCGGTTCGAGTCGACCATTCCCATGGACATGTTTGGCGAAAATGTGACATCACATCCAGTAACTGAGCTGGACACTCTAAAAATCAAGATAAATCTTACCAATCAAACTGTATCAAAGGATGTTTCAAGCTTCAAGAACGTCGTTAATCACCACACGGATGATATTAATGAGCTGGACATGATTGGACACAGGGACCAGTTGAACCTGAGGAATCTCCAAGATTCCAATTTCTTTTACATACATAAAATGTGTGCGCTCTGGTCGCAGGGCATTGTCTGCGATTCGGATGGTATGCTTAAGAATGTTGATGTGATTGCTGCTCAGAGCCTGAAAATACAATGTTCGTTTTGTCAGCACTATGGAGCAAGTTTGACATGCAAGATGAACTGCTCCAAGATGTACCACTTTCCGTGTGCCACAGCAGCTGGATGCTTTCTCATTGTCGCTTCGTTTGTGACATTTTGTACGGATCATTTGTTTCAGATGCCAGTTAATTATACCGATGGCAATGTGTCGTGTCAGACGTGCAATCTGATGGGTGACCCCAGCAAACACGTGATGTGTAGCATCTGTGGCGATCACTACCACACCACATGCATTGGGCTTAAAGACACGCCTGGCACACGGGCCGGCTGGCAGTGTACTTCTTGCATCAGGTGTCAAGTCTGCAAGCAAACTGATGTCATAGATGAACGCCTAATTGCATGCGAGCAGTGTCACAAGGTATATCACTCGAATTGTCTGCGACCGATTGTTGCTTCGGTGCCCAAACTTGGTTGGAAGTGTCGCAACTGTCGCATATGTTCAGACTGTGGGTCTAGGACACCAGGAGCAGGTGCCTCCTCACGATGGCATTCGAATTACACTGTCTGCGACTCGTGTTACCAGCAGCGAAACAAGGGCTTCTCTTGTCCCATCTGCCACAAGGCGTATCGAGCTGCAGCGCACAAAGAGATGGTCAAATGCTGCAGTTGCAATCGTTTCGTGCACAATACATGCGACGCCGAGGCTGATCTTTCTGTGTACCATTTGCGAAAAGAAACCAATCCGGACTACGATTACATATGTGCCCTGTGCAAGAAATTATCGTACAAAGGCGATGGAATGGTAGCAAGCTTACAAAGCTTCGATGCATCCGATGGCAATTCGCTGGAAAAAGCCCTAGCGGCCCCGATGCGTGGCAGATCGCTCGAAACGATATTAAAACTGCCGAAGAAGCGGATGAGACTTAAGGACATGTACCGCGGCAAAGGAAAATTTATTCAAAAGAAGTCGCAACTAGGAGAAATCGGAGGTGGCAAGAAACAGCGTGTTTCCAAAGGCAAAGGTCGAGGTATGGGTGGTTATTTCGAGACCCCAGCTACACCCCCAACAGACCGGATGGGTTCACGCAACGATGAATCCGGAATAGACAAGAAAATAGTGATTTGTTCGGCTAATGATCAGTTCGTTCTGTCCCAGGACATCTGCGTCATGTGTGGTGCTATTGGAGCCGATGATGAAGGTCAGCTTATATGCTGTGCCCAGTGTGGTCAATGCTATCATCCATACTGCGTGAGTGTTAAGCTGAACAAAGTGATTCTTACGCGTGGATGGCGCTGTTTGGATTGCACTATTTGCGAGGGCTGTGGAAAGAAAGATGACGATGCCCTGCTTATTTTGTGCGACGAATGTGACATATCTTTTCACATATATTGCCATGACCCGCCCCTAGACTCGGTGCCGCACGGCAACTGGAAGTGCAAGTGGTGTGCCGTATGTCAGACATGCGGCCGAAAAGACCCTGGAAGGAACTCAAAGTGGAAGAACAGCTATTCGGAGTGCGGTCCGTGTGCAAGTCAATCATCCTGCGCTGTCTGTTCGGTTAACTATGAAATGGGCGAGATAATCATGCAATGTACAACATGCGACCGTTGGTTGCACTGTAAGTGCGACTCTATTAATTCCGAGGAGGAGGTAAAACGTTGCGACCTAAGCAATTACGTCTGCAAATTGTGCCGACCCAAGGATGCAGTGCCTTTGTATTTGAAAAATCAAGCAGCGAGCACATCTGCGGCTGCAATCAAATCATCGACTTCGGTGTCTTACGAAAATTCGACAGAAGATCTGTTGCCCGAAAACGGATTGACATACCCATTAGCTGCGGCGTCAAAACACATGCCGGTTGAACTGGCACATCATATGGACGGAGTGTATGTAAGCGAACAAGGCTTGCAGCTGATCAAATCACTGCAAACTGAGATCAAGAAGAAAAGAAAATTCAGGGGAGCAAACGCAGTCGATGAGCAGGTTAACAAGGACTCGGCAATACTTGCAGCAATAGAATCAGTGGTGGCAGGAACATCTAATGACAATTCGTGGGAGGATAATCGCCTTGAAGCGACCATCGATGAGCCAATCAACACCTACAAGGATGGAATGATTTGGCTGGGCGACACCATAAGTCCGCCGATGGGCTTCTCATTCTTCACAAACGATCAGGGAGTAACAGTGTTGAAAAAGAAGCGTCAACGCAATCTTCTTAAACTAGGCATTGGAGGATTCAGTGTGAAAAATCGTGCCGTCCGCAAGGATATCACCATAGACCTGTTAGACGAAAATGATGAAACTACCCAGCAAGTGGAGCTGGAAAAAGAAAAGAAAAAGCGAGCTCCAGTGCGGAAAAAACCCAAAACCAAACTGAACGAGCTATACCCGTCTTATTTGCAAGAAGCATTCTTTGGAAAGTCCCTGCATGAAACGCTGTCAGAAAAATTGTCGTTATCAGAGAGTGAATCCTCCGAGGATGATAACAGGCTGGGTTCAATGGACGGTAGCCGGATTGTTCTTTCCAACGATGAAATCAATTACCTGAAGAGTTTCCAAGAGAAGACCGCACAATCTATAAAGCCTAAGAACGGTCTGCCCAGTGCTACGATAACATCGTCCAATGCTTTACCCACGCCACCAAATGTGCAAAGTAATGTGATACCCTTCATCGCGACTCCAGCTGTACAGAAGCCACCCATGCAAAACGGACCATCAACGTTCACACAACCTGTCGCTTATGGATATAACACTGTCGTACCGGAAGTAATCAATAAGCCTCATGTGGTAGCAACGATCGTTAAACCACCCCCTCCCCCGCAACCCCAACAAATCACTAGAGACTTGGACAAAATCCAGAGTCCAATTGCGACGAATACTTTTGTGCCGTCTTCGCCAATCATTCATCACACGTTCCAACAAAATATGATGCAGAACCAGCCGCCGCCGCAGCAACAACAACAACAACAGTCAATTGCACCCCCATCAATAATAGGCAACCGCGATCCAGTTAGTATTCAGTTAATTCCCAATGGCCATGCAATTGGGGCACAACAGCAACAACAGCAACAACAAACCAATGGCTATTATCACTCAGAGCATATGAACAACTCAAGTAATTCGGCGGATACCGTGATCATGCATGAGACAGTTGCACCCAAGCATATCTACACGGAACCTGTGCGGCCACAACAGACGCTACAGCACAACAACGTTCACTTGTCCATCAAAAATGCCGTGCCTATTGCTAAAAAACCCAACGTTCAGCAACTGGAAACGCTGACAGTTGGTTGTGGCGGTGCTGGCAGTGGAGGTTCCAGTGTCGGTGGAACACAGAAAACGGCCGAAAAAATGCGAAAAGACGAAGAACTTGGCAAGGCGGCAACAATATCGGCCGTCCTTTACGCGAACACGCAACATCCGGAACTTAAACAGATGTACCCCATCTGGAACGACCGCTGCAAACAAATTCTCAAACGCTGGCGATCTTTACCGTCAGACAAGAAAGGCCCCTTTCTTCAAAAGGCGAAAGACAACAGAGCATACGTTAGAGTACAAAAAATGCAACAGAACCCAGAAAAGAATAGCTATCACCATTCAAAAACGACTACACCAGCGACAACGTTTAACCACAACAACAATAACGCTATCAATCACAACAATACGCAATTAAGCAATCAGCTTAATACGCCGCGAGGCGCCCCACCCTCATACCCACTCACCGTTGAAAACCGATTTAATATGAACAGCACGCCACAGGAGGACAAAAATGCCTGCTACCGCACGACCACCGCCTATTTGTGTGCTACAGACGACAAATACTCTGTACCGCCTAACCAAACCATCTTACCAAATTCAACAAGCATCCGCACCTCCGAGGAAATCAACAGTTTCAATCAAGAGATCCTCAGGTTCGATCAGGAAATTAAAACGATCAAAGAGAACGAACAACTAAAACGATTGTTGCAAAATCCATCAGGACGGGTTAACATGCATGTTCTCGACATGAACCATCTAACTGACGGTGGTCATAAATACAACTCGGATTACACACGAAATGATCACTTAGACGATCTCAATATGACGCTATCTGACCTAAACACAATCAAGAGCGAAGAAGAGAGCTTCTCGTCGGACAGAAAGTCCGTCGTAGACGATGTAAATATGGAGATCTTTGCCGACACCAAATTAGAAGCCAGCCGTCAGATGGCCTGCACGATTAGTGAAGCACTCGCCGAGCGCCTAACTCCCATGAAAATGGAACCCGACTCTGTCAAGGCAATGATGGAGCCCAGTGTTGTTGCAGCCGACTGTCTAGCCGATCTAGACAAATTGCCCAGCTATGACCATGCCATCGGAGAGGTTGGTGATATTCTCAAAGGCATCGAAGACGGCGACGATGACGATGACGAGCTGCTGAAGTCCCTCACAGCCGAAATGGGCGATGACTTCAACATTCTCGAGTATGGCGATCCCGAGCTCGATGAGCTCTCGTCCGATCAAAGCATTTTAAATAAGTTGGTATTCGATGATAATGACAAGAATAATGAATAAATTTATTAAACAAACAGAAGATATATATATATATATAAATAATAAATATAAATACATATAGTTTTTCATACTTTTAGAACTGTAATAAAACAACAAAATAAGTGCATTAACAAGAAAAAACCAGTTTTTAATATATAAGCTATAAAATCATGATGAAGAGAGAAACAGAGAGAAATACTTTTTAAATAAAAAATAAATAAATTAAAAAAGTCAATACATGTATATAAAAATATGTTGATGTATATGTAATACATTTTTGTGTTTTTAATTTAATTTTTAGATTTTCTTTTGTTTTTATTTTTATTAATTTTTTTTGTGATTTGAGTGTTTTTAGCTAACATCGGGAAGAAAGTTGAATGAAAAATAATAAGCTTGGCGCATCAGAGCTCGGTGAGCCCCGGCCTAGTTTATATCTAAACCATACCTTGTCCTTACAAGGAGGTGTCCTCAAAATGTTTATTACACTTCGAGCACCTTCTCAACGGTCAGCACCTTGGAGTTTAGAGGATGAACTTTGTGATAAAGGTGTATGGGAGGATTTTAATATTTTGCTGCTAATTGTTCTGATTCGTCTTACAAAGCTAATGAAAAATTAGACAGGATTTTTTAACACTTGTAAAGGCTGCCTTAAATTTTTAAGCAATAATAATTTTTAAACCAATTATAGCCTTTCACAGAGAGTTCGGAACGATGATGACAAATTGGAGACATGTGAAAGGAGGCAAACATTGAAATTAGGCTTTTTGTGAGTGAGGAACAACCCCAAATGAAATAAATTGTAGCCTATGCCGAGGTTTAGCTAATTTCACTTTCCAGGGAGTAAGTGAGTAGTCACTGCTGAAGTGCTGAAATGCGAAGTGAGTAATCTGACAGCACTAATGTCTCTTTCCATTGGTTTCACTCGGGGAAGCACTCACTTTTGTCACTTTCCATTGGACGAAAAGAACCGTCCAGAAGCATTCTCAAACCTTTCCATTAGTGCAAAAAGATCGCTTCTCATGATTCTGAGAAGTGACGTCCAATCCTTGATTTGAAGTGAGAATCCACTCAAGAAGCAATAATACATAATACATTCCATCATTCTCGCATTCTTTGATCTTTTTCAATGCAATATTAGGTCTGTTCGTTGAACTTTCCCCAGGGTTGACCCAGGTTTACTTGACAACCCTATGGCTCAAAAAACACTCAATTTGACATTCAGGGTGAATTTAGGTTTCTCACAAAACGCTTTGTGGCGACCCTAGGGCTTCAACGAACAAACCTTATATTCATCTGAATACTATATACTATCACAGATAGATCTCGTGTTATATAAAAGCAAAAATGTAAGGAAATGAAAGTTGCGGGACAAGGGAAGTAATGGTTTTCCGTCTTGTTCTTTAATCCTCTATGGGTACAACTTTCAAGTGTTTCATTCTGACAGCGATAGAATCGCAATTGTATGCTGCTTTGATTTTTGCACAATTCGTAACACCTTTTTAACAATAAATTCAATTTTTTTATAAAAAGATTTTTTTATAGGAAGAGGAAAGAGAGGAGGCTTAAGCCTTGGCCAAACCAACGCGGTGAGATCGTACGATGCGATTGCGATAAGTCAAATATCAAACGTCCATAAACGTTTGACTTAATGCATAGGGATTTGACTTATCGCAATCGCATCGTACGATCTCACCGCATTGGTTTGCGCAAGGCTTTATGCAAATCTGGAGCAATCAGACCTAATTTCTGGTCCATTGTACTACCAGGGTAGCAGCGTTCCCTTTTTTGTTGTGTGGTGCAGTAGATGGAAGTTAGGTGTTAGGTCGATCAAAAGACATTTGAAGTGGCACTTGACAAGACTGATCACTGAGGACCGTGCACAAAACGAGTCGGATTGTGTGAATGCAATCTCGTCGGCGCCTCGTTGTCAAAATGAAACACATTTAACGAGCTTTTTGGAAAAACCAAAAGAAATGTTTTTCCTTCAAAATATTCTCATACCGCCGTATTAATAAACGCGGAAAAGCTGGGTTAAGCCTAAATCCATGGAATAAGGCTTAACCCAGCTATTCCGCGTTTATTAATACGGCAGATAGAAAATAAAAAAGTTCCTCTTTCCTGGCTGAACACAATGCATACGGAGCTGCAACTGGAACTGGAACTGGAAGAGCTGTCAAATTATTGAATACACACAAATTCAATAGCACGAACACAATGCGACGGAGCTGCATACGGAACTGGAATCGGAACTGGACAAGTTGACGAACTTTTAACTTTTGCTGTACAGCAAATTTGACGTTTATGATTTTGAAGGAAAAAAAACATTTTGTGTGTAAATTATTGTGTGACAGCCAAATGTTACTTTAGTTTTTTGTTTTTTGGTTTTTACTTTTAATTTATAACAATTTTGTGGTGAGTGATAATTAATGAAAGGTTTGAGTGGTTGGTGTACTAATTTTGTTGTTGTTGTTTTGTTGATGGAAATGTCAAAAGCTGTACAGCTGCATTGTGGGCCGATTAAAATCGAAACGTACAGCAATTTTGACAGCTCATCCAGTTCCGATTTTGCAGTCCAGCTCCGTTTTTGCATTGTGTTCAGCCAGTTCAATAGCATTTCACATCTATAGACTATAGTGGAACGATAAAAATGTTTCTCATCCACTGCTCTGTGATGCGTGCAGCTAGGCAGATGCAACGTAGGCATTAGAGTGAACTATCCAAATTGTTCAAGTAAACAGTTCTTTTAAGAGAATTTACGACGCCCCAAAAAGATGAAACTGCAGAAAACTGACAGCTTAAGAGAAATTCTGCCAAATCAGCTGTCAGCAGATTATCACTTCGGTTGTCGGTTTTTACTGAATTTCGGCAATGCATGTAATTTGGTCATTTGATTTTGTTAAAGCAATTAGCCGTATTCAATCGATTTAATTTGTGCCGCTCGGCGACTGTGTTTCGTATTCCATCTAAATCTGTACATGCATTCGGCGGTACAAAGTAAATAATGATATAAAGAAAATATATAAAGTACGTGATAATTTTTTCCGGTAAACTGGTGTTTTGTGGCGTTGTGGGAAGCTGGAAACTTGTAAAATAAAGGTAATTTCTAAAAAGTAGTTCCACATTCAATGAAAAACCTAGTGGAACTCAATTTTGCTCAACAGAATAAATTTAATTCAATAAAAACATAGGGCAAAAGTCATCCGATTTATTTATTTATTGACTATCCTAATTCGTCGTGCTTTTGTCATGTAAAACTTGCATACTTTCTCCTTTAAGATAAGCAACTATAACCACAAGTTATTTCGTAATTAATGACCAAAGACCTAATTGCGCAACCTTGATACTTGCAAGAAATATCTCGAGCACAGTATTTCTCTGATCTTTGTTTGCCTTTGATATCTAGTCGGTTTTTGTTTGTTCTTCCTTGGTTAATTTGGAACTTCTTATCTTTGACAACATGGGATTGATGAATGCTTCTAACTTGCGATGCGGCTGGTGGTTTTTGTTTATGAAGAAATGACAGGTGTTTTTATATTTTTCTTTGTTAATATTTTTGTAAACACTACTTGTTAATACTTTTTAGTGAAAGCGATTGAGGCAATACCTATTCTTATACTTTAACGTCCAATGAATTTCCTTGATTCGATTAGAAGACATTGACCCAACGAAATTCCTAACTCAATTAAATGATTATGAATGGGAATATGATTCGAGTGCAAATAATAATCAGTCGTTACAATATACGAAACAAGAAACGAAAAAAAGGGGCCGTGTGTAATTTGAATCATAGTTTTATAGTGCAAAAGGCTTTGAATGGTTAAACCATAACTAATGCTTTTATATTGTCAACTTATGTACTTAAGATAAAACGACTTCTTATCAATCATTCCTAAGTCAATTTGGTTTTAGTTGAACTCGGTTGTGCTATTTTTTTCGTTGGCATTCGAAGAATCCTAACGTTTTTGTATCGACAGCGCTTGTGAAAGTGAAAGACTTATTTGAAATCAAAGATTTTACGTTTATGTTACTTTCAATACTTAATCGTTTTTTGTTGCAAGGTAATGCTAATCACATTTTTGATAGTATACAACTTTATATTCATATTTGAACTGTGCTCTACAGAGGTAGTGCTCTTAGGATCTGCCAGCAAATCTTGTTTCATCTTTGGGAAAAAAATTTTTCTTCGTTTGATTGTTTGTGGCCTCTAAACAGTCGTTGCACTAGGTTCATGCTAAGCAAAGCTGATAGGTAGGTACAGAGATCTAAGATTGACCATATATGTTAAGTGAGCTATTTTAGCTTTTCTGAATACACATTATGCAAATGCTATTCCTGCATATCAGTCACCGTCTGACCTTCTAGCCGGCAACATTTTATTAATTTTTGATAATTTCTTTTACGCGTGCGAGTGATTTTTTACACGTATAAAACCTGTTATCTATCTCTTTGTTTTGTTTTGCACATTTTGCAAACTATCACTTTTAAAAGTGTAATCTATTAAATTTGGCCTCTTGGTCGCCAGGGTAAGTTTAGCATTCTCCATTTAGGGTCCCCGCAAACCACAAACTTTCTATCGGCCAATAGTTTGGTCGGGCTTATAATTAGTATGAAGATGTATGCAAGTTCGCATACTACAACAATTTGGTATCGGCCGATAAATAAGTTTGATGGGCTTCTCAACTGCGTTCAAACTAAAGTATCGGCGAACTATCGGCCAACTGCTATGGCAGCATGGAGCTCCTCGCAAGCGCGCACACCGGCTCGATTGTTTAATCGGCCGATGGTTCATTTCGCTCCGAGTTTTGGCGCCGGATGGTCGTGCATATTTTTTTTTCTATTATGGCGATGCCCAATTTTACTGAATCGCTGCAGCGCTGGTTGTAGAAACGTCAATCGTCGGCCGACTGTTGTCTAGTCTGCGCACTCTACACCAACCCAACTATTTAGTTGACCAAACTATCAGCCGATAGAAAGTTTTTGTGGTTTGCGGGGACCCTTAGGGTTACTTTGGTGTCGGTGTGGTAATGTTAAGCATGTCTGCCTGTTACCTGGGAATTCAAAAATTCAATTTTTTTTTTGATATAGTAAGATTGGGAAATGCCTTCTTTTTTCTGTTACATAGTTTCTGATACCAGGTTGCTTACCTCCGATGTCACTTAATTTGTCATATATCAACGTCATTTGATTAATGTGAGCATCCCCACCTTTCACAAAATTCAAGCTGCATATTCTTCTCATGAAAACAAATATACTATGCAATTATTTCAGGATCAACCCGCCTTATATTAAGAGCTGCCTATCTTTTACCATCTGGCCAATGATTCCTTTTGCCTAGTTATTTCCCTTTTGCCGTTTTTTGTTCAAATTTGTCTCCGGAAACTTATACCATCAGCAAATCTGATGGAATTTGTTAAACTATTTGTTTTCTTGATTCTTAGAACTTGTATTTACTCAGGTCTGAATTATAAACCTCAACCAACATCTTTCGCAAGCAATCAACTAAGATACAACAAACTACACATATTTAAGTACGTGTATAAGTATATTCGCATCGAAGTTTATTTTACTCTCATTTACCCTTCATCTGCCTACTTTCCCCACCATCTGCCAGTAAAATAATTTGATGTTCTCACCTCAAAGCAAGAATTCTACCTTCCGATTCCGAGTCTCCACTTTCTACTAAACACCATTGATCCATACTTCTCTTCTATCTTGATGGATGCACTCCTTTCAAATAATAAATGCGTTATAACCGACCTTATGGGGAAGATGAACATTTCACCTTACTTACAAATTTGACTATCTCAGCGAATCCGTGGTCTAGGAATAGATAGATCCGTGGTCTAGGAATAGAATCAAGTATGCTTTTTTCCTTGGAATAATTTGTGGTGGGTTTTATTAAACCAACTGAATAGTTATTGTATGGCTATGAATGTAATACTTAACAGTGATAGGATTTCCCACAACTTAAACATATTTACTTAATGTTCAAACCAATAACTATAAAATCATTAGCCAGGCAGTTTACCACAGTGTTTAGCTTTTTTCAGGAACTTTTAAAACTCAGGAAACAATACACATTTTGAATGTTTTCGACTGGGAAGTACTGTATAAATTCTAAAAAAATATTTACAAATATCAACAACAGAATGCATATAAAAAACTGTTTATTTTCTTGTACATTATGCTAAAAACTGCTAACCGAGCCGACAGTTATAGCTTTTAAATTCATTGCATTTGTAAAAATTCTGATAAGCAGACAGCAAAGCCATAGTCTATAATTTCATTACTTTTGTAAAAATTCAGTTGAAAACACGTTCAAATAAATGGATTACTTAGTTACTCACTAATGGGGCTGTAAAGGAAACCTGGGTCAACCATGGGTAAAATTCAACGAGCGAAGCAAATCTAAGATGTATACGGGTAATATTATTCGTATACGGTGACTTCTTATTTGTTGGTATTCTCGTTTTCTGCTTTGCAAATATGGCTAGGCATTCATATAACGTTAGGTTTATTGTGATATCATGTTAATCAGATTGCTTGTGGATAGAGTTGTTGTAGGCTGGTTGTAGGGTGGCTACCACAATAAAATAACTTTCCTGGGTGCCTGGACATGCAGGCGTACAGGGTAACGAAGAGGCTGACCGCCTAGCTAGACTTGGCTTTCAATCCCAATGCAAAGGCCCGGAACCCTACTGCAGTCTCCCAATCAGTAGCATCAAACCACAACTGGTTACTTGGGAATGGCAGAACATGATCCACACCTGGCACAACTCTTATGGCCACCGCCAGTCAAAACTATTCATCGACTTATCTCAAAAACGTATGAAAGAGATTCTTGACATGAGCAAAAGTGACGCAAAGTTTCTTACGGACTTCCTCGTTGGACACAGCAACATGGGCATCAGCCAGGATGACACGAACAGCCGTCTCTGTCTCGAAGACACAGCTGAACACATATACGAATGCCCTGCCATAGCCAGCTGTAGGCTAAAGATATTCAATAAAGGATTCACTAGTCCCCTTGATATAAGAAACACCCGTTCTTCGAATATTCTTAGGTTCTTACATGACCTCAACTTCGAATGAACAACTCTACACTTTACATGTTTAAACCTAAGGGAACAGCCCAAAAGATCTTTCAGGTCGACGTGCTAGTATAAAAAAAACCGCTACAGTTAATCGAAATTTTCGGGGGAAAAACTCTAAAAGAAGGGAATAAGAACGTTTTTAGAATCTGCATTTACATTATTTACATTTTGAATCTCTGACTTCAAACCCTCTTGACTCTAACAGTACTTACTTTACATACTGGCGGAAAGCGTTAAATCGTATCACATCGTATTGGGGTTTTGTTTCGTTTAAAAAATACGTATGAATACAAAGCTATCCAAGAAATCGTATCCGGTTTTTGAATGCAGAGATTATGTTACTTTTGTATACGAATCGGTCTAATCAATTGGGTGTATTCATTTCCCTTTTTTCATCAAACCTAATCGAAGTGTTTCGTTTGTTTAACCTTTTTAGGTTTATTTTAAACTACAAAGTTTAAGTAATTTTGTTTTTCTTTTTTCAGACTAAATTCTTCTATCAAAATGCTTTACTGTCCTCCCAATATTACTCTATCCCAGATATGGGTAAACCATGGGATATCGCATTGCTTCATGGACACAGTTGGTTCGTCTGTTGTTGCTGGATTTATCCTCCTCTTTGGAACCCTACTCCTATTTAGATATATAAAATATGGTGTCAGGCATACAGATCAAATGCAAATATCACAATCACGCCTCTTTGGATTTCAACTGTTCCTGTTGGCACTCTTTCCTATTCTGTTTGTAGTTCGATTTGTTTTGTCGACATATGTGTATGACAATGGTGCTATATACGGATATATGGTAAGCTATTTTTGGTTTTAATGTTAAACATAAATAAAAGCCTAGAATTTCTTTTTAGATCCTAACACTTATCTTAACATGCATTGCTTATACATACTCAATTGTGTTGGTAAGAAAAGAGCGATACTATCAACTTCCATCGGTTCCGATGCGAGGTCATGACATTATTCTGCTGCTCTTCTGGACGCTTGGTTTTATAAATGAAAATTTGGCCTTTTTGAATTTACAACAAGAAGATTGGTGGTTCAGTTTGAAGAGGTAACACTTCTGACTAAGTAACACTGAAACGTATTCGTTGAACTCTCATCTTTTTTTTTATAGTTTGAAGGACAAAATCGAGATGGGATTGTTTGTGAGTCGTTATGTAGTGTCTCTCTTGATATTTGTTTTGGGCCTTAAAGCTCCTGGACTTTCTTGGGTCCATGGCTCAAATCCACCAGATCGCGAAGAACTAATTAACACCGATGTAAGCCGCTCAGCCTTCCACAATGCATGGAAAAAACTCAGCAAACTATTGCCTTACTTGTGGCCTAAAAAGGATGCTGTGTTGCAGCTTGCGGTGATGGTGTGCATCAATCTATTGATTGCTGGACGTGTAATTAAACTATTTCTACCAATTTATCGAAAGAAGCTTGGTGAGTTACAAACGAATATAAGTTTTAAATAAAACACAATTTAAAATCTTTTTCTCATAGTTGACAGCTTGACAGAGGAACCAATCTCGTTTCGATGGGACTTTGTTCTGATCTACGTTGGACTATCGTTTTTGCAAGGCGGAGGAACTGGCACAATGGGTGTGCTAAACAATCTTCGTTCTTTCTTATGGATTCGAGTACAACAATACACAACCAGAGAGATCGAAGTGGATTTGTTTAGGCATTTGCACAACTTATCCCTGCGTTGGCATTTGCAAAGGAAAACAGGCGAAGTTCTTCGTGTGATGGATCGCGGAACAGACTCCATTAATAACCTGCTAAATTATATAATCTTTTCAATAACACCAACGATCATTGACATCATAGTGGCTTCGGTTTTCTTTGTTTACGCATTCAATTGGTACTTTGGACTAATTGTGTTTCTCACAATGTTGTTTTATATAAGTAAGTGACTGCAGATGGTGTTGTTTTTAGTTGACTAATTTGTCATTTGCAGTGGGTACAATTGCAATTACTGAGTGGCGGACGAAATTCCAGAGACAAATGAACCAAGCCGACAATGAACAGCGGGCACGGAGTGTCGATTCGTTGTTGAACTTTGAGACCGTTAAGTATTATGGTGCGGAGCAATATGAGGTTGATGCTTATAGAGAGGCTATTTTGAAATATCAGGTGAGCATGATGGGGAAATCGTGAAGAAAGCCTTAACTTCTTTTTGTCATAGTAAAATTTACGTTTCTTTATAATCACCCTACATTTATCTGAATTTTCACAATGATGTCAGATAGTCCTAAACGGTTGTATGAATTTGATTCACATCCCCAATTTATGCAGAGAAATTGTGTTTATACACAAAGCGTGCAACTGTTCGCATGTAAATTCTAAGATCGCAGTTTACTTTCATTCCTTTTTAAGACTCTATAACGATTGCTTGAAGTTCATTTGCGTACGGGTACATACAGTAGTTGAAAAAGTTGTTATCCTTTTTATTATGTCCTAATTTTTCTTTGTTGATTAATTTTTAGAAACTATTTACCTCCCCTTTTGGCAACCAATGTACACTTTTCATATCCTGTTCTATTTCAAGTCAAAGTAACATTTGTTTTTTATTTATTAGAAAGAAGAATTCCGTTCGCTGGTCACATTGAACATCTTAAACACGTCACAGAACATCATCTTATGTTTGGGCCTTCTAGCTGGATCCTTGCTGTGCGTTGACCTAGTAGCCAATTATAAAACCTTAACAGTTGGTGATTATGTATTGTTCTTTACATATCTCATGGACTTGTACATGCCTTTAAATTGGTTTGGAACATATTATCGGGCAATCCAAAAGAACTTCGTAGACATGGAAAACATGTTTGATTTGCTTAAAGAAGAAGAAGAAGTAATTGATGCTCCAGGTGCTTCCAGTCTGTTATGTTCGGGCGGTAAAATTGAATTCAACAATGTGACATTCGGTTATTCCCCAGAAAAGATAGTTTTGCGTAATGTCAGCTTTACAGTAAACCCGGGCAAAACAGTAGCGATAGTTGGCCCATCTGGAGCTGGTAAGAGTACCATTGTTCGTCTGCTGTTTCGTTTCTATGATGTCATGCATGGTGGCATTCTTGTTGATGGGCAAAATATTAAGCTTGTCCAACAACAAACACTGCGGAAGTGCATTGGGGTTGTGCCTCAAGACACGGTTCTATTTAATAACTCAATTTTCTACAACATTGAATACGGCAAAATTGGATCTTCAACTGACGAAGTTATTGAGGCTGCTCGCAATGCTGACATACATGAGAGAATTCTTTCATTCCCAGATCGTTACGAAACCAAGGTAGGAGAACGGGGTCTTCGATTGAGTGGTGGTGAGAAACAAAGAGTAGCAATAGCAAGAACGCTACTGAAATCACCAGTGATAGTACTTTTGGATGAAGCTACTAGCGCACTTGACACACACACTGAACGTAATATACAAGCGGCTTTAGCGCGAGTTTGTGCAAATCGAACGACGATAATTATTGCACATCGACTTTCAACGATTATCCATGCTGATGAAATTCTTGTACTTGAAGAAGGAGGTATTACTGAGCGGGGCCGGCACGATGAACTAATACATAAAAATGGTGTTTACGCTGGAATGTGGAATCAGCAATTACAAAATTTAGATGCTAACAATCGAAGTGATGAGACTGAGAAAGAACTTAATGATGCAAAGAGTACAGCAGGAGGCTCGATAGTGAAAAACATTACCGGTCATGATCAGGGTCAAGGTCATGGTCATAGTCATGGACACGGTCATTAAGAAATGAATACCTTCACTTCGAGGTAAACCTATTTTAGATAATAAGTTATTTCTTTCAATGCATAGAAGTTTAAAATAGCCAAACAGAAGCAGCTATTTTTGAAAGGTGAATGTGTGACATGATCACTGTTTTGTATTTGCATAGCATAGATTTATTATATTTGTGAGAAGAGCTGATCTTAAAATAAAATATTATATTTTTAATAATAACGACGACGTAATGTTTTGCTTTTGAGATGCTGAATAAAACGTTGGCGGTTGTATCGATGTTTTCGGCAGAAAGCAATTCAACCAATTCGGGTCACAATCTCCGCCATTGACACATTTTAAACCGATATCCATTAAGTTATCCTCAAAAATCTGCACAACTTTCATCAGATCTATTCGGTTTGGACGATGCATGTCATCTGCTGTCATTGATTTTGTACGGCGAACTCACCGGTTGCTTGGTTCATCCTTGGCGTGTAGAGGTTGTCATCGTTACGAATTGAATTGCGTTCAAATCCAGCCTGAACAAGGTCCTCAAAAATGATGAACTCCTCTAGTTCCTTTAGTGATGAGTACTAAATATTTGGAATAGAATCAAAGGCTTTTTTCGATGGAATGTTCTCTTCTTCCTGAACATCTTGGAATGCTCTGAGAACCTGGTTATACATGAAAACCTCTCGCCTTCCTGCCGTGTTAAACACAAATTCAACTAGAGAAATGG
The DNA here is from genome assembly GCA_949752695.1 of Melanostoma scalare. NCBI lineage: Eukaryota > Metazoa > Arthropoda > Insecta > Diptera > Syrphidae > Melanostoma > Melanostoma scalare. The sequence goes on along the minus strand of OX456986.1, from coordinate 181,767,188 downwards.
TTTCTAGAGTTTTTAGTATTGATGGTCCGTAGAGTTTTGGTTTGCTGAATGGCTTCTTTTGTTGCCTGTTGCAGCCTCACAGTCTATCAGTTGTACCCGTGGAAAAACATTTTTTATTTCTGTTGGGATTCGAACCACGAACCTTCACGTAACAGACAGACATCATTAATAGTAATCATTACGTCACGGGGACCATAGATGTTTTGTAATATGTAACGACTTTTTCACAAGAAAAAAAATACACTATGCCCCCTGTTCTGATTTTCGTTCGGATAGCATATACTCCCGCTTTTTGTAGTTCTCAATTTCGAATTCGTACTTATTCGCTTATCTTTTCGCTAGCGGAATTGAATTCAGTTGAACTACTATGTTAGTTATTATTCATTGTTAGCATGAGAAATACGCAAATATATTCATACTAAAAAATTAAACAATTCTAATACTAATGACCCTCTAATTTCTAAAACCTTTTTTATGGCTTTCTTGACTTATAATAAATAACAAAGTTAGTAATAAAGGAAGAAGTCAATGTACATTAAATATTTTTTTTGGATATTAAGTATAGTTAATAGTTGAAAGGTATCTTTGATGTTTTGCTCCGTTGGGTTGATAAGGAGGTTTGCTAATGTGTTGGAAGATGGGTTTATATTTTGTAGACTTGATTTGACGTATTGGCAGTCGTATGTTAGGTGTTTCATGGTGAAGGACTCGTTTGAGGAGCAGAGCGGCTGGTCATCTTTGGTCAATAGGTGGCTGTGCGTTGCATTTGAGTGTCCTAGTCTCAGTCTTATGTAGGACCTGAGAATATTGGGCTGCAGATTTGCAGGATAGTTGGCTTTAGTTCCTTCCGGGTTAATAGTTGCATAGTGGTGGTCGTATTGTGTCCAGCTGCTTGATTTAAAATTAGTGGACATTTTTAATAAGGATCGTTTTGCATCTTTTTTGACGAAGGTGTTGAATATTAGTAGTGGTTCTTGCATTGCTGCTTTAGCGGTCTTTTCAGCAAATTCGTTTCCCGCGATTCCAACCTGTACTAGGACCCAGATGATTTTTATGTTTTCATTGCCGGTGGTTTTATCACGAAGACGCTGAATTATGTCCTTTTTGTTGTTGGGGTTTTGGATTGCTATGATGGTGGAGAGACTGTCGGTTAGTATGACGGTTTTTATTGTTGTTAATGAAGCTTGTAGCTTTTAGAATGGCGAATGCTTCGGTTGTGAAAATGGAGGACGTTATAGGGAGGAAGCCTTTGAATAAAATGTTTTGGTTTTCATCCACCACTGCAAAAGAGATGTCAAAATCATTTTTTGATCCGTCTGTGTAAATTTATTGTTGATGCTATGGGACATTTTTGAAGGTCGGTTTTTTTACTGTCCATGGTAGCAGAAGGAACCTTGTATCATTTTTTGGGTTGTTAAGTGCTGGGAGATTCCATTTATCAGATAGGCTTATGGCATTTTGTAAGGATGAAGGGTACATTTGGTGTCTAGTTCTTCGTAGAAGTTTTGTTATAGCTGGGTGAATGCGAGAAATTTTGGAAGAGTTTATTTAAGAAGGATTGATGCGGTGAGGTATTCTGCACGTTCGGTAATTGATGGGAGTCCTTCTTTTAAACCAAGTTAGTGGTGAACCCATTCGGAAATTAGACCACACTCAATGGATTCAATATCGATTTTCATTCTCAAAATCACTTGGTAATTCCAACAGTTCATATCAACTGAAAATGCTTTAGAAATATTTTTTTACTTTTTAAATTTCTCACAATTTAAAAGCAAAAATATCAAATTGCATCGCTCTCGCACAAACAAGCTTGTTAACTATAAAATATAATAGTAGATGAAAATTAAATAGAAAAGATATTCATATAATTGTGATACATTTATATTTCGCTGAGAAAATACTTCTCACAAATTAAATACTGTATTTTTAACGTTTATATATATATTACAAAAATTATATATACTCATTCCAAAACATAAAACAAATTTTGTTAACATAGCTTTAAACTATGTTTGGAATATCAAGGGCAATGATCAATTTATTACAAAAATTTTAACATGATGTAATTTGTTGCAAAAAACAAGATAAAAAATACACAAATTGGAAACTTTAAAAGCCATAGATAAAAGCCACGTAGATCTGTAACGATAGAAAATCTGAGTCAAATGACAGCTGGTCTGTAACATATCACAGGGAAAACATTTTTGTTTGTGTTAATTAAATGCCAAAGTTAACAATAAAGACACATGTTTTGGAATTTTGTAAATAAAAAAAAACAAGAAAAAAATACCTTAAGTCTTAGTTGCTAAACTTAAACCTAAAAATGTACGCACATTTGGCTTATTCTAAAAAAAAGTCATGCAAGTATCTAAAAGAATGTAAGTCTTGTGTTAAGATAAACTTGCAACTGGTATATCTTTGTCTTAGAAGAAAGGAAGTTTTCATTAGCAGTTTGCTGTTTGCTTTTTGCTTTTTGCCACTTTAGAAAATGAGATTTTAAGAGTTATTTATTGCATCTACTGCTATTGTCTGGTCGTTATTGCGCATGTGAGATCGGTGATGTATTCTCCGGCCAGCATTCGTGCAAAACGATTGATTACAATAATCACACTTGAATGGTTTTATTTTCTTGTGAGCCATAACGTGAATTTTGAGATTGTATTTCTTATTGAAACCCTTTTCGCAAATTGGGCATACAAATGGTTTTTCATTTGTGTGAGATTTCATGTGGTCCTTCAGAACCCAGTTATTTGTAAACTCTGCAAAGGGAAGTTATCGTTTTAATAAATGTTTTTGGTTTATTATTAAAACTGTGTTACTTACCTTTTTTACAAATCTTACACTGCGGCAGCCCTTGCTCTGAATAACTCACTGACTCATGAGCTTCTGTGTGGGTCTTTTGTTTTCGTTCCGCGCGAATAGCTTTGCGCATTTGTTGGCGATAATCACTGTGAATCACAAGATGATTTTTGAGTCCTGTGCTAGATTTGTAGGTTTTTGCACATATGTCGCATTTAAATGGCTCAGATCTGTTATGACTCGTAATAAGGTGAGCAGAAAGCTCAGTATCATTGTTAAAACCTTTGCCACACAGAGAGCAGATGAATGGCTGGTCGCTAGTATGGATCTTCATATGCTCCTTAAGATGCGAAAGTGATAGCAATTCTGAAAGATAAATTAATATTAAACTTTTTTTTTGTTTTGTTGTTGCGCATTTTATACTTTTTTGTTTGTTTGTTAGTTTTTGTAAAGAAAGATGTTTATTTTCTCTCACTGTGTTAGAAGCAGATATCTACTGGGCAGATGGCTTATAAGTCTTAAATGATTGTTTCTTCAAAAGAACAAATAAATAAAAAAAAATAAAATTATGAACCTTTAGGACAGAAGAGACACTGATGATTTTCTTGATTACACTCAACTGTTGCGTCAGGAGACGACTCAATTATTTCAACAATTTCATTCGAGACACTAGTTTCTTTGACGACATGATGATTTTGGTGGTGAACTTTTAGATTGAATTTACTCGAGAACGCACGAGGGCATTCTTTACATTTAAAAGGTTTTATTCGTTTGCCGTGTTTCATCATTATATGATGCCGAAGCTGACCTTGACGTTCGAAAGTCTTTCCACATACCAAGCAAAGCAGTGAACTTTGTGGTTGTTCTGTGTCATTTGGAATTGTACCATGGAGAAAGTTTTCTGTTTGTTGTAGCGCATCTGAAGGTTCCTTCTTTACTTGAACACCTGATGATTGAGGTAATTCCATGCGTGCAGTCTCTACTTTTTCTCTTTCTAATGCAAATTGGTTTTCAATAGTTTTGTTGATTATGTCTTGAGCCAAAAATACATCGGTATGTTCATGGGTGTTCTCTTTTGTTAATAACTGGTCATGTTCTGGGCTTGTGTTTGACAATGTCTTGCCATGGTAAGGAGGATCCTTGTAGTAGCTCTTTTTTATAGCAGCACGCCGTTTGCTGCGGTGTGTTTTTAGATGGATCTTCAAATTATATCTGCTCGGAAATGACCGTAGACATTCATTACACTTATAAGGTAAGATTTTTTTATGATTTATCATAATGTGGCTCTTGAGATGGCCTTTCTGCTTAAAACTTTTGTTACAAATTGTACAGATGAATGGCCTTTCGTCGCTATGAGATCGCATGTGTTCGGTGAGTCGCGAAACATACGTAAATTCTGAAATTTAAGTTAGGATTATGGTTTGGTATTAAGAAATGAGTGAAGAAAAAATTATAAAATTAAGATGATTTTTGTTTCTTACACCGGGAGAGTATATGGTAAGTTGAACACTTCAAATAGGAAATAACTTTGAAATTTTCTGTTGGCATATAGTAATATGTACTAACCTAATCGTGCGAGAATTCTTGCAGTGATATGGTTAAAACATCGCTTTGTTTTCGTATTTCACATTGGTTTTGTGAAATACAAGTCGTTAAATTCAGCAGAAACAATTTTGGGTGTTCCATTGATTTTTAAAACGAAACCGACAATAGAAAATCAAAATACTTCTTTTGAAAGGAAGCAGTTCCGAGTACCTATTTGACTTATTTGACTTCCGACGACAGCGTCATTACCACCGAGAACAAACAACTTCGGTACCATTAATAAACAAATACACAATAATATAAACCAAAATCTGAATTTAACAATTGGAGGCTCTCTTAGATTTCCTATAGACTTTCGATTAGAACTTTCGGATGCGGATCTGAATTTTTTAAAACCTTGGTTCGGTGCTTCCTTTGGTTTATCTTACTTTCATCGTAGGCTTTTATAAATCACTTTCATTGTGAAACGTTTTATTAAAGAAAAAATATAGTTTTTTACCAAATCACTAAGTTTTGTATACCAAAAGTACAATTTGTCATTCGTGTGTTAATTGGTTCAGTGTGAGAGCAGAAAAGCAAAAAAGAAGAATAGTGCCATACAAAAACGATGCTTTGTTGGCGCTGGCACACGAAGTTCCGATCAGAATACCAGTCAAAAAAATACAAGCGCCGCAGTTTGTAAAAGAGAAAATAGGGACACTTAAATCTTCGCTCAGTTGTAGCCCCACCAATAGATGTTTCTTTTTTTTTTTTAAGTTTGAGTATCGTCTGATTGTGAAGTTAAAGTGTCCGGACGGCTTCTGACTTTTCAGAGCACAAAGCTCTTCCGCACTGAAATTATACACTCAAGAAAAATGCTTGTTCAAATTTTATATTCGTATATACACAGGGTGGTGCAAAAGAGCGAGGAACCACTCTGCCGTTTCGAACTGCTTATAGAGATAGCGTTCTTCATGGGAATGAATTTACCATCGGAGGACTTGCCAATTCCTCGCGAAAAGAGAAAGGTTAGGTTTAAATGGCTGTACAAAAAAAAAACTGACACACTTAGACCCATATTGGGTCCATTGTGATACCATAAGAATTATGTGAGGGAGTACCTCAATTAACAAAACCATTTGGAATGAGTACACCCCGCAGCCATTTTCGGTTTTTGAACCATCTGTATAGAAATGAATTGAATCATCTCTTAAGGATTCCTTCATCTTACCAGATAGCTCTCGATGGGATTGAGACTTGGAACTTGATTTCAAAAACCAACTGAGGAATGGCGTAGTCGGAGTGACAAGGGATTGATCTGAACAGATTCAGGGTTGTAGCGTGACCGATGTTATTATTGGTCCATTGGGAGATAGCTCTGATACGAATGGCTGTACTGGTGGCCATTTGTTGGCTAAAGAGATATCTAATCTCTCACATTAAGAAGTATGTTCAAGGCAGCTGAGGGTGCTGATCTTAGTGCTCCGGTTATACACAAACAGGCTGTTCGTTGGAGCTTGCTTAGATTATCGCAGTAGGTCCTTTTATCAAGAGCGGTCCACCATACCACTACTCCGTATGTGAGTATTGGTCTGATGACCGCGGTGTAGAGCCAGTGGGCGACTTGGGGGTTCAGTTCCTCAGTTTCTGAGGGTTGACCCCTAGATCACTTTTTTTCGCCCATTTTACTAGTTCGTTTAGAGCGGTTTGCATCAGGTCCGTAAGGACGTGAGCATGTTTACCTGATATCGCAATGGAGACGTCATCTGCATATGCAATCACTTTGAATCCCTCAGCTTCTAAGCCAAATAGAAGTTCGTTGACGACTAGGTTCCATAGAAGAGGAGATAGGACTCCGCCTTGCGGTGTTCCTATACTGACAGATCTCTTTGCAGAGAAGTCCCAAAATTGAGTTGATTGGCGAAAGATGATACTCGTGGAAACACATTTTTTGGTTTCTGTAATGATTCGAACTACGAACCTCTCGCGTAATAGTCAGACTAGCCAATCATTGCGCCATGGGCACCACAAAGTCAAATCTTACGCTTCTAAATAGTATAATAATTTAAAATCTATTTCTCACTTACCCTTGTTGCATTCAGTACAATGGAGTGATTGCGACCCATCGCCAGTCTCTATCTGGTTTGACAATGTGTCGAATAATGGATGACCTTCATGTTCAGGCTCATCCAGAGGCTCTTGTTTTATTATTGTAGTACTTGTTGAGCCGAGTGAATTATGAAATTGTTGAATGTGTTCGGTTAAATGCTCAAGCTCAACAGGAATGTAGCAAATCGAACATCTATTTCTTTTTTGTTGTATTTTACTTGATCCATCGACCGTATTTTTTGGATTGTTTTTAGTCTTCTCAACTGTATTCTCTTCTCCATTGTTGGCAGGATGAAGTAGTTCCTCAATGTCTTCGTTTGATGTGATATCTTGAGCATTTGACTTTGATCCACTTCGTCGGTGACTTTTGCCGGTAGTTGAAAATTTACATTTATGCACCTTACGATTATAATTACTGGAAAAATCTCGGAAACATTTCTCACATTTGTAGGGTTTGATTTTATCATGACTTATCATGACGTGAGATTTAAGATGTCCACTTTGCTTAAAAGTCTTTCCACATAATGAACAAACATAAGGTCTGTCATCGCTATGTGTTCTTAAATGTTTACCGAGAGCCGAGGAATATGTAAAAACTGCAATAAAAAGAAAATAATGTTTTTGTCCTGAACTCCTCTTTTACTATCAGACTAACCTTTGTTGCACAGGTGGCACTGAAGCGGATTTGTTGTGTTAGCTAATGAGTTGTCTACCTCTTTTGGTATGGAATCAATATTTGCATGTACAGACTTAAGAGCAACTTTTTTCGATTGCGGTGTGCTCTGATTTTGTTGAGAGTGGCGTGGTGTTAAGTATAATGAACTTCCTGACACTTGGTTGCTATCATCCCAAAAGCTTAGATTTCCGTAAATGTTCTGTTGTGAAATGTTGTCACTTTCAGTTGTTCCTTCTTCGGAAGTTATGTTATGAGGCTCTTCCAGATAATCATTATTTCTCCTGGCTCTCCTTCGATTGCCCTTTGCGCAGTGCGTTTTCAAATGTACTTGGAGGTTAAAGTTACTTGAGAACTCTCGTGGACAATCTTCACATTTGTAGGGCTTGAATTTATCATGGCTAATCATAATGTGAGTCTTGAGGTGACCATTTTGTTTGAAGGTCTTGCCACATATTGAACAAATGAACGGCCTCTCATCGCTGTGGGTCCGCATGTGTTCATTTAGCCGGGAGATGAATGTAAATTCTGAAAACATAAAAATTGTATAATTTTTCGAGTGCAACTCTAAATGGCTCTACCCACCTTTGTTGCATTGATAGCACTGGAAAGGTGGTGATGTTGTGCTGGCAAGTGGTTTTAATATTTGAACCTCATCTGATTTTGTAGAATTCTTTTGCTTCTCTAATTTACTTGAATTTGGCTGTTCTTGGAGGGATTTTACAGAAGAAGACTCAGTATCTCTGACGGATACTGAAACTTTGTTTTTGATTTCGTTAAAATCAATATTTCCTTCAACTTCAAGTTCGTGTCCAGTTTCGCTCTCAATATCTAACTCTATCGGAGCAAATTCGCTTATTGGGGTGATGTTCCTTCTGTGAATCAAGCGCTTCATTTTGGGTTTTCTGCAACTACCCTTACCGTTGTGTGTTTTCATATGCTTCGTTAAATTCGAATTACAAGAGAAAAGTCTAAAACACTCTTGACACTTAAATGGCTTCAATTTCTTATGTCGAATCATTATATGCGACTTTAAGTGAGAGCTTTGTTTGAAAGTTTTTTCACAACTTAAGCATGCGTATGGCCTCTCATCGCTGTGCGTTTTGAGATGCTTACTGAGAAGCGATACATAGGAAAACACTGAAAGATTATAAATGTTAATTAGAAAAGTAATTCTTTCATTTGAAAGTTTTATTCTTTACTCACCTTTATTGCACTGAAGACACTGGATTGGATGACTCGTGTCTGAAGTAAGCATATTTGATTGGTTTGTTGAATTTGGAGATGATAAAGGTGTCTTAACTGGTGACTCGTATGCCATTTTGTCGTTCATATCGATTTCGTCTTCGATAACTTCCACTTCAACTTCAACTACGGCGGCGGCTTCCACTTCAGTTTCGTCCTCGACATCAACTTCAAGATTCTGTTTGGGCTGACTTTCCTCCTGAGCCATTGACAAATTTTTTAGTTCTGCGTTTAGATCAGATAGTCGTTTTTGACTATCGGGGCTTTCCTCCACAGTGTATTGCGGATGCTTCCTATGCTTGCGTCTACCATTTCCAAAATGTGTTTTCATGTGCTGTTTTAGATTTGAAGAACTGGAAAAGGTCCGGAAGCACATAGTACATTTGAACGGCTTTAGTTTCTTGTGATTAATTAAAATGTGACTCTTTAAGTGGCATTTTTGTTTAAAACTTTTGTCACACAAGGAACATTCAAACGGCCTATCATTGCTATGAGTTCGCATATGTTCTTTGAGACGTGAATTGAAAGGAAATACTGAAATAAAAAAAGGTTTTTTTAAATTTTTGTAACAATTCTATGGATTACCGCTTACGTTTATCGCAAATAGTACACTTGTAGTTACTTTTCAACTCATTTAGAGATTGTGAATGGTCAGCAGCTTGAATTTCAAGCTCAGATTGATTGGAATGATCTGGATTCTTAATTTTTTGTGATTTTAAAACAACACTGGTTGATTCGGGTAAGTTATGCGTATCTTGCATATGCTCTGTCAAATTATCTGGGGAAACTGATGCAGAACACAACTGACATTTAACTGTCAGTAAAACATTGTCTTTTGCAACATCTAGCTCTTGTGATACATTTTCTTGGGAATTCTCTTGTCCCTCAGGGACTTCTTCCATCTCGTTTATGCCTTCGGTTTGTTCTACATTCTGCTCGAAATTTATGTCGTTTGTTGGTTGCTTTTTTTGGTTCTTCTTTTTGAGAGTACGACGCTTAGGCTTTCTACGAGTTAACGTTTTATTGTGTATTTTCAAATGCTTTCTAAGATTTGAAGTACAAGAAAAAGTCCTTGAGCATTCACTACAATTGTAGGGCCTCAACTTCTTGTGACATATCATGATATGACTCTGAAGATTCCCATCCAGTTTGAAAGACTTATTACACATGGAACACGGAAAAGGCCTTTCCTCGCTGTGCGAACGCATGTGTGCAGTAAGACGCGAAACAAAAAAGAAGTCTGAAAGTAGAAAGAAACAACTTAGAGAATTGATTATGTATCTTTGAAACGCTTACCTCTTTTGCATATAGGGCACTCAAAATTGTTTGTAAGATCATCATCCTTTTTATCGGTTTCATTTTTGGTCTGTGAGTGGGACGGAGGGGTCTCCTCAGCATCACAAGAATATATTACTTCTTTTTTTGCCCGATTTGAACGTCGCGACGAGGACATACCAACAGTTGTATGATCATCTTCTTGTTGATCATTTGGTTTTGGAATGTTCTCATGTTGAGTTTCAATTTCCTGTTGTTTTTTCATTCCATCGCTAGTAGTTTGTTGTTCGTCAGAAGGATCCACAGTGTTGTTGTCTGTTTGCGGGAAAAGTGATTCCTGTTCCATATTTAATAGTTGTTCTTCGTTAAAAGATTCTCCATCATCAAAAGGTTTTCCATCATCCGATGGCAGTTCATCATCGGAGACTGGTTCATTATCAAAGAGTTGTTCTTCTTCAAGATATTGTTTATCATTCAGAGTTTTCTCTGGTATTAAACTTTGCTTTGTAGGAAAAGCTTTATCCTTTGAAATGTGTGTTTTAAGATGCTTTTTGAGAAGTGACCTACTGGCAAAGCATCGAATGCACTTTGCGCACTTAAAGGGTTTCTTTTTGTGGCTTAACTTGATGTGAGTCATGACATGGTTGATTTGTTTGAAGTTTTTGCCACAAATATGGCAGTCGAATGGTCTTTCAGAGCTGTGACTTCGTAGGTGTTCATTGAGACGTGATATGTACTTGAATACTAAAGTGAAAACAATTTTTTTTATGTTAAAACGAACTTAATTAAAAGCGAATAAAAGAACTCGGGAAGAAGAAATTAGTAAATATTATTAAATTTTAAAGAGGTAGGTTAGCTCTGAAAAAAAACCTTCACGAAGCAAGAAAATTGGTAAAGCTACAGACTGTTATGAACTGGTTAAACAGAAGGTACATAAGTTCTGCCCTTCGATCGCCTTCACTGTGTTTTTCAGAATAAAGATTTCCCCATTAAATAGAAGACCGTCTAATTGCGGAAAGAAGCAGCGGTTACTTTTTATTGAACTTCAACTAATGTGATCGCGACTAGTGAGGTATAATACTTACTTTTCGCTCTCGAAACCAATTATTTTACCTCAACTTTTAAGTTCTGAACAACGTTTAGACACGATCTCGAAAAAACAAAAGAAAAAGCAGGCCAAAACACTCCTAGTTCACACAAATGCAACGACATTTACATTTGGTTGGCCTCAGACATGGAACAATCTAAAACCGAGAGGCCGTTCACGGGAAAAAAGCTTACAAAGCGCAACAGAGAGGGGAGTCCCGAGGCCTATCGATTTCTGACAACCATTGCAATGTAATTGAATGGAGGGGACCTACAGTTTTCTGCCGATTCCGAACGGCTAATCGCTTTTTATTTCGATAAATTTGCTATCGGAGGTGTCACCGAATCCTGTCAAAAAGCGATACCCGTGAAAAACATTTTTGCTTCTGTTGGGATCCGAATCACGAACCTCCCGGTTAACAGCAAACATGCTAACCATCACGCCACGGGTACCATACAAGTGCTGATAATATTCGAAAAAAAAGTTTACAAGTGTAGGAAAACTCAGTAACACAAAACTACAAGATTGCTTAGTGTAAAGGATATAGTATAGTCATACAAATGGCTCTTGACTTGTAGACTTGTAGCTTTGTGTTACAGACCCCATTTTATACACATCATCCTTCATATTTAAAACCTTAAAAGATTAGAAAATGAGACTCATCTCAATCCCAATATAGGATTTGGTTGTGAAAACACGATTCGATTTTTTACTTACCTTTTGGACAATGCGTGCAAGTATATTCACGTACTGCATCAACTCCTTTATTATCATTTATCTCATTTGGAGCTTGCTCTTCCGGTGGCTGTGGTGTAAACCTATCTGATGATCGTGTTTTTATTTGAACCCCTGTTGACTCAGGTGAGCTATGATTTCCATCCTTGAGAGGTCGATATGATCTCCTCGTTGGTAGTGTATTTTGAAAAGATTCATTTATAGCCGTTTCAGTTTTTGTTTCAATATCGTTTGGCATGTTTGCGGTTGGGCAAATAGAAACTGAATCACCTCTGTCTTCTTGCTTTCCAAAATATTTCTTTTCTTCATCCCCAGGTTTTCTATCATCATTTTCATAAATGTCCATGTTTGTTAGTTCGTCAGTTGTGGGCTCAATTTTGTTGCATTTTTTAAATACATTTGAATTGTTCCTACGGAACAACATTTTGTTGTGTGTTTTCATATGACCCTGAAGATTAGAGTTGCAAGAAAATAACTTGTTACACTTCTTGCATTCGAATCTTTTTATTTTTCTATGGTTAATGTCAATGTGACTTTTTAGGTGTCCGTTTTGTTTAAAGCTCTTGTCACAAATTGTACATTTGAACGGTCTGTGACTGCTGTGAGCCGTCAAGTGTTCTTTCAATCGAGAGATGTACAAAAATACTAGGGTTTTAAGAAAAGAAGTGTTTGTTTGTTTTTCAACTGCATATTTTATATGAAACTTACCTTTTTCGCACTTAGGACATTGATAGGAGCGCCTTGAAGGACTAATTTGATTTTCTGTCGAGTTTACTTTCATTCCGTCGACTGCTGCCTCAAATTGGATGGATTCATCGATTGGCTCAGTTTTTATTTTGACACATATTGGTTCAGGTGAATCGTTGTGCATACTTCGAGAGTCGTCTAAGGAAGACATTTCATCTTTTTTGACACCAGTAAAAAGTTTAGTATGTGAAGTATTATCTTCATCGCAATCATCCCCGCTTTCTTCTTCAATTTTAACGTTGTCTATTCTTCCCTCGAATGGGACTTCACGTATTTCAGTTTCACTATCTTCATCCAAGGGAGTAATAACAAAGTAAGAGAATGAATCGTGGGCAGGAATTTCTTCGGTTTTAATAGCAACTGCTGGTTGCTCAACCGCACGTTTAAGTAAAATCAAGCTATCGATGATGGGCACACGTTGATTTTTATAAAACTCCTCGGTTTGCACCTGTTGGTGACCTGTTTCTTCATCGGCTGCAAAGAGTTTCCTAAGCGTACTATCCGAATTAATGCATTTCACCTTAAAAGTAAAGCATCTATTGATTTCATTGAAGCAGGTCTGGCAAACCAGCTCAGGTAGACCATCAGTTTTCATGGGCTGTATAAAATATGAAGATTGCATTTTTATTGTTTCTAAGGAATACAGTTTTTTCTCTACTCACAGTAATTGTTGTGATCTCTTCAATCATGTCTTTAATACGTCCTTGGCCATCGTAGCCATCTGAATCGTAGATGGAAATAAGCGTCCCGTCCAATGTTAAACATGTTCGGCATGCTTTGGAGAACCCCAGAGGCATTTTTGATGCTTACAAAACACTTTTCGGAAATTTTTTTTAATGGAATTTTTTTGTTTATATACTTTTTAACAAATAAAATTGTTTAATTTTTTGACTGTTCGCCGTATTTGGCGAGGTGTGACAGTTGAGTGGCAGCTGTCAGTTGAGTTTTCTCAACAATTTGGCATTGGGCGCGTTCGTTGCAATTCAGATTTTAAGATTAGCCCAGTTCACACTGTACAATTAGTTGGACAGACTTCGTTTGATGGAAGTTGGACGGTCTGATGTAGTTTTCGTTCACACCTATCAAGCTTGTCGTCCAACTTTATGTCACATACCCTTCCACTCCATCCAACTTCTAGGTTTTCAAAAATTTTTGAAAACCATCCAACAAATTGGACAAGCGGTCGTATGAAGAGTGCACACTATCAAGCATTGGTTTGTCAAACCTAGGTTTGTCCAACCAATTGTACAGTGTGAACGGGGCTATTAACTGAAAAACTTTTTCAGTTTTGCGTCGAACGGTTATCTAACAAGACATTACAGTTGCTACTATTTTGATGAGTTTATGTCAAAAAAATTCATTAACTTGTGGACTTTACTGGGAAAAACATTTCAGAAGCGTAAAAAACAATCAGTAATGGAGTTAGAATTAATTAATTGTATTTTTTCAATAAAAATCACGCACAACAAAATCACCATCACTTGGCGAGTATAATTTTTTGATGTCACTTATCGCATCTGACAGCTTAATAAACTGAATCTAGATTTTCAGCCTTCTTTTCCTGACTGAAAAACTGAATCGGTAAAAACTAACATCTGATGAGTTGTCAACTGAAAAACTTAACGTCTGGCCAATCAGAGGCCGAGAATAGTTAGTTAATCTGAAAATCTAACTTGTGACGAACGCGCCCATTGCCATATATGAGTTTTTTCGAATATTTGTTTTTAGAGTTTTTATAACTTGACACACTTCGCCCATCTCTTCTTCTGTAGCCGTGTTTTTTTCCGCGTGTAAAAAAACGTAGCTTGTAATTGAGGAGAAGCTGTTACGTGGTGAATTCAACTGCTGAATACAACAAAGAATGTTACTAAGTATTTATACATTACTCATAATACAAACTTTATATACCTATACTATCGCAAATTTATAGTCATAGTCGGCGTGTTTCTAAAAGAAACTGTCGGCTCTTGTTAACATCACACTAACTTCAAAATGGAATGTGAGCAGTTTTAAAATTATGACAGTTCAGGCAAATGAAGTGAAGTAACAGACCTAAAAAGCAAAGAAAGAAAAAATTATAAACTCATGTGAAAAATAGCATAAATTTGATTGCAAAAGAAAATTTGTTTTCCCATGTGCCATGTTTTGCAAACGTGAGTATAGATTCCCAATAAAACACGGCTACCATTTCAATAGCTGTCTTTTATTCGTTGGCGAGCATAATTTTCTCATTGGGTTATGGGCTTAAAATTTTTTTCAACTAAAATTTCTTTCAAACTTTCCAAATGGAAGTGACAGTCCAAGAACTGGAAAGTTTTCTGGAAGGCAAGCCAATTTTTTTTTGTTTATTGTTATTTGTTTTGCATTTGGCGTTTTCGTTTGGCGTTTTCTTGCAACCGGGCTGAGAATGCAGAACTTATATTTTAATTTGATTCAGAAACAACAGAAAATCAATTAACTTTTAATTATTATATGGTGAACAAAACAACAATGTCGTCAAGTCAAATGTGCAGGACATGCTTGGGGCAGGAAATTGCATTTTTATCTATTTTCTCTTCAGAAGAAGTTGCCGATATGATTGGATTCATAACAGACGTGACAGTAAATTATAAATTCGTGCAACCAAATGAAGTGATGTTAATTTACCCATTTTTTAATCTTTTCAGCCGTTTAAATCTGATGGCATGCCTGAAATTGTTTGTGAAGATTGTTTTACTAGTTTAAAAGAGCTTTACAGTTTTAAGTCGAAATGCCTCACATCTCATACCACACTTACAAAAATTTTGAAAACATCCAAAGATTCCCTGGACAGTTTAGGTACTTACAAAAGTAGTATACAGCCGAGTTCTAGAGAAGCACTAGTTGTACCCAAAGAAGAAAAAAATGTATCGGACTTTTCTAATGACTTCAAAATAAAGGCAGAGCAAGAAGATTCTGATTACTCTGACTTTACAATGAGTAATGTAGACCAGGAAAACAAAATTGATTTGAAAGAAGAAGTTGATGCTGAGAACGCTACATACAACTCTGCTCACGGAAACATACATGGCTCTGTAAGCGATGATAACGAAAGTGAAGGAAAGGATCAGTCTGAATCAAAAGAAGAAAAACAATGTGAAAGTGAGATTGAAAAAGATGTACCAATGCCGAGTAAAGGGAATACGAGTATACCTAGCCACCAGTCAATAAGTGTCGACCTTATTGAGCAAGGTGATGATAACAATAGTATTCAACTGGAGGTAAGGTGTCCCCAATGCAATAAAGGTGAGAAAAAACTTATCAAATCATCTTATGCTTAGGTAGGGGCATAATGTAATAAAAACTCCCTTTATAACCTTACGGGGTTTTATTTACCTGGTTTCTTCATCGCTCATATCACCAAAAATTAATTTCAGGTTACAAACATCTGTCACGTCTTAAAGACCACATGAAAACTCATAGCACTGAAAAACCTTACAACTGTTCAATTTGTGGAAAGGCTTTCAAACACCAGTTTACCCTTAGGCGTCATATGTCACTTCATAAAACGAGCGTTCCTTGTGAAGCAATTAATCAAACCGATAATAATGACGCTCACCCAGAATTTACCAAAGAAGATAAAAAAGTCCAAAGTCCTATTATAGAAAATCAAGAGAAAAACAACTCAATGGACGATAGTCAAAAGTTAAAGTTACCAGAAAAGCAATCAGAATTTCAGTGCACACAAGGATGCACAAAAGGTATTTTTGAAACAAATTACATTTTAAATATTTCAGTAAACAAATACGCAATCATTATTTCAGTTTTTAAGAACCGTTCAATGTTGAATAGGCATATGAAAATTCATTCAAGCGAGAAATTAAGAAATCACGTTTGTAATAAATGCGGCAAGAGTTATACTAAGAGCAGCCATTTGAAAAATCATATCATCAACGTTCACACAAATATAAAAGGTTTCAAATGCGAACAATGCGGTCAGTTGTTTGCTAGAAACTCATGCTTGCAGAGACACATACGAGTTCATACGGGTGATAGGCCACATATATGTGAGATTTGTAATAAAGGATTTCCTCATGCATTTACTTTGGAGGCTCACAAGCGTGTGCATTCAGAGGAAAGGCCTTTTAAATGTGACGTTTGTCCAATGCAATTCAAGTTGCCGGGGGGTCTAAGAGAACATATGAGAAGACATACTGGCGAAAGACCATTCAGTTGTAAAATATGCCCACGAAAACTTTCAAGCAAGGCAAACTATGAAATTCACATGAAAACGCATGATAACTGCAAAGACATTCAAAATTCAATTCTCACAAATCAAGTCAGGTAAGTTATTCATCGTCATTTCTCTTAAAAACAGTTGTGTTAATGTGGTTGTTGTAAATCTCAAGCGATATATCCCCAATGGATACTGAGCCTGTGGAAGAGCTACAAATCAAAGACGAAATTCAAACCGAAATGCTCTAAGTAGTAAGTTTTGATGAGCAGTAAAATTTAAAATAGTCAAAATGCAAAAATAAAAAATAAACGATGTCTCAGATGTTTGTTTTTGGTTGTAGGGTTGTTTCATGGTGCGATTCTGTTACACTTCACGTCATTTTAAGAACCTCACTACATTGGTCTTATCTGCGCTAAGAAGTGAAAATTTAAAGATCGTTACACCAGGACATAGTATATTTTCAACTGAGATATTTCTTAAACATGCGGTGTAACGCCAACCTACACCACACACACCGGATGTTACTCTCCCTGAACCCTGAGAGATTTTTTCAAAAATTTGGTGTAAGACCAGACACCACCTGTTTTTTGTTTTTTTTTTTTAAATGAGCAAATGATAAATATCCGGAAATTCTTTAAATGTCACCCCTATACTAGTAACTAAGATAAATGTGAATTAAGCCGATAGTCTCAGCAGCTAATGCTTCAAAAATAAGTTTAACTTCGTAAAGCATTTACTAAAAAACTACATCCTTACATTTCCAATCAAAAGTGATTGCAATTGAAATTTAATAAGGTGGTAGCGTAGTAAAAATCACTTTTAATCGGAAATTTTTTCAAAATTTTCTTTTGATTGAAAATGTAAGGATGCATTCTTGTAATAAATCCATTTACTGATCAGGAAATATATAACTTATAGCTGTATTTTCATTCATATAGAAATGAGACCAAAAACTATAACTACCGAGAATTTTTCAATTTCTGATTTTGTGAGAAATTCTTATTACATTTGTTGGTGTCATTTCAATAAAAAAAAAGACATAGAGCTGTTGAGTTAATATTTCCTGATCAGTAATTGCATACTTTACAAAACTGTATCATTTCGAATAAAAAAAAAACTTCAAAAATCCCTATCAAAAGCCGTTTCCAATTGGTTTTAATAACAAAAAAGTAAAACCTGGGTTTTCCAGTCCTTAAATTACGCTAAGGCCGGCCACTGACGACACAATATAACTGCGCAAACTGACATTTTACGCAATTCAAATTTCGCCACACACGATACAAGTGAACTGCACAGTTCTTAGTCTAAAAAAGTTTCCTCTCTGTAAACATGTGTAAAAAACACGCTCTCTATATATTACTTGCTATTGCGTTGAAGAAAAAAAAAGAAAAAATGATCTAAAACAGAAAACGTCTGTGGTGTAAAAGAATCTTTTTAAAGAGACAAAAATTAGGACAGACAACATTGTTAAAAGAGTTAAGCATTGCACAAACCAACGCGGTGAGTCGTGCGATGCGATTGCGTTAAGTCAAATCCCTATGTAATCTTATGGACGTTTGACTTAATACATAGGGATTTGACTTATCGCAATCGCATCGCACGCGCTCACCGCATTGGTTTGCGCAAGGCTTTAGAATTTACTTCTGAAGTTGACTTCAAAAACAATGTGCGCATGGAGAAGGATGTTTTTGAGGAACTTTTGTCTTCTAAAGTATCACCTTTAATCGAAAAAAAACACTATGATGAGGGAAGCAATACCCGCTTATCATCGCTTATCATTAACATTACGCTTTTTGGCCAGCGGAAACAGCTACGAGGATTTAAAATTCTTGACAGCTATTTCTCAGCAAAGAATTGGACACATAGTAATGGAAACATGTGAAGCCATAATTAATGTTTTGAAGGAGCACATCAAGGTATGAAAAAGAAACACTACCTTAGATAAGTTTTTATGTATGTTATTGTTTTGCAGCTACCTGAAAGTGAAACCGAATGGAAAAAGTTGGCTGAATCTTTTAATTAACTTTTCTTTCAATTTTTCCACGAGACGTTCGTACGCCTGGTTTTTCTTTATGCGGTTGCTATAATCCGGACTACTTATTTTTCATAGCGCCGGATTTTCCATATAAACATCGAGAAACTCACTCCAAAAGCTTTGTTCTTCAGACATAATTTATAAAAACTCCGCAAAATATCAATGTACACTCTGTGTAAAAACACTACAACTGAGCAGTTTGTACAGTTTTTGCCATTCACCGCACAAAATAACTGCACAAGTTTGCAGACTTGAGCAAAAATCAAAATAGTTTTGATTTTTACACAGTTAACTGCACAAACAGCACAAACAACCCCATTCACAACACAATATAACTGCGCAAACTCCAGTTTGCGCAGTTTTATTGTGTCGTCAGTGGCCGGCCTAAGCCAAAAAATCATACACATCCCTTACCTCGTTTCCACTTAGAATTGAATCACACTTCAATTCGAATTAGTGCTAGTATTTATTTATATATTTAATTATACCTACATCGAATTGAAATAGGATTACCCGATCCGATACAGCTCTTGTAGCTGGATCGATTCAAAAGAGTGTATTTTATACCTAGATTACTCGATTCAGTCGGTAAGTAGATACCTGCATCGAAATCTGAATCATAATCCGTTTCGATTACCCGATTCTAAGTGGAAACGAGGTACCTGTCATTTGAATGAAAACATGCCATTTGACAGCTCTCAAACCGCCACAGCAAAAACCTAGGATGAGCTGAGGGAAAACCCAGGTCAACCCTAGGGCTCAAAAAGCAGTTTAACATTCAGGGCGACTCTAGTTTTCTCAAAAAACGCTTTGTGGCGACCCCAGGGCGACCCTAGGGCTTCAACGAACAAACCTACTCTCACCTCAGCAATTAACTTTTAATGAACCATTTCCTGTTCAAAGTTCATTTTTTCAAAATTTGCTGGTTTCGCGAGTGGGGATGGTGTGAGTATCATCTCTGTTCCACTCTGTGGTTCCAGCGCATTGATTCTTCGTAGTTTTGCACAGAGAGTAGAAATTGTCTTCACCCTGCGGACAGAAATCGTGCACCTGCACGTGCACAGTCAATCAAATACAAAAACAGTCAAACACACGTTTTATAATAGGTTTGTTCGTTGAAGCCCTGGGGTTGCCCTAGGGTCGCCACAAAGCGTTTTTTGAGAAACCTAAATTCGCCCTGAATGTCAAATTGAGTGTTTTTTGAGCCATAGGTTTGCCATAGGTTTCCCCCAAACTCGCCCTAGCTTTTTGCTGTGGTGATTTGAGGGCTGTCAAATGGCATGTATTTTTATTTAAATGACAGGGATGAGTGGCGATTTGTGGTTTAGCGTTTTTTGAAGACTGGAAAACCTAGGTTTTTTTTGACAACTCATGAGGTTATCAAGAAAACCTGGGTCAACCCTGGGGAAAGTTCAACGAACAGACCTAATCATTGCTGTGAATTTCTTGCAAAAGTCTTTTCTTAACTTTGTGTGCAGTCTCTCCTGAGACCCTGAAAGCTGATGGCACTTTCCATTGGACGAAAAGAACCGTCCAGGAGCGTCCAGAAGCATTCTCAAACCGTTCCATTGATGCAAAAAATCGCTTCTCATGATTCTGAGGAGTGACAGCCGCTTCTCGATTTGAAATGAGAATCGACTCAAGAGCACTCACATGTTACTCAAATGTCAAAAGGAAAATTTTCTTCAAGGAATATTTTTTAAGAGCCATAGGTGTTTCACTTATGGCGTTTTCCATTGGTTTCACTCGGGGAAGCACTCATTTTAAAAACCAATGGAACACCTAAAATTGTTTTTGCTCAACTTAACGTGTTGGCTTTGTGTGAGTAAAACACCAATTGCACATAAAAAATATTTCCTGTGGAAAATTTTCTTTTTGACATTTGAGGAACATGTATTAGTGCTTCTTGAGTCGATTCTCACTTCAAATCGAGAAGCGGCTGTCAGCTGTCACTCCTCAGAATCATGAGAAGCGATCTTTTTGCACCAATGGAACGGTTTGAGAATGCTTCTGGACGCTCCTGGACGGTTCTTTTCGTCCAATGGAAAATGCCATTGCACAAAGGCAATCACGTTAACTGGCTGAACACAATGCATACGCATACGCATACGGAGCCGGAGCCGCAAGAGTTAAAATCAAGTTAACTTGTCCGGCTCCGTCTTGCGTTGTTTTTGTATTCCCTTGTATTTAATGTTTTGACATCTCTTGCGGCTGCGTTTCTCTAGCCATTGTGTTCACGCAGTAAACTGAACAGAAATAATTTTTGGTGTTCCATTGGTTTTTAAAATGAGTGCTTCCCCGAGTGAGACCAATGGAAAGTGCCATGAGATTCTTTTTCTAGAGAGAATTTTATTTCCACTCAAAAATTAACAGATTGTGAACATATGTAAACAAAGTAGACAAACAGATCTACAGTATTACAGGATTACAGCAAAAAGAAATGTATTCGGATTGCTTCAGATAAAAATGTGAACACGGTTTAGTTCTTCATTCCACGAACTGGAATACTTTCTGGAAAGCAAGTTGATTTTTTGCAATTGTTTATTTATTCTAAGATGTGTTCAATGGCTTTTTTTTAGATCAGAACAGCACAGCACAGCACAGAAGCAGTGAAAAACGTCAGGCAAGTTAGAACAAGCAAACTTGTCAAAAAAAGCAACAACAAAAACGAAAAAAAAACAACCACCAATTTTTCTTTTTCTGATATCAATTTAATTTAGCGTATTTTCGTCACGAATAAGTAATTTTATTTTCAGCACAAGGTTAGGTGTTGATTTCCTGATTTTTAAAAATTTTTTTCAACTTTTCACAACAAATTAAAATTACAATGCGCTTAAAATACTACGAGAAAAAAGTCAACAGTTGCTTTTGACAGTTTTCACCAAACTTGCACTTGCTCAAGAGGAGGTGCAGAAAATGCTGTGCTTAACTGTTCTAGAACAGCTCATTGAACACAAAAAAGATCAGAAAAGAACAGAAAATTTCTCATTGAACACCAAAAGGCTGATCTTTTCTGTCTGAAACTGTTCTAGAACAGGTCATTGAACACTCTTCTAGTCTCTATGTATATGTACTGCTTTTTGTTTGTTCTTTTCAATTCTTCATTTATTTATCACTTTTGCGGTTGAATTGATGTTTTTGTTTGTCGATAGGGGAAAGAAAAGCAATCCTTTATTTTTTAATAGATTAGCTAGTGAAAAAACTAAAACTAATGCTCTTTGAGCTACATAATGATGTCGACTAAAGTTCCTCGTGTATGCAGAACATGCTTAGTTCAGGAAAGTAAGCTTTTTTCTATCTTCTCTTCAGAAGGATCTCAACAAGTTGCCGATATGATTGGATTCATAACAAATCTGACGGTAAGCTGTAAGACATATTAAAAACGATGCAACCTAATCACAAAAAATGGTTAAATTTCAGCCATCTATATCCGATGGGTTGCCGGAAAATGTTTGTGAAACTTGCTTTACTAATTTAAAGAACTTTTACTTGTTTAAAATAAAATGCCTAACATCCCACTACAAACTAAGCTATAAATTGAACAGCACCAAAGAATCACAGGAAGGTTTAAGTACTGACCAATCTTCCGAAAAACAACTGATTGTGAACAGCAATGAAGAAACAAATTTATCAGACTACTCTAATGACTTCAACATAGAAGCAGAAATGGAGCAAAAACCTTCTAACATATTCAATAATGTAATTCAAGAAAATGAAATTGAGATAAAAGATGAAGTATATGAGGAAAGCAGCGATGAAGAATCTGAAGAATTAGACGAAAACCCAAGTGAGCACAAGATTCAATGTGAAGAATCTAGCGAGAAAAATATAACCGACCAGCAGTTATTGAGTGTATACCTCGTTGAGCAAAGTGACAACCAAAAAAGCATTGAACTGGAAGTGAGGTGTCCTGTGTGCAGTAAAGGTAAGCAAGTATATTTTAAACAGAATTATTCGTTTGTTGATTTTAAGGTACATAATACAGATAAGAAGGATAGGAAAGTGGCACAAGGATCATGGACAGTATACTGTACAGTGAAATGATTTTATCATGCTTTCTTTCTTTTTTATAAAAAAACAAGCATTTATAAGCATAATTTTGAAGAATACTAATTGATTGAAAAGAAGGATATACATATAGCCTTATTTAGAGATTTCATCATGGTACCAAATGTATAACAATTTTGGGTTTCGGAAACAGATGCCACAATCCTACTCAAAATTCTGTTTAAAAGTCGTTAAAAATAACACTGATGATTGCTTTACCATCGCATATATTAGGGTCATTTTTGTCACAACGAAGCATTCCTATAATAAGCTCTGGCACTTTACTACTAAACAAAAGAACAAATCAATAGTGAGTACCATTAGCTCATCCATTGCTGAGCTGATAATAGGATTGCTGAGTTGCGGCAAAGGCGCACCTATTAATAAAATCTGACTCCAGGTTACCAACATTTATCGGGCCTTGAAGAACATATGAAAACTCACAGTAGTAAACAACCTCACAGCTCTTCGAAAGAAAGTGGTAAGGCCTTCAAATATCAGCATTATAACTAAACAAACTAATTAAAATTGTGTCCACCCAGAACCCACTACAGAAGATGAGCAGAAACCTAGCCCCATGGCAAAAAACCAAGAAGAAACCGATGCATTGTATGAAGGTAAAAAAGGTCAGTTACCAAAGGTCCAACAAAAATTTCAGTGTACTCAAGGTTGCACAAAAGGTAATATCATAGTGAAAAAACCTATTAGCTTTAGTTAACCAAAATCATTTCAGTTTTTAAATCCCGATCAGTTTTGACGAGACATATGAAAATCCATTCACGCGGAGAAAAGCCAAATTATGTTTGTGATATCTGCAGCCGAAGTTTCACCAAGATATGTTATTTAAGAAATCACACTCTTCATGAACACATTAAAAGAAAAACTTTCAAGTGTGAACAGTGCAATCAACTTTTTCCTCGAAAGTCCAGTTTGACGAGACATTCTCGAGTGCATACGGGTGATAGGCCATTTGCATGTGACATTTGTAATAAAAGATTTCCCCATTCGTTTACTTTGGAGGGTCACAAGCGCGTACATTCAGAAGAGAGACCTTTTAAATGTGATATTTGTCCAAATCAATTCAAGTGTCCTCAAAGTCTCAAGGAACATCGTAGAAAGCATATTGACGAAAGAACACTTAGCTGCCAAATGTGCCCAAAAAAATTTTCAAGCAAAGTACAATTTGAAATTCACATGAAAACGCATGAAAAGGAAATATTTGCAACTGAAATGTACCTCATTAATCAATCTAAACGTGTCTAATCTACTATTTTATGTAAATGTAGTATTTGATAATTTTTAGAGAGATTTCCCCAACGGAAGCTTAAACTGCAAAGAACTGCCCTTGAATCAAACGAAAAATTTAAACCCAAGTGGAAAAGATACTTTTGAGCAACAGGTAATTTTCAAATAGTCGAAGTCTAAAAACCAAAATTGACCCCGTATGTACTGTTTCATTTTTGCTGATGTGCACTTTTTTCTATTTTATCCTACTGCAAGGTTGTCTATGTGGAAGCATATTGATTGTATTGGGATACTTTTTTCTAAGTTGAGAGAAAAAATCACTGGCACTAATAAAACGTTAAAAAAATGAACCAAATAGAATTCAACTGATTATAGGTGTGTTTCTTTACTTTGTGGACAGAAATTCACAATCTGTCAAATTTTAAGGAGTGGGGGTAAAACTCTCTCACAAACTCTCTGAAAGAGCGTAATTGTCTCAAAAGTAAAGAAACGGTCTTGAACAAACATTCGCAGCAACGCTTGGAAAAACGTCTGTTTGACAGTTGTTGTATTTGTTTTGGCTGTGCACGATTCCTGCCCACAGAAATTTAGGTGGCAGAAATTCGCAGGGTGGGGAAATTTTTTACTCTCTCGTGAGCACTCTCTTTTGTGCACTGCTGCGAAAAATCGCTGTGCTGGAACGACATTTGACTGATAGACCAAGAGCTGGAAGCAAATTTTTGGAGTGGAGTGATAACCAAAAATAATGCACATGTATGTGTAGATATACGCACCATTATATCAGATTTAACCGTCTGGCAGGTTTCTTTTTCAGCCGGGGGCGGGGGTGGGCGTTTGAAAATGGTAATTTTACAGATTTTGAGGTCGAAGTGATAATCACATAAATGATACATCAAAAAATCAGAAAAATTCCCCTGATTACAAAAAACTCGGTCCCAGACGATTTGGTTTCAGCCTACTGCTTGCCAGACGCATTTTAACACTTTTTAAGTGCATTTTTCAGCTTAAAGCACTCATAACTTTTTTCCTATCACATGTAACCAAGAAATTGGTACGCCAAAACAACAGAAAAGTTTCCCTGAATACAAAAAACACGGTCCCAGACGATTCGGATTCAGTCTACTGCCTGCCAGACGCTCTTTAACATTTTAGTAAAATGCATTTTTCAAAAAAAAGTACTGATAACTTTTTTCCTATAACATATAACCAAAAAAATGGTACGCCAAAACAACAGAAAAGTTCCCCTGATTACAAAAAACTCGGTCCCAGACGATTCGGATTCAGTCTACTGCCTGCCAGACGCTCTTTAACATTTTTTCGAATGCATTTTTCAGGTTAGAGTACCGGTAACTTTTTTCCTACCACATGTAATCAAGAAATTGGTACGCCAAAACAACAGAAAAGTTCCCCTGATTACAAAAAACTTGGTCCCAGACGATTCGGATTCAGTCTACTGCCTGCCAGACGCTTTTTAACATTTTTTCGAATGCATTTTTCAGGTTAGAGTACCGGTAACTTTTTTCCTACCACATGTAATCAAGAAATTGGTACGCCAGACCCATTTTAACTTTAGCATATTTATCAAATTGAATTAAAATCAAAAATTTCATTTAAATCAAATATTGCAAACATTTATTCAGTGTCAGATTCATCTGATGAAAGATTCGATGACTCGTAGTCTTCTTCACTTTCGCTATCTTCTTGATTTGGAAATAATTGTTCAATGGTCTCTGCGGCCGCAACTCCGTTAAACCATTTTAGTTTTACCATCGTGTCCTCCATCTTCCACCCACATTGAAATGGCGAAAGCCTTATGCCATTATTTAAAACCGCATTTTTCCAAACATGGCATATATAATTGCAACGATTTATTTGTTGCAGTAAAACGCTCCTGTTTGGCGGCAGTAAACTTCCTTCAAAACCTACAGATAAAATGTTTAAGCATATGATACTTTAGGATTTAAAGAATGATTTAAAACTTTTAACTTACTTTTAACATTCTTAAAAATTTTTTCCGAAGTCGGTTTGCATGTTTTAAAAAACAACTCATATCGGGCGTCGTCTACTTTGATAGCAGTTGTTTTATATAGCTTGCAAACAAATTCTTCTATCTTCAAAATGTCTTCTTCACTTATGAAGGAACACTTTCCAAAGTTTGAAAAACTGATTTGGAACTCCACCGATGTCTTAAAGACTTCAAAGGGTTTTATTTTTCCCTTCTTAAAAAAACTTGGCGTATAGTCACAACCAGTAAAACTAAAAAAAAAGTTACCGGTACTCTAACCTGAAAAATGCATTCGAAAAAATGTTAAAGAGCGTCTGGCAGGCAGTAGACTGAATCCGAATCGTCTGGGACCGAGTTTTTTGTAATCAGGGGAACTTTTCTGTTGTTTTGGCGTACCATTTTTTTGGTTATATGTTATAGGAAAAAAGTTATCAGTACTTTTTTTTGAAAAATGCATTTTACTAAAATGTTAAAGAGCGTCTGGCAGGCAGTAGACTGAATCCGAATCGTCTGGGACCGTGTTTTTTGTATTCAGGGAAACTTTTCTGTTGTTTTGGCGTACCAATTTCTTGGTTACATGTGATAGGAAAAAAGTTATGAGTGCTTTAAGCTGAAAAATGCACTTAAAAAGTGTTAAAATGCGTCTGGCAAGCAGTAGGCTGAAACCAAATCGTCTGGGACCGAGTTTTTTGTAATCAGGGGAATTTTTCTGATTTTTTGATGTATCATTTATGTGATTATCACTTCGACCTCAAAATCTGTAAAATTACCATTTTCAAACGCCCACCCCCGCCCCCGGCTGAAAAAGAAACCTGCCAGACGGTTAAATCTGATATAATGGTGCGTATATCTACACATACATGTGCATTATTTTTGGTTATCACTCTACTCCAAAAATTTGCTTCCAGCTCTTAGACTATGACTTTCACCGACTTTCGGTGCATTTCGTGTGAATTTTCAGTAAAGAAACACACCTTATAGTTTAGGATGTCTTTGAGCCTGAAGTGCAGTGTAATATTAGAATGGAAAAGTTTAGTGTATGTTATCAAGTCAAAAACCATCTTATAATAATTAAAAACTCACATTAGAAATGAAATCGTGGCCTTTTACACGAAATTTTACCAAAAGTTACAGGAAATGGCCACGAGTTATATGAAACTATTTTTTGAAGTTAAAAATATTCATCATTGTATAATGTATTAAAAAAATTGTAATTATCGCACAAATAAAGAATAAAGAATTCAAACCAAATACCTAGCTCATTTTGTGCCACCATATAATTGTACATCGTCAAGGCTCACCCAAACCACAGCGAATTTGTGTTTGGACAGCTGCGAATTCAGCTGTCACTGATGATGAAATTTCTGCATTAGAAAATAAATGTTCATAGCTGGTAGTTTTTTTCTTTTATGTTTATCTTCTTCTTCTTCTTCTTTAGGTGGCTCAACTAGAGCGTAGTGCTGCTAGGCCTTGTCCAATATGCCCCTCCGTCTCCAATTTTGCACTCCAAGTTGGCGGAGATCTCCGTCTACCTGGTCGCTCCATCGAAGATGAGGTCTACCTTGGCTTCTGACTCCCTCTGGTTTGGCGTTGAAGACTTTACGCGCTGGAGCTTTGATGTCCATTCGCTCTACATGGCCCAGCCATCTTAGTCGTTGGACTCTAATTTTTCTAGCTAAGCTTATGTCGCTGTACAGCTCGTATAGTTCGTCGTTGTATCTTCTTCGCCAAACGTTGTCTTCTCGATTAACGCAAACAGGACCATAAATCGTACGCAGAACTTTTCTCTCGAAGACTCCTAGTGACTTTTCATCCGATTGGGAGAGGGTCCATGCTTCTGCATCATATAGCAGGGCCGGGATGGTGAGTGTTTTGTATAGTGTCTCCTTGGTTCTTCTCGATAGGGCTTTATTCTGCTTTCTGTTAGCTGTAATACTGCTTGTAGAAATAAATAAATAAATAAATAAATACTTATTCCGTAATTGCTTATTTAACCCAAAAAAACAGCGATTAGCAAGAGTTAGTCTGCGTTTGATTTCAGCGCTGATGTTGTTGGCTGAGTTTACAGCAGTGCCCAGGTAGACAAAATCACTGACTACCTCGAAGTTATACCTGACAATGGTGACATTTTGACCAAGTCGGTGGTGGGATTGGACTTTTGTTGATGAGAGCATATACTTCGTCTTGTCCTCGTTTATTTTCAGGCCCATTTGGCTTGCTGCTAACTCCATAGTAGTGAATGCACCAGTTATGTTTATGCCTTTGGGGAATTCCTCATTTATATTTCTGCAGAATATCGAAAACCTAAAGAAAGCTTATAGGATTCGTCAGAGTCTAATCTGGAGTGGTATAGCGATCACGTCCGTGAATCACCACATTTGTTGCAAGTTGTTAAATACGCTGATGAATCCTGCTGTTCTTGATCGAGGAGTGCATTAAAATCCGTCCTTCCGGATACTCTATTACGGCCACCCTGCCCAACCCGTCAAACACCAAAGCAACCTCATGGTACCTAGTCTGCAACACAAATGATCATGCAATTTTTCACCACTTCTTATGAGATAGTCGATTGTCGCCTCCTCTAGAAGGGTTTAAGCGAAAGCCCTACAGTCCGTTCTCATGAACAAAATATATTTTATTTCCCACAAAAGTGTTCAAACGCACAGTTGTAACGTCCGCTGCAGGACTGTCCAAGACCATTGGCAAAAACAAGTACGGCCACAACGGCTTGCTGTCAGAAAAGCAAATGAGTTTCTCTGCATAGTTCGCCGCAATGAAGCATCTGAGGATGCCGATTGGTTAGACGAAGACGAAATTGATGTAAGAGGTCTAACAATTCCGGAGCTCTCTTCGTCTGGTCTCCGGTTGCCAGTCATGAAAGAGCCTGAGCAGTGAATTTGAATTATTTGTTTTGTTATTGAATTGCTTTTTTTTCTAATTTCTTTTTCTCTTAAATTTCTAAATAAACAACAAAACTTCAAAATCTCTTTTCCAACAACATAATAGCCGACTTCATGGTTCAAATGGTCACTTGCTGTTACGTAACATTTACGAGGGGGATAAACCAAAAAAGTTACTGTGCGTTACACGATGGGGGGGGTATGAAATCTCAAAAAATTGCGTTGCGTAATAATTGAACGGCCCCTGATCACTTAAATAGAAAGGTAGTTAAAGGTACCTACTTTTTGATGGAAATGTAATAGTTTCTCTGCTAAAAATTTAACAAGCAAACAATAGCAAAAAAAAACTATCCGGATACGATTATTGAACGCCCAGATTTTACCTTATGGAGTGTAACACAAATAAAAACAGATTAATATACGGAAATAGGAGTACGTTCCACAAATCGTGGTCACTTTTTCCCGACTTGAAAAGGTAGTACGTTAAATAGAGAATCCATCGGATGGAACCAGTGTTTCCCCTTCGTTGTGCTACTATAGCTTATAAATACAATTTTAAAAAACAGTTCTTCAAATCGAGCCCAAGTAAGTATGAACCATCTTTTTTCTTTTCTCCTTTTAAATTTTCTTGTAATGTACATTTTCCTGCCTGCATTCATCCTTCATCGATCAATTGGTTTCATTTTGGAGATCTAGTGAAACCCAGAATCCAATGGGTGTGGTTCTGATGGCTTGTAGACACTGCTACCACTGATCTTTAAAGCTTAATACAAGCAGAATACTGTTCAAGGATAGTTAAATAAACATTCGATTGAAAAGAAACTTTCTTTTTATTGTAGCTTTTAACGTCTTATCGTTTCAAGTCGTTAAAAGGATATTCTCAATCGTACCTTGCATACAACAAGGTA
The DNA here is from genome assembly GCA_949752695.1 of Melanostoma scalare. Taxonomy (NCBI): domain Eukaryota; kingdom Metazoa; phylum Arthropoda; class Insecta; order Diptera; family Syrphidae; genus Melanostoma; species Melanostoma scalare. The sequence continues at coordinate 181,737,659 of OX456986.1, read as the reverse complement.
GTCCTCCAAGTTGTCCCCTCAAAAGGTTCGGACATCGTTAACACTAAAAGAATATCTTGCATCGATCAAAACATGTCAACTTGGTTGACGCTTAATTGATTACTTAATCGCCAATTACCAAAAAGTGGGAAGCTGTGCTAAAAGTTTCAACATCTGGGCGCCGCCAAGTTGACACCAATCAAATGCATCCCAAATACTACACACTCCACCATTTAAATTTTATTCAGCATGGCACAAATAGCTCATTCCATATGCTTAGCGCAAAAGGGTGCCATCCACATCCATTAAAAGATGATCTGTGGTGTTGCCTAAAAATTCCTTGGATATTTGGTGAAATATTCGAAAAGTATGTAGCATTAATAAAACGGCAAAGTAATGAATTAATAATTTAATTTAAGTTAAGTTTTTTTTTAAATAAAATAGCATCATAATTCTACAAATTAACAACCCTATTATTATGGTCAAATATCAATACGATACTTGATAAATTTGTTCGTTTATCAATGTAACTGGTTAATTGGTATAAAGGATAAATGTTCTTTTCTTCTGCACAAATTTTCTTCACATAAGGTACCAAAAATCATTCGGAGTATTTTTTTTTTTTTTTTTTAAAACGATCAAGGGTTTCATCATTCTCTTTAGATAAGGTCCATGTTTCCTCGTCGTATAGCAGAACTGGAATGATCACGGTCTTGTAAAGGGTTACCTAGATTTTGCTAAAAGGGTTTTTTTTTCTTAATTGAACACAAAGAAACAGATTAGCAAGAGTGATTCTCCGTTTGATCTGGTTTCTTGTCCCTTGAATGGAGAATCCGGAAAACAATATTAACGATGGAAGAAAATTTGTCATTTGACATGCTGGAATTATGCATGTCAATTGATTGATAGCAATTATAGCGTATCAATTTATTGATATTTGACAACTATAACAGAGATGTGAGATGTGAACGCTTCACATACCTTCAAATATAGGTAGTGCCTATAAATCTAAAAAAAAAATCATCATTAAATATATGAGCAAAAACAATATGCACAGATTTAGTATACCTTCAGCGACTTCATCATTATCCATAATAATTGGAAACTTTTTGTGGTGAGTCCTCACATGCTTCCGGAGCGAATCTTTGGTATAGTACTGTGCACCGCAAACTTTGCAAACATGTGATTTCTCACCCGAATGTGTTTTCATATGGTCATCGCAGTTTTGTTTGTGAACAAATCCTCGCTGACAGATTGTACATTTGTAAGATCTCTCACCGGTATGTGTGAGCAGATGTTTTCTGAGAACATTTGCAAATCCAAATCGCATGGGACAAAATTCACATGCAAACGGTCGCTCTCCCGAATGAGAAATTTTGTGAACCCTTAATTCGCTTGCCAAGGGATAAGTTTTCTCGCACATGTCACAAGCAAACGGACGATCACCCGTATGACGCATTATGTGCCTTTGCAGCTCACCAGCACTGTAAAATGCTTTTGAACACTGCTCACATTTGAACGGACGTGTCTTGTTGTGACGATTCATATGCTGTGTGAGATAAAACTTGCGGTTGAAGCTCTTCTCGCAATGTGGACACTGGAATTCTTTTTTAATGTTGTGCGTTTCAATGTGCTTTTCTAGTTGACCGCCTTTGTAGAAAGCTAAAAAAAAGTTTTATGTGAATTTGTTTTTCAAAATATGGGTGGTGTAATGGTTAGTCTGTCGGACTATTGCGTGGCAAGTCGATGCCCTGTGATATCAACAATTTTTTTTCCTGGGTAAGGGACTTTTGCAAGGAATTGGCAGGTTGATCTTAGAAGAGGTTTTTTCCCAGCCTTTCGGGACCAACAGAAAATTGTAGCTGCCACCCTTACCTTATATATAGATATCAACAATTTTTTTTCCTGGGTAAGGGACTTTTGCAAGGAATTGGCAGGTTGATCTTAGAAGAGGTTTTTTCCCAGCCTTTCGGGACCAACAGAAAGTTGTAGCTGCCACCCTTACCTTATGCGAATGGTTAAAAGAAAAGCATCTTGAGCTGTGGTGACTATGGTTAGGTTAGGTTAGAAGTGGCTGCCGCTATACGGAGACCGACACGCTTAGACCACAGAGGGTTCTTTGTGATACCACTGAGACCAGAAGGTCTGGTTTCTATCTAGGGGATTAAAGAGTTGAAATACCCTTTAATCGAACCTGTGCCCCTGTTCTGTAACTATCGCCTCGGCGATAAACGGAGGAAAATGGAACGAAATTCTATAATAGTAGGATTTCGTTCCATTTTCCACCGTTTATCGCCTGCTTTTATCGAGGCGATAGTTACAGAACAGGGGCACTGGATTAACGAATTGGTCACCAGTTACGTCACACCATCCAGAACTTCGCACGAAAAAGGAAACTTTTTGGGTCTTTATTAGTAGCCCTGTAAGAACACCTATAGTGGAACTAATGTACAGACAACTTAGATTTACTGACTATACTTTTCCACTAATGGTTTTGAGTAATATTACAACTTCTGTCCGAATAATAGCAAACAAAAATTTACCTTAAATTTATTCATGAACTCACCTTTATTACAATTGGGATGAGGGCACGGATGCTTTACTTTCAAATTATGCTCTTCTGCTTTATGAACTTCTATTTGTTCACTATTTTCAAATGATTGACCGCATACTTCACACGTTGTGTGGGTTAGGATATGAGCGTCGAGGGTATCTTGCGAGGTGAACACTTTTTGGCATATTGGACATGTTGAGTGCTGAACGGAGCACATATTTTGTCTTATATGATGACTTAAAGTATTTTGTAATGCAAAACCTGCTCCACACAATTTGCAACTGAATTTTTTGGCATTTTGTTCCAAAGGCTCTTGCTTGACCTTAATATCTTCAAAATGATTAAAATTTGTGTTTGGTTTAACTTCGCTGTTAAGTTCAAATGCATTGGCTTCCCCTTCATTCGATGATTCCATCATTAGACTATTGGACGAATTTTCGTCTACTTTGATTTCATTCGAAGGGTTAGCTGCCATAGTTTTTGCTTGTATTTCTTTCGCTTCGATTGTTTCACCCTCAGCCGGTATAGAGTTGATTATTTCCAAGACTTTTTCAAGAGATGGATTTTGGTTGTCGGCATTTTCAGGATGCGTTTGCATGTGTACAACACTTTCATGTTTTTGTCTGAAGCTTCTATCACAGTATCTGCATTTATAAGGTTTTTCACCGGTATGGGTCAACTGGTGTCGTCGCAGTAGATGCTGGTAGCAGAACCTCATTTCACACACATCACATGGAAACGGATATCCCCTGGTATGTCTGGCTCGGTGATATTTCAAAGTTTTTTCAGACACAAACGACCTATTACAAACGTCACAGAAGAACGGTCGTTCTTTGGAATGAATCAAGGTATGTGCTCCCAGATCTTTTTCGGTGACAAATGCTCTATCGCATTGGCCACACTTATAAGGTTTGATTTTAGTATGATTCAATAAGTGAGTTTTGAGAGCCGCTTTTTGTCGGAAGTTTTTTCCACAGAGTGTACAATTAAAAGGTTTTTCACCGGTATGCACGCGCATATGTATTTCGAGGAGACATTTTCCACGGAATACTAAAACGGAAAGAGATTCAAATAGAAAGTCCTACGGCTTTCATTGATAACTACTCACCCTTCTTACAAATCCAGCATTGATTTTTCTTCAAAACTTGATCTTCTGCGATTTCTGTTTTTATATTTGTATCTTCGATTTCAACAATTGAAAATAACTCTATTCCATTGCCATTAGGCACGGCTACCTCCATTTGTTTGACATTCTCTAAAGTAAGAGGTCTTTCATTAGTAGACACAGGATTACACTTAATAATATCGTCAGAATGTCCTGTTTGGTTATTATCCAAATGTGTGTTCATAAAGTTGTTACTCATATGCAAATCAGCATCATTTTCAGTCTTTACTTGCATAACATTTTTTGGTGGTTCGTTTTTGTGAGGGTCTTCCATTTTAATAAATTGATCTATGTTCTTTGGATAGATTTCAGTTATAGCGTTAAGACATATTTTTGTGGACAGTCCTTCAGTTGAGTTAATCTAAAAGAAACAGTAGATTTAGATAACTTTTTACTCAAAATGAAAGATTTATTATTCGTGATTTCAATAAAAGGGCTTTTATCTGGCATTCGTTTCAGATTATTACTAGTTTTAATAATAGCATTGAAAAGTGAAATAAAGCATTTTTTTTTCTAAACCTACTTTGCGGGTTTAATGCAGAACCTCATCAACAGATTCAATAAGAGTTTTCTTGCATTTTAATACAAAAAATTACGAATTTGCACTGTTTTTTGTGTTTATAGTGTCTAGATGCTTTTTTTTAAAACCACTCTTCTGACTGTTGTCGGATTTGATTGGTTTATTCTAATGTCGTTTTCCATTGGTAATTCGGAAAAACTCTCCGATCCGGGATGCCAAAGTAACACTTTTATTTGTTTTGATGTTTCGTTGCTTGTATTGTGTATCGGTGTGAAACGTCGAGCGCTATTTTTTTCCATTCACTATTTTCATTTTTTTCATAATTCACTTAAAACCACAGGAATATGTCTTAAAATGTTTTTAGAACTCATCTCACAAAATTAATTAATTAATAATTGTTTTCAGGTCACTTTTTTTCAATTTTTAGAGGTGTCAAATGATATTTGTCAATTTTGACGTCAACAGTGTTTCAGTGTGTGAGTGCTTCTGGCTTCGCTTCCTTCTTCAAATCAAGAATCAAATTTCTCTTTTTTCGAGGAGAGGAACTGTCATTTGATGCCAATGGAACGGTTTGAGAAGCGTTCAGAAGGCTTCCGAACGACCAATGGAAAACGACATAAGTTTGAGAAGAAATAAAGACTTCCAGTATACTTTCCCAGTCCTTGTCCTCAAACTGTTTTTAATGAAAACAATTCCAAGAGACAAAAAAATATACGCGCCATCTCTCCAGCGGCAGATTTTCGCATTTTATGAAATCAGTGCCGAGATTTATCATTGTATTTATATCGTTATACAATGAAGTAGTTCTCCCAACCAAATAGGAGTAGATCTTGGGCGTATAGAGTAAGCGGGATTTATTCCTTTTTTCAATGAAACATAGAAAATGGAAAAGGAAAATCTTTTCACAAAAGGAGGAACTATTTCTGTCAATGAAAAACGATATAATTTCACTTTCCCGAGAGCTTAGAGGAATAAAGAACGAGAGGGAAAACCACATACACACACCACTGCATCTGCCCTCGAACTGACTACACAAAACCACTTTATTTTCAGTTTTCAAAACCAATTTGAAATCCGAAAATAAAGTGGTGTTAGTAAATTCACTGACACAGCTTTATATTCAGCTTAATACGTATATCACAAATGGATCTCGTGTTACAAAAGCAACAATGTAGGCAAATGGAAGTTGCGGGGCAAGAGAAGTAATGGTTGCCCCTCTTTTTCTTACTAAATTCAGAGAATTTCGTTCCATTTTCCACCATCTATCGCCGGCTTTTATCGAAGCTCTAGTTACAGAACAGGGGCACAGGATCCGTTATCTGACATATTCGGTTAGTATGGGATATCCGGAAGATGTCGGATATCCGAATATTTCTCGGTATCCGGATATCCCGGTCCCAAAATAATTTCAAGGAATCAAAAAAAATTAAAGATTGGAATAATAATTATAGTATTCGTACTCAATCAATAAAATCCTTTGGAAGTCGCGAATAGTTGCAATAAATGCATGTACTGTAAAAAGCCATAAGAACTTACTTTGGTGGGCAGTACAGTTCGGAGTGAACCTGTGCCCCTGTTCTGTAACTATCGCCTCGATAAAAGCAGGCGATAAACGGTGGAAAATGGAATGAAATCCTACTAAGTTCATAGAATTTCGTTCCATTTTCCACCGTTTAACGCAGAGGCGATAGTTACAGAACAGGAGCACTGGCCTCAACCAACATCCTTCTGTAACGACTGCGATTTCGGGCGAGCTCTCTGCAGTTTTGTACTACAAGTCGGTTGAGGTCTTCATCCACTCGATTGCGCCAAACAAGACAATCCTCTAGTGCGATTCCCCTTTAATGTGCTTTCAAAAACCCGTCGAGCCGGAGCGTTTGGGTTCATCCGCTCTACTTGACCCAACCATCGTCCGGCTAAGCCCATGTCGCTGTACAGTTCGTTGTTGTATCTTCTTCTCCACACATTATCTCAAGGGTCTCCTCATCCGTTTTAGATTAGGTCCATATTTCCGCGACGTATCGCAGGACTGAAATGATCATGGTGTTATAAATAGTTACCTAGGTTTTGCTAGAGGGGTGTTTTTTCAATTGCCTTCTTAACCAACAGGAACAGAGGTTAGCAAAAGTGATTCTCCGTTTGATCTGTCTGGTTCCTTGTCAATCAATTGACATGCAGTTCCAATTTTTTAATTGATTAATAGCACTTATCGCGCATCATTTAATTGATTTTTGAACACTATAATAGGTCTTTTCGTTGAACTTTCCCCAGGGTTGACCCAGAAAAAAAAAAAAAAAAAAAATAGGTCTGTTCGATGTGCAGTGCTCCAGTGCGCACTGGGGAATGTCAACGCACTGAAATTATCTGTCAATGCACTGAATACCTGCTCTGGATTTGATTTCACATCGAACACTTAAGAGCTAAAACTCACGTAGCACCTGACTTTCATAAATTAGTTTCCTCCATTTGGCAATAAATATGGTTGCATTTCTTTCATAGATGTATGAAAAGATATGAAATATTAAAATGAAACACAAATAATCAGTTTATAACTCAATTGCCAACAAAATACACTTTGCTTTGCAAATAATCTTTTTGGCGTAAACACCTGATTTCCAATTGACAGCTCTGAAAACCTCAACCCTAGAAAAAACCTGGGGCATGACAGTGCGCACTGAGTGCTTGCACCGGACGAACATCGAACACAGTGCAAATGCACTGGGGCAAAAAAAATGTCACATCGAACGCATCAGTGCGATTTCAGTGCGCACTAGTGCGCCCCAGTGCGCACATCGAATGAACTTCCAAATAATATGAAAACGGAAACAAATATTTTAAAATTTAAAAGAGATGCATTGGTATTTGTTAGAACTTATTATTGAATTTAAGTTAATTTAATATTTGATAATTATGTAAATGAAGTTGTAAAAAATAGCAAACTTAAGCTAAATAAACTTAATCTAACCTAATGAAAGCGTAAAAGTAAACATAAAAATAATGTGATAATGCTCCATACAAGAATTTCTATTCTTATTTCAAGAACAGAGGAATGCAAATGATTTCTTGTAGCATTGTTGTCAAAGATTCAACCACACAATAAAAAAGAGCAAGGAAATTATCCAATTTTTTAAAAAATAAAAAAATAAATAAATGGAAAACCTAGGTCAACTCTAGGGCTCAAAAAATACTCAATTTGACATTCAGGGCGACTTTGGGTTTCTCAAAAAACGCTTTATGGCGACCCTAGAGCTTCAACGAACAAACTTAATAGAGATGTGAGTTTTCAGGAAGTGCCAAGCTTCACATACCTTCATACATATACTACTTAATACTTATATACATAAAAGTAAAATAAAAATTAAATATATGACCAAAAATAACAAACACAGATTTAGTATAACTTCAGCGACTTCATCAATATCCATAATAACTGGAAACTTTTTGTGGTGAGTCCTCACATGCTTCCGGAGCGAATCTTTGGTATAGTACTGTGCACCGCAAACTTTACAAACATGTGATTTCTCCCCCGAATGCGTTTTCATATGATCATCGCAATTTTGTTTGTGAAGGAATCCTCGCAGATTGTGCATTTGTAAGATCTCTCACCGGTATGTGTGAGCAGATATTTCTGAGTACATTTGCAAATCCAAATCGCATAGTACAATATACACATGCAAACGGTCGCTCTCCCAAATGAGAAATTTTGTAAACCCTCAATTCACTTGCCAAGAGCCGTATTACACTCAGACTTTCTGTATGCTGCGTGTTTCGTTTCATTATTTGAAGTGGTAAATAGTTTATTAGATTCTGCAGCATTGATTATATTGACATCATGGATATGGATGAATGCCGTTGTGTGCATGATTTTTGAAAAATAGTATTCAAGCAGTTGTATGAATATATTGAAAATAACCATTTAATTATTGACTTGCAGTCAGGTTTTAGAAAAGGTTACTCGTGTGAAACTGCCATTAATGTAGTTGTTACGTAATGAAAGGAAGAACTTGCCAAAAAAAAAGAATTGTTTACTGTGTATTTTTGGATTTGAAACACGCGTTCGAGACAGGCAATAGAGATATTTTATTAATGAAATAATATCGGAAAAACGAAGCTTATGGTGCTGAACGGGAGGAGCAGTAATGGCATCGATATAAAAATAGGGGACATAACTGAAATAAAATATCTAGGTGTAGTAGTAAATTATTGTTTGGAAATCATATAAACTATATATGTAAACAAATTGCTAAAAAAAAGGATTTATAAATCGAATTAGAAATCAAATTTCAACTATTAGTGCAACAAATATTTATAGCGTAATTGTAAAACCACATTTTGAGTATTGTTTAACAATTTCGTTTTTATGTAAAGAGAGTGATTTTATAAGACTATCAATTCGTTATGTTAAATTCGTTGAAATAGTTACAAGTTAAACAAAGAATAACTATGAATCTTTTAGAGTTTATACATAAAATAAAAAAACAATTTAATCCCAAATTACTTATTTGATTATATGAGGTTTATAAGAGATTTGCAACCATACGCTCTAAGAATTAGAAACGACCTAAGACTACTTCCTAACTTTGTAACTAGTAACACTTAGAATTAACTTATTTATAAGGGTTTTAAATTATACAATGCTTTGGATAATCAAACGAAAAATCAAACAAACTTCAATATTTTTGAAAGAAATGTAATAGATTTTGTCAAATCCAAGTTTTAAATACAAAAATCAACTATATATGTTAAAACATAACTTTTTATAAATGTAAATAGTTTAATCAAACTAAATAAATGAACTTAAACTAAAACTTAAGCTAACTGAATTTTTTGACATTTTGTTCCAAAGGCTCTTGCTTAATTTTAATATCTTCAAAATGATTAAAATTTGTGTTTGGTTTAACTTCGCTGTTAAGTTCCATTGCGTTGGCTTCCCCTTCATTCGATGATTCCATCATAAGACTATTGGATAAATTTTCGTCTTCTACTTTGATTTCATTCGATGGGTTAGCAGCCATAGTTTTTGCTTGTTTTTCTTTCCCTTCGATTGTTTCACCCTCAGCCGGTATAGATTTGATTATTTCCAGGACTTTTTTAAGAGATGGATTTTGGTTCTCGACATTTTCAGGATGCGTTTGCATGTGTACAACACTTTCATGTTTTTGTCTGAAGCTTCTATCACAGTATCTGCATTTATAAGGTTTTTGTCCGATATGGACCGCCAACTTATGTCGTCGCAGTAGGTTCTGGTGGCAGAATTTCATTTCACACACATCACATCGAAACGATAATCCAATGGTACCGGCTTGGTGATGTTTTAAATTTTTTTCACACACAAACGACTTATTACAAAGGTCACAGGTGAATGGTCGTTCGTTAGATTGAAACAAGAAATGTGTTTCCAAATCATTTTCGGTGTCAAATGCTATATCGCATTGGGCATACTTATAAGGTTTGATTTTAGGGTGAATCAATAAGTGAGCCTTGAGAAATTTCTTTTCTGGGAAGTTATTTCCACAGAATATACATTTAAAAGGTTTTTCACCGGGATGTGCGTACGCGGTATGTGCTCCCAAATCTTGTTCGATGACAAATGCTTTATCGCATTGGCCACACTTATAAGGTTTGATTTTAGTATGATTCAATAAGTGAGCCTTGAGATACCCTTTTTGTCGGAAGTTTTTTCCACAGAGTGTACAATTAAAAGGTTTTTCACCGGTATGCACGCGCATATGTATTTCGAGGATACATTTTCTACGGAATACTAAAACGGAAAGAGATTCATTCAAATAAAAGTTCTACGGCTTTCATTCATAACTACTTACCCTTCTTACAAATCCAGCATTGATTTTTCTTCAAAACTTGATCTTCTGTGATTTCTGTTTTTATATTTGTATCTTCGATTTCAACAATTGAAAATAACTCTATTCCATTGCCATTAGGCACGGCTACCTCCATTTGTTTGCCATTCTCTAAAGTAAGAGTTCTTTTATTAGTAGACACAGGATTACACTTAATAATATCTTCAGAATGTCCTGTTGGGTTATTATCCAGATTTGTGTTCATAAAGTTGTTACTCATATGCAAATCAGCATAAATTTTAGTCTTTACTTGCATATAATTTTTTGGTGGTTTAATAAATTTAAGAAATTGATCTATGTACTTTGGATAGTTAGAATGTCCTGTTGGGTTATTATTCAGTTGTGTTTTCATAAAGTTGTTACTCATATGCAAATCAGCATAAATTTTAGTCTTTACTTGCATATAATTTTTTGGTGGTTTAATAAATTTAAGAAATTGATCTATGTACTTTGGATAGTTAGAATGTCCTGTTGGGTTATTATTCAGTTGTGTTTTCATAAAGTTGTTACTCATATGCAAATCAGCATCAATTTTAGTCTTTACTTGCATATCATTTTTTGGTGGAGGGTCTTCCATTGTTCTATGTTCTTTGGATAGATTTCGGTTGTAGCATTAAGACATATTTTTGTGGACAGTCCTTCAGTTGAATTAATCTTAAACAAACAGTAGATTTGGAAAACTTTTTACCCAAAATGAAAGATTCGTATTTATTTTTAATAATCGTTTAAAGAAGTTAAAATAAGTAATTTTTTTATTTTTTTCTAAACTTACTTCACGGTTGTAATGCAACACCTTATCTAGAAATAGAATTTGATAGAATAAAAAAATATAGATCAAAAATGAATAGAAATACAAAAAATTATGAATTTGCACAGTTTATTGTGTTTATATTTTTTGGTTCTTTTTTTACCAATTTTGATTTTTGACATTTTGTGACTGTTGTCGGATTTGATTGTTTATTTTAGGTTTGAGAAGAAACAAGAACTTCCAGTATAAATTTCCAGTACTTGTCCTCAAACTGTTTCTAAATAATTCCAAGAGAGAAAAAAAATATAAGCGTCAACAACGGCATCTGTCCAGAAGCAATATCACTTTCCCAAGAGCGAGTGAAGTTAGTCACTTCACTTCACTTCACAGCTTTACAGATCAGGAATTGACCCCCAGGTCACCCAGAGCTTCATCGAACAAATCTCTATGCCGTGTAGGGTAATACTGGGGACCTCTATTACCTTACAATCAATGGATTACGACTAAAGGCCCCAGCCCATAGAACGCGTTGCGCGCGTGCGGCACCGCTTCCAACTGACAGCTCGATTAAATACACACGTTCTTATGAGAGGTGACCCATAAGCACCGCGAGTAACGCGCCGAACGCGCCGAGTAGCCCAACTTTCTACTTTGCCGCGGCTCTCACGCGGTGACAGAAGAGAGACATGCGCAGTCACAACCAATTTGAAGTTTTCTCTTAATGGAAAACGTGATAATGGGCGCGTTCAAGAACCTATCGGATAGCCTATCTCGGATAGCCGTTCGTTTTTCATTGACGAAAAGAGTTACTCCTTTTGGGAAAAGATCTACTCTTTTTCCATTTTTAATGTTTCATTGAAAAAAAGAGTAGATCCGGAGTAACTCTAAACGCCAAAGATCTACTCCCAATCGGTTGGGAGATCTACTCTGAAAATGCAAAAACATCTGTTGTATCAAACGTCAAATGGAAAAAATTGTTGTGAAATTTGTTTGGTGATTATTAAAATTGAAAAGAAAAAAGAAAGTAATTGAATATGAGTGCAGAAAAATATGTAAATAATTTAGAATTTGTTAGTTCTCTGCATTATTTGTTGTCATCTTCTTCGTCGTCATCCCTTTCCAATCCATCCATCATCTACATGGAGTGTAAAAAAAAAGATTGAAAAGATGCAAGTGGGCGCATTCACTGCTTTAGTAACTACGTAATCAAGTCATTAGAAACAACTGCGAAATGTGTTGAAAATTGTTCACCCCACGTAATGTTAAAATTTCAGACATAAAGTTAATTTAGAATCATTTCGACGTTTCACAATCGGCTGTTCGGAAAAAAATACGAAAGATTACAAACAAAAAAGGATTTACTGCGTTTGTAGTTCAATTTTGCATTCACAAAACTAATTGAATTTTGACTACATAGTGACTACAGAAGTGAATGCACCCAATGCTATTCCTGACAATTGTCACCAATACTACGACAAAACTGTTGAAAAATGTTTCATTGAAAAGAGTAATTCTGCATTTGAGAGTAGTTCTTTCGGATTTCAATGAAAAACGCTATAAGATACCTTTTTGAACGATCGACAACAGACAACAGCTGTGAAACATTAAAATTCGACTTTTGAAAACAGAAAAACATTCAAAATATCATTGCTAGACGATTATAACTTATTTTTTTCGATTTCCCACACGTAAACAACAACAACAAGCTATCCGGATACGATTCTTGAACGCCCCCATTTTGACTAAATTTATCTGTCAAAACACCGCAACGGATTCTATGGGTCACCCCCATCAGTTGCGCGCGGCAAAACCCACCGCATCAGTTGCCGCGCCGCTTCTACCGCACGCAACGCGTTCTATGGGCTGGGGCCTTAAGTGCTTCAAAGTATCCGGATATCCGAAACAGATCCGGATCCAGTATCCGTTATCCGACCTATTCGGATAGTGGGGAATATCCGGATGGTGTCGCATATCCGGTTCTCAAAATGATTTCAAGAAATCGACAAAGAGTTTAAAGATTGGAATAATAGTATATATGTATGCATCGACAGAAAAGACCCATAAAAAGGGTTTCTAAAAATGGTAAAGTGTTTTATTTAATAAATTCAGATCAGAGTTATTACAAATGAAACACATATCTATTTTTTTTTTTGTTTTGAAAATACTTTTTTTTTTTGTTAATAAAAACTAAAATATCAACATTTTGGGAAAGAAAGCATTTCTTTTTGCATTCACAATATTCCCCACTGTTGAAGAAACGTTCTTTTGCAGCTGCAGACATAGCCGGAAAACTAATAATTTTCCGGACAAGATCAGCTACGAAGGGATACCTTCTTGCTCGGTGCTTCCATCTCTCCAAAGGATCTCCGTTATGACTTAGCTGAGGCTTGCGATTGGTCTCAAATTGGAACATTGGAGTTCACAAATGTATAGTTACGAACTTAGTTTCCATGGTCCACGTCTTTATATCGGGAATCTAAAAAGGTGTATTACGTGCAGAAGGAACAAAATCGCTGCAGTTTCATCCATGGAATTAACTTCATGTGTGGTTGGGATACGAACTTTGAAAGGACTTAAAGGCGATTGATGTGTAGATAAAGGTGGGATAATTGTTGGGGAAGTACCTAGTAAGTTTGTGTGTTTTTTTAATGTATAGGTTAGTATCAGGTCACTTTAAGCTATCTTAGAGGAACAATCTGGAATATCAGCGGTCTCAAAACATTCCTGTTCTGATATTCGGATAGTTTGAAGAAGATGAACTGAAGCACTAATTACTACACTACTGACTACTGCATTAAAAAATAAACACGACTATAGAAATCAAAATAATTACAAAAATGAACAGTGTTACAATTTGGTTTGATTTACATGAAAATCCGGAATGAAAGGAGCAAATTAAACGAAGAAGACTCTGAATCAACTCTAAAGCGCTTTGCAAGCAGCCATGTATGACCCTGACCATTGCTAAAGTCACTCTTATTAATTTTGAAATAAAAAAAAAAAAAATCAATTTCCTGGTATAATTGGGGCTGTTAATAAAATGTTTTTCAACTGATTCACCCAGCTATGAGCGAGTACTTTTTTCTAAACAAAAAGCTTAAACACAGCATCAATGCAATGGTGGTAAGTAAAAATTGTAAGTATAATACATGTGCATAAAAACTATTTTTCAAAATTCTGTTTTTTAGATATGTGACTCCAATTGATTATAAGCACGATACATATATAGTTCCACATACTTATGAGTTCTTAAGCCAACCTGTGCTGCGCAAACCACCAGGGTTGGTGGGTGCAATGCGAAGTGGAACCTCCATAAGGTTACATGTGTTTCACTTCGACAGAAATCGCATCGCACGCAATAACCGCTTTAGGACTTTGTCATTTGTAACGTACGTAATCGAAATGTAATGAAATGTAATGTAAATTAAAAAGACACACAACCTCTCGTTTCGGTGGTTAACAATAGACTCACCATATTTCCGTTGACCTGGCTGGAACTTTTGATTGAACTCCAGAATGCATTGCTTAACTTGCATTCTGGAATTCAGCTTGACCTACTTAGCCATGTCGCAATAAGTGCGGCCGGAAACTGTTAGTATGCATAATATTGATAAAGCAATAATATGCATAATAACAGTTATGCTTACTGGCATAGTAGGTAAAGGTGAAGGAACCAAATTTAGGTGTATAACATCCCTCCGCCGTTGGATAGTTCAAGCCAGGTCTCCAGAAATAGGTTTGTCTTCTTTTATTCATTAAAATGTTAAATTTATTCTAAAATAACAGATTAAATCACAATGTCTATTCGTTATTAATTCAAATCAAATAATATTAAACTAGAAACTTAAACACACAGACAAAACATTACACATACATTTACAGTGAGTAAAGCTTAACAATATTTCACGTAGTATGATTATGTGTAAATAATATTTTTTTTTTTTTTTTTTTAGTTTAGCTATGTATATTAACTCGAAATCTTATACAATATATATTGGCTTAAATATAACACTGAAAAATAGGCATTTGCTTATAAATCTACATAAGATGTCATATTCACATGTTTATTTTTAAAATTTTTTTTTTTTTTTTTATTCAGAACATGATTTTTGCTTGCTTTGTAGTAAGTATATGCGTTATGTGTACATACTAATCATTTCAATAATAAAAATAATTACATATTTTCGGAAGTATTTACGTTAATTTACATTTAAGTTGATATAATTCTACGATTTTAAATTAAATAACAGTTTTTTGAAAAGAATATTTTTTTTTTCTTACACCCGAGCATAGGTGACTCCGTAGACTGTTGAACTTTTGTTGTCGGTCTGTACTGGTGGTGGTGGTGGTCGTGTTACGGGCGCTCTTCTTTTTGGTAGATAAGCTGGCATTTCTATCACTTCGGAATTCGCTATATATTTTCGTTGGGCCGGAATGGTTGGTGGTCCTTTTCGTAGACAGCGGATCAAAAATACTACTGCGGTTACTACTGCTACTAACGAAACGAAGGACATCATGGAATATCGATGAATACTCAGTTCCCAGTCCTGGCTGTCTGCTTTGCGTTCTGCCTCCAGGCCGTCCCAAGATTGAATTAGATCGTCAATACTCTTCTTCCCTTCATTTAAAATATTGGCAAAATTTTTATGATTGCCAATTTTTATCGGAAGTAACTCTGGTACAGGTGCTGATTTCGAGACGCTAACTTTTCTCAACAGTGCTTCTTTGAGTCCTGAGTGGTCTACCATGGGCTGTTTGTACTCAGTTATTGCTTCAGCACGAAATTCATAAAACAGTTTGAACCCTTTTGCAATTGCTTCGCATGGCTGCTTCATTTGCAATATTCCCGAATCGCTCAGTGTTACTGCGTAATTTTGGGTTTCACACTTCACGTTCAATGACATCGTTTCCTTAACTTTGAAAAGCCATTCGTTGGCGGACGTCATCTTAAGGAATATCGCCTCCGTTGCGGGAATCGCAGCATATTTACAAGAGTTCTTAGATGATGGCGCGTGCTGTATAAGCTCTACCAGACACTCATTAGATCCCGATGTAAGGATGGGTCTTTCATGCCGACAAATAGCCGTCCTGGTGAGGGAACCTCCTGTCAATACCATTGCACATTGTGCGTACTCTGTTTCGCTCATGATGACAAAACGATCATGGTTTTCTGCTTCGGCAATGTACTCATGCTTGGTGTCTAGCACAAGGTCCCAGTTCTCGTTAAAGGATGTTGGTAGGGGGTATATTTTCTGGACCTTGTACCGAACATATTCGGGTAAAGGTAGTATAATTTTTACCATAAAATTTCCCCCGTCAAGGTACACCGAGGTTTTGGCGACTTGGTTTATTATGAGGGGGTTGTCCAACAAAAATCTTCCTTTACTCGTTATGTTCCGCAATAGTCCGGTGATATTTCCCTCGTCTAATACCAAAGGATGTATCTTATTTTGGTACAGGTCATCCAAAATTGAAAGTTCCAAGGATTGTCGGTTTTGGACTTCTAAAACTTTTGTGGTTATGACTGAAGTCATTGCAGTCGCTTCACTTGTCGCTTTCAGCATCGCGATTTCCTTGTTCGTGACTTGACTGTACGTTCGGAAAGTGGCACTAAGGTTACCCATGCTCACAGCCATATTTTCGATTTCGTCTGTCAGTTGTGAAATGGGTTTGGATAACGTGTCGAAGTTTGATTTCATGACACTTAACTGTCGGTGCATTAATTCGAACGAGCTCGCATCCTGTTTGTGGAGAACTTCCAACTGGTGGTAAACGCTCCTAGCATCTTTGCTATCCATAGTACCGAAGGCCCATTTTGAAAATCCTCCTATGAACTCCAGTGCGCGTTTTTGACGTTTAGCATGTGTAAGTTGTTTCATACGAAAGGCAGTTCGTCGTAAGTTGTCGATGTTTGTCTCAGTCTCTTGAGCGATCAATTGACAGTAACGTTTGAAATCGTCGTCCGGAATGCTTCTGCACAGGGTTTCCAGTTTTTGTTCGCACTTTTCCACCATTTGAATAACCATTCCGGAGTCCAGTGGTGTGAACTTCGTAAATATTGTCCACGTATCACTATAAAATACAGCATTTTCCACCGCTTCGAACACCACTGGTGAGGTCAGCTTCAGTTGTTGGACGTTGAATGGCTGTTCACTATTCGTCTGCCCGGGGTAAATGCTTATAACTAATAACGCAACTGCTACTAAATTTATATTAAGATTAAACATTTTATTTTAATTTTAATGCAACTATTGAAAAGTTGTTGCAAATAAGGAAACACTCTTTTTTTTACAGTTTAAATTAGGTTAAGATATTTTTTTTTTTTTTTTTTGGTTCTTTGGGCTTCTTTTAGTGAATCCTTTTCTTCAAATTCTGGAAAGACAAAAAGAATTAATAAGACTGTACGGATTGATGATAATAAATTCTCATTAAAATTAGATCATAAATGATGGAAAGCTTTTAGCTGGTTGTTGTGAACCCGCTTCGTTTTTCTACCCATTTTAATGGTTGTGTTGACGTCACCTCTAACCGAAACTACCTCATAGGGTCCTAACCAAATTTGTGAAAACTTGTTTTTTCGAACAGGATTTCTAAGCAACACTTTTTGCCCTGTTGTAAAGGACGTGGGATTAACCTTTCGGTCATACTGTTTTTTCGCTGCTATTTTGGCTTTTTCTAGATTGTTTCTAGCTATCTCATGCGACCTTTGGAGTTGAAACCTTAACTGTTGCGGATAGTCTTCGATATTATATAATGGAGTAGTTTTACCTTTTAGATTTGTAGGCATAACAAAATCGAGGCCAAACAAACTGTGAAGTGGTGTCAGTTTGGTGGATGTATGCTGAGTATTATTATGGACATGCATAGCCTGCCTAAGCCATTGGTCCCAATTTTGGCTGTCATTATCAACAAAACTCCTTAGATATTCCGCTAAGGGTCTGTGACTTCGCTCTAGTGAACCATTGGCCTGTGGATGGTAGGCTGTTATATGGATTTTCTTGACTCTCAAAAGTTTACATGTTTCAGAAAACAGTTTTGAAGTAAAGTTAGATCCATTATCCGTTATGAGCTTTTTCGGTATGAGAAAACGTGTTATGATTTCCTCATAAAAGGCTCTAGCAACAGTGGCTGCTTCAGAATCCGGAATTGCTACACAAGCCATGTACTTAGTCAAGTCGTCTTGGAACGTTAAAATATACCTGTTTCCGGAATGCGTTAGTGGAAGGGGCCCTACCATGTCCATATATAGTTTTTCGAAAGGGGAACATGGAGTATCCGTTAATTCTATTGGCATCTTCGTTAGATTTCCAGATTTATTCTTTTGGCATTTTTCACAGTTCCTTATATAGCTTGCGACGTCTTTGTGCATGTTCTTCCATCGAAACTGACAGCGAATGCGTGCTAACGTCTTTGATGTTCCCTGATGTCCGCCAAGTGGAGAGTCATGGAAATCACGGAGAACTGTTAAAATATCAGCAGGATCCGTTAAAGTGACAACCCTTTTGTTTGGGGCAGTGACTATTTTGTCATTGAGTTGGTTATTATTTTCTTTCCTGTTTTTAGAGTCTTGTGATGACTTTAGATTGAATTCTAAGTCTCCTGAATTGTTAGCGTTAAGAGCTTTAAGTCCCGATTGAAATATCTCTCGGCATTTTTCATAGTCTGGTGTCTCATTGTATTCCAGAGCAGAGACGTATTTCATGAATTCCATTATTGGATTTGGCACTCCTCTGGGGTATAGTTTTTCCAAACCAGTACTTACATCTCTCATAAAAGTTTCCTTAGACTTCTGGACTTTAATGGGAACCTTAAGGACGTTTTCTTGTTCCCAAGGCAGCCTCACGCCTGACCAATCGATTAGATTATACCCAAGGATCTCAAAGTCTCCTCGCATTGTTGCTACTCCGAGATGTGCATCTCTAGATGTGTATTCAATTGTACCATTGTGCATTTTCTTTGGATCTGGCTTGAAATCCTTTTGGGTGTAGTGACTAGCTAAACCAAAGTCTACCAAATATGCTTGGGAAGCACCGCCTTTCCCATAGCCTAATAAGATGTTGGCTCCTTTTAAATCGGCATGGACATACGTTCGGCCGTGGATGTACTCATACACATCCAACATCTGTAAGGCAAGACGATAAATTGTGTGTTCTGGAATCCTTCTTCCGTTTTCCAAGAAAAGCTTCCAAATATCGTCTCCATAACGTGGCATTACAACGAAGCGATGTTTCACATCGTTAATGTCGTGTGATCCCTTACCAACTAGATAAGGCATCCCAAAAGATTTAAGTCCGCGCTGCTGTTTGAACTGTGTAATGTCTTCAGAACGAGCATTGTGCATACAAAAATGCATTTCAACAAACAACGTCCCGTTGCCATGTGGTTCAATTTTGACGACATATTCATAGTCGGACGGATTCTTTGGTGAACTCGATGCCTTACACGCTGAATATATTTGACCATGACTTCCCATGCCTATAGACGGTCCGATTTTCCATGATGTTTTGGACAAATCAGTTATTATTTCACCTTCAGGAATTTGTTCTGATATGGCATGGTCGTTCTTCTTTTCCTCTATAGGTACCTTTGTACTCTCTATGTTCAACTTGTCCTTAGAGGTTGTTTTTTGTTTAGGAGCCACAGTTGCTTTTGCTTGAATATTATCTTCGAACTGTCTTTGTTTTTGCCCTCGTGTTACAACCAATATATTATTTTTTTGAGGTTTTTTGTTCTCACTTATTTTTGCCTTGCTCCTAGTTTGTACAGCTTGTATTGGATGTGTATCTATTGGGATCCTACTGAGTGCATCCGCATTGCAGTTTGTTTTGCCCGCCTTATACATTATCTTATAATCATAATCCGACAGCTTATGATGGAACCTAACTAGTCTTGTTGTTGGGTCCTTAACATTAAAAACACCAATCAGGGGGCGATGATCCGTATAGATAGTAAAATTACGACCAAGGAGGTATGTTCGGAAATGCTTACAGGCCCAAACTATGGCAAGCAATTCTTTTTCTATGGTTGAGTAATTTTTTTCGGCCTGATTTAAAGATCGACTAGCAAAAGCTATAGGTTTATCTTCACTAACTTTGCCCTGAGACAAAACGGCTCCCAAAGCTTCGTTACTCGCATCGGTTGTCAAGATAAACGGCAACGAAAAATCTGGATATATCAATATAGGTGGTGAGGAAATAGCTTTTTTAAGAAATCTAAATGATTTTTCGCAATCTGGGGACCATTGGAACACCTCCCCTTTTCTCAATAGCTTCGTGATTGGAGCGGCTATTTGAGAGAAATTGGGTATGAACTTTCTATAGTAGTTCGCAAGCCCCAAAAATGATTGTACCTGCTTTACTGTCTTTGGGGTGGGAAAATTGGAGACACATTGAATTTTTGATGGGTCTGGAGTAGCTCCGTTTTCAGAGCACACGTGTCCTAAATACGTTACTTCACGGCGAAGAAAATTACATTTTTCAATATTTAACTTCAGGTTGTGTTGCCTTAACTTAGCTAAAACGTTTGCAAGCTTTTCGTTGTGTTGTTCAAGATTTTTGCCATACACGACAATATCATCCAAATAAACAAAACAATCGATGCCATGCAAACCAGTCAGGATGTGATTCATGATCCTTTGGAATGTTGCTGGGGCACCGGTTAGCCCAAACGGCATTCTATTGAATTCGTAATGCCCTTTGCTAGTGCTAAACGCGGTTTTTGCCTTGTCAGCCGGATCGATCATTACCTGGTGGTAGCCGCTTGCCAAATCCAATGTGGTAAAAAATTGGCAGTGTCCCAATTGGTCAAGAATTTCTTCGATTCTTGGTAAGGGAAAGGCATCTTTTATCGTTATTTCGTTTAGTTTTCTGAAATCCACAACGACCCTCCACCTTTTCTGACCTTCAATGGATTTCTTAGGTACAATAAGCAATGGTGAATTCCATGGAGATTTACTTTCCGAAATTATGTTTTGATCAAGCATCTCTTGTACTTGTCTTTCAATTTCTTTCTTATGAATCTCCGGAGTTCGATATTGCTTAGTGTTAATCGGTCCTTGGTCAGATTTAGTGGGTATACTGTGTGCTAAGACAGGTGTGAAGCTTAAGTTATCACCCTTCAGTAAGAAAACGTCATTAAATTTGGAGCATAATTTTTCTACTGACTCCTTCTCTTCCCTATTCAGGTTTTCATCTAACTTTAAGGAACTAATCAGAGTACTGACCCGTTCACTAAGCTGTTGTCTTGGAAAATTAGCCAATATTCTGTTTTCCGCACTCTGGTTAATAATTTTAAAGTTTTTGAAATTCGAATGCTTTGGAACAAAATTTCCGTCCAAACAGTAGTCTTGTGTGGTACAATTCATGATAGGAACATGGACGTAGCTATTGTTTGCTTTTACTATTGCATTTCCCAAGTAGATTCCGCAATCAATCTCTTGTGAATGTATTAGCAATTCATTTGATTTTGAGTTGGGAATATAAAGCTTAACAGCTGTTTGTGTCCGAGCTCCTATTTTGAACTTCTCTTGTGTTTCCTGTATTGCAGATATTTTAGAAGGTAAACACTTTAGAGGTAATTCGATTATAACTTCTCTTTTCCTATTAAATAATGTTATTCTTTTTGAAACAGCGTCGATGATTGTTTGATTCCATAGGATATCACGTCCTAGGATACCGTCAGCAGGTATTTCATCTAAACCATCGACAACGTTCCACTTAGTACAGAACTTATTGTTGGGGAATGATAAGGAAGTTTTGATTGTGCCTTTTGTCATACCTACTCCACCGAAAACACCACCCAGTTGCTTTGTTTCATTTATATTTATATTGGTAGCATTTTTTAATGAGCTTCTTTTTAGTAAGCTCGAGTCTGCTCCTGTGTCGACCAGAAGAAGTACCTTTTCGGACTTGGCCATTGACATAGGCAGCTCGACGAACACGTCATGCTTACGAAGATTCCTAAATGCATATAATATTTTTTTCTTACTTTTCGGCAAAGCATACTGGTTGAAACACTTCAAAACAAAACACTTAAAATAATCATTCAAAAAGTTATAGACGAATTTCACCTTTGAATAGCACTTACTCCAAACGAAACGAAGATTGAAAATCAGAAATAAGAAACCAAACTGACCTAGGTTTATTTTTGTCCCAGAAACTAGTGGCCTTGATTTCTGCTTCGTTTTACGAATCGACTCAAAAGTAAAGAAATTTAACTCCTCCGAGTCAATGTTTTGTGTTCTTTTTTCTTTTTGTCGATCGTTTAATACAGGCGCTAATGGCTTTACTTCGTCTACATTGTTTTTTTTTGCTTTGTTTTTTTTATTTTTCGTTGTTGATTTTGTGGAGAGCGAATTTTCTGGGGCACAATTTAGTGATTCAAATTGGCCCCCAGGGCGTTTCCCGACTGGTCTTTGAGGTAATTTCTCTTAGAGAAACAATCGTCCTCCACATGACCCACCCTAGAACACCACTTGCATTTGACTCTAGGCCTTTGACTTATTGTCTGAGTAGCTCGTATTTGTGAGCGGGGACAACTGTTTTGAGCATGCCCATAGTCCTCGCAAGTGTCGCAGTATGGCGTTCTTTTACGAATATTACAATCAACATAGCTGTGATTTTTCTTGCCACAGAATCCACAGGTTTTAATGGGATTTGCAGACCTTGTTGACTGTCTATTGCTGGAGTGGGGAGGGTCTTGAAAATTCTGGATGTATTGAGGTGTTTCATTATGTGTGATGTGTGAAGGATGTTGTGCGGGTTTAGATGTGTAGTCTTGTGTCACTTGAGGTAAATTGTGAGGTAGTGTAGTATAATTGTTAAAAAGATGAGGCATGGAAGGCATAGATGGATATGCTTGAGTCAGGCTATTGTAATTTTGTTGGAAAGTACCGGGAATTTGGTACATTGAGCTAATACGATCAAAAGGTAAGTTTGGTGTTGTTCCAACTCCCATATAGCCCATCGAGTTTGGCTGTAGTAGCAAGGAAGTTTTCAAGGCTTCCTCAGAGATTTCGTTGAGATCTTTGCTTTTGCTCCCCAGCATAAACTGTCGAAGAGCTTGATCGACTAGCCCTTTTTTAAAAATTGTCAACACCGTGTTTTCAACTTCTTTTTTGAGGCCTACTGACTCAGTTGCGGAATATCTTGAGTCAATAATTTCAACAGATGTAGCTTTCAGTTTCGCTAGACGTCTAGCGAACGCTTTTACATCTTCGCCTAACAATTGATGGCATTGTTTTAATTCGTTCATCACATTGTCCAGAGTTTTTGGCACTAAATAACTGTCTTTAAACAGTTTTGCCAAACCCTCTATTGTGTTCACATTGTTTGAACGAATTAACTCAAACGCATCGCCTTGCAATCGGGTTGAGATTAGAGACACTAAGATCCCCTCTTCTTCTGGCTTTACCATTTTCAAAGCCAGATCGCATGCGTTTAAGAATTCATGAACTCTTTGTGAAAGTTCATGATTTCTCTCCCCGTTGAATATGGGGACTAACCTTGAAACTACCTTGCTTATACTCTCAAGTGGCATTTCGCAATTTTCTTCTATTTCTACCTGAGTGATTTTATTTGATTTAAATACTTCTACAACTGTGGTTTGAACTCCTGTGTTGACCAGGTTTCTTTCCAGAGACGATTTTGGTGTAGAAGTATGTTGAGGAGTGAGCAACGGAATAAGGTGTTTTGAACTGTCAGGATAAGGTGATGATTTACCTTTTTCCCTTAGCTCCCTTTGAGTTGTTAAACTTTTGTTTAACTCAATAGTGAGCTGGTCTATTTCCTGGTCAGCTTCTTCTGTTGTTTTCAGAAGTTGTTTTTCAGCTTCCTTACGCCTAAACTCGCTCTTTTTAAGCTGTTTTCTAAGGTCTTCTGCCTCTTTAGCGTGGTTTTCTACTAGAGCGTGAACGGCTTTGACGTATTCGTTAACGATTTCGTCAGTCGATTCTACTCTAGTTAATTTACCCCACTGAGACGTTAGCTGAAAACTTACCAGTTTGTAAACCTCAGGATTCAAAATATCCCTTAATTCTGTGAAAAGAAATTCATTCACCGACTTTAATTGTCGTTGATTTTCTTTCTTTTCTTTTTTAAAATACTCTAACTCCTCTATTATATCGTTAAGTTGGGCTTCAACTTGGGTGCGGGCCATTAACTAACGCCAACCAACAGATCTAATTTTTTTTTCTTTTTTAAATCAAATAAAATCAAACGACCACCTCAACTAAAGTTACTACGAAAAACAAATGAAAGAAACGAAACTTGACTAAGAACTTGACTTGAAAAACTAAACCGAGAAAAAAAAAATAAATAAAATTTATAGGTACACAACTTTGTCACTTATGATCTAAAAAATAAAACATAGGTACATACGTTAAAGTATACTCACCTGTATTTCTCCCTTTGTATCTACTTTTAATTGTTCAGATATACAGTATCAGTAGTATGTTTCAAGTTTCTTTCCAATTCTTCTTTTGGCAAGTTGATTTTGGTGTAACTTATTTTATCCAAGTTTAAGAAAAAACCAAAGGTAGACGACAATTAAATGAATCCACAGAGCACTGCACACAAAAATACGAGTATTTTCCTTCACTTTTCCAATCACTTTTTCAATCACGACAACGTACGATAAGGTGTTTTATTCAATTTAAAAACACAAATTACTTTTTTTTTTTAAAGGTTCGCGAACCGGCTGCGCCAAATGTAACGTACGTAATCGAAATGTAATGAAATGTAATGTAAATTAAAAAGACACACAACCTCTCGTTTCGGTGGTTAACAATAGACTCACCATATTTCCGTTGACCTGGCTGGAACTTTTGATTGAACTCCAGAATGCATTGCTTAACTTGCATTCTGGAATTCAGCTTGACCTACTTAGCCATGTCGCAATAAGTGCGGCCGGAAACTGTTAGTATGCATAATATTGATAAAGCAATAATATGCATAATAACAGTTATGCTTACTGGCATAGTAGGTAAAGGTGAAGGAACCAAATTTAGGTGTATAACACATTTTACTCAAATAAAATAAAATAAATAGAATAAATAAAAAAATTCTACTTCTTCAGGAATAAATAGAAATAAAATGAACTTTAGGGTTTGGAGTTTGAAGAGTTTGAGTGGAGTTTTTTCGGCGTACCCCACAGGCGGATCACTAGTGTGAAGCAGAAAAGTGGGAGAGTTGTGATCGCTTCAAGATAACTACTCGTAACGCCGAAAATGAAAAGAAGAAGAAGGGTTGGAGTTTGAAAACTTGATGTTTCACTATTCGCAGCTTTCAAACGAAATGTTTCTCATTTTTTTTTTTTTTTTTCAGAACGAGTTAGTTTTTTTTGCTACGACCTTATAGTTCATACAGCCGCTGAGTAAAATCTGTGATTTTCCGAATCTATGAAGTAGTAATACATTTCCAAACTACAGCATATATTATGTGTCGTAATCTATTAAAAGAGATTGATGTCTTAAAAATATATTTTTTTATTTAAATAAAATTAATACAGATGTATCAGATTTATGAATTATAAGATAGTTTTACAGAGACTTCAATGTTACACATCTGACTTTTCATTAATCATAGAATAGCCAACAGGAATCTTATTTAACTCGGACTTGAGACAAAGAAATTCTCCTCCAATACACATTATAGCTGATGTAATCATATTTAAAAGCCACCACGATAGATATGATGGAAAGGATGAGTTGTACCACCAGCAAATGAGAAGATGAAATCCATGGAATGTGCAACTGAAATCCAAGCACAACTTTGCTCTTTTTACAATCAACCATAGCAGCAAAGCTGACAAAATAGAATTTGTCACAAAAACAAAAACTATTATTCGGCCGTCGAATTCTGAAACCCAAATTTCGTTATATCGAAATAGGGATGATATTGTATAGTTGTCCCCAACCACGTAGCTGACCAGAAGCAATAAAACTCCAAGCATAAAATATGTTGAGAATTGTATGGAAATGATTTGTCCAAAGAGAAGCAAATAGTCCCATTGGATTATTCTAAATCGCCCGCACTTCATTGTTGTATATATCGAACAAAATAAAAAAAAAAAGAGTAACTTAGCTTTGTAAATTCGTATTCGTATCGTAGGAAAAGTCGAATGCAACTAAATAAACGTCAAAGTTAAAACAAACCAAAACAAAACAGAGATAAACAAATTCGCTTTACACCCCTCGTTCCCCAAAATTCATTACTTCTTTAAAATTCTTGTGAATAGAATTTTCCCCACATGAATCCCGAAAACTCACCACAGGAACGTGAAAGGAATGAAAACTATGCAAATAGAAGATGAAAGTGGAAAAAATATATGCTTTTTAATTTGAAATAAAAGTCTGAAATACTCAATTGTTTCGGCATTGGCATATCCACAAAGGATCAACAAAACATATCTCTGATAGGTTCCGAATCAGCAATACCTAAAGTTATTGAGCACAAGTAATTCAAAAACAGAGTTTTAAAAATTTAATTTTACTTTCTGAAACTTTTAAAAACTTCTATTCAAAACCACTCAAACTATTTCTGAGTGCTTAGAGATCTATTATTTGTCAAATGCACCCATTGCAATTTAATATGTACACAAGAGTGGAAAATATTTTCACAATTTGGAACAACAACCTTTGCTCTTTTGGGCTACTTCTCATCCCCGTGCTTATTTTTACTAAATAGGTTCTCATATCGGTTTAAACAAACATTACGTAAAATAAATAAAAGCGCAACAGAGCGAGAAGCCCCAGGACAATGCTCATATCTGACGACCATACTTCGTAAGGAGTGAACGAGACTTTTTACCGATTCCGAACGGCAATTCGAGAAAGCAATAAAATGTAATAATAATAATGTAAAAGCAGTTGAAATAAGTTTGCGTTGTCTTTTCTTAAGCTGATCGAAGGTCATGTAGATCATAAAGCTCAAAAATCATTACCAGACCATTTTTTAAAACAAGATTAATTACTTATGTTTTTATTATTTCTTCCAACCAACACTTTGGCTTCTCCTTTAAAAACAACTTTGTTATCCTGCTTGCATAAGTACTTGATTAAACTTACTTTGCGATTTACTGCAAGCTCAACACAAAATTCGGTGTCTTTATTTATTCGGCATTGATGAGGAAAAACAAACTCTTGTGACAATACAACAGTCCCAGGGCCTGGCAGTTGAGTTCCAATTATGCCAGAAATAATTCCATTTAATAGGGCTCCATGCACCACACGTTCGTTTTCTGGTACAAGTTTTGAATGAATTGGATTCGTGTCACCAGTCAACATTGTAAATTGATCCAAATCATTTTGTGTAAATATTTTGTTTACTACTACTTTGTCTTTGATTGAAGAATACTTCCTAGTAGCAAGAACTGTCCCCTCCACCAAGTTTTTAAACATTGGTTTGTACCTCAAGGTTCCGAACAGCATAATCTTCCAATAAAATAGTGGCAAGTGTTTTAACCCTTTCTTCGCATGAATTTTTTAAACAACGAACTTTTTGCAGGTTTTCTGGAGTGCAAATCACTGGTATTAAACTTTCGTCTTCAGACAAAAGAAAATAAAATAATGTCAAAAGATTTATGGTTATTTCTGTGTTTTTCGTAGACTGGAAGACTTCGAACACCGTTTTGATGTTTTCGGATTTTGTAATTTCTATCTTCGCAGAGAAGTCTAAAAAATGGAAAACTTAATGATTGGTTGATGGATTATAATTTCTTTTCACTATACCGACACAAATGTTGCAAATACCTGCTATGCCATGAAGCACCAATCGCTCATTAGGCAGAGTAAGCAGTTGCAAGAACAAATCCAAAGCAGCAGCGTCACGGAGATGTTGGAAATTGATAGGATCATAAGCAAAATTAGCTAAATTTGCTGTTACTTGTTCCTGTGCTTCTAAAATTGAATCGAAAATAAAACAAATTTTATACGGCGAAATATTTTACTTACCAACGTTTGTAGTTGTATGGAATTCCTCAACCAAATGTTCTATAAATTCTTTCCTTCCGATACCATTGAGGGGTGTCTTTTTACGAAGCAGTTCATTACTAGCAAACATTCTGTGAGACCAAAACATGCAAAGATTTTATAAAGATTTCTAGATATCTTTAGTTATTTTGGTACACATGCCATTCTTCGCTTTTTTACGGATTTATAATTTTAGAGAAACCCAACTTTCCGTACCCTTCAGTTGGTAATACTAATAAGGCTATGTCAGTTCGCATTCGCATACATGTACAGAATTATAGTGGCAATAGCTTTACTAATGCTATGGCCTATGGCGGGTGTCAATGGTTGCTATGTAGTGGTCTTGGAGCTACATCTGCTTTGTACTGCTAGAGGTAAACTCGAAATGTGTGAGCTTGTCAACACAGCATTTTTTAGCTTTTTCGTTTTCTGTTTTGGTTGTCCATGCAATAGTAAATAAAAAATAAGGTAAACATAGTCCAGAATAAAAACAAAATAAGGCAAAATATCTCTACTTGAAGAGGATAAACGGCTTTTTCTCGTTTTGTTTTAATTCAACGTTTTTTATACAGAGGACCAGGGAATATAACAATTGTAAGTGACGGTTTCTAATGAAAATGGGTTTAATGTTAACGAGTTTCATGCCAGTTTGTAGGGAACAGAAACAGCGAAACAGTTCTTTGATAAGGAAATAGAAATGTTGTTGTGTTCATAAACAGATGACAGAGGCACATATGTAAGTGATATTTTCACTCAGGTTCCAGTGGAATAGATAAGAAGTTTCTATTCACAGTGCATGTATTGAAACTTCTACAGATCAGAACGATGATAGAAAAAACAACAAATACAACAAAAACATTCCTTTTTAGAACAAATCTACATTTATTGTCTTACATTATTATTTGAGGTTCTGGAACACTCGCGGCTATGCTTTTATGCGGCAAGACTTGCCCTCCATTGATGTAAATTTCATCTTTAACAATAACATCCTCGCCAAGAACTGTCGTTCCTTCTAGTCGCACCCATCTGCCGACGATGGATCGCCATCCAACAATGCAAGAATCCAACCACGAATGCGATCTTACAATTGCACCTTTGAGAATTGTAGATCGTTTGATGCACACTCCATCTTCTATTTCAACATCTGGACCAATTGTGACATTGGGACCAATACGACATCCCAAACCTATTTTAGCCGACGGGTCTATTAGAACGTTCCCAACAATCTCTGGCCCGGCATAGAGAGCACTTGGCTGTTTTTGTCGCAATGAAGTGAGAAACAAACACATTCCTGATAAGAAATCTTTAGGTTGGCCAATGTCCATCCAAAAGCCATTAAGATCCATTGCGTAAAGTTGCTGCTCTGCAGCCATAACAGGAAAGACTTCTTTTTCGATAGATGTTGGTTTAATTTCGATTCTTTCCAATATTGACGGATTGAAAATGTAAATGCCGGCGTTTATTTTGTTACTTACGAATTCTTGGGGCTTCTCAATGAAGCTGTTAATGCATCCTGTTTCGTTGTATAGAACCACTCCATACTTGGAAGGCTCTTTGACTTTGGTAACGACAATTGTTCCTTCTTTTCCGTGTGCACGGTGGTATGCTTCAAGCTGCTTGAATGGAAAGTCACATATCACATCAGAGTTTAACACAAAAAATGGATGTTGGCTGGCACTAAGAATATCCTTTGCTAATGCCAGAGGGCCAGCCGTTCCCAATGGCTCTGTTTCGTGAGAAAATATAAGATCGATACCCAATTTTTCGGCCTCCTGTCGCAATTCACATTCCATTTGTTCAGCACGATAAGATACAGCTAAAATGACCTGACTCACACCAGCGCTAACTAATGCCTCAAGTTGATGCAATAAAATTGGTTTGTTAGCAAATTCCACTAATGGTTTGGGTGTGCTGAGGGTCAATGGCCGGAGCCGGGTTCCATAGCCACCAACTAGGATAAGTGCTCTAGTTCCTTTCGTTTTATTATGAGTTTTTGGGTCACTCATTTTGGATGCGGGTTGAAGAAACGCGATGACTGAGACTGATAATGATTGATAAATGAGGAACTGCCACGACACCAATACTCTAATTCTTGTCGCTTTTTTCCCTGATAATACTGTTGTTTATTTTCATGTATGAAATCCAGAGAATATAAAAACACACTATTGAGATGAGTCGGGCTCCCCTTATACCGTCCCCAAAAACCCTTCTTCATGAGCAAAACAACTTTCGTGTTGATTTATTACAAAATTCACCACTCAGAAGCATAAGTGTTCAATGATGCAAAGGCAGTGTTCAATCAGGCAAAAATGTTGCAAAAAAAAACTTAGAAAAAAATTATATCCAATCTTTCTTTGATAAGGCGATTAGTGAAGCATTATGGTGGATTTACATGCATCTGCAAGTGCAGATGAAAATCGGAAAAAGATACAAGATGTAAAATTCGTACTTGTCTGATAGAGAGGGAACGAACTTCCTAGTTATGGTTGCAGATGAAAAATTATGGGTGCAGATGAACATGTTCATCTGCAACCATAATTTTTCATCTGCAACCATAATCCTATTCGTCTCCCTTTTTAATCTTTTCGCTTTGTAATCTTCATCCGTCTCGCTTTACTTTTCTGCACTTCCGCAGATGCAGATGCATGTAAACCCAGCATTATGCTGGGTTTACATGCATCTGCAACTGCGGAAGTGCAGAAAAGTAAAGCGAGACGGATGAAGATTACAAAGCACAAAAGTTAAAAAGAGAGACGAATAGGATTATGGTTGCAGATGAAAAATTATGGTTGCAGATGAACATGTTCATCTGCACCCATAATTTTTCATCTGCAACCATAACTAGGAAGTTCGTTCCCTCTCTATCAGACAAGTATGAATTTTACATATTGTGTCTTTTTCCGATTTTCATCTGCACTTGCAGATGCATGTAAATCCACCATTATGGTGGATTTACATGCATCTGCAAGTGCGGAAGTGCAGAAAAGTAAAGCGAGACGGATGAAGATTACAAAGCACAAAAGTTAAAAAGAGAGACGAATAGGATTATGGTTGCAGATGAAAAATTATGGTTGCAGATGAACATGTTCATCTGCACCCATAATTTTTCATCTGCAACCATAACTAGGAAGTTCGTTCCCTCTCTATCAGACAAGCATGAATTTTACATCTTGTGTCTTTTTCCGATTTTCATCTGCACTTGCAGATGAATGTAAATCCACCATTATGCTGGGTTTACATGCATCAACAGCAGAAGTGGAGAAAAGTAAAGCGGGACGGATGAAGATTATAAAGTACAAAAGTTAAAAAGAGAGACGAATAGAATTATGGTTGCAGATGAAAAATTATGGGATTAGTACGTTTCCACTTGGGATTGAATCACGCTTCTATTCGAAATAGTGCCTGTTACCCGATCCGATACTGCTTTGGTAGCTGGATCGATTCAAAATGGTGTGTGCTGTTTTTTTTTTTTTTTTTTTTTTTTTAAGTGAACCAGTGAAAATTTCGTACACACATAAAGAGTGTTCAATGACCTGTTCTAGAACAGTTTCAGACAGAAAAGATCAGACTTTTGGTGTTCAATGAGAATTTTTCTGTTCTTTTCTGATCTTTTCTGATCTTTTTTGTGTTCAATGACCTGTTCTAGAACAGTTTAGCACAGCATTTTCTGCACCTCCTTTTAAGCAAGTGCAAGTTCGGTGAAAACTGTCAAAAGCAGCTGATGACATTTAAAACCAGATTTTTTTGTGCAACGAAAAGTGTTTTTTTTATTGAGCAGGTAATTTATGAAACGAAAAATTGATTGAAAACCTTAAATTTTGTTTTAAAACCAAAAATATTTATTTTTTCTCAGCATGTACGGGCAATATAAGCTTACGTCGGAGGAAGGAAGGGAGCTAGTGGTGCAATGTTCACCAAAAACAGCATTGAACCTGCAACAAAGTTTGTGCACAATTTTTTTTTGGTTATTGAATGTTTTTTTTAATGTTTTTATTAATGTGGTTTCAGATGAAGAGGTGAGACAAAGGTTGTTCGACAGTGTAACTGTCGAACATGAAAACGAAGTCGTTCCTGTGACTTCAGAAACAATTTTGGACTCATCAATGGCCGAACTGATTTCCCAGTCTCTTGTTCGGGATATGTTGGAGCAAGGCACCTCCGGAAATGCTAGTCAAAAGGCAGTGTGGCTGGAGAGGGACTGCCAACATTTGATCTGCCTCTACAAAGAGCTTCACCCATGTGTTGGCAAAAATGTTGCAGTAAAAACAAAAAAAAAAATGTGGGACAGGATTGCCGAGCAGATGAGTGCTGGCGGGACGACATTTACGGCCCATCAAGTTGAAGGTAAATGGAAGAGCCTGGAAAGGGCATTCAAGAATAAAATCGCCCACAACAAAAAAACGGGTAACGATAGAGCGACGTGTCCATACGAAAAGTAAGTTTGTCTCTGAAAAATGGTTTTCTTTAATTTATCAAAGTAATGTTTTTTTTTTAATTACAGTGAGCTAGCTGATATTTTGCTTAAGCGCCCTTCCATCATACCATCCTATTTATTAGGAAGATCCAAAAGCAGCGGTAGAACGAGGAATGACATCCTTGTTGAAACGGGGTTTTCTGAAGGTATTGATTGTGTTGTAAAAGAAAATTGATTAAAAATATAATTAACTTTTTTTTTCATTTCGCTTTAGCACCAAGTACTTCGGATGAAATCCTTCCTCCACCAATTCCGCTACCGAATGAACCTCAGCCACTACCACCTGACAATAATGACGTTGTGATGGAAATAAGTCCTCCTCGCAGGATTCACAGAAAGCAAACGGTGGCTGCTGAACTTGGCAAGTGGAGGGAACAATACGCAGAGGAAAATCGCCAAAAAAAAAAGTACAGGCAGGATAAGCTACAAGCAAATCGCGAAAAGCTGGAGGCGTACAAAGATCGCACCGCTGTACTGAAAGGCCTAATGGAAGCATTAAAAAAAGACTAAGCCGTTAATTGTAATTTGTTTTTGTTTTTATTGTGTAATAATGTAATGTGATGTAATTTCCTTCATTTTTAATTATGTATAATTATGTAAAACGAAAAAGACTGTGTATAATGATATAAAAGACTGTACCTACTTATTTTAGAAAAATATATAATATTGAAACTATAATTTTCACTTTTTAATTGAAATGGGAAAAAACCTCATCGCAGAGCCGATCTCGAAGGGCGAATCCTTCACTTTGTTCGGGTGATCTATGGTGTTCATTATCCACTGTTTCTCCTTCTGCTTCCATTTCAAAAAGAAGCTCTTGTTCGTTGCACATGTTGTGCAAAACAATACACGCGCGAATAAAGTGGCAAAGTTTTTTCATTCCTCTTAATTTGCAATAATACAGTTGCCGAAACCTTTGCTTCAGGATTCCAAAAGAATGTTCGACCACAATGCGCCCGGAACTTAGTTTTTTGTTGAAAAACTTTTGCCTTGATGACAGATGACCATTGTCACGATATGGTGTTACCAAATACTGAGAGCAAGCATATGCAGAGTCTCCCAAAAGATAGAACCCTCTACATATTGAAGGAAGTTCTTCATACACACTTGAGTTTTCGAACATTCTATTGTCATGGACCGAACCAGGATGTCCAACGAAGATATCAATGAACTTTCGTTTTTCGTCACATATTCCTTGCAAACCGACACTTACTACGTTTTTTCTATCAATGTAGTCATTTTTCCCTCGTCTGGGGGGATCAATCCTTATTCTAGTTCCGTCTATCACGCCTAAGAAAAATAAAACAAAAAGTAAATCAATAAGCTGCCAAAGATTTGCAAACAAAAAAGTTTACTACCTATAATACCAGTCATCCCAGTTTTTTCCTTCATAAATAATGAAGTCCGCTGTTTTTTATATTCATTTGGCCACTTTATTGCACATTCACAAAGATCGCTGATGAAATAAATGACCCTAGTTATCATGTGGCTTACTGTTCCCAACGCAAGGTTAAACCGGTCTGCTATGTCCCTAAAGGAACACGCTTCATGGCCTGCAAACCACAGAAACAAGGTGATAGGGTAAGGTCGCCTAAATTCGAACACTCCCAGTTGTCGAACACTTTTTGAAAAACATCGCTCAAACTGCATTATTTCTCATTTTTTTAATTTCTTTTAATGCGAAATTGTAAAGGGTGTTATACTCTTGAACCCTCAGAAACAACTCACAAGTACAACCAATGTAAACGTTTAAAAAATAGTAGTTTGTGACTAGCTTTCAAAGATTAGGGCAATTGTGGGTTTCCATATAAGAAGGAGACTGTTGCAAGTGTCGTGAGAAACTATGATTTTAAAGGGCAATTGAAGCTAAATATTTATGTTGTAAGGTTTTTTCGTTATATAATGCTTATTTTAGTTCATTTACGTCAAAATTTTATCTTAAAAGTTAATAGTTTTACTAGATTTTAGCTGTTCGATCAAAGGAAACTAAATTGTGGTGAGTTTCCTGTTCGAACACTAGTGTTCGAATATAGGCAACTTCATCAAAATAGTTTTTTTAAGCTCAGGCCTTACATGTTATAAGGAACTAAATAATTTTTACGTCTTTCTATCAATAAAAGTAGCAAAACCTTTGGGGCCAGTATTCGAACACCTTTTTTCAGTGTTCGAATCAAGGAAACTCAGTACAATTTTAGGTTTCCTTTGTTCGAACAGTTAACAATTTCAATCATGACGTAGGTGTCTCATAACTTCTTGCCAAAGAAGATGGCTTAAGAAATATAGGTTGTCACCATTTAGCATAACCATTTAACATACACCCAACTTTGTGCTCAAAAGAAAGACTTTGTGTGCAACTCTTCAAATCTTATCTGATTTATGGGGTTCAATAAAATTGAGAAAATATAAATATAAAAATAAATATAAAATATAAAAAAAAAATATAAAAATAAATATAAAATATGAAAATATAAATAAAAATGTTTGGATAATTTAAAATAGAGAAAACTTTAAAAATGTCTGTTTTGTGTAGTAATTAAATGTTAGTCTTAACCCAAAAAACCATGTTCGAAATAAGGAAACTTGATGTTCGGCTTTAGGAAACAAGTGTTCGGTTACTGGGGAATTGGACTGTTTTCCAGTTTATATTGTTTTATAAAAAAACGGTTAAAGTTACAGAATTAAATTTAAGTTTATTAAATAAAGTTTGAGTTTGAGAATCTAATTAATTTAACTTCGTTTATTGAATATCGAAGGTTGTCTGGCAGTGAGCGATTACTTTATTGCAAGTCACTAAGTGTTCGACAACTGGGGACATGACCCTATGCGTTTTAGCAGAATATGTTTTGATGGGATCCAATTTCAGATACCCTTCGGACACAGAGAATTTATCAACAAGTTCGCTGAAAAGATTACTACTAATTCGAAAATGAGTTATAAACTCATTTTCTGTATAAGTAGGTACAACTTCTTCAATATATTTATTAATGCAATTTCTTTTGCATTTTTCCAAAGACAGCAGCACTACGTTTAGCTCCTCAAAAGATTCTGTTGATGAATCAGTGGAGGAATTAGAGGACATCTCACTTTCACTGCTCACATCACCCATTGCAACCAAAAGTTGAGTTAATTCTGCCATTATTTATTCAATTCGTTCAATTTATTTATTGCAGTAATTTTTTAAAAGAAAAAACTAAATTTTTCCACTTCACAGGTAAACAACACTCTAGGAATTTTCTTTCAAACTGGCATATGTCATCAGTCATCAGTTTGACGTTTCCCACTACTTTTGTTCTGACATTTCTCACTGCTTCTGCGCTGTGCTGTGCTGTTCTGATCTAAAAAAAAGTCATTGAACACATCTATAGTAACATGCATATTCGATTCCATTTGAAGTTGATTACCCGTTTCGGTGAGGTGAGTAGATACCCGCATCGAAATCTGAATCATAGTCCGATTCGATTACCCGATCCTAAGTGGAAACGTGGTGTTTCGCAGCTGGATCGATTCGAAAGGGTGTCTGAGGATCGAGGAAAATGTTAATAAAGTGTGTTGGTGTGTTCTTTATCAATATGAACTAGTGGAAATCGCACACACTCACACATACACTTGATACATACTGTGCACACAATTCGATTACCTGATTCAGTGATGTAAGTAGATACTTGCATCGAAATGTGAATCAATAGGTGTGTTTCTTTACTTTGTGCACAGAAATTCACAATCTGTCACATTTCAAGGAGTGGGGGTAAAACTCTCTCACAAACTCTCTGAAAGAGCGTAATTGTCTCAAAAGTAAAGAAACGGTGTTGAACAAACATTCGCAGCAACGCTTGGAAATATGTCTGTTTGACAGTTGTTGTATTTGTTTTGGCTGTGCACGATTTCTGCCCACAGAAATTTAGGTGGCAGAAATTCGCAGGGTGGGGAAATTTTTTACTCTCTCGTGAGCACTCTCTTTTGTGCACTGCTGCGAAAAATCGCTGTGCTGGAACGACATTTGACTGACTTTCACCGACTTTCGGTGCATTTCGTGTGAATTTTCAGTAAAGAAACACACCTATAATCCGATTCGTTTACCCCAATCTATCTCTCTCTTTTGAGCACTCTTTTTTGTGCAAATCTATGAGAAATCGGTCTGCGTGATAATTTTCAGTACAGAAACATACATACCTCTTATTCACCAATGGAAACACCCATTAATTTAGTAAGAGTTCAGATTTTTCAATTCAATACTCTGAATACGTTCAATGTGTCAAATCGAAATTATTTATAAAAATATAAACAATAGACTACGAATTTCATAATTATTTGCCTGAAGTCAAAACCTTCGTTTTCAAAAGAATCATCTACAATTCTAAAAATTAAAAAGGACTTGAATCTCGACGTTGCTTCGAACGTTATAAAAAAAATAGAACTAAGTAAATAAAACAAAATATAGAAATGACTTCAATTTTGCGGTGTTCCCAAACACACTTTCAGGTTTTATCATCCATCGCCAAACGAGGTAAGATCATCTGAAATCACAAAAAATTATGAAATTGGATTTCTTTTGTTAACTCACATTCTAACCTAAATCGTATTTGTTCTGTTTATGCCTAACAACAGCAACTTATTATTCAACGAAATCTTCTGGACCAAAATCAGAGAAGGAGAATCCCAAAGTGAGTGCTCGTGTAACTGAATTTCAAAAGAAAATGCGTGAGAAGACACCAATTGGTAAGTTAGATGAAATTGTCGGCAAACATCCCTACCAAGAGAAGGAACCCCTTGAACAATGGCCGGACAATATCAACCCCAAAACCGGTGAAAAGGGTGGACCTGCTGGACCAGAACCTACTCGTTATGGAGATTGGGAAAGAAAAGGCCGAGTCAGTGATTTCTAAGTACAAGTACTTGGTTTGTTGATAGAATAATATGTAAACAACCACCTTCCTAGAATAAAGATTTAAAATGTTTTGTTTAAGAATAGCTGTTGCAATAAAATATGTTTTGGAAGACTGCTTCAATCTAGTAAATGAATATCTCAAATTTGGATTTGAATTATATAAGTATTCGACTAAGAAAGAACATTAGCTTGTTAGAGAGAGTGAGTTCTAGCAGCCCTGACTAATGCTGTCAGGTCTTACAACCGAATGGTTTTCCAGCCATTCGGAAGTTGCAAAAATTGGTAGGTAGGTCCCTACCTTTTCTCACGAGGTAGGTACGCTCTGTTGTGCCACCCTAATTAATTATTTATCACCTTTTTCGAGTAGCTAGAAGTCCTCCGAAAGTAGTTTTATTGTTATGAAAGCGCTTTATCTATATTATAGGTCCTTCCCTTTCAAACCAAGGTATGAATATAATTTTGTAGTTTTGTTCTTCATGATTTGTTTATTTCAATGTCACCAAAACTGCTAACAACAGTAAAACATTCTCGATCATTCTGGGTAAGAGGTGCGTTTCCTGGTCTATCTAATATAACAACTTGCAAACCAGACCCTCGTGCCGCTTCTCCCTCTGAAAAATGAGTAGATATTTGGTTCAGATAAACTGGGATAATGTACAAACATGTTTAAGTAATTACCTGCTATTACATCAGTCAGAAAAAGAATTTTCTCACTAGTTGAGTCCAACTTCTCCACAATTTTTGCATACGATTTTGCCTCACGTTTATTACCAATAGCCGTGTCAAAGTAATCAGTCAGGTATGGTCTAAGATTTCCATATTCTGAATTATTAAATAAAAGCTTTTGTGCTTTGACGCTGCCACTTGAGTAAATGCATATTTTTATTCCTTGTTTTGTCCATTTTTCAAATGCCTTCGGAACGTCTTCATATATACTAAAACAGAATAAAGTATAATTTAAAAATGAATTATAGGTAAAGTAAAAACAGTCTTTTGCTCGTTTATATTTTCTTGAAGTTATTAAAAAAAATTTTCATAAACAGCTTAAATACTCGTACAATCAACAAATTATAACTCACTGTCCCTTAATGGTTTCATCAGAGTATCCCTGTTCCCAGATCATGCCTTGGAGTGTCTTTAGAGGACCTACTTTCAAGTCTTTCTCAATGAGGTAAGTTACATATTCTGCCATCATTCCTTCAGAAACAATATCGTGTTCACTACTGGAATTCTGTTGGAAGTCTTTGTACTCTGGCAAGGCAAGTAAATCTAAAACAATTCGTTTTGTTTCGTTCATCATCCAATTCTTTCGAAAGTAGTCTTCGCAGTGATTTTTTGCAAATGGAAACAGGACATCCTTAACAAAAGTGTTTTTTATTGGTTGACATGTTTGAAACAATTTTATATACTAACCTTGACAAAACTAATTGAAGTTGTTGTTCCCTCGATATCACACAGAACTATATCAGCGTTAATAACTGGCATTTTTAGAGTTTATCTGTTTAAGACAAAAGTTAAGTATAAATCCGGTAGGACTCAAGTTGGATGGCCTGCTGGACAGTTTGACTTGTGAACTAAAACTAAAAACAAATTTGTGACAGTAATGACAGTGGTACATGTTTAAAAAAATATGTAAACAAGTCAAACGACCCCGGTAGAGATGTGAATAAAAATTGCTGTATCATATCGATTATCTCACTGCCTGTGCCTCTAAATTTTTTTATGGATGTTTCTGAGACAACAATTTTAGAACATATTTTTTTTTCGAGGAAAAACAAATTTGTGAGAATATTCAATTGTTGTTCAAATATTTGTCTGTATTTTTGAGTCTGTTTCTATACTCAGCCATGGGAGTCTATGGGATCTCGAAAAATCCCGAAAATTTGTGCAGAGCATTTGATTTTTTTTTCTCGTTTTTTACCTGGTTTATTATGTAGTACATGTGTCACACTGATTGCTAGTGGCGAGTCGGCAGTCGAGTGATCTTCATAATCTTCATATAACGCTGCCAGCCATACAAACCATAATAATACTTATTTTTCTCGAAAACGACTCCAACGAATTCGATTATATGGAATGAGGGGGATTAACTTTTGGTTGAAAAAAAAATTATGGGTAAGTCTAGAAACGTGCCATTTTTTCCAAAACCGACTTTCTCTTTGATGGCTTTTACGACTTTTTATTTCAAAATGATTTCTTACCATTTAATTTTAACATTTGAAAAATTGTGATTTTTGAAATTGCTATTAGTTTTTTGATTTTTATTTTAAAGTCGCCCGGCGTTGCACGGTACCGTAGTTTTAAGGATCTCCGTCTCGTCCTTCGTTTTCCGTAATTCTTATATGGACAAAAGTGAAATTAAGGAAAAATGCCATAATTCGGGAACGGGTCGACTAATTTCACCATCTACCAACATCCCCCTAAGCTACCACAAAAATTTGGTTTCATTCGGTCGAGCCGTTCTCAAGTGATGCGATCACAACCAACCGTAAACTTTTTTTTATAACGGTTGATTTTTTAGCTGGTTTGGTTTTGGCAACACTGGTTTTGACAGCTGACGTGTGTTTAGTACCTTGTCACTGTCAAACAGCTTCAGTTTGGGTTGCAATTTAACCATGGATCGTCTTACAAATGAACAACGCTTGCAAATTATTGAATTTTACTATCAAAATTCGTGCTCGGTTCGAAATGTTCATCGCGCGCTGCTTCCATTTTATGGTCGGCTCATTTTTGGTTGTATGGTGGATACGTAAATAAGCAAAATTGCCGCATTTGGAGTGAAGATCAGCCAGAAGCATTGCAACAGCTACCAATGCATCCCGAAAAAGTCACTGTTTGGTGCGGTTTATGGGCCGGCGGCATTATCGGGCCATATTTCTTCAAAGATGATGCGAATCGCAGCGTTACTGTCAATGGTGAACGCTACCGAGCGATGATAACAAACTTTTTTTTGCCCGAAATGGAAGTTCTTGACTTGCATGATATGTGGTTTCAACAAGACGGTGCCACATGCCACACAGCACGCGAAACAATGGCGCAATTGCGAGGCGAGTTTGGTGAACAGTTAATTTCACGTTTCGGGCCGGTCAATTGGCCGCCTAGATCGTGCGATTTGACACCATTAGACTATTTTTGTGGGGGTATGTCAAGGCTAATGTCTATAGGGACAAGCCCGCTTCGATTGACGCACTGGAAGCCAACATCCATGCATTCATTCGTGAGATACCGGCCGATATGTGTGAAAGAGTATGCCAAAATTGGACTCAGCGGATGGGCTGAGTCCAATTTTGGGATGGGACCTGAGACGCAGCCGCGGTCAACATTTGCATGAAATTATCTTTAAACATTAAATTGCAAGGTTCAAACTATCGATTCAAATAAATATTTCATTCGATAAGTGTTTCGTTTAAGTGTTTAACGTTAATCTTGTCCGGTTAAATCAATTTAAGGTGATCGTTATTTAATTGTAATATTTCATTCATTTTTTCGATTTTTTTGCGTTTTTTTTTTTTTAAGTTCTAAGCCTCTTAAAAAGTCACCCGTTATTTTAGATATTTTCAAAATGGTGTCTTTGATTTCTTTTAAATTGTTTGGAATGATCCTAAAACTTGCATTCTTCACTTGAAATTTTTTTTTCTTTTTCAATAATCCGATTTAAAAAAATATGGTCGAATGATTTCGATGCAATTAAAATTATTTTTCGGAATTTAGAATTTAAGAAAATCTAAACACGTATTTCGACATCTAGATACTTGTGGTTTTACTATCCTTTAAATAAAAGACAATCGGAATAAGTATGATTAATATGAAAAATAAAAAA
Source organism: Melanostoma scalare (assembly GCA_949752695.1). NCBI lineage: Eukaryota > Metazoa > Arthropoda > Insecta > Diptera > Syrphidae > Melanostoma > Melanostoma scalare. The sequence continues at coordinate 181,696,690 of OX456986.1, read as the reverse complement.
TGGAATTAACCCTTTATCTGAAGATCTTCAAGGACATCACATCCATCAACATTGAACCAGATCAGAGCTGTAAAAGAATGCATTCTTTTTTGTATTGCAGTCAAATGATGAAAAAGACTTATATCTCTTGAATATTTTGACTACATGTAAATACTTAACATTAATCAAAAATCCCAGTTAATTTTAAAGTCTTTAGTAAACCAATCGTCTAGAGCCAGTCAAGAGACTTGAATTCAAAAGATTGCAATACTTTTTCACTGGTTGCAATCTTGGAAGCCTCTTAAAAGTCTTTTACATTCTTTGCAATCATGAAGTCTTTTGATTGCATTGAAAGTAATGCAGTCATTTGGCTCCTTTGGAGTCTTTTGATTGCTTGAATTCTTTTTTACTGCTTCAGGTGATTCGTGACCTTAGGATTATTTGCGGCTGAATTTTCTCAAGCATATCGACGATATAATCCTTAAGGCAAATTCAGCACTTGGCTTCGTGAAACGATGGTCCAAAGAATTTGCAGACCCCTAAGTAACCCGATCCCTTTAAATTTCAATTTTTCGTCCTCCTTCTTGAATACGCTTATGTCAACTCTGGTCGACTTTCCAACAAGTGCACATTGCCAAAATCAAGAGCATACGACGCCGTTTCCCCCGATTTGCTCTTCGAGGTCTTAATTGGAGTAATCCTTTAATATTTATTTAGTATATCAAGACCGAACCAAACTCCTCAACCTCAATACGCTGAAAGATCAAAGAGGAATATTTGACATTCTCTTCATTCACCGAATCTTTACAGGTACCATTGACTGTAAGCCCTTAACGAATCCATCTTTAAATACTAACCATAGTAATACTCGGATTCAACGCTTCTTCTATCTTCAAACCCATCGAACCTCAATTCAATATCAGTACTCCCTGCCTAAAGCTTCGTCTCCTTGGCCCCCAACTATACTAGTAGTTAATTCAAAACTTAGCTATTAAGTTTCTTAGTTTGTAAGTTAGATTAAGTAATAGCTTGTATTAAGCCAAATAAATTTTTGTTTTGCCCTCACCAAAATTAAAATTTTAAAATAATCCAAGTTTGTACTTCGGCATTTTATTTTTATTAATTAAGAATTCAAACAATCAAAAGACTCCAAGCAGTAAAAAGAATTCAAGCAGTCAAAAGACACCAAAGCACCCAAATGACTGCATTACTTTCAATGGAATCAAAAGACTTCATGATTGCAAAGAATGTAAAAGACTTTTAAGAGACTTCCAAGATTGCAAGTTTTTTGACTACTCTAGATGATTGGTTCACTAAAGACTTCATAATTAACTGGGACTTATTTTTCAAAGTTGAAGGACTGCGATAAGGAATGTGAATGCATTCCAAATATTCAGTTAAATGAATGGGACTTTTTGCAATGCATTATCTAATGAATGCATTCTTTTACAGCTCTGAACCAGATGTAGAGGTCAACTATACCAACTTACTCTTTTGTACATTAAAATAATTAAAGTAACTGACTTAAAATGATGTTTAAGTTTTTTTTTACAATGGCTAGTGAGGTAGTGATAAATGTACTGCTTGAATGACTACTTTTTTTTTATAATACATCATACAAACTAAGAGAATTGGTCAACCAGGCGGGAGAAGAACTTCCCTATTGTTCATCGAAACGAAATAAAAAAATTAAAAAAAAAAGCTAAGGGAAATAACAGAATGGGGTGTTGCTACCGAGAACCTGGAAACGAGTGGGAAGATGAAAAATCGAGCACATTTGCTTTTGGAAAGTTCAAGTCTTAAAAGAAATTCTAAATTTCCCCTTTTTCTAAAATGACTGGAAATCAAAAATTTTAATTAATCGTTATTAAATTTATTTCAACTGTTAAAGATTTCAACTTAAATCACATCTGCAAATGGTTTCTGAACTTATGAATGTATTCATTGAAGTTTCAAAATATATGCACTTTCCTTGCAAATCTTGCAAATTTGTCGTAACCACTTTCCTTTAGCCGATATGCTGGAAGAAAATGTCCCAAAGACGTCTGAGGTTTTAAGAAAAGCAAAAAATAAATTGTTATTGTTTGTCAGCTTTCAATGATAAAAAATATACATAGTAATAATAATTTAAAAAAAAGTACGCATACGCCAGAGTAAGTGCGCTAGATAAGTGCGTAATTTTAGATTCGATAAAACGTAACACATTTTCTTTTTGGCTTTAATTATTTATTTCAATATTTGTTCTTTATTTTATTTTAGCAAACCCACTGACAATTTCTGGTGAATATGCTCACTAAGCGACACATATAGTTCTCGTTTTTTTGGTCTCACTGTGTTGTGTTTTTGAATAAAATCCAAGCCGAAGGGTTAGTAATAATACTTTAATAATTAATAATATTGGATAACTACACGTGTATGTGCGAACTACACGTCTCCACGTGTAATAAGTTTCTTTGTTGTCGTTTTAAGAATACACAAATAAAAGAGTATGATTAAGAATACACGTGTAATTTATTACACACCTTTAATCGAGACCTCTAATTTTTTAGCATCATTCAAAGGCGACAACGTTTTATTTATTTTTAGAATCTGAATAAAAAATTCCTCCACAAACAATTCGGTTGTAAAGGTACGTAGAAATCCAACGCAGTATTTTCCTCGCCCAAAAGAAAATGTTCACATTCTTAAAGAATCAACAACTATGATACAAGTTCACGTTTTCGTTAGTAAATCAGTTGTTAGCCTTTTTTTTACATCTGCTGCGGTATAAATATGTACATATTTGCTTACCACGCGCAATCAATTACGAAGTATAATATTCTTTGATTAAATCCTCGCATTACTTCACACTCAATCAAAAACAAAGGAATGGTTATAAGTTACGGTAACCAAGAAACAACCCTCACAACACAACTTGTGTTTACCAACTCCAATAGAATATTGATAAATCGCTCAACATTTGTGTGTAAGGGCGCGTAGCATTCAAAGGAAAATGTCCTCACATTTAGGAACAAATTTTTTAAATTCCTGTGTCAAGGTGCCAATCGATCCGTGTAATAATTGTCCAGCTCCAGTGTATAACCGCACAAAAATCTATCTTGGACGTAGTTCAACATCTGCCAGCAAAATAGCCACATCCAGTAAACTATCTGATTTCGATTACGATCAAGATACATTTTTAGCCACCAGTGGAGTGCGTTCGTTAGCAAAATTCTATGACAGTATTCCAGGTAACCGTTGGAAATCAATAAATTCATTCAAACTCGTTCCTAAAAACATTGTTTGGTTGTTTTAAGATTATTGCGAAATAAATCACTTGCCAGAGGAAGAATTCTACTCAACGCTAGAAACTTTAAAATCCACCTGTCGCCATTTAAAGTCCAAAACAAGTGTTCCTATATGCTTGCGAAATGAGAGCATCAATTCATCGAATTGTGAACGCGGTATCAAACCTTCCAAGGCCAAGGATGCTAGAGAGTCGTCTTCCAAATGTAGAAAGAAAAAAACAGCTTCGCGAAAAAACACCGCCAAAAAAGACCAGCGAACGATATCAGCCAGTCCGAGTGTGTCTTCATATAGAAATCTTTGTGAAAGGATGAAAATCTTGAAGTATGGGAAATTAAATTGAATTGAATGATTAAAAGAATGATCTTTTTTTCAGTTATAAGGAATACGACCTGGATATTGAAAAATTTTCCCATGAGCTTATCAAAGCTCAAAGAGACCCCGTTGCGGGTCTTCACAAGTCTCTGTCAGTGTGTCATTTATCGAGACAAGAGATGCGACCAATCGATGTGGAATCATCTAGAGCTAGAGAAGAAAATACTGAAAATCCATCACAGTTTCATATAAAGTATGGATCTCAATGAAACTGATTTCCACACTTATATTTGTTGCTTTTCTGCTTTTACAGACCCCAACCAAGACCCAATACTCCAGCCATCAGAGAATCTTTGAGGAAGTCATTTTCTTTTAACGATTTGAATTCAAGTTACTGGCAAGAGAGGTCAAAGAAGGAAGAAGCAGCAATGAAATTAAAGGAATACTTTGACGAAAAAATAAAGTTAACAGGGAGTTAGAGAGATGTTTAGAGATGTTAAACAATTCTTATTCTTAGATCTCCAAAAACTAATCGGGAAGATGTACCGAATATAGTTGTGGAACCTCCCAGCTTGAAAGCAGACTCTCCTAAAAGTAGCAGTTGTGGAAGCACAGCAAGTACAGGCAAAAAAAAGTTCAAAAAGACAAGGTCTGATCCTGTTAAGGTGCCATTCTCATTTCTCGGAATAAATGATTGTAAATTAAGAGAGAAGGTAAATACAAATAAAATCAGTGTTTTATTTAACTGAAATAAAAGTGGGTGCAAGGACCAATATTCCCAACGCTTTAAAACCGCCAAATTTTTGTTAATCATCAACTGTATACAAACGCTGTCTTTTCTAAGGTCTCTTCTGCTTCACCCATGCATCCAGTAGCTCGACCCAATCTAGCAGCAACACTTAGAGTTGAAGTATCAAAGAAAAAAGTCAAAGAACTACAAAACAACTGTACCTTCCAGAGTCAAACGCCACAGATAGACTGGGAAGTGAGAAAAACTCCAGCTTGGAAAACTTTAAGCCTCAAGTAAGTATTATTAACAAAAAATACTGCTTTCTATTTTAACTGTTTGCGTTTCAGTGAATCTCATAAAGAAATTTTAGCTCTTCGCTTAGCTACCCGAAAAGCAGAGCAAGAACTTCAAAAGCGAGAGTACGATTTAAATATGCAACTAATGCGTCAACGCGTCAAATCAGCACCACTTCTTCTGGAGGGTGCAACGTTTTGGGGACCGCACGTTGGAAAGTTATCACACTCTTGTCATAAGGACAGCTTGAAACACACATGCCAGCGTGGAAGGAAGACACGCAAAAAGATAACAAACAGCAAGCCACAGCATAGAAAATGCATTTCAAATGCATCGTACTCGAGAAACTCAAATTACAGTACAAATTTGCAAGATAGCGATGAACTTAGTAGTTTGGATAGGGCTTATTTGTAAGATAACTTTTAAATAAATTTTGTTGGGAGGGTTAATTTTTTTAGTGCGATTAAATAACAACTTAATAGTTATGTAGAGAAAAATGATTGGTTTCTACATAGCCAGACGTAATAAAGTAACTTTTCTCTTGAACCAAAGAACAAAACCGGAAAAAGATAGGAATTCACACGCTCTGCCGTCTTTCAAGAATCTATTGCATACCATATCTAGGTTACCCATATCAGGAACAACTTTTTGAACGACAACAAATCTGCTATATATTTATCCAGGATTGCTACTGAAAAATAAATGAATAAAAATAAATAAATAAAAATAAATAGGGTGGCGCAACAGAGCGAGGAACCCAAGGCCCTAGCACATTTCGAACAGCTAATAGAGAAAGCGCTTTTCATGGCAATGAATTTATTAACGGAGGACTTGCCAATTCCTCGCGAAAGGCGATACCCGTGGAAAAACATTGTTGCTACTGAAAAGTGAATAAAATTTGACGTTTGAAAACAAAAAAAAATACTAAATATTTTCGCAAAACGATTAATTTTGTTTTTCGTGGCAACTCTCATGACTCTGGGCATCAATTGCGTAGCTTTTTAGACAGTTATCGTACAATTGTCTACAGTAGACTGTATAGTAAAATAAATAAAGCTTCCCGACTTCTGCAGTGTCTTTCGGGCAGAAGTACTTACAGTGTGCGAAGCCGCGGAGCACTTAGCTACGCAAAACCTGATCAACAAAAATATTGACTTCTTTATAGACAGTCAAGCGGCCATTAAAGCTATCTCATCCATTATCACAAAATCCAGACTAGTAGACAGCTGTCGCAGTAACCTAAGACTGCTCAGCGAAACAAACACAGTTAGTTTAACCTGGGTTCCAGGACATCGTGACATAATTGGTAATGAAATGGCGGATAAGCTGGCTAAAATCGGGTCAGCACTCGAATCCAGCGAAACGAACACCTCAGTTCTAAGGCCACTTGAGCAAGAAAAAAACAGAATCAAACACAATTTTCTAAAAACCGCCAATGACAGGTGGTCATCTTTAGAAACATGCCGAGTCTCTAGAAACCTTTGGCCAAATATTTCCAAGAAAAAAACAGAATTTCTACTCCAGCTAAGCAGACCTCGGCTCTCTCTGTTGATTGGCATTCTCACGGGACACAACTCGTTGGGTACCCACATGATGAGAATGGGCATTAGCACATCCGACTTATGTAGAGGATGCCAAGATGAGGAGGCAGAGGAGGGATCATTCCACTTCCTCTGTGAGTGTCCTAGCTTGGCCCACACTCGGAAAAAAACCCTCGGAGAATACTTTTTCGACGAACTGGGCGACATCTCAAGTCTCCCACTGAGCAACGTCCTGAAATTTACTCAGGGCTCCAAATGGTTCCCACGGGATCCCGCGGGTGAGTAAAGATACAGACCTAATGTTTTATGCAACCTCGCTTACAGCGATTGAAGGATAGCTATTTTACTATCGTCTTATAAGTTTTGGTATTTTGTAAGGCTTTTAAATACGTTTTTTAGGACTTAGCATTTAGACAATAGTCGTTTTAAGAGTTACGCAATTCGGGTCTTGGTTGTGAAATCTCTGCAGATGAAAATATAAAATCAAACTGAAATGAAACAAAAGTTAAACTTTACAGCATGGTAAGAGTATACAAAAATTTTTGGATACATTTCAATAGCTTTATGGTAGAAATGAGTTGGAACATCTACAACAAACCCAAAAAGCTATCCGGATACTTTATCAACTCACTTAAGAATTAATGTTTGGATTTTATTTAACAACAGAGTACATATGACCAGGGGCAGGGGTTCCCGGTCACAGCGAATTAGCGAGAAAAGGCTCAGCACTTGACCTCTCTCTCTCTCATTGAGCAATCAATCAGGGTCCCAACCTGTGAAATTAAACAGATCATTGGTAACAAAATAATACGAAAATCCAATGAAAGATGGGAATGCCTAGATTCCTGTGTCGCTTCCAGGAAACTATGACCAAAATACTATAAAAACGGATCTGAAAGGCTTCTATCCTTGAATAGGCCTTCATTATTCACTTATCAGTATTATAACAGGACACAACTTACTAGGTTATCACAAAAAGAGAATGAGTCTTTGAATCGATGACTTGTGCAGAGGATGCAATGACGAAGATGAACATGAGGATAGCACTCACTTCCTTTGTCACTGCCCAGCAATCTGCCACACCAGGAAAACATTTATAGGCAATTACTTCTTCAACGAAGAATTATCAGACACTCCAAGAAAGAGCCTGTTGAACTTCATTAAGGCCACAAAATGGTTAAAAATTGACCAACCATAAACTCATAGGTTTTTAGGACGTTACAATACTCCAGGGTATCACAATGGATCCATATTGATCTAAGTGTGGCGGAAATAAGATCAACCTTCAAGCCATTCTTCCTAACCTAACATATTACCGCAGGATATACAAATCGCAAAACTTAATGTTCTTTTGAAAGTTCTTTAGCTAGTCAACTCTCGATGCCTACCTGTTTTTTGAAACTTTACTATCACGTGTTAATTTGTTCAGTGTTAAGAGATGATAACCTGGGAGAACTTTCATAACTGTGTCCAATTGTATTCTCACAAGCGAAGGGTTGCTGTTCTTGAAAAAAGACGTTATTGTGTGTCATGGTCATTTCCTGAGGCCTGAGAGATACTCTCAGTGTTTTTGCTCGCAAATGGACACGCACCTTTAGGCAAAATGTATTAGAACTTTTTGTTTCAGCTTCTCTTACTTTTCTTACTGGTTACGAATATCTAAAGTGAATATTTTGCCCTTCGAGCCGTATTTTAAATATTTAAAAATATCAATCTCGAGAAGGACGTAGATTACGCGCATTTATCTTAAACATAACTTGAGGGGAACTTCGGCTCATTTAGCCGTATTAAGCAAAGTATATTCTAAAACAGTTATATTAATAATTTGCCACGTCTTAGCCGAAGAACCCAAACACAGATGCACACTCTGCTAAAAAAAGATATTATAAAAATACTTCAAACTCGAGTAGCATAACTGGGCCACATGTTAAAATTTTCAACGGAAGAAACTTCCAGAGTGGCAACGCCGGTTCATAGTAACATTTGCATCGAGAAACTTTTAGTGGGATAACCGTAGTAGAACAACAGCGTCTCCCAAGAAATTAATTTTACTAACATAACTTTCACATCAGCTTCAGAAAGACATTTACGTTATTTCCGCTTCTGGAAACCTGGTTTCTCAAATTGTCTAGGTTCATTTCTAGATTTATTTTTAGGCTTTCTTTACGTTTGTGTATGTGTGAACTCACCAAAACTTTATTTTCGATTTGGGAGCCTAGCTTAAGTTAGGTAAAATGGGGGTGCAGCCACAAGTGGAAGCACCTCACTCGGATCTCAAAGATCCATTGTGCTCCCCGGGAAACAGAGGATGAGGAAGTGGGAAGATTGGAGAGGTAGGGAGTTGGTTTGGTGGCTGGGTTATTGGGGTTGGGAACCCCCACATAACCATTTGGAGACCTAAGTAAATTTCAGGATGCTGTTCAATGGGAAGGTAGAGATGCCCAGTTCGTCGAAAAAGTATTCTCCGAGGGTTTTTTTCCTAGTGTAGGCCAAGCCAGGACTTGGAGCCTGATTAGCTCAGTTCGGTTAAACTTAATAGTTTCTCTCATTTTATTAATACTTTCACCAAAAAAATCCTTTAAATTTCGTACGTTATTCCCTTGCATAAAAATCGAGTTAAAAAAAAATCAAAATTTTACTATTTGCTACGTCCGTTCTTTTTTTTATTACAAATGTTAATAAACAAACATTAAACAATTAAATGAAATTATTTTATATGAATTTATAAAAAGAAGTACACTAATGAGTTAGTATCGAAAATGTTATCAAAGTACAATAGATCGATCACGCAATTAACAAAACTCAAAAAAGAACAAATTTTGATCGTTATTGCTTTAAAGCGCAGTTTACACTATTTATGAAGCAAGTACTGCAGACGATGCCATTTCACTGACACCACAGCTATTATCGCCGCGATAGACACGATAATATCCCTGTTCACCCCACTTGGGACCCCAAGAGTTCTTCACAATCCAATAGGGAAGAATTTTTTTGAACATTGGATATTCCGATACACCATAACCAACAATCAGCACACCATGGTCCAAGCTCTTCTTTGAGCAAAGCATCTTCCATGGATGAGAGACACCTCCACGATAGAATTGCATGGCATTGGCGTTGATACCAATTGAAATTGGTCCATTAGCGATCAACCATTGTGCCATGGCAGTTTCGTTCTTAGGCAGATCAACAGCTCCAGCGACCTTAACATGACTGAGACTACTGTTGAAGTGGCATTTACCCTTTCTTGCCTCATATGGGTATTCTGATTCAAGTTCGAGTCCTCCAATTTTTTCAATAGCTCTAAAAATTAAAAAAAAAGATTTGTTGTATTGTATAGAAAGGAGTTAATGTTGCTTTACTTACTTGTAGGCGTCATCTGGAAGACCTCCATTACAAGCGGAATCGGTCGTGTCACAATCGAGCAATTCTTGTTCTGAATATTCCTCCAGTTTTCCAGTTTTAACCGCATGCAAACCTTCAATATTACCAGTCACACTAAACGCCCAACAAGAACCACAATTGCCCTGGTTCTTTACCTATAATCAGAATAAAGAGAGACAATTAAACACATCAAAAAGCTAAACAAAATTCAGTTCATCATTCTTCCTACCTTGGAAACGACACCCTTCTCCCTCCAGTCGAGTTCTTTTGGCAGCTCAACATTGGGAATTATCGCTGGGGTCCTGACTGCATTACTACTCTCTTCTCTCGACAAAAGACCAGTCCTTGATCTATACTCGGTTGTAGTCATATCAGCGAACTCAGTAATTCCATACTTGGCACTGCCTAATGGGTTAGATTTTTAGTAACTTCGCTATAAATCAAAAAAAAACTGTTCACTATTACCCATTTCGTTTTTGTTCAAATCGTGAATCAATCTCAGGTTGTGTTTAAAAATTCTCAATCTCATTTGCCTTTCCATTGTGCTGTGGTAGTTCTTCTTAAATTGAATTTGAAATTTTTGAAACAAATGTTCGGCTTTGTCCAAAGAACGATGACTTTTTTTGTGAGTCTTCTTTTGTTGATACTCCACAGAACGGCTATGACGATGAACGCTCTTTTGTCTGTCTTTACATTTGAATGAAACTTCATAACCATCAATTGGAATCCATGGGCGTGACCACAATGAAACTGTGCAGTTTTCCTTGCCTCCTGTACTGCCATCAATCAATTCGGCGTAAATCTTTACCAAAGAACCAGCTACTGTTTGTTTGGTGCCATTGAATGCTCTCGATATGCTTGAACAAAAAAAAAATATATATATATTTAAGAATAACAGAAAATCTATAAGGACAATTTTTGAAAATACCTGTAAGAAGGACCATCGCCAGAAGCAATTTTGGATAGAGACTGGGAAACCATGCCCGTTTGTTCGTTCAATTCGAAATCGGTCAGTACTTTTGGAGCTCCACGAGGTTCTAGTTTTATCTTTTCAGTCTGAAACATAGAAAAGCAATAGTTAATTTTTACAAGCATTTTAAAGAGTTTTAACGATTGCATACAGCAAAGTATGGTTAGTTTGAGAGTATGGTATGGAAAAAAAAACCAATGAATGCCAAATTTGAATTTTAATAATGTAAAGCTAGAAAGAAATGTATATGTGTGTTAAGCTGGGCACTTTGAGAGTGATCGTGGATACCCAGCTTTAAGAAGAATAAGACGAGAGAGAACTCAAACAATGAAATAGAACTTGAATGTATAAAGAGTATCATTGATGTTGGGGTGTAGTTTTTAATGAATGGTGAGGAAATCTGTGAACCACAAAGAATAGAATAGTAAATAATAAAGAAAGAGGGAGAGGTAGAAAGAAAGACAAAGACAGAGATAGATAGAAATAGGAGCCTAAAAAACGGAATAGACAATTTGAAGAAGAATATGAACATAGAAACCTAAGATAAGTGATGAATATGATGGATATTGAGCGATCTATTTAGAGTCTCCCAATTCAAATGGAGATCTTTTCAAGACCACAATCATAAGAAAGCGAATGATGGCGTGTCGAACAAGTCTGACAAAGCCTGTGAAAAAATGCTGTAAATGGTTCAATTTTATTCTACTCGAAAGCAACATATAAAGTTCTGCATTTAAAATTTTACTTTAGAACTTAACTTTTTTTGTTATTAGGAGAAGGTTGCTCAGATATCAGACTTTTCGGGTTATTACTCCCATTTTTTGTGGTAGGTGTGAAGTTAAGTGCAAAACTGGAGAGAGCTCGCCCGAAATCGAAGTCGTTATAGGAGCATGTTGGTTGAGGCCCAGGTTCACCCCGAACTGTAATGTGTGAAGTTAATGGGAAATCGGAGTTCGATTTTCAGAAAAATCCATAGTTGTTCCAAGGGCAATGGCTTCCGTAAGCAGCTGGCAAGTCCTCCGAGAGTACACAGAAATGAAAAACTCTTTCTCAATTAGCTGTTGAATCGAAAAAATTGTAGATCTTCGCCATTCCTCACATGAGTTTGTTTCGACCGCCCATTGACTTCCTTCTTTGTCCCACAAAGGTGTGGGTGTTTCAGATTCGTTTACTCAGCAATTAGTTCAAAGAACATTTATTAACCAAAAGTGTAAACCAAATCAATCAACAGAGAATATCAATGACACATTAAAATGGGTCGTTTTCTTTTGAAAAAAGGAGAAGTACTTCAATTCAAAGAAGTAAAAAAAACAAACATTTTTTATATGCATTGCCTACATTCCATATAATATGTAGACTTGTTTTATTACAACGAAAGGTTGAACAAAAAACTTCTTAAAAGCCTCTTATAGGCTAAAACGATGAACCGCCTTTGGTTTGCCCTGGCAGTTGATGGTCAGTTGATAGCCATCTGTCGGCAACCATGGTTGTGACCAAAGCGACAAATCACACGTTTCTTCTTTAGCGGTTTCCTTATTTAGCAAAACAGCTTTCAAATCGACCACTGGACCGGCGGCCATTTTCTTAGTGCCAGAAATAACATCTACAATACTGCAATCGTAAAACGAAATCTTCAACTCAAATGTTTAGTGGCAAGTTAATTTAAAATTTACGTGTAGCCTGGTCCATCGCTGCCGGTGGCTAATGTTGCAAATGACTTAGCAAAAATTTCTTTCTCTTTAGCTAACGCTTCTGCATCTAGTTCCCAACTTCCTCCCGGCATCATTTGCTGGAAATTCAAAGCCGAAACCGATGATAAAGGATTTTTTTTTTTGTTTTAGTAAAAATCATTTTATCAGATGAAAAGGCGATAAGAATAGTAAAGCTTGATGAATCTGGAAATGGTTATTTAGGAAAGAAACCCTTTAAGGAATTTTTTGCACTCCATAGTATTGGCCGCTATCAACTCAATGTAGTTCGATATCGTTTGGCGGGACCGCAACATTAATTCAACTTTCGGGAAAAACATATAAATTTACCGGTCTAATTTCGAATATGAACTCAATAAATAGACAGTCAGTGAGGCAAAATATATACCACATATGTAACTGAATACTATTTTTTTTTTTTTTTTTATAAAGTAAATGAAACAAAATAATCACTCACTGGTTCAGCAGAACGGCTATGGCGATGTGAACTTTCTGGTCTATCTTCACAATTGAATCGGACTTGGTAGCCATCTTCCTTAAGCCATGGTTGAGACCAAAGGGACATAACGCATTTAACTTCTTTGTTGTTTTCATCAACCATAACGCAATTTAATTCAAGATTAGTTCCAGAAACAATTTGGGTTGTTCCAGAAGTGCACTCCTTAATCCTGTAGTGAAAAAAAAAATAAAAAAAATAAAAATTATTTTATTTGAATTGCTTACTTCAGGGATGGTGCATCACCAGCCTTTAGTTTTGATAGTGAGTTTGACATATCCGCAACAGCTTCTTTTAATTCATCAGCGTTAAGAGGTGTCGTTCCACCAACAATTGGTCCGAAATCTGTATCCAAATCCTGAAAATTTATTTTGTTGAAATTATACTTGTTACAAAACTATTTTGTTTACTTTGTTCATAATCTAATATAGTATGCTGTTTGTATGTATACATACTAACGGCTTACATTTTATTTTCTTTTTCATTCGTCGTTGGAACTTCTAAATATATTATTACTTATTTATGTAATTCAGTTTTCATTTGATCTATAATAAAATTCCAATAGGTTATGGGCCCAGAGGACTATATGTAACTCAGAAAATTGAATTTAAATTTAATGAAAGAAAGATATTAAGATAATTTTGTGTCTGTTTTTTGCTGTTCGCATTTGTTGCGATTTTTTGTTTTTGAAATTGAAATTGCATTCGTTGCACAAGGAAACAAAATAATCACTATTGGAAAATTTTCTAGAACAATGTCGAATCAGTGCTCCTGTTCTGTAACTATCGCCTCGATAGGAACGAAATAATACTAAATTCATAGAATTTCGTTCCATTTTCCAACGTTTATCGCCGAGGCGATAGTTACAGAACAGGGGCACAGGAGTCAATTGAAAAACTTCGTGGAGGCGAAAAATTTCACACATGGAAATTTGCCATGCAGAACATTCTCGAAGTTTATATGAAGACAATGGACTTACAAGGAAGACTGCTCTTTTGCGAAAACTTATTGGGGTACGTTTAGAGAACTGTGAGTGCATGTCGGATTATGTCAATCAAAAATTTGGTACAGAAAATTGGGTGGTACAGAGAATGGCTTGTGTTGGCAAGCACTACTGGGGTGGATATAAGCTACAACGCTGAAATTTAAGACGGACTTGTATCAGGTAATTGCAAAGATCGATGAACAAGCTAGAAGCAGGTATATAGAGTAGGCCACAAACTCCTTGTATCGCACGGTTTACTGTCAGTTAAATCGCAATTTGCTACAGGAGAATTACTTTCGTGATGAACTTAGCATCGAAGAAGTATCCATGATGATGCGGCTGCGGGGAGAAATCCTAAATCTTAACCACACAGAGGAGGCTTACCGATAATCTGCAGTTTATGTTACTTCGAGGAGAGGGAGGACGTAGTGCGTTTCTTAGGGAAGTGCCCCACATTAAATGAAACGAGGAGAAGCATTTTGGGAAAAATTTTCTGAATGCTGATGAAGTCATAACCAAATTGAATGAAATGGATGTTTCTAAATTGTTTCAGTTCTGCAAAATCGCTTTAAACTATCGTGAAAGAATTATACTAGGCCTATTTTAATATTAATTGTTATCTGTGTTGATTTACCATTTTAAAAAGAATAGTTATTTAAAGAGTTTATATTTTCGGTTAATTTATGTAACAGTAACAATTGTCAATCTGGCAGACGGCAGAAGCCAAAAAGTAAAATTTTTTCAAATGCATATCATGTAATATTTATAGGAATGCTTTATTTAACAATGTTCAATAAACTAACTAACTAACTAACTAACTATTTGGTACAGCAAATAAGTTGGCAAGTATTCAATTTCCGATTTCTCCAGAATGGTAAGGAGCAATATTGCTAGCTGGTCTGAGTGATGATTTCAAACCCTTCATCGTGGGAATTGAAAGCAGTGCTGTAAACATTACCGGAGAAACTATTAAAGCAAAGCTATTGGACTGTCATTATGGCAAAATAAAGAGTGAAAATGCATTTTTTTGGGCAAAGAAGAAAATTCTTAAAAATGTCGTTATGAATGTGGAAAGAAGGGACATATTTCCAAAAATTATCCAAATAAAAAGATACCCCATTTTCGTAAGGCAAATGAAACCAAAAATGCTTTTTGTGCAGCGTTATCATGCCGAAATGAACAAGATAACGATTAGTACATTGATAGTGGTGTTTTGAGCCATATGACTCCCAATAAAAAGTGGATGAATGATTCAAAAACATCTTCTATTGCAGAGATAGTTATTGCAAACAACCAAAAAATGGAAGTATCTGGCATGGGGAATATTTCAATTTTATTCGGCGAAAAAGAAATTGAAGTCAATGATGTTCTGTATGTTCCCGAACTTTCAGCAAACTTACTTTCAGTTTCAGCAGAAATAGTAAAACATGGCAACAAGGTGATTTTTAATAAAGATGGATGTAGTATTTTCAATGCAACAGGCGATCTTCTGGTCAAAGCGGAATCTTTAGGTGGTATATACAAAATCAAAGGACATGCTTCATGTATGTTTACGAATGTATCATCCAAGTTAATGACATATCATAGACGATTAGGTCATAATGAAGAATGGTGCTGTGGATAGAATAAATTTTAACGAAGACGTCCATTTATTGAAGAAATGCGAAACATGCTTTAAAGGTAAGCAAACTCGTTTATCGTTCAAACACACCGGCAAACACGCAAAGAACTTATAAGATGTCACACATAGCGATCTTTGTGGTCCAATGGAAAATAAATCACTTGGAAGTGCAAGATACTTTTTGACCTTCATTGATGATTTTTATTGAAAAGTTTTCGTATATTTTTTAGAATCTAAAACAGAAGTTTTTAATGCATTTAAAGAATTTAAGCGAATGGTTGAAAACCAAACAGACAGTGATTCGGACAGACAATGGTACTGAATATGAAGGAAACAATTTTGAATCTTTTTGCCAAAGCTCTGGTATCATTCATCAAACTACAAATACATACACTCCAGAGCAAAATGGAGTTGCTGAACGTTTCAATCGAACTATTGTGGAACGTACAAGGTGTATGATCTTCGATGTTGAGTTAGACAAATCATATTGGGCAGATGTTGTCAATACCGCAACCTATATAATGAATAGGTCAGTCAATAGTTCTTTAAATGACAAAACTCCACAAGAAATTTGGACTGGTACGAAGGTTGATGTTAGCGCGATGAGAATATTTGGATCACCTGTCAGGGTTCACGTTCCAAAACAAAAGCGACAAAAGTGGGACCCAAAATCTATAAAAATGCTGTTTATTGGATATTGTGAGACGACAAAAGGATACAGGTGTTTTGATCCAAAAACGAAAAAGATTAAAACTAGACGTGATGTCGTATTTGTTGAAACAGAAGCAAAGGTAATCAACAGTGTTCCATTAGATGATAGAAAGGAATTGGATTCAGTGGGGGAATTCAAGAAAAAGAGTGATGAAGTTGAGCCATTGAAAGATCTTCAATTTCCATGTGAACATAAAAAATGATAATGGAATTATCGACGATAGGAATGAAGAACTTATCGAAGCAAAATCTGAAGAAGAGCAAATAAATTCATCACAGCCAAGAAGATCAGAAAGAACCCCGATTCCTCGAAAGTTTAATGATTTCGTTACTTACTCATCTTTTGTGAATCAAATGAATTTCGACCCAGTAACCATCGAAGAAGCAATGTCAAGTGAAGATAGTCAAGAATGAAAAATTGCTATTCAAAACGAATTAAGATCTCTTCAAGAAAATGATACTTGAACACTTGTAGATTTACCACATGGGCGAAAAATAGTGAAATCGAAGTGGGTCTTCAAAACCAAGCAGGACGGTGATGGGAATGTCATATGTCATAAGGCTAGATTGGTGGGAAAGGGATTTTCTCAAGAGCCTGGGATTGACTTTAATGAAACCGATTCTCCAGTTATTCGTTATACTTCTATCCGTTTTTTGATGGCATGGTAAACCGGGATGAAAATAGACCAAATGGATGCTGTGACAGCTTTTCTGCAAGGTGATAAAGTAGGAAATTTACATGGAGCAACCAAAGGGATATAGTGAAGGGAATAATCGGATATGTAAACTACACAAATTAATTTATGGTCTGAAGGAAAGTAGTCGACAATGGAACTTAAAACTTGATGCCGCATTAGAGTCATTTGGGTTTATACAATCAAAATTAGATCCGTGTGTTTACTTGAGTAAAGATGGTAAACTAATAACAGCTGTTTATGTGGATTATATTTTGATTTTTTGGCGGAATCCAACTATTAATTCCCCTGCATTTGTTAAAACCATTGGCTATGGACTTATAATAACGAACAAATTCTGCAATCTAAGGACCTTGTTGAGCAATAAACCACAAAGAAGTTTCTAGATACAAGCTGGATGTTACATCGGTAAGCACTAAAGTTTGTAGACATAAATTCATCAGAAACAAAAAAAATAGTGATAATAGTGATTACTTACTTCCTCCTCAGAAGAACGGCTATGGCGATGTGAACTTTCTGGTCTATCTTCACAATTGAATCGGACTTGGTAGCCATCTTCCTTAAGCCATGGTTGAGACCAAAGGGACATAACGCATTTAACTTCTTTGTTGTTTTCATCAACCATAACGCAATTTAATTCAAGATTAGTTCCAGAAACAATTTGGGTTGTTCCAGAAGTGCACTCCTTAATCCTGTAGTGAAAAAAAAAAAAAAATAAAAAAAAAAAAAATTATTTTATTTGAATTGCTTACTTCAGGGATGGTGCATCACCAGCCTTTAGTTTTGATAGTGAGTTTGACATATCCGCAACAGCTTCTTTTAATTCATCAGCGTTAAGAGGTGTCGTTCCACCAACAATTGGTCCGAAATCTGTATCCAAATCCTGAAAATTTATTTTGTTGAAATTATACTTGTTACAAAACTATTTTGTTTACTTTGTTCATAATCTAATATAGTATGCTGTTTGTATGTATACATACTAACGGCTTACATTTTATTTTCTTTTTCATTCGTCGTTGGAACTTCTAAATATATTATTACTTATTTATGTAATTCAGTTTTCATTTGATCTATAATAAAATTCCAATAGGTTATGGGCCCAGAGGACTATATGTAACTCAGAAAATTGAATTTAAATTTAATGAAAGAAAGATATTAAGATAATTTTGTGTCTGTTTTTTGCTGTTCGCATTTGTTGCGATTTTTTGTTTTTGAAATTGAAATTGCATTCGTTGCACAAGGAAACAAAATAATCACTATTGGAAAATTTTCTAGAACAATGTCGAATCAGTGCTCCTGTTCTGTAACTATCGCCTCGATAGGAACGAAATAATACTAAATTCATAGAATTTCGTTCCATTTTCCAACGTTTATCGCCGAGGCGATAGTTACAGAACAGGGGCACAGGAGTCAATTGAAAAACTTCGTGGAGGCGAAAAATTTCACACATGGAAATTTGCCATGCAGAACATTCTCGAAGTTTATATGAAGACAATGGACTTACAAGGAAGACTGCTCTTTTGCGAAAACTTATTGGGGTACGTTTAGAGAACTGTGAGTGCATGTCGGATTATGTCAATCAAAAATTTGGTACAGAAAATTGGGTGGTACAGAGAATGGCTTGTGTTGGCAAGCACTACTGGGGTGGATATAAGCTACAACGCTGAAATTTAAGACGGACTTGTATCAGGTAATTGCAAAGATCGATGAACAAGCTAGAAGCAGGTATATAGAGTAGGCCACAAACTCCTTGTATCGCACGGTTTACTGTCAGTTAAATCGCAATTTGCTACAGGAGAATTACTTTCGTGATGAACTTAGCATCGAAGAAGTATCCATGATGATGCGGCTGCGGGGAGAAATCCTAAATCTTAACCACACAGAGGAGGCTTACCGATAATCTGCAGTTTATGTTACTTCGAGGAGAGGGAGGACGAGTGCGTTTCTTAGGGAAGTGCCCCACATTAAATGAAACGAGGAGAAGCATTTTGGGAAAAATTTTCTGAATGCTGATGAAGTCATAACCAAATTGAATGAAATGGATGTTTCTAAATTGTTTCAGTTCTGCAAAATCGCTTTAAACTATCGTGAAAGAATTATACTAGGCCTATTTTAATATTAATTGTTATCTGTGTTGATTTACCATTTTAAAAAGAATAGTTATTTAAAGAGTTTATATTTTCGGTTAATTTATGTAACAGTAACAATTGTCAATCTGGCAGACGGCAGAAGCCAAAAAGTAAAATTTTTTCAAATGCATATCATGTAATATTTATAGGAATGCTTTATTTAACAATGTTCAATAAACTAACTAACTAACTAACTAACTATTTGGTACAGCAAATAAGTTGGCAAGTATTCAATTTCCGATTTCTCCAGAATGGTAAGGAGCAATATTGCTAGCTGGTCTGAGTGATGATTTCAAACCCTTCATCGTGGGAATTGAAAGCAGTGCTGTAAACATTACCGGAGAAACTATTAAAGCAAAGCTATTGGACTGTCATTATGGCAAAATAAAGAGTGAAAATGCATTTTTTGGGGCAAAGAAGAAAATTCTTAAAAATGTCGTTATGAATGTGGAAAGAAGGGACATATTTCCAAAAATTATCCAAATAAAAAGATACCCCATTTTCGTAAGGCAAATGAAACCAAAAATGCTTTTTGTGCAGCGTTATCATGCCGAAATGAACAAGATAACGATTAGTACATTGATAGTGGTGTTTTGAGCCATATGACTCCCAATAAAAAGTGGATGAATGATTCAAAAACATCTTCTATTGCAGAGATAGTTATTGCAAACAACCAAAAAATGGAAGTATCTGGCATGGGGAATATTTCAATTTTATTCGGCGAAAAAGAAATTGAAGTCAATGATGTTCTGTATGTTCCCGAACTTTCAGCAAACTTACTTTCAGTTTCAGCAGAAATAGTAAAACATGGCAACAAGGTGATTTTTAATAAAGATGGATGTAGTATTTTCAATGCAACAGGCGATCTTCTGGTCAAAGCGGAATCTTTAGGTGGTATATACAAAATCAAAGGACATGCTTCATGTATGTTTACGAATGTATCATCCAAGTTAATGACATATCATAGACGATTAGGTCATAATGAAGAATGGTGCTGTGGATAGAATAAATTTTAACGAAGACGTCCATTTATTGAAGAAATGCGAAACATGCTTTAAAGGTAAGCAAACTCGTTTATCGTTCAAACACACCGGCAAACACGCAAAGAACTTATAAGATGTCACACATAGCGATCTTTGTGGTCCAATGGAAAATAAATCACTTGGAAGTGCAAGATACTTTTTGACCTTCATTGATGATTTTTACTGAAAAGTTTTCGTATATTTTTTAGAATCTAAAAGAGAAGTTTTTAATGCATTTAAAGAATTTAAGCGAATGGTTGAAAACCAAACAGACAGTGATTCGGACAGACAATGGTACTGAATATGAAGGAAACAATTTTGAATCTTTTTGCCAAAGCTCTGGTATCATTCATCAAACTACAAATACATACACTCCAGAGCAAAATGGAGTTGCTGAACGTTTCAATCGAACTATTGTGGAACGTACAAGGTGTATGATCTTCGATGTTGAGTTAGACAAATCATATTGGGCAGATGTTGTCAATACCGCAACCTATATAATGAATAGGTCAGTCAATAGTTCTTTAAATGACAAAACTCCACAAGAAATTTGGACTGGTACGAAGGTTGATGTTAGCGCGATAAGAATATTTGGATCACCTGTCAGGGTTCACGTTCCAAAACAAAAGCGACAAAAGTGGGACCCAAAATCTATAAAAATGCTGTTTATTGGATATTGTGAGACGACAAAAGGATACAGGTGTTTTGATCCAAAAACGAAAAAGATTAAAACTAGACGTGATGTCGTATTTGTTGAAACAGAAGCAAAGGTAATCAACAGTGTTCCATTAGATGATAGAAAGGAATTGGATTCAGTGGGGGAATTCAAGGAAAAGAGTGATGAAGTTGAGCCATTGAAAGATCTTCAATTTCCATGTGAACATAAAAAATGATAATGGAATTATCGACGATAGGAATGAAGAACTTATCGAAGCAAAATCTGAAGAAGAGCAAATAAATTCATCACAGCCAAGAAGATCAGAAAGAACCCCGATTCCTCGAAAGTTTAATGATTTCGTTACTTACTCATCTTTTGTGAATCAAATGAATTTCGACCCAGTAACAATCGAAGAAGCAATGTCAAGTGAAGATAGTCAAGAATGAAAAATTGCTATTCAAAACGAATTAAGATCTCTTCAAGAAAATGATACTTGAACACTTGTAGATTTACCACATGGGCGAAAAATAGTGAAATCGAAGTGGGTCTTCAAAACCAAGCAGGACGGTGATGGGAATGTCATATGTCATAAGGCTAGATTGGTGGGAAAGGGATTTTCTCAAGAGCCTGGGATTGACTTTAATGAAACCGATTCTCCAGTTATTCGTTATACTTCTATCCGTTTTTTGATGGCATGGTAAACCGGGATGAAAATAGACCAAATGGATGCTGTGACAGCTTTTCTGCAAGGTGATAAAGTAGGAAATTTACATGGAGCAACCAAAGGGATATAGTGAAGGGAATAATCGGATATGTAAACTACACAAATTAATTTATGGTCTGAAGGAAAGTAGTCGACAATGGAACTTAAAACTTGATGCCGCATTAGAGTCATTTGGGTTTATACAATCAAAATTAGATCCGTGTGTTTACTTGAGTAAAGATGGTAAACTAATAACAGCTGTTTATGTGGATTATATTTTGATTTTTTGGCGGAATCCAACTATTAATTCCCCTGCATTTGTTAAAACCATTGGCTATGGACTTATAATAACGAACAAATTCTGCAATCTAAGGACCTTGTTGAGCAATAAACCACAAAGAAGTTTCTCGATACAAGCTGGATGTTACATCGGTAAGCACTAAAGTTTGTAGACATAAATTCATCAGAAACAAAAAAAATAGTGATAATAGTGATTACTTACTTCCTCCTCAGAAGAACGGCTATGGTGATGTGAAGTTTCTGGTCTATCTTCACAATTGAATTTGACTTCATAGCCATCTTCCTTAAGCCATGGTTGAGACCAAAGGGACATAACGCATTTAACTTCTTTGTTGTTTTCATCAACCATAACGCAATTTAATTTAAGACTAGTTCCAGAAACAACTTGTGTTGTTCCAGAAGTGCACTCCTTAATCCTGTAGTGAAAAAAAAATTAAAAAAAAAAATAAAATGATTTCATTTGAATTGCTTACTTCAGGGATGGTGCATCACCAGCCTTTAGTTTTGATAGTGAGTGTGAAAGATCCGCAACAGCTTCTTTTAATTCATTAGCGTTAAGAGGTGTCAATCCACCAACAATTGTTGGGAAACCTGTATCCAAATCCTGAAAATTTAATTTTGTTTAAATTATACTTGTTACAAAACTATTTTGTTTATTTTTTTATTATTTTTATTATTTATTTATTTCGAAAATAGATACATTGACGCATTAAGATTAAAATCTTTTAGAGCATCTAGAATTTAGAATTACAGAGTATTTCTTATTACATAAATTTTTGAACAATGTTTAATGTTACAAAATTTTGGAAAGGAAATTAACGAGAGATAATTAGGACACCTATTGTGGATGACATTATGCAGCTTCAGAAGTAACCTGAACTTAAGGTTCTTATCTAAATTGATACCAAAGAGAGTATGATGTAAATGTGATGTACTAGAATACCAATAAATAAATCGTAGACAATCATTGAAGGCAACATTAAGTTTGTGCTTACACACGCTATCCAGAACAGGATATACTGAACTGTTATATGTAAAGTATGGCAAAATTAATGACTTCACAAGTTGTTTTTTTTAAATTGGTAGGAAGTAAACCCGAGGAAGATCTTAAATTACGCAGCCCAAAGTAAATATGCCTAATCGTGTCTGAAATTGCCGTACAGCAGCTAATATTACTATTTATACTATATCCCAAGTATTTTACATTTTTCACATAGGCGATAGTTTCATTGCCAATAGCTACCACAGGAAAATCAACAAGATTGTAATCGTTTCTAGAACACAACATTGCAACCGACTTAGCTGGATTTAATTTCATACTATTAGCATTAGACCAAGAATGGATAAGGCTAAGATCCTCGTTTAACCTCTCTATACAGTCCTCCATCAATCCCACTTTACGAAATAGGTAGAGTACTACATCATCAGCGTATAAATGGATTTGGCTATTGCGTATAACTTCCGGAAGATCGTTAATAAAAAGCGAGAATAATAGTGGACCCAAAACTGAGCCCTGTAGTATTCCGGAATTGGTTACAATTGGGTTGGAAATTCCTGCTCCAGTTCTTATTTGCTGTACCCTATTTTTAAAACAATTACACAAAAGCCTTAGAGAAGTTGGAGCAAAGTTGAAATTTCTCCTAAGTTTAGAAAGAAGAATGGAGTGGTCAATGCAATCAAAGACTTTAGAAAAATCAAGTAATACCATGACACCAAGCTTATGAGAGTCCAGAGCAAATCGAAAGTCCGTCGTAACTTTTATTACTGCTGATTCACAGCTGTGCTTACTGCGAAAACCAGATTGCCATTGTGACAGCATATTGTTTTCATCCAAATGGACTTGCATTTGGTCATGAATAACTTTCTCAAACAGTTTGCACAAGAAAGATAAAATGCTTATGGGCCTGTATTCAGAGGGGTGGGCAGGGTTTGATTTCTTAGGGACAGGAATAATGTTTACTTTGTTCATAATCTAATAGCGTTTTTCATTGAAATTCGATAGAATTACTCTCAAATCGAGAACTACTCCCTTCAATGGAACATGTTTTTAGGTTTTTTGCTGGTATTGGCGCTTAAATTGATGTTCACATATAGGAATTCATATTTTCATATCTTGTAATTTGTTTTCTCTAGCAAATTACTGAATTCTAACTTATTTTCTCGTGTTTTCATAATTTATAGCAATTTTGTCAACCCAACGCTGGCACAACAAATTGAAAATAAACAAATTATTTTCCATTTAAAGTTTGACAGAACAAATGTTTTCTATGTGTGTATGAATTCAGAGTAGATCTGCCAACAATATGGGAGTAGATCTTTGACGTTTAGAGTTACTCCGGATCTACTCTTTTTTTCAATGAAACATGGAAAATGGGAAAGGAGTAAATCTTTTCGCAAAAGGAGTAACTCTTTTCGTCAATGAAAAACGATATAATATAGTATGCTGTTTGTATGTACATAGTAACTGCTTATTTTTTATTTTCTTTTTCATTCGCCGTTTGAACTTCTAAATGTATTATTACTTATTTAATTCAGTTTTCATTTGATCTATAATAAAATTCCAATAGGTTATGGGCTCAGAGGACTATAACTCAGAAAATTGAATTTAAATTTAATGAAAGAAAGATATTAAGATAATTTTTTTGTTTCTGTTTTTTGCTGTTCGCATTGTTGCGATTTTTTGTTTTTGAAATTGAAATTACATTCGTTGCACAAGGAAACAAAATAATCACTATTGGAAAATTTTCTAGAACAATGTCGAATCAGGTCGCCTGTTCTGTAACTATCGCCTCGGCAATAAACGGTGGAAAATGGAACGTAATTCTATGAATTTAGTAGGATTGCGTTCCATTTTCCACCATTTATCGCCTGCTTTTATGGAGGCGATAGTTACAGAACAGGGGCACTGATTCGACATTGTTCTAGAAAGTTTTCCAATGGTGATTGTTTTGTTTCCTTGTGCAACGAATGCAATTTCAATTTCAAAAACAAAAAAACAAACAGGAGTCAATTGAAAAACTTCGTGGAGGCGAAAAATTTCACACATGGAAATTTGCCATGCAGAACATTCTCGAAGTTTATATGAAGACAATGGACTTACAAGGAAGATTGCTCTTTTGTGAAAACTTATTGGGGTACGTTTAGAGAACTGTGCATGACGGATTATGTCAATCAAATATTTGGTACAGAAAATTGGGTGGTACAGAGAATGGCTTGTGTTGGCAAGCACTACTGGGGTGGATATAAGTTACAACGCTGAAATTTAAGACGGACTTGTATCAGGTAATTGCAAAGGTCGATGAACAAGCTAGAAGCAGGTATATGGAGTTCGAATAGATTCTGCAATCTAAAGAGCAATAAACCACAAAGAAGTTTCTAGATACAAGCAGGATGTTACCTCTGTTAGCTTTAAGAAGCAAACCAAGTGTGTAGACATAAATTCACTAGAAACAAAAAAACTAATTACAATAGTAATTACTTACTTCCTCAGCAGAACGGCTATGGCGAAGTGAACGCTTTGCATCACCATCACATTCAAATGTAACTTGGTAGCCATCTACCTTTAGCCATGGTTGAGACCAAAGGGACATAGTGCATGGAACTTGTTTTCCAGTTGGATATTCCATGTCGCAATTCAATTTGACAAGTGAACCAGCAACTAATTGAGAGGTTCCAGAGTGGCACTTAACAATACTAAAATAAAGATTTTTCAATTAATTTTGGATTTGGATACGAAGTTAGTGTGTGGTAAACTTACGTCATTTTAGGAGCATCGCCATATACGATCTTATCTAGTGAACTCTGAAGGATTGCTTGTTTAGCTTCTACTTCTGCGGGATTAAGTACTCGGGCTCCACCAACAATCATCACCGAAGGTTTCTACAAATTAATGAAGCAATGCATTTTATTTTTTGAAATCTTAGTTTATACGTAGATTGGCTTGGTTTAGAAGTAAAAATTGAGGATAAAAGCTCGCTTAGAAAAAACCGATTTCAAAATTTTTTCACTGTTAGAATGTTTAAATGCTACATACATTTTTTAAAAGTAACATAGACTTTACTAAAGTTTGTTTGAATATCTCAAAACTACGTTGTCTTTGAATCTAGGGGAAACATTTCATCCCCATATTTTCACGGCAATTGAAACGGGAAACTTAAGACTTTCAGATAATCTTAAGCTTAGCCCTAAAAGTGTTTCTGTTAATTTTTGGCAATTTTGTGTGAACAACGCTTTTGTATTAAGTTAGACCCGACCAACGCCGCCGGGCGGCTCAGCTAGTAAATATTTAAAAATGAAACTTTCGATCCTGATTAGTATTGTTTTGAGACAACAACTGTCGATACAGAACTAACGCACAAACTAACGTTGTGAAACGACATGCCATCGGAAAGCTACATTCGCAAGAGAATGTGATCTCAATCGAGTGTCTCTCCAATTATCCTGAATCCTATGCCGCGATTATTAGGCATTGAAGGCCAGTGGCAACAATTCCAACAAGCAATTAGAACCGCAGCCTCCCAGGTTCTAGGTTTGACTCGGCCTCCAAAACAAAATCAATGGTTTCATGAAGAATGCAGGCAGCAACCCCGAGTTGTAATGCCCACCTAAGCAAGTAAGTAAATCGACATAGATGTGAAAAGTGCATTAAAATACCATTTTAACCTGAAATCAAAGATAAGCGTCACACGCAAACCTGTATAAGTTTTCCAGTTTATCTGAGTAGCAGAAATTGACGAAAAGAATAACTCTTTTTGTTCATTAAGTGGGAAAGATAATCGTTTCGAGTGTTCGCATTCAGACAGTAAGTTTTATATCATCATCACTCTAGTGAATCGCCGCCGCGCCGTGAACCTTTTCGCAATCAAAAATGAACCCAAACTCTAAAATTGTAACTTTTAGGTTAGGCTAGGCTGGGTGGAGGTTGCAGCCTCAATCGGATCTTAAGATGAGGTGGCAGAGAATTGGCTGTGCGACTGGGTTATTGTGGTTGGGATCTCTCACTGGACCATTTGGAGTTCTGGATGAATTTAAGGATGCTGTTTAGTGGGAGGTTAGAGATGTCGCCCAGATTGTTGAAGAAGTATTCTCCGAGGGCTTTTTTCCTAGTATAGGCCAAGCGACACTCACAGAGGAGGTGGAATGATCCCTCCCCTGCCTCTTCGTCTTGGCATCCCCTACATAAGTCAGATATGTTAGTGCCCATTCTAATCATGTGGGTACCCAATGGGTTGTGACTTGTGACCCATCAGAATGCCAATCTGAGTGTAACCCCTACAGCGGTGTCTACCTGCGAAGCCTTTTTGAAGATAAATTCAGAAATAGTAAGAGATTGATTCGAACTCCCCTGCCTTTTTTAGATTCAGTGCTATAACCATTGAACCATTGGCTATGGACTTATACTAACGAACAGATTTTGCAATCTGAAGAGCTTGTTGAGCAATAAACCACAAAGAAGTTTCTAGATACAAGCAGGATGTTACCTCGGTAAGCTTTAAGAAGCTACACATAAACTCACCAGAAACAAAATAAACCATTATAAAATAATGATAATAGTAATTACTTACTTCCTCAACAGAACGACTATGGCGATGTCTAGTTTCTAGTCCATCCTCACATTTGAATCCGACTTCATAGCGATTTTCCTTAAGCCATGGTTGAGACCAAAGGGACATAACGCATTTAACTTCTTTGTTGTTTTCATCAACCATAACGCAATTTAATTTAAGACTAGTTCCAGAAACAACTTGTGTTGTTCCAGAAGTACACTCCTTAATCCTGAAGTGAAAAAAATAATTTAAAAAAAAATAAAATGATTTCATTTGAATTACTCACTTCAGGGATGGTGCATCACCAGCCTTTAGTTTTGTTAGTGAGCTTGAAAGTTCCGCAACAGCTCTTTTTAAACTTTCAGTGCTAAGAGGTGTCAATCCACCAGCAAATCCGAAACCCAAATGCTGAAAATTTAATTTGTTATAGAGATGTTATTTTAGTAAATATGTTGCAAAATATTGAAAAATTATAACGGAACCGAAAGCTGTTAGCAGAAATTAGTAAGCTAGTTTATGCTAAAAAGGAGAAGACTAAAATCTAAATGGGTTGTCTAGATGTAATAGTCTTTATTGCTTTCGAAGTCGAAGAGGAAACCATTTTCGCCACTATTCCGAAAACTATATCGGAATACATTCAAATCTTCATACAGATTTTTTAATAGACAGAATGATCCAAGAAAAAGGTTTATGTGTATATTCCATTTCGGGAGCGGGAACGGGAACTTAGAAACTACTTGACCGATTTCAAAATTCTTTCACCATTATTATGATATTGGTGCCCGCGGCGTAATGGTAAGCATGTCTGCCTTATACTCGGTAAGTTCATGGTTCAAATCCCAACAGAACCCAAAAAATTTTTTTCTTCGGGTAGGTGATACCCGTCACGAGGAATTATCAACTCCTCCGATAGTAAATTCATTGCCATGAAAAGAGCCTTCCTTATTTGACGTTCGAAACCGGCAGAAAATTGTAGGTCAACTCCATTCCCTTATAAGGCATGGTTGTCAGAAATGGTCTAATCCTCGGAGCCGGCGTTCACCGCTCAGCTGCGCAACATATTTATGCTATTCTGTCCCACATTCCCATGGGAACGGGAAGGGAAAATACACGGAAACTTAAAAACAGCTTTCCGATTTCGACCGATTTCAAAATTCTTTATCTGTCAAAACGCTAAAATACGTTCGAATAGATTCTGCAATCTGAAGAGCTTGTTGAAGCATAAACCATAAAGAAGTTTCTAGATACAAGCTGGATGTTACCTCGGTTAACTTTAAGAAACAAACCAAGTGTGTAGACATAAATTCACTAGAATCAAAAAAAAACTAATGATAATAGTAATTACTTACTTCCTCAGCAGAACGCGTAAGGCGACGCTTGGTCTCACCATCACATTCAAAGGTAACTTCGTTTGTATTAGTCCATGGTTGAGACCAAACGGACATAGTGCATCGAGCAAACTTTCAATCACTACAATGCTGAAGCTTAAAACAGCATCACTGAAAATCAGATCGCAAAAGAAATTACCAGGCAAGCATCTCAAACATCTTTCTCAGGACAACCGCCTGGTCTGAGTCCAAGAAGAGGGACTATATTCTTATATCAAGGGGACTAGTGAATCCTTTATTGAATGTTTTTAGCCTGAATCTGGCTATGGCAGGGTATTCACATGAAATGTGTTCAGCCGTTTCTGTGCCTTCGAGACAGAGACGGTAGATGTCATCCTGGCTGAGGCCCATGTTTTTGAGATGATATCTGAGAAAGCAGTGTCCAATGAGGAAGTCCGTAAGAAGCTTTGCGTCATGTTTGCTCATGTCAAGAATTTCTTTCATACTTCTTTGAGACAAGTCGGTGAATAGTTTGGACTGGCGGTACCCATTAGAGTTGTTCCAGGTGTGGATCATGTTCTGCTTTGGAGACCGCAGTAGGGTTCCGGTCCTTTGAATTGGGATTGAGAGCCAAGTCTAGCTACGCGGCCAGCTTCTTCGTTACCCTGTACGCCTTCATGTCCAGGCACCCACGAAAGAGTTATTTTATTGTGGTAGCCACACATAGGTAGATATGTCAGGAGTTCCAAACTAGTTTGGACTCGAATTTGGTTGAGGACAATGCCTTTAAGGCTGTCTGACTGTCAGAGCAAACTGGGATGCGTGATCTTCAAGGTTTCTTCTAATGCATTCCCTAACTCAGAATTCTCTATAACTTCTGATGAAAGATAAATGTTGTGCTACCAAGGGATATAGATGATGTGAAGTTGGGACCGAAAATCCCTGCACCTACACTGTTGTTAGTTTTTGAACCGTCAGTGTACCAAATGTATTGGAAGTCACTTGTAGGAATTACAGGGTTCTTCTATGTTGAGCGGTAAGGAAAGATTACTTCAAAAGGGTGGTGTAAAATTATCCGTCTAGGCATAAAGTTTGAAGAGTGAGCTGCAGGCGATTCCAATATTGGGAGCACCTGCAGAATGCTCATATGTCCTTGTAAGTTTTCTTCATTTAAGTTGTTTGTGAGATGAAGCTTTAGTCCACTTAGTGCGGCAGTCTTCTTTACTCTATGGTATAGTGGAGGAAAATGTAATAAACTTGTATCTTGAGACAAATTGCAAGCTACAAAACAAAATCTGATTCGAATCTGTCAGCTGTGCGATAATAACAGACAGGCATTTATTACATGTAAAGGAACCAAACTACGCGGAAAATCTCGTAAAATATTATTATCACTTTTCCCCGCAATGAAACAGTTTATTTATTCTAATTTCATAGAATTGTTGAAGCTAATTGTTTACACATTGAGTTTGTATCAACCCATTCACACGAAAAAAAACCTACAGTAACACACACTCACACAGTCACATAACCTTATTATTGTGGTGATTTCGTTTTAATAGTTAATACATAAGATCAACGGCATCAGGCGAGCTCAAAGTTTATTATTTTAAAGCGAGGCGATGGAATGACGTTGTACAGGGTGTCCGGTGAGAAATTTATTTTTGAAAACATTGATTTAGCAGACAAATTCGATTGGGACGGTTTTACTCTCATTTGAAAATATTTGAGTCGGAAGAGCATCATGCGTTTCTTATAAAGAAGCACTTTTAGATTCCTTAAATGACCAGAAATGGCAGCCAAACTTTCAAGAACTTCAGAAGATTTTTTCGTTCGTTCGATCGAAGGAATTTTCTCTTGAGCCGTCGATCTACTGGCTGGAAAATATATTTTGCCGATGAGATCTGAAAACTTTCAGAACATTTGCTTATGTTAGCACTTCAAAGTTTGGTAATAAAACGAAAATGAGTTTGAAGACACCACGCCAAGAAATGAAAACAAAAGCAAATATTAGTAGTTCTTCATCTCTGACAAAGGATTCCTTAGGCCAAGTGATAAGCTTCAATAGTAGCTCTAGTTTTACATTTACAATTATGTACATCAAACCGCACATAAGCCTACGGAGTAGGCGGTGTTGCAGCTCTAGTTTTACTTTTATCTAAATAAGATCAACCTTCACGACGAACTTTACTAAGATCAACTTGCTTTCTGTCCGCCTTCAGTGTTTAAACTTATAAAATCTTAGCTAATAGAAATATAAAAATACTTCCAACTACGAAAATCCAACAAAACTGAATCAAAGCTCAACCTATTCAAAATCTTATCATTTGCCTAGTGTCATCTGCAACAAGCGCGTCAGAGGCAAGTACAAGACGTGCCAATTGCCGTAGTAATCGAATGAGTCGTAACGTTCCGTTTAGATCATCAGACAAGCATCAACCTGACAACTTGGAAGAAGCAGCAAATATAACCAAAGACTGCCTGCTGCCTTTTTCGAAGAAATAGAGCGAGATCAAATTGAGGAGTCCGTTACGGCGCCATTAAAGTATTAGCATTGGTAGGAATTTGATTGATAACCTAGTTTACCCCTCAATAACCGCGTGGAAATAATAATCACTTTTGTCGATACACACAAAAAAGTAAATTATATCGAATTTTCTCTGTTCCTTGAATTTTACATTTTAAGAAGAATTGAAGCACTTAGAAGTTGAAGGTCCTAAGTGACACTTTTTAAAATTTTCGTTTTTTCTTTGAGATGAAGCTTATATATATTAAAACTTAAATTTTTGTCTCATCCGTATTTCTCTATCTTTTCTAGAAAGGTTGTTTAACTAAAGCTAAAAGTGCTTTATGCATTTTACTCAAATTCTGGAAAATGTCACTTAGCCCCTTCATATTCCAAGCAGTTCAATTGTGATTTTTCACCGCAAAACTCATATCTGAAAATGAAGAAAAAGACGAAACTTGGCATCTTTTTCCATCCTTGCCTTTTTTTAAAAAAACCATTCGCGCCCTTTCGTTGATAAACTTTTATAAAAGAATTCTTCAAAAACTGATGGGAAATGTTAAACAGCTGCAGTTATGGAACGGCCACGTATTGAGCGGTAAAGTTGCAGAATAAGAACGATATCGCTTAGTTTTCAATTCAATTCTGTTTTTTATACTTTTTCGCTTAGTACGTGGCCGTGTCCTTAGAAGACAAATAATGATTAAGCTTTGTACCCGAAACTTCACAACTTTCCAACGAATACTCAAATTAGTTGTGATGTGGTTCTCAGCAGGTGCCAATGTTGTGACTTTTGGTCAGAATCGGGGTGTATATTTTTCGATTCCTTCATTGTGTGCGTCCATATGGGCTGCATTTATAAAGAGTTTTTTTTAGAGGTACAGAACTTCGAATTGAAATAAAATACAAGAAAATTAATGTCCATCAAATTGGCTTTATTGGAAGGATTATTTTATGCCATTAATGTTTAAATATGATCTCAGGCATGTGGCCGCATCGGCTGGCACTTTTTTGAGCATTTGAGGCTGTATGTCGACAATAACGCTACGAATGTCGGTTTCCCAGCCCTTAACGTTTCTGTTTTGTTGACGTAGAAAAGCGACTTCACATATCCCCAAAGAAAATAATCAAATGGTGTCAAATCACACGATCTTGGTGGCCAATTGACAGGTCCATTCCGCGAAATTTTGCGCTCATCGAATGTTTCCTTCAATAAATCGATTGTGACCGTCTTGTTGGAACCACAACTGATCCACACTCATGCCATCCGATTCGGGAACAAAATAGTCGGTTATCATGACTCTATAACGGTTTCCAGTAACTACCTTGTCAGCATTATTTCGGAAAAAGTATGGCCCATTGACTCCACCAGCCCATAGAGCACACCAAACAGTCAGTTTTTGTGGATGTAATGACGTCTCAAGGTACTCATGTGGTTTCTCTTCCCTCCGAATGTGACAAATTTGCTTGTTGACGTAACCATTCAACCAAAAATGAGCCTCATCACTGAACAAAATTTTGCGATGAAAATCAGCATCGAGATTAATCTCATTTTCGGCACATACACCAAAATCACAACGCATTGCATAGTCTCGCGGCTTTAATTCTTGCACAAGCTGCATCTTCTCGTAAGCCATGGTCTTTGGCGCAAAATCGTCCATAAAGTTGATGGACAAAGCTCCAATTGCTGTACACGATATCGAATCGATTCATTCGGGTCTTCTTCAACACTTTGCTCTACAGCGGCAATTGTTTCTTCGGTGCGCACTGTTCGACGTCTCTGCGGATGCGTATTATCAGATAGAGTAAACGTAGTGCGAACCCATAGTTAACCGAATTAATTGCTCTGATGGACTATTATGTCGACCATCAAATGAACGGAGTTTACGGTTAACATCGCGAACTGGACCATTATTTTCGAAATAAATTTGCACGATTTGCAAGCGTTGTTCTTTTGTCAACCTGTTCATGATATGAAATGGCAAACAAAACTGAACATAAATCACATTACAGTTGGCCGATTCGACCACAAGATGTCAGTTTTACCCCTATTCGAAAAACCAACTTCTAAAAAATCAAACGATACAATGGTTTATTTTTTTTAAATTAGATCCGCATATCTCTTAATAATAAAGAAGACCTTTTGTTTTGTAATGTTTTTTTTTATTCCCGTTTGAAAACATAAATTTTCCACTGAACACCCTGTAGTTCTACTCATAAGTCAACATTTATATGCACGCTACACTTAAAACATTAACGCATATAATGTGCCTTATTGTATTTAAATTTTCGGTTCACACCCGAATTTCACCTCCCACTCATTTCTATGAACGGCCTTCCATTTATTTATTTTTTGCAATACTTTGTTTTTAATACATTCAAAGTCTCGTTAGTGTGCTAATCAATTTTGGCAGCTGGAAAATAAAAAATGAAAAAAAAACAAATTCTCTGGAAGCTCCAATTCGCATCATCGTTTTTGGGTCACTCGACTCTACAAAGTAGCTACTTGTACCTAGTCTTAGCTCTTTAATGGGATGTAAAGTCATTCTTAAACTACTTCCTTCATCTGACTCACTAACACACTATTTTTTTTTTTTGTGATTTATAAGCTTTCAATGAGAAGAAGCAAAAAAATGGAGAGTGGTAAAAAAAATGTGAACAACTACAACATGGACAATGGAATGTGTCACGATACAAATATTCTATAGTAACGATAAAACAAAAAACAAAAAAGAATGAGGCAAAGCAAAAGTATTTCTCTTACACAAAACGTTTTGGTGCGATTTTAACATTTTCAGAAAATCTTTACCTTGTCACTGTCATCTTGGCCATTTAATTGCGCCTCATTATTACCGTTATGCGCATTTTGCCTGTCGATTGAGGTTTCGAAATTGTAAGCACCTATTGACAAAAAGTCATCCAACCACTTCTTCTCGTTTTCACTCAGCTCGGGAATCTTCTCAGTAGTTGTCGTACTGTCCCCACTTTCTTGAAAAGATGACACAATAGACTCTGTGGCATCACCTACCCCACCAATTCCAGCTTCCGGTTGAATCGCTCGTTCAGTGACAACTAATGAGTCAGTTACTTGCTCTGGCTCAGACGCAAAAATAGTCGTGGTCGTGGTGGTGGTTGCGGCACGTTGTCTTGTCAATTGAGGATTCTTTGATGACGAAATTATTTGTGATTCTAAATTGAATATGTCATCGGGCGTCAATTCATTTCGGCTGCCACTGAATATTGCATTCGTTTCGTATTTGCCATCAATAGACTTTCGATCGCGGATGATATCCGGCAATATTTCTTCATTGGTACAGTTGGATTCTTGTAGGTCGCGAACTTTATCACCCCACAAGGTTGTCAGCCATGGTTTCTCAAGTACTACCAAGCGACAAACGACTTCGGTATTGTTGTCTGTAGTATTGACTGCGTTTAAAACGATTTCATAACGAACTCCATCGACTATTTCGCGGTATGCGTCGATGATATTTATGAAGTTCATTGTCACAGGAATATTTGTTATGGCGATGTTCTGTACGCCGATTAGATTTGGCGAGAGGTATTCCTTCTCGCCAGGATTGAGGACATGTATTCTTTTGATTTTTTCTTCCACAGCTGGCTGTTGTGATGGATTCTACAAAGTTTATTGAAATAAACACATAGCTCATGATAATACACATTTATGTATAGGTGCACTTTCTCCCAAGATGATTTGATATGTAAGTAAGTGCTTGTGCAGATTAGATATCAAGAGAGCTGGATAAAGCCGTGTGGTGTGTATATATGAAACATTGATGAACAAATAACAAAAATGAATAAAAAAGTAAGTAGTACCAACACCAATATTAGAAACAAGAAAAGTATTGAGTTAATGAAAGCGAGATTGTTTTTTAAGTTTCGGTTAAGAATGTTGAACGCATAACACGGAAGCGCAAGTACGTTTTGCTTGACGTAAAGTGTCCGAGCAATAAACGGATGGACCAGCAGAGAAAGAAAAAAAAAAAAAAAGGAGACAAAGAAGTGAGAGAAAGGGAGGGGAATTTCCTTCCCCTAGAGTAAGAGAGATAAAAAACGGAAAAAAGTGAGAGAGAGAGAAAAGGAAAAAGGACAGAGAAAAAGAGAGGTGGGGCAGAGATAGCAAGAGAGAAAGAGGGAGAGAGAGAGAGAGAGAGAGAACAAAAAGAGAAGAGAGGAAGAGAAGAGAGAACGGGTGATTGAGATTGAGAGAAATATAAAACAAAGAGGAAGAAGAGAATACACATAAATAGAATGAAAGAAAGAGAGCGAGAGCAAAAAGAGAGAGAGAAAGAGAGAGCAAAAAAAGAGAGAGAGAAAGAATTGGCGGCTTTACAGAGTCTAAGAATCTTTGTTTTCGAAAAAAGTGTTCATGTTTAACTCCCGCTGGTTTCTTTTCTTCGGTTCGGTTTTTTTAAATTTTAGTTCTCATGAACCCACGAGGTTTATATGTAAATAAATTAAAAAAGAAGGGTTGCGCAACAGGGCTCGGGCAGTACTAGGATCTCTTCTAGTACTCCCCGACAATGAAGGTTTAAGGTTCGTTTAGATCATTGAATGTACGTTGTGAAGGAATGAAAAAACCAATTGGATGTTTCCGGGATGCTCCAAAAAATACTGACTATTACTCCACGTTACACACTTCGTTTTTAGGTGGGTGCATACATTTTTGTTCATTTTTATCAACTCATTGACATAAATTTCATCATTTAAAAGGGGTTAAAGAGAAGGCACTAAAATGATTTCACTCAGAATGCGGGTTTAAGATTCGTTAAGATCACAAAATGTACGTTGAGAGGGAATATAAAAAATGGGCACGACTGGGTCGCACGAACTTGCGATTGTGTTCTAAATACGATATCAAAATCTAAAGGCTGAGTTAAAGGTTTTGATATTAGCTCTTCATAATATATTTTGTGGTACAGGGTTGCCAACTACACATTAATTATGGAAATTGAATTAAATCACGCAAAATAATGAAAAAATTAAATTAAATATTCCAAAGGTTTCAAGCAAAAATCTAAAAACGCCATTCTTTTGCAATCGCTAATACACATGAATGATGAAAATTTAATCAAAATCGTTGGAGCAGTTTTCCCAAAAAACGGTTTTTTATTTTTCACTTTTTTTTAAAAACTGTTTTTTAAAAGTCGAGTATGCAAAGTTCTAGATCTTAACGGGAGTTATTTTGAAAAAAAATTTGAAAAAAATAAAAGTTATGGTTTCGAAGTTACTTTCAAAAATCAAAATTTTTTAAAAAAATTTATAAAAATTTCCAAAACTAAGTTTCATATCGGTTGTATGGCAGGTACCGTTATTTCAAAACCTAGAGACCCAATTCCAAAAACCCCTCTGTAGGATGCTCCACAGACTCTAACTGCAAATTTTGAAGAAAATCGGTCCATTGGTTCAGGCTGTAGATCCATATACAGACAGACAGACACACAGACAGACAGACAGACAGACAGACAGAATTGCAGGACCCACTTTTTTCGTATTCTCTATCATCGTAATGTCATGTTTGATTGTTATCTCAAATTTTTTTTTCTGCACGATTGCAAGACTTGCCTTATAGTACCTATAATCGCAAGTAAAAAGGAACAACGATTTGATACCTCGAGGATAATGTTAAAGAAGAATAAATTAAAAAACATGGGAGCAATAACTGAAAACCTGCAAGAAGCTGATAAATGAAAATTATGGCAAACACACCCCTATGGTGCAGTGCAGTGCCCTTCAAAGCAGTGTAAATTACTAATCGGGATACGTTTAAGATAGAGTGGTTTTAAGATAGTGAGTTTAAAAAATCTTTGTCAACACTGTAAATTTATGGAAAACATAAATTACTATTTCTGCTCCAATTGAATTTAACCGTAAACTTAATTTTAATATTACTTCACATTCACGTAGAAGTTTTGGTGGTGCTTGTTGAGTAACGGTTAACATGTTTCCATGTGTGCAAAATCTAAATGGGTTTCGCCTTTTGGGAGGAATTGTCAGTCCTCCGAGAGTAAATTACTCTCGATTAGTCGTTCGGAATAAATGAAGACCTTCTCCATTCTTCACAAGTTTTGGTTGAGAGAAATAAATAAAAAAATAGTGTTCATTTATGAAATATGTTTCCCCATTGTGTTTACTTAGCCATATGGTTCTGTGTTTGTTTATTTTTTATTTGCTCACGTGGGTAAGCTTTCCAGCTTATTGTTTTGCTGATTTTCTATTAAACTTTACATTCTGGAATATGTCTTTGAAACCAAAAATAACAATTGTTTAATTATAAAACAGTTGCTATTTGTTCATTAGTACTGCAAAACATAGGACAGCATTTCAAAAACAAATTAGATCAAACCAGTAAAATTTAAGCATTGACATAGCTATTGCTTACATTTAATAAACAAACAAAGTTTTTTTTAAATTTTTATTTATTTATGTGGCAGTATTATTTTCCGTGCAGTGACGAGCTTGCTTCTTAGGTGTGTTCGCGATCTGTTCATTCATCTAAAACCAATCAAATCCTATTCCAGCACAGCAATTTTCGTTAGTTGTGAACAGAATAGAGTTCTCTGGAGATAGTAAAAAGTTTCCACATACTGCGAATTTGTGTTTGAATTCAAAGACTCGGATGAAAGACTGCAAAGTGATACTGTGCGAGAGGCTGTCCCTCAGCAACAACGTTTTTTGCTCACAGAATTTTTTTTTAAATTTAGACAAAGAAAAGGCTTGAATATGCAAAGTTATCATAGCTCCAATCAGAGCGCACAAAAGACACGTATCGGGAGCTGGAAGAAATTTCTGCGTCGGTTGCTAATGCAAACCAAGTTATTCATGAAACACGGCAAAACAATTTGGATCAACCATCTTCAAAATAGCAGCTCAAAGAAGAAAAAATGCTCAGAGCATTACAATTCGGAGTGAACATGAGCCAAATAAATAAGAAGGCGCAACATAGCGAGGAGCCCCAGAGCCTTTCCCCAGGGAAAAGGAGGGGACCTACAATGTTTTGCTGATTCCGAACGGCTAATCGGGAAAGTCCTCTACATGGCAAGAAATTTACTGACGGAAATGCGATACCCGTGAAAAAACATTTTTGCTTCTGTTAGGATTCGAACCACGAACCTCCGGTTAACAGGCAGACATGCCAACCGTCACACCTAACCTAACCTAGTTCCTAAGAACAAAATGTGGGTTCACACTCTAATATAAATAAAACTGTAAAAATCATATCCCATTGACATACTTTAATAACGTTCGAGCAAAAGACGTTCTTTCGGATTCCATATGGAACTGACCTTTGGTGTTCCCCAAGGCAGCCATTTAGGACCACTTATATTTTTATAAATGACATTGCCAAGATTTCTTGCAAATTGTCTTTTTTTGCTACACGCTTTGGTATTAAGCCTAAAATCCTCCCTAGATGGATTTAAATTACAGAAATATCTTTCCAATTTGTCAGATTTGTGCAACGACAACGATCTTCACCTAATGTTTTAAAATGTCAAACTTTAAAAATATCCCGAAGTGATTCATCTCTTCAAAGTTCAAACTAGCAACAGGTATTGATATTTTAAAATTTTTTTATTTATTCATCAGCACACGCTTCAATTGTTTAAACACAATAGAAATTGCATAACTGTTCATTAGCCAGATACCATATGCAAGATATAAAAACAAATAAAAAGTCAAATGCTAAGCAATGACAAAGGAATTGTTTAAACTTAATGAAAAAAAAGTTTTATCCATTTTTATTTTTATTGACTCATATCGGAAAGTTTTGGTATTTTCATGATTTTTTTTTATTTATTCACGTGCACATGTTTTAATTTTAAGTATTAGTTTTCTATTTGATGATATATTTTGGAACGTGTGAATAAAAAAAGTTAAAAAGTTAAGATTGCACTGTTGCTATTCATTAGCAAGATACAGAACAAGAATACCAAAACAAATTAGATCAATAAATGATAAGCATTGACAGTAAAGCATAGTTTGCTTTGATTGAACAAATAACTCAATTTTCAATAAGTTTGTATCAACATGCCGCGTGGTATTATTAATTAGATTTTTTGCTTTTACAAAAAGCAACCGGTTTTTTTGTACGATTATTTGCCAAACGATCCAAATTAAAAACACTGACACCAAACAAGAAATAGAAAACTAGAGTAGGTACTTAAATAGAACTTAGATAAAGTCCCCTTACAAAAAATTGTTTATCAGGTTTCAATTGTCGTTAGAAACAAAAAAAATTGAAGCATCGTATGTTTATAACTAAGTTTTCTCGGATATCATTTTTTCATTACTGAAATACATTAAAGAGTCATTCAAACAAAAAATGAAAGACCCAGACTTTATTTCACATCTAACCGAATCCAATGTGATTTCTTACTATGGAAATTATTGCGCATTTAGTCATTATCTGGGTTTAACACAAATCGAGTTAACCTTCTCCTCAAGTTAGTTTTGGATAAGCTTACAAGACTTTCGCAATTTTGGATGCCCTTACTTTTTGCAGCTAAATATGAGAGAATGACATTTCATAAAAGGAGAATCGATAAATAATAATTTATTTATTTTAGGTAGTAAATTGTGGTCAGTACAGAAATAAGCTCTAAAAGAGTTCGTCTTAACTTAATATTCATTTTCATTTTTTGTCTTTTCTTGAAGTTGAAGATTTTCAATTGAGTTCATCGGCGTTGTAATTTTCCAGAATATCTCTTTACCCTTACACTTAAATAAGGTGAATGTAAAACTGTTCTACTATCTCCATGAGAGATAGTCGACAGTTACTGAGTTCTGGGAAACAGCGTCGAGGGACTAAAGCTGCTTGGCTTTCTGAGAATTGGTATAGCGCGCATTGAACGCATTCAGAAAAGGGTAAGAAGATTTGAACTACGAAAAATGTATTGTTATTC
The DNA here is from genome assembly GCA_949752695.1 of Melanostoma scalare. NCBI lineage: Eukaryota > Metazoa > Arthropoda > Insecta > Diptera > Syrphidae > Melanostoma > Melanostoma scalare. The sequence continues at coordinate 181,656,862 of OX456986.1, read as the reverse complement.
CAAAATGCACTCATATGAAGCATGATGTCTTTTGATTTATTTAAAACCTCTGTGTAAAAGATGCAGCCATATCGATTGTTTTATTTCAATCACAATAAAAACATTTATCTCCAGAATTTTCACTTGGAACGCGCTATTGTAGTTTGAAAGACAGAATAATAGAGTTACATTTAGTCTTACAGTTTAGTCCCACCCCTTCATTGGCTTCTGAAACTTCTGTAAATGAATGAATAGAATTATCCCTTAGAAACTCTTTGTGGCGTCCCAAATGGATCTTGATGAAATGCTGACTTTGAAAGTGTTTTCAAACACCAATTCTGGGATAATGTAGTCAGAGTGACTTGGGATTCATCCAAACAAGTTCAGTATGACTGAGTAACCAATACAATAATGTTATTGGTCCATTAAGAAATAGAGCTGTGAGACGAATGGCTGAGAATAAGGCTATACATGTTTGTTGAAAATATTGAGGGGTATAAGTACGGCCCATTGCCGTACCTGGGTGAAACGCGAACTTAGGAGTTGTGGTGATCTTCACGATCTTAAGCACGTCTTTTAAGAAATTTATTCCTTTTAAGATTCCTATTTTTTCAATAATGTTCCAACTCCAGGACCAAAACAAAAATAATAACAAAAAAAATGTTTGTTATTGTTCAATTAATAACTTAAGAAGTATGTTTAAATGTTGATGACAGTGCTCCGCTGATATAAATAGACAGATCGCTGTACTTTGCTTCGATTGTCGCGATACCACTTTTTATGTAGGGTGATCTACCATATTTACCACCAAGTTAATTTATTGGTCTAATGACAAGCCCCATTTCTTTCAAATGTCTTGTTGCGAGAAAATAAAGCACCTCTTTCGTCCATTTTGTAGTTTGTTAATAGTGGTCTCTGGTCTCTATTTACTTCGTAAGAATTTGAGCATACTTCCCACATACCACAATGGCGACGTCATTAGCGTATGCAATCACGGTGAACCCTCCAACTTTTAAGTTAACAAGAAGTTCGTTTTCTATTTTGAACACCCTGCGGTGTTCTTATATTGATAGATCTATTTGTTGAAAAGCCCTCTGGGATTGAGTTTCAAATAAGATTTATCAGCTCAACTAGGAAACTATCCGCTTTAAGGTTCATCAGCGACTTTGTTATTCGAAGGTTGCTAACGTTATTAAAAGCACCCTCTATGTCAAGGAATGCTGCCAGAGTGTACTCTTTACGAAATAGGGAATATTCCATAGTACGATTATTTAGTTGGGTGTGTAGAGCAGTTTCTACAAATTTGGTCGTATTGTGCTGTATAAACAACATTTGGATCAAAAGCACTACGCAGATGGATCAATCAATCAATCGTTTTAGGAAAGGACAATAGACTGATCGGTCTGAGATCTTTTGAGTTTACGGAAGAACATTTCCCGGATCTTAAAATTTGCATATTTGATTAAAGAACAAACAGAAAAAAACTGGCTTATTAAAAAACTGCTCAAAAGATTTTGGTTGAATTTTCAGCGTTTATTTGTCTCAGCAAAGATTTTGATATCGTTGTGTGCTAAACACAATCACAAGTGCGTGCGACCCAGTCATTCCAATTTTTTTTATTTTGTAATTGCTTCAAGTCATAAAACCATAGATTTACAAGCACGTTGACTCTCCTTATCTTCATTTATTTTTTGTGGATCTAGAATTCATTTTTGGCTTCTCAAAAGCAAATATTTATTTCTTTTTTCAAATGTCAAGGTTAAGTGATTTGATTATTATTTAAAGTACGTTCGGTTCTTTATTTTTATTTTATTGAGTTGTTTTATGAGTTTTATTTTTGTTAGGAGACGAAATAACCCATTAATTAGCAAAGAACTACTTCGCTAGATCTTACTCAGACAGATTCAACAGCGAAGTTCGAACCTTGAAACCTCAGAACTGTGATGACCTTTTATCTTAGACTGAGGTAAGGTTACCCGTTAAGGGATCTAAATAAAAAAGCTCTAGTGCGACTTTTATTCTTTATTGTTAAGGTTTAATATCCCTTCAAAATTTTCTCCCTTAAAATACGTCCAATTATAAACCATTTTAGAGTATGGTAGACTCCGACAAAGAACCACTTTGAAAGAGACAGGATACATTTTCACCAAGAACTTTAACGAAGTGAGTTAGACTTTAAAACAAGCTCTTTTAACGAGACAGGCTGCATTCGTTTTGAATTTCATAACCAACTTGCACTTAATATGGTACGAAATTTGGATATGAAATTTATAGCATCGAAAAGAATGACAACTGGGATAGAGCCAGACATGTTTTGCAATCGTGGGTAAAAAAAATTTGAGATAACAATTAAATATGATATTACGATGATAGGTTAGGTTAGGTTAGGTTAAAGTGGCTGTTAGCTCGGCTAACGCACTTAGGCCCGTTGGGTCCATTGTGCTACCACGGTGGATCTAATGTATCCTCATCCTAATGGAATCATTTTGAGCTTACAATGTAGCGGGAGAGACGCAGGGCGTCGATGTGAGTAAGATCACTAGGGTCATTAAAGAAACACGAGCTTAGGTGAAGCCTACCTAGGCGAACCCTAAGCGGGGCATGAACACAGAAAGTGGGAACTGGTTTCCTCCTCCTCCTCATCCATACAGCTTCTGAAAAAATCGGTTGAGACGACTCCTAGCCTCGCGGCATGTCTTCCAATAAGACAGTGTCCTGTGATGACACCTATCGTCGCACTAATGTATTTTCTTTTGAGAGAGATCAAACCGTTCGACCGCTTAAGATCTAGTTTCGTTGCGTTACACGTTAAACTGCTTAACCATCTCAGATTAGTTTTCTTGTATGCGTCCTGCTTGAGCAAGAGTTTGTATGTAGCGATTGGTATGCCGATGCTCTCCGATTTCGGTGAGAAGGGCAGAAGCATCTTCCGTTTCTGGCAAGCTCATCTGCTTTGCAGTTAAATTTCTCTGACATCTCCCTAAGAGATGATCGGCAGTTAAGGCTGGATGTGGCCTTACACACTTTGTAATATGTTCTAGATTTAACTCAAGTAGCATAACGTCTATGTTCACGTTTGGTTAAAAAAAAATGTTTTAGAATCTTTCTTTAGGGCCATACTTGTAGCGCCTTAAGCTATAAAATGCCTAAATCGTAGATTTACATGAACTTTTACTCTCTTAATCTATGGCTTTTCTTCACAAAAGCAAATGTTATTTCGTGGAAAAAATAGAGTAAAGGTCAACTGATTATTATTTCAATTACTACTGTCCCACTACTTATTTACTTTTGTTTTATTCAATTGTGTTAGGACTTGTGTCCGCTTTCTAATCTTACCAATTGTAAAAAGTTTTTTGACTTGATATTTTTCTTAAGCAATTTTTGATGACGAGACGAATCATTGAATACTTATTCCAAAAGCACATCTTCTGTGATTGAAAAATATTCCCTGAAATGACAGCGACTCTAGCGATAGTGTTCGTCAAATCCAACACTCATTCAAGGTCTATAATGCTAGACAATGTACAAAAAGTATAAGAGCAGCTAAAATGAAGATGTTACGTTTGACAAGAGAAATGAAGCCTGTTCGTATTAGAAGCACTAAGATCTATTGATGCATTCACGTCAAAAATACCATCTTAGAAAAAAAGAAGTTCAGAGTTCAGAGAGAGTTCAAGTTCAGAGAAGAGACAAAGAGAAAGGCAATGCCATACAAATTTCATAACGATCGCGAAGAAACAAAAAGCAAACCGCATTTAGCTGGCCTCAGAACATAAAACAACCCAACACCGGGAGATTTGCTGAGGTCTATGCGGCACACCCCATGTACAGATCATGTATGTGGGAGACCTGTATTCCCTTTGAGATCAGTATGTTCGTGGTGTGATGCTTACCATGTCCGCCTGTTACGTGGGAGTTTGAGGTTCGAATCCTAGGAACATGAAATTGTAATTACACTGCCATATGAAAAGGGCTTTAGCCATTCGGAAGGGGCAAAAAATTGTAGGTCTCTGAAATGACTAAGCCTCAATGCTTTCCGAGCTTTTTGGTGCCACCCAATGATTTCAGAATTTTGTAAAAGGTACTCTCACCATAGATCAAATCAATCAATCTACAACTTAGGTACACTGAGTTTTCATGTCATCAGCTAAACACCAACTTGATCTCTAGTTAAATCGGCCCTGTCACTGGCTCTTCATTTATCATCTCAGATTTGCCGATTAAAAATATCAAATGAATAAGGTCGAACGGAATTGATAAACTGTATCTAAAAATTTTAACTCAATGAAAGTTCGCAGATAAATCAAAAAAACTCATTCAAAAAAAGTACTAATTTAAATCCCATAGAATATGCGAATGCAAAACAAAAGCCTCTACATCTTATTTTATTTATGGCAGTTCCAACACAAAAGCAAACGAGTCTTCTGTTTTTTTTTTTTTTTTTTTTTGAAGATTTAAATAAAACGGTCCAGTTTAAATAAATAAACAAACTTGTGCTTATAAAATTTAAATGAAAATGTTAAAAGTCAGTCCGTTTATGTGTCTACACCATCGCAATCGTGTGGCACAATCTACACAAAATCAAAGATCTCATGTCAACAAACATCAGTGTTTTTCAGTTTTCATATTAATCCGCTTCAAAACCAGAGAGCCAGAGATGTGTGCCTATGCAGTGGCATAAATTTCCAAAACCTACTTACTTTCCTAGACCGGTTTGGTAGACATTGATAACTGCTAAGTTTATTGTTGTTGTGTTACATCGTCTGGTTGAATCAGTGTAATTTGTATGCCTTCTCCAAATGATGTGACTGTCTTAACACCATTGACAACAAATTCTGTTGTATAACAATAAATTTACTGTCACTTGATGAATGCTGGTTGTCATCAATAATAATTTTAGATTCAAATAAAGGTCATTAACCGTAAAACAATTAATTTATAGATAGGTTCTGTTTTGGTCTTTAGCGCTATCAAATGATAGACTGGTTGTTCTTGAAGTCACTCACCGAACTAGGTGCATTATGAATCGCAAAAAAAAATCAAGTTTATGACGTGTCGTGCTCGAAAAGAAACACACACAGCATTTTATCAATTACGTAAAATACTGTACCATTTTTGTGCTGTTACAAGGTTTCGGTCGTCATCGATTTATTGAGTGTGGAAGAACCGGTAATTCTATTGTGACGAAGGTGGTCACTACCTTGGTTGAGTTTCCTGATTATAATTAATGAGAGCGTTCACTTTTCCAACTAGAGCTATTCAAGAATCTTTTGTGTTGTTGTGATTCCTTGTTTAAAACAAGAAAACCCGCTGATAACAAAACATCTATTGAGGCGAATATAAGTCTAGCGTTCTCAAAAAAAATGTTGGTATACTCAGAAACCCCATGAGGAATTTCAGGACCAGCTAACTTATGTCGCTTTCCATTGGACGAAAAGAACCGTCCAGGGGCGTTCAGGAGCATACCCAAACCGTTCCTTTGGTGGAAAAAGATCGCTTGCGGATTCGGATCGATCGGATACGGTAGAATACCAATGCTTTCAAGTACTCACCCAATTGTAATAGCTGCAGTCCTGCACTAAAAACGCTTTTAGTAGAACAGAAATGAAAAAAAGGATTTTAGATTGGTGAATATACCAAATTGCTGTTATCCTGTAATAATATAGCAAATTTTTAAATTGCAATTAAGGGTCGTTTAAGGCAAATTAGGGATTCTTAAGACATACAGGTTGCGCCATCTAGACAGGACCTATTGAATAACTCCGCCGTCTTTCAGCAGATTTTGACAAGTCAGCCAAATTCTGAAACGTCAGCCTATGGCATTTTAGACATGAATCACAGCAAAAAAACGGTCTAAAATTTTAGCGCAGTAGGTATATCGAAAGTAATCGTTCAATTGTGAAAACTGTGCGTGCCTATCGCTAGAAATGTGGATGAAGGTAAATTTTCGTTCCCTGGCGGGGTCAATAAACAAAACTGTCTGTAGAACAGAGAACCCACACATCATTCACGAAAGACCATGGCACGACGTAAAATTTACTGTTTCGGCCGGAGTGTGCTCGAAAACGATTATTGAAACATTTTTTCAAAGTTGGAGAAACCGTCGACGGTGCATGCTATCGTTGGATGTTGGTGTACTTTGTTTGTCCGGAATCGCGTAAACACTGTCGGACGAACTTCCATTTTCAACAAGACGGCGCACACCGCAGTTGCTACTATGAAGTTTTTGCAGAGCAAGTTCCCAGGACGCGTCGCGTCCGTCGTCTCAAAAAGGGTAATTTGAATTGGCCTCCTCGTTCGCCGGATTTGACGGGACCAAACTTTTTTCTGTGGGGCTACTTGAAGGGTAAGGTGTACTGCCATTCAACTAGCCCTGAATTAGCACCAGGTTTTTGGTTGGGGCGACTTCAGGTAACAAACACGTCAAATGCGGATCTTTATAAATGGAAACAGAAGAAACTATACGCGTTCTTTAAAGACTTTCGTGCAGCTTTTGAGTCTGTTGATCGTGAAGCTCTCTTTTACAAGCTCTTTGTGGTAGGAGTGTCGAGCAAAGTTATAAGGGTGCTAAGAGCGATGTACGACAACAATGTAGCTTACGTTTGGGATGGCGAGTCTATATCCGAGGAGTTTACAACAGCCACTAGTCTCAAGCAAGGCTGTATTCTGAGTTCCCTGCTATTTATAATTTTCATAAATGATATTACTGATGAAGTGAGAGGTGGAATCATTGTGGAAGGAATGACTGTTCTAGCTCTTATGTATGCAGATGACATTGTGATCTTCTCTGAAACAGTTGATGGAATACAACTCATGATAAATAGGCTTGGGGTGTATTGCAATTTGCAATCGATGGAATCTTGAAATTAACCTGCAAAAATCGAAAAATGATGATTTTTAGAGGCGGAGGTGGCAGGTACTCAAGAAATGGAGTATAATGGCCAAGCAGTCGAAGTTGTCCGCTGATATAAATATCTAGGAGTTTTGATAACCTCAAATCTGAGCATGAAGAAGCACCTGGAGGGAAAATTGACTGACGCTAAACGCGCAATTCCGTCGTTACATTGAGCACAGTGCAAAGCAAAAGTTATTCCGATCAACAGCAAAATTGAACAATGAACACTCCAAATTACATGATTTATCTTAAAACAGGAACACCTCCTTTGATTATGGACACCCTTGCCATGCACTTTAAATAAGTTGTAAAGGTAAATGTAATAGAAGATAATCGGATACCAAGAAAAGTTTTAATAGCAGCTATCAAAAGAAAAGAAACAATGTTCGAAGAATGGACTACCCTTGCTGCAATGTATCATCACCATAAGGGAGCAACCATCCATGTTAAGAAGAAAGTTTAAGGAAATGGTGAAAAAGTTTGGAAATACCCTTTTTCAAAGATATGTTTCAGAAGCCATTTCTTCTCTATTTAGATATTACTCCAGTCGTCTAAGCTTCAACCAGCAGCAGAACTCGTACCTTTTAAATAGGAACTCATTGAATAAAATAAAAGTTATCTTCAAAGCGAGAGGAGAACTGCTCAATCTTAACTTTTTGGTCAAATGATAACTTACTATGATACTGGCAAATTTACGTTACTCAATTTCATTCTCGCCTCGAAAAGTCGATTGATTTACTTATATCACAATCAACAAATGCAATGCAAAGGATCACTTTTGAGGGAATCATTTGCTATGCAGCTTTTGTTAGAGACCACTTGTTGCTTGTAATCGCACTGGCAATGTCAAAATATCTTTTATTTATTTGCTATTTACACAGGAGAGTGGCGACAATCGGGCCTAATCTTTTTCATAGAAACAACCAATAGTAGCTGAACGAGATACAATTTTCTTCAATCATTGCTTTCAAATAAAAACTGTTCGACATAGCTACCTGCACACATTAAATGCGATTTCTTTTGTAGTAACTGAGATAACAAAGGACGCAAACACTAACTGAACGAGAATTCAAGAATCTTTCTTCCACAGGGAACAATGCGTAGTTCTAAAGCATCCAAAAGTAGACACAAAGCAAACAGGTAGACTTGGAATAAGCAATTATATCATTCAGCTATGAACCTTTCATCTAACAGAGGAAAGAAACAAAAGAAGGAAGATACATTTTACACAGGTACCTGCCTGCCTGCAACAATCTAGGTACAACTATTAGGAAGCCTCCAATAAGACTGCACTAAGCGTCCCTTGATTTAAAAAAAACACCCATTACCTGTTCATTGATCTTTATCAAGGAGGAAACAACAAAACTTTTTTAACCTGTACCGTACAATTTCCCATACCATCTTTTCCTAGAGATTGTGAAAATTATTTAATTACTCAAACCAAACCAATGAAATTATAATAGATGGGAAAGATATTAGTCACAAATTATTGATTGAATATTCATTATCTTTACATAAACAGAAAAAGCCGTATATTTACAACAGCACCAAATAAAAGAAACCGCTGCTTCTTCTTTTAGGTTAAATCACAAGCAGCCTATAAAAAGTATTTATTATTGTTTTTCTTATCTCTTTGCAAAATGATGCCACTCAGGGTCAGTTCTGATGACTTTTCCTTTTATTTATGTACACGGTTTTTAATTTGAATTAAGCAAAGCACTTTATATGCAACGTAAGTGTCTTTGTTCAAGTTAGTTTCTGGGTTTTGCTATTGGGAGAGAATTTTATATACAGTTTTCATTTTTAGAACGCATATTGTAGGTTAAAAAAAAGGATGACAACGCAGTCCTTTTAATTTAGTTAAAAATTTGCATGCAAATGTAAATAAATGCGTTAAGGTTAACATTGGGTTGCTTGTTTTGTTTTTATGTTAACTATTCTGGGATAAACCTATGCATTTAATTAGATATAAGTAGAAACAAAGAAAAAGAAATTAATTAAAAATGATAAACTTACAACATCAGAAACACCAGCAGCAGCGAAGGATACCAGTGCAAATAATGCACCAGTAAATATGAAGTTAGATTTCATCGTGAATATTTATTTAAACAATAAATAGTTCTTTTTTCTTTAACAATTTGATAAAAGACACAACCGACAAACTCAACCGAACTTTCACAACTGACAATTGGAATGGAAGAAGTGTTGTTTTTAAATAAATTTTTTTGTTGACACAACTTTCCAGTTTATTATTTTTAGAAAAAGTGATACCAAACTATGGTTGAAACTATTTGCTTTTGATATGATTCAGCAATTGAACACAAATCGATTGTGGAGATTTTTGTTTTGGAACTTTTGAAATTGAAAATGGTTAACACAGAATAGAGAACGCAACGTGGTTCGTGGAGACATGAGGATGAGCTAACACGAATATAATTTTTTTATATTTATTTGGAGATTATCGAGATATCCGCGGATTTTTTATGAAGTTTATTTTTTTTTTCGAATCGAATGTTAAAAGAAAAAATTGAAAACAGGTTACCATTCTTCCGGGGACCCGGGGAGATCATTCAGTTGGTGCGTGTCACATTTTCTCTAAGAGCTATGCTTTAATTTGGTTTTCATACATCACTGCGTGAACATGAACACAATAGGTTTGTTCGTTGAAGCCCTGGGGTTGCCACAAAGCGTTTTTTGAGAATCCTAAAGTCGTCCTGAATGTCAAATTTAGTGTTTTTGGAGCCCTAGGGTTGACTTAGGTTTTCCCTTAACTGGCCCTAGGTTTTTGCTGTGGCGAGTTGAGGGCTGTCAAATGGAATGTATTTTTTTTAAATGACAGGGATGTGTGGTGATTTGTGGTTTAGCGTTTTTTGAGGAGTGGAAACCCAAGTTTTTTTTTTTGACAACTCATAGGGTTGTCAAGAAAAACTGGGTCAACCCTGGGGAAAGTTCAACGAAAGGACCTAATGGCCACAGAGCGGCAGCCGCAAGAAATGTCAAAACATTGAATACAGGTGAATACAACAACAACGCAAGCCGGAGCCACACAAGTTAAATTGATTTTAACTCGTCACTCGTGCTAGATTTCCAAGCCTCCATTGGACATTTCATGTCAAATCGATTCAACTTTTATTGAATCAGTCGATGTCTTATAACCTATGAAACTTTTACTTTACCAGAACGGAGTTACGCAGGAGTTGCAACCCCGTTAATTTTGTGGAATATGCAAGCAGTGGGAACTATTGTAGTTTCAACTTGTAAGCAAAGCGTTCTCTAGGAATGAAATCAACCCGGTCGCAATTTCTGCTCCAGTGTTGCATGTGAAATTTTTCACATTTAATTACTTCTTTTTGTCTTTAGCTCAGACTGACTTTGGTATAATTATATAGAAATAAGAACCAACCAATTTATTAAGAAAAAGGGAACTCGAACTACTACTATTTTGACCACCGACACACATTTTAAGCTCGTTTTATCGCAAAAATACATCTCTGACGAGATTATATTCACTTATGACTGAGTTTTTAAAATATTCATATATGCATATGCAAGTAGCTTTTTTGAAGCGTTCATAAGAAAAAAGGGCAAACGTTTAAATTACCTTCTTAAAACTAGGACTTGTTTGCTGCTTTATAATGTTTAAAAAAAATAGTGTTGGTTTTCTTGAGAAAAACTAGATATACACTTTTTCCTTCCGTTTTTTTTTTTTGAGCGAAAAATAATTTTCATTAAACTTTGATTGTGTCATTAAGAGTGTTCAATGAGCTGTTATAAAACTGTTGTTCACTTCTGCAAGTGAGTTATTTTTGTCCACTTACGCTATTCACTTTAGAGTTGTTCTTTTTCCATGAGCGATGTTTTACTGAAGTGAATATAAATTCCCAATAAAACACGGCTTATTTTTGCTCACCAATCGTTGCCGTTTTCCCATGTGCGATCTTTTGCAAACCTGCATATAGATCCCCAATAAAACACGGCTAGATAGATAAGATAGATTAGATTAGATTAGATAAATTCTTTATTTCATCAATAGTTTAACAATAAGGTTTTTCTTAAGAATAAGGACATGGCAAAACTGCCGTCTGCCTGAAATGACATTTCGTATGATTTTTAAAGAATAAAAAATAGGAAAAATGTAAAAATACTACTAAAATAAATATAAATACAATAGTTACTTGAATAGATTAAAACTTGGTATTGGCATAAATTATGCATTTTTTAATTTAAAAATGTATGAAAATAACAGTTTTCGAACAATTTGAAACTTTAATGAAAGCATTCTACCAATTTTTACATGATTTGAAACACAAAGAAAATTATTAATTAAAGTACATAGTATAGTTTGATACTTATAATTGAATAAAGTTTTCAATTTTACGTGATTTGAAACACAAAAGAATAATCAATTTTAAATTATATGTAACATCAATTTTACGTGATTTGAAACACAAACAAAAAGCAATTAAGAATATAAAACGGGATTTGTATAAAAGAAACTGCAACAACTGAAAAAGAAAATTCGCTGACTTATGGGAAACTGTTGCGATAAATAAGCGCGTGTTTGCAAAACTTAAACAAAGTTATCCAACCCAGAGACCCATTTAAAACTTCATAAAGCCGTGATAATGACATGAAACTCTCCTGGAAATATAAACGACGAATTTCCTGTAACATTGGACAAATAGCCAAGAAGTGATAAATATCTTCTTTCTCTCTTCTGTTACAAAGACTACAATTTTGCGGTAGATCATCTCGGTATGGTATGAAGTTAAGATGTAAAATTTCAACTCTAGCTCGAAAAATGGTTCCTATTTCGACAGCTGAATATTCTCTTCGAAAATAACCTGCATCCGAAGTTATTTGGTGATTTAACTGCCTGTATATATTTCTGGATGGAGACGAATTTGCTCTAGCGAGATTTTCTATAAAAGTTTTATGGTGAACTTTTGCAATCACATCTGCAAACTGAACTGGCCAATCATCAACGTTTAACTCTGTCAAATATAGAGAAGAGTCATGGCTTAAAGCTAGCTCATTCCATTCCCGGAAAGGAGAGGCATTGGTTTGAAGCAATTTTTTCAAAATTATTTTGTGTAGACATGTATTATTTCTTTTCATTATTTTAATAATGAAGTCTGCGTTAGCTTTTAGGTTTTGTATGTATATTGGTGTTATACCTGACTCTACATAAATTGCATAATTTGGGATTGAGTTTGGTAACCGAAATAAGAGTTTGAAGAAATGTCTTTGTAGACTTTCGAAAGCTTCAAGTTTAATATATCCAAACACTTGAACACCATAGCACATACATGTAAAACACAGCTATAGAACACAGATTTAAGGACTATTAGCGAGCAACAGATTGACTGACTAAGAAACTTATTCAGTTTTGCGTTGGATGGTCATCTAAATTTAATGTCAGATCAAAAAGGCATTGGGATTCACCATACAATTCTGTGAGGTAAGATCTAATGAGAAATAAATAATTTCTTGTAGTTGGTTCATAATAATACTACATAACTAGAGTCTAAAAGCTTCTTTTTTCAATATTTGTGTTTAAAAATATGCAAATAACCATAATTTGAATAGATTTCGAACAAAAATGTAGCAAATAATTTTCTAAAAATAATATTTCTTTTGTCAGGTTTCTTATTGATAACAATTACTTTTACAAATTGCCGAAAAATAAATAAGAGACAATTTTAATGCCACAGTGTTGCGAAATAAATCTTACAATACAAAAATGGTTTGACAAAAAAATAGCCAAAAAATGCAAAGTAAAGTTCAACTGTCATGTAGGCTATTTTCTCTGATATGACAGCTCAAGAAACTAAATTTAGTTTTTCAGCCGGCTTTTCTTGACTGAAAAACTGAATTTATAAAAACTAATAGCTGGTGAATTGTCAACTGAAAAACTTAACGTCTGACCAATCAGAGGCCGAGAGTTAGTTTATGTGAAAATCTAAAACTTTTTATGAGCACGCTCTCATTGTGATCGGAGAGTTATTGCGCTGTAAAATTCTTTTGAAGAAAAAGAAATGAATTCCTTTAACACTTTTCTTCCAATCCACCTTTTTTTACTTCAATAAAAAATCTGACGGTAATGGTTAGCATAGCATGCCTGCCTTTTACTTGGGAGTTCGAGGTTCGAATCGCAACGGAAGACAAATATGTTTTCCACAGGCATCGCCATGAAAAACGCTTTTTAGGCTCCCTCCATTTTTCACAAGGTATGGTTTTGAGAAATGCGGTAGCCCCATGGCTCCCACTCTGTTGCGCTACCCTATTCGCTTATTTAAAGAAAGTTCATTGAACGAAGAGCATGAAATAAAAATAATCATCTCCAAAAAAAGGCTTGAAAAGAATTAAGTTCTTTTTTATGAAAATTCTTTAAGAACTTTATTTCAACACCCGCCAGCCTTAAGGACAAAAGTCAAACCGTGTAGTTTTTTTTTGTATTACCATTCATTAAAACTCGATTCTGTATGTTTGTATAACGTTTTTCGAGTATTTGGACACATTTCTTGGAAAATTTAATGAAGTGGTACCCGTGGCGTGACGGTTAGCATGTTTGCCTTAAGCAGCTTTAAAACACATTTTACAATGTTATTGTTTAACTTATTCAAACGTGCTTTGAATAAGTTAAACAATAACATTGTAAAATGTGTTATAAAAAATGAAAAAAAGCAATTATTGCTCAAAAACAAAACAACAAAAGCAGTTGTCAACTGGTTTTTAAGGTTTACATTCCAAACCCTAAGATAAATGTAGAGTTATTTATTCAATTTAAACAACTAACGAAATATTACAAGGCTGTGTGAGCAGAGTTAGGTAGTACAAATATTAGTATAAGTCACAAAAAATCTAGTTCTCTGCATTTGTCTGTTCAGCTGGTATCTGTTTTGACAACAAACATCCCTATCCAAAATGTCGTATGCCCTTCTACTGGTTTCAACCAATGCAACTGAAAGGATCCATGACAACCTTTTGTCCAAAACATAAAAACTTCATGACGCTTATTTTAAAATTAGTGTTGGAACGAAGTATTAAAAATGCTTCACCAAGGAATTATCCTCCGGGAAGGACATGTAACCAGAATAATCTATAACTTGGTATATATCTGCAATTATAGTTCGAATTTGAACAGTGAAGATTTTTTTCCAAAAGATAAAAGACAAAAGGTTCGACGATGTGATTGAGTGTATCATCAACTTTGGTGAAGCATCAACGACAAGAGCTGGACTTTCCACCCTTGGTTACTGCTATTATAACTCACAAAAGTACGAAGAAGCAGCAACGTGCTATGAGCAGTTGTGTTCACTTGTTCCAAAAGAACCAAAGTACAAGTAAGTGCGGATAACCGGCGCCCGCCATGGGCCGGCCGGCTGTTGCCGATGCCGAAAAAAACAAATTCATTTTTAAATAAATCAATAGATTCTACTGTGCACAATCCTTGTATCAAGCTGGAATATTTCCGGAGGCGTTGAAGGTTCTCAAGCAAATAATTGACAATGAAGAGTTAAAGGAGCAAATACTTCAGCTTCAGAGTGCAATTTTGTATTCCAGTGAAGACTTTGCGGGAGCACAGGGTATTCTCAACCAACGCTTAAGTGGCAATGCTGAGACCCTCAACGATGAGGGTTGTTTATTGTATCAAGCTGATCAGTATGAGAATGGAGTTCAAAGGTTTAACTCGGCCTTGCAGATTGGAGGATTCAATCCATTGGTAGCCTACAACCTGGCGTTATGTCACTTTCGCAAAAAGGAAAAGGCACAGTCACTGGATTACACAGGTGTGTTTGTAAATGTGCAATACATATACATTTGTTGTATTTCGTTAGCTAATATCCTTTATTCCATTTAGCTGAGATCATTGAACGTGGAATTCGGAATCACCCAGAACTGGGAATTGGTGCACAGATGGAAACTGAAGGCAATGCGCGTAGCGTAGGAAACCCAGTCACCATGGCGTTATCCGGGATAACTCAAGCGCTTAATTTGAAAGCTGCCATTGAATACCAAGATGGAAATATGGAAGGAGCGCGAGAAGCCCTACTTGATCTTCCTCCGAGGGCTGAGAGTGAACTGGATCCCGTCACTTTACATAACATGGCTTTGACTGACCCGAGCGGTCCAGTTGCTGGATTAAGAAAATTAGCTTTCCTCTTAGAACTTGGACCTCCAGCATGTCCGAAGGAAACATTTGCCAATATATTATTACTTTGTTGCAAACATGAGATGTATGACACGGCAGCGGATATTCTTGCGGAACATACTGACCTAACATACAAGTATTTGTCACAGGTGAGTTTAAAATTCATGTCTTGGCAAAATTGAATAAGTAATACATTCTCATAGTATTTGTATGAGCTTTTGGATGCTCTGATAACAGCTCAGACATCACCTGAGTTGGCTGAAAAGAAGTTGGGCACTCTTGCTTCAAGCTTAGCAGGTAAACTTAGAGGACTTGCAGCTAAGGTTCAAGAAGTTCGTACCTCAACTGATCAGAATGCCTTGAGGCAGGCTCTTAAGGACTATGAGAGTTCCTTGGAATAGTAAGTTCAAAGACTGAATTTTACTATTCGATTTTCAAAACAAAAATGGCGCTTTTTAGTTATCTTCCAGTTGTCATGTCTCGGGCATGGTTATCGTGGCGAGATGATGACTTTGTTGGGGCTGAACGCGAATTCCGTTCTAGTGCAGAGTTTTGTTCGGAGAATCCAGTCTGGCGCCTAAATGCAGGCCATGTATTGTTCATGCAGGGTGATAAGTACAAGGAGGCCGCGGCCTTCTACGAACCTATTGTACGACAACATTCAGATGATGTAAGATTAAGGTTTTTAAAGTCCTAGCAAAAAACACTGAGTGTTAATGCATCTCTATTCCATGAAGATAATGTCTGTTGCGGCAGCTGTTCTGGCCAACTTGTGTGCCTCCTACATTATGACTTTTCAAAACGACGAGGCTGAGGAGTTGATGAGAAAGGTTGAAAAGGCTGAAGAACAAAAAGAGAACCTCGGAAAACAATATCATCATCTTTGTATCGTAAATTTGGTTGTTGGGTAATTACTTATTCCTTTGTTCTTCAGAAAAAAAGTAATAAAACTAAAACAATCCCGTCTTGCTTTTACAGAACTCTCTATTGCGCCAAGTCCAACTATGAATTCGGGCTATCTCGCATAGCACATGCACTTGAAGGCGGATCTGGATCCAGGCTATACGCAGACACGTGGTTGCATGTAAAACGGTGTGTTTTAGGTCTTCTTACTGGTATGGCCAAACAGAATATTATTTTAAAATATCCAGCAGTGCAGGAGGTTTTGAATTTTTTAAAGTCATGTGAAGGTATAATTGGAGTTCAAATTTTATGATATTTTTATGACATTTTTGCAATGTTTCATAGTTTATGGACTAATGACGCCTGCTAACATTTATGCTGCTGGAGATGAGGTTCCTGAAAAGCCATTGACAATTGGACTTGAAGCTCGAAAGCTGAGAGTTCTTTTGATAAAATTGAGTGAATATGAAACTTGAATTATGAATTAGCTGAATTCAGTATCTACATTTATTTTGCACGAAAATAGAAAGAGTCTTACTTCAATAAAAAAAATAAAACACTGACCTAAAAATTGCACCGCACTTGGTTTTCATGAATTTGTCCGTTGGGCAATAAATACGGCGGCAATTCTTTTTACCTTTCAAAAAAAGGATTAAAAAAAACATTAAATCAAAAACTGTATTCCAATTTTTTCAAACTAACCGCAAGAAGATATATTTTTCTAGTAAATATTCTTCTAGTCGCGAACAGCTGATTTCACCACTGACACCACAGAAAATCTACCCAGAACAAACCAGGGGCGATTCACTGCATCAAGAAAGTGTGACATCAGACACCCCATTGCGTTTTCAGTGCTTACTAAGGCACCCCAGTACTTATGTGTATGTCAGACAAACCCATCAAAAGATTTGGATTCAGATTTTGGGATTATTCCCGGACAATGTTGGTCTTGATTGGTCAAAGCTTCTGACTTCTGTGCTATTCTAAAATGTTTTGTTACGTATATGGCGGGAAGTCAAAGTCTTCTTCATACCAAAAGCCGGCTAACCCAGCCATACAGAAGCACAGACCTTCAGACCTTTAAGTCTGACTTCTTTTATAATGAAAACGTTTGAAAGGCTACTTGATTTACACGTAAGCAGCTTTCTAAAACTGGAAGTAATATCTACCTTTCAACATGCCTACACAAAAGGACGAAGTGTAGAAACAGCACTACACTGTTTAGTAAGAACAATAGAGAAAACGCCGCAAGAAAAAGAATACACACTGGCAGCTTTCCTGGACATTGAAGGAGCTAGTGCAATTAAGAAAGCCCTAAATGATCTAGAAGTAAAAGAAACAATCAGGAATTGGATCATGTGTATGCTGACGAAACGTCAGATCCACAGAGAACTAAGGGGTGCAAATTTGAAAAAGTGTGTGTGTCACGAGGAACCCCACAAGGAGGTATCCTCTCATCCCTTCTCTGGATCCTGGTCATAAATGAGATCCTCACAACTCTCAAACATGATGGCCTCAAAGTGGCTGCCTATGTCGATGAATTATGTAGCTCTTCTGGCGACGGTGACGGGGGAATTCCCTACCACCATACTCTTGGAAAAAAAGATGCGGCCTTGCAGTTAACCCCCTCAAAACAGGTTTGGTACTCTTCACGAATAGAAGAAAATTACCTACCTTTGAGATGCCAAGATTAAATAAAACCCCACCGAAGATCTCTGATCAAGCAAGATATGTACTTGGAAGTAATCTTAGACAAAAAACTGAACTGGGGCCCTAACATACGAGAAAGATACAAAAAGCCATGATAGCACTGCGTTCGTGTTTTGGACCAATGGATGTGGATGTATACTGTCATTGTAAGTTTGTAAGACCCATTCCACCCATTGTTATAAATGTTTCTCAGCAGTTTTCAACAGAAATCTGATCAACTTGTGCTTATTGACTAGTTGTACTAAGGCTTTCATAGCGAAAGATGCACTGCTGGGGCCGAATTACCGCACACGTGATCGAGCAATACGTGACTGGATTATGTATTTTAAGCATTTCTTCTCGAGCCATCGAGCACTTTAGGACCTCAATTTGACATTTTTTCATCAGTATTTGAACGAATTGAAGTCTATAAATGAGCAGCAGACTAATGTTGTGTAATAAAGAGCGAATATTGAAAGAAAAATAGCATTCACTCAATCGATCACTGATGCGGTAATTCAACCCCTGCTGGTGTGATGGTGAAACTTTGCTTAGTTTTCAAATGAGCAACAAAAGTTTTTGCGTTGGATATTTTAAAACTATTTTGGAACTAAGCTCTTTTACCTAAAATGCATGCTTTCGGTCTTGAAAAGTCTTCTTCGTTGCAGTAGAACCTAACCTCTCTAACACAAGTCGTATTGGGCGGCTATTCGACTGTTACTAACAAAACAAATTCCGGAGCCTATTGTTTGACTATTTAGTATTTCAATGAATTCAAGGCCTACTCACTCATGGTCATGGTTCATTTAAAGAACCAAACTAAAAACAGTTTTATATCAGCAGTCGTAGCGTTAAACTCTCATTAACAATAACAAAACCCTAGCGACAAAATCCGTCGAGTTAGCGTACAACTGTAATCATTTTTATTTTATTTAAATAAATATGTCTTAAAATGACTTACAAATTTTCCTATATGCCTAGGGGTTCATTTCAAGTTAAAATGACATTTTTACGAGAATCTACTTTTACCATAGACAAACATAAATAAATAATAATATTAATATATACTCGATTTTGCATTTATAAATAAAATAATATATTAATGTTTGTTTTTTGTTTTTGTTTTGTTTTGTTTTTTTTTTTGCGCAGGTATAAGGGGGATTTTGGTATTCATTTGTTTATAAATATGAAAAATTGTTTTATTATTTTATATTGTATGATATAACTTTGTTTTTTACTTTTATTTTATGTTAATAAATATTTAATTTAAATTTAATTTTTATACGAATCAGAAGCTTCTAGGTTGCTATGTTGTGCGGTGTGCTTTGAGCTTTGAGATTTACCAAAAGCCCGAAGATTTGCCACCTGGAGGATTTCGGACTTTTATGCAAGCTCGCTGACCACTCCTATCTAGTTCCTCTGAAATCATAAGAAAATAAGTAAATAAACAAAGTGCAGTCATTGATACTCTGTGTTAAAAATTTTTCAATGTTGTCGAAACTCACCACTAATGGAGAAGGTTGACTCTTGCATGTTCCTCTGTCCATCAACACGCTGACCGCGACATGATGGTGTGCTGGCCAATGAACCTTCACCAGGCATTCCAACATTTCCAGACATCATAGCCCTAGTAATGGGTTCTTGGTATGGTATTTCGATTTCCAAAGCATCACAAAGGTTCAATTTCTTTGTACCATTCACCATTTCATCTTCATGGGTAGTGACTTCGCTTGACTCAGGCTTAACTTTACCCTCAAGAATGTCATAGACGAATGCGGGACGCGTTTCACAGGAGAGGAATTTACCATATCCCTCGGCAACGCGAACAATATCGTTTTCCACACACACTCGACCACGGACGATAACTACTTCGGGAACTCCATGGCAGACCATTCCTTCGAAAATATTAAAATCACAAGCATGGTGATGGGTTTCTTTGGAAATTTTTCGAGTCATATTTGGATCCCAAATGACTACATCAGCATCTGAACCAGCAGCGATGCGACCTTTCTGAGGATACAAGTTGAAGATCTTTGCAGCATTCGTACTAGTGACAGCAACAAAACGGCATGGATCTAGAAGTCCGGCATGAACACCCTTTTCCCAAACAATCGACATACGATCTTCAACACCGTTAACACCATTTGGAATTTTGGAGAAGTCATCTTTGCCGATTTCTTTTTGGTTTTTGTTGAAGGTGCAATTATCACTGCCTGTTGTCTGGAGGTCGTCACTATAGGGAGAAATATCAGATATTATCAACACCAGATGTAAATGTGTGTGTAAAACAAGAGTTAACACAAATGAATGTACAGTAATTGGATGCTTAAAGAAAAAATGTTTTAGCATTCGAATATTTGGGGCTAGTTTATTTGGTTAGTTATTGTGCATGAAAACGGCTCTGGGTATTGAAATATGAAGGAATGTTACGATTTTAAGATATAATTTTTTTCGCCAAGTGATCTGTGCTCTCAGAGGGAGTGTCTAGGAGTTTAAGGGAACTCGTAACATACATGTCGTTATTCATTTTTAGGACTTGACAACATTTTCAAAACAGAGTCAGTTATTTTTTGAAGCCTTTTAAAAAAGCGGTATAATGGATAGTTAACGCTGAGCTACATCCGTTTTCATGCAGTTCTATAACGGACGGAACAGATGGCGTGGAAGGAGTCGATTGTGAAATAACAAGGACAAGAAAATCACATCTTGTGCCTATGAAGGCAAATGGCGGTGTTTCGTTACGTTTACGAAAAGTTTTGTAATCGGACGTTAACCACGCTCCTTTCGTATGTTGCGGTTTGCGGAAGAAATCTTAGCCGTGTTTTATTGGGAATTTATATTCACTTTAGCAAAACATCGCAAAACATCGCTCATGGAAAAATAACAACTCTAAAGTGAATAGCGTAAGTGGATAAAAATAACTTATTTGCAGAAGTGAACAACAGGGATGGTTGGTAAATGGAGTTTATGTGAAAGTGAACTTGGTAAGTGAATATAGCCAAAGAAGCGTTTTATTGAGACTCGCAAGTGAAGTGAATATAGAAATTCCCAATAAAACACGGCTTTAGATAGATTTTTTTTGAAAGTGATGCCAGGTAGTACGTTCTTTGTTTTATTTTAAAATTATGAAATTACATCATTCAATTTACTTACATTCACCAAGTTCAACAAAACGTAAATTGAAACGTGCATGCACATGCAAATAACAACGCGTAGACGCAATACGCATGCCAAATGAGCGCTGGATTGAGCCATCTTGATTACAAAGAATGGGACTTAAAAACAGTGTTATATTGGGGACTGGGATCACTATTGATTGTTTTGACAACTAAGAAAATATAAAGGGGAATTATAGAATATTGGATTCGTCCAATCGGACGTGATTTGCCAAACACAGTTGACCATTAACCTAAAAACAGCGTTAGAACGCTCTGTGAGTAATGAGAGATCTCAGTTATCTGCCAGCTTATAGAGATTGCTACAGCAGATGAATTGGACTTACAGAATCAGCGGTAGACATATATTTGGTTTAAAGGTACTTGAGGGTCTTATACTACAGAACTACTTTGGAGAACTCATGCTACTCCGTTGAGGTCGATAAGAGCTTTGACGTTATAAAA
Source organism: Melanostoma scalare (assembly GCA_949752695.1). Classification (NCBI taxonomy): domain Eukaryota; kingdom Metazoa; phylum Arthropoda; class Insecta; order Diptera; family Syrphidae; genus Melanostoma; species Melanostoma scalare. The sequence continues at coordinate 181,635,621 of OX456986.1, read as the reverse complement.
AAGATTGTGCAAATCTTTCAAAACTCGTACACGCAGATGATATTGACGCAATGCGAAGAAGCAATAAGCGTGATCATAGTAGCTTTTGTGAGGAATGAAACAGAAGCGGCAAGAATGCGTTCAATGAAAGCAAAACGGTATGTTCTATTCAAAAAAGGACACAGAACAACGACGAATTGGACAAAACGTCACCATACATTACTTTAAGGTAGTTTACAATTTCCTCCACCTACGATTTGCTATAGACACGTAAAACAGCATCAGTGCGGAGATCAAACGGAGAATCACTTCTTTGGTCTTAAGGCAATTGAGAAATAAAACCATCTTGAAAAAAAATCAAAGTAACCCTTTATTAGACCTTGATCGCATCAGCCCTGCTATACGGCGAGGAAGCATGGACCTACTAAAAGGGTAGAACGATTGATCGTTTTGAAGAAAAAACTACTCCGACCGATTTTTGGTCCCGTTCGCTGCGCTGTCTCCACTTGCTTTAAATTCATTGCAGAAAGCAGAAATATGACAGTCACAATAAAGCAGAACAACTGTCAAACTTTGTGTTGAGGGCAACACAACAACGCAGTAACAAAATGGTGGAAAAACATATGCAGGTGACAGTTCCCTCTCTGCTTTTAGCTAAACGATGTGTTGAGACGAAGATTCAACAACATACTGTGCGAGCTATACCATGGACATAAGCATTACTAGAAGATAGACACCCTTCGGCTTGACGGACTTTCTAAAACACACTGGAAGGAAAAGACCTCGTCTAATGTGATGGAAGCAAATGGAAGAGAGAATTTTCCACTAAAAATGTCCAACAATTTGGTGGTCATTAAAAAAAAAAGCAATTCATTTGCTCTGTCCACAGTGAATTCAGCTTGCTTTTTCAAAACAGAGATTATCTTAATATGCTTCAATAGATTTCCAAACAAGAAGCAACCAAAATAGTAATGGGCCAGTTAACTATTTCAGATCAACGATATTTTGATATAAATGAAAGTATTCGACCTTTCGATGAAGTGGACTTGGAATATTATTAGTTTTCGCATCTCAGTTGACAACAAAAGAGCTACTAAATGTGCTTCATCCGTGTTGTAAGTACTAACGTCTACTGAATCCAACTAAAATGTAACCATCTGCTATTTTCTATATTAAGACTTTATTTTTAACATAAATATTGATATTCTCTGGACTTCTTGACATTTCCATTCTCCAAAGCCCGAGCTATGGCTTCACTAGCTGGAATCTCCAATTCCATTTCCTGGAAAGCAACATTTATTTCACTTGGTGCTTCAGCATTCAACGAATCATAAACATAACCACAATTTACTGCAGTTGGTATAAACTGCCCATAACCACGTTCAACCTGCAAGTTACCGTCTTCGAAAGCAATGTGTCCCCGAACCATTACAATTTCTGGCACCCCATGACAAACCAGACCCTCAAAAATATTAAAATCACAGGCATGGTGATGTGTATCCTTCGATATTTTTCTTGTCTTGTTTGGATTCCAAATGACAATATCAGCATCAGATCCCACAGCGATAAGGCCCTTCTTGGGGTACAAATTAAAGATTTTTGCTGCATTTGTACTGGTGATGGCAACAAATCGACATGGATCAATGATGCTAGCATGAACTCCTCGCTCCCAGCATATTGACATTCTATCCTCAACACCATTTACGCCGTTGGGGATTTTAGTGAAATTTCCTTTGCCCAGGGCCTTTTGTTCGCGATTGAAAGTACAGTTGTCACTTCCGGTTGTTTGGAGATAGTCACTGAGTGAACGTAAAAGAATTAATGATTCAAATTTACTCTTGCAAGGCCACCTTAGATTAGACCCCGGTTTTAGTCAGCCATCTTACAAATAAAAACTTGTTTTGATGAATGTAAACGTACCCCAAGCGCAGACAGGTCAGATAGAAATATGAGAGACTAATGAGCGACACAAAAACTAGCCAAATGGTACAAAGAACAAAACATTGCCAATAAATGAACCAAAATGAAAGAATTTTTATGATGATAAGGAAAACATGTTTACTTACTACGCCAATGACTTCATCAATTGCCTTGGCGTTTCGGCAGGTTCCCGAATCGGTGGACTTGTAACAAAGTTAGCCTGTTCGGCTTTTTTCACACCGTTCATAGAACGTCCCATCGAACTGGCTAATGTCTCACCAAACACACAATATCCACTACGGCGAGCACGGCCAATAATTTCAGCCGATGATTTGCATGTCACACAGGTTACATAAAGCGGAGCTTTCATCTATTCATAGTTAGAAATGTAAAACAAAAAAAAAAGAAGACAAGAACAAGAACAATGGCAAATGTTGATGGAATAAGCTGATATAAATCATTTTATGTTGAAATAAATAAGATATAATCATGAGTATTGTTAGTTAGTTAAAGTTAGCTTTGAGGCAACACTACAAAAAGGTTATTTTACAAAACAAATGACAATCACAGAATTTGGTGATGTGACGGCTGGACAATATGCTCGATCATGTGTGTACTTAGCTTATACTTACTTCGCCAGTAGTTTCATCATGTATTCTGGTGTTGTAGGATCTGGACGTAATGGTGGACTCAAAATATGAGCTGCCGCATGGTGCCAACATTTATTTTGACAGTGTGTGCCATCTGTTCCAAGTGCTGCAGCCAAAGTCTCACCATAGATTCCGCGATTGTTATAACGAACTCTGGCTCGAGCTAGCTCAATGCCTGCAGACTTACTCATGACATGCACTACATATAGTGGACAGTCGACCTTATTTTTTTTAAGGTGGTATTTTGTATTTACAGAGTGCCGAAATCAAACAATAAATGAAAAAGTAAATAAACTTAAAATAATAATAATGGTAAATAATTAAATAATATTAAATAAAAAATTTTCTATATTCATTTTTAATAACTAAGTGAGTGTGGCAACTCTAAAACGATCAAGTTTACTGTGAGTTGCAAAAAGAAATATTAAAAAACAAAGTTGCAAATGTTGACAGGTTGCGAAATAGTCGTGGCGGTGGCATTCTTGCTGCTGTTTGGTTGGAGTTTGAAGTAAACGCTTCTAAAAAACGAGGGCATCTACAGTAATCGAATACGATCTGCCACATCTGACACCCCACCTTTGTAATTATTAACAGTAACTTAAGTCAAACGACTTTTTAATGCAAAAGAAATCGACAACAACGCTTCAATTAATGTTGCAGGCTATCAGACGATGACAATTAACCTGTAAGATATATTTGGACTTTGCAACATGGAGAAGTTCCACCAAAAAAACGTTCAGTTTTTAAATCGATTTTAAATCAACTGACAAAAAAATGGTTCTCCCTGCAAAAGAGAATAAAATAGTTAATATTTTGGAAAGGTGGTGTTATTTGCTTGACTTAGCGAAGACGGCCACCGGAACTTACTCTGCTGGAATGGTACGTAGGCACCCATAATGGTAGACTGTTCAGTTTCGTTCACTTTTCGTTAACTTTCGGATGCGTACGTGCTCATGCAAATTACGGGAAATAATAAAAAAATAATATTATTAATATTAATAATAATAAAAAAGCACACGATTTGCTTGAGCAAATTATGGACAATTATTCCAGTTCGAAGTGTTCTCTAGAAAGTTATATAAAAGCTTTGATTTTACCATCGAAAGAAATCTATCACTCTACGTCTGCGCAAACGGACAAAAAATGCGTTTCTAACAATTATAGTTGGGCTTTAAGTTCCTTCTGAATATCACTTTAATGTATTTATTTACAAGAGCAGAAACGAAATAATTAGAAAGAAAACATATATGTATAACCTCCCATACGAAAATATAAAAATAAACAAAATTCTACAACCAAGATTTTCAATGAAGCCTCTTAGCTAGTTCACCTATCACAATACTCGTACATGCTCTTCAGTAGTATAATAATATCACAGCCAACTTAAAATATTACCTGATGGGCTAAAATACAGGCACGGTTTACAGCCTCAGCTTCTACTTCCTCCTGGCGGGAGAGTTCATGTCCTTCTGGTCCCGTAACACCAGCCGATAGAAGTTTAGTCACATTTTTCGCTATAATGTCACCATTTTCAGCGTGTACCTTAGAAAACGGAAAAAATTTTATGCAAATTTTGTATTTCTATTTTCTCTTGAGATTACTTGTGCAATGGCGCCCAACGACCGAATTCTTTCAAATGTTTCCAACAGCTCAGTGTCATTCAATTGATACAATCCCTTGTAGGCCATAAACATTTTAAATGAATTCACGCCCAACTCATCGCACATGATTTTCATTTCATTGGAAACCGATTTCGACCACCAAGTAATGCCAACATGTAAACCATAATCACAGCAAACTTTTGGATCAGCCCATGCACGCCATTTATCATATGCCTCAACAAGTGATTCTCCTTTATCGGGTAAGACGAAGTCAACTGGAATATATAAACAACACCAACAACATTATTTTTATCAACTTAATTATCTAATCAAAATGAAAACAGTATTTAAATTATAGCAGCACTCACTTATAGTTGTCGTGCCACCAGCAACAGCTGCTTTCGTTCCATGATAGAAATCATCAACAGACACAGCGCCGCCAAATTTCAATTGGAAATGAGTATGTGGATCAATACCACCGGGAATGATTAACTTGCCGGTAGCGTCAATAATACGAACCCCACCGGGTACACCAATTTCAGAGGCAGGGCCGACAAACCTAAAATTTTATTTCAAGGATTTGTTTATTTTATTTTTTGTGGGAAATTTGAATTGTTTTTACTTGATAATGCCATCTTCGATGTAGACGTCAGCCTTGAACGTTTTATCGTGGTTTACAATTTGCCCATTTTTAATATAAACTCGATTTTGAGCGCTCTGTAAATAGAAGTGAAGTTTTTTATAGGAAACAATTGGATTGGGATATTGTGTCGGGAAGACGGTCGTTTAAGAGTTCAAATTTATCATCACCAAAGTCTGCCCAAAACAATGAAAAGAGAAAATAAAAACAGACAATTTCACTGCTCTATCTTGATTAACTAAAATTTGGCTTTTGAAACAATCTCACAGTTTTTTGTTGATTTCATCGAAGTATCAATGAAATAAAACCGGACCCAATATACATTAACAACCACCTACATATGTACCATAAAAAAAAGCAAAACTCGTCAACTTACCTGCAAATGAATGGGCACCTTCTTTACTGGTTTTGGACTAGTTGCCATTTTAAATGGATTTAGTTTATTTGGTTCTCAACAAATTTAAATTAATTAACGAATTTATAATCTGAAATGAGATAAAAAAAACCTTTGGTGATTAAATTTATTTTTCATCAAACAAAAAGTATACAATAAATTCTTTCAAAATTAATTTACTTGTCTAGGGACTTGTTGCTCAAGAAGCAGCCAGCTATTGACTGAAATTAATTGCCAAATTATCGTCGAAGTTAGTTTAAATTTTAAGAGATAGTACAGTTTGCGTGCAGATGAGAGTTAACCTATGAATGTTTGCATGTATGTGATTCTTATCGCAAAGTGTCTATCAGTCAATGGCACTAAAATAAATACTAAACAAATAAAACAATATTTTTGTATGCATATATTTTAAGTTTAAGATAAGCTAAAGATAGAAGGTTTGTTTATGGTAATGATTTGTTATTATGTTATACTTTGTGTTGGAAAGAAAATATGTGATGTTTTCAGGTTGAAACTATTCCGATAGGCGGTATTCTTTGATTAGTTTGATAAGCAAAACTAGAAAAAGCACTCTATGTTGAAACTTATTTAGTTTTAAAGCAGATATGTCTATACTAAATTTGTGCTTGTTCACACTTTCTATACTTGTTTGCTAGACACACCCCGATTCTGCCAGACATACATATCTCATACCCCACAGGTCAAATATGTTCCAGTCAAGTCGTAACTTTCCACTCAATACTCAAATCATGATATGGTTCTCAGGTCACAACGTTGTGACTTTCGTGCAGAATCGGGTTGTTGGCGTTAACTAAAATTCTTTGATAGATGTGAAAACCACAAACGACCATTTGATTGACTTTTGGTGGATTGGTTTTTAAGTACTTTTAAAAACTAATCCAAAAGCATTTTTTTTGAGAAGTTTTGTAAGGGAAAACACCCCTTAATATGGGAGACATTTTGTTCCTTTAAAATTGAATAACTTTCGGAGAACACGTTGTAGACGGTCAATTGGCACTGTTGAATAAAGCTATGTAAGTGAAGAGAATCTTGATCACGAATGATGTTTGTGAACAGCATGCCACAAGAGTTCTAGCATAGAAGCCAGCCTCTCAGATTTTTGCTTCACAGAGCACAGGCTTGCCATGTTATAATTGACAAGTGGTGTGCTGGCGTTCTATCAACCCTCTCAAAATCGAAGTTATTTTCTCCACGATACGTAAAAATGGACAACTCGCACTTGAAAGTGTAATCATAATTTTTAAATTAATTCAATCTTGGATTTATTACAAGCTTTAATCTAAAATCCTTAAGTTGAAAACTGGGTAGATTCTGTCGGAGATCTGTTCAAAGAAAACTGCTTTTGGTAAGACAAGGAAGCTGTCTAGGGTTCCCTGGTTGTGTACGGCCATTATTAGACCAAATATCTCCTACTCGTCAGTTGCTTGGTAAAACAAACACTTAAGTTAGTACTTTATTGCTTTTTTCTTCAGATTTTCGCCTTCATAGCATTGCTGAACCTTACTTGAGCCTCATATGTTACATCTTGTGCTGAACTCTCAACATCATCTTCTTTTAGAAAAAATTGATGATTCGAATACACTTTCTGGGACAAACATGCTTTGTCAACTTTCCCTTAACTCAGGATTGTTTCACACAAGAGAATAGAAAGGGAGAAGACGGTTTTCGATTCTTCATCAATGGTTCTCCAAGACAAATGCAAAACCTGCAAAGGTCCTTTCATACAGAGGTATATAACATGCGGCTGGGAACAGGAACACATCCGTGGCAGTCTGAAGAATAGCTGGAAGGCACGAAGTATTCGCATCTACAGTGATAGCAAAACTTTGGTAAGGGCTTTCCTCAACCCTTAACAAGTCTGGCCGGGCGTTGACTCAAAACGCTCTAAGAGTTTGTTAACCTCAAACCGCCTGTATCTTCTTACGAGACACTGTTTAATAGGAAGTTGATATGCACTCCAATGATTTCTGCACAAGCAGCATGGATGAACAAGAGGAAGAAACCGTTCAACACCTTCTTTGTTCATGCTCTGCACTTTTTAATAGGAGACAAAATTATGTCGGTGTATATTCTACTTCGACGATACTAGCGACTTAGCTTACATAGACCCTAAAAGTCTTTCAAAAATACATTAAAAGTTCCGCGTGGTTCGACTAGTTGGTGATCAACCAGCTAGTCCCGAATTGACAGATTAATGGGCGATCAACTCGTTAATCTCATATCGGGTTTCTGGAATTAGTAGGTGATTAACTTGCTGATCTCTGTGGTATCACAATGGATCCTCGTGGTCTAAGTGTGTCTGCTAATGTATTAACGTACATACACATTAGCTGACACCCACTTCCACCTAACCTCACCTCTCGATTCATTTCGAAATAGGAGGTGATAAGGACTGAACTTTTTGGAATGAATATCTAACATTTATTCAATTGGTATTGTTTGGGTTCCAGGTCATAATGACATTGGCAGTAACGAGTATGTTGTAAGCTTGGCATCAGTTAAAGATTTCACACATTTTGTTCTGGATCTGAACAAACGCTTGGTCTGTCTGGATTGTTGGATTTGAATTGCGAAGTCACAAATTAAGAGGTTCTCATTTAAAGTTCTTGAAGTATTGCCGAGTATGAACTTAAGACATCATAAATTTAAAGCAATGGACTTTGCAAATTAAATTTAAAAGTTGAAATACGCATTCAACAAAATTTTAATTTAAAATGTCAACTTCCACAATTTTGCCCAGTGTTTTCAATGAACGAAATAAACTGTGTGCATTTACATCCTGTAGCTTTGGACTGAAAGCAGCCTTTCTGTATTTATATCGACCTCCTACCTTTCTACCAGTTTTTTTAGGACTATTTCTCAAAACGTGTATCGACGATTGCCAACGGACAAACCTTGTGAAGACTTAAAAATCACGTTCACAGCCTTAAGTCGAAAGTAATAAAAAGAAAACAAATTGCTCACATTGGCAAAAAATTTCATTTAAGTTCAACCAAAGACGACAAATTTACCAAACCAGAAAGATTTGTTAATCCGATAAAACTAAACAACAACCACAAGCAGTGTCTGCAATCGTGTCTACAACAACATTCTGTCCCCATTAAAACAACAACAAAAAAAGAGTTCCAGCAAGAGCCCTTCACTGTAACACTCTTTAAACGACCTCACCTCAATATGCCGCAGGTTATTTAATTTTCATTTTCTGTGTTAATATTCCGTGCAGTCACTTTCGCACACGGGAGATATGCACACAAGGCTTGCTTTGCACATCACACACATTTTCTTTTTTAATAATCTCCTGTTCTTTTTTTTCTCTAATTGTTTAAAGATTTCCGGTCTAGCTTTTTTGCCCCTAAGTAATTCTCTTCGCACTAAAGTGTGACTAACAAACCAAAATCAACATTCTTTTATTGGTCTAACGAAACAGGAGTTAAATACTGTCCGCGGTTGATGTAACTTTATGCAAAACAAATTGGGGGGGAGGGTGCCAAGAATGAGTCAAGTTGAAACTGCCAGCCAAACATTTCACCCTGTTAAGAATTTGCTTGTTTTGTTTTTCGACAATAACCCTGTTTCAACTTCGTCGTTGTGCAAATCAATTTTATTCGTGTACAAAGAATCACCCTCATCTAGTATTTCAGTATGAATGGTTATGAAAATGGAGACAAAGCACCATTCTACCCCCTAAAATGGGAAGCATTTCAATTCCCCCAACATTTATTATAACGATTTATACATTTTTTTTTTTCGTCGAGTCAATGAGTTCGCCTTGGCACGTCATGATGAGTCATTGTTGGGATATATGTTCAAAAACCGAAAGCGGGGTTCTTTTACTAGAGATTTAATGGCAAGTCAAGGAAAGTGAGGGTTGGTGAAAGTTGTTAAAAGCTTATTTTTAAAGTGTGAAACTAGTTTTTTAGTTCCAGCTGCATGCGTACTTTATTGTGAAATATTTAATTAGATTTAAAACTGAGAAGCAGTCAACATATTATGCCAATTGCATAATCTAGGGGTGGTACCGAAGTGTAGGTCATTTGTGATACCGTCCTATCAAGGGTAGCGTAGTGGTGCTTCAACCCAACCGAATACATTTGTATTTCATCTCAAAAATACAGAAAACATATGATTAAAAAGACAATGTATGTTTGACGTTAGGCTCAAATTTTTTATTAAAGTCCAATCTATTTTGATGAAGTTCGGCACCACAAAATAACTGTTTTTCACAATTCATTTCCTCGATTGAATTTTCTTCTTCTGCAGAGTTCTTCTACTTACATGTTTCACACTAATGATCCGCTCATTGGGTACGCGCCCTTTCCTTAGTGGAATAAACGAATAAATACATTAGCTCAAACTACAGCCAGCAAATTTTGAAGAGAAAGCGGCGCGGCGGCTCTAGTTAATATCGCCCTAACTATAAAATGGGGTCATTAAATACATGCGATTTATTAACATCTCTCTGAATAGTGACAACTTGAATGCCAGTGATTTGATGGCTGCCTGACTGTCTAAGAAGCATTATATCCATTTTGGAGATCATGTTTTCTCTGAGCCAAGACAGAGCTTCGCTAATTCCCATCACCTCCGCTTGGAACACGACGACGAGAAGCGAGATGTTTAATTTCATTTCGTCTGAATAGACACCACAACCTACTCCTTCATTTTATTTAGAACCGTCGCGTCGGTCGGTCGTCCGTATAAAAATGGACGTATTGGTTTTCCAAGAATGATTGGTCCTCCTAGTCTATTCTGGATGGAATGGTCGTCCGGAAATTTGTGTCAAATTCGAGTTTGGGTGTGGTGTAATCTGTTTTAAGTTTGGGGATTCCGAATTTGTTCAGAATGTCAGCAAGACCAATTTTTTTTTTTGGTCCATTGTGAGACTTCTTGTAATCGAATAGCCGAACTCGCAGCTGTTTGTTTACTGTAGATGTCAAGTGAAACAGGATATCCAGTACCGCTGAAGGAGTGGTGCGTAAGGCACCACTCATACATATACATGCTAAACGTTGGACTTTAATGAGACTGTCACGATAAATTGCTTTATCTAGTGCAGTCCATCATACTGTAACATCGTAATTGAGGATAGGTCTGATGACCGAGATGTAAAGCCAATGTGTGATGCGGGGCTGAAGACCCAACTTGTTTCCAATGGCTTTTTTACATGAAAAGAGTGCTACTGTAGCTTTATTCACTCTTTCTGGTATATTTGGCTTCTAACTCAGCTTTCTATCTAAAACAAGACCTAAGTATTTAGCCTCATTGGAGAAAGTTAGTTGTATGCCGTTAATGAAAGGAGGGTCTATGTGCGGAATATTGTATTTCCTAGAGATGAGTACCAGTTCAGTCTTGTAAGGATTTATTTCAAGTCCACATTTACTGGTCCATTTTGAAAGTTTGTTTAAAGCATTTCGAAGCAGTTTTTTAAATGTGCTAAGATTCTTTCCTGTTGCACTATGGCAACATCACATGCATAAGCAATAACCCTGCAGACATCCCCCTCCAGGCTTATCAGTATTTCATCTACCGAATTCCAGAGAAGAGGAGAAATGACTCCACCTTGCGGGGTGCCTCTACCTACACCTCTTTTGTTAAAAGCCTCTAATAATGTTGAGTTTATGATTCGACTTTCAAAGAATCTTTCAATCAACTCACCGAGTGAGGAATCAAACTTTAGAGTTGTAAGTGCTCGGGAGTCGCAGATGTTTTGACGTTGTTAAAGGCGCCTTCGATGTCTAGGAAAGCAACTATACTTATGATGAAGGGGGTATTCTATTGTACGGACTAGCGTGTGTAGAGCCGTTTCAATTGATTTGCCCTTGTAATATGCGTGTCCACTTATGAATACTTAATTGTCTAGGACTCACCGTAAGCCACAGAAGAATCTGTGACAATGACAATGTCAATATTGCTTTCCATGGTTAATTCCATGATTTCAAACAATGTATTTGACATTTCACTGCTTTCAAATAAATAGCAAATCTTTAAATGAGAGCGATCAATAAACGTAGCTGGACAGCTTTTTGCTGTTGTTAACGAGTTAGACATTTAGCGCAGATACGAACCTATTTCTACCAAAAAGTTATCTGAAAATTTCTGAGTCTTTTAACTGAGATTTACCAAATTTGTCAATTGATTGAATAAGCAATGAAATGGACAATCTTTAGTTTTTAATTGCCTTGTTGCAGTCACCGTCTGACCTTCGAGCCGACAAGACCGTCATTAATCCGTTCTTCACGATCGTTTAGTTTTCTTAACAGCACTCGCTCCGTTAGTTTTTCTTATCTTTTTTCCTTATCTTGTTTTCTTATCTCGTTGCTAAAAGAACTAGTGCAAGTGGAAATTAAAATTAATAGAGCATGGCCACAGGGCCACATATACTTTCGGGTAACCGGTTCGGCACTCTCGATATAGAGATGCTTTCCGTGCCCAATAATAAAAAAAGAAAAAAACCAACATATTCCCCATTTGATATCGATAAGCATTCCTCTACAAACAACTCTACACATAATCCAAAATTTATTGTAATATCCTCTTCTGATCCCAGTAAACCACTTTCCTCCGTAAGTATATTTTTACTTAAAAAAGCCATTGATGCTATAAGCACCGGGTATACGAGCATAAATGAATTACGCGATGGCAGCCTGCTCCTGCTCGTCAACTCACAAAAAATCGCAGATATATTTATTTCTAAAAAAACCCTTTCAAACATATGTCCTATTTCCGTAACTCCGCACTCCAATCTCAACTCATGTAAGGGTACAGTATATGCTCCATGCCTCATTAACGTGCCTGAAAATGAAATTATAAATGAAATGAAGTCACAAGGAGTAACCGATGTCTACAAATTTACCAGGAAAAATGATGAAAACCAAATTCGCCCGACGGGGCTCGTGCTCTTTACTTTCGATCTTTATCGCCCTCCAAGTTCAGTGAACATTGGCTGGTACGACATCAAAGTCGAAGAGTATTTCCCCAATCCTATGCGTTGTCGCAATTGCCAGCTTCTAGGCCACACCACCAAAAGGTGCACTAACAATCCTTCTTGTGACAACTGCAACCTCCCCCCCCACCAACCAGAAACATGCTCACGCACTTCATGTGCCAACTGTGCTGAAGATCACCCATCTTCCTCAAAACAATGTAAACGTTATCTACAAGCCAAAGAAGTGTTGAAAATAAAAACTATCCGTAAATGCACTTTAGCTGATGCAAAAAAAATTTTCAAAGAACAGAATCCCTCTAATATTCCGGCAATATCTTTCTCAGCAGTTGCTAGTAATACTAACAAGGCCAAACCTAAATCAACAGCCCTCAGCTCCAAATTAATCACCCCTCCATCGGAAGATCACCTCTCCCGTGCAAACATCGAACAGCCATCAACATCAAATTCTCAAATAGATATCAACAAACCCCCTACCGTTCCGTGTAGAAATTCTACATCTACCGCAGCCGCATACAACACAACCACATCACTTTCAACCATCGTAGCCAATCAATCGCAAACTCCTCCTCCTTCATCACAAAACCACGATTCTCCCAATAGCAATTCACCGTTTTACGGTGAAACCTTATCTCCTACAGCTTTAGAAAAAATTCTTCACTCTAACAAAAACCACAACCTAAATTCACCTCTCACCAATTCTTCCAGTCCCCAACTCAATCCAGATACTCCAGTTGAATACATATATGTTGATGAGGAAGATGGCGACTCAGTATAAAAATATTAATTCCACCCTAAATACAGACTCTGCGTGTCAGGTGGTGAAACAGCTAGGCCCAAAGCGTGGCCTGGCTGTTTCAACACCTGGTACGCGGAGTCATGTTGATAAACACCCTAAAAATGTCACCTCTTTTATTTGCCCTCAACGCAGGCCAGCTTGCGTTGACCAAAAAATTACCGCTAATACAAAACAAGATTTCAGGGTTCTCCAATGGAACCTTAATGGTTATTTAAATAATTACCACGAACTTCAACTCCTAATAAACGAACACCAGCCGTCCATAATATCACTTCAAGAAACACATGTTAAAAACAATAATAGTCCTTATACCCCCAAACAGTTTTCAGGCTACTTCCACAATCTAACTACAATAGATACTTCCAAGCAAGGTGTTTCCCTCTTGGTTCACAAATCTATACCACACAAGACCATAAACATAACCTCAAACCTATCTGCTGTGGGAGTCGAAATAGAATTAGGAATTAATATCACTGTTATATCTATTTACATTCACCCTAATCAATCTTTTTCAGCTTCAGATATTGAAAGTGTAATTGATGGGATAAATACTCCAATACTTCTTACAGGTGACTTTAACTCTTGGAGTACTTCTTGGGGTTCTGTCACGTCAAATAATCGGGGCCAGTGCGTTGAACATTTCATTGCTAACTCAGGGTTAGCAATCCTTAATGACGGTCGACCTACTCACTTTTCTACCCATGGAACATTTTCCCACATAGATTTATCCCTCATAACACCTTCTCTCATGCCGAAAACAACTTGGGATATCTCTAACTATCTCCACGGAAGCGATCACTTTCCGATCCTTATAAGCATAGCGACGGGCTATAATTCTAACAAACTGAAACACCAAAATAAATTTCTCCTTGACAGGGCTAACTGGGCTTTATTCCAAACTTGCGTATCGGAACAGCTTCATTTGAGGCCAGTCTCTCCAAACATCAACAAAGAAGCTGCTTTAGTTCATAAATCTATCCGCAATGCGGCTAACATATCAATCCCCCAAACCGGAAGTAAACAAGTCAAGAGGACAGTACCCTGGTGGAACAAAGAAATTAGCTCTCTCCGCCAAGAAAAACAGAAAGCTTGGGAAAAATTTAAAAAATCTCCAACTGAACCAAATCTTATTTACTATCGAAAGTCAAATGCCAAATTCCGTAAGGCAGTTAAAATTGAAAAAAGTTTATGTTTCAAAAGATTTACGTCCAACATCAACCCGAGCACTACGTCAAAAAAGCTTTGGTCAGACATAAAAACACTTACTGGATCGTACATCCCACATTCCGTTAAATTTATAAAGTCCGACAACGTTACTATTACCTGTCCTACACAGATCACTGAACATTTCGCCGAAACCTGGGAAAAATTATCAGAGGACACTAATTTTCATAGAAAATTCATTGATAACAAATATTTAACGCTGAACTTATCGGATCCTTCATGCCATCCAACCGCCGCTGCGCTCTCCATTGAGGCTCCAATAAACTATACTGAGCTTGAAAGCTGCCTCCATAACGCTAAAGGTAAAACCCCTGGTTTAGATCGCATTTCTTATAGTATGTTAACAAATAGCCCCATGGCGTTGAAGTCTCGTCTCCTCTCACTCTACAACAACATATTTGAGAAGGGTGTCATCCCACAATCCTGGAAAGTAGCCAACGTCATCCCAATACTAAAACCAAATAAAAATCCCTCCGCTATCAATAGTTACCGACCCATCTCTCTCCTCTCCTGCCCAGGAAAAATCTTGGAAAAAATCATAGCCAAACGGCTTTTCTGGTTTATCGAAAAAAACAATCTAGTCGACAGTAGACAATTTTCTTTTAAAAAGGGTAATTCCACTATGGATGCTATTCTTGGCCTAGACCACTTTATTTCTTCTACCCTATCTGAGAGAAACCACGCCTCTATCCTTATGATTGACTTCGACAAGGCCTACGACAGGATTGGTGCTCACGTTGTTCTCAATCAACTCCTTAAATGGAAAATAGGCCCAAAAATATTTAAATACTTAAAATCTTTTCTAACTAATAGATTTTTCCGTGTGAAACTCCAGGATGCTAGTTCTTCATATCATAAGCTTCCCAACGGTATTCCTCAGGGATCACCACTCTCAGTGGTGCTCTTTATTATTGCTTTCAATGAAGTAAGTGAAATAGTCGACACTTTCAAGGGTATCAGACACTCCCTCTATGCGGATGATCTTATTATTTTCTCTAAAAACAAGGATCTTGAAATCTTAGCCACCACTTTTTCACTCATCCTTGAAGCTCTCTCAAGTTGGGGGGAAAATTCAGGTGCTATTATTTCAATTTCAAAAACAGAAACTTTGCACATATGCAAAAAACATTCTTGCAATAAAACTATTTCTTTAAACCACAATAACATTTCTGTAAATAATGTAACTTCAGCTAAAATTCTAGGTATCTATTTTGACTCTAAATATACTTTTAAGAATCATTGTAATTATATTAAAAAAAGTCTAACTGCCAGGGTAAACCTTGTTAAATATTTAGCATGTAATAAAAGTTGCTGTAATATTAATACTTTAAATAGAGTTATTAAAGCTGTGATTTTATCCAAAATTGACTATGGTTTGCCCATATACGGGAAATGCTCCAAATCATCTCTTCAACTCATCAAAACACCATATCATGCTGCCGCTAGAACAACTTTGAGAGCTCTTCGTTCAACACCGATCAACAACATACTAACAGATGCAGGTCTTCCCCAGTTAGATGAAAGAATCGCATACCTCACTTCAAAAATCATTCAAAAAGTCAACTATCCCAAAAAATCCGCTATCCACAACGATGCTAAAAAAATCCTGGCAAAGAAGAAAAACCTGAGATACCGTTCAACTCTCTACAAGTCCCTGATTTCTGCAAAAGAACTGAACATCCCCATCTATGCACAAAATCTGGTTATGAGCAGCCAACCGCCTTGGAACCTCCAAAGAAAAAATATTAATTCTGAGCTCTGCACATACCGAAAATCAACAACAAGTAACGATGTCTTCAAGTCTTTATACCTTAATATTGCCGACACACGAAAGCTTCTTGGTTATGAACTCCTCTTTACTGATGCCTCTAAAACCGATAGTGGCACTTCGTTTGCTGTAGTTGACAAAAATGGAAACATTCACCAAAAAGGTTTAATTCCTATATTTACTTCCATCTTCACTGCAGAGGCTTTTGCAATATTCAAAGCCATTGAAGGAAGTCATAAGCACAAGACTGCTATCTTCACAGACAGCTTATCTACCATTATGGCCCTAAAAAACGTTTCCAACACCATCGCAATAATTGAAGCCATTCGAGATCTTCTAATAAAGCACAGTGGAAAACTTCAAATCATCTGGATCCCTGGGCACATTGGAATAAAAGGCAACGAGGCTGCTGATGCTGCAGCAAAGTCAGCGATAAACGAACCCCTTCTAATGTTCTACCAGTATAATCAAAAAGACATAAACAACCTACTCCTCGGAACCTGCGAAATCAGAAGAATAACTGAATGGGAACACTATAACCATTCCTACAAAAATTTTAACCCTCTTGGCACTAAAACCATATACCCCGATGAAATTCCTAAAAAGAAACTCCAAGCATACATAAGATTGAGATTTGGTCACACATATCTAACCCATAAACATCTTTTCAACAAGGAGCTTCCTCCAACATGCCATCTATGTCAAGACGGTTCAACTCTGACCTTCGCCCACCTTCTCAGCTGCAATAAAGTTGTCACTACTAGCTATAGTATCTCCAAACAAAGCCTCGCACACCTCCTATCCTTCGTAAACTATGAAAATATTAATTTTACATATAATATCATGGAGTCTCTTAATATTGTTAACGTAATCTAATAATGCTTTCGAATTTATTTTACTCTACTTTTCATGATACTAGCCGAAAGCCCTGGCAGCTAGTGCTAGACTAAACTATATTAATAATGTAATTTATTTGCTTATTAATAAAATTATAATAATAATAATAATAATAATTGCCTTGTTGATTGCCATTGAGACTGTCAGTGAAAACAATTCGTCTTTTAAATGGCGAACAGTTTTCAAAATTGTCAGTAATGCTTGATTCAATCAATTGACACCAACTATAATAGTTGGACGTCTATTACATTACAAAATACTTATCAGTATCAGTACGACATGTACCTGCACCTCGAAATAACCAACATCAAACACAAAAACTTTATGTTTACGCAACTCCATGTTTACTGAAATTAATTTGAGGTGTTCTTTATTTCATTATGACAAACCGTTCAAATATGAAATTAGATCATTTATCGATGCTATCAACCAAACAAATTATAGATAGATAACCACAATAAATTATCACAACATGCATTTCAACCACATGATACAAGCCGAAAGATTATCAGAGTTTTAAACAACACTAAGTATGTAATGACATACATTAGCTGAAAAGTGTTGACAATATTGATTACACATGCTGTATGCATACGAAACTTACAGCACGAATATTATTAAGTCTATTTTTAGCTTAGGTATCAACTTGCTAGAACAAAATGTAAATCAAGTTCGAGGTCGTCTTTGTTTTTCGCGCTTTCCTATCTCTGCTCTACCTCCTAAGAGATTAATGACTTGCCAACCAGGTCACGAAACTCATGTTTGCTGTATTTACTATCTGTCATCATTGAGCTTACCTAAAATTATGAAGAGTTTGTGAAAATATATACAAATAAAAAAATTTAGTTTGAGCTGCATTGCATGAACGGTGCCATGTTTATTCATAACATTGCGTGTGCTAGATATGTACTCTGCAGAGTCTATAAATAACGAAAAATGATTTTTGCATACATTTTGTTCACTGTAAAAAAAGGCAATCATTCTATTAGTCGACTTCAGCTCTTGAAAATCTTATTTGTAATGAGGTGAAATCACGATCATCTTGCGTTATGTTAACGATGTACGTGGCCTTGTGATACTTACAAAGTTGTTACATGTCAAAGAAAAAGAAAATTGTATAATTTAGTTTTGGTTTTATCTTTTAAATGAGGTCTTCAATATGGAAAACTATTAAGTCGATAATTTCTTTTCAAATTCTTTCTAAAGTACTATGCCACTTTGAAAACTTTTATATTCTTTGCTTGCTTATAGGCTTTTCCATCATTTCGTTAGACAATATTTCAGATACGAATGTGATTTTCAACGAAACTTTATTACCTATGTTTGTATATATGTCCGGTTTGACGAAGTTTGCTATTTCATGCTTACAATTCGGTAATAGCTCGAAGCAAACATCATTCCTTATGCTAAGGGGTGGAAATATGGTGATAAATCTTCTTTTCCGCTTTTAAAAAAATAATAAAAGTACTGAACTCCCAACTACTCTTCAGTCAATTTTACTATTACATCTCTTCACTTACAAACATAAATATTAAATTCACTTAATGAATCCGTACAATAATTTCATGTTCCATTTTCACACATGTGCAACTTGTTTCTTCGATTGCTGAAAACTTTGTCCGCTCTGTAGAATAAAAAGACACGAGAGTAAAAAAAATAGTGCGCATACGCCATGGTGACTTGATTAATGGTGAACGAAGGAAGCAGTCAGTCGGTACTGAATCATTGTTGATAGACTCAGAGAGATGTATTTTGGTATTCAATTTATTATTTTTGTTCCATGTTTATGTTACACATTCGATTTCTAAAAATCGATAAGCAAAACATTGCCGTACGTCGCGTTGGCGGAAACCAAAATTTATTTTTGGAGAAAGTTGCGTTTCCGTTAACTCTGAATTTTTTTACTGTGGATATATTATGTAGGTGTTCTATTTTGCTTGAAATCATAAGCTGTGTTTTATGTCAAAAAGGACAGAACAGAACAACAGTCGCAGTAGCGGCAATTGCAGTTGTCAAAATTAAGTTATATAGCGTCATACAAGAATACAAACTCCGACGCTACGCAAAAAAAAAAACGCTTCCGCAACTGTAAAAACGCTTTGATTTTGAAGAACCTTAAGTGTGGCTACAAAACTTGCCTGACGCTATGTTTCCACTTGTAGTTTTTCAAATCACAAATAACCTTATTTCACGACTTTAAAAAAATGTCAAGTGGGAATTTCCATAAAGGAGGACACGAAGTAGACGTCATTACCACATATTTCAGTGAGGCCTTCGACAAAACCTTAATCTTCTTTAAACTTTCCTTCCTCGGGCTCACCCTTATTTTACTCAAATGGATCTCTTCATATCTAGATAACCGCCAATATAGAGTTCGTTTCCCTTCTACTCTTTCATTTCCCTTTGTGGCAACTTGGACCCATCTTTTTCATCCTTGCCATTGATGATGTCGAAAAGATCATCCAATATTCTTCTATCTCACTTTACGCGGATGACGAAAAATTTTCAAGGTCATTTCCTCCGATCGAGATTCTCTCCAGCTTCAAAATGACCTCGATTCGTTCGTCACTCGTTCTAAAAATTTCCTTGAATTAAAGATTGCCAAATGTGAGGCAATAACTTTGTCTCGTAAAAGTAATAAACCTCCCCCAGATCCTATCATCTTCAGAACCTTCCTATAAACCGTGTGCAGCTTATCCGAGATAAAGGCGACGGCGAATTGAATTTTTGTTCTTATATTGACGAAGTAATATCAAGAGTTGATTCCGCTCTTGGTTTTGTCAAGAGATGGTCCAAAGAGATCCGCAACACTAAATCCCTCTATATATATTGCCTATGTTCGCCCTTTCTTTGAGTATGCATCGCAAGTGTGGGCTCCATATCAAGCGGTTCACATCTTCAAGGATCGAAAGTGTTCAACGACGTTTTCTGCTCTTTGCCCTTTGGGATCTTTACGACGTTAGAAACTTTCTCGCCGCGAACGTCTCTCAATCATTAATCTATACTCCTTAGAAGGAATGTCTTTGACATCATATTCATTCACCGACTTCTTACTGGTAACACTGACTGGTCCCCCCTTTTAGACCTTATCTCCTTCAACACTTATCCCCAAAATGTAAAATCATCCCGTATTTTTTCCTTCCTGCTCATCGTACATCCTATGGTCTCAACGAATCCTTAACCCGCATGATGAGTAAGATTAATTCTGTCCCTTTTCTTTCCAACCTCAATCTTCCAAGTCCCTGTCTAAAAGTTCTCCTTTTAAACAGTTTCATATCCTTGTTGTTTAATTTAGTTTTAATTAGTTTAGGTTTAGTTTTTCAAGTTCTTTTAAGCTTGTAGTTAGCTAATAAATGGGGCGGTAGCCAACTAAAATTAAAAATTTATACCATCTATCCCATCATCGCTGCAGTCAATTTTGGGTTTCATTGATTTCAAAATGGTTTTTAAAAAGATGGCTTCTATTCATGTTAAATTTTTGGTCTTCTTTTCGTTTTTCCCTTTTCATAAAAACTGTTAACTTCTGCTTATTATTGAAATTGATTACATTGTGTGAATTCGACAATTAAAGCAATCAATCAATTAATTACCGACCCAAAGCTTAGATTCTCTTAATTATTGCCATCGCTTCAGATACTGATAGTGTAAACGCAGTTTAGACGGAATCTTGTACAGTACTTTTACAGTTGCGTATAAAGAAGAAAAAAAAATAAAACTCCCAAAAAAATACGCATGTGGAATCATTGAAAACCTTATAAATTCATCAGTTCTTATATTGCACAAACGCAACCTCTTTAATTGCAAATTCTCCCAGAGCACACACACCAAATTGACAATTTGCTTGTGAGCATTTTCAAAGGCCAGCCACAATTTGCCCCAAATGGATTGCAGTTAATTTTTCTATAATGTCATGCGTACAGGTGTGACAGCATGTTAGCACCTTTTGCGTAGTTTATTTCCACAAAACCGCAAACTATTCTAACGCATCCATATCCGATAAACCGTTGTCTCCCATACCAACAGGAAATGATGACACTATGTGGGTACTCAATATGCGCACTGTCAACAAAAATTAATTGAATTGAAAGAACTGTGCCTTGCTATTGAGTTTTCTATTTTGGTTTTGCCTGTCTGTGCCTAGTCGTGTGTAAAGAGAGGAACGTGTAAAAAGTTGTTTGTTTTCGGTTCGGGATGCTTAATTTAAATCGTTAAATTTATCATTGTTAATCGGCTACGCTTTAATGATGTGCGGCAATGATGGAAGACACTCCATTTACAGAAACTTATTTTTATTGAGATTATGTGTGAATTATGACTTCTTTCTCAAGTGAAAAAAGGGCGTGGAAGTAGGAGTGAAGAAACAGATGGAAATAACTGAAAACTATAACATTTTCCTGCTTTATTTTTAATAAATCACCTTTTCTTTAATAAACCGGATTTTCAGCGAAGTTTATTACCCGTAACGTCAAACAAATTGTGACAGATAGACAATTGAGAAATCTGTTTGGAGGGCTTCACACTATATTTGGAACTTAATTATTTGGAACTTATTATTAGTATAGAAATTGAAAGTAAAGCTACAGAGACCAGACATTTTTTGGGAGACTGTGTGCCTACACCAAAGGAAAAGAAATTGATAAATGTAAAAGAATTAAAGAAAGACATTAATATGAAATGTTACAAAAATAATTTTCCCCTTCCAATTCTGACAAAAAAATACACACTTTTCTTTTGACAGAAATTGTTTGTACATACGTCATGCTTAAAAGACTTTTAAATAAATCTCAGAGAAGCAACTTCTGCAGGAATGACAACAGAGAAGATAAGACAGAAAGTCAACTCCAGCAATGTAGTACCACTTGCCTTGAAACTAAATTTCAGTTGAAAGACACTGCTGAGGAGACCCTGTCATAAACAGTTTTTTAGTTGCAATGAAGCAGAATATTTGTTAGCTCTCCTCGCAGTGGGATATATAGAAAATTTTATTTAAAGTACCAATTATAAAAAGACTTTGCAATCAAATTAAATATTGCATTTAAAATAAGAAGTAATGAAAACTGTACAAGTATACGGATTCAAACGCTCTATGAAATATGACACCATCTTTGGTCTCCTCTCTAAATATGAGAAGGTGTGAGGCAAGGTGAAAGAGTAAAATTTCCGTATTATGTTCAGTGGGTGTGTGTATTTTATTTTTGATAAAAAGAGAAGACTACTACTAAGCTTGAGCAGTCTGACTAGCATTCTGGAAGACTGAAATAAGTCTGTAAGGCACAACAAAGCTCGAGGCCGGGGCTCCTCCTAACTCTTTTATACTTTAGACCTTAAAAACCATTAGACGATTTTGAGATGCGAACCTATAGCTCCCAGCAGACAGGTAGGCATGCTAGTTAGATGGAGGGTGCAGTCGCGAGGGGTAACACCTCACTCGGATCTCAAAAAATCCATTGTGCTCCTTAGGAAAGCGTAGAATACGGCAGTAGGGAAGTGAGGAGGAGGGGAAAATTTGTGGTTTACTAAGGTTGAAGAACTTCCCTAGAAAAATTTTACTATGTGATTCATGGGAAGAGGTTTGAGATGTCACGCAGTTCTTAGAAGACATAATATGTACATATGCTTCTAGGACTTTTTTTTCTGGTATGGGCAAAGCATTCAGTCGTGGTATCATCGACATAAACTGGATGTGCTAATATACATTCTCATCATGTACCAGTGAGTATGCTACTCAACGGAGAGAGCCAAAGCCTGTCAAGTTCAGTTTTTTTCTTGGAAATGTCTGAACATAGGTTCCTGGTCCTGGAAGCTTGGCAAGTTTTTAAAGATGACCACATTTGTCATTGGCAGTTCACTGCGCTGATATTTTGGATTTTGTGCAAATTTCAAAAGAAAAACGATTGACTTTCAAGTTTTCCTCTTAAAACTTTAAAACATTAAACCTTATACAGAATGAGTTTGTTCAATGGCGTTAAAATGCCATTGTTAATAGGTATTTTCAAATAAAATGTACAGAACTACACGGAATAGTATGGTTATGTGATATGCGGGATCCACACCCGACTTGTCAAAATCTTGACATCGAGTGAAAAAAGTGCTAAAAACTTTGAACCTCAAAAACAGACTAGTTTTTCTACTACAACGATTTAGTCCATTTTTGTTAAACATATATCTACAAAACAACCCTAAACATTTAAACATTTTTAATAACTTAAATTCAGGAACGTACCAGATCCCTTAAGCACATCACGACCAGTGCAACATATTTCTTCCTACTTATTGAAAGTAAAATTGTTGACATAACTCAACTGACGTAAGCCCATTCCTCAACCAATTGTTTGTTACCAGAAAACTAAAGCAACACATACTTAAGAAACAATGAACTACTGTAACACATACTCAGCTATGTAATTTATTCAGTTCAACTCACTTTGTAATTCAGTAACCCAAAAAACGTTTCTCATCAGTGCACAACAAAGCACATTCACATCAGAACCAGTGTCTCAATTTCTATTGCAATTATATAGAGTTCAGCGGGCCTGATGCGGATGTTCTCATTAATAACGTCACTCAGCGACATAGCGCGAATTCGAGTTCACAACTAATTAGATGCAATATGTCAGCCAAACGTTTTTAACAAGATTTGTATATAAATTTCACAAAAAATATATTTTCTTTATTTTTCTTATAGATAAACACATAAACTAGTTCCAATGAAAATCTACTGTAGGTAAACATGCAAGTTTTTCACATTTTACCGCGTACAATGCACGTAAAATGAAAACAAGTCTGTCAGCCTCACTGGAGCGGTAACACTGACGAGTGGCAGTGGCAATGGAAGCTCCGTCGCTATAAATCGCCAAGATATATTTACAAACAACAACTGTTTGGGGAGTAGGTCACTTACGGTGCCCCTCACTTGTTTTCATTTGTTTGTTTTTTTTCTTGCTTTCAAATTATAATTTGAATTATAATGAGGGAAGCAGACGGTAGTGTAACCGAAGCATTAATATGCGGGTAGACAGGGTGTAGATTGATTTCGATTGAAGAATAAAATGGCTTGAACAAACGAAAACAACCTCGACACAATCTTTTGAAATAAGGGTCTTCAAAGGCCAACAGAGTTTTTGGCCATCCAAATGCCATACAAACTTTTAGTAAATGTCATGCCGTAGAAGTGCTTAATTATGGGAACTTCTAAGACAATAAAGAAAATAGAGAGCAACAAATTTTAACTATAAAAGACAGCCTCAATGATGGCCCGCTGTTTAATGCTGGCACTGGCATATTGACAACTTTGTAAGCTTTCCGCATACTCAGCCTTAAAGTCATTAAAATAGAATGGGGCTCACAACAGAGCCCTGTGGAACTCCATATAAAAGATTGAAAGAACTTAACTAAAAAACTTCAGAATTGGATGGCAGGGATCCAAGGCTGCTGAATTTGTGAATCTTTAAGATTATAAAACCTTGGATTTAAAATTAAACGACTTTTAAAAAATTTAACGCGCAAAACTATCTCTTTCTTTAAACAGGAAGCTGACATCTCAAACAGATTTAAAGGCGTTCATTTGACCTTGAAATTACTTCTGGGTATGATCAATTACTTTTCTTATATGAATCTTTCACCGTACAACCGTTTCATTCATCATCTACTGGTGAAAGTACTAAATAAATGCTTCCCAAGACTCAATGGAACCCGGCGAGCAATGTTTACGCTTCTTGTTCAACAAAGTGAAATAAAAGTTGATACATATTTGCTCGTTTTACCATAAGTCTCTTTTTGAACGCAAAAAAAAAAACAATCAATTCAAAAACACCCTGTTACTCGCTGCGCAAGTAGTAAAGCCTATGTTCAACTTTACAGCTAGCGAAGAAGAAACTTTTCTAAGAAATATATCAGATCAAGGGTGGCGTTATCTTCACAACGAAGGTACATCTTCTTTACACATATCTACTACTAGATTGTGGAAGATCATTACTGGTTACTGCTCATTTAATGGTGTGATTGATTGAAGTCATTTGAGTCCGTTGTGATGAGGCGTGTTTTGGAAGAGTGAACTCGTTGCGTAAACTGTACCATGAGTATATCATGAGACGTGTAGAAGATACATTGCTATACCGTGTCTGGACAAAAATGTGTGGAAGTTATGGAGTAAAAAGGAAAAACCAAACTCAAGTGTTTCTTTTTACTTTCCAAGCAAAAAAGGTGTTGAGAAACTTGGGAAAATGTTGATTTCTTCCATTTCCTCTGGTGTTTACTTGTGCATTACAATGATGGGCTTGAACACGTTTCAAATGCACATGGATCGAATGCGTTTCTTGGTGTCTGTTTACCTGACGGCAATTTTGCGGTTATTTATGGTTTGGTAGAGCTTGACAAGGAGATAAAGAATTTCTGCAGACTTAAGTTATGTGTGGTTTTTCGAGTTATATCGTGGTTTTGGTTTGCTTTGTAGCATAGTCGTAAGGGAAAATGGAAAAACGAAAAAATAAAAACGTTTTAATGAGGGCGCATTGAACTGCTGAAAAGATATTTGGCTGCAAAATATGCAGTGTGTGATATAAGTACACTCGTACAGTGATCTGGTGTATACATTTAGAATTGAGAACATGAAAGTTAATAAAAGGGAAAAAATTCAATTTCATATCGTCAAACCTGAAGGTTTGGATGGTTCTACAAGTCTAACTTGGAACTCTTAAGCGGGGAATTGACAGAAAGTATGCTCAGTTGCCAATTTTAAGAAATTTTTAACCTGAGTTCTGTCGCACTAAACCAGAAAAGAGCTCCAGTAAAGCTAGCCCCAAACGAAGAACATGCTCGTTTACATTATCCCCTACACGGTGAACACATTTGACGAACATTCATTCATTCATTGTGCCATTTTATTTAATCCGCGATATGCACACGACGACGTTCACAGCTAAAA
This sequence comes from Melanostoma scalare, assembly GCA_949752695.1. Classification (NCBI taxonomy): domain Eukaryota; kingdom Metazoa; phylum Arthropoda; class Insecta; order Diptera; family Syrphidae; genus Melanostoma; species Melanostoma scalare. The sequence continues at coordinate 181,609,862 of OX456986.1, read as the reverse complement.
CGTAATATGAGGTTTGCTTCATAGCAAAAAACAGGTTTGCTCGCGACCGTGGCCCAGAGATGAGTATTTACTTCATATGTAGCAGATCTACTTCATTAATTTATTTTTAAGTAACTGCTACGTAGCAACCTATTTCTACTTCGTTTCGTTATATTTTTTCTAACGCACAAAATTTAATTTATGATGTGCTGTATTGATTCATTTTTTGATCGAAAAAGTCATTTTCAAGGCCCTTCATATACCTACCTTATAATTATATTATAGTTTTATGAATTTGTGTTATGTTTCCCTTAGCGGAGAATCTAATTTCATTTAAAACAGAATGTTCCTTTTTATTTCAATATAATAATGTACCTAAATATGTTCCTTATTTATGAATTTGTGAGACTTATTCTAGTCAGTGTATAATTTCGTTGATAAAACGAAAATAAATTTGTTTTGTTTGCATATTTTCTTTTTTTTCATTATCTGCTACATATTTTACAAATCTACTTCGTTTTTTTGGGCAATATGTTTCACTTTTTGAGCTTAGCATTCTCATCCCTGCCGTGGCCCTACATTGCGACCATCGAACCCAACGAACATGACGCGGACCACCCCCTACACGACGAAAATACGGCTAGCACGAGCATGTTCGTCGTTTAGGGCAAAACTTTCTTAGTGTGACGATCCAAAAAGTCTTCATGAGCAAGCTTCAAATGATTTCCTTGATTGCAAACTTTTAAAATGTCATTTGCTGCAGCGATCATTTGTATTAAGACAAATAATTTATAAAAAAAAAAAACTACTTGTTCCTAAAGCTCATCGAAGTCAAGTTTTTTACTACAATGCATTCACTTCAATCGAACCGGTGCGGTGGGTGTACTTCGAATAGGAAAACAAACCGATGTATCTGGCTAAAGATCGAGTGAAGAGGAAGCCAAACCTGGTCTAATAAAAAAGGTAAGAGTCCCCAAATACTTTCATGACTGTTACATATAAAGAAAACTAACACCGAGACTCTGCTCAGGGAAATTCGAAAGGAAGTGACCTCCAGAGAGTCGAACCTCGGCTAAGATGATAAAATCATTTGAAAGTGCAAAACTGGCCACGGCTCGTCAAAACTTGGAATCGTTAGCTTGAGGTTCTGAGATTGTCAAGCAGTTTAATGTGCAACGCAACGCAACAGATCTGGCCCAAGCTAGATCTTAAGCGGTCGAACGGCTTGATCTCTCTCAAAAGAAAACACATTAGTGCGACAGGACACTTTCTGTCCCATTGGAAAACATGCCGCAAGGCTAGGAGTCATCTCAAACGATTTTTGCAGAAGCTGTATGGAGGAGGAGGAAACTATTTCCCACCTTCTCCGTGCATGCCCAGTTTTAGCTCACAAACGTAGGATTCACCTAGGTTCGTATTTCTTTGATTACCCTAGTGATCTTACTCACATCAACGCCCTGCGTCTCTCCCGCTTCATTGTAAGCTCGAAATGGTTCCATTAGGATAAGGATACAATAGATCCATTGTGGTATCACAATGGGCCCAATGCGCCTACGAGTGTTAGCCGATCTAACAGCCACTTTAACCTAACCTAACCTATCCTAACTTGAGGTTTAAGTATATAGTAAGAAAGCTATAAAAATTAAAACTGCTATGCGAAACAGTTCAGACAATGTGTTTGTACAGTTTTGTTATTACCAAAGACGAGGTGCTTCTAAGTTACTTGCGATACGGTTGAGTCTTTCACAAAAAATAATCGCAAACTTCTCATCGCTGTGTTGTTGACGTCCATGTTCCAAAAATATTACACCTTGATTCGTTCTCTTAACGCATCAGTATCCGTACGATTTAATATCAACAAAATTCACTACCTGTCAAGAATTCATTTTACATATCGCATCTGTTGTTTTTTGCGAAGAAACAAATAAATGGACCTGACCTGAGAGTGGTAGAGACTCGGCCCCAAACGCGCAGGCAAAATTCACTTACAGAAAGCAGAAAAAAGCTTGCCGCCATCGATCTGCAATTGATTTGGGATTTGGGACATATGTGATTGAAGAGAGAAATAATTCACTGGTGTCCTAATATACCATACCCTATTAGCAATTTACTGTTCGCTAATTGGGTCTATATGCTGATAAGCGCTTTACTGCTTATTCATTAAGAGGGAAACTGACTTTTCAATTGAAGCGAATTCAGACGTTCTACCACCACGTTCCACCAAATGAAGCAAAAGCAGACGTTCCACCACCTCACTGGTGGATACAGAATTTCATCAAATTCTATGCAATTTTGTAATAGCTCCGAGGAACACACAATTTCTCTAATTTCTAGACACATTTCTACCTACAAAGTTCTATAAAAGTTGATGAAAGTCTGTATAGTGTGGGCCCACCATAAAAGTAAAATATTTTAGTGTTGATGTCGATTGAAAACAGTTGCTCAATAAGTTTTTATAGAACATCTTTCTTACTGAGATCATTTTACAATCAAATATCATCTACATTCATCTGCTTTTTGTCTTTTAAACTTTGTAAAATTGAAACCTAAACTTTTGTCAGATGGAGAGAAACAAAATTCTACTTTGAACATGCAAAATACATTACTTTGACTCAAAAGATGGGGGTGGTTAAAGTTATAGTGTTTGCTACGAAGTTTCTCTTTTAACACGAAAATTTACTCAAAGAAGTTTCGTGTCGTACAACCAAAGTAAAACTAGAACCTTTCATTCAAACACAAATGAAACCTCTGATTATTCCCTATCATGATTCCCAGTTTTTTCTGACTTTCATTTCATAAGAAAAAATTAATTAGAAATTGAAAACAACACTCGTTCCTTTGCTTCATGTCTTACAACAAGTTTTGCAAATATGTAGTAGACAAGTGTCAGCACTTTACTATTTGGTAACAACTTGTGGTAGATCCATGTTTTAAAGAACACGCTCCTTAAGCGTATGAGCCGAGCCAGACATGGAAACGTCTGGCCAACAGTGAAATGAAGATGAAAAAGCAGCGAGAGTGAGTTAAGTTATTTAGTCATTTTTCTGCCGGAACAAGTATATGTATACTAACAAAAACTAAAATGGGGGGAAATAGGTGGCTTTGGCTTTAAAAGGCATTGCCCCTAGCCTGCGCGACTTTGACTTGAATGTTTGTGTGTATGTTTTGTATGCGAGCTGTATAAATGCTATTATGGAATTTAATTTGTCGAGAAGCCATTGAACTCAACGGACGATGTACTTGTGAACCTTTTCATGTCACATAATAATGTAAGAAAAATAATGAAGTTCGATAAGCTTTTCCCTACTGCGAGGGTTCTGATTTGAAGTGGGAACTGGGAACACAGAGCTGATTAAAAAGATTGATAAGATTGATTGAAAAATGTTGTGTATACAGAGTACTGACCTCAATTAAAAAGTTTTGTTCAGATAAACGGATTACTTAATATATTTGTTTGTTTTTCTTTTCAAAGAAGAAGTTTTTGTCAACTAATTAGGTGCTTCATTATTAATGGCCTCAATTATTTCAAAACTTATTAAACAGTTTCTCATTGAATCTTCTTCACCTTTTTTGAAGCACCATGAAGCACCGTTCAACAGAATTTGATTTCTGTCACTCTAACGATGTTTGGTTGGATGCTTCGATTTTTGTTTTGCTCAAAAACACATTCATTGCAAAAAAAAATTACAAAAGGACAACAGAATGTAACTCTAACAAGGCAAAAACATACAAACTTGAGTTGAAATCTTTATAACGTTTAAACATTATTGTCCTTACCTATGACATCAAAATAGCTTTTGACATTAAGGTTTGCCATTTCACAATAAAACAAAAACTTTTGGTTTCCACACAAAACACTCTTAAGGTCAATTCAAAAATGAATCTACCTCAACCAACCTAATGGCAACCTAATAAAAATCAATAGTCGCATAACGAGACAAAAAAATGTCCACCGAGTATGCACTTAATTTTTTGCCATAGACTTCATTGAATTTGTATACAAAAAAATTAAAAACCTTTTCAATTTAATATAATATACATTGGCCTTTGCATTTTGCACTCAATCAGAAAAGTTGATCTTGTTTTAAGGAGAGTTTTATATTAATTTAATGACCGTTGAGAAGTTGCGAAGTGGATGAAGGTAGTCTTAATTGCTTTTGCAAATAATGTTGACAATTTGCTTTTAATGCTTTTCATTGAAATAAGAGAAGTGGAAATATTGAAATAAAGTTAAAGAAAAAGTAATTAAAAATTGGGTCGACGTTGAATAAGAGCAACTTGTCAGTGCCCAAATGCTTTTAATGTTAAATGTGGTTTGTGAATATGTCAGCCCTATGAATAATACGAAAAAATTTTAAACTTGAAAGGAACTTCTTCGACTCTAAATGTATATCCTGGAATTTAAATAAAAAAACTCAAATTCTGCTATATTTCCTTGTGGTAACCGCTGGCGCTGTGGTACCCGTGGCATGGTAGTTAGTGTGTCTGCATGTTAACCTGGAGGTTCGTGGTTCGAATCCTAGCAGAGTCAACAATTCTTTCCACGGGTATCGCCTTTCACAAGGATTAAGCAAGTCGATAGCAAATTCACTGCCATGAAAAGCGCTTTCTCAATTAGCCGTTCGGAAACGGCAGAAAATTGTAGCTCCCCTCCAATCTCAATGGAAAGGCAATGTTTGTGACTTGTGAAAAATGCGCTAAGGCTCCTCCCTCTGTTGCGCTACAGTATTTATTTCTTCATTTTAACCGCTGGCGTTAAGCTCTATGGTCTCTTCAAACCGGAAGTACGGTTGCAACAGGACTGTTCTACGAAAATAACGATCTATACGACTCTCAGGAACATTTTTGTTTAATTGGTGTTTAACACGGCCGGTGCGGCGTTCAAATATTACGCAACGCAGTTTTCGTCCATTTTAGAGCCTCCCACAATGCAGCACCCGGTAGTGTTACTTAAAAAAAAAAAAAAAACTAACAGGCGGTTGCCAACTTGAGAGAACCTAAATAAAAATAACGTACATAAAACATAGACGAAAAGGATTGACAACCCGAGAGATTTTAATTCTACAGTTTTATAGTGTAATAAAAAAATTTTTATTAACAGAGTAACATTTTACAAAAACCGCTCCGGGGGATGGGGGTAGGTGCGTATCGTAATACTTAAACTTTAAAAATGCCTTGATTTAAGAATTAGGTTTGTTTCTTTTCGTCAACACCTTTTACCCCTTTTGGATACATTGTGGAACCATGGTTTGAGCTAACTAACTCGCCTATTATTACTATTTGATGTCTTGCAGCGCAAACCGATATGTCAAAACAAATTTGATATGTCAAAAGAGAAACAAAAACACTGAGGAGCTGAAGTAAAACGGCAAAAACAAAAAGACAGAAATCCAATATCTCTGCAACAAGTGCTGACGCCGCGATTCTGTTTTTTCCAAACACCTCATACATTTCTCTTTTAGAAGCACAAACAAATGACTAATAAACAATCCAATCATACTTCATAATGTCTACTTCAGCAGATTGTACATATTTCTCATAGCGGTGTTCTAGTCCAATAATGCCATCTCTATAGACTGATTCGTCAAGCTCCTCAAAATACCCACCAATTTACAGCTTCGATTACTTCTTTATTGTCCGCAAATCTCTTACCGCCAAGCCATTTTTTGAGATTAGGAAACAGATAATAGTCACTCGGGGCTAGATCTGGAGAGTAGGGAGGTAGCGGCATCAATTCAAACTTCAGATTGTTGATTTTAGCCATCGCAGTGATTGACTTGTGCGCTGGTGCGTTATCGTGATGAAACAAGATTCTTTTCTTCGCCAGATGAGGTCGTTTAATTTTCACCTCGTGGCTCAAACGTTGCAATAAGTCTGCGTAGTATTGACCAGTGATAATTTTACCCTTTTCAAGGTAATCAATGGATGGATTTTTTCGATCATATCTGCAGTTGTGACCTCAACAGGGCGTCCTGAGCGAGGCTCATCAGAGGTGCTCACACGACCCTTTTTAAACTCGGAAACCCACTGCTGAATGGTTGAATATGATGGGGAGGATGTCCCCAGTGTTGAGTCCATCTCTTCTTTGATTTCCTTCGACTTTAAACCCCTTCAAATAGAGGTATTTGATGACAGCACGATTTTCCAGCTTTTCCATTTTTAAGAAAAACACAGAGGCGTCTTGTTCAGGCTGTAACTGTAGCTACAAGCTATCTAAGGATGGTACTATAGAACGCCACCTCAAGGTAGGCCTAGTGGTGCCATCTCTTGGTCAGGCCGGAAACTTATCAATCCACCCGTATAAGTTAATGGCTTAGGGCAGCATCATAAGCATAACGGGATGCGGAAACGAAAATATGCGTTCTAATCTCTAATGTCCTTTTTTTTAATTTTTGTTTAATTATTTCTTGGTCTTCTTGACCAATTGGTCATTGAAAAACAGATCCACGATCACAGTCTTAGAGCTTGAATTAGTAGTGTTCACTGCTGCGCTGTAGAATCTCAAAAAGAACAGTCAGTTGCAAATACAAAGGTGATATCAACTGGTTGAGGTGTACATTTTTATGAGCGCTCCCTCTGGTTTGGTTAATCTGTCCATCCACTGGCGTTTGTAAGTGCGCATAAGGCAGGGGTGATTGTGGGTTCTCAGCAGCTCAGTAGTGAAAAGAATAAAAGTGATGGGCATGCAGAAAATATCAAAAATATTTCCTTTTCCGTAATGAAAATGAAAGACAGAGCATTCCACATTCGGGTGGTGTGACTAAAATATTAACCTCTATACTTTACTGTACGTTTGAAGTTGGGCTTAAGGTAAAACTGATGAGCATTCCCAGCGAGTCGGGTGTTGCGACTGAATTGTTTCAGCGGAGGAATGCAGCTGTCTATTTCGCTAGAGCCCTACTTGTAAAAAAACCGATAACAGAGAGAAAGGCAACTAATGTTTCAAAGATGTTCAAGAGAATCGATTGATTCTACGATTGACATCTGTCACCTATCAAACTCAGTGCTCTGTTTTGTATCCTATTAAATAGGCGCAAAGATGTTTGAGAAACACCTGACCAAATATGAGAATTGTACTCTAGTTTTGGGCGGATGTAAGCCTTATAAATAGTAGCCATATCAGAAGGGGTGAAGAATTTCTTGCATTGTCTTAAGAAACCTAAGCATTTAGCAGCGTTTTTAGCGACTTCGAATATGTGGTCATTCCAACGAAGATCATCCAGACATATCAAATTGTTTTAGTATGATTATCGTCTTTTGTGAAGAATCGGCCTCTGAGAATATAACGCTCCCTTGAAAAACTCATTTATGGTATGACATCGTCATTTGTTTTCATAAAAAGCTTCATTTACACGTGCAAAAATGTTTTTTGCAGGTATTCTTAAAAGTGCAGCAGCCTTACTGCTACAAAGCATTCATCATTTTAAAATATCCTTTTCAAAACATTTCACGAAATTTGAAGAAAAGTGATAAAAAAATCAAACGACAATTAAAAGAGTTTATTTAAAACTAAAGTGATGCCAATCCCACATTCTTCGAACAAATAATATTTTTTTATCAATTGATCCCACAGTCACGTTCCATGAATCATAAGCCCAACGAAAGGCATTGCCCATGATGAACTTATCTAACCTCTTGCATAATGGCACAACGCAGAACGCAGTAATCGTCATCAACCGGGTAGAATATCATCCCCAACCCTTAAAGATGCTCACAACCAGCCACATTAAGCCTCTTAATTTTCACAAAATTATTCTACATTCACAGCTGCATATGTATACTCGTTTCAGTACGTGCTGGCGACATAATCCCACAATAAATCAATAAAAAAAAAAAAAAACAATAATAAAACACCACACCACCACCAATCGTCACCGGTGACAACAACAAACGTCTCGGTGTCTGATAAGTGCTTTGTAGCGCAGCACTAAGAATAGTTGATCCAATTTTTATATCCCTTCTACCCCACAAGCAACGCCTGGCCTGGATCTATTGGCAACGTGCATTTTTGGGTCTCTTCAGCCTTTCAAGTATCTGAGTCCAAGTCGTTAGTGAAAATGGGAAATTGCAAATCATAAATGTCAAGTAAGATTTGTGACATTGAAGCAGTGTTCGTTATACGTATACCCATATGTATATTTGAAGTAGTTGTGGGGGACTTTATCAGTTGGAAATTTTTTTTAACATAACCAATCGATCTCTGATAGACAAAATATTGATTTATTCCGCAAAGCGAATTTGTTTTTGTCTTGTCTACTTTTGTATTGCGCTGTGTCTTCTAATTTTAGAAAGACTTCCGAAACTGAAAATCTTACGCCTTTAGACTTTTTTTTATAATTTCCACATTGTGACTAAATATAAACCAGAATCTTGTGCGGGGGTGGCATTAAATGTGCTTAGTAAACCACAAAAAGGGTCTTGAAAGTTAGTTTCTTAGAAGATTGTGATCTTAACTTCAAATTTTTATTTTCAACCAAAAAAAACACTGCGGCATTTGAGGAACAATATGTTAAAACAACTTCCGTCCCAAATCAAGTTAGTGGTAGTTGATTTTTCTTATTTTTTTCACTTGTATCAGGAAAGGGGTGTGTTCGTTAGCTTTAAGTTATACCTACAATTTCGCTTAATTTTTTTTTTCTTTTTTTTTCATTAATAGAGACTTACCTAACTAATTAATAACACTTTGTTTTTTTTCTGTGATAATCAATTCACACAGAATATTGCACTAAAGAGTTAAATGTACTCTTTTTTAAGACACAATTTTTGATTTAATTTTATTTAATATTTTTAACGATTTTTCCCCGGCACACACAATTTTTCTTTTGCACTGTATCGACTGCCCGAACTCGATGAGAAACTCCACTGAGAAGAATACTGTAAAAGAAAATGCACCCCGACGAAGAAAAGCGAATAGAAACTTTGCCACCCAAATCGGATATGGTTTGTTGCGTTGCGCACTACTCTTGTTTGACTGAGAAAACTGCCCGGTGAATTTTTTTATTCGACTCTTCTCTCATGAAAGCGGTGAAATTGAATTCATTTGAAAATGCGACAGCGACATGCGAGATGCGAGTAAAAAGATATTAAATTGAAAGACATCTCTCTCAGGTAGAGTTTGCTCAGTGCTGTGCAGCTGTGTGGCAACCAGTGCTGTTGAAGATGTACTACCACAGTAGTGTTTGTACTATAATTACAACATACCTATTTTACTACTTTCCTGGCAGCCTACATCAGGAAGAGTTTTTGTTTGTTGGTGGAGATTTGAATGAAGAAGGCTGTGGCCTGTGGATAACAAACAAAAATACATACAGGCTTCTTTTCAAAAATGCAATAAAAACAGCCAAATTGAATTTTTCTTATGTATTAATTCTACAACATACTTAAAAGTGGATGTGTGTTTGTTTCCGGTATAGACTCCTAATCTGCCCAACGAATTTTTATGATTGCTGAGTTGCGACAAAAACGTGCCAGTTACCTCGTTTCCACTTAGAATCGGGTAATCGAATCGGATTATGATTCAGATTTCGATGCAGGTATCTACTTACCCACTGAATCGAGTAATCTAAGTATAAAACACAATCTTTTGAATCGATCCAGCTACAAGAGCTGTATCGGATCGGGTAATCCTATTTCAATTCGATGTAGGTATACACTGGCACTAATTGGAATTGAAGTGTGATTCAATTCTAAGTGGAACCGAGGTAAGTAGTAGGCCTATATTGCTGGATTTACATGCATCTGCAACTGCAGAAGTGCAGAAAAGTAATGCTGGGCTTACATGCATCTGCAACTGCAGAAGTGCAGAAAAGTAAAGCGGGACTGATGAAGATTACAAAACGCAAAAGTTAAAAGAGAGACGAATAGGATTATGGCTGCGGATGATGAACATGTTCATCTGCACCCATAATTTTTCATCTGCAGCCATAACTAAGGAAGAGCAGATGGTGCGTTCCCTCTCTATCAGACATATGTATTTTACGTCTTATGTCTTTGTCCTTTATGGTGGATTTACATGCATCTGCAAGTGCAGATGAAAATCGGAAAAAGACACAAGATGTAAAATTCATACTTGTCTGATAGAGAGGGAACGAACTTCCTAGTTATGGTTGCAGATGAAAAATTATGGGTGCAGATGAACATGTTCATCTGCAACCATAATTTTTCATCTGCAACCATAATCCTATTCGTCTCTCTTTTTAACCTTTGTGCTTTGTAATCTTCATCCGTCTCGCTTTACTTTTCTGAACTTCCGCAGTTGCAGATGCATGTAAACCCAGCATTATTTATCTGCACTTGTAGATGCATGTAAATCCACCATAATCGACATGTCATTTTGTTTATGTAGCGGCAGGTTATTAACGTAACGTATTGCTTTGTGGTAACATCCCTGTCGTTTCATGTTTATCTGTCATTCATCTTTTTTTCTTTGACACTTCAAAATATTTGTTGTGTCGGCAAATTGATTCCTGTGTTTTATGCCGCAAGTAAAAAAATTTAACAAATAAATTAGAAACTAAAAATGGGTAAGCAATACTCTAAAAAGTAATCAAAAATCTTCTTTTCATTGATCTGTTTATCTGATCGTTTGACTTTCTTTTCAAGTAAGCTTGTTCTTGCCCAATTTATACTTGAAAAATTTAAAAACAGTGCTGATAAATAAATTTTGAATACCATTCCATTTTAGTTTAGATTCAGCCCTCAGTCGGAACGCAAAATGTTTTCTTTTTTCAGTTTGGTTATCTATCTTGATTTTTTGGTAGTTCTTCAATTATTACTAAATTCGAAAGCAAATGACCCCGATAGGTACGTCAATATTTATTATATTGTATACCTTGACAATGGACTACTGCTATCGACTCAACTTCTTGTTTTTGGGTGAATTCCTTACACTCACTTTGATTTATATTTCAAATTGAGATAAAATCTTATAACAAAAAAGGTTTACAATTGAGGTATAGTTTATAGAGCTTTAATTTTTATAGATCCATCTGAAAATAAGTCCATAAATATCTGAAAATACGCCCAACGATAGTCCAAAAATGTATTTTTTTTATCTATTATGTAGTTGATAGTTAGGTACATTCATAGTGCCTGTCCAGACGGGTTATTTCAATAACGTTATGCTGTTAACGCTAGGTGTCTACACGTTGTTATAATTCCTCGCACAAGTTCTCCATTTTGTGTTGGAAAGTGTATTAAAAAAAGCATAACGTTATGTGTATAACCCGTCTGGACACGCCAAGTGTACTGCTTAGGCAGATAAATCTGATTTCGTTTTGCGCATCCAACCTCTTTCTTCCTCACCCCTTTTGCCCAAAAACGACCGATATAACGTTATTGGAATAACACGTGTGGACAGGGACATAGATAGAAATAATGCTTCGATTTTAAAAAAAAATCTATTTTCAGCTCCACAAGGCTCATTTGTCTCGTTTGTTGTTTCATCAATAATTGTTGTCGTCCTGCTGGGCACACTGCGCTTTTATAATTCATGGTTCAATGCAGCCCCACAGAACACCGTAGTAGGTGGCTTCTTAGGATCATGGCTTTTCATCTTCACACTAACATCAGTGTCTAACATTGAAATGGTTGCATTCGGGAGTAATTTTCAGGCTAAATTCCTTCCCGAAATTGCCTTTTGTATGATTACTTCAGTAATAGCATGTGGAGTTGTACATCGAGTATGTGCAACAACATGGTATGTAAATTGTTTTTTATGCAAATTCTTAACCATTCTTAACAAGTAACTTTTTCAGCATTCTATTTTCGATTGTTGCACTGTTCTTTTTAAATAAAATTTCACAGAAATTTTATAATGCTGGACCTGCACAAGTCGAACCGGTATCATTCCGTAAAGCTGGTGGGCGGAAGAATAAGTGAGCTGGCTAAAGCAAATACCTCTTATAAGACACATAATGCATTTTAATAAAGTATTTTATAAAAAATAAATGATTTTATTAATCACTCGACAAAGACTCAAAAATGTTCCGAAAATTTAATTTTTATCAGTTCTAATTCGTAGAACTTGAGTTTTTGTTCGGATGCTATCAGATTTTTTATGTTGAAGAACTCGGCAAAATGGAAGAGGATTAAGAAGAAGACATCGGTCGATGTACAACATTGACTTTAAACTAACGTTGATTTTTAACGCTAAAAGACAGCATTGGGTTTTTGAAGCATTGAAGTCTACTCTGTTTTTACTCACCCATGCAACCAAGATCGGAATTCAATGAATCATCCGCATCGGTTCCAAATCAGGAAAGTGAAGTCAAAAATGAGCATGAGAAGCTGAGGGTTGAGTCGACAGCAAAGCAGTTAGAAAAAGAGGTTTCAGATAAGAGATTATTTTTGAGAACAATCAATAGAGTCGGAGGCCAAACGGAACCCTGGAACACACTTGCATTTATAAAGTGAATAGCACACTAAAAACCATCCACCAAGATTTGTATTGAACGTTTAGAAAGGAAGTTTCTAATTCAACTTAGAAGAGACTCATCGATACCAAAAACACACATTCTCAATGTATGGAAAAAAATTCGGCTGCTGATGCAAATAAAGTTATTCAAGAAACAAAATGTTTAGTATAAGGGACAACCATCTTCAAAGAAGAAGTGCTCGGGAGATCTTATCACCAAATTTGATTAACAATGCTCAAGGGGAGGTTCTCGTTAATGATAACAAAATTCTACAAAAGTGGCGGCAGTATAATGATGGTACGAATCAACTTATGCATTTCAAAAAAGACAAAGATGCTGAGTGGCCATCAGAATACGAGGAGTTCCAAAGGCCTCCTCAAAGGAAAAATTGAATTGAATTGAATTGAAGTCACAAAAGCATTCCAAGTCACAGTAGGTATACAACAAGCTTTCAAGTTTTTCTCGAGACTGGGACAATACTATGCAACTCGATTCTACAACGAATGCGTTCGAATGCCCAAAGTTTCTCCTCCGTGGACGTAGGAGTAAATGGGAGATGTGAACGAAAACCGGTATTTTTTGTTCAAATTTAATTCTACTTTCATTCTTATTTGTCTTTAAAAGAGTTAAAAATAATTTTTTGGGGAATTTTGTAACAGATTCATCATTAAAGGGAACTTGTAATAAATTTTTCAGAATTCGAAGAAATTTTTTATCGATCGCAAAGAAAGAAACAAGTGCAACGTCATCGGATCCCGTCGACATAGCGATGTTCGTAATGCCGCAGGCGACACTCGCAATAATAGCCTTACTTAGGTTGACATTACAGTTCGGGGTGAACTCTGGCCTCAACCTACATTTTCTATTGGAACTTATCAAATTGAGATTTCTCTACCAGCTTTGTTTCGAACCTTACACAGAACGTAAAGAAAATAAATTTAAATAAATAAAAAAAAAAAAAAAAATAAAGAGATCATTAAAAATAGGCAACTTATCAAATATTAAAAAAAAAAAAAATGAACGCGATAGCATTAGAAAATGTTTTAGACTGAATCAAAAAATTAATATGGGTGCCTTATCACTGGTACTTTCCTTTAATTTTCATTTGAAAAATGTTATCAAACCACTACTTCTAGTATGGAAAATGTATGGAAACCACCACGTTTTCATCAGTTTTAATATCAGTTGTGAAAAATATAGAACCTTTGTGAGGTTGTCGCTGAGGATAAATCCCAATAACGACTTCGAGTTCGGGCGAGCTCTCTCCAGTTGTCGGCTAAGGTCTTCTTCCATTGATTGCACCACCTAAAACGGAGCTGTCCCCTTCTACGATTTCCCTGCAATGAGTTTTCAAAAACCCGTGGAGCTCTACATGTCCCAGGTATAGTAGTCACGATCGATTGGTCTTCTTTGTGTTTTACATGGCTGTTCTGATTTTCGACCGGATTTAAAACGTTAACCGAAATTCAATTCGTACGGATTAAAAAGTGTATTCTTATTTCAGAACGTTTAAAAAATAAATTCGTATGTTCATTGGAACTGTTTACTATTTAGTACATGATTATGTTTATGTAGTTTACCATTTCTCATGTATAGCCTAACAAAATGTTAAGCAAATTGAAAACGTACGAATGCGTAATTGAGAACAGCGAAAATCCTAAAACGGAAGGAACAGGGGCCTTAAAGATGTTTCAAGTTTCAAGTTTCAACCAGGTAAGAAAAAAGATGTTCACGATCTTCAACAAAAAATAAAATATAAAATTTAGGCCCTTTTTACGAGTAGCGAGTTGAAAGTTTGTCTTGATTATTAACAATAACCAATAATTTGTTCTAATTATTAACAATAACCTTCTTCCACTCCCTTAAACAGCATCTAAACGACAAAAAAAAACAATGACTAAAAAGTTTTTGTTTCTAAAATCAGTAAAATATGGCCCTAGCGAGGTAGCAAAAAAAAAATATATCAAAGCAAATTGCAAACAAGTTAAGAAATAAATGAACAAAATAAAAAAAATCGTTTTCGGATTTACCTTTCCGAGTACAAATTTTTGCTTTCGAAACGAATTACAGAGTAGGACCCCAAAAATTTCACAAATACAACACTTGAAAGCACTTCAACGCAGTTCGCCAGATGTGTTAAAACAGTCGGTAATATCGATGTAACCGTCGGAGCGGAATTCTCTCCGATTTCCTCCGATTCGGAGACATTTTGCTTCGTGGTAGTTCTCCGATCGGCCGATCCGACGTCCTCTGATAAGTTTTTGCTGCGGAAAGTCTTATGGCACTTTCCATTGGTTTCACTCGGGGAAGCACTCATTTTAAAAACCAATGGAACACCCAAAATAATTTCTGTTCAGTTTAACGTAATTGCCTTTGTCCCTGTCCACACGTGTTATTCCAATAACGTTATATCGGTCGTTTCTGGGCAAAAGGGGTGAGGAAGAAAGAAGCTGGATGCGCAAAATGAAATTTGATTTATCTGCCTAAGCAGTACACTTGGCGTGTCCAGACGGGTTATGCTCATAACGTTATGCTTTTTTCAATACAATTTCCAACACAAAATGGAGAATTTGTGTGAGGAATTATAACAACGTCTGGACACTAGGTGTTAACAGCATATCGTTAACAGCATAACCCGTCTGGACAGGCACTTTGTGAGTGAAACACCTATGGCTCTTAAAAAATATTCCTTGAAGAAAATTTTCTTTTTGACATTTGAGTAACATGTGAGTGCTTCTTGATTCGATTCTCATTTCAAATCGAGAAGCGGCTGTCACTCCTCAGAATCATGAGAAGCGATCTTTTTACACCAATGGAACGGTTTGAGAATGCTTCTGGATGCTCCTGGACGGTTCTTTTCGTCCAATGGAAAGTGCCATTAGTTTTGAGAATGCAATCCGTTGCCGCATTTGTGAAAAATTTCTTACGATGACAACTACTTCCAATCAAAATTGAATCTCCGAAAAGGGATGCGTTGCGGAGAAAACTCCGCTCCGACGGTTACCTCGATAAAGCATGTCGGAGAAAAATTCCGAAAAACTGTTCGACCCCTGTACCTTTGAGTACTATTACACGGTGAAATTTGTTGCATGCAACTGGTCGAACACCATATGTGCAAAAGAGAACGAAAGTTCGAAAAAAAAGGATGGACAATGAGCTACCGTGTGTCGCATGACTGCTTTGCAATACAAAATTTCTATTTAATTATTAAATAGTAATACGTAGTTACTTTTACTTTTTTATTTCGCCAATTATATTTTTGCACATGTGCACAAGTCAACCAAAAACTTTTTCCCCGAAAACGAAAACACCAAAAGAGAAATAAAGAGAAATGTCAAACTAGTTTCATGAAACTGGATTTCATCATGTAATAACACTTGCGACACGGGATGACAGAACAAAGAAGAATTCGAAGTTGTTTCGTGCAACAAATTGCACCGTATAATAGTAGTCTATTATACGGTGCAATTTGTTGCACGAAACTGTTCGAACACCATAAGTGCAAAAGAGAACGAAAGTTCGAAAAACAGAGATGGACAATGTGCTACCGTGTGTCGCATGGGTTATGGTTTCGTGAAACAGCTTTGACGTTTCTCTTTGGGTGGGTTCGAGAACCTATCGGATAGCCTATTTCGGAAAACCAGATTGCTGCAGACAACAGCTGTGAAATACTAAAATTCGAAATTTGAAAATAGAAAAACATTTAAAATATCATTGCTAGACGATTATAACTTATTTTTTTCAATTTCCCATCTGTTTTAAAAGACTCATGCTGAAATAAATGCACACCAAAACAAAAAATCAACATGAAAAGGAGTAAAAATAAATTTTCTATCAGCTGATCACTTGAATAGAAAGGTATACCAAATATACTCGGATACCTTAAGATAGCTTTTTAGTTGAAATGGGTGTGTGACTCTGCTAAAAGTTTAACAAGTAAACAACAACAACAAGCTATCCGGATACGATTCTCGAACGCCCCCTTTGTCTTTGTTCGTGTTTTTGTTTATTCTGTTTCATTTGGTTCAAAAATAAGAAATAATACTAATAGTAATGACTTTTTTGTTTTTCAATTGCCAATAAAAGAGGTTTTAAAGCAACCAAGCACTGCTAGATAACTATTTTTCCCCAAAAATAAAAACACCGAATGAAAAATAAAGAGAAATGTGAAAATAGTTTCATGAAACTGGATTTCATCGTGTAATTACACTTGCGACACGGAATGACAGAACAAAGAAGAATTCGAAGTTGTTTCGTGCAACAAATTGCACCGTATAATAGTAGTCATGGACTAAGTACTAGCACAATGTTCACAATGGAAGAAAATTTATAGACATGTATAAGACCAATTTATCAATTGATTGATAGTACTCATCGTATGTCAATAGATTGATAGTTCACAACAATAATACGGCTGTTTGTACCCAAATCGCTTTGAAAAAAACTGCAACACGCCTTCTTGTCTTCACTGAAACACAAAATATTTTTTTTTATATATATTTTTTGTAATTTTTATTTTTATATTTATTCTTAAATATGGTTTTTCATTCCTTTTTTTACATAATTTATTTATATGTATAATATATATATTACTACAATCATTCATTTTTCTTAATAAGTTTTTTTTTGTTGTTTTTAATTTACTTTTTTCGTGCATTTCTTTTTTATTTTTAAATATTACTTCCTTAATTCTACATATTTTGTTTTATATATATATATAATTTTATATATATATATATAATAATAATAGTACCCACCATTTATTTGCTAGAATATTTTTGTTTTCTTCATTTTCTTTTCAAGGAGGTCCATTACTCCAATTTTCAATAATTTAATTTACGCTTTTTTCTCAAGTGATTTTTCAACTTCTGTTTTTGTTTAAGTTTTACTCCTTACCATTTTAATAAATTACACATCATGTTTCTCTGTTAAGTTTTATTATTTTCTTACACGCCTTTGCAAATGATGATACTTCTTGTAATTTTTTTTTGTTTTTGTAATAATTAAACTGCTCTATCTCCAGTTTGAAGTATTTTTCTTTTATCGTCGGTTTGTCGTTTTGTTTCTTTCATTTTTTTGTTGTTTTTTTATTGTATGTGAATACTTATTTTTCTTCATTTTAATGTACTTATGCATTTAGATCAATAATTAAAAATATAATAATAATTGTAAAAAAAAACACGTAATAAACAAAACGGAAAGCCTATTTATAATAATAACTCTTTCATTAGTTATAATATGGTTGCCTTTCTCTCTTCGAAAATGGTGTTTGTTTTTAAATATATTTATAAGTTACCTTTTTGTGGCTGTGGGCGCAAAAATAATGAACAAGAAAAGGACAAAAATCATTATATCAAGAGAACGAAAGAGAAAAATACAACTACATATTTATGTAATGTAATTTTTATACTTGTATTACTTTATTTAGATAATAGTGGTTTTGTTTTTGTTTAGTTTAGGTTTAATGTATAATATTTGCAAATTAAAAAAATATCTATACAATTACATTATACATACAATTACGTTAAATATATTTAAAATATATTTATCATTACTTTTATTTAGTTTAATTAGTAATAATATTTATAAAAATGTAAAACGAAATATGCATTTTATTATTATTAAGTTTTGTTGTATTGTTTTTGTTTTTTTTTTTTTGTTTTTCAATAATTTTTTTTATCATTTTCTGTTTTCAATGTGTCATCACCTCTTATTTGCTTACGATTTTTAAATATTATTAATTTTCTTTAGCTAAAATTAAAAAGAGAAAATCAATTCTTAGACACGACTAAGATTGCATTTGTTTTATTTATTTTATTTAATAATTATATTTATATTATTTCAAATTAAATCATCATACAGCAGAAGTTTTACATTTATTTATATTTTTATTAGAATATGATTTCTAAGTTTTGTTAATAATTAATATTTATAAGAGAACAGTTTTTATATAGATGTGTATATAATAATGTAGTTTTATATTATAAAATAAACAAAAATTATATATATATATATCGAACAAAATTTAATACATACAGTTACAATAATTAATTAATAAAAAAAAAACATACATTCAGACACGCATTCGCAACCACCGTCAGTATTTAATAAATTTATTAATATAAACATTTAAAGTTGCTTATATAGGTAATAGTTTTGTTTTGCTTCTTCTTTTATTTTTTTTTTTTTTAAGGAAATATTATGTTTTTGTTTAAATATTAATAAGTATGGTTTGTTGTTTGTTTTGTTGTCTCAGTGTTTGGTGTGTGTGTGTATGTGAGTGTTTGTAATAATTACTTAAACATCTAATTAAGTTACATTCATCGCGCACTCTGCTGCTAATTGCCATCAATTTATTTATATTTTTATTTTACGTTGCAATTGTTTTTTTTTTTTTTTCAATTATTCTGAATTTTGTTCATTTAATCTTCTATACAAGTTGTGGTTTATCCGTTTTTTTGTTTTTAAATCAATCAGTCATCAATGTAAGATTTGAATATTTTTTGGCTGATTTCTCTTTTTAATTTAAACGTTTTTATTTTTTTTAAATAACAAATAGAAAAATACCTATTTTTCATTTTTTACAAACACTGTTAAATATATAATATATATTTGTTTAAATATTTAATATTGAGTGCAATTTTAAGTTTTATTTCTTATTGTTGCGTCACGTATACATCGCTGGCGCAGTCTCAAAGTTATTTTGAATTTTTTTTTTTTTTGAATATGAATTCTGTGTGAAAAAAAAGTAAGGAAAAAACAATAAACCCCAGAAAATTCTTGCAGCTATTTAACATCATAGTCATCATCATCATCATTTTTACCATTAATCAATCACAGCATCGTTAACAAAATAAACAAAAGTAAGGGTAAAAGTTTTTGAAATAAAATATTAAACAAATCTTATTTCAGCTGATGACTTTCTCTTCTTTTTTATCCTTATTTCCTTTATGTCCGTCATTGTTTTTTTGTTTTTTTTTTAATTTATTTTCCGTTGTTTTGCTATCGACTATACATACATAAAAACAAACGTAAGCTACCGTTAATTCTACTACAACTACTAGCACTAAATGAATTTTGTTTTTTTTTTTTTTATTTCAAAAGATTTTTTTACACAGATTTGAATCTCCCATTCTTTTTCTTTAATTCCTTAGCTTGCCCCCATTTGAATATTCCAGATCTCATAAATAAACTAAGCCATTGATGCTATTTAATATTTACCCAGCAACATGATCATGTCCCTACGTTAACCTATTTTCCTCCTTCAGGATTTAACACCACTTTTCTCTCCCCAACGAATATTCTGGCCTCTTTCTCTTGTTCTTTTTAAATATTACGTCAACGCTGGCCTCTTGTCTACTACGCAACAGCGGCCGTTGTTGTTGTTGTCGCCGTAATATTACTATTGTTATTACTACTACTGCTGCTACTACTATTATTATTGTTACTACTACTACTACTGCTATTTCCTGTTATTGTTGCCGTTGTTGTACTTAAATTTTTATTATTATTGCCACCAACAACACTACCGCTCGCTGTTAGATTCTCAATGCTATTGGATGCCGTTGTGACTGGTGTCGTTGCTGTGGTAGCTCCAGCCGATGAAGATGCCATCGAAGATGACGATGAGGGAGAGGCGAGCGATGAAGCCACAGCAACACCAATCGGGGCGGTTATGTTACTGCTATTGCTGCTTCCACAACTACTATTGCTGCTATTGCTAATATCGTTGAGTGTTGCGGATGGTGGTACTAGGATTTCTTCGGATTTGTTACAAGTTAGGCTAGAGTTGCTGCAGCTACTGCTGCTGCTGTTGCTATTACTACTATGAACATTAGATGATGAGAAATTTGTTGTTGGTGCTGTTGCTATCGCCGTTGCATTTGTACTAGAATCACCACTGCCACCGCCGGTGGCACCACCAACTTCATCGACAACTATCGCTGGAGGTTGTTGTTGTTGTTGTTGCTGTTGCTGTTGATGCTGTGCATTCTGTGCATGCTGTTGTTGTTGTTGCTGCATCAGTTTTCTATTCTCACTGCTCTTCATGTTGTCCTGTTGTTGTTGGTGATGCTGTTGGCGCTGATGCAATCGGTATTCCATCGACGGCATTGGCCCAGGACCTCGGGAAACTTGAAATAACACACGAGATATTATGAGAGCCACCTGCTGGTCAAGTATATGACTCATTACTAGACCCAGAAGACGTGGTTCTTGCTGCATGAACAAAGACCGATTGTCAGGATGCCGTGAGAGGTGTAACAAAGTTCCCGCTGCCCGCCTCAACATGTCCAGACTGGTGCCCATCGAATCCGGGTTCTCACGGAGGTAATTGATACCGTGTTGGTTTGCCACTCCGATGGCTGTTTGTTCTGCCTGCTCAATAAATGCCACCAAATACGAGATACACGGCGATTGAAGGGCAACTGTTCGTGCCATTGCGCTGTCCGCAGCGGCGAGGTAATGCAATAAGTTCACCGAAAACTCTCTCAATACTTGATCCTCATTGCGGCATAAATGTCGTGTGAGTACGGCGCAAAGTTTTTCGAGTCGTGAATGTGGAGGAGTAGCAATTACTAGATCAACATTCGCATCAGTCACACATAGTTTGCAGAGAGCTTCTAATGCCAGACGCTGCGGCGAAAGCGCTGAATTTGGGCCACAAGACGGGAACGGATCCTGTCCATGAGCTGAAGGGCAGACCGCCCAATGAAGTAGTCCATCCAACACCGGCCTCGTGATAATCTCTTCGTAACGCGACAGCTCAAGATGGCCGGCGATATTGGCCACAGCCACGAGCATATTCTCTCTTATCGTAATCAAATAATCCCACCACCATTCCTTCTCGCCGTGCAGTGAACTACATGAATCAGAGAAATCAGTATCCTCTTCTCGATCGTAGTTACGCGTTTTTGGTGTTCTCAATAGATGCTCATGATTCAGCAAAAGTAATCTTCCAAGCAGTGCGAGGAATTTCGAAGATTTCGCCAGAATTGTTTCGTTACCAGGAACAAAAGTCAAATTACGGAATATATTTGACAAACAAATACAACGTCGAGCCAATGAATCCTGACTCTCGTTCACCAAATAGAGACTAGCTTCGTCGCGGGTGTAGCACTCATCCTCATACCCCGACATACGGCGACGCTGCAACACCTTTGCTGGATCTCGAACACTCGACTTTGGATCGAAATCCGATCGTTTCGGGGCAGTAGGAGCGCCATTGGGCATAACGCGGGGATGTTCAATATCCATATCAACTTCACGGCAATCGCTGTCAAGCAGACTACTGCTCTCCTTTGGTTTGATGAGACTATCACTGCTCTTTTCGCACATCAAACCCACTGCACCTGCTTCCAGATCGGGTTCTGCCTTCACCTCGGGTTTTATGGTCATTGCAAGTGAAGAGCTACCGCTGCCAACTTCTAGGAAATTCAGCTTGGATTTCTTACCTCCTCCGACTAGACTACTGAGGCCATTCTTACTGCTCGTATTACTCGACATGCTAATATGTCTTCGTTTCTTGTTGAACGCCAGCACTTTGCAATTGCTATCTTCCTCATCATCACCAGCAGCACCGGTTTCATCTTGATCAATATGATTCTCAGCGACTAAACGGCCGGATTTGTCTTTTCTACTCCTTCCGCCACCAATATATCGAGCAAATGGAATGTCAATTATCTCAGACTTAAATACATCGATTACACTGTCGTGTGGATCACGTTCAGTGTGATCGTAAGTCCAGGCATCGCTGCCAATTGGCACCGTTAGCTGGTAGTTTTTGTTCGAGTCGTAGTCCCAGGGCTTCAGCTCCTCCGAAACGAAAATGTCATCTTCGGCGTTTTGTATCCGGACGGGCATATTTTTGCGCGAGACCATTGTGTAGTTGGGTGTGTTTGACAGCAGCAGCACCTTTTCGTCAGGGTTTGTGGGCGCCATTAGCTGACCCAAGTCCACCGTATAGTTGCAGTCTTCATCGGCGTTGTTTTCGAAGTGCCGCGCCTTGCTGTGACTGCTTATGCTTGTCACGCAGGCAGTGTTCTCTGTGTCGAACATTTCGGCGAGGTTCTTTTGGAAATGCTCCAGCAGCAGGCTTAGCAAACCAGGCAAATGGGTTAATCCAAAGTACTGGATCGTAGAATCGTCATACAACAGAATATTTAAAATATCCAGCGCCCAGGTGCTCTCGGAGAGCAACCCCGACCTCAGCGACATAAATATTCGCCACGGATCTATAGGGCAGACATCACTTTTTGCCAGACGCTTTCGTCGATACAACACTGGGGTGGTTGATTCCACACTATCCGGAGGAAACACTATGTCTTTCTTTTGCATTTGAGCCACCGGCGGGAAAGGACCCGGCTGTGGTGGTGGTGGCGTAGCTTTACTGCCGACAGGCATCACATTTGGTCCTGGTAAAACTGAGGGACCACTCACAGGTACGCCTGTCGGTGGACCAATTGCCCCGGGTGGACCTGGTATTGGAGCGCCACCAGTTGCGCTTGGCTGCGGGGGCGGCATACTGAATGGTGGTTTTCCTGCACTGCTGCCCGCACTCGATGGTCCAGCAACTGAACCACCTCCTGGCATTCGTTGTGGAGGAGGACGTAGCGGAGAGCCTGGACTCTGCTGAGGTGAGCTCATATTTGCCCAGGGTTGCTGCTGATTAGCTGGATACGGAGGTTGAGACTGTGGAGGGTAGCGGTGTTGATCCCATTGTGCCGCTGCCTGTTGATTTGGCGGCGGTGGTGGTCCAGATGTCCTTGGGGGATTACACCAAGCTTGTGGCGTTGGTGAGGAGGGATATTGGCCACGATATTGACCTGCGGCACCCTGCCAACCACCTACACAATTAAAATAATCTTTTATTAGCAAAGATTTCGCATTTATAACTTCCTGTCGCAAATACTTACCATACATTTGCGGTCTCTGATTATAGCCAGTGTAACCTTGAGAATCTTTTACAAAATCTGGATGCCTCCTTGGCTGCGGACTCTGAAAATGAAGTGGAAATTGTAGAAAAGGTAACTTGAAACGTCGAAATGACAAGAAAAAAAATGACACTGATTATTACCTGTTCGGGTGGCCGATAGTAATCAGGCTGTTGCTGAGCTGCTGGAGGATATGTACTGGGAGTAGCCCCAGCTCCTGTCGGCGGGCCAGTGGATGCCGTCGCACTACCACCAGGAGGCGCTGACGTTTGTGTAGCTCCAGGAGGTGGTTGGGTATAGGGTCGGTTACCATAAGGACCGTAGGTATTTGCTGCTGGGGGAGGACTGTAAAGGAAGGGGTGCATAAAATTACTGTATGAATGTAGAATTCAAATTATTTGATTATTTTCTATCATTCAATTCAATTTTTTTTTGTCTTTTTGTCTCAATGATTTTTACCAGAAGCTCAAAGTCAAAAACTTCCCGTTAAAGTAAATTAATTAAAATATGAATAACGCCCAAGAAAACGGCCAACTTGCAATAGCAACACCTTTATAGGTTACATAATTATCCTTTCATCGTTTCAAAGTACACGACGAGAATGATTGAATTGGAATTGTAGCCAAATGAATTGAGTGATAATATTTTTCTTCTTTTTTTATAAGTAACATAAAGTGATAACAAACAATTATTAGGGGGACACAAAATGAAAAATCGATTAAAAATGACTCACGCTTCTCCCTCCGGTCCATAGGGAGGATACATGGTGCGATTTTGTGGTGGAAACTGGCCTTGACTTTGAGTAAACTGGCCAGGCGGTCCTGATGAATTATATTGATCGCTGGACCCGTATTGGTTATAGCCTGGTTGGCCTGGATATGGGGCACCTAGAAGCAGATGAATTTTTTAATTAAAAATACATTTCATAAGAACGTTACACAATTGAAAAGAAAAACAAATAAATTTAACCTTAATAATGAGAATGGAGAAGTTAAAACATGAATTTGCAAATCAATGAACGTACATTCAAAGCAATCAAATGAAAAAACAAAGCATCTAATAGCAGTTTGGTGAAGAGTGTTGAGATTGAAACCAATTACCAAAGAAATATGTTAAATTACACACAAAAAAAATATCTGTATATATAAAATTCATACGGAATAGGTACGTTTATTTCCATCGATTTGATGTGATGTCACACCATTGCTAGTCGTACCTAACCTGGCCTTTACATCTTACTAGAAATGTTTTTTATGCATTCGACTTTATCGAGACATAACGTACACAAGTACAGGTCCTCATTATGAAGGACGAATCGAACTTTAAATTGATACAAATGCCAAAAAAAAACTCCTACTTTTATTTTGCATGATTTTTAACTGCGAATTTGGAAACTGCGAAGATAAAGCCCTCGAATATAGTCGAACGTTCGAATTGCTATTTATAATTTCATATTTGACTACAGTTGTATTAAGTTATACTTCGGTTGAAGTACGATACACAAAATTTTCAAACAGTATTCGCGATATGGGGTTGACATTCTTTTAACTTCGACAGCGATACGTACCTCCTGCTGCCAGTACTTTTTTTTTTTTTTCTTTTTCAATTTTGTTAGGGGCAACACTCGTATTTATTAGGCAATATCTGAATTTAACTTAAAACTTATAGCTAAGGTTTTGGTCAATGAAGGCAACCCATATTAGGATTAACGTTTCTCAGCATTCTAGAGATAAATTCATTAGAGGCATATGTAAAACAATGTGTAGTTAGGAGGGAACGCCAACGAAGGTTATATGCAAAAATCGTATTTTATAAGTGTCGGAGAACTCAGGGTGCTGGATTGGCTTGAAGGATTATATGGGCGATGTCTGAGATGAAATTAAGTTCCTGGTCGCAAATGATACCCAAGTCACGAGTTGCCTGAACTGGTGAATTCGTTTTACTGTGAAATAGATTGATGTAGGAGGGAGATATGATGTGTTACATGCCATTGATGAAATGACGATGTAATACTTTGTATCGCCTACGTACAGAAACATAAGGGACTAACGGAATGACAATTTTGAGGTCGTTAATAGTAAGAATGAAAATGAGAGAACTGAGTGACTGCCTTAGAGGAAACCTGATTTAGCTAAAAAAAAAGGGACTTAATAAGGAAGAAATGAATCTCAATAAAATGGGTTTGAGGATAGCTACAGTTGAAAAATTATGAACGAATAGGAATGGGAATTTTATTTATTTTATTTATTTATTTCACAGGTAACAGTAAAAAATAAATTTACACTGTCCGGAATATTTAGCGCCGGGGAGCAAAGCCCATATGGGAATTTTGTCGAAGGTTTTACGAAAATGCGTTGAAATAACATCGGTACTAGGTTTTAAACTTTTAAAACTAGTCAAACAAAATTTTCACAAACAGTTTTCAATATTTATATTCCCCTGAAAGTCTTTAGCATTCCATTGTTTCAACAATTATCAAAGAAGATGAACGGTAACTGTTTATTTGAATCAAATAAGATAACGACTTTCACCCTTTTTACAATTGAAGCTTCCCTTAACGTCTGAAAAATGATAAAGTTCCACACGTGACGATTTGTATTTTAACAAAAACTAAAGTTTAGCCCTCTGCTTTTGATTGTTCTTGAAATTATTTGAGAAGTTATTCACTTCAAAGTCATTTTAACACCAAAAGCTATGCCATTATACTGTCATTTTAGTAAAACGCCTATTGCAATAACGGTGAATGTGTCTTCTTTAAATGGCTTCTGAAGTGAATGCAAACTTAAACTTAGCACATTGAAAAAAAATCTTGTAATTTTATTTTTTATAAGTATGTAGAAACGAAGGATCGCTATTATGAAGCAGTCAAGTGACAGAGCTGTGATTTCTTCGAAATGTCAGAAAAAGGAAGAAGAAATAAAAAAAAAAATGGCCTGAACTGAGGTGTGAAAAGATATAAGTACTTTTTTCGTTCTTTGAAAAGTTGTTCTCGGTATATTGCTGATTTCCTAAATAATGTTGCTTTTATATGTTCCAAATTGTTCTGACACTATTCCTGCAAAACCACTGATTTAAGGTAACCCCATAGAAAACAATAGAATGGAGGAAATATATCTCAACTGGGTGGTGGTGGCCATTCAAAAATACCCCCACTTATGAAAAATTAACAAGCCTGTAGGTCTATGCAGGTGACACCGAAGCTGTGAGGCATTTTGCCGCATCTTGTTGAAACCACATCCTCGAAGTATTGCCTTGAAATTCTTGTAAAGCCATTATAGTCTGCAATACATTACCGGTTGTAGTTATTGTAGCCCATATGACGAACTAAGGGCTATAAAGCGAACGTTCATGCAAGCGTCGGAGATTAGTTTTGGACCAAAATCGACAGTTCTGTTTATTGAATTGGCTCTTCAAATTACAATTCGCTTCATCACGTTGTAAAAATTATTTAACATCATTTAGAATTCATTATGATTTACTTTCCACAAAGAGACGCGACCGGTTAAATATTTTGCCGCTGAATCACGCCGCGCATTTACGTACAACTAGGAAATAAGATCGTCAATAGTTTCTAATAAATAAAGATATTTTTGCTTTCAAGAATTTAAAAAAAAATCTGTAATCTCTAGTAAAAATGAATCTAAAAATATTTTCGCAGTCGCACGCCTTGTCTCATACTCATGGGCAAGTCATTGAACAAGAAAATTAACAAATTTAGTTATTGAGGCTTTCAACTTTATTCGATGTGAGTAGACAGCTTAAATACTTAAGCTTTTGACTGTAAAGCTAGTTGTATTCAAGCGCTCACATTTTCACATTAACGGGAGAACGCAATCAGCCGCACTCGCATATAAGGCCGCAGCCTCAAAGACTTTCAAAATATTATAAGCGAGATGTGATTTTCACAGTCATATTATTGCTAGCGAAAGTTGGTTTTGTTTTACATTAGTCAATTTGGGAAAAACTAGTACGACGAATTCTAACAGTTCTTTAACACCAATTGCGTATTTCTGCGGTTCCCATTGTGTTCTCCCAGTAAAACTGGGATCAATAAAACTATTGGAATAACGAGAAAACTCAAAATTTTTTGGAATCAGTAATTTCTGAGAACGCATTTTGATATACCGCCTCCATCCTTTATGAGAGTGCAATCCATCAGAAGTATCCTTCTTAATTCAAATTATAATCCGAATAAGAAACGGGCTATAACTTTCATTTACACCAAAAGCCCGATTAGAAACATTGAAAAATAGGTAAAAAGAATAACATAATAAGCACCTCCGATGTGAAAATTCCGTGTAGAACCGTTTAAATATCAAGAACATTAAATTTCTCATCTCTGAAAACTTGGTTTAATGCTATTATCCCTCTTTTTTTATACTCGAGGTTGTGGGCACCGTTATTCTCAACCTTCGAATACTTTTTGTACTCGTTAGGCATAACAAATAATAAATAGGATGGCGTGACAGGGCGGAGAGTGCCGGCGTGGCGCCTAGCGTATTTATCTCAACCATACCTGGTGAGGGAATGGAAGGGTCCTACAATTTGTTGCCGACGGCTAATCGAGAAAGCGCTTGAAGCAGCCACTTCCTCGCGAATAGCTATACCCGTGAAAAACATTTTTTGATGTTTCTGCGAACATCAAATTCATCCACGAACGTATTTTAATATACAGTGACGGAGCCACAGCTATAGAAGTGTTCATTTCAAAAATTTAAGAGTATTGTAAAATTGTAATGTACACCCAACATTCAAGACAAATTCCCTACACGATACCAAAATGTTCAACCGAATCAACAAAGTGGCATCACTATAATGTACATCTATTGGAAGGTGTTGCTTGTGAGTGAGTGTGTGTGTGTGTGCGCGCAAATATAACGGGAGGAGGGAAGTATCTTAGCCATATATGGTTGGGGAATGGTTTATAGCAAACTACTGGAAAGCTCTAATTGCTCGAAAGCTCTCGATGTGACATGTTTTCCTATATAAAGAGGCCGCTGATGTAACCAAGGGGTAAGTTTTTATTGTAAAGTGATGTTGTAGAAATTGAATTAGTGTGATTATTGAATAAAAGTGGTATAATTAGAGTGAAAGCAAAGTTTTATTCGTCCCTATCGTGGTAACTGTCGGAGCGGAGTTTTCTCCGTAACGCATCTTTTTTCGGAGATTCAATTTTGATTCGAAGTAGTTGTCGTCGTAAGAAATTTTTCACAAATGCGGCAATGCATTGCATTCAAAAAACTAAAATCTCCGCAACAAAAACTTATCGGAGAAGATCGTCCGATCGGACAACTACCACGAAGCAAAATGTCTCCGATCGGAAGAATTCCGCTCCGACGGTTACCACGATTATTTCGAACTCATCGAACGTTACAGTATTTTGCGAATGGATTCAAAAAAAGATTTTGATGAAACTGTGAAGATTGTAAACTTCGCCAAAACTCTCCATTCCAAAACACCGGTGATCCTAAAAGGGCCTGGCCCTCATGATGGGTGGTTATACGTACTACCAACCACTTGAAAAACCAAGTGTTCCGAAACAACGAACAGTCTCGGAAAACAATATTGCCTATAAAAGACTAATTTGTACATTTGAATTATTAATAAATTGAATTGAATGCGTTGAACGCTCACAGTTAAGTGTACAAGTGTACCAACTCTCGTTCTATCACAACGAAAACGCTGTTATCAACTCGAAGAACTTATTTGTTGGCCAAAATCAAACAAGTTTATCATCTAGTGTACTCACTTAAAATCCAGAAACAACACATCCGTGAGAATTGATATTGCTGAACTGTGATCCTTTTGAGATTACCGTGATCTTAACGCCAATAAGGCAGTAAAAGAAGAAGGTCAATTAGGTGTACGGAACAACGGACCATTCAACGTTTGAGTGAGTTGATCTACTATAAGTATAGGCCACTCTACGATTTCACCGACTAAATTTTCAATTTTTGTTTGATTTTCATTGCTTTCATTTTCAAGCAACATAAGTTATTTATTTAGTGGAAGGGGACGATAAATCATTTATTTAATCGGCCCTATCGAGGTAACCGTCGGAACGGAATTCTCTCCGATTTCCTTCGATTCGGAGAAATTTTGCTTCGTGGTAGTTCTCTGATCGAACGATCGGACATTCTCTCCGACAAAATACAACGTTTGCCGTTTATATGCGATGTTTTGCGATTAAGTACTTTTGTTGGCTTAATTTTTGACAGATAAAAACAAACATTTCTCCGACGTCCTTCGATAAGTTTTTGCTGCGGAAAGTGTTTAGTTTTGGGAATGCAATGCGTTGTCGCATTTGTGAAAAATTTCTTACGTTGACGACTACTTCGAAGCAAAACTGAATCTCCGAAAAAGGATGCATTGCGGAGAAAACTCCGCTCCGACGGTTACATCGATAGGGCCGAATATGGTAGTTGCATAAGAAGTTGACACGTAGTATACATACGTAAGGCATTAGTGTGTACTTACTTTTGTTACTGAGTGTATATAAAATATCTTTAGGTTAATTAGTGAAAAAACAAACAAATTTTGAATACAAGTAAAGATTTCTTCCCGATATAATGCGTAGCTCAAAAGATGTTCCGAAAGAAATTTCAACATTGACTTCAGAAAAAAAGTTTATCTATAGGATCTGTTTTGGTTCTAGGGAGATCAAACGGTTAAAAACATAATAATTAAAAAAAATATAAACCGAGTCCAAATAGTTGCTGTGTGCAAAAACACACATGCTTTACATTAAAGAAAACAACACAATATGGTTCTCGTCTATTAGGCCCTTCTTCAAACTTTAAATTAAAACAATCGAAAAAAAGGACAGTATAAAAAAACTGTATGTAAATAAATTAAACAAACCACATATAGCATGCAAAATAAAATAATGTTTGTAGATGTTTGTGAAACAATATCAAAAAAGGCTTCGCACATATACCAATATATACCAACAAAATAAAATAAAAACAGAGACAAAAATGATTAGGAAAATACACAAAAATGTTTTGGTTTTTGTTGCAAAAAATAAGGAAATAGTTTTGTAAATACAAATATATTCTTTTTTTTTTCTTAATTCGTATGTAGAGAAGAAGAAGAAGAGTAGAATTTTTTTTAAA
This sequence comes from Melanostoma scalare, assembly GCA_949752695.1. Taxonomy (NCBI): domain Eukaryota; kingdom Metazoa; phylum Arthropoda; class Insecta; order Diptera; family Syrphidae; genus Melanostoma; species Melanostoma scalare. The sequence goes on along the minus strand of OX456986.1, from coordinate 181,579,421 downwards.
CAACAAACCAAAAAACAAAAAGAGAATGAATTTATACCTTGCGATCTAGACACCGGAGGATATGTACTACCCTGTTGATAAGGGGCACGAGGCGGTGCACCTACCGGGTCATCAAAAGGATTGCTGACACTAATATTATCACCAGCTGTTGCTTGAGTATTTCCTATTTATTACAATTGTAACATACAAACACACGATTTTTTTGTTTTAATTAACTTAGTCATAAGGCAAACAAAAAAAAGTAAAACAACAAATTTGCAACTATCATTGAAAAAAAAAAAAGATTCAAAGAAAGGAAAATATTTTTTTTATGTGTAACTTGACAACAATTCGACTTCGTCTTTTTTTATTCGCAAATTGGATACAGAGAGAAAGAGTTTTTGTTTTGTTTTTTGTTTTTTTTTTTTTGCACTAGAAACAACAAGGGTAGAAAAAGCAAACAAACTCAAATGTGTACTTTTTGAAACCGTTCATTTATCGCGGGTCAATAGACAGAGCTTTTCAAATCTGTTGCTTCTTGAGAATCGAAAGTGAGGTCGTATGTTTAAAAACCAAAAAGCCAAAATCAAAACGTAACATATATGTGTGTAATTTGGTCCGTTTTTTAATTAAAAGAAAAAAAGGGACACAAAAACGCAGTTAGTAACAGGAAAAATAGGCAAATGAGGCGAAGTTTTGATTAGTTTTTGGATGGAGTTAAAACTTTTTACACGTCCAATAATAAAAAGTAAAAAAAAAGTCTAATGATTATGAATGAGAACTCAACTTAAACTTAAAATAATTTATATATATGTAGTAAGTTATATACAAATTTTGTTACAACACAATAACAAATGAGAGTAATGAGGAGTTAAATGAAAAGCGTTTAGTCACCTGCATGAGGGGTTTGTGCGTTAGTTTGTGACGGTGGCCTTTGGATTTGAGCACCTGCATTATAATCGGGTTGCGCTCCAGCCGGATAGCCGCTTGGATAGCCTGGATAGCCATCAATGGATGTGTTCGCCGCCACTGGCGCCGGGAACGAATCCTGGGAATTCGATGAGCCAGCTGTTGCAGAACCAGTTGTTGGTAATTAAAATGTATGAATGAAATGAGAGTGGAGTAGAGAGAAAGAGAGAGAGAGAGAGAAAGAAATAGAGGAAGAGTGAAGGAAATAGGAGCGATAAAAAGAGAGGAAAAATAATTTATTTTAATGTTTCATCATATTTGTTACGAGTTATGTTTAGTATTTTGTTTCACTGGTTCGCATATTTACCTGGTGATGGAACTGGTGCAGCTTTTGCTGTCTTCTTCTTAGATCCAGCTTCGACTTGTTGAATAATTGGCAATGGATCGATATCGCCACGATCGTAATGACATTCGAAGGCTAGCAGATTTTTGGTGTAGTGTTTCCGCAAAGTATACGCTGCACTACTACTCGCCCCGATTCCAAGAAGACCAGCAATGTCTTTCCAAGTTTTACTTTTTGTAACCTGATTTTGATTTTATTTTATATTTCAAAAATAGAATTAAGAGAAAACAAGAGAATAACACAATTAGAGGGATGGTCGTTAAAGAATTCTGTAAAATAAAATAAAATTTAAAAAACAAAGGCAAGCAATGAACTTTATTAAAAAAAAAAAATCATTGATGCAAGACTTTTTTTGCGATACTGTTTTGCAGTATTTGTTTTGTCGCAAAAAATTGTACATTTAGAAACATGAAAATTTATTTTTGAGTTAAAAAAAAACAAAGATACATATTACATAATAATTACTACGTATGGGTTTAAGGATGGGATCACTACGGGTATGAGAATGGATTGCAATGGTTCTATGTATGGATTTATTGTGATGCAAATTCTTACCCTTTTTAATGGTCAACTTCACTTTATGGTAAAGAGTGGTTTTCATGATGTAGTTTGAAGGGAAGTGCGAAAAATAACGTGTACGTTGATTTGGAAGGGACAAAAATACGAGGCTTTTGTAGTTATGACCGAATAAAAAAGTACACTCATTTCTATGTTGTGCTACATGGGGTAGCATAAATGACAGTGCGTATAGCTATACAATCAGAGCATGAAAAAGAAAAACATTTTATAAATAAAGCGATTTTCTAAATATTCATTCCAATTTTATAGATGTTTTTGAGTAACTTGATCGTTATTAGTCATTTGCCTTGAAAAGAGCAGTTCTATGTCTGCAGAAAGAATATGAAGAATGGGCAAAAGAACATTACCGACTTTTTTGGTGTCAAAGAAGGCTTAAAACAGGTGATCATTGCACTCATATATACATAAAAGCTCCTCCACAAAAAAGAAGAAAAACAAACGTTAACACCAACGCAAGGTTTATAAATAAACAAGGAGGGTTGCACAACTGAAACCGGGGAGCTCCAGTGCACACATACACATTTTTATCGATTTCAAACAAAAATTTTATTGGTGGTACGTTCAGCAAGAAACTAATCAATTTAACAATGTAAGGATAGTAGCTACCTTCCAACTGGAGATGGAGGCTGATTAAACATCTAAAAGTACTAGATGGTTGTAGATTCTGCAACCAAGAAGAAGAATCAACTGATCACCTCCTCGGAACTGCGAAGTTTTCATGCACCATGCCTAGAACCATATTAGGAAAGGGGCTATATTCCCTAAACGCAGTCCAGGTCCTTAGTTTCATTAAAGGGTCTAAACTTTACGAAGTAAGTCTACCACCTTATAGAGCAGAAGTCACAGCAGGTTAATATCGCCGAAGTGTGTTACAAACAAGACCACAAAATATTCTCAATCAACACAAACTGCATAGTTTCTCAAAACTCCTCTTCCCTTATGCTGATAAAAGACTTCATCTAGAGAGGGAAGTGAGCTGTCAGTGGAGCCTCATCATTGGAGAATAATGTGGTAGTACAACACAGAACAAAATTGGAATGAAACGTGGATAAGTTTCAATATTCCAACATATTTTAAAACAGAACTCCAAATATTGGTGTAAGTTCTACAGACAGTGATATCGTGGCGTGATGGTTAGCATGTCTACCTGTTAACCCAGAGGTTCGTATTTCGAATCGGATTCGGAATTCGGAATTGGCAAGTATTCCGTTAGTAAATTCATTGCCATGACAAGCGCCTTCCTGATTAGTTGCTCGGAACCGGCAAAAGATTCCCTTCATTCCATCACAAGGCGTGGTTCTGAGAAATGCGCTAGGCCCTGGGGCTCCTCGCTCTGTTACGCCACTTTATTTATTTGTTTACTTCATTTCCACTGGCAGAGTTGCTGCCATGATGAAAATGAGTTATAGAACGATTCTCTTAAAAAATCACAAGTGACATCTTTGCGATTCTGTCTTGTGCTTCGATAAAATTCGTTGTGCAACAATAAAAAATTGGCACAAAAAAGAACTCTAATATCCTTGAATATTTCAGTGTTTCCTTACTAATTCTTTCGACGCCATTGTAACAGAACACAGAAAAAACATCACAATTTGAGTATAAAATGGAATGCTGTGATTTTACTAAAACCTTGTGAGTTTATGTTTAAGGCAATTGGACATTTCAATCTCACTTATAATTTATTGGATTTTCTAAAGCTCTTATTATCTTCTTTTTGCTTTGGGAAGTTTGTGTTGTGCAGGGTAGATACGATTCAACTGTCTTTCAAGGTTAAATCATGGCCTCTTATTTTTTGCAATACTTCAACCTAATAGAAATGGAGCACTACAGTTTCAGTTAAATAGAGTCGGAAGCTCAAATTGATGCACTTCTATCATTTTAGAACCTCCTTAATCACCAACTAATAAAAGCACCTCAATAGTTTAATTTCAATTGCTTCAAAGAGCTCTCGATACGGTCCCCTTAACAGCTTAAGTTACAAATTATCTTGCATCACAATAAAACCTCTTTTTTTTTTGTTAAAGCGTCAAATAAACAAATTCTACAATTTAAATTCGAAAAGCACCACGAAACTATGAAACAGCACCATGATTTTTTGTACTGTCCAGATCCAGAGAAAAAAAGTAAAATTAAAAAATCATTAGAAACACACAAAAAAAAAAGAGAATGACTTCCAAAAGATTTATAACATGCACTTGATTAAGTTTTTAAATTTGAAAAGAATTACTGTTTTTAATTTTACTCAAATGCTCTTTTCGTATGAATTTGATATTTTTTTTTTTTACTGATTTAAGAAAGTTGCAAAATTTGTTTTTGGTTGGTGGTGGTTGTGGTTTTTTTTAATTGTTTGGTTGGCTAGTTTTGATTCTAAAAAAGTTAGTAAAAGGAATTACTACGGCACCTTGCATACCTCGACGAATCCTCCTCGTTCTTTTACATAAATATATAACCTATATAAATCTAAGGGCTGCTTTGAAATTGTCGGACACGCTGTAATTGGTGTTCGTCGTTCCTCCATAAAGCTAAGCAGCTTGTCCAGCCATCCTCGACGATCTGGATTCTCGTCCATGTCGTAGAGTTTGCATAAACTATCGGACTTCTTTGTTGACGTTCGATAAGTTTCTTGAGGAACGTGGCTATTGAAAACCTGCTGTGAGAATATAAAAACACATGCAAAATTAGATGACAAAATTATGAGTGGATTTGTGAGTACTTACCGGACTAGCAGGCGTTCGTGACCAATTTGGTGGCGAGTTCATTTCGAAATCCTCATTGTGAGGATGACCACCGGGCGATGTGCTCGGTGGCGCTAAATGACTTTGGCTGTATGGATCATTTTTCCGTGATTTCGGCGTTGTACACGTAGGATCTTCACCTGAAGCTAGATTATGTATATAATGAATACAAAAAAAATATAAAGTTTAGTTTTGTTACCTGCTGAAGCATTCGACAATGTACTTTGTTGACTGGCTTCGTCTAGCAGAGTACCATCAGGGCCTGTTGTCACTACAGAGGTCACAGGATGCGTGCTGGCCGCCGTCGATCCCGACGAAGTTATACCATTGTCTTGGGAGATCACACCATGATCGGGCGTTGAAACACCATCGACAGGGACTTGTGCTGATGGTGGACCACCACCCTGTTGTGGTCCTGATGTAGGTGGTCCCATATTTGTGGGACCGTGTGGTGGACCCATGTGATGGGGAGGACCCATTGGCAAATGCATACCCGCCGGCCCATTGCCGTAGCCTTGAGGTGGTGTTGGACTAGAGGCTCCCACGTAGCTGCCCTTGTGTTGGAGGTGCTGCTTCAGGTAGTTGAGAGGTCGCGGTGAGCCAACAACATTTGCCTGTGGAGGTGGTGGTGGCGTACCTTTGCCCTGCACATGATTGCCCATCATTCCAACATGGCTTTGTGGCGATGGTGGCACCCAATTCTGCTGATATGGCGGGAATTGCGTGTGTGGAGTGCCACTATGATTAGGCAAAGGTCGTCCTGGATATTGATTTGGTCCAGGTGGTATACTGTTGGCAGATGATGGTTGATTTGTGGGAGGTGTGGGTGCATAGCTGCTTGGGTATTGTGGACGAGGCGGGTAGTTTCCTACAAAAATAAAAAATAAAACATTTTTTCGTAATTTGTTTTCAAATTTAGTATGCTCATAATTTACCTTGGGAATATTGTTGCGATTGTGGCGGTGGTGGATATGGAGGCATATTCTGTGGGCCTGGCCCAGGACTTTGCCCCGACCCCGGGCCCATTTTGTAGCCATGCATATGAGATATTGGTGGTGGTTGTGTTTGATAGCTACCTTGGGTTGGCATACTGTTCACAGATTGATTTGGCGGCGTTTGTTGCTGTTGTTGTTGTTGTTGCGACGCTGGCAATTGTTGTGAATTTCCAGACGAAGCTAGTGGAGGCTGCCCTGGCGGCTGAGATTGCTGTTGTGCTGCGGCAATTGATGCACTACTACTATGGGACATATGACTCGCTGTTGTTGGTGGCATTTGTTGGCCCGATTGAGATTGATTACTCGATGGTCGCGATATTGGCAAATTTTGCGCTAGAAAAATACGGATTGTTTTGTTTTTCATAAATATTTGAACTTTCTGTAGGAGGGAATCAGTTAAGATATACGAGTTTGTTCTTTTAACTTACCCACAGCAGGGGACATTGATCTTGAACCTGACGAACCAGTTGGCGAGGGGGTAGGTCGCATCACTTGTTGAGGATTTGGGGTACCAGGGGGACCAGAGCCCAAACCACTGACACCACCACCACTTGAGCTATCGTTGCTGTTTTGACCAATAAGTTCCTGAAAGAAAAAAGAAAACAAAATGTAAGATTTTGTATTTAAAAACAATTGTAATTAAAAAAAAAATGTAACTATTGAATGCCATTTCGACTCCAATGAAATCGAAACAAAAAGTGTAAGGGTTGCATGCTATCACCGCCTCTGTTTCTAATTGCCCTGTGGTCCCACAAAGCGTTTCTGGAAAAACCTAAACTCGTCCTGGGTTTGCCCTCAACTCGCCTTGAAGTAGCACTAGGTTTTTGCTGGGGCGAGTTCAGGTAATGAACAGGGCTGTCAAATGGCATGTATTCTTTTTCAAATGACAGGCATGTGTCGTGATTTAGCATTTTTGGGGTTTTTTTACTCATAGGGTTGTCAAAGAATCCTGGTCAACCCAAGGCAAAGTTCAATGAACGAACATTTTAATGATTTCTAGTTGCACATGTTCAAAACACTGAAGCTGATGCCAAGGAAGTGTTCGGCTAAAAAACGGCTTGACTTTCAGGCCGAGAGGTTTTTTTAAAACAACGCTTTGTGACGAACCCAGGTTTATTTCAGAACAAACCCAGAGTTCAATGAACTCATCTTGTAATGAGAAAAAACTTAAAAACAAGTAATGATAGAAAAATACCTGAGTTCATTTGAAAGATCAGTCTAAGCATTTAAACTATCTTATCGTTCGTTTTGTTTATGTTTGTATTTTATTATTTAGATTAATTAAAAACCATCTGCAGTTCAGGTAGTTAGGTTTCCTACTAATAAAACAAAAACGCGGCAAACCTAACACCTAGTCAGAACAATTGCATTTCAATGTGTACAACTTATGGGTATCGTAGGTAATTTATCATCAAAAATTGATCACAATGTTTACATTTGGTATTATCAATCATAAAAATACAATCACATAGGAGAGAGAGACTCTTCGGTAATTAATTCGATTGCGCACGTTGTTTTGTAGTGTACGGTTGTTTAAAATGAATAAATAAAGAATGAGCACACAAAGAATAAAAAAGAAACCGAATTGCAGATGAATCAACGATAAAACAAAAAGCATAAAACCCTAACTTCACCTGTTTGTAGGAAGGTGTACGTACAATTGAAGAGCGTAATCCACGATATCGAAATTAATCAAAACAATTGAATACATACCTCCCTATACCTACACCGCCAAGGAGAAAATGTCCCGGTTTTTTGTTGTTTCGCTCGAAATTGTGGGGGAAACCGATTATGATGAAAGTGAAACAAACAAACAAACAATAAAAAAAAAGTCACTCGCGGGTGTAATGTGACTCTCGACGAACGAATAAAGGAAAACACAACGAAAACTGACTTGACCTTATTACGAAAAGTTAAAGCCCTTAAGCCAACGTCAGCATGGTTGGTACTCTGCCATCGCATCTCACCTTAAACCATCATCAAAGACCAGAGGAGGTGGACTGGAAAACGTGGATCGAATACTAAATTTTAGGTGGTGTAACCACACACAGAAAACACACACCCTTCATTCCTCCTTCTTTTCAATGTTGCATATTAAACCAGTCAGTATAGTGAGTTAAGGGAGCAGCTCTCATCCAGTCTTTTCGCACTGTAGGTAGGTACCTACTAAAGTAACAAAATCAACTCGCTCGCTGCTGCTGTCCTCAACACTATCCTCGAAGTACTCCTCTAAATCGTTTTAAATGGGCAAAATGACTATACTCCTGGTATACCGTTTTTAGGTTGGATACTTAAATGAATCAATGAGAGGATTTGTACCTTTTTCATTATTTGTTGTTGTAGAAAGAAAGATAGTTACCTTGCTGGCATCAACTACCTAAGTGATGTAGGTATCTGCTAGTGTTCTTAGGTGTTCTTCAAGTACAGAGGAGAATAAATCCTTGTTTTGAACTCTTCGAACACTTTAACTCCAACAAAGCGAACAACAAAAGTATACGACGACAGGATCCACACACACACACTCACAGGATACAAAAAACCGATTTCAGTTCATGGACTACGGGTTTAAGGGCGCGAGCAAGTTAGTTAGTGCATAGTGCTGTGCTCATGCCAAGTACTACAGCCGGAGTTATAGTCAGTGTTGGAACTTGGAAGAAAATGTCAAATGAAAACGACAAAGTACGTACCGACCAGAAACATCACTTCTCCACGGCAAATACAACTATTGAAGGCTTCACTTGACGATAGGGAGGGCACACGGACGATGAAACAATCAGAGAAGGTGGTATACCTCTAGAGAACTTCGTTCTTACACTACACTTCACTACACAGCACACACATCACATCATCATCATCATGACAATGACTGCATACCCGTCGTCGTCGTCTCCACCGCCGGAATGATTACACACTCAAAATATAATGGAAGCAGAAATGGAAATAAAAAAAAACTCACACAAAAAAGCATAAAATAAAATATAAGACGAACTACGACGACAGCGAGCAGCTCTAACAGCAGCAGCAGAAGAAAACCGGGTACACCACACCAGTTCGTATTTCTACACTTTGGGGGATTTTAATGTTAAAGTTAAAAACCCCTGCTATCCATCCACTATATCTGTTCTGAACTCTGAGTTTAAGTGAAGTGAACCAACTAAATCGTCTCGTTCTCCGTATGTAGGTACGGATATGTCCGACGACCAAAGAAGCTAAACCCGCCAACTCAACAGAACGAACAACCGACACGACGACGACGACCGTTCGAAAAAAAGACTTGTAGAGAATGGAGTCGGGTCGACTGAGCACTAAGAAGAAGCAAATATCTATACGAGTTGGTATATTCGACAGGGATATGGATTGCCTCAAGTGAATATTACACTGAACACAACACACGAATCGAACCTCGCCAGCAGTGCCATAAACTTTTAAGAAACTCAAACGACTACGACGATGAGAACGACGACAACGACGGCAAAGTGTATAAAAACCGATAGCGACGACGACCATCAGTTGTTGGCTCAGCTTGCTTGCTTCGTTGCTTGACTAACTACATTATATTCCAAGTTGGTTTTGTCGAGTCATAGACTGTGGGCCCTCAGGAGATATAAAATAACAACAGTTGTGTCGAAAAGTTATCGTTGCTCAAATAAAAACTCACAATCGATTTATATCGCGGTTTTTTTGAGATTCGGTTAACATCGATTGATGGAGACCTTTGAAGGAACTGTTATCAAAACGTAGATGTTGTAGCCATTTGTTTTATTCTAATGGTTTACAAATAAAACAATACGAAACTTTCGAGACAGAAGTACATAGAACAACTAATCACATCACGCAATTAGGCGTACAGACAGGTTAGGTTAGGTTAGGTTAAAATGGCTGTCAGGAAAACAACTGACACACTAAGACCAGTATAAGTCCATTTTGATACCATCAGAATTAAGCGAGGGAGTAGCTCACTTAACAAAACCATTTGGATCTTTTGATAAAGCGAAAGAAATGAAGGGTATCTGTGTTCGCCAGATGGCTTAGATCATCAAGGAAATATTTTCCTAGATGCCGTTTTCTTTTAACACATTGACTGTCAAGGCAATTTTCTGTATATTTCACTGGGTGCCAATAACATTTTTTGCTATATTGTAAATTTTTATTTCATTAATATATATTTGTGTTGTCCTGGAAAATCTTGGGAAATCTATCATTTTATGAAAGCTATACCTGGCTATCATATTTGATAGCTACGGCACCACTGAAAACATAACTGGCTATCAAATATGATAGCCATGGGCATGGCAGTCAATGTGTTAAAGGAGAGTGCAGGACATGAGCAGAGGGGATGTGGAATTGTCTCTTCCTCCTCCTCATCTAAGGGGGGCCGTTTATAAATTACGTAAGGGATTTTGAAGAATGACTTTGCTAACTCCCTCCCCCCACGGTAAGACATCATAAGATTGCAACTCCCAACTCCCCCCTGCCCCTTAATAAGAATTTTCGTAAGAAAAATTTAAAACTCCGTTTATTCTAAAAATATCTTTTATTACAATCTTCTTACACCAAGTATCATTAACTCACTGCAATAACATTAATCTTATTAAGCTATCACAGTTTTGACCAGAATCAGTTAAGTAAAACCTAAGATGTTGAATAGAATAGAAAATAAATCGAAACTCCAATTATTAAGTCAATTCTTAGCTCGAAAGCGGTAAAATTTTCAATTTAATATCTTACGTAATGTCTGGTTCACCTACCCCCTGCCTTTAGTCCTATTTCCTATTTGATATTTCAACGAATCGTTCAATTTATTTGTTTTGGTGTCTTATACATATAATTGGATTGCTGTGCGATGAAAAGCTGATCTACTAGCTTCAATAGCAGTTTTTGAATTGATTCAATCTACAGAGTCTTGAATTTAAATTTTCACTCAATATCTTCAGCCAATACTGGGGCCGAATTACCGCATCAGTGATCGAGTGAGTGAGTACAATTTTTTTTTCTAAATTTGCACTTTATTATAAAAATTCACTCTGCTGTTCATTTATCGACTTCATTTCGTATTGATGAAAGAGAAACAAATAATTCAGTCACGGATTACTCTATCACGTGTGTCGCAATTCCACTCCTGATTTGTTGAATGAATATTTTTAAATGGCAGACTTGTTTTTTATCGTTTCTTTTTCTTGAAATTGGCATTATTCCTTTCGTTATGAGCTGAAGTTATCAACAATTCATCCGCGATCCGCCAGCTTTCCCATTCATTCATTTCAATAACCTTTACTTTAAACTAAAATCAACTTTCAGTTTGGCAGCGCCAAGACTTTTCAAGTGTCAGCAATCTTTGTCGCACAAGTGTAGTTGCCTCGAAACGTTCCGTAACACAGTCATTTCGTAAAATTCACAGAGTCGCAGTCATCGTCAATTTGGTTTTTCTAAGTCTTCTGTATGTATGCGAGCCGCGCACCAAATGGCATAAGCAAAGCAAGCATCTCTGGCAAAGCAGTACCTACATACAAGAGAACGCCAACAGCGCAAATAACACTGGTGTACGGGAGGCAAGCGTTTTCAGCGACCGACTTACTTCTTACCCAACCGAATTCCCCCTTGTTCTGTTGATACATTGCTGTGCTGCTGCCGCTGCTGCTAATGCTTTCCTCCTATAGCTCGTCGTTGGTTCATGCTGCTTCAGCTGATGTCCCACATATACGACAAGCCAAGCATTCGGAATAGCACACAGTACAATATAATTTCAGTTTTAGCAATTTTCTCTGTTCTCAATCTCAATGACTCCGCCGGCCTGCCCTGCCTGCTCTACTCTGCCTGCCTGCCACTGGCACGACCAAACGACGACGATGACTACGTCTATACTCTACACAGTATAATATACAACGACGAACGAACAAAAATGGACCGATGGCATGGCAAGCAGGCACTGGCTCTGGCAGTATAGTCAGCCAGCACAGCACAGCCCCCACAGCACAAAGAGCTTATTCCGAGAGATACAGAATTATTATTACACAGAGGAGGGAATTGTATAAAACTGCGTTGAGGATGTAGATACCAGCGGAGTAATGAGGGATGGATGAATGGATGGTTGGTTGCTTGGCTTCAAATGTGGAATGAGAGCTGGTAGCTCTGGTTGGGGTTTTGTGCTGGTGCTGCTATTTCTCTGTGGATGGCAGCGGCAATGACGATAATACGGTGGTGGTGCGCACTATAGCTCTGGCTCTGGCTCTGGTATGCCCTGGCCTCCTTGTCGTTTATATTCTATTCTCTGCCATGCCATAGAGCTGAGTGTATAGCAACGCTGTGTATTTGCTGTTCATGCTATGTCGGATCGGATCAGGTCGAGATCTTAATGTCATGACGTGCTGTGGATGTGTATAAGTTTTATTCCGACCGTTTCTATGGAGTGCCAAAGCTGGTTGGTTGCTTGCTTTTGTGTGCTGTGTGTGCTATGCGCTATACTAGTAAAGCGCTCACTACACTGGGGCCATGGCTGGCTCTGGCTTTGCTGATAGACGAGATATTATAATAGAGGTGGTATGTATATAAAAGTGGAGGAACGACATCGGCAACGACAAATAAAAAACAGGAAAACGTACAGTGAAAGCAAAAAAGCACCGAATGCCAACCACATTTAATGTGATATAGTAGGTATAGTATATTGGATGGTTGCGCTGTTGGGTGATTTGGTATCTTTTTGCTTTATGCTGCCGCCACACCACACTGCTCTGCTGCTCCTAGTTTCGTAATGAATTGAAGAATGGTGGCGGTTCGGTACAAGTGGTGAATGTTTACGGACGGGGCGGGAGTAGAGAGCTAACAACGAAAATAATAAATGGAATGAATTTGTGTCGGTCTTTCGAGCTGATTTCAGTGTTGCCAATGATGTGGCAATGTGGTTATTTCAGCTTTTTTTTTATCTTTTTTTCTCTTAATTTTCTTCAACTGATTTTGATTTCTTTTTTAATTGCTCTTTGCAGAAAATTGAACTGCTTATTTTAGCTGTGTTGAATAAATACCGACAACAGGAAAATACTTCTTTGGACGTTGCCTTCAGTAGGTATTGGTTTCAATTTTTTGTTGGATAAAACTATGCAAAGAGAATATGTATATTTGAAAAACGCTAGGTAAAATAAATAAAAAATTCAGAGAATGAGATGGTTCTGATTCGTAAAAGCGATACAGGGTCACAATGAAAAGTTGCAATTACGTTTAAAATGAAAAAAATACGGTCACGCAACAGAGAGGGAGTGTCCCGGGGCCTGGCACATTTCTCTCAATCTTACCTTGAGAGGAAATGGATGGGATCTACGATTTTTCTCCGATTCCGAAAGGCTAATCGAGAAAGTCCTTTTCATCGCATGAAATTTCTATCGGAGATATTGTTAATTCTTCGCGAAAGACAATGCCAGTGGAAACAATTTCTTTCATGGTGTTTTTGGACACGCTTACCACTACGCTACGGGCAAGGGCAGCACTAGATTACGCAATAATCAAATACTCTATTTCATAATCATCCCAAGTGCCTAGAAGATGGAGGGTTAAATAGGTTTAAGGTTTTCGAAAACTTCACAGTTTGAAAATTTGAAAATAGTTCAGAACCAGATCAACGCCTAACCTAACTGTATATACTTTTTACTTTAAACAAACTTTTATAAACGGATGCATTTTATCTCATAAAATTCTTGTTTTATAGATAAACTTCAGGGCATCATCTGCAGTACGAGATGAAAATCAACACAGAAAAACAGTACCTAATTCAACAGATAATTTGATTATTATGTAAATGCTCCCCGTGTGTTAATGGCATGCACTGCACGATTGTGGAAAAAACTTTTTAACAGTGTCGCTAGGTTCAACTAGGTGTACATTGATTTCTCCTTAAGTCACCTTTTACGACAAGCGGTGAAGGATTGCCAGTTGTCACACTAAATACCGCCATGCTGGTTTTCGAAATCAGCTGTTTTACGCCAAATGTGCAAGATCATTCACATTTTTCTGCAAACACAACTTCTTTTGTATATTAAGACGACGAATTTACATTCTATCAACAATCTAATGTGATTTTCTTTTCCTCTGAAAACATCCTGGCTTACAGAATGTCAGGTGTCACAGATTTCGTAAACATTTTGACAGCAAAATCGATACTACAGTGATGTCAATTTAAACATCGATTTCATCATTTTTATACATAATCAGTTACTAATATTTTCAATAAGCTTCCCCAAACGGGAAAAGAAACCATTCGGTAATTTATTAATATTAACATTAAATGAACAAAATACAATTAAATTTTTGGAGCAACCGTTTAGTGGAAGTTCTTGAGCTAGCTCTAAATTAACTTTGATTCACCACCTCTGATGTTAACTCAAGACTGTTGTCGATATCGTTTGGTCATTCGGAGAGCGTGAAATTGAGACAGTTCCTCTCTGATGATTTTGGAAAGAATCGCAAAAAGCGAAACCACAATCAAATCAAAGTAAAAAAGTCAGCATCTTCTTTATCTTCTTCCTCTTTTTGGGGTTACGATCATTGTGAACTTGAAAGGATCACAATTCACAAGCCTGTCAATTATCTGTTGTAGACCGGCTTTAGACTAATATTTATATATTACAAAAGAACCTAGGTATGAAAAAGAAATGTCTTTCAGAATTTCAACTTTCAGATCTAACAGTCTAATTGTTTTTTGACAGCAAAATCGAAACATTTGCAATGATGCCAACCTATGCCGTCGCTTTTAGCACAAAAGTTGACATGACCCAGCTGCATTGAAAAATGTATTCTGCAGCTTGCTCTAAGTTAACTTTACACCGAGGTTTATACCCCGAGCTGAAAAGCAGGGAGATTTCAAAATACCGACCTATTTTGGCAACTATTGAAAATTTCAACGAAACCCAACTCATTGTCATTATCATCACCATTTCAGTTTATAAAAAAAAGTAGAATCTGTGTCTGTATAACAAAAACTTGTCTCACCTCTCACAGCTTCAAATGATATTAGCATCTATTCTCTCATGCACATCGAATTATTCAAAACTTACTTCACAAACATCAAAAGCACTCCCGTAATTAAACACGGAAACTATATTATCCGTCTAGAAGTGGCATCACTATAAGAGCGACCTCCGACTTTTTAGATAAAAATAAAAGAGAACAAAAGGCGAAAATAAAAGAAAACGGATACAACGTTATTAATATAAATGCCCTTTCCCTGTGTGTGCTCGTTCCCTAAACGAAAATTCATTTTGATTTTCTTTGTGATATCCAAAGTTGCTATCCTGACTGCCGTCATAGTCGTCCGTAGTCGTAGTCAAAGTCGTTGTCGCCGCCTGTGCCCTTTTGCTTAAAGAAGCAAATGGATAGTGTGTTGTTAGCTGATGGTGCCATCGTTGTCGTCGTCTCTGCCAGCTACACCTAAGATGAGCACAAACTTCCGGCTTTTCCTCTTCTTCTGCTAGGTACCTACTCTTTTTTTTATTTTTTGTTTTGTTCATCTACTGGGTACTACTACTTCACTTCTACAACAACTACCTCTTGTTCTTCTGGGCTCATTCATTATAATTTCAACAAAACAAAGCACTTTGTGCAAAAAACATTTTAGCTACGTATACATATACAAATCCTTCAGTGTTTCTATCTAGAAGAACATTCACATTCATGTAGCGATGTTTACCAAGTTAAAACACAGATACGAGAGCTGGAGGAATATACCGCACAACCTTTTGCCATTTCTACCCTACAACCCCCTCGTCAGAATAGACAAATCAGCAGAATAAAAAGAATACAAAAAACTCTTCTCTTAGTCCACTTGAAAACATCAGCAACACTAACCAAAGCACACATATACCTACACAGCAAACACATAGAAAGCACCCTCCCACTTAAATTACCAGAGTTTTGCCATGGATAGATAGATAGATGTGGAAGGTGGAACCAACTCATATGACAGTTTCAAATAGATTTTCTTCACTCCAACAAATGCCACCCACTCCTCTGGCTTTTGCTTTTGCCTTTACTTCTATCTATCTGTCTTCGTATATCCCTGGTGAAGAATTGCGGAATGGTACAAGGGAAATGTTCGAGGAAAAACAGATATCTTCTTTTCTACTTTTGACAGTGGGTTCCTTGTTACTTTTTGTTATTGTTCTTGGCAAGCTGGCTGGCAGGCGAACGGTCCGTCGCTCGGTCGGGTGTTAGAAGGCAGTATCATGGTTGTTCTACTGATGGTGCTTGTAGGTGTTCGCTATCTCTTCATCTATCTGCAAAATGCGGACGACTAAGAGTAGGAATGGCGCAAAAGAAAAAAAAACATATAGGTACACATTTATATAAATTGTCGGCAAAAACTCAAGAAGAGGCGAACGAATATCAAGCAAGTTGTGGGTATACAAACAACAAAAACAACATATCTACCCGCCAACCGACTATAGAAATTCTTCTAAAAAGCTTTTGAAAACAGCAGTTTTAGCAAAGGAACGACAACCACAAAAGAAAATGACGATGACGACTAACGACTAACGACTACCAACGACTCTCTGTTCTGATAGTAAAGTAGAATTCCAAAGGGGGTTGTTGGGAATTGAAGAAGTGGTGGTGGTGATGGTACCTGGAATGATAAAGCAGCTATGAGGAATAAAATACGAGGAAAAAACTAGGTACCATAGAAGACATTAATCACAAACATTTTTCAGCTTAGAACATTCCTTGCCTTCTGCATATTCACCAACCAACCAACCAACCAACCCACCCACCACTTATTTTCGTTTTTTCTTTTTCCCTGCAGTCAGCTCTTTGAAGGATTTGCTTTTTCTGAATAATTTTTTTGTGTTCGTTTAGAGAAAAGTCAAAATTGTTGTTATCTAAGTTGGGTAGTTATTTGTTAGTAGTGGTGGTGGTTGTGTGTTTACAAAAAGTCGTTTTAAAGATCGTTGAGTTTGAACTTTAATTGGCCTCGGGTTCTATTTGTGTAGGTATGTGTGGGCTTCTCTTTTCTTGGCCAGCCATGTCTTTTTGAATAGAAAAAAAAATTCCTAAAAATTGACACTCAATTCTGGGACGAATTATCCGAGGATACATAATTTTATTCAATTGATGATGGAAATAAGCCGCCTTTGGCACTGACAAAAAAATATGCACAAAATAGAAAACATTTCTTTTCTTTTTATTGCTTTTTGAATTATAAAGGGGGGATTTTGACATAGAACACGTACCTACTACAGCAATGTGACAGAAGGCCAACAAAGCAGAGGAATAGAGAAAGCGAGAGTGCATTTGATTTGGTTGGTTGGTTGGTTGACTGCGCTGAAATTGAAGTAGACCCAACGACGACGAGGGCGATGGTAGTAGGTAGGTAGGTAATGGAACTTTGTGCGATGCATATCATTCAATATAAACATACCAACCTTACTCTATACACCACCATCTATTTGCGGCGGAGCTTGCACAAAATATGTAGGTACGTATGGTGTATGTTTGTATGTAGTGCAAGCTGAGTTTATTTTTATTTCTTTTCTTCTGTTTGAATAGTAAAAAGTGAAAGTAGCGTAAAAAGTACTCTTTTATAAATTTTGTTCGTGCACTTTCGTTCGTGCGTTTTCGCGAAGGTCATTGGGAGGATGGGAGGAAAAAATAAGAAAAATAAAAACAAAAAATTCTTTGTTTATATTCAAATTGGGGTTGGCTGAAACTAAAACGAGTAAGCGATTATTCTGTCTGCTATAGAACGTCATAACAACATCTCAATAATTCATTCACGAACGGTATCATTAATGCCTACCAACAAGTACAAAAATTGATGATGATGACGTATGATAACGATTACCTGTCTGTCGGTTTTCTGAATGAATAGGTACCTATTAGGTAGGTTCATCGCCTTTTAAGGGTTCATAACGTCAGCGGTCAGCGCCATTAGTTTTGTTTATTTACAATTGTGCAATGTGACATTAGTTCATCGGGTTGCTCTGTTTCGTCAAGTTTTCGATAAGTTTGCTTATGGGCATAAGCTGCGCTAGCGATCGTATTCTATCTTCTATGAACGAAATTTTGACAACTTATAGGTGCCAAGTAAAATTTTTGAACGCGGTTTTTGTTTTACGTCAAATATACAAAAAGGTTTATTTTGACGGTGCCCTTCCCTCCATTTTTCGTTTGACAGATCGGTAAGGTAAATCTCGTTCCACTCTAACACCAGCGTTTTTTAAGTATCATCCTCAAAGAGAATTCATGGTTCGATTCGAGCTGCAAAGAGGCGATTAGGGATAGAGAAAGAAGCTTTCGAATTTATAAAGATAACCCTACAGCAGAAAATCGAAATTTGTTCAAACGGGCTAGAAATATCTGTAATACTGACATACAAAAGGCCAAGTTTTTGCATGACCAAAAGGAAGTAAAAACTTTTGGTCTTTTGTCGAGAACATTAAGAACTCGTCCACGTCATCGGTCCCAACGCTCGTCTTCAATGACTCTCCATATGTTAGCTCCATCGACAAAGACAATTTGCTGCCAACTCGACACTCCCGCATATTGGCTCCACCTGAGCTCGATTATGCAAATTCTGTGGCGAAGCAGATATTTTTCGAACTCGCTCGGTTGCGAGAGTCCTCAAAGATCTCAATATACTTATATCCGCTCGTCCAGATGGTATCCCCGCCGTTATTCTGAAGAGGTGTTCTTTCACCACTGCGTAAACTTTTCCATCTTTCCTATTCTGCCGGACTTTTCCCGGGCAGATGGAAAACTCCTTTTGTTCAGCCGGTCTCTAAAAAAGCGAATCTTCCTCCCCTTCCAATTACCGTCCAATTGCACTTACGTACGTCCCTTCTTTCCAAGGTCACGGAAACGTTGATAAACCGTCAACTTATGAAATATCTTGAAGAACGAAAGCTTCTTAATGACCTTCATGGCGTATGGCTTTCGTAGCAAACGGTCCACTGGTGATTTGATAACTTATCTTACCGAAAAGTGGAACGAATTTTTACATTGTTTTGGAGAAAGTAAGATTATTGCGCTTGATATTTCTAAAGCATTTGATAGAGTTTGGCATTAGGCTCTTTTTTCCATAACCGGGAGGTTTGCCGAGAGATAATTATTCTAGCTTCGACTTTAAATTCTGTTAATCCTTTCGCCCTAAAGTTTGACATTTCCCGTGGTATATTACATTTGCTTCAGCTGTCAAACCGAGCAAAAGTTCAATCAGCCCAAAACTTTTGCTCTTTTTTAAGTTGTATAATGAATGAAACAATATTGTTGAAGTAAAAAGCGAAATTGTGACAGAATCTTTTGGCCTTTTATGGTTGAACTAGAAAAACGCTATTGTGGATATGTCACTAAATTGTTTTCAATTTATTTAAATTTAAACTTTGAACTTTAAACTTGAAAACATGCAGTTAGACTTGGATGGTGCAATTGCACAATTTGATTATCAGCAAACTTTTTGACGTACTGATTATTCAGCTAATGTATGTAGGGTTCCAGAATTTTGTCTTTGTCGATCCTTAGAATACGGCAACGTACTTAGGCAAAGCGGCAAAATTAGAACAAAATAGAAAATTGCTCTATGGCTCAGGAGTAAGAGAACAAAAAAGACGATTTTTTAAGTCGGAAGGTTACGAGCATCAAGTTAGGAACTTAGTCGTTGGTTCCAAGATATACCTAGATATACTCTAGTTAAAATCTCGTCTAGCTGAATTGTCTCCAAACCATAAAGTTAGTTTCAGCTATCATTGAATAGATGTCATAAAAAACTTTAAGCTCTAATTCGAGAACATGATATTGATATCAAATTCAATTCCTTTCAAATTATACACTTATTTATTTCAAAAAAGTTTGTTCATTGAACGAAAAGAGCGTTAAACTATACAACGGAATTGAAAAAAAAAAAAAAATAAATAGCGATTGAGCATTTTCTTCGGCAAAATGATTTTTCACCTTTGATTTGAACAATATTTGCTCATAGTCCAAAGATCGGACTTCAGTATTTTCAATGACAGTTTACCTATAACTGGTGCTTTAATGCCGAAGCGTGCAGCGCCATTGTAATAGAATCAGTGGTTTTAATGGTACTTTGATAAGCTCTGTTTGTAAATACATAAATAGCAAACGAAAAAAAATGTCCATATTCTAAAAATATAATTTCTAAAGTCTAAAAATAAATATAACTCCCGCAATAGACAAACAACATGAGATAAAACTAAAATATTTTCATATTTGCTACACTCTAATCGAATCAAGCAACAAACCGTATCAGCTGTTGGCTCTTAAAATCAACTCTATTCATTACAAAACAATTTATATACACATACGCCTCTCTCAAACCACTACATCTTCATATTTGAAAAAAAGACCTTCGCAACTTTGCGCGATAAAATAAAAATAAAACATAAAAAAATATTTACTTTAGCTTTGTTTGTTGAAACCTGGCACGCTGAGAATGCATAATTCTCGCGCTCGGACTCAATTGGCGCAACCGACGACGACTAGAGTAAGTAAAGTGGAAATACTAAAAAATAAAAAAACATACACATACATAAAAAAAAAGAATGTTATCAGCAGCACTTCGCTGGAAATAAATGATACCAAAGTCCCGCTCTCTTTCGGACCCCATAAAAACGAAAACAAATATCACGAGAACCAACAAGCAACTAATAAAACTGTGTATAGGTATGTCCGCCAGTTCATTTTGATTGCCATACGTTTGCGTTTGCCATTTCTTGTCCAGTTTATTTTTCGTGGAATAAATAATCTTGGAACAGAAAAAAAAAAAGTTTTCACTTTAACTTGAAATTGACTCATTGATAAGAAAAACAACATGAGTAGGGTAAAATTCCAATATGTGCTGCCTTTGCTTGTTGTTTGCTTCCTTCTAACCTTTTGATTTACTGGAATAGGAGGCATTTGATGGTTGTTTTTTCTTTTTTTTTTTTCTGCTTTGTGTTTCACTCATAATAATGATTGCCTTTTAGATTTCAAGCAAGTTTTTGTTTGCGTGTGTTGTGGTTATGACTAAGTTTTTTCCTAGGCGGATGCAGAGTAAATTCCCACAACAAGAGAGAAAAATAACGAGGAGCGCACTTTGTCTGAGAAATGTTTATTCGCTCATTATTGATCTTTAAATTATATACTTATACACATAAATTTTTTCAACAATTTTGATGAATGGTCGATTTAGCAGTAAAATAGATCTTAGTGAGTTGGGATTGATGTCGATTGAACAGTGATTTATCTTGGCTTTGAATGACAGTTTGGGGTGAGGTTTCATCAAATTGATTTCATGTTGAAATTACATGGCATTAAATATTAAAGCTTTTTTAAACTGATATCGAATAAGAGATGAAGAAAAATGAAAGAAAAAAAAAATTGTTTGGCAGCACTTCTATTTTATCTATCATTATTGGTTCGGAATGACAACATGAAAAATACACACATTCGTTAAACAAATATGAGGTCAACATCCGAAACTTCGCGCAAAACAGGTGCAATTTTCCAAAACTTTTAAGAGATTTTTTTTACATTTTGAAAACATTTTTAAATTAATTTAAAATTAGTCTATTGCTATCTGAGGTTGAATAAATACGAGTAAGGGACAGTCATTCGGCCCTATCGAGGTAACCGTCGGAACGGAATTCTCTCCGATTTCCTACGATTCGGAGACATTTTGATTCGTGGTAGTTCTTAATCGGTCGGTCGATCGGACATTCTCTCCGAGAAAATAGAACGTTTGCCATTTATATGCGATGCTTTGCGATTCAGTACTTTTGTTGGCTTTATTTTTGACAGATAAAAACAAACATTTCTCCGACGTCCTCCGATAAGCTTTTGCTGCGGAAAGTGTTTAGTTTTGGAAATGCTATGTGTTGTCGCATTTGTAAAAAATTCTTACGATGACAACTACTTCGAAGCAAAATTGAATCTCCGAAAAAGTATGCGTTGCGGAGAAAACTTAGCTCCGACGGTTTCCTCGATAGGGCCAATTATCTGCGAGCAATCATCATTTTTGATCCACTTAAGGTACATTTGAAGACCACAATTCTTTTTAATTTGTTAGTCACTTCAGTGTCGTTTTCATTCAATCCATTTTTCAATTTTTCAAATGAATTTTGATATAATTCCGATTGTGAGTAAAAATTATTTACTTCAGATGCCTGAACAAAGACAGACACAATACAATAGACTTGCCGAAGTTATTATATGATTTATAGGCCAACACAAAGAGAAAGAACAGTTCTTTATCAAAAAGCTACTGTCAGCTTATGTGATTCAACCTTAGACTGTATAAGGTTACTGTCACATGCGACAGTCTCTTTGATGCGGTGTAATGGTTAGCCGTCGTGGTCTGCCTGTTAAGTGAGAGTTTGAGGTTCGATTCCAATTGTTTTTTTCATGCGTATCGCCAGCAATTGACAAGCGGCAAACTGCTATATTCCTTCAAATCACTGCTTAAAAATCACTTTCTTTTGAAAGATCAGTTCTGCTGATTTTTTTTCTTCTGAACTTTTTTATTTTTGGTTCAAGTGCTTTCGTTATTTTAAAGACACGATCAATGGAATCCTAAACCACAACCAGGCGCTACTCATTCTCATTTTTTTGACAAACATTTCAATGTGCCAAAAAATATTGACGCAAGTGAATAATTTGAATAATGAAGAAAAAAGCGTGATGTCATAGGTGCTTTTGCGAGTATTGAAACAGAAGCGGCAAAAATGGGATTGATAGTTAATGAGGGTAAAACGAAGTATATGTTATCATCAAACAAGGACACCGAGCATCGACGAATTGGACAAAACGTCACAATAGAGAGACATAACTTCGAGGTAGTACCGTCTACCTAGGATCGCTATAGACACGGAAAACAACATCAGTGCGGAGATCAAACGGAGAATAACTCTTGCCAACCGTTGCTTCTTTGGGTTAAGAAGGCAATTGTCAAACAAAACCTTCTCCAGGAAAACCAAGGTAACCTTGTATAAGACCTTGATCATCCCAGTCCTGCTTAACGGCACGGAAGCATGGACCTTATCGAAAGCGGATGAGGAAACCCTTGGGCTTTTCGAAAGAAAAATTCTCCGAATGATCTTTGGTCCCGTATGCGAGACAATGTGTGGAGAAGAAGATACAACAACGAGCTGTATGAGCTTGTACCGCGACATGGGCATAGCTAGAAGAGTACGCATCGCGAGGCTATGATGGTTGGGCCATGTAGAGCTGATGGACCCAAACGCTCCGGCTCGACGGGTTTTCGAAAGCACATGGCAGAGAAATCGCGGAAGGGGAAGACCTCGTCTTAGGTGGCGCAATCAAGTGAAAGAAGAGCTCAACCGACTTAGAGTGCAAAACTGGAGAAAGCTCGCCCGAAATCGAAATCGTTATAGAAGGATGTTGGTTGAGGTCCAGGTTTACCCCGAACTGTAATGCCCACCTAAGTAAGTAAGTAAGAATAATGCGTCATTATTTAGATTAAAATGGGTGGAAAATCTGATTATGGAAATTTCAAAAAATTGAAAAAAATTTATGTAAGATTCAACTCACTATTTATTTAGTTCTTACTCAGCTTCATTTTATACATTTTATTTGATAAAATCGTAGCTACTGTCATCACTGTCATGGCTGTCATCTAATATGAAGGATCGTATTTTAATTTTAAACAGCCAGGTATAATTTCTTTGAACACATTGTATTCAGCAAAGCAGAAAAGCGTGTTGTATGCATTAAATATAATGACAACTAAATACACAGGTATGAATAACTAAAATGAATTATGTCAGTTTTGACAAATGTATATTTTCAAACTCATAAATGACTTTGAAGTGCACTTTGTTTCAATACAAATATACATGTGAAGGTATGTGTTTTCTGTCTATCCTTTCTCTATTTTGTAATATCCCTTCATATTTAAACACAAAGACTTACACGTGTTTTATTTTTGTAGACTAAAAAAAAAAGGAACGAAATAGCGTTTACAAATAAGTTGGGTGGGAACATTTCGTTCACAGCACAACTTCGACTCGACACTAAATTATCATTAAAACGCACATACTACCTACCAAGTAAACATCATGACCAACAATTTTAAGGGTTAGATTTATCTATACTCGAACTAAAAAACTTGTTGATTCGTTATGGTGTTTCGCAAATAGCACAGAAGAGCGAGTAAAAGCACAGAAACTCACCAAAGACATCAACTAATACGGGGGACACAAGAGTAAACATTAGAAAGGTTTGTTTATCGCAGACGAATACCTAACGACCAAAAGCAGTTGAAAGGAAAAACGCAGACATAAAGTGTTATCAGAGATACAACAATAAGCAAAAAAAATAAAGGAATTCCCTCTTGAACATGGGTGCTGCAACAAGCACCATTCAGAGTCATTACACCCAATTGAAAATAAATAAACCAACCGAATGACTCACAGTCTTCTTAAGTTCGACCTACATCTGATCCATTGGAATGAAGGTAGGTAGATATGTGCAAGTGTATACATACCGCTGTCGTTGTCTTGTTCATACTGCTGTTACTGTTACTGTTTCGTAGAAAGGACCTTCTAGCCATCTAGCGTCATCGTTCCCGTGCATAAGTGCCACGAACAAAATAATAATAAAAAAAAAAAAAAAAAAAAAACCGGCAACTTGTTTCCGTGGAGGTAGAGGTAGACGTAACCTCCACCACCACCGTGGTACTCTCCTCATCGCCGCGATGCCTATTTACCTAGCTACCCCAATTTTCTTAGCGCCATTTATCCATAGCTTGTTGTTTTCACAAACCTTTCGCTGCTGTTGTTTATTTTCACTGCTGGTTTGTGTGTATTTAAATATATGTGCGGCGGCATTCAGCATAAAAAAAAAGATAAAGAAACATAATTGAAAGAAAACGACGAAACCAAACAAAAAAAAAAGGAAAAAAAATGAGCTCGGGACGAGATTGATATGGTGATGTATCCATAGATCAAAGTTGATGCTCCACATCACACAGAGGGATGACGGAAGTAAGTCTAGAGTCTACGTTTCATTCATTATTCTCGTCATTTCGGGTGATTTAAAAAGAAAAAATAATAATAATAAAAAATACAACACCCAAGCAGGTGGTTCTATAAATAGAAGTATGTATTATGTAGCTACAGTATGTACGAATGTAAGTCAATTGGTATCTGCACCGTGACGAAGGCGACGACGATGAAGGTCGACCGGCAGCTAGTATAGCATCCACCAGGCCAGACTGTGCTCCCAATACATTTTCATTGATAGAATATAAAAAAGAAAATAAAACACATGAAAGGCTATGAATGATAATAACATAAGAGCCCAACGAGTCACTTGTTTCTGTAACGTCATAAAAAAAAAAAACTACAATTGATATGTGATATCGACGGTATGGCGCCAACTGGGATATGAGCCGATCAGACGAGTTCGCATGAGTACGCGGAATTGGAGCATACACAATATGCGAAACTGGTTCTTCTTTATTTATAACTTTTTTCTCTTTCTTTAAAAGAATGGAAATCAGGGAGCAAAAGTGGTTAGAAGACGAGATGTCACTCGATGAGCAATTCAGGAACCGAATAGGTAACCGCATAAGTTATCGAGCAATACGTATGTGAGTTTGGCATTACCGCTCATGTTATCGAGCAATCTAGTACATTTATTTGTCACTTTCTCATCAGTAATTTCTTTGACAGATGAATTGCTCACTGATGGAGGCTGACATCCTTTTGTTTTTCGGTTAAGGGCTAAGAGAGATTTCGCTGGCCTATGGCATTTATTGTTCGGCGACTTGCCGTTGGAGTACTTATTTGACAATTTCGTGCGTGAGGATTGTTTTACGATCTGGGAAGAGAGTTCTTCTATGAAAATACTCGTTTTTCTTATTAGACTTCAGACAGTAGGACAACTATTCGTTTTTCCAAAACTATAGTTAGTAGTTATAACGAGGGTTAATTACTTTTTACCAGTAAAGGCAATCAATCAAAGCATCCAATCAAAACGACTTTCGATGTCTTTGTACATGATGCAACAAGTGGCAGCACCTCATTCGGATCTCAAGGATCCTGTGCTTCCCGGGAGTCAGAGGATGAGGAAGTGGGAAGATTGGAGAGGTAGAGGGTTGGGCTGGTGGCTGGGTTATTGGGGTAGGGAACCCCCACTGAACCATTTGTAAATTTCAGGATGATATTCAATGGGAGGCTAGAGATGTCGCCCAGTTCGTCGAACAAGTATTTTTCGAGGGCTTTTTTTTAGTGTGGGCCAAGCTGGGGGGTTAGTCTGTTTGAATGTCTATATCGGTATGGTTCATGATGGTTCTTTGGCCTGATATGCCTGTTTTCCAATTATTGCATTGTTTTGGCCGCCATTTCTTTAGTAAAAAGGTCTAGGGGGCTAGCGACAGGAAAGTTTCCATAGCTGCTGTTGGTGTCCTTCTCATGGCACTGGTTGAAATACTTGTACCGAACCGTACGCTAGGCATGGCAATAAAATCAATAATCGAAAGCAGTTACTCGTTCAATCGATCACTGATGGCACCCAGTCACTCGCTCACTGAAGGGGGAATTTGGACCCCATACACAGGTTCTCAGTCGAAGAAGTAAAGGAGCGGTAAGTGTGTTTACCAGGACCCCAAACACGCGACTTTTAAGACGAATATTGTTTATGCGCATAAATCGCATACGCTCGAATTTGATTTTGAGTTGAATGCATTCGACATTGCGATATCGGGACAGTTATAAATTCCCTGCATACACGTCATACAAGACTAGAAGAAATGGTTGAATTTAAGAAGAGCTGTCACTGATGCCGCGACAGGATGCTGTATACTGATAACTGAGGCACCTCCACTTGTTTTGGATGAAAATTGTCTTGGAAAACAATTCATTTGCTCAGTGATAAAAGGATCTTTTCTCTATCAAAAATTTTGGGTACGGTTTAGACTTTAGAGACTGTTAACAGGACCAAAAAACAACACATTTAACTTTTTGTCATACTACACAGAAAAGAAAAGAAAAAAATGACCAAACACTTAACGATGCACTCATACACTCTCACCTTTTTACTTCATAACCAAAAATGCTCAAGCACGAAAAACAAAGAAAACTTGACCTAGGACAACCACCGCCAGTATAGAAAAGAAACATTGCCACCATTACGACGAAAAGGAAAAAAAAAAAATATTCAAACTGTCTGTGTCATCCTCGTCGTTAATGAATTGAATTATGCAATGAATAAAACGATTTTCAAATGATTTTAAGTGAGGTAGGTAAGCGCTGTTGCTATTAGATAATAAACCTGCAGACAAAACGACGCCGCCACTACCGTCGACTAAGTCACATTATTTCTTACGTCTCTCTCTCTCTCTCCGTCCATCATTATATTGGCGTCGTCATCGTTCATCATCACATGAAACCACATGTAGGCGAATTGATAATAAAAAGAAATCTGGGTCAAAAGCACCAATTCAAATGCAGAACACAAAAAAAAAAAAAAAACATGAATAAAAGAACAAAACAAAAAAAAAACACCACAGAGACATAATAAAAATGAAAATCAAAGGAAAAAAATAAAAATAAAATAAAACCGAACAGATGTAAACTCGCGTCGAAGAGGGTTAATGACCTAAATACAAAGTGCTTTACATACCAACCTACATAAAAAAAATAAAAAGTCTAAGGAAATGTAGAACAGTACCCAACAATGGATGAATAGAGGGCTGGAGGCATATAAGCATACATTTAGAAGGGAGATGGGGAGGAAAGGCACAACACATCAACTATACAATACGATGGACGAGAAAAGAAGACTTGACTTTATAGCATAAACACAACAACCAGCTCTCGACGATGACGACTAGCTATTCGACGAAAAACGGCTGGTGATAGTGCCGCGATGATAAACTATATGGGCGTATAGGTTTGTTTCTCTCCCCAATCCCCAAGCCCCTGCGATATCTGCACCAATCTGTATGTAGGTAGATGGGTAGGTATATTCATATCTTTTGATGTTGTTCCGACGGTTGCAAAGCCAACTTCCTCTTTTCATATCAATTCCGCTGCTGCTACACAAACGTAGGTATCTATGCGCTGGGTAAGTGTATCCTCGATGAAAACGTATATGGGTCGGTTTTGTGTTAAACCCATCTTCCGCCAAACCCGCACCGACTTCACCCTCTGCTCGTCATCAAAAGCACACATAAAAACACTCAACCACACACACACACACACACCCATTCCACTGGGGCGACGACGACGACGGTGGCGGCAGGCAACGATGTTCTAAACACACAAAAATCCATTCATCAAAATGGGTCAATGTCAAGGCCGTTTTCAGTTCTCAGTTTTCTGCTTCCCGGTTTCCGTCGATTTACTGCCATGCTGCTATATGGTTTACAACTACAAACTACACCAAGTACTACTAGTAAATCGTTCTTCCGCGGTTGTTTTTGTGTTTTTATCATCTTACTTTTTTTCTTTTTTCACTTTGTTGTTGCTATTTTGTTTCTGAAAAGAATAAAAGCAGAGGCTTGACTCCCAACAACAAACGAGAAGAAAAAAGAAGATGTTAAATCGGAAGAATATTACGTAAACATTACACCCCAATGTACATATGTACAATGCACGCTGAATGCGACTGCAGTACACAGCGACTATATAATGCATACGTATGTATTATAGTAGCCACCACATTGCTGTGTAAGTAGTTAGTACAAGCTCTTGTTGCTTCTTCCGCTGTTGCCGATGATGATGATGCTCTCTTTAGATGCAGTCGTCTGTACCTAGTACGTAAAGTGTAGACATTCCAAGAGCCAGATATAGGCAGCAGCTTTACAAAGAACGTTTATCGGAAAAACGATGATGATAACCTATAAACGCCTCAAGCCGATTCGCCTGTAGAGAACATTACCCGCCCTGAACATGCTGGAAAATGCGATATTAGTTGCTCTTTTAACAGTATGTATAAGCGCGTTTAAGTGGAGCACGTCGCACGTCGCACATGGCGTAAAGGTTAGCATGTCTGCCTATTACATGGAAATTCTAGATTCAAATTCCAAAACCATTAAAATGTTTTTCACGGACATCGCCTTTCGTGAGGAATTAGCAAGTCCACCGAGAGTAATTGGCAGTATGCAATGTAAAGCGCTTTCTAAATTAGCTGTTCGGAATCGGCATAAAATTAGGTAGGACTATTCAGCGTTTTCATAGCTTTGCTACGCCACCTTATTTATTTATTTCATTTATAGCAGCATTTCACTGAAGTTAAGTCATTGGTTAAACGATTATAAAAATATTGACTGCTTTAACGCCATTTTTCCATCGAAACAGCAATCCGTGGCGCTTGTTCTGTCTAACTTTACTACGATTTTACACATAAAACTGTGATCGCATCTCGTATGGAGCACTAGGCGCCTGAACTACTGTCATTGTGGGAGCATTAGTGAGTGCATTCAGTCATGTACGAAATTTATATCCTCATTAATACATAATTTAATAACTTGAGCGAATTCCTTAACCCTAGATTTGCACAAATTATGCAAAACAAACAGATCCTTAATGCCAACAAAAAAAATCCCTTCAAAGCAGAAAGTCCCAAAACGGAGTAGATTACTTTTTTTTTGACAATTGTAAGTGAATTTGTGCAACTGTCAAAGAACACTTGCGAACTTTTGATTTCATTGCATATGTTGTTTTTTTTTTCTTGCTTAGCAAGGCTTGCGTTTAAGAATTCGCCCCTTCATCAATATAATTATTTTCCTCATACAACGCCTATAACATTATTGACTGATAAGACGCTATATTTCAATCAAAACTGGCGCCTTTTGTCAAATTTCACTAGATTTTACATACCAAACTTGGTGACCGAATAATCATCAGTTAACGAACCTGAACTACTGCACCATTTAGCATAATGTACATAATAATGTACATTCAGTCACGTATTGATCGATAACTGATTCGGTGAGTCGGTTCATGTTATGTTCTATTTTTTTAAACTTCTCTCACACAATTTGTTAAACGCGACAAACCTCGCCCTTACAACGCCTCGAAAACTTTGACGCCATATTTCCATCAAAACGTCAAACTGAAAAGCATTTTCTGTCAAAAACCATTCGTTTTTACACACAAAAATGTGACAGAATAATAGCATCAGTTATTGGTATCACTATTCTTCTGGAATTTGACGTTTCGCTTGAATATGAATGAGTTCAGTCACGTTTTGGGAGATAACTGATGCACTAACTCAGCCCCTGCTGTGTTATTCTTTCTTCGGAACGCACGGAATTATTGTAAACACTCAAACACAATTTGTTAACGCATTCTATCATCCCATGTTCTACGCCCACCTCACCCTTACAGATGGTGTCAATCTACTCTCAACACAATAAATAACATGCCATCAGCACAAAGCTGTCAAGGGAGCACGATGGCGGGCGCCTATAGCAGGTGTATCAGAAGCTTAAAAGTTTGGAAACTTTGTTATCATAATTAAAACAAAAGAAATTTCATTGGAGCGGTACGAAAAAAAATTATATTTAAGCTGTTTGCTTGCCTTCAGCATCCGGCAACAACCGAAGACAAATGCGTAAAATTCGTTCTTTCATAAGTTTAAGGCTTTCCAACTCTCTGGTTTGGGTGGTACACATCACGAAGGCTTCTGGGAGCGGCAGAATATAAAAGCTACCAAGCTCTGGAACAGTTTCACTCATTTCAGTGAGTGAGTCGGACCGTTTTATTACTGGATACCAGAGGAACCCTTTTATCGGTAGAAATAAACCTCCAAATAAGAAAATCTTCCCAAAGAAGAGAGATGAAAATAAAATATTACAAATCAGCAGTCGGAAGAAATTTTTACGCATGGTCTTTTTGTGCTTCTGGCCTTGAAACGCCCAAGTACAGACTTGCACAATGCACATATCTACTTGGTTGCCTACATAGGTACATACATACAAACATAACTGCGAATCTCGACTCGACTAATTTTGAAGAGGTTGGTGGGGTCTGCGTTACCGCCTAGACATTGTCTACACCGTCATCAACCAACATGGAGACGAATGTTTTGACTACACTATGACTCCGTCTAAGCCAAACTAACGTCACAATGCCGGGTATATGTATTATGTTCTCAATGTCATCCATGTCATTGATCAACTCTCAATTTCGCTAAGGCCATCCAACCAAACACCGACGGAACTCAACAAAACAGCCAGCCCAACCAGCAGCCCGTTAGAGAAATATTTGGAAAACGACGAGGTCGACGACGACGACGACGATGACGACTATGACTATACCACGGCACGGGGGTGTTGTGTTTAGTGTTCACTTTCGACAAACATTATCCATCTATAGATGCAGATACCTACTCTAGTATAGTTGTACTAAACATCATCGCATTCCTCCACCGGGGAATTCCAAGCAGTACAGTGTACACACAAAGCGCACAGTATATTTCAATAGACTTGATTTGATGCACTGCAGGAGAATGCATTCCTATGGAAACCCCTTGCCGCACCCGTGTATAAATAAGTGTACGTATATACTTACTATACGTACACTATACTCAAGAGTGGGTTAGCTGGCTTTTTGCTTTGCTTTTGCTTTTGCTTCTATAGTTTTTCGCCGGAATAATCTGATACTTTGAAGGTGAAAAGACTAGTTTTAGCATTTTCAGTCCGAGAATATTGGCTATCTACATACCACATAGTATATGTATACTCGTAGGTACGTGTTTACAAAATAAACTTCAATGGCAAAGTGACCTCCTTCTGGGAGTAAAAAGGAAACGTAATCAAAATCAAAATGTTATGTCAATGCACGTTCGTAGTAGCGTTTTTGTGTTCACGCGCCGGCATGGCACTTAGGTAATGGAAAATCAGCTGCAGCGCATAATGATTATAACCAAAGAATTTTAATGAATGAATGTGAAAAAATAGAAAGAAAAAACAAAACCAGAAACTTTTACGGTGTTACGACGAGAGAAGGAATTTGGTTAGTAAATTAAACTTACATCTGATGTGAGTTTGAAATATTTCCAAAGGAAGATTAAACTAAATGATTTCGAAATATTTTCAAATTAAGGTTGAACTAAATGACATGTA
The DNA here is from genome assembly GCA_949752695.1 of Melanostoma scalare. Classification (NCBI taxonomy): domain Eukaryota; kingdom Metazoa; phylum Arthropoda; class Insecta; order Diptera; family Syrphidae; genus Melanostoma; species Melanostoma scalare. The sequence continues at coordinate 181,547,753 of OX456986.1, read as the reverse complement.
ACTTAGCTATACCTACAAACACTTCTGAACTCTAATATGAAAAATAAATAGGGTGGCGCAACAAAGCGAGGAGCCCCAGGGCCTAGGGCATTTCTCACCATGCCTTGTGAGGGAATGGAGGGGACCTTCAATTTTCTGCCGGTTCCGAACGGCTAGTCGAGAAGACGATTTTCATGGCAATGATTTTACTAACGAAGGAATTGCCTCGCGAAAGGCGATACCCGTGGAAAAACATTTTTGCCTCTGATGGGATTCGAGCCATGAACCTCATGAACAGGCAGACATGCTAACCATCACTCCAAGGGAACCACAACTCTAATATGACAACAGTAAAAGTGTATTTCGACTAAATAGTCAGAGTTTTAATGCAAATGTTAGAGAAGCTGGAATTCTTCTTGGTCAATCAGATTTTGTTCGATTCCGCATACCTACAAGATGTGAATTTGGTTTCCTTAAAAACGACAGCAATACGATATACAGACCATGTACAGCAGGGGAGTCTCCTCGGACCTTTGCTTTTCAAAGATGAAGAATGCTTGAGAGATGATTCAATTCATTTCTGTACAGAGATGTCCTATCGTGGGTAAAAGAAGAGGTGATATCCTCAGCGAATATCCGGATCTTCCCAGACAGTCAAGCAGCCCTCAAATAACTCGGCGCTGTTTCTACCAATTCAATAACCTCCCACAACTGTCGCCTATCTCTTAGGAAGATGGCTGAACAGTTCAATATTCATCTTATTTGGTTTAATATTCACCTAGGTAACTGCGAAGCCGATGAACTCGCCGGAAATGGAACCGTTCTATCGATCTCAACCAGCAGGTTGAATATTGGTACAAATACCAATCGCTACAATGGATGGAACAAGTAATAGATGGAACAATATCATTACGCGTGTGGCAACAAAACAGATATGGTCAGAGTTAGATCTAAAACGCACAAGACATTTGTTATCCATAACCAGATTGCACGTTAGCTCCATAATCAATGTCATTACCGGACATTGTCTGATTGGAAGACACGCCATAAGACTCGGCGTTTCCTCTAACGACTTCTGCAGAAGCTGCTTAGATGAGGGGGATGAAAAGAAAGTTTATCGTAAGCTCCAAATGGTTTTATTAAGTGAGGTAGGTACTCCCTCACATAATTCATATGGTATCACAATGGACCTAATAATGGTCTAAGTGTCAGCTGTTTTCCTGACAGCCAATTGAACCTAACCTAACCTATGGCCCAATGACTTCACCAGTCCATAGAGCACACCAAAGAGTCAGTTTTTCTAGATGTAATAGCGTCTCAAGGTACTCATGTGGATTCTCTTCACTCCGAATGAGCCAATTTTGATTGTTGAAGTAACCATTCAACCAAAAATTAACCTCATCACTTAATAAAATTTTGCGATGAAAATCAGCATCGAGATCAATCTCATTTTCGGCCCATACACCAAAATCACGACGCATTGCATGGTCTCGCGGCTTTAATCCTTGCACAAGCTGGATCTTGTAAGGTCGTAAGCCAAGATCTTTGCCCAAAATCCTCCGTAAAGTTGATGGACAAAGCTCCAATTGCTGTGCACGTTGGCCAATTGATTCATTTGGGTCTTCTTCAACACTTTGCTCTACAGCGGCAATTGTTTCTTCGGTGCACACTCTTCGACGTCTTTGCGGATGCGTATTATCACATAAAGTAAACGTAGTGCGAAAACGACCCATGATTAACCGAATTAATTGCTCTGATGGACTATTAGTCGACCATAAAATGGACGGAGCTTGTGGTAAACTTCGTGAGCTGAACCATTATTCGAAATAAATAAGCACAATTTGCAAGCGTTGTTCTTTTGTCAACATTTTCATGATGAAATGGCAAACCAAACTTAACATAAATGGCATTAGTGTTGGACTATTTGACCACAAGATGTCAGTTTTTTCATCATTCGAAAAACCAACCCGTAAAAAAACACCCGATATAAACTAAAGTAATCTTCGCTATGACCTTAGATAATAAATAAATAAATAGGGTGGCGCAACAGAGCGAGGAGCCCCTGGGCCTAGCACATTTCTCACAACCATGCCTTGTGAGGGAATGGAGGGGACCTACAATTTTCTGCCGGTTCCGAACGGCTGATTTAGAAAGCGCTTTTCATGGCAATGAATTTACTAACGGAGGACTTGCCAATTCCTCGCGAAAGGCGATACCCGCGAAAAAACATTTTTGTCTCTGCTGGGATTCGAACCTCGAACCTCTGGGTTAGCAGGTGGACATGCTAACCATCACGCCACGGATACTCGTATAGAAAAACTTAATACAAAACAAATCAATTTCACCACTATGTTCGCAACCTTTAAAAATTTAAAAAAGAACAGCATCCCTTAAGTTGGAAACACAATTTCATTGTTTTTGTAGCTGTGACAGTAACCGAACATGGCTTTTGTTGTGAGATTGACACTACGCATCAATTTTCCTCATCAACAAATTTCTTACAATTTTCGAATAAGAGTCATTTTCTCCGGTCCAGTTGGTTTACCATAAAGCCAAACCACTTTCCATTTTTTCTTGTGTTCTCCACTTAGTAGTTCAAAGGAGTTGAACCCCATCTAATCTATTACAAATCATCCTTTTAATGGTTTCTATAACAATGCCAAGTCAAAGCGATCGAAAACAACTCAAGAAAAGTGTGATTGCCGGTCGATATGTTATAGGAATGCAAGCAACGTTAGGTAATTGCACTGAATTTATAATATAAACTAACTTTAAGTCAACCAGACAAAAACTGATTGATGATTCATGCACAAACTTAAGAGCATGAATAGACTTAAGTGCTGTGACGTCATAATACAGATAAAGTTATTCGAATAGAAAAGCTCTCTCTCTTCTTAACATCGTCGGCGTTCTACATTTGGCACTGCGTGCAAACAAAACAAAAATCCTATATATAGTACCTATGCCTTGTGTGGCTTGATTTATAGTCATGGTTTCACTATCACCATCGTTTGTTTTTGATAGCCTACGTCGGAATAGGGACAAGAACTTTGGAAAGAGAAATCGTAGAGGAGGTGAACAGAGAGCACTGAGTACTTGCATCATGTTATAGGTTATGAACGAATTCTGAAAGTGTGTCTCTAGGTACGTGATGGTGAGCACATAATATACCTACATCTATGACTAGGTATAGAGAAACTGAAACCAGCTAGGCGTGCACATGTTATTGGCAGATGTTAGCTGCAAGCGAAACACTACGACTGAGTGGGCTTAATATACCAACTGAAGTATACTCAACTCATGGCATAATAATACTATTATAGTAGACAACGACCACGACCACGACGACGACGACGATGACTATACGACTTCTTCTTCAAAGAAGGAGATGGGGGCAAAATACGCAACGTGAGTTGCCTGTCAGTTGCTATTGCTATTGCTAGTTACCACCGAACTGCACCGAGGAGAATATTGGTCTAATTTTAGAAACACATTTATTATGTTCTCTAATGCCACACATTGCCATCGTTGATCCTGCAACTGCTGCGGCTGCCTGATGCTACTGCATCCACTTGTTCGCATAGCAACCTGTTTGTTTTTGTTCCTTCTATTGTTGTTGTTGTTGTGTGCAAGAGGACCAAAGCACGAGGTAAAATTGGTAAATGGAACAAATTTCATGTGTAAGGGAATCGCAATAGACGCAACTGGACGTTTGGTTGATTGTCTGGACTGACATGCCACCACAATCCACTATCAACCACCCACCCACCCGCTTGTTTTGAATTCAGTTTCAAATGCGATATTCAAACGAAAGCAAAACCAAATACTATGACTTCTAGCCGTAGCCGTACGAAACCCCATCACCATCATCATTATTGTCGTCTCCGTAGTCGTCATCACCATCAGAACCAGCTACAGCAGTAGCAGTAGCACCCAACATAGCATCTATTGAACGGCCACTACTAGTTAGATGCATCAAATCAAAGGCTCAAAGAAGACATCTGTGTAGGCTTGGTTGCTGCGAAAAGGCAGGCACCCAATAACCATTCAAGTAGCAGGCACAGGAACAGGCACAGGCATAGGCACTGGCATATCACAGACCGGTAGCAGGCACTCTATGGTGCTGTGGAATTTCGATTCCATTCAGCTGTGCGAGTTTGTTTTGCTTTTGGTTTTCGTTGTTGTTGCTGTTGCTGTTCTTATATTGCTCTCCATCTGTTGTTGCTTTATTTTGCACGTTCATCAAGAATGAATGATGTCCGGTGTACGACGCAGGAAATCTGCTTCGAGGCCAAAAACCATCAGCAGTAGCAGTATCAGCAGCAGCACTAGCAGTACACCCATAAATGAATGAATGAATATTGTTTTAAGTTTTACTTTCCTTTCTTTGTTCATGTTTTTTATTTCTTTTCTGTTTTTAATTTTTGTTTTTTCCTTCTTTGTGTTTTGTATTTTTTGCTTTTCTCTGTAGAGTGCATTGCAAAAGGATGTTCCTGTTCCGCATACCGGAATACGGTAGACTCTTTGACGCCAACGACTAAATAAGGAACCGACAAAACTGTTATGTGTCATAGCAAAGAAATGTGTACGCACGCAACAGGGGGAGAAACTTTGTTGGTAAACAGAATAGCAGCAGCTGATGACAGATGTGGACGACTTCGAGTAACAACCATACATATAGGAATAGGTAGGTATAGACGCCATAAAGCGAGTTCGAGTTCATTGTTTTCAATGAAAAATTTTGTTTCGTTGAGTTTAAGGAATCAGGTGGTTGTGTGCCACTTCTTGGTGTAAGTCATCCCAATGCACAGCAAGAATTTTGAACTTGTAAGGGGTTTTTATCCTTTTTCCAATTTCATTACCTACCACCAATCAGTGAAAAAAAAGAATAAGCTAATAGGAGTTGAAGTCTGGCATGAGGATTGATCTGTTTGCGATGCAAAGTAGTAGACGTGGCATTAAGTCAGAAGTATTTTCCCACATTTTGGTGCTTTTATCGTTTCAAGGGCTCATAGCTAGCGTTTAGTTTACAATCTTTCAGTGCCTTCACTGTCACAGCTCTTTTCTTTTACATATCAACTTTTTTAACTCTGCCAGGATGGAGATGTTTGTAGCAAAAGTTTGAAACAATTGTTACAATTAAAATATCCGTATTTACAAGTCCTTTCATTTTGATTGATGTGGATATCAACTCCGCTGTGCACAGTGCCACCATTGTATAAATAAGGAAAACTAAAATCGATTTCCCATTTAAGAAGCTTTGGACCGAGGGCACTGAGGCGCACAAATCGCTTCTTTATATTTTCAGAGAAACATATGAGCTGTGAAGTGTGAACTGAGCCGAGTTTTGTGCTACCAGTCAAAAAGAATATCGAGTTTACTATTCCTTTTATATGCAATGGTGCCACGTCCGGTCACAAAACGAAAATGGCGACGAACATAAAATGCTTCCAAATTCAAATTTGAAATAAAAAGATAACATATCGATTAAGACGGAGTTCACACTGTCGCACTTGAATTTTCTTTCTTTGTTTGTTAGTAAAAAGGAAGAGGCAGGTGGTGCAAAGGTAAAATACCTACAGCAATACTGAAACGTACTGCTATACCTACCCCTATGCACCTTCCACCTTAATTACAACTTCATTAGATGCTTATTTTCCAAAAACCGATGTATTTAGTGAATGGATTTCAGCTGGTAGGTACTTTTCCAATGCAGATTTGAGTTAAAATAAACAATGCAATTACAACGTGATGTCAAATCGCGGATTCAAATTTTGGATTAAAAAAGCAAAAAAATTCAACTCCACTCATTTGGCAGCAAAAAAGATTGCAATCCTGATTTCATTTTTTGGTAATGCAGGCATCCTTTGTGTTTTCGTATTCTCTCTACATTACAATCTTATCCTTTAAATACATTCTATTTTCTTTACTATTTAATACATTCAAATTTGTAATGTTCTTGATGTTGATGAAACAGAGCGGTTCCTTCATTTTCAGAGCGTATTAAATGTATTCCGTTATTTCATCAACTGTTACGAAACGACATTAAAATTAACTTCAATTGCGCTGCAAAAAAATTTGTTGTGTGTGCGGAACTCTTCTAATACACAATATTGTCATAACGAATTGGTCATTCGAAATATGATGGGTGCGTTTTATTGAGAATCTTTTAGCTTGTGCAATAACTAGTCTCAATAAAACGCTGTGCTCACTAAGGCAACTATAAACCATAAACACCATTTAGCTGCCATCTCTGTTGTTGAGTCCTGAAAACTGACTTATTTCTATTCACTAATCGTTGTTGTTTTCACATGTGAGATGTTTTGCAATCTTTTACAAAACTGCGTACGTATTCCCAATAAAACACGGCTGGTATTATGTGGAACATTCAATATTCCCTGCTGTGTGTTAATCTCCGAATATTTTACTCTGCAACAGATACATACCTCATTTACAAATAAACTTGAAAATTCATCGAGAAAATGTTTTAAATTCGCGAATTGCCGTCGGCATTTTGCTTTTCAATTTCATTGCAGTCATCTAATATTGATTAAAAAAAAATTGGCTTCTTTCTCCATCTCATGAGTGACCTACAACGATCCTTATCAAACTTCCTCTAAATCTTCTATCGGAAGAAACACAAAGTTTATCAAAAGAGTTTGGAGAAAGCTTTAATCATGACAAACTGAAAAGATTTGATGACCAAAACTGCCACTGAGCTCACATAAAAAATGCAACAGTAAACAAGGCAAAATACAAGTCTACGATGGCACACAAACGAAAGTTGTTAGTGACCCTACTTATTCAACCTCTCCAGCATTGAACAGGTACAATGATTGCAGTTCATACGACAGTGAAAAACTTAGTTCCAGACAAACTGAGACATCCAAAGCAACGTAAAATTTAAATAAATCTCACAACTAAATTTTATTCACCCTTTCTTCAATTACGTTCCATTTCTACCTGGTTAAGCTGTGGCACCTTTGATTTAATTTCACAAATCCATTGTGAAACTTAATACATGGCATTGTAAGACATCAAAACGACCCGACATGCAACGCACGAAGTTACTTATCAGTTTTATTAAGCGCTTTTCTAGTTTCAATGAAACCCTTCAAAGTCGTCCTCTAACCTATAAGTTTTCCAATCACGTACATTCGTTCGTTTCTCAACTTCAATGTGAGTAATTTACTGCAGATAACCCATTTTCATTGAATCCGCAACCGGTATTTGTTGGTGATCAACAAGCAATCACAACTAATCTCTTTCCAATGGGATGCATCATCCAACAAAAACCAGGCCAATAAATTTTAAGCGCATAAATTTAAACTAACCGCACATAAAGACTACCTATGGGAGTATACCCTACCATAACTATGCTTTGCAGAAGAAATTGCAACAACAGCAACAAAAAAACTTAACGATGACTAAAAGGAATAAGAGAAATATGCCAGAGCCCCAAAGAAGAGACAGCCACTTGTAAATGTCACTATAATCTCGAATAGTTTAGGGTATTCCTTATTGAATTTGACATTCGCGCGCGTTAAAATTCCTTCACGGTCGTAACCCAGTACGTGTGTGGGAACTGGAAACTATAGGAACTTCAAAGCGCAACTACCCATACTACTGCAGAGCCACCACCAGTTCCAATCGTCGTCTCGTATCTCGTGTATGCCTGTCGTTACGTACTCCTGTCTTTGGTTCTTGTTCTTCGGCATGAGTTTTTGTGCTTTCCTGCATCACATACAAACGAAGTTAACTCAAACCACAAGAGCAACGAACAACCAAAGAAATACCTTACAATAAAAACTTCAAACTAAACTAAGCTGCTACTCTTGTGCTGCGGCTGATACGCTGCATGCATTCACTTCTTCTTCATTTCGAATAATAAAATTTGAGGATGAAGACATAAACGTGGCGGTAACAGCAGTGGCGTTGCCTACACAACGTGCCTCGCAAAGGTTCTTGTATTCAGAATTCAGATACTCTTATGGTAGTCCTCGTGCTCGAATGGCAGGTCTTTAGATAGTACTGAGTGGTAGAGGAAGTACTTCTTGAGGGAATTTCTCCAGATTGGAGTTTCACTTCACTATCCAAGGAATTTTATCAAAAAGCTGACAGGATGTTTTGCTACAATAACGTTCAATGCAACGCCAGGAATTATACGTGTGAGGTGATTCACTTTTACTAAAAACATTTCAAAATTAAAAACCAATAATGGCGGAAATATCAAGTACTGCAGCAGTACTTTCAGACACAAAATCATGACTTATTGAAACTAAAACACAACTTTTTGACACAAAAAATTAAATCTTGTACGAATATCTTTTAAACACCATTAGACGACTTTTTGATACCAAAAGATGACTTCTTGACCAAAGCCATGACGTTTCATTTTTATAGTGTTCCTTAAAGCCAATGCCTCAATTTCTATGACTTTCGTTAAAAAAATTTTGGAAAAACCATTTATAATGCGAAATAAAAAATCAATTTTCAATTCCAGCTAAGATAAAAAGCAAAGACTATAGTGCTGGCGAAATAAGATGGTGTCATCATCGTTTTTACTGCTGTTTCATTATTGCTACACGATTCTTTCGCAAGGGTAGGGCATGTCATGGCATGGAATAGCACTGGCACAACCAACAACCAACAACCAAACAACGCACACATTCACCGAGCCAAAACAAATAGCCCAGCTAAAAGCTTAACTCGAAGAACAAGATGAAGCACAAATAAAAAAAAAACCCAAAGAGAAAAGAAGAGAAAAGAGGCCCCCTCTGGATTCAGTTGAGCTGAATTTATAATGCGCTTAAAGGTATCCAGCGAAGAACGACGAACGGTGCGTGTACCTACTACCAAGCGGTATAAGCATATAAACATAACTCTTCTTAAGCTTGCTCACATAGTTGGCGCCCAAAGGAGTGGATTTGAAGAAGACCACGACAATATTCACGTAACCAGTTTTCATAGAGGGTGTAACAATGACACTAAATTTTGAGAGTTTGCCGCTGGTGCTTCTAATGCTGTAGGTGAGAAATTCAAATTCAGTCTTATGGTGGTTTTTGTTTTGTTTTGTTTTAAAGTTAAAATGTTCAAAGAAAACGCAACAACCAGCACTAGAAGAAGCATACAAACAACCGACTCAATACGAAAACCTTTAACTTCATACTAACCGACATTTATGACTGTCCGTCGGCGTCGTCTCGTCGATGTCGGTCGCCGCCAAATGGCGAAATGGCGAATAGAGTAAGAGAATCACCGACAATATTTATTGTAGCCAATGGTGATGTCATTGACAGTAAAATATTAAGACGTTTGCCGCGGTCGCTTGAGTGCATTAATTGAAGGCACGAAGCTTGTTTTATTCAGTTTTGTTTTGTGTGCTTACCCAGATAAAATGTATGTAGTTCGAGAGAAAAGCGAACGTGGTGTGCATTGCTAATTGCGTAAGATCCTTCTTTTAATGGCCATGGAATGAAACAATACACTGATTTTCAAACGGCAGCGCAAATTGAAGCACACTTTGCAATTGTTGCTCGGTTTCGTTTTTATTTTCTTTTATGATAAACGACGATAACTGAGTCATCGCAGGACAATTTGTACAATAAAAGGTCACAGTTATGTCACTCCAATGAAACTGAGTGAATTTGACCAATATTATTCATTGTTATTCAAAGTGTCATCACGAAATGTTAGATTTGAATACTACTATCTATGAAAGCTGTCAAAAATCGACACAGTGTTTACTTTTACATATGCCAATAAAGTCAAAACAGTGTTTGTAATGCCATCATCAAAGAAATTTACAATGCTCCTTTGCCTGTTCAATGTCGACCACCTATTTCCACTGATAATTCAGGTTGTCATTCAAATAGTTTTCCCATCTGTTGAATTTCTGGCGACAGTTTTAAATGGGACGACACTTTTTTTTATTGGTATGCAAAATCATTCCTATTTCATGACTAATGCTAAATTGAAAGACCAATGAACTTGTGTAGAAATCCTGCAAATAACTACGTAGAAAAGTTTAGAACCGATGGAATAATCTTTTTAGTGAATTAGTTTGAGTCGTTTAAAGCGACTCATTTCGTTCTTCTGCAGTATGATACTGACCGATTTTCTCAAGCTAGTCTCGTTACGAACTAAATGCTAAATTAACACTTTCTCATGAACGATAGCCATAGCACTGCCCGTCTAAGGTTAAATTAACTATGGAAGGCCCTGGTGGCTTTAGCCGTGTTTTATTGTCAATTTTTAAATTCACTTCACTAATATGCTCAATAAAACGCTGAACTCACTAATGCAACTTTATTCCATAAACTCCATTTACCAGACATCCCTGTTGTTCACTTCTGCAAGTGACTTATTGTTGTTCACTAATCGTTGTTGTTTTCCCATGTGTAATGTTTTGCTAAAGTGAACACAGATTCTCAATAAAACTCGGCTTTGGTTCGCAAAAATTCTGCTGTCGTTTGAGTTAAACGGTTGCAGGAATAAAGATTCGCTTAAAATTTTTCGGTACTTAGAAATATTTATGGTTTAATTGTTTGCTTCTCACATAAGAAGTTCTATACTGACTTTTTAACGAGTTATGCTTACATAAGAAGTTCTATACTGCCTTTTTGACGAGTTATGCTAACCCGTTAGGTTTTTCTACGATCTATATGTTTCCATTCTTGTTTGACCCATTGAAACAAATTTTTGACTGATTCACAAAAAACGATTTCCATTCCATTAGACATTTTATATAAAGAGCAATGGAGTTATTTTCTATTAAAGTTATTTTGCTGATTTGGAACCACTGAAATTATTACACTAAGTTTTACAAGCACTGAATTCATATCTAACATCTCACACTTCTCAAATGTAAGAAAGCTTAAGATAGTTGTTTCACTCGGCCATTCAAGTGGACAAATCAATTTAAGTAAAAAAAGTCAGTTTTAACACCGTAGCCAATCGGAAGAATATTTCGTCCGATTGTTACAAATTTTTCGATTTTCTTATGATTGCAAAACCCTGTCGGCAGGTCAACGAAAAAAATGTATGCGATTTTATGCCCATGTATCCAAAACAAACGGCGTACCCCACAGGCGGATCACTAGTGTGAAGCAGAAAAGTGGGAGAGTTGTGATCGCTTCAAGATCACTACTCGTAACGCCGGAAATAATAAGAAGAAGAAGTATCCAAAACAAATACGACTTATTTTTTGTTCAAAGAAATCCCTTTCTTTGTACCTATAGGGTGCTTTTTTTTAGAGGTATTTTTTTTTTTTTTTTTTTTGCATCTCAGAGACTTAAGTGGCACTGAACTTAGAGCAAGCTCATTTGTACACACTTATCTACGCTCTTCATCATTAATGCAAGTGTTAGTGGTTAGTAAATAACGCCAACACAAGCACAAAGGGAACGTATACGAGGAAAAATAAAAAAAAAACATTACAACATTTACAAAGTAAAACTTAAATTATATGAAAATTAACATTAATAGAACAAACTAAACTAGTGAAACAATACTAAACAAGGTTTATAAATAAAAAATTAAATTAAACTACTGTAATAAAAAAACTACTAAACATGAATCATGCTGATGGTAAACTGGTTCTTAATATTAATTTTAAACTATTTTTACTGATGTTGAAATCGGCAATAAAAGTATTGGAGTTTAATAACCTACTCATGCGAGCTAATGGCTCATGCATGCCATAGTTAGTTCGGTGGTGGGAGCGATGTATAAACTCTAAATTGCGTAGTTGGTGAGTTCCTCCGCGATAGTTGAATCCTACGTGGGAGAGCAAGTCGGGAGCATCAATAATACCGGTTATTAATTGATGAAAAAACACTAAATCATTGTTGATTCTTCTCTGTGAGAGGGTTTGAAGATTTAATAAGCGGATACGATTTTCATAGGGAGGAAGATTGAAAGGATCTTCCCAAGGAAGACCTTTGAGAGCGAAGCGTATGAATCTGTGCTGTATTGCTTCGATTCGAGATTTATGAATATCATAAAATGGTGACCACACCTGAGAAGCATACTCTAGATGGGGACGAACATAACAGTTGTATAGAGAGAGGGTAACATAAGGGTCATTAAATTCCTTAGCCCATCGCTTAATAAAGCCAAGCATTGAATTTGCTTTGTTAATAATGAGGTTGATGTGTTCATTAAATTCGAGGTTGGTACTAAAAAGAACACCGAGGTCCCGGAATCTAGAAACTTGAGATAGGGATTGATGCGATATTGAATATTCTCCAATGCTAGGAGATCTTTTACGGGAAAAGGTCATACTTTGGCACTTGGAAGTATTTAAAATTAGTCCGTTCATTGAACACCATACAACAAAACTATCAATATCTTTTTGTAAGAAGTCGCGATCTGAAGCATTTTCGATGATTTTAAAAATTTTCATATCATCAGCAAAGATTAAAATGTCGCTATAGGAGATGCAAGAAATTACATCATTTATTGCAATAATGAAAAGCAAGGGGCCGAGATGACTACCTTGTGGCACGCCAGACATAGCATTGAAAGGTTTTGACAAAACGTTACGAAATTTGACTTCATAAGACCTATTTTTTAAGTAGGAACTTATCCAAGCAATAAATACTGGGGGAAATCCAAAGGCTTTTAGTTTATAAAGTATGACGTTATGAGACAGTTGGTCAAACGCCTTAGAGAAGTCAGTGTAAATGCAATCAAGCTCGTTCCCACATTCAAGAGCATTGGAACACTTATGATGAAAGGATAGGAGGTTGGTAGCCGTCGATCTTCTTTGCATAAATCCGTGCTGCTGGTGGCAGACAACATTCCTTGAAAAAAAGGATACGCGTTCGCAGACTACTTGTTCAAATACCTTAGGTATACATGAGAGCTTTGAAATAGGTCTGTAGTTTTTTATATCGGATTTTTCACCCTTTTTGAAAACAGGTATGATAAAAGATTTTTTCCAAAGAGTGGGGAATATTCCAGATTTTAATGAAAGCTTGAAAAGATGTTCAAGTGGAGAGGATAATCGTGAGGAACACTTCTTTAAAACAATTGGCGGAATACTGTCCGGACCAGAAGAAACGTCATCTTTGAGAGAAGAGAGGTAGTAAGTTATTCTGTCTCTTTGAATAGGGATATTATTAAAATTCACTTGCGAGCAGTGAGTTAAATATTCAAAGTATTTTTCATCAATTTCTAGATTTGTATCACAAAAAGAGCCATTAAATTGGTCTGCAAAGGCATTGCAAATGTCGGGAGTATTTTTTAAAGATATGGTATTATAAATAAAGTTGGCTGGATAGCCATCTGATTTTTTTTTAGAATTTACAAAGGACCAAAAGCTTTTTGGATCGTTTTTCAGAGAACACCCCATTTGGGTGACATAGCTAGAGTACAGATTCTGAGAAAGTATTTTGAAGTTTTTAAAAAAACTTATAAATATTTGGTGGTCAGTTGGAGAAAGAGTAATTAAATAGGTCTTCCAAGCCTTGTTTCTTTTATTCCTGAGAGCCTTTAGTTCCTTGGTAAACCACGGTTGGCAAAAACTATCATTTCTGAGCGTCTTTTTGGGAATGGTTTTTTCCATGCAATTTTCTAAAACGGAGTAAAAGCAAGCGACTGCTTCGTCAATATTTGTAAGGGTTGATATATTTTCAATACCAGCCCTGCTTAATTCATTCGAGAGCAAATCGAAATTCGCTTTTCGAAAGTCAAAAGTATATAAACAGTCATTTGAATTATTAATAACGTGAGATACGTTGCTTAGTTCAACAAAAATATCTAAAGGGGGATGAAGATCATCAATTCTAGTAATGCCTGAATTAGATTGAAGAACAACCGTGTTAATAGCTTCGGAAGAGAAAACAAGGTCTAACATACGATTTTGGAAATTTCTAATACAGCTTACTTGCTGTAAGTCAGTAGATATAACATTATCTAAACAAGAAAGCTCACGCTGCGGTGAAGTTAGAGAGGGTTTTTGGAATGATCCATCGTCAGAGGGTAACCATTGGACATATGGTAAATTAAAGTCACCTAGTAACAGAATTTGGCTTTCTAAGTCCGACAATTCAAAAATATGATCCAAAATTAGCGACAGTTCAGCATAAGCAGAGGCTGAACTTTTTGGAACAATGTAAACGTTAACGATAAAAATATTTTTAGACAGTGTACAGACTTTCACACAAACAACATCAATAGACAGTTCAAACGGAAAGAGTATACGAGACGACATATATGTGTTCCTGACCGAAATCAAAACACCACCACCGACCTCATCTGGCCTGTCTATGTGCCGATCTTTACGGTAGACCGAGAACTCAGGGCTCAAGATTTCGGAATTCAAGAAACTTGGACTTAGCCAAGTTTCAGTCAAAGCAAACACGTCATGTTTGAAAACGTGGGAGTTAACATATAAATCAGCAGTTTTACTGCGAAGACCTCTTACGTTTTGATAAAAGAGGGAAAATCTAATTAGTTTTTTGGAGCAGTATTGGTAACCAATTTGTTCTATAGAACTTCGAATTGAAATAAAACACAAGAAAATCGTTTTATGTCCAATTTGGCTTAATTGAAAGGATAATTTTATGCCATTGATAAAATATGATTTCGGGCATGTGGCCGCCGCGGCTGGTTCGAATAAAGCCAAGTCTAGAGGTCCAATTTTCAACCAATTTTTCGAGCATTTGAGGCCGTATGTCAGCAATAACACCACGAATGTTGCCATCCAAGCCTTCTAACTTCTGGTTTGTTGACGTAGACGAGCTACTTCACATATTCCCAAAAAAAAAAAAATCTAAAGGTGTGCAATCACACGATCTTGGTGGCCAATTACAGGTAGGTACATTCCGCGAAATTGTGCGCTCATCGAATGTTTCCTCCAATAAATCGATTGTGACGTGCGCTGTGCGGCTTGTAGCGCCGTCTTGTTGGAACCACGATCCATGGTTAACCGAATTAATTGATCTGATGGACGATTATGTCGACCATAAAATGAACGGAGCTTGCGGTAAACTTCGCGAACTGAACCATTATTTTCGAAATAAATTTGCATGATTTGCAAGCGTTGTTCTTTTGTCAACCTGTTTATGATGAAATGGCAAACCAAACTGAACATAAATGATATTAGAGTTGGCCGATTTGACCACAAGATGTCGTCAATTTTATCCCGGTTCGAAAAACCAACCTCTAAAAAAAACACAAGATATATTTAAGCTTCGAGAAAATCAACTGCGTTTTATGCTTTCATTTTTACTTCCAGCTTCCGAGTCTTTTTACAAAAATTATGTTTACAAATTGGCAAATGTCAAACTCGCGCGTTGTTTGATCAACTTTTCTTCTCCGGTTCTGTTACCTTCCATGAACACAATTAGTATTCCGATCGGAACTCTTCTCCGATCGAACAATTCTCCGAACGGTTACCATGATATGGCTGTTAATGTAAGAACTGCTTGATTTCTGTCAGTTATATTGACAGTATTAAAATATATCCATTTATGTAATTATTATCTTTTGTCTAAAACAAATTCATCCGAGACTGTTTGTGTTCACTCTAAAAGCCTTTCTCTTTTTTGATTTGGAAGAAACGTTTTCAAATGTGCCCATTCATTGTAGATTAACCTTTCATAGAATAAATATGTATGGACTTATAAGCTCTGTCTCGATTACAGTCGGCCTAAATATTCCTACCAAATGCACATCAAAAACCTATCTATAGAGAAAAAACAACACACTATAGGTAGGTAGGTAGTTACCTACCGACAGTCAACTCTCTGATTGCACAAATTGCAAAATAAGCCCATAGCTTTGCTTGTTTTCCTTTAAAACATCCCTCATTCCTCCTCATCAACCATCTCATTAAGGCCCAAATGGATTGTAATGATAATGTATCGCAAAATTTGCAATTCGTCGTTGGTATTGATTTTGAATTTTAATTAGCCAATACTCTGTTCATGCTGCTGTCGGTAATGATGCTGCCTCGACTGCTGTAGCTATTGGTTCTCAATCAAAATTAGTAAAAAAAAAAAAAAAAACGGCAAAAAACACCACATATCCGTTTTAAGCGTCCTTCCCTTTGGACACGCATTGTGCGTGGGCATTTTAATTTTATCGACAAAATAAAAAAGGAAAAACAAAGTTCACGCATGTATATTGTGTACTTATGAGAAAAATAAAATTTCCTCGAAAATTTAAAATCATACAGAAAAAATAAAAAAATATATTAACAACGACATTGACTCTGACACCCATCTGTGTATGCCCATTGCCTATGGTCGTCGTGTCCGACGCGTATACGCACAATATTTGCCATGGATTAATTTAAATTCACTCATTATTATAATGCGAAACTTTTATATATCCAGGCGTGTGTGGTATAAATGGACTTGTGCTGTGAATCATCCCCAAACTTGCAACAGCACATCCGTGTGTTGGACAACAAAAAATTAATTAATTTGAACAATAAGTTGTTGTGCTTGATGTACACACAAACATAAAGAAGAAAAAAAACACACAAAATCGAAAGACCAACCCATACAAAAAAAAAAACATGACAACAGCAGAAGCAGTAGAGGCGAGGACTGCAATCAGCAATTGACTCAATGTGAAGCTACAAATCATCAGGGGAATTCACCGGAATAAAACATGTATGCATGCAGTTGCAGCAGCAGCAGTAGCAGCAGCAACAGAAAAAGGACGACCCACAAAAATTCTTTTTGTGTGCCCTGCCGCGCTCGTTTGTGCTGCACTGTAAACCGTTTTGGCCAGTCCAGTGCTCATTTTTATACACGCTGTCGAGGACGCAAGGATACAAAAACAGGACCTTTACTATTTATCTCTCTGTGTATCTGCATAATGCACACACCACTACTACTATGATCAGCAGCTGCAGCAACAACAACAAATTCGACGACGACCACTTATGGTGAGCGGGGGTTTGTGTTAGTAAATTGTACGACTTTACCGGACATATGACAAAAATACTCTGTTTTTTTTTTTGTTTTTTGCGATACCAGAATACCCAGGTTTGGGGGCTGGCGACTGCAGTCTCAGTCTGAATAACCAACCAAACACTAACCCACCCACCTACTCACCGTTCCAACAGTCCTGACAGATTATAATCTCTGGAATGATATTTGCAGTGCAGTCCGCTTCAACTGTGGTAAAAAAAACCTTTTTCCATTTTTGTTAATTTCTACATTTTCCATTTTGGGTTTGCTAAGGTGCACTGCACTGGAACACAGTATCATCGTACCACACACACGACGGCGTCGTACTATCTACTATCTATCTGGTGGTTGTTTTTTTTTGTTTGTGCACCGTAATACGGTCGATAAATTAAAATTCGTTAAAAATTAATTACCTGATGGGGTGATGGGGATGCCTGTGATGGTTGAGGCGATGGACTCGGTGCAGCATGGCCCGGACTGTTGGGTGGCGGCCCACCATGTTGTGGTTGATGTGGAGATGCTGGAGGATGCGGATGACCACCGGGTCCAGGACTAGCAGCGGGCGAAGACCCACCTGGCCAAGGTCGATTTGGTTCTGGATACTGCAAAAGCAAGAAAAAAAAAACGAAAATCAGTTTAAAGTGCGGATATTTTTGCATTTTTTTTCTTTTTCTTTTTTTTTTGTCTGTTTTTGAAATTTTGATTGATGATGGGTGGCAGGTAGTGGGAGAATGGCAATGGCACACACAACCAACAAGGGATATTATATTTTATTCTTTTTTTTTTGAAATTTATTTCATTACTTATGCTCGACTACGAGTAGAACATAGATGTGTAATTAAAATGTGCGCGATTTTTATGTGTGTTGTTGTGCAGCAAAAAAACAAGGATGAGGATGCATTTTATTTTTTAGTGTTTTTGCCACTATGTGTGTAGAGCGTATATTCTCATTGCTAGCGGAGTAGGCATTTTGGAAGCAAAAAATAAAAAAAAAAACATTTTTACGCAATGCGGATGTAGGAAATAAAATAAATTTCATTAGGCGGCCATTTGAAAAAATAAAATAAAATAAATGAAAATGTTGGTGTTGGATTTTTTAAATAAATAGTTCGGTATATGAATATTGCCCGCAGTTTTCCCTGTGGACGTTAGTTGCAATGATTATATATGTAGTTTCTTTTTTTCCTTATGTATGTTCGTGCGCTTATTGAAAATGGATTGGGAATAAAAAAAACGGAAAAGTTGCATATGGTATACCTATTTGGTCAAAGAGAAAATGTAGATTTTTGTTTAATTTTATAAAATGTATTTGAAGTATGCGTTGGCGATTTCAAATTTGAACAAATATAAACACGATCAATATTTTTTTCTTCATAATTTTTTTTTTTGTGTAGCGCTTGATGGAAATGTAATTGGATTCATTTTTAATCGATTTAAGTTTAGGACATGTACAATTATGTTGAAACAGTTAACAATGTTAGACATGGATAGACAACGCCCTAATTACATACATAGTTAAACTGGATGTTAAAGAACTGTCAAGGGAAAGGACAGGATATACCTGACAGCTCTCGAATAGCATGAAGCAGTTGTTTGTTCTTAAGAAAGAAAACAAAAACAGTAAATAATGCCAAAATGGGTGTTCTTTTTTTTGATTAAGAAGCTCCTCATATTGAAAAAACTTATTAATAAGGATACCCGTTGAAGTTTGTGCACATAAATTCCAGCAAGTCTCTAAATTCTTTTAAGTCGTGGTTGAAATTACCTTGAAAGGAATATCAACCTAATAGATCTTCTATGCCTACTGTTGCTCGAAAAAGTTCAGTCAAAATAGTGGCAATGCAAATGGCAAAACATAAGAATGTTCTATGTTGACCACCCTTTAAATAATATCAGAAGCCGTTGAGAAAATTTTGCAATTTTTTACCAGGACTTGTTACACTAGCAGGTCATTCATATACAGTGCATTTTCGATTATCTTAACTACCAAATTAGTTATTACAATGGTTGTTGCAATGACTGAGTTTGTTGCAATTTGAAGAACTGCGATTACCGTTTCGACAATGGTGCAAATTCAGCTGTGGGCTGTTGCGGAAATGGAGAAGTTGCTCATACTTTTACGATACAAAAAAAAAAAAACAACAACTAAAATATATAAGTATGGTGGCGAACAAACCTCGGGAAAACTCCTTAAGCCCTAACACATTTCAATGTCTTAACTTAACCCTCATGCCACGGACACCACCAAAAACAACAATTACCTTTTAGTATTTCAACAATATTTTTAAGATCGTATAGTTGGGAGAGCAATGACCTAAGTAGTCCAAGAGTCCATGAGCATCACCTTTGATCAAGGCAAAAATGTTCTTCATACGTCTCATTGATGAATCGATAGACCTTTTTTGTTGGAAGAAACAAGTCCCTAGATTTAGGTACTTTACTAAAGCTTTGGTTTCTTAAGATATCGGTGCTGTCATATGGCGGCAGTAATTTTATGACCCCTCCTATATCACTACTATCTTTAAGGTGCCGACATGTAGAAATTTCAAGTTCTACGGCCCCGTATTAACACACTGTCAGTCATGTTAAACCTCAACATATCCACGAGAGAAGATGGACAACCTTGATTTAGTCTTAATAATTTAGAATAGAGAATGAACAGTCATCAGAAGAGGAAAATAGACGTTATGAGAAAGATGAATAATTCAAAAAATTTGTGAATTTTTAACTTTAGTACGTCGCCGTTTACTGAGCAATGAAGAGAAATTAAGTATAGCTTCGTGGTTACGTACGAAGTCGTTCTCGATGATCCAGTTGGTGTTGGAACTCATTCCTCGGTCTAAAATAAAAATACACAAATACCTTCACCACCATCAATAAAAACTTTCATCCGACAACAACAAAGACGGTCGTCTCCAAGTGACGGTCGTCACCAATTTCTGACGTTATAGTAGCAATTACCGCTCCCGTTTGTTTTTATCATTATATGACGCCACCGCTATCTTAGGAAACCAAAGCTGAAATGCAGTAAGATGACTCATTTCATTCGGCCCTATCGAGGTAACCGTCGCCGCGCCGTCGGAGCAGAATTCTCTCCGATTTCCTACGATTCGGATACATTTTGCCTCGTGGTAATTCTCCGATCGGTCGATCCGACGTTCTCCGGTAGGATTTTGCTGCGGAGTATTAATTTTGAGAATGCAATGCGTTGCCGTGTTTGTGAAAAATTTCTTACGATGACAACTACTTCGAAGCAAAATTGAATCTCCGAAAAGGATGCGTTGCGGAGGAAACTCCGCTCCGACGGTTATCTCGATAGGACCGATTATAAATTCGAAAAGTGATTTGACTATTTCAGTGTTATGAGTGAGTTTGGAACTAGTTTCCAACACATAAATGTAAATTTACTAGTGGTCAGTTATTTCCAAATCCTTCCGTTCTTGAGTTTCTGATGTTTCAATTTTTCTACGTTTTCAATGCGGGCTATCTTTTCATTGGTGGAATTGAATTCGGTTGATTAATAATGCAAATCGTTATTTGAATATGCTAAAGCTGTGACAAAGCAGAGCCTAGGAGAACGTCAACTATGTATTCTGAGGAATGGAGGAGATCAAAAAATTGCTGCCATCCATTTGTTTACGGGTATCGCCAGAAATTCGAAAAACATTAAGAGGTTTCTTCTAGACCTTTGAAAACAATGAAATAGCTGATACACTTTGGTATGCCATTCTTTATCCCCGGGTAAAGGGGTTAACGGACACTGATTTTTCTGTAAATTTGAATTTGGATTTTAATAAACCCCGTTTATATCAATCCCCTCTAACCTATTACTATTAGTAAAGGGATAAAAGACTTTTATTTGAAACCTTTTCTTAACGATCTTGCTCTCTCTTATATGAACAGAATTTGCTTCCCAACCATGGTCTCATATTTAAGGAATTTACATATTACATAAAGGAAGACAAAAAAGATTACTTCTCAAATGTCTCTTCTCGGATCACTTTAATGATTTACCGTCGATTAGCTTACACGATTTCCAATCATTGTCAATGAAGTTACATTACTTTGGTTTTTTCTTATCTTTTTTCATCAACTAATCCATTTTCTTCGCAAGGACACTTAATGTAAATTTGTGTTGTGATGATGACAATAACAAATGAAACCAATACACAAAACATTGATGTGTTAATTGGAAGAACTTTTTAATAACACAGCCTTTAGCCAGCTGCTCATTTCAACCGAATCTTCGTTCTCCAACTGAATATTCGTTTTATTTCACAGATAAAATAGACACTAATTGATTTGGTACCAAATGTGCTTGTACTTTCCTTGAAGAATGTGTATGGCGTATGAGTACTTTTTATTAATATTTCGGTGAAATACTACTTCGAGCAGCAAAAAGTATCATTTAATTTATTTCAGATAATTTATTTCCGTCGCATACTTTTTAAATTCATATTCAATTCACGATAAAACATAATTGGTTCTTTAAAGAAATAAAAACAAAGCAATTAGAAATGTTGTGAGTTCGCAGACCTCGGATTTTCAATACGTGAGAGCTTAAGACTTTCTGAGATGTTTTTTTTTACCATTAGTGACAAAATACCCTACTTGCTTGTCAACTGAATTCATTCCCAAGAGATAAGAGGATACTATCTTTGTATTATCACCAAGTCTTAAACAGTCATGGTACAGGCAAATCATAGAAGATATCTGAACTTTCACTTGAAACTTCATCCACCACACGCCTATCCTTAAGATTGATGTCGTTATCTACTTGTGATAACATCCTTGTTGTTCATTAGTTCCAGATATTTAAACTTTTCACGTTTGGGAAGCACAGTTCCATTCAAATAAATGCCGGGTTTTTGTACTAATAAAGTAAACAATTATTTCTCAAACGTTCACTCATACTTCAAGTGCTCCTTGCAAGGATGCAAAATCCTCGTTTATGATCGCTTCTTCCTCAGCAAAGAGTAATTGGTGTATATTATTCTGTACTTTACCATTGCGCAGGTAGCCAATCAATGTAATGAAGAGTAGAGGCCTAAAAACGCTTCCTTGAGGTATTCCTCTCGTTAATATTTTCAAAGCTATCTGCTACTCATAGATACACTTTTTCGCTGTCCTCACGAACCACGCAAACAACTTTATAATGCAGTATACTCTAAATATGATATGAGGTATGAGTGCACATTTGTCTTCAAACTTTTCCCACGATTTCATCGTCTTAAAAGCCCCGAAATGTATTTGTTAGCCATGGTCGATGTTTGTGTTATCGTTTATAGGGTCACTTTTTTCTAGTGATTTATTTACGACAGTTCGCTTTTGATATCATATTGAAATGATTTTGTTTCTTACTTCTTATACCCTCAAATCATATCAACCTATAAGTTCGGTCTCGTCGAAGTGTTTTCTATTCGATGAGCTCGCACACATTTTAATATTTGGAAAAGAAAAAAGTCAGCGAATCACTTGTTCCATTTCTTAAAGAAAAGAAAAAAACATTTTCCCTAATCCCATGAGTCAAAAGCAATGACTCTTCTCACAAATGGATTAACTTCCAGTCATTGAATTAAGAAAAGATAACAACAAGCGGCTTTTTATATGTCTTCTATCGATTCGTTTTTCTATTCGTTAGCTTATTTGTTTCCAAAAGTTATCTTATAAAAAAAAAAACACAAACTCGAGAAAACTTTTCATCAAAATATAACTGCCGGCGGCAACTTGATGAATGATAAATCTGAATAATTTTTCTCTATCGTCTGTTCGTGCCATCGTTATTCGTTTTTCGTATTTGTAATAGGAGAAGAAAGAAAAACAAAAACCGACAGCTAAAACCGATAAACAAATCGTTTGAATAACATTGAAAAGAATCACTGGTGGATTGTGTTTCTTTAGAATGTAAATTTTTCTCAGAACAAGTTCGCGTTCCGAAGATCCGGTAAATCACTTTTTGTTCCCTGTTTTTTGCTTATTTTCTTTTCACATTGTTTTCTAAAAACTCATCTAAACATCTCTAAACTAAGGAAAATGCTTGATATAGCTGGACATTGACCCCATTAATTATCGATTTGAATTGACAATCTGCAAGTCGGCGTCGCTGTCGATGTCGTATATGCATGCTACTTACTACACTCATTGGAAGTCGAAAGGTGTGTACATAGATATTTCTCACTTAGTTGTGTGCATTGGCCGCAAATTGCAATCCACTTAATCACGTTGCCGAGTAAGAAGGGCAGATCACAAAGATAATAATAATTACATATATATTGTCATATGTACCTACATATATATTTTGAATGCTTTATTGGACACTGAATTGTGGTTTGATAGTCTTATGTTGGAATACCCCGACTCCGACTAGTAGGTATATGAGGTACGACGACAGTAGCAGATACCTACATGCTCATTATCTTAACAAATACATTAATTATAGTGCTTATATTTTACATAATACGCAAGTAAAGATACATACAATGCACTCATGTATATACGTATTGCATGTGATGCATTTAAAAGGTGTCTAATTACCTGATGCGTTGAATAGGCAGTCCTGTGATTTGGTCCTGTCGCTGGGCCTGGTGGTGTGGGATATCGCTGCGGGTATGGTGAATATTGTGAACTACCAGAGCCCTGTGCTGTTGACTGGGGTGGTGGCGGAGGTGGTCCACCTGGTTGTTGTTGGGGTGAACTTGGATAGGAACCTGAATTTTGCCCATGCGTGGGGGGATAAGGTGATTGACCTCTGGAAGTGTTTGACTGAAAAAGATGAATAAATAATACATAGTCAATAAATTGATTTTTCTTAATGCACAAACTAATTAGTGAACAAATTGGGTACAATATAATAAAAGTTCAGTAGTAAGAAGGGTAACCCCTTTGCAAGAAAGGGAAGGGAAAAAATAAAACAGCTAGAAAATTAGCTGCCATTTCCAATTCGATTAGATTTTAGATTCCTTGTCTGAATTTGTATCTTTCAGTCTAAACATAAGTTTGCAAACGACATTATTTAAGAGGCAGTTTTCCATTAAGCATTTTCGCAAATTCTACAAGACCTTATGGAAGAATATTGCGAAAATTTCTCCGAATTTGAATTTATAGCTAAAAATCTAATTTTATTACTCCATAGGTTATACCGAAACAACAATTATTGCTTAGTACCAATTTATACAAGCTTTTATTGAAGCTTTATACAAGTTTCTTTGAAGCCTTGTACAAGTTTCTTTGAAGCGTTTAACAAATTTCTTTGAAGCCTTATACAAGCTTCTTTGTAGCCTTATACAAGTTTCTTTGAAGCTTTATGCAAGTTTCTTTGAAGCATTATACAAGTTTCTTTGAAGCATTATACAAGTTTCATTGAAGCCTTAATCAAGTTATTTCGAAGCTTTTTACAAGTTTCTTTAAAGCCTTACACGTTTCTTTGAAACATTATACAAGTTTCTTTGAGGCTTTATACAAGTTTCTTTGAAGCAATATACAAGTTTCTTTGAAGCAATACACACGTTTCTTTGAAGCTTTATACACGTTTCTTTGATGCCTTTAACAAATGCCTTTGAAGCCTTATACATGTTTTTTGAAGCATTATACAAGTTTCTTTGAAGCCTTATACAAAAATGTTTTTTGTAGTAGTTGTAGTTCTATTTAAGCCTTACTTATATAAAAAAAACATTTGAAGCATTAAGGTGCGTCCCCACTATGCCGACCGGCAATCCGATCCATTTCATTCGGTTCGAATTCGGGTCGGCTTTTGGTAAGGAGGAAGGCCGATCGGGACGTCCACACCAATTCGGTATTGCCGATCGGCGTGTGCCGATTGATGCCATTCGGCTTAGTGTGGACGCAGCTTTATGTCAGCTTTTTGCAAGCCGAATATAGTTCTTGTATAAGGCTTTATACAAGCTTCTTTGAAGTCTCGTCGACTGATTGACTTCAACCATGACTGATTTACTTTGTGGATGCGAGGAAATATGAAAACCGGAGCACTCAAAACCAATCGCCTTTTTATTATTCTACCATTGGATGGGAAAATGAAGGTGGCTGTAATATCCCTTAAAAAGGGCAAAGGCGGTGCGGCGGCGTCAGGTGAAGCTGATAGACTAAAACAAAAGAAGATGCCCAGTGCCGGATTCGAACCTACGCGTCCGTCATACCCATTCAACATTCCCACCACTGTTGCCATTTTTTTTAAACAGTTTAGGTTAGATTTAAAATGGCTGTCAGGAAAACAACTGACACACTTAGACCAATGAATATTGAGTCCATTGTGATACTATAAGAATTATGTGAAGGAGTACCTCACTTAGCAAAACCATTTGGAGCATTTGATAAAGCGATAGAGATGAAGGGTATCTGTGTTCGCTAGATCGCTTAGATCATCAAGGAATTATTTTCCTAGATGCAGTTTTCTTTCGAGGGAGAATGCAGGACATGAGCAGAGGAGGTGTAGAACTGTCTCTTCCTCCTCCTGATCTAAGCAGCTTCTGCAGAAGTCTTTAGAGGAAACGCGAAGTCTTATGGCGTGCCTTCCTATCAAACAATTTCCGGTAATGACATTGATTACGGAGCTAACGTGCAGTCTGGTTATGGATAACAAATGCTCTATAAACTGCTTAAGAAAGAAACAGCTATTGAAATGAACCCCAAAAGCAAAACTTTCGATCTTAAAAATTTACTTCAATTTAAGTGTAAATTGGGTAAACAAATATCGAAATTGAAAGTTAGCATGGTTCAGCCTAAATCAGAAAATAAATCTCGTTGAAAAAATAGCTTTTGACAGTTCAGAGACAAATAGATACTCGTCAATGTCTCAAAATTGTACTATTTTTTTACTTTTAAGCAAAAGAGTTTCAAAGAGAAATTCAACAAAGCCGCAGTCCTTGTTTTTCTTAGAAGTCATTTTACTTTATCGTCATTGTTTACGATTTCCAACGGTTGGCAGTTTTACTAACAACTCACGATGGGATCACAGTTATAGCCACACAAATTTATCATCACACGCACTTAGCTCATCAACTTGTGAGGGTTACTATGAGTATGAGTTCGGTATTCCGAACCCATATTCACTTAGCTACAAGCTCCGATACTGATATAGTGATATGTGCCCTACATGTCTTTAACCTTGAAATCGATCCCACTGTAGAATTGTGTTCGCATTTGGTTTTCTTTTTTTGTTTACTTTATTTGTTGCGTTCCTCAATGCTATTTGTCTTTCCAACCAAGAGAACAATAATTATTCTGAATACTTTATTATTGTTCATTTGTCTTGGCAATCCATCCACCTGTGTATAGTTGTTGTTCTCGTCTTCATCATCGTCGTGGTCGTCGTCAGACGGACGGCGGCATAATTTGTAATACGTTCCGGTTGGGTGTGTTTTCGCATTTTGATAGACGGACGGTTCATCGTGCTCAAGGGAGACCAGAGCGAAGTCGGTCGGTGTTTTCATCACTTTCACAAAGATTCTCAGACAGTTTGTTTACTTTTCTCTTTTTCCCAATGTGTGATGTGATGTGAGACACATTTTAGTGATTAAGTTTTGGTTGTCAGATTATTGTTTGAACAGGTTGCTCATTCATATAACGCTGGTTATGGTTATGGTAAAGATAATAACAAATCAGGTTCTAGATTGATTAGCAATCAACTAAATTAGAAATAAAAAGTGTGATACAGTTTGAGAAAGAAAAATTGATTTTGACGGGTTACAAAGATTATCATTGTGACAAAATCAATATACAAACAAGAGGAAAACTTGAATGCAAATTGGCATTCAACTTTCATATAATTTGACAGGTCAATGAAGCTTTCAAAGTTTGGCACAGAAAATGTTAAAGGTCCTTTATCATTTCAGTTTCAATTAAGGTTTCAGTTAAGTTTTCAGTTAAACTTATTTTATAAAAGCTTAAAATTGAACTTGAAACTGAACTGAAAACTGATGAAATTCCCGTTTTCTGTTCAGTTCTCAGTTTTCTATCTGATTTTGATTTTTCTCAAATAAAAAAAAGCTCAACTGAACATCGGCGTCTATTTACACACTGAACTGAACTGAAAACTGACCGTCCAAAAGGGCCTTTAAGACTGCAAATGCCATACTTTTGAAAAATTGCTGTGGGCCTCGATAGATTTGTTAATTTTCGTAGTTTTTTTCGCTACTTTTAGCAAGTAAACCGAAACGCCGTTCCTTCTTTTCCTTTGTAATGACTGCGAGCATTGTGTTCTTAAAGGGATCAAAGCTTTTCGATTGCTTCGTAATAATGATCCGCCTGTGTGACACTCTGAGTTTTTGTCAGAACTAGCTGAGAAGACCCGATTTGCTAATCACCATCCCTCCCGGTTTACTGGGCACCCAAGAGCTACATAATGTGCCTGTGTACTGACAACGCAGAGTAGCAGACCCACCCGAAAAGACTGATCGATTACAAATCTAAACTTCGAAAAAAACTTAAAAATCTAATCCGCAGGAAGGTAAAAGTAACTTGTCTTTTACGTCTGTTTATTTACAACGCAAAACAAAGCAAACACATCAAAACAAACAAAAGCCTATTTCGTTTTTACTTAAGCGGACACACCTAAAATTTCCTACAATTACAACGAACGCAATGCTACAAAAAACTATATAAAAAAAGCTCAACTTTTTCAAAAGAAAAAAAACAACGATTTATAAGAAATTTCGCATTCACATAATTTCATGGTGTTGGACAACAACAACCCAACACGTCTTATATTCGCAGTTGTCAATGAGGTCCTTGGGGTGCAGTTTTTTTTTTTTCATTCTTTATAAAAGTTTAGAAAATAAATTACAAGCCAAGCCTCTTTTAAAGTGTGTATTTTATGCCTAAGTTGAATTCCTCTTTGGTATACAATAAATGTGCACCTTTTATTCATGGCCAACAACAAAGAAGTATAATGTTTAAAATATATTCCATGCAGACCTATGGACCAACAAAACTTGAACTTGACAAAAGTGTAACACGTTCACGTTCACTCGCACCGCACCGCATCGCGTTAGTCATTATAATCTCAAATTTCGATTTCATTCTAAGGATTGGCTATGGCTATGGCTACGGCTATGGTTAAGGCTATGCCAACCTAGTTCTATGAACCAGTCTATTCCAGTCTCTCTTTCTATTGTCATGAAAAATGTAATGACAAAAAGATTGAATACTCCAGGGCATTTGCATGATAATATAGAGTGAGCCACGAGAACGCAAGCAAACCACTTTTCCGAAAGTTGTTGCCTAACAGACATGACGTAAATACTTGTGCATAACTAACTATAGCTACGAGAGTAATGAATAAAAATACCCCTGACTGTTACTTTATCATAAGGTTGACTGGAGTTTGTTTTTATTACTTTTTTTCTTTTCTTCTTCTTCTTCGTGTAGTGTATCGTTTATGCAACAAGGCCTGATTTCAAATTAAAAAGCATAGTAAAGTAAAGCACTTCAAAAAAATAGCCCAAATCGTGTGGACCTACTTAAGAAAAGAAAAGAGTTTGTTTTGACTTTCGAGTCTTTCTTAGATCCCAGTATTTGTTCCCACACACATTGGACAGACTGCATTTCAAGAAAAACAATATGACCTACTGATTATGGTCAATGTTAAATATGTATCACCAAACGACTAGGCTATGAGGTTTCTTGTTTTTGACATACCTTCCTTTTATCTTCTCTTTTTTATCTATGGATGTGTGGCAAGTGATTTTGGTAGATTTATTATTTTGAGTGGTTGCTTCCCAGCACTAATTTTTAAAACTATGTACATTCCAAATATTTTTTTTCGATTAATGTTATCGCAGTTTATCTAATGCTTCTCTTTATCACATTCTGCAAATGGCTATAATTTTTAAGTGGCTATTTATAAAGAAATTCGGGGCGATTTTCTTGAGAGTGACTGTATTTTAAACGATAAGGTTTTATAAGCAGAATGATTTTAAAATTGCTTTTTACGAATAAGTATCTATAAAAAGTATTTTCAGAGGCGAAACTGGATCTTAACGCCCCACTTTACTTTGTTTGAAGGCAGAAGAAGCGGGCGTCTATTTAGATTTGAATTAATTTGATAGGCGCTGTAGGAAGTTCAAAATAATGAACTAATCAGCCGTGTCGAGGTATCAATCGGAACAGAATATTCTCCTCAACGTTTATTTCGTTTAAAAAACAAAATAACTAAGATAGGTCATCAGATCTCGGGGAGACCAGGGGCCAGTCGCATGCATCTCAACCGTTCCTTGGTCAGCAATGAAGGCGACCTACACATTTTTGCCGATTCCCAACGGCTAATTGAGAAGGCCTTTACATGGCAGTGTAACTACTCTCAGAGGACTTGCCATTTCTTCCCCAAAACAAAATTCATGGAAAAACAATTGAATGCTTCTGCGATTCCAACTTCGGAGGCTAAATTGCATTCAGGGTCTTTGTCTTCCTCAAAACTGTCACTCACAAACGCAGTTAATCGGATTATAACGAGATACGACTGCATACATCACATAAAAAACATCTAGATTTGGTATGAACTTGAAGAATGCTCCGTTCTCATGGAAACATCGAAAGATCCAATAATTGACACCTCTTGCAGCTCAATTCTGCATTTTTGTAACCGTCAAATAAATAACTCTGTTAACCTCTCCCATTTTTCTTCAAAACAAACTGAATGTAGTTTTTATTTAGGAAAATAGGAGAGCATTTAAAAGGAGACACCGATGCACGTTGCTTTTAAACCTTTGTGAATCATAATGTAGGGGAAAACAGAGTCAGGTAGAGCATTCCACATTCGGTTGGTGCGACTAAAAAATTAATCTCTATACTTGAAGGTACCACCGAAGTTGAGCTCAAGGTAAAACTGATGAGCATGCTTGGCGAGGCGGCTGTTGCGGTTAAATTGTTTCAACATTGAGTTTTCTAAGCATTGAATTCTAATCAGTTTTTACTACCTTATTCAACAATGCTGTCAAGGTCAGAATTCAATGAGCTAATCATACGCAAGTTTCAGTTCCACATCCGAAGAGGAAGGACGTGAATTTGGAAACGAACATGAGAAGCTGAGGATTGAGTCGTCAGCAAAACAATTGAGAGGATTAGGAGTTTTAGACAAGAGGTCATTTATGAAAACGAGGAAGAGATTCGGAGACAAAACGGAACCCTGGGGCACACCAGCATTTATGAAGTGGTTATCGACTTAAAGCCATCCAACACAACTTGTATTGAACGGTTCGAAAGGTACCTAAAACATTTTAGTTCTACGAGTTTTATCCCCGGGCATTTTACGTACGATTAGAATAAGGGGCTTACAGTTATCGTACTTCGTACAACAGTGGTAGCCGAAGGCGAACAAATATTCAATATTATGTCGTTAACCAAAAATCTCAAGCCTATTTACTTTATAGGTAGGTAGGGTAAGGTCGCCTAAATTCGAACACTCCCAGTTGTCGAACACTTTTTGAAAAAAATCGCTCAAACTGCATTACTTCTCATTTTTTTAATTTCTTTTAATGCGAAATTGTAAAGGGTGTTATACTCTTTAACCCTCAGAAACAACTCACAAGTACAACCAATGTGAACGTTTAAAAAATAGTAGTTTGTGACTAGCTTTCAAAGATTAGGGCAATTGTGGGTTTCCATATAAGAAGGAGACTGTTGCAAGTGTCGTGAGAAACTATGATTTTAAGGGGCAATTGAAGCTAAATATTTATGTTGTAAGGTTTTTTCGTTATATAATGCTTATTTTAGTTCATTTACGTCAAAATTTTATCTTAAAAGTTAATAGTTTTACTAGATTTTAGCTGTTCGACCAAAGGAAACTAAATTGTTGTGAGTTTCCTGTTCGAACACTAGTGTTCGAATATAGGCAACTTCATCAAAATAGTTTTTTTAAGCTCAGGCCTTACATGTTATAAGAAACTAAATAATTTTTACGTCTTTCTATCAATAAAAGTAGCAAAACCTTTGGGGCCAGTATTCGAACACCTTTTTTCAGTGTTCGAATCAAGGAAACTCAGTACAATTTTAGGTTTCCTTTGTTCGAACAGTTAACAATTTCAATTATGACGTAGGTGTCTCATAACTTCTTGCCAAAGAAGATGGCTTAAGAAATATAGGTTGTCACCATTTAGCATAACCATTTAACGTACACCCAACTTTGTGCTCAAAATAAAGACTTTGTGTGCAACTCTTCAAATCTTATCTGATTTATGTGGTTCAATAAAATTGAGAAAATATAAATATAAAAAAAAAAATATAAAAATAAATATAAAATATAAAAATATAAATAAAAATGTTTGGATACTTTAAAATAGAGAAAACTTTAAAAATGTCTGTTTTGTGTAGTAATTAAATGTTAGTCTTAACCCAAAAAACCATGTTCGAAATAAGGAAACTTAATGTTCGGCTTTAGGAAACAAGTGTTCGATTACTGGGGAATTGGACTGTTTTCCAGTTTATATTGTTTTATAAAAAAACGGTTAAAGTTACAGAATTAAATTTAAGTTTATTAAATAAAGTTTGAGTTTGAGAATCTAATTAATTTAACTTCGTTTATTGAATATCGAAGATTGTCTGGCAGTGAGCGATTACTTTATTGCAAGTCACTAAGTGTTCGACAACTGGGGACATGACCCTACTAGTGTTGCGATTGTGGGGTAAGCTACAGGAAACAGCAAACCTTTTTCTAAAAATGTGAAGGAAGGGAAATCTCCTGATGATATTTAGTTCTGTTTGCTGTATCGTTGTCATAATTTTTACGAATGGGAAAAATTTCCAGTAATTTTCCCTCTGAATGAGGAGCTTCATATTTCCTCTCTCAAAACACTGAGCACGTAACACATACCTACCTATTGTGTTGGATGATTTTCACATCAAACATCGACAGCATCAATAACTTCGCTTTTTCGGCTCACACTAAATCCATTACGCTCTGCTAATGCGACGTTATCAAAATCCTTAAACATAACCATTAGCTTGTGCTTTTTTATCGGTCCATTTCCTACCACCACATTCACACGTTAACCCAACCAATGTTGTCGAAGAAAAAATAAGAGCCCTGACTGCACAAGATTCTACTTGCAGTTTGACTGACAAAACACTCAAATGGTTTATTTTTTGTAATTTCCTAATTAATTCAATGTAAACGACACCCTAAGAGTTTAAAACAGTTCAACTTTCCTGGCTCTGTCGAACACAAATGTAAGAAATTACCGCCTTATTCCTAGTCTGTCTATTGGTGCAATCCCCCAACTATTTTATACTCTGCCACGTGCAGGATGAATACAAATGAGATGATGTTCCTCACAAAAAGAACGAGCATAATCATCCGGAATTCGTCTCTGTAGGGTGGACATAATTATATCTAGTCATATCCACGTTTCCACACCGAGAAGGAAAACGAAGAATGATAGAACTTTAATATTTGGCACATTTTGCTGTTCTTTCCTCTTTGTCATCTTTTTGGTGGGTGAATATTTTTTTTAATTTTTACAATTCACAAAGGACTCTTGGAATATCTTCTCATCTCAATGAATGAGCTGCTTGGGGTGACCAACACACCGGCCGGCGCTGCGCTGAGCTGGAAGACCCCAGAAATCACTTCCATCATTAATTTTAAATATCTTCAAAGTTCTAACTGAATAATTAATTTCGAAACCATGAAAACAACAACAAAAAAGTGCAATTATTGCCGTCTTTTGTTACAAATTTGTGAGCTCTTGGTTTTCTTTTTTTCAACACAAAAAAACACAAATCCTTTAGGTCGGCAGAGAGAAGGACTAGCCTTTCTCTCTACAAAGGTGTGTTTTGCTGACCAATTTAAAATGACGGTGTGGTCGTGCTGTCTTCTCTTTTTCTTTAACTTGGCACAGGCAGGCTACAACGATACACACAGAACCAAGGTTGGTAGGTTGTAGATACGTTTATCCTTATAAATTTCTACGATTTGAAGTTCTTAGAATTGTCGTCGACTTCGTCGTCATTAATGAATCTTTACTCCTTGCAGCATGCAAGTACTGAAGTGACTTTTACAAACAAAAAAAAAGGAGGAAAAAATAATAATAATCCAGGAACAGGGTACAGGGACCAAAAGAAGGGAAAACAACAACGACGACCCAACAAATACAAACAAAAAAAGAATAAAATGAAGAAAAATGTATTTCACAAAACATTTGCACCCCTCGTCGTTGTACGGTACGTGGAAGGTATTTATCCTTCATCCCTGAACACAAGAGTTCCAAAGTCTGTTATATTTCCTTGTATAATTCTTCTTTTTTTTTGCTCGTTTTTGTGTTTCGTGATCCCTCTTTTAATATTCCACACCACTGGCATGACGAAGCATAGAATAGAGAGTACGTACGACCGAGCTATGAACACACAAGGGAGGTGAAACAGCACGGGGGTGCAAAATGAAAATCCTTTCATTAATGCCGCTCTCGTATAAATATATGTATGGCTTACAATGTAGTACAGAGGGTAGTTTTGCAGCACAAAACCATAGCATAGAACCAACGAACGAACGAACAACGTTGGTGCGTCAAAAGACCCCGAGCCCGAGACCGAGAAGCCAAAACAGGAGAACTCTGTGAATACCGGATTCGAACGTAATGCCTGCCTGCCTGCCTTCTGCTGCTGCTGCTGCTTTCATATCCATCCACATTGAGGACAGAGAAATTTAGTAGGAAAACAGAACAGCAATCGTTGATGGTTGAGGATAGAGAGGACGATGACGATGGCAATGGGCGGCGAAGGCTATGTAGGAGTTTGTACTTACGATACGAGACGACCGACAGCAGCGACGAGGAAGAGACAAGCAAGCAAGGCAGAAAGGCAGAAATATCCCTCGCACACATACATCCAACAACATTTATAAGAGACACGGGATGTAATAACTGCCCTGCACTCCCCCAACATACACAGTAGATAGATACACACTCCCAGATAGTACACATCCATTCCATGCCTCGGTTAGATAGCAGGCAGGCACTGGCACTGGCATGGCATGGCAGTCAGCCTCGGCACCAAGGATTGGATGTGAAAAATCGATTAAAATGTTTCCATGGGGTGGAGCAGTGCGAATAGAGTTCGTTCTAGTTCTGTGTGTGTATGATCATCATAGCAAAAACGAAGAAAAGAGAAAGAAACATAAAGAGACAGTGACAAACATATCTACTATAGCCAGAGCAATCAAATAAAATTCTCTAAAGGCGCAGATGATAGAGCCAACCGAACCGAACCGAACCCGAATAACAAAACATAAAATTTCTATTTTTTTTTTTTATGTTTTTGCTTTTGCCTTTTTTTTAATATTATTTTTTGGTTTGCCATCATTCTTCATTCTTACCCGTGTTCTCGTTCGTGGCTGGTTGGCCACCCCCGGTTCCCTGCCAGCCCGCCATGCTCCCCCACCGCGCCTCTCCGTCAACCGTCACTTGATTTTTATTATTTTCCTCCACTCCACCATGGGTAATATGATTTTAATTGTTTGCTGGAATATAAATTATGTCGTAGTTTTTGCTTTTGGCTTTTCCGTTCGCTCTGTTTTTCGTTTTTCGTTTTTTTTTTTTAATTTTTCCCTCTTTTCGAGAGAATCCAATCGATAGTCGAGCTGTGCTGATGATGATGATGCGCTAGCTTCTTTTTCGAAAATTTTCTTTTTTCGTTTTTGTACGAAAGCAATTGTTAACAACAATTATGTAATTCAATTGACAGCAGTGTAAAAAAGGGCAGGAATAGTTAAGGACATGAGGTTGTAATAAATTTGTATCGAATGCAGGCGTCAATTAGATTTTGTTCGCCTAGTTTGATTTCGAAAGAGGGGGAGAGAGGAGGGCTTTTATGTTCGTCAGTCATCCGTCGCTTTTAAAGAAGGGAATCAGATTTATGTGTGTGTTATGTATATTGTGAATAGAACTTAGTGAAGTTGTCCACCATCATTCAACCTTACTGGTCATTCCTACTCTCCTACTCTTTCTGCTGTCAAACACTCCTGAGCTAAGCCAAATGCAGCTATTTGAACATGGTTTGTGTTCGATTGCTATCAGTTCATATAGTGGGTGCGGATGGGACTGTGGGTGGTTAGATTTGGTTTGTTGTTGTCGAAGAGAACACCGTTCATGTGCATGCACATAATTGCCTGCTTTACAAATGAAGGGAATGACCATCTAAAAGGGTTTGCTCGTCCGTCCGTCCGTTCGGTCGTTCGTTCGTTTGATGTATGCACATCAATTTTATTAAATGGAGATTGTTGTGCTGTGTCCGAGTAAATTTTGTGAACATCACAGTGTGTTCTATAGGTAGGTGTACCTACTCTGTGACTCAAGAATGTTCAGGTTTAGGGATACACACAAAGAGCAAACACACAGCACAGCACATAACACACACAAGAAAACCACTCATAGAAAACATCCTCATGGTAGGTTTGATGTAATTAATCGCTTGTACATTGTTGTGATAGAAAGATGAGATAATCATCATCACTAATCTTTCCAAGGCATTGGCAAAATATTTTAGCTTGTCTCGAATAAAATTTGTGTAGACACTAAATCCTCAATCGAACGACCGACCCGACCGACCGACCCGAGAGGAGAGAATTTTATATCTTTCTCTTATGGGTTGTTGAGTGTCCTATTAAGTAAATTTAGATAAGTGTGTTCCTTGCTGTTGTTGTTGCTGATATTGATGCTCATGGCTATGGTTTTTCCTACACAAATTTGATACAAGTGTTCAAACGGAATGAATACCTATGACTTTGGAATTGCGAGATAAGATGTCACTTTACTGCATTGAAAAACTTTAGTGTCATAATACCTAACTACCTACGCACAAAGGATATAGGTAAGTAGATACAATTGTTCTTCAAAAGTACCATTTTAAATTTTCATTTATTTATTTATTTTATTTTATTTGTATACTTGCATTGTAGGATACAATATCTATAGGGTAAACGCACTAGTAGCCGGACAGTGTTAGTAGCCGGACACATTGACCTTTTTTTGCGATTAATAGATACATCACTCAAAAAAATCCACAAACAACAACATACATGGGTCCTTCAATGTGTCCTATACATGCATGCAAAGTTTCAGGTACTCGAAATGCGTACTTTAGGAACTACACATCATTTCATTGTTTAAGGTTTGAAGGTGCGGTCTCGTTGTCGATTTGTGTAAGAAAAAAATAGTGCGAACACTTTTTAGTAGAAAGCAATTGAACAAGTAATAGTTAATTTATTGTCATGGAAAGACATTGGTTTCGTTGGAAATATGATTAACTAAAACAATTTGCAAAAAAAAAACTAATTTAATAAAATCTTTGCCATTATTTGTGGTGTCCGGGAACTAACACCAAAATTGAATATGTTTTTCAGTACCCAGACATGCTGTCCGGGTACTAACACAGTGCGATTATCATGCATATTCAGTACCCGGACAGAGGTTGTTTCTTAAAATAATTGTGTATGGATACTGAAACAAAAGCGTTCGGATACTAGATCAGTAATTTTAAGAGACTTAATCATTGAGAGATTTGATCATTTTAAGAGACAAGCCCTGTATGGATACAAAAAATGTGCGCTTGTCTTATATTTTCAGTACGCAGACATGGCTTGTCTCTTAAAATGATTGTGTACGGGTACTGAAACAAAGGCATCCGGGTACTAGATTTTGCTGTACGGGTACTAACGCAAATGGAACTTTTCTGAATTGTTATTTTATTAATTTTAACAATGATCTCTTTGCAATTTACTTGAACGCAATATTATTGAGAAATATCTATATTCTTAAAATCAATAAAAGATTCCGCGGTAGAATTTATGGTTACAAAATGGTTTGAAGTCAAAGTTGAGAAAAAAGTTAAGTGTCCGGGTACTAGTGCGTTTACCCTATATAGATTGCTAACGAGTTTTTTATTTCGTGTTCTAGGGAATTTAATCCAACTGCAGAATATAGCTTATATGGATAATGGGCCCTATCGTGAATAAAATTTCCCTGGAAACATTTCCCATATTCGGAAAATTGGTATCGGCAATGATGTTCGAAAGTTCCTTGCGGAATTTTGAGCGATCGTGAATGGATTTCCCATGGGAAATTATCTGCCATTTTACTGGATTTGTTTCGCATTCCAAAGAAATTTCTACTTTATTCTTGTTAGAGCACTATAGAACATATTCGAAAACTATCTTTGAACTCATTTTTAATTTGTTAGGTTGGTAGAATTTATTCCCTGGGAAATTCATTTCGAAGGAGGTTTACGATCGGGCGTAATGTTCCGTGGGAACAAAATATTACGTGGGAAACAAAATTACGTGGGAGATTGCCGATAGGGCCCAATATGGTGCTCGTTGGGCAATGGTAAGCATGTCCGACTGTTACGCGAGAGGTTCGTGGTTCAAATCCCAACATAAAACAGAAAAAATGTTTTTTCCAAGGGTACATATCGCCTTTCGCGAAGAACTGACAAGCTCTCCGATCAAATCTTATTCAATGCCATGAAAATCACTTTTTCGATTCTTCTGAATCGATAGAAAACTGTAAGTTCCCTCCATTCCCTCACAAGGCATGGTTGTGAGAAATGCGCTAGACTCCGGGGCTCTCCGGTCTGTTTCGCCATGTATGCATAAATGTTTCATTGAGAGAGGTACTGAAAGAGTAAGCAGTTTTTTTTTCTTTGCATTGAAAAAGAAGTTCATTCAAAAAGTTTTGCCAGACCTATAGGAAGCCTCAAATCATCACATTCCAACTCAATAAACTTCAATAAATGAAATTGCATTAAATGGCGTCCGGGCATGGACTATGAAAAAGCAGACTCCGCTGGCAAGTTTGGACTAGTGAATCAAAGCTTTTTTGTCGTCAGAGCTTGAAAGATTTATCAATTCGTTTCCAATTCAAAACAGTTCGGCCAAATCACAACTTTACCACGTGCATTTAAGAAGCCACAAATCTTTATGCATTCTTACTTAACGCTGTGTCTCCGCTGGCTTTAAATTCATAGCAGAAAGCAGAAATTTGACAACCACAAGAAAGCACAGTAACTGCCAAATTTTGTGTGGTGAGCATTTTGTAGCATACTTTTTTATACCAAACACAACAACGAAGTAACAAAATGGTGGAAAATCATATGCAGACGACAGTTCCCTCTGCTTAAATAGCTGCAATAGATAGCCTGCGAGAAAATTATGCTATCTATCGCAGGTTATGAAGATAAAGCTGCTATAATGGTCTCCACTTGCGATATTCAAACGCTGCTGTAATAGCTGCGATAGATTTAAAGCATGTGGAGACCAGGGGTAATGAAATGCGACGAATGATATTCTATAAAATGGCGCCCGGACATGGACACTACGCAACACAAACTCTACTGGTGACTTTGAGTTTATGAATTAAAGTGCTGCAATAGTGAGAGCTTGAAAAATATATTGAAGGTCTCTATAAACGTAATGCCTGCCTCTCTTCTTTTCATTTTTGCCATCATAGCTCAATTTTACCAATCAGTTAAAAATACTACACTTCTATATTTCAAATTTTGCCTTTCAAACAAAACTGTTCAAATAAAGTGCTTGAATTGTGTTTCATTCCGTTAAAAAAAGAACTTATGTTTAAATGATAACTGAGGGGTGGTTGCACCTTTAATGTTAATTCCACTGTTACTTAAGCGTTGGCAGAAGGATGCATAAGAATATATTCAGAATCAGATTTGTTTTCTATAATTTTGGGATTACTTCTTCTTAAAAAGTTTGCTGAACTAACTAAACTAAACTAAACTTTTCATAGATTCTTTTAGAGTTGTGCAAACCCCTATTCCAAAAAAAATGTCTTTGAGAAATAAAACAGACTTTCCTGACGGAAATAGATTTTCGTTTTAATTGAATACAAATTCTGTTGCTTGTATCAACATAATAAATGTGAAATGTGCAAAATTGAAATAAAAAACAAGAATATATCAAAATCTAATAGCATACAAAAACATATACAGATACAAACTATGTACATTCAGTCGATCAAAATTAACCATTTGAATAAATACTTAAAAAAAAAAACACATTTATTTTTGTAACAATTGAATTATGTATATTGACTGTGTTTATTTTGCCGAATGCTCATCAATTAAAATTAAAAATAGTCAAACAAACTTTATGTATTGATTCAAAAGTATATTTGAAATGCTCATAAATTAAAATCAATTAAATCGAGATTTTTTATATACGAAATGAGGAGCTTCTTTGATGGGTATCCGGTTCAAAAAACTACTACTACCGCTTAGACAGAATATACACATTTGGATGAAGGAGCAGATGCAAACAAATAAATTAATGCAACAACAACTTTCAGTTTTTTATAGGTAGACTTAAAAATAGTTATTTAACATAGCAGTTTTCCACGTATGAGAAGGTCGTCAAGCATATTCCAAGCTGAAAAAGTCTGCAATATGCAAATGTGCGGAAATGAAAATTGGCGAAGATTATGAAAACAAACGTAAGGCAGTAATGAAGGACAGTTACGCTGCAATTAAAACCATATACGATCCTTTGAAATCACCTCAAATCTTATCAGCGAATGCATTGGAAAATTGAACAAACTGGGCAATAACAATAATCAGGTACCAGGACATGTAAGAATCAAAGGCAATGAGCAGACTCACAAACCATCAAAGTCAGGAGCCGGATCGGCCCTCATACCGTACGTAGGTAACTTTTTATGGAGTAACGTAGTCACATCAAGAACGAAAACCGGAGAGAGAAAACTGGGAAAACACTGGA
This sequence comes from Melanostoma scalare, assembly GCA_949752695.1. Classification (NCBI taxonomy): domain Eukaryota; kingdom Metazoa; phylum Arthropoda; class Insecta; order Diptera; family Syrphidae; genus Melanostoma; species Melanostoma scalare. The sequence continues at coordinate 181,508,111 of OX456986.1, read as the reverse complement.
ATGAACTCCCGAAAATGTGTCAAACAAGCTTCTAATTGGCACATTCAACATAGAACGATAAACAGACCTTATAAACATAAGTAGGAACAATGTAAAAATACTCGCTGGTATCCTGACTGGCAATTGCAGGCTAAGGAAACAACTCAAAGTGTCGAAGTGCAATATAAAACACCAAACTATTCATTCATTCAGACATACCAGATTGTTCGTAAGCATAGAAATGTCAACATCTTCGTAGAATACTTCAAACAGTCTGACACAACGAGAGACTAGCTAAGGTTGTTTTATAGACAGCAAACTCGTTTATAACCAGGTCTTTAGAATAAAACGGGAATTTTAAAATTTCGCGGGTTTGGAGAGTTCAATAGTACACTTTTTTTTTTATTATGGCGGTAATCAACACTCCTGAAGTATAAGCTGAAAACTATAGCTGTATTCATTGCTTAATTTTTCTGTGGTAGCCTGAGGTTAAACGTACTTTTATGAGCTAAATTTTGAAATTGCCTTTATTTTCTGAACACACCTCATACAAAATTTCATGGCGAACATCGCATAAAAGTGGCCTTAGTCTTAAAGGTGCAAAGTAAAGAAGTAAAAAGAATTCCATCAGTTTCAGTTACGTTTCAGTTAAACGCAGTTTTTGGCATTTAGACATAAGTCTATCTGAAAGCTTAACTGATAGCTTAACTGAAACTGAAACTGAAACTGAAATGATCGTCTAAAAGCCTTTCTTTGCCCTTCGTAAGCTTCAATTCACAATAGTTAATTCTGAACTCTTTCAATTCGGTTTTTGTGAGATGTGAAGAAGGAAAAAGCTGATCGGAACGTACACAAACATAATTCGATTTTACCGATGGACACAGGCCTATCGGCATCTTTTAAAAATTTTCTTTTTTACCTTTCTTTATGCACTATTGATTTGAAAATCACTAATTAGTATTAGTATTAGTATTTAGTATTAGTATTTATTCATTTATGATAAGCTTACATTTTAAGACAAAAAAATCTTATTTATAATAAAGCTTTAAAATGTAAAACAGCTAGGTTATATAAGATACAATGATGGTTGTTTTATATTTGAAAGTAGAATGCAAAAAAAAAAAAACAATTAATTTTAATTTTTGTATTCAAATTAATTATAAATTACCAAAGTACTTTTTCAATTCCTTCCCTATCTTTCTCGTGCAACTCAGACCTCTTATTTCTCGCGGCAGAGAGTTCCAAATACGTGCGGAACTTACAAAAAACTGTCGTTCGGATGTCGTACAACTAAAACGCGGAATCAAGACATGTAACGATCGATTAGAATTTAAAAAATTAATTTCATTATAAAGATCCAAAGGTTGGCGGGTTATGAGTATATCGGAGAAGAAAATCACTGACCGATATTTTAAAAAGTTTTCAAATGTCATACTTAAAAATTCTAAAACATATTGCGAAGTTCTATCGAAACGACGTAGCCCATAGACAAAACGCATTGCACTGTTGAATACAACAGTTAACTTTCTTTTGCTCTCATAATTCAAATTGCAAAAAATCTCACAACCATAAGTAAGTAAAGGCAGAAACAACGATTTTATTAAAAGATTTCTCACATTCAATGGAATTATGTGTTGGATAGGCCATAGCGTTCGAAGGATACCATAAGCTTTTGCAACCGTATTATTTACATGATGTTCCCAAGTTAGAGTCTGGTTAAAAACTACACCTAAGTTTTTGGCTGACTCAACATAAGCTATAGGACTATTTTTGAGCAGTATTTGCGGAAAGTATGATATGTCAATCTTGTTTTTGGAGATAACGAGACACTTAGATTTCTTTGGGTTCAGTTGAAGATAGTTTTCAGTAGACCATCGATCAATCAAATCTAAGTCTTCATTCAAACACGTTACCGAATGTTCGATTAACCCTAAAGGACAGCTAAGGTATAGTTGTGTATCATCGGCGTACATGCGAATAGAACAATGTGTAACTAACTCCGGCAATTCGTTAACGTATATTGAAAATAACAAAGGGCCAAGGATAGACCCTTGTGGTACACCACTCTTTACCGGCAAAAACTCAGATTTTTGTTCGTTAAATTCAACACTTTGTTCTCGACTAGTTAAATAGGAGAACAAAAGCTTGACTGCAAAGCAAGAAAAATTGAACTTATTTAACAACTTTTGGCAAAGAATGGCGTGGTTTACCATATCAAAGGCTTTCGAGAAATCAAGGAGTATTAAGAACGTGATTTTATCCATGTCTATTTCTTTTCTTATGTCCTCTGAAACACTTAAAAGCGCAGTCAAGCAGCTATTTTTCTTTCGAAATCCCGATTGTTTGGGTGTCAATAATTCGAAGCGAGTAAGAAATACGTTAATTTGTTTTTGAATTACTTTTTCAAAAACTTTTGACAAAAACGGTAGGATAGAAATTGGTCTAAAGTCGTCTCCTTTCGAAGTTTTGGGAATAGGAACTATCTTAGCTTTTTTCCATTGCGAAGGGAATTCACATGTTTTGACAATTGAATTGAAAATGTGTGTTAAAAATGGCAGCATTATCGGAAAAATAATTTTCAAAAATGAAGGATGCATATTGTCAAGTCCTATGGCATTTGATTTGATGGAAAGCAGTGCTTCAGTCACATCCACATCAGTTATATAGCTAAAGTTGAAGCGAACCGAATTTGAACTTTGGGTTGAAGACTGACTCCATGAAAATAGCTCGGGGTCTGGCAAGTTGGTGGTAGAATTTGAATTTAAAACGAAGGATTTATTGAGAGCGTTAACGTCTAGATCAACAGGTGGGTCACCACGTACCTTTCCAACACCGATTTTTCCTAAGTTCTTCCAAATTTGCTTACTTCCAAGTGCAATATTGATGTGAGTTGAATATACACGAGCTTTAGTTCTACGGATTTCTCGAACAGTTTCGTTACGTAGAACGACATAATTTCGATGAAAACTGTCAATACGAAACATTTTCCAACGCTTGTATGCAAGATCCCGTTTTTTTATAAGGGAAAGAATTTCTCTTGTAATCCAAGGTTTGTTTTTTTCGGCGCAGATTTTAGTTTTTAAGGGTACGTGGTTGTTGAAAAGATTGTTAATGTTTCTATTGAGGAATTCCACTTGATCAGAGGGAAAAAGAGCTTCTAAAATGTAATTCCAGTTGACAGCGTTAACATCATTTTCCAGAGCACTGTAGTTGATGTTTTTAAAATCTCTGTATTCTATAATATTACGCTGCCGAGCATTTGCAACTTGAAAGTCGAAAACTAAGTATATCAAGTCATGCTTTGAAAAACCTGGAGCAGAAAGTTGATCATAAAGAATAACCTTGTTCCGGTCAGAGACAAGAAAAAGATCCAGTAATGTAGCATTGAAATTAGAGAAATGGGTAGGCGTGCTTGTGTTTACAGAGTAAAGATTAAGGGATGAAAACTCGTCAGTAAAACTATTTTCCTCCAGAAGGTTGCAGTTGAAATCACCAGTTAGAATTATATTTGAATAAGAAATGCAAACCTGTTCAAGAATAGAAATAAGTGGAGAAATGCATATGTTCCTATTCGGCCTATAAATTGTACCAATTAAGATCTTTTCGTCACCATTTGATAGCTCAACAAAAATAAATTCTATTGCACTGTCTTCAGGAGAAGAAACTATGTGCCTGCATTTAAATGTGTTTTTCACATATATAGCGACCCCTCCACCTCTACAGCGTACCCTGTCAGAGCGAAATATCTTATAACCTGCAAGGCAGCATAACTTATTATTTTGTGACACAGAAAGCCAAGTTTCTGTTACACAAACCACGTCAACCTTAGAATCCTCAAATATATAACGGAACTCATCAACTTTACACAATAAGCTTTGTGCATTAATGTGAGACATCCGAAGACCAGTCTGTTGATTGCTCAACACATTTACCATGGTGCGCAAATTTGAGTCACCCATTAAATAAAATTCTAAAGCAAATGCAAAAAAAAAGAGGGGAAAAAATGGTCCATTAGGTTTTAAAAAAACTGAACAACTTGTGCGAGCTTCGCAGGAATTTACCGTTGTAAAGGAAATGAATGCGCAAATATGGATTTTATTTTATTTGACAGTTTGTAATATGCATTAGATTGCTGCTAGAAGTGTGTAGACAGACGGTACAAGTTCAATGATTTTTTATTTACTATTTCAAGGCTCATCGAAAATGCCAAAAATAAAGTGAGATCAGCCTGTCAAACGCATTCAAAATCAATTTATTATTAGAGTCAGGCAAAAATCAAATTGAAATTGCGAAACAAAGTGAAATTTTCGCGATTTGCCGTTACAAAATGCCTTATATTGTATTCGGAAGACTGGGGATCACATTTCGATTGAAAATAAGAAACCGAAAGGAAACAAGACTTCTTCGTCGACTTTATGGACTTTTAAATAACTCTAACTCTAACTATCAATGTTTTTCCACGGGTAGGTATCGCCTTTCGCGACGAATTTGCAAGTCCTCCGTTAGTATATTCATTGCCATGAAAAGCGCCTTCTCGATTAGCCGTTCGGAACCGGCAGAAAATTGTAGGTCCCCTCCATTCTCTCTCTCACAAGGCATGGTTGTAACTGTTCCGAGACAAAGTTCAGATGGAGAAAGAAGACAAAATGCATTAAGAGGAGGCAGCGTTGTGATTTACATTTGCATGGCTACGTAGGAAATTAGGAAAATGTTCGTTGAGAGGGTTGCATGGACTCAAAAAAGTAAAATAATGCACCCTGAACAGTCCCGAGATCTGAACCCAAACGAGCATCTATGGAAAATTCACCCAAAAACATCAAAAGGAATGCTCAAAAAGTCTTTAGAAGAAGAGTAAAAAAGAAGTTTAACGACGAATATCGTCAGCTCGTAAGGTCTATGCTGTCATAAAAGGGACGATTCCAAATAATTTTTAGCAGCATTTGTGGAAATCAGTTTGAGTTCAATCGGACAAGTCCATCCTCAAAAATATGCTCCTTGAACTGCGGAAAACAACTGGCTACAACTTTATCAGGATTTAGAAAGATTAAGATATTTGAACTGCGTGAATAGAAATCGAACGTACAGAAAAAATTCAGTTTAAAAGCTATCCCTTAAAACATTGGCATCATTTGTGATAATCAGTTTGAGTTCAATCGGACAAGTCCTTCCTCAAAAATATGCTCCTTGAGATTTATTTTGAACTACCCCAATGATTCTAACTAATGTGTTAAACTACCAGAACTGCTAAAAAGTTAACCACTGGTTACAAGATTCAGATAATCGGACTGCGTGAATAGAAAACCAACGGACAGAAAAATTTCAGTTTCTGCAGCTTTTATCTAAACTTACTGAATTCTGAATTGGAAACATCTACGGAGTTTAACGCACTGAAAAGACAATCCTACTTATTCAAATCAACAGCAAACAGAAAACACAAATCCCGATGATTGCTTTCAATTCAAACATTGGCCCAATGCATTAAGAGGATGTAAAGCATTCAACAACTAGGAATAATACATTGAGTAGGTCATAGCATAATGGCACGGCATGGCAAGAGCATGATTTCCATTGCCAGACACAACATTACAAGTTAAACCCAAGTGTGGGTGCGATGATGGAGATTAGATTGTTCCCCTCCCCTACCATGCAACACACCGAAAGTAAGAACCATTCGTTGCTTCATTCATGGTATAGGTATTGATGTTGGCCTTTATTTTCTACAACCTTTTGAATGACCTATATTCGAGGGATGCCTGCGTTGTGCCTTACTCAGATTCCAACTAGGATGTGCTTGCCACTGCCACTACCAGCCACGTGTTTTTATTACCTCACTCTCTATTAACCTTCAGGAACACATGATAAATAAAATAAAATAAAAAAAATAAAACACAATCATTATTATCCCATAAATCTTTGCATTGTTCTTGATCCTAATTGAAATGTACACAACACGGAGAGAAAACCCACAGGTAGGTAAGGAAGGTGTAGGTATTAAGTTGGTGGGTTGGTTTGGTTGGCTGACTGGTTGTATATGGTTGCTATTACCGCACTTTCGAAATTAGGACAAAATAAAGTCAATGACTTTTGCTCTGAATGTCCAAAATAAAAGGGAGAACACGGATGATGATGGAAGGAGGAATGCCAAAAGGAAAAATAAGAAGAATACAAAAGGTTTCCGCGCTCTTGCTGCTGCTATACGACGACGACGATAACTACGACGATGACGACGACGACGACGACGATACGATGATGAGGACGATGACTACGATGTCGACGATGAACGTACCCAATAAACATATAACCCCATTTTGGTCGGAATCCCTTAACACTTGGCTGGATGGTTGTTGGTTGGATGGATGGTTGATTGTACTACTACTCCCTACATCCGTGTACAACTCTACCTACATAAAATACCGACCTACCAACTCTTCTCAATCTATATGTACCTTCCTATACGTATGTCTATATTATACTTTAGGTATGTACGACTTTGCTTCCTTTGCTGTGGGTGAATGAATGAAAACATTTGAGGCAAATATACACATCGTCCTTCTCTCGTTGTCGGCATCAGCTTTAGCACTGGCATCGGCAACGGCATCGTCATCGCCATCGCCATACCCGCCTCTCCGCCTTCAACTCCTCCTTCATCCTTTTACTAAAGTAGTATGGTCTCGTTAGCACACGTCACTTCACTTCAAAATATCCACAAAACAGAATGAAAAAAAAAAAACAACAAGAACGGAAAAGGATAAACCACTGCCTAATAATGCCGGCATATAAACAAAACAAAACAAACAATCCCAGAGAAAGGATAAATATGCGGATAAAAAAGGTCAATGAGCAAACAGCCGACGAATTCTTCGTCGCCTTAGCACCAGGCAATGTCAAAAGTCAAACGTCTTGGTTTAAATTCTTTTATCACCTGTCATTTTCTTCTTCTATTTTTTTTTGTCGTTCCTTTTTCATGGCGCAAACACTTCCAACCACACCTGCGAAGCAATAAAAATAAGGAAGGCAAGAGAACATCTGTCGAGCGAGTTTCTTGTTCCAATGACCAAACAAAATCAAAATATGATAAGTGAAGCTGAGTCTTAATCCTTCTAAATGCATCCCAAATACGCACACATCTCGAGGCAAAACCAAGAAACATTCGCTTGTATTGGATGATGCATACCTACCATCTGAAAAAACGACAGGTGATGACAAAGTTGGTACTACCTATTCGTATATTACGACTTTCAAATTAAGCTCAAAACGACCCGTTATTTGACTCCCAACCTGGAACAACCAGTAAACGGAGGCAATTTGGACTTCGTTAACGGCCTTGTAACCAACTTTGTCTTTGTCCAAGTCTTCAAAATACAAAAAAAGAAACTAACTAAGTCACATTGGAACCTTCTACCGTCAGGACCTAATTGAGACAAAACAAAAAATACAGGCGCATCGATTGATTGATAGAACTTCCCATTGTGCAATTCAAAATCGATGTAGCTATGGTATGTACTCATTTCCGCCCTCAATTTCCACTTCCATATCAGTAGCATTCTTCGTCAGGTTGTGACATAACTTTGTTAGCTGAAAGAAAGATTTTTATTTTTTGTTTTGAAGGCGATGTCACTGGCTCTTAAGAATAAACTTATAAATAATACGCTGAGCCATCCACCAGGAGAGTGCATCATCCTTGCAAATTTACGTATGTATTATACATACAACTCGATGTATATGTCCACCATAGAAGGAAGGCCACTGCTGCACATGAAAAGATGCTTCTGCCGTCGTCATAGTTGTGTTTTTTCTCCTTTTTTATTTAAAAAAGTCTCTGGCGCGGTGAAGTTTTCACTTTTTTTATATTGTTGTTCTCGTTGTTCGTATGTATCCATAAGGTACTTTCTTGGGATATATAAACTACGGCTTTAGTACTTTCAGACATCCTCTATGTAATGTGTTGTGTAGACATTTGTGTGTAAATATGAAGAGAGTATCGATTTTTGTTTCCAAATATCCTTTTTCACACCGGACGTTAAGTTGAAAAAAAAAACTAGAATTTAAGTGGGTGGAGGTTAACAACCGGGATATATACTCAGCCAAAATACAATCTAAAAACGTGTCAGATATATTTTTTTTTTTAAAGGCGCACTTCGAATAAGCCGTGCTATGGAATGTAAACGAAGACGGTAATTACTTCCGTTGTGCTTTTAAAAGAAAAATTTCTTAGCTCGTCAAAATAAAATCGTCAGCAGGAGAATACATTTTACATTCATAGCAACCTATCTAAAACTTTTGAACATTGAAAACCTTTGCCAACAACAATTTTGCGCGTGATTTAAAATTGACAGTAGCCTGATAGGCTCAAACGACAAAATAGAATTTGACTGCGTCTGAGAAAAACGAAAAAAATATTGACATTTCTGATAGTGACAGAGAAGTCCCTTTAAAGTGTTTAAATCATGGTCTTTATAACTACGGTTGAGGTGTGGTGAATATTGTTGAACTGATTTCCCAACGACTTTTCAATGTAACGACTTTGCCATGAAAAGCGCTATATCGAATAGGTCTCCTCCATTCCCTCAAAAGGCAATGGTTGTGAGAAATGAGCCAGGCCCTGGGGCTCCTCGCTCTGTTTCGCCGCCCTATTTATTTATTTTTATTTATGTTCCATGTAATGAAAAATCGAAAGCAGAGATAAATACAGTCAGGAGAGCAGTAAAGGTTCTATATAGGGACCATGGGAGTTAAACTGAAGCTGTTAAAGTTATCTACGTTGAATCGAACACTGTAATAAGTTCTTATGTACATCTTCTCGAACGTAGCATTTTTGTGTTGAGTTTCTGACAATTCATCATGTGGAGTATAGAACGCAGTCCTGTCGTGGATCATGGTGACTGCATATGATCGATTACAAAACTCTTTTAACATAAATATTTCCCGATCCAGTATGCGTAGCTTTATTCACATTTCATGTTGTGACTGCTGCCCTTGTTTGAGCAATTCTTCAACCATTTTCGCCACCAAATGTTGAATCAATTCAAATTCAATTTTTTTAGTGAATACTTCTATCGCTAACAATGAAATGAAGAGGTTAAGTTAAAAATGGCGAAACATAAGGTCTTGTGTGAGGAGTACAAACTACGGTGAGAGATGAAGGACAGCTATAATATATTGTCTTTCGTTGGTTGGCGAACTGTCAAGTAGGTGGTTTTGTTGGCGAAGATCTGTTTCTTTTATTAATCCGGTTAAACTTAAGGGCGTTCTTCCACAACTTCAATTCAAACTTATTGGACTTGGTTCAAAATTAATGGTTGTGTTGTTTGTTGAGGTGGCAAATGCTTACAATGAAAGGAAAGGCCGGCGAGTAAGCTCTTTGCGTAACAGTCCAAATGGTTGGCAGTTCATGTATCAAATTTACAATAAAACTGATATTGAAAATGAGTCTTACTTATTTCACTAGTCACAAAAGAAAGAACGACAGTAGAGGTGATGATTCCACTTCACATTAGACTTGTGCAGTTCGCGAACGAGATAGTTCAATGAATAAGGTCACTTTATTGAACTAGTAGATTTAGTTCCTTCGTCCATTTAACTCCCGAGGGCGATTTATGTGGTTTAGTTTTCAATTTTGTTCTAATTGGCCATGCCCTATGAGAGATTTCATCTGCTTCTGGGACAAAAGCACAAGCAGCTTACATGTCCCTCGCTTATTAATTCTACTTCTAAACATTTGGCAGTGAACGTTTCTAATGTTCAGTATCACTGTGAAAGTTTCAACTCCATTCAACTCCAACCTTTGGTTTAAAATTGAGTTCAACAATCCATTTAGTTTCAACGAACTGAATTTATTTAAAGGAACGTATTAGTTCCATGTTTGCATTTTTTTCCTGCGAATAGAATTCAGTAATTACATTTAGTTATTCGTAGATTGTGGCAACAACGTACACGAAAATTCAAAAGAAGTTTGAATTTCTTCGATTTTGATTCGTTCTTTCGTTGTGCCGCTACGGTCAAAAACTAATGACGTACACCTAGCGTAAAACCGAGTGTCTTCATGAATTTTTGAGACCTTAGGGTAGTACTAGGAAGAAAACACTACAAAAACAAAGTCAAAGTCACGATTGACTAAAATTCGAGCCAAAAATCGACCGCACTTTGTTTTTCAACAATTATATGGGTACAAAAACTTAAAGATCGTGAATTATTAAAAAAACATTGTAAAACTACTTTTGTTTTGAAAAAAAACCTTAAAATCTGACAATTAGCAGGAAAAGCTCCTTTGTTTTGTATTGGTTAGTAAAATCAATATGTATTTTCATCATTTGACTCTCAAAGCTGGTCCTTTAGGTACCTACGTTTCATAACCACAACCGGGACAAAATTAACAACTCAGCAAAAAAAAAAAAAAGAAGACCCAAAGTATTTTATTCACTTCAATTTGTTTCAAAATTTGAAATGGTTTCATGAGTTCAGACTCTCTGTTTGGAGTGGAAAAATAATTTGTGTCGGTCGGATGCTTGATGCAGACTCAATTTGCTTGTTTTTATTTTTCCTTATTCCAAGTGGCGGCAGGAGAGTTACAAGAGCCATTGAAAATATTATTTTGCATAAATCGTGGGTGAAGTATAAACAAAATCTTTACAAAACCAACGATTTTGGACTTAAGTTCATTCTAAACACAACTCTCTTAAATAGCCACTTATATTTCAGAGCATTATCTGTAAGAAAACAAAAATCGTTCAACTTATAAACCCCCAAAGATAAAAAAAAAAAAAAACTTTTCTCTACCTTTGAACCAAAGAATGCTAATTCCACTCTATTACCATTCAAGATATCTGTGGAGTGTGGACACAAAACTGTTTGGTTGGTAGGAAAAAATGATAGTTAATTGGGTGCAAAATTCAAGCAAACAACACAAACAACGTGTTCACGCAACTTGTTGTGTCCCTCTAATTATCGTAATTTTTCTGTAAAGTTTTTTTCATCACTGGTTTAATCTCTTTGGTTGTTTTGCTGTGCGAGAGTTGTAAACCTACAAATATATATAAACACAACGATTTCCAAAGGCCAAACAAACACCCAACCAAGCAAGAGACATTATAATGACAGGCTACATTTTAGTGGAACAGATTGTGTTACATTATTCCCTCCCCTATGGGTAATAATTAGAAAAAAATTTTAAAAGACATTTTCGACAAAACCTAATCGAGACTGAGATGTGAGATGTGGCAAAAGGTTAATTACATTTTTGAATGTACGGTGACGCAGTGTATAGCAGACATTGGACTTCTGGCTTTTTAGAAACAATTTGATGATAAGAACAATGTAACCAGTTACTAGACCAACTGTTTAGGAACGACATCTCTTCGAAGCTTATTCGATTGTGCAAAATTGACAGTGGGGTATTCTCGTTTGTTACTCGTCAGAGATAGAAACAACGCTGCCTTCTTAACCCAACGGTTGGCAAGAGTTATTCTCCGTTTGACGAAGTCCTGTAATACCTCTAAGTTATGTCTGTCTATTGTGACGTTTTGTCCAATTCGTCGATGTTCTGTGTCCTTGTTTGATGACAACATATACTTCGTTTTGCCCTCATTAACCATCAAACCCATTTTTGCCGCTTCTGTTTCAATACCCGCTTTTTCTTTCTATTACATCAATAACGTCTGCGTAGGCGAGTAATTGTACAGACTTTTGAAACATTGTTCCTCTGGTGTTGGCGTTTGAGTTTTGTACAATCTTTTCAAGTACATATGATGTTGAAGAAATCGCATTACAGTTTGTCGCCTAAAGCCTTTTTCAACATCAAAGGTTTCGTGAGTTCTCTACCGACATTGACGGAGCAGCGTGAGTTCTCCAAAGTCAGCCGAAACTAGACATGTCCCTGTACAACTCGTCTCTGTAAATACTGTCATACGCGGCCTTGAAATCCATAAAAACATGGTGTATATGGATATTATATTCCTGGGTTTTTTCCAAGATCTGGCGTAATGTGAAAATTTGATCGATTGTGGACTTTTCTGGTCTAAAACCACATTGATAAGGACCTATCAAGTTGTTGACGTGTGGTTGACGTTCACATATTACAGCAGACAAGATCTTATAAGCGACGTAAAGGAGGCTTATTCCTCTATAATTGGTGCAATTGTGAGGGTCTCCCTTCTTTAGGATCGGGCATACGATACTGAGGTTCCATTCATAGGGCATCTTCCGACCATATCATGCAGATAAGCTGGTGCATGCTCCTTTTCTACTGGTCTCCAGCTGCCTTGAAAAGTTCGGCATCAAGGCCATCTGCACCTGCAGTCTTATTTGATTTAAGTTTGCATATGGCAAGGTTCTACTACTATGTTTCCCTGCTGGTCTTTACAGACTTGAGTTCGGGGCTTGCTACCCTGGCAGGATCTTTTCACCTTTTGGTAAAACTTCCGCATCTCGTTCCTGTCATGGCACCTCTCAATTTCCTCAAACGAGCGCTTCTCATGCTGCTTCTTGTTCTTTTTGAGAATTCGGTGTTCTTCCCTTTTATTCTTGTAAATCTCGTTATACTGATCGTAAGCAGCCCTTGCTCGCTTTTGCTGCATCAGCATTTGTCCTGCTTTTTGTTTGGCTGCATTTGCCTGTCAGCATTCTTCATCGAACCATGGATTAATTTTTGGGGGCCGCATAAAACACAGAAACTTAAAGGTTTCGGTTCATTGAACAAGAAAAAATATAAACTGCAACTGGGTTTAGTTAGAAATGGCTGTGGTTCCACAGTTTGATTTCTAAGCTAATAAATAAATAAAACAATAGGTTTTATCCGAATGAGCTTTTATGTAGCCTCCTTCGACTTAATAAACTCAATTGGATAAGACTATCAAAAGCCAAAATCTAAATTTAGAGGTTTGTTATTCTGTCAAGCAAAAAATAAAACGAGTTACTCAATGAAAAAAAGTTCTAATCGAATTGTCTACACTAATTACTTCATCCTGACCTTACTTGACTATTTCTTATTTCCAATAACGAATTTCTTGTACCGCCTAAAGTCAAGGGTTTGATAGTGTTTAGTAGATTACACAAAAAAAAAAGAAGAAGGAAAACAAACTGCACTCGTGAACGAATTATGAGAAGAATGTGGTTGCTTATGGCTTTTCTGGGTCACAAGTGTTTTCGAAGACTTTGGATTTTTTTATTCTCTGTTTTATTTATTTATTACTCTTGCTGCTGCTCTTGTTGTTAGAGTTGTTGTTTTCTCTCTCGTTGGTCGGTCGTTCCGTTTCGATTTCTTTTATTATTATAACTTGTTGTTTATTTTAGTTTCGTGCTATTTTTATTGCAAACCAGCTGATGTAGACGATGGATACTGAATCGAGTTTATTGGCGTTAAAAGACCTACCGTCAATCTATATCTATAACTGCAGCGGCAGCAGGTAATGAGCTTGCATGTGTACACTACATATAACTAGTGTGTTTTAGTCAGCTTGTTATATTATATTATAGTCCACGTGGTGGGTTGGTGTGTTTTCGATTTGGTGTTCATAATATTTGTTTCTAAGCATATGTTCCCACTACCGGGATAGAAGGACAGAAGGGGGAAACAGATTGGCTGACTATAGTCGCAGACTAACAACTAAGCCGGCACCAGACACACCATCGCACATTTAGAGGAATTTGAACTTGAATATTCATAATTTCTATGCATTACGTAATAGTGTGCGGGGCGAGGCGTTGCGACGACGGAGATATATTTGTGTGTCGAGTTTTGTGGTTGTTTTTATTAGTACTATACCCGAACCCCCATAAACCGTCCCCCCTACCCTACCCCATCCCAATTAGCCAGTATTCATCGCAGATTGAATTGTTTTACTTGCAAATTACCCACAGAGGCAGCAGACGTCATTTGATGTTTACATCAATACAAAACAAAAAGAAATAAACGACGATATCAATTTGATGGCAATTCTAAACGCCACTCATAGATAGGTGGGTAGTAGTACACTACTAATCAAAATGTATGCCGGCCACACATCCAGATATGTAGATTTAGATACTCTCATATGTATAAACATATATAGGTACAAGTAGTTTAGATTTTTATTAACGAGAGTGCCAGAGTGCAGCACAGTTTGAGTTGAGGGAGGGGATTGAAAGGAGGGTGGAGTAGACTGGCACCCGGAACACAACGACACAGACCGTGAATTTCGAGCGCGCGCCAATTTTTTTATTTTTTTTTATTTTATTTCATTTTTTTTTTTTAAGTAAACAATAATAACAAAACAGTGATTCATTGAGACTCATGAATATAGTGATGGAGGGGGATAAAGGGGGCTTATGTGATATGCCGTTCGTTCTGTGGCGTGCTCTATGAGGGGTTAATAAACCTTGCAGAATGCAAGAAAACGATAAAATGAAACAACAGCAACACGAATTGTTTAATCACGATTCAGGGTCACACATTTCTCTTTCGACATACCTTCATAACAAATGCACTCAGTAGAGTATAACAACAGAAGGATGTATACACATGATACGACGAGGAAGAGGAGAGGGAATATGGATAGGGTATGGTATGTCCCTGGCGTGACGTAATACTTCTTCGTTTCATTCTCGATTGACCGAGTTTTTGTGAGATTTATGTGGAGCAGCAGCCCAAGCAGAATGTAGAATAAAACACAACAAATTGCGATGATATCGCTGCTGCTGATGCAACCGCCACGCGGCTGAGTCGTTTTGTTGGATGAACGAAAGGTCTGATAAAAAAAAAAGCATCGACAGAAGAAAAATGAACTAAGAAAAGTACCCACGAGCACAAACATGCAGCACTCACAACTTTACTCCACTTTCTATATCACTATAGTCAGCTGACGAGAAAACCCAATTCAGTTCGTTGTTGTTCAAGTTTTTAAAAATTTATTCGACCTCTGCATTACTTTTGGGGTTGTTTGTTTTTTTCTGAATACAGCGTTGCTGCGAATGAGGATATCCCTGCTTTCAATTAAAAGAAAAAACAAACAAAAATCATGGGCTGGATTTTGAATAAAACACAAGTACATAGTTAGTGTTGCAAGTTCAAGTGGAGCAGTGAAAACTGTGAGCTTATCAATTGGAGTATGAGAATATGCAAAAGGTCTCAGAGATTTTACACAGCACCGGCGTTTCCTTATCGAAATCTTGAAAAAAAAAGAAAAAAAGACACGTGACTTTAAGTACAGGCCAATTTTCTTACTTGACGAGTTTCAGAACAAAAAAAGAAACCCTAATGTTGACAATCGAAACAAATTTTCAAATAAAAAAAATGGCTAACCTTGCGTCTTTTTGTGTTAAATTTAAAAATTTTAGTATTATGTAAATAGTTGACCCTCTGTGGCATTCAAGACTAGGAGCAACATAACGATTCACCCCCTTAATCTCTCGGAATATGTGTGCGAATACCTTAACGCAAGCCTTACACAAATTATGCAAGCAAACAGTTTCTAAATGCCGACAAAAAAATCCCTACAATAAGCAGAAAGTCCCAAAACGTAATAGATTGCTTTTTTCCGCAATTGTAAGTGAATTTGTGCTACTGTCGAAAAAACACTTGCGAACTTTTAATTGCATTGTAGACGTTGTTTTGGATTTTACCTTGCTTAGCATGCGACATGAGACCTGCTTAGCAAGACTTGCGTTTAGGAACTCGCCCTGTGTTTTTTTGTCTTTCTATTGAATGTAGTCAAGACTTTGTACTTTCAATCAAGCCCAGTTGAATGAACTAGATGTCGACACTTATTCCAAAGGACACGAAATCTCTAGTGGAGTGACAAAAATTAAAATAACCGCCGGCCGTATTATAAGAATTTGATACCACCGACTAATTATTTCGACGTTCTGCTCAATCATGTAATTAACCATTGTGATTTGGTTGATTTGGTAACACTCACTGATAAAAAGACAACAGATTTGACAGACGCTAGAAAATCAACATGGCTGCTACAGCCTGTCAACATAGACGCGTTCTTTGGGGAAATCTTTTATTAAGCATAATATATCGGATGTTTTTTTTTAGAGGTTGGTTTTTCAAATAGAGATGAAACTGACATCTTGTAGGCAAATCGGCCAACTCTAAGTTCAGTTTGGTTTGCCATTTCATAATGAACAATTTGACAAAAGAACAGCGCTTGCAAATCTAATAAAATGAAAATAATGAATCAGTTCTTGAAGTTTACCACAAGCTCCGTCCATTTTATGGTAGACATAATCGTCCATCAGAGCAATTCATTCCGCAGAGACGTCGAACAGTGCGCACCGAAGAAACAATTGCCGCTGTAGAGCAAAATGTTGAAGTGTTCATCAACTTAATGGGAGATTTTGCGCAAAGATCTTGGCTTACTAAACCGTTCTAACAGGACGGCGCTATATGCCTGACAGCGCACGTCGCAATCGATTTATTGAAGGAAACATTCGATGAGCGCATAATTTCGCGGAATGGACCTATCAATTGGCCATCAAGATCGTGTGATTTGACACCATTGGATTATTTTCTTTGGGGATATGTGAAGTCGCTCGTCTACGCCAACAAACCAGAAACGTTACATGAAATTACTATCGAAGAAATTGCGAATTCCCCTTGGAAAAACATTTTTGCTTGATGTTTCTGAGACTCGAATCTCGAACCTCGAAAACCTAATGTCACAGGCAGACACGTTAACAATTACTCTACGGGCAACACATTGTGTAGCCGTTACAAAAAAAATTACATCGGACTTATTAACTTATTGTCAGTGATGAAAAATTCTTACAAAGAAATTATTTGTCATTTGTCTTTAGCTCGGTTCAGTTAACATAACCTATCAAGTGGATTGCTTAACGCAAAGAAGCATGCCGACAATTATGTACCTACTTATACCTGTACATTTGTTCTCTTACAAAACAAAAAATACAACTCAGTCGTTCTCCCTTTCCATCTTCAAATGCAAAACCTGCACTTCCTACAAACAGGTTGTTATTAAAGTACCTATCACTTTGTTGACTTGATCACCGTTGTGTTCCAATTAGAACACAAAAACTTCACTTCAAAACAATTAAAACGAATTCCTTAAGTCACTCGCAAGCCTCTTCTCATAATTCCAACCCCTCTCTGTTGTGCTTTGGTGTTCATTGCCGATCGTCGACATCAATATTTTGTGTTTGAAAGCAATTGTATGAGCGTATCTACCTATTTGACTAGTCCCATGTTTTTTTTTTTTTTTTTTGTACTTCAACAACAATAATGAAAATAATAATAAAACCAATAAAAAGGAGGGAAAAAACAAAATAAAGTCAGAAAAAGAGGAAACCATTGTGAAAACGCAATGTTTACAAATAACCAAACGACGAACACAAAAATTTAAGACACCGGTTGATGTTGGATGTGATAAACTTGAAAGAGGGGAGGAGTTGAAGTTGGATGGTGGAATAATGGTGGTGCTTGCTTTTGATGTTGTTGCTGTTGGTGGTGCTAGCTAGTGACGGTGGTGATGGTGGTGGTGTGGTGGTGATGGCGAGGTTCTAGCGGCGAGAAGCGAAAAATCCGACCGGTCATAAATTAACGTCTTCAATGTCAATGTCAGAGACTCAGAAGATATTTTGTACTACAAAAGAAAGAATAAATTTCAATTTGCGGATTTCTTATTTCTGTTTGTTCTTTATTTAGTTTTTAGTTTTCTTTTTATCCTCGTTTTTTTTTTCTTATTATTTTTTATTTTTGTACAACAGACAGCAGCAGCTAACTACTACACTAGCACCGCCACCACTTGTTTCAAAGATAAGTTGTTGCGGCATCAATCGAGTTGGTTTTCTTTTCGTTATTTGTTTTATTTACGAAACCAATTCTTGAGATATGTTCACAATTTATTTATGTGAATTGCCAGAGATAGAAAATGACTCATTGAAAGTGCAGCTAACGACCGACGGCACACTTTTAAATAAACCACATGATATGACAGACAGAAGTTGTTGTGCCGCAAGAAAAATTGCAGCAAAGTCCTTTCGATATTCAAGAAAGTTGGTATAGGTATGCAGGTAGGTATACAAACCTATACGTTTTGGTAAGTTTGTTTGGGTGTTTATGTCAACTTTTGCTTTTTATTCTTCAAGGCCGTTTCATTTTTAATCTGTTTTGTGATACAATGATGTGATGTGATATGCGAATCGTTTTTATATTGACGTTTAGATTCTCAATTCAGATCGTCTTAGGTTGTCAACAATGACAAATGGTTTAGGCATTGTTGTTTAAGTGGAGTGAGTTTTTCTCAATGATGAACGTCACAATGTTAGACGTCATTTTCAAATTTTGATGGCGCCAGTTTTTTATTTGCAAATTGAGGGAATTAGTTACTGCAAATTCGCTGTTTTTTATGTGGACACATTTAATGGCAAAACAGCAAGTAAATTTTCACTGACAAAGATTTGGCCGTCCGTATGACATGTACGAGAGGCGTCCGTCTTGCAGGCTTTAGGCAGACCAAAACAGAAAGGGTTATCGCGCGATATGAGTACCTACCGTCCTTCCCATTGTTAAATGAGATTCGATATACTCAGCACACACAAAAGACGCTCAGGAAAATTGATTGATACCCTAAAAACGATTGGAAAGACTCTGTTCACTGGCGACATAGTTTTTTACTGAGAAGAAGTAGGTAACAAATATATGATCAAGACTCGAGATATGCTTCAGTCTTGAGTCATCTGTCAAGGTAAACATACATTGTTTTCTGTGACTTAAAATTTGAAACCAGTGGTTGTTGGATTATTAAGTCGAAGACCGAGGTTAGGATTCCCCAAAAGATCCTTAATGATTTTTGTGAGTACCTATAGCCTTTTGGGAGAAATGGGTGAGTTCTACAAGAGACTGGTAAATCCACAAAGAAAAGCCTTCTAAACTAAGAAACCAAAAATTTCATTTGAGAAAAACACAAAAGAAAATGTCAGACTTCAGTCATCGGTATTCTTAAATATTTTTGGTAGATCTGTCCAATAAGTTTCCTTCAACAATTGCCTCACTATTTCAAATTTCAAACTGAGGAAATGAGCTCATCTAAACACGATTTTCATATTGTATGAATAGGAACTTAAGGAAGTTTTTCAAGAGGCGTAAAATTCTCGTCTACGCTGTCATCTATACGTTATTTTGATAAAAAGATTACCTATTTCTAAAAGGAGTTTTTTTTAGAGGTATACCTAGAACTTCCAATTGAAATAAAACACAAGAAATTTAATGTCCATCAATTTAACATCATTGGGGAAGGATAATTTTATGCCATTAATGTTTAAATATGATTTCGGGCATGTGGCCGCCGCAGTTGGCTCGAATAAAGCAAAATCAGGAGGTCCAATTTCCAACCACTTTTTCAAGCATTTGAGGCCGTATGTCGGCAATAACGCCACGAATGTTGGCTTCCAAGCCCCAAACGCTTCTGGTTTATCAAAAAAAAAGTCGAAAAAACTTGAAAGATCAAGAGATTTATTGACCTTAGCTCCAAAAATTGGCGTTTCGGCCAGGCTTATCAGTTAGATGCTGTCGTACCCTTCTAAGACGCGAATTTTTAGTCAAATTGTACTGACACTTATAAAATTCACGGCATTTCTGGTTTGTTGACGTAGACGAGCGACTTCATATATCCCCAAAGAAAATAATCCAATGGTGTCAAATCACACGATCTTGATGGCCAATTGATAGGTCCATTCCGCGAAATTATGCGCTCATCGAATGTTTCCTTCAATAAATCGATTGTGACGTGCGCTGTGAGGCATGTAGCGCCGTCTTGTTAAAACCACATCTCATCCACATTCATGCCATCCAATTCGGCAACAAAATAGTCGGTTATCATGGCTCTATACTGGTCTCCATTAACGGTAAACAGCATCATTTCGGAAGAAATGGCCCAATGACTCCATCAGCCCATAGAGCACACCAAACAGTCAGTTTTTGTGGATGTAATGGGGTCTCAAGGTACTCATGTGGATTCTCTTCAGTCAAAATACGCCAATTTAGCTTGTTGACGTAATCATTCAACCAAAAATGAGCCTCATCACTGAAAAAAATTTTGCGATGAAAATCAGTATCGAGATCAATCTCATTTTCGATCCATACACCAAAAACACGACGCATTGCATGGTCTCGCGGCTTTAATCCTTGCACAAGCTGAATCTTGTAAGGTCGTAAGCCAAGATCTTTGCCCAAAATTTTCCATAAAGTTGATGGACAAAGCTCCAATTGCTGTGCACGGCAGCGAGTCGATTCATTCGGGTCCTCTTCAACACTTTGCTCTACAGCGGCAATAGTTTCTGCGCACTCTTCGACGTCTCTGCGGATGCGTATTTTCACATAAAGTAAACGTAGTGCGAAAACGATCCATGGTTAACCGAATGTATTGCTCTGATGGACGATTATGTCGACCATAAAATGGGCGGAGCTTGCCGTAAACTTCGCGAACTGAATCATTTTGCACGATATCCAAGCGTTGTTCTTTTGTCTACCTGTTCATGATGAAATGGCAAACTACACTGAACATAAATGACATTAGAGTTGGTCGATTTGACTACAAAATGTCAGTTTTATCCCTATTCGAAAAACCAACCTCTAAAAAAAACAACCGATACTAAAACTTCTATAAAGACTTTTTCTGTCTTATTCAAATGAAACTAAGTAGAATAAGGAATTGTTTCATGGATAATGGTCACAATTTGTTGTTTCTATATGGACAAAAGTAAAAATCAGAAAAAATGCCTTAACTCGGGAACGGGTCGACCGATTTCAGATTTTTTTATAAAAACTATCTACCAAAATCTCCTAATCTACCACAAAAATTTGATTTCATTCGGTTGAGCCGTTCTCAACTGATGCGATCACAACCAACCGTACACTTCTTTTTATTTATTAAAGAAGATTCTATATTTACATACTTACATAGGACAACAGCGCAGGGAACCCGGGGTTTCTCACAACTATGCCTTGTGAGAGAATGGAGGGAACCTACAATTTTTGCAAAACGAATTTACCTACTATCAGACGACTTGCCACCCGTGGAAAAACATTTTTTGTTTTTTAAACACCCTCGTAACAGGCACACATGCTAACCATTGCGCCACAGCAATTCAAAATTACTGGAGTCATTGACCGTTTCACACGGCTCAAGTGATAAAATCTTTTGGGAATACTGTGGAGAGAGTAAAAACATTGCTTAAAACCCGTGGCGTGATGGTTAGCATGTCTGCCTGTTAACCCAGAGGTTCGGGGTTCGAATCCCAACAGAGGCAATTGCGAGGAATTGGCAAGTCCTCCGATAGTAAATTCATTGTCATGAAAAGCGCTTTCTCGGTTAACCGTTCGGAACCGGCAGAAAATTTTATGTCCCCTCCATTCCCTTACAAGGCATGGTTGTGAGAAATGCGCTAGGCCCTGCGGCTTCTCGCTCTGTTGCGCCACCCTATTTATTTATATTTCTATCATTTCTTCTGCAAATATCCTGCTTTTACTAATCAGGCTGCAGACACTTGGCACAGATATTGTAAGAGCAGGTTACTAAGGCGCTCTACCATCCATATAGCGTTTTCTGGCTTTTATACCAAGGCTTGGAAAGCTCTCACAAGTCTGATCGCTATACTCCTCACTTTTCCTTATTTCATAATTCATTTGTTAGATTTGTTCCACAAAATGTTGATGGTGTTGTTTAATCTAAAAAATACTACACAAAATAAGACTTTCGCACACTTTGTTTTTCATCTCTGAGGGAGGAAGAATTTGCTCCGTTAACACAACAATCAATATGAATACACAAAAAGAAAATTGATCTGTCAGTTATTAACAGACACACCAACCTTATTCTATTCGATTTTTTGGCTTTTGTGTCAAAGCAACAAAAGTTGAGGTCTAACCGAAAACGATTCCTCAGATACTTTTACTATGCGATTGAAAAATTTTAAGGTTCTCCCAAACCAAAGTGATTTTGCTTTTCTACCGCTGCCGCAACACTGCAAAAACACTTTGGTGTGGGAGAAACTTTTATAAGCTTATTTTATTTTAATGTAAATAAAAAATGACTTACCGGTGGCGGTGTCCTATAAGCCTGCGACGGTCCCAATTGCGGACTGTATGGCCTTGGCGGTGGTGCCCATCCCTGCTGACCACCGTACGGCTGATGCGGAGGAGGTGGTGGCGGATGTTGTTGTGGTTGGGGCTGTTGTTGGGACCCCTGTTGTTGTTGCTGCTGCTGTTGCTGAGGATCGTAACTATTCGAATATCTATGCTGGGGTGGTGGCGGCGGTGGTGGATGCGACTGAAGTAATGAATTTAGCGTTGGCGTAGGACCTTGTGGTGGCTGACCCGGAATATACCTCTGTGGTGGAGGTCGATTGGGTGATGATATACCCGATGGTGGAGGTGGTGGTGGCTGCTGTTGACCTTGTTGCTGCGACTGGGGCTTCCCACCACCTCCGGCAACTGGACCAACGCCACCACCAACTAATGGCTGCATTGGCGAATGACCATAACGATAAGGATCCATGTTAGGATCTCCATGATGGTATCTTCCGTATGGCGATGGATGATGACCTGGTGGCGGCCCAGGTGGAGGTCCAGGTGGACCAACACCACCGACCAATGGTGGCGTCGGTGGTGTGTACGTGTTTAGTCCATCATCTTTAGCGGGCATTTCACCGCCTGGTTGTTGCTGTTGTTGTTGTTGCTGTTGCTGTTGTTGTGACAAATGATGTTGCTGCTGTTGATGTTGTTGCTGCTGCTGCTGTTGTTGTTGTTGATGTTGCTGTTGTTGTTGGTGTTGTTGATGTTGTTGATGGAGATGTTGGTGATGCTGCTGCTGCTGATAGTGTGACATTGCATTATCTCCTCCACCATATGGAGGATGATGTTGTGGCGGCTGTGGTATCTGACCTTCGCTGCTATTATTTGGGGGCACTCCACCGGGGTTACTACCACCGCCGTTATTATTACCACCACCCTGACCGGAGGGTGATTTTATCTTTTCATTCATTGTTCCTCCTGGTTGCTGTTGTTGATGCTGCTGCTGCTGATGATGATGTTGTTGTTGTTGCTGTGGCATAATGCCTCCTCTAGAATGCTGTTGTTGCAAGTGTCTACTGTTACTACTACTGTTGCTACTGTTGCTGCTGCTATTTGAATCAGATCCATTTTGAAAGTTTTGCGCTTGCGATAACAATAAGTTGTGGTGATTTTTAGTATGATCTTCGATGGCGGTGCTATTTGTGGCGTTTGGGGCAGCTATATTTACATTTACATCGTTCAAATTGTTCTCCGTTGATTGCTGATGGGCCATAATATTACCACAAACACAATCGTTAGTTTTTAGTTACTTCTCTGCGCCGAAATTTCTCGTGTTTTTTTCTTTTTTTCTTTAACACAGTTTTTCTTTTTCTTTTTAGTACTTTTTTTTTTTTTGCTAATTTGTTTAATTATTTATTCGTTTTTTTTCACATTTTGTATACTTGACACATATATACACACATTTCCACTTTTCCTGAGAAAAAAAGAAACAAAATTTTTATACATTTGAGGTGGAAGCACACAAAAAAAAACATAAGAGGAAATCCTAACCAAAAAAAAAAATGAAAGGAAATTGTGTGTACAAAAGGGGGAGTGGTAGTGGGCGGTAAATAACCGACAAAAACATCGTGCGTGTACCAGGGAGCAAGGGCGAAGAGGGGCAACCAGCAAAATATACAACACAAATTATTTTACTGAAAATATCTCTCTCGAGTGGAAGAAAAATCGTATATTTTGTTGTAGTTTTTCTTTTTTTACATATATATATGTAGTGTTTTGTGTAGGAAAGGAAAAATCAATCGATGCGGCGCAGAACAACTGCAAAAGCAATCATCATCATTACTCTTTGTGTTCTTCTTCGTCGTTCTCGTTCCCTGAGTCGACGAGTTTTGTCGAGAGAAATGTAGTAGTTTGAGGTTTTTTCTTTCGTAGGTATAAATGTTTGTTGTCGTCGTGGATGTGTGTATATTTATTATCCACACTCCTGCTTTTTATTCCAATCCCCTGTTCCTCTTTCTGTTTTCCTTCTACACTTTATCCAACACAGCTACACGGGCACGTATGTATATACATAATAAAACACTTGGAAAAAAGTATTACAAATCGTCGGAGCGACAAGAGCGACAGTTGGGCCGCCGCGCCACTTTGATCCAACCAACACCACCGTCATATAATACTCACACACACATGCACACTTATTAAAATATACACGCACCATCCGTCGACGGACGTCGTTATTTCGTCGTGTTCGTTTCGTTGGTTCGGATGAAATGAATTTTGTCGTTTCACTTCTGCTGATGATGGCGATGGTGATAGTTTGCTATGGTGTGTAGATAGATGGTGCGGTCGCTGTTGTTGTTGTGCTCTACCTTACAAAATGCCCGATTAAACAATCATTCTGTTTCACTTGCACTTCCAGCCAGTGTTTCTAGTTTCTATCTCATACAGGGGTCATCTCTTTCTCCTCTTTTTCGTTAAAATCAATTCTTTTCTGTTTTTTTTTTCTTTTGCTTTTTCTTTTTGAAAATTAATATTCAATGAAAGCAATTTATTAAAACACAAGAATTGGAGGTTTATTTGTTCTTATAGAAACTAATAATGCTTACGCTGTTTTGTGCGTCTCTTATTATGATGCAAAACGTTTGTCTTGAACACGTAGCTAAGCCAAAAATTAACACTGCCTCTGGCTGATGTATGGTCTTTGGTGTTTGGTTAACACACCACGTAGATAGAAAGTTTGCTCTGTGTTCGCACACAAAATATCAATTATTTGACAAGAAAAACCCTATTTTACTGTCAAAAAGACAAGGGAAAAATGCCTCCGACTCGCCCTACTCGCTGGTACTGATACTGAATCCTTTTGACACCTTGTGTTACCTTGTTGTCCCCAAACTGTTTTTTTTCTCTTATTTTTACTTCAGTACATTGGAATTTTCACAAACATAAAAGATATATCTAAATCCGACTAATGCAAAAAGAAAAAACTAATTGGGGAGCAGCGAAGAAAATACAAAAAAAAATATATAATCAACGCCAACACCCGAGACATTTGGTGGCAGCAGAAAGCAAAAAAGTAGCAGCAGCAATGGCGATTTACGTTTTCTTGTATACGACACATCACTTGAAGTTCATTTTTTTGTTTGGATTTTCTTGCACTTTGTTGCAACACTTACGTTTAAATTTTTACATCATCACAAAGTAAATTTAATGGGGAATATTTTATGATAATTTTCACACGAAACACTTTTGTATTTGATAGGAATTCTTCATTTGGAAAAATTAAGCGAAAAAAGATTACAGAACCGAAAAATATGGTTCCCGGATTTTTTGGTTTCGGCTTCGACACAGCATTCGACTTTGCGCGTAGAGAGTGAGAGCGAGCGAGATGGCCGGTTATTTTGGGTGTCAATTGGAGAAAATGAGATAGAATATTGTTGGTCTTGTTTGTTCTAGTACAATCTTATTTTGTTCTCAACGACGAGGACTGCGAGTGTACTAAAAAAAAAGTAAATTAAAAAACTTGTTTCGCGGCACTGATGAAGATTTTTTGTTGAGTTTTGAGTTTTTTTTCGCTTTTTCTTCTTCTCTATATATAAATCTTTTTTTTCTCTTTCACCAACAAAATGAAGGGATTAATTGATTTCTTTATTGCTTTCAAGCAGTGAGAGTTTTTTTTAAATTAATTCTTTTACGCAATTTCCAATTTGAAGTTTTGCTGATTTTGGAGAGCGATGAGGAATGAACATTTTTATATTCACATTAGACTTTTGGGAAACACTTTTTTGTATAGAAATTATGTCAAAACACTGCACATTGTTCAGACGAAGATAGGTTAAATTAATTTGTTTGATTTTACACAATTATTTGATGTTTTCACAACGATTTTGTGTGGAAAATATTAAAATTTTATTTCACACACATCGGACATGTCTCCATTTCGAATATGAAGACGCGAGCAATATGGCGGTCGGAAAATGACTTAAAGTTCTAAAAATATGAAATGAAGAAACCAACGAATGTAGTAGATTGAACAAGTTGGCGGCGTTTTCGATTTTAAGAACTGGGCTTACACACGCAAATTTGTGGTTGACTTGTACATGATTACACCACAGAGTACCTCCTCTGCGAATTACACGTTATACGACTGGTCTCTAGAATTACGTATGCATATCTTTAGCATTTCGCGAGTACTGTTGTATGTAGCTATGTTCGTATCTTAGAGGAAAGAGAACTTATTTTTTCCTCTAAGGTTCGTATACTCTAACAGCCTTATTTATAAACCCATAATAGGGAGTGAATAGCGCTATGTTCCTCTTGTAATATCTCTGAACAGAAAAACCTATTTATAAAACTTTTTGAACGTAACATAGGCTGAACGCCGATTTAGGTAGTATAGTGACTGAATAAATTTGTGTCTTCGCTATTTTGAAATGACAGGGGAATGTTAGTACGCCGGCGGATACATAGATGGCTTTCAGAGACCGGTTTGTTTTCGATAGTGAAGTACACCTGTGTATTACCGCTCAATGCTATAAATTATATTATAGATTATAGATAGGTAAGATATACACATCATAACTATAATGGTTTATAAATAAGAATTTATTCAATGTGCTATTCACTACATAACTATTCATCTGTTCAGAGCTATTTAGGGAAATCTAATAAATACGGCTGTAACTTATCACGAAATGAGCTGAAATTCACGTAAAACTAGTCAAAGCCTGTTACAGCACCGCGATTTTTCGTATTTGTGCACAGAAGAGAGTGGTTACGCTCTTTTCCTTCTTGTTCTTTATTCCTCTAAGGTTACGAGAGAGTAAAAATAGCAACATCCTACAAAATTCTGTTATCAAAATTTCTGTCAACAGAACTCGTGAACACTCAATCAAATACCGCTATAACTGTCAAGCACACATTGTTCCTATCTTTGTTGTGAATACATTTCGTTTATTTGATCGTAGTATGTCAGTCTCAACACACAAGTCCAGTCCAGCTACTAAGTCTGTTTCTTTACTTTGTGCACAGAAATTCACAATCTATCATATTTTAAGGAGTGGGGGAGTCAGAAACTCTCTGAAAGAGCGTTATTGTTCAAAAAGTGAAGAAATGCCTTGAACAAAACATTCACAGCAATGCTTTGAAAAAGTCCGTTTGAACAGTTTGGCTGTGCACGATTTCTGTCCACAGAAATTTTGAGGCCGAAATTTGCAGGTTGGGGAAATTTTTTACTCTCTCGTGAGCACTCTCTTTTGTGCACAGCTACGAAAAATCGCTGTGCTGGAATAGGATTTATTATTTTCGCCGAATTTCGGTGCATTTCGTGATAATTTTCAGTAAAGATACACACCTACTAAAGCCTTATCGGATCGGGTAATCCAATTTCGATTCGGTTTAGGTGTACTCCGGCACTAATTCAAATTGAATTGCGATTCAGTTCGAAGTGGAAACGGGGTAAATTTCTTTGACAGAACACCTGTCGTATCCCCAGTAGTTCAATCGGTGGGCAAACAACTTTTCCAGATGCTAGCGACTTTATCCAAATCGTTCTTCCAACCAAGCACTCTCACAACGGTCTGTCGACCACAATTGCAAGCTTGTCTCAAATCCAATTTCTGTAGAATGTCATCAGCACGTCCAACGGTGTATGTAACACGACCTGACTATGCTCCAGTTGGCATAGAGCTCTTAAAAACAGAGTAAGTAAAATATTTATCTTTGTTTTCTTAACTAAAATGGATACCTATGTAAACAGATGTGATATTTCAACGTGGAATGAAACCGTTCCAGTACCACGTCAAGAGCTGCTTAAAAATATCGCTGGAAAAAATGCACTCTTTTGTGCCCTTACTGACAAAGTTGATAAGGAAATCCTGGATGCAGCTGGATCTGAATTAAAAGTAATTTCAACGATTTCCGTTGGCTTCGAGCACATTGACGTAGAGGAGTGTAAAAAACGAGGCATACGTGTGGGATATACTCCAGACGTACTAACCGATGCAACAGCTGAACTGACAGTGGCCTTGCTGTTAGCTACGAATCGTCGCCTTTTTGAAGCTAACAAGGAAGTTTATAACGGAGGGTGGAAGTCATGGGCACCTAGTTGGATGTGTGGGCCAGGCTTAAAGGACTCTACACTGGGGTTGTTTGGATTTGGAAGGATTGGCAATGAAATAGCGAAGAGACTTATTCCATTCAAACCAAAACGCCTTATATACGCAAACAGGTCGCAGAGGGCAGAAGCTGAAGAACTTGGTTTCAGTCGAGTGGAATTTGATGATTTGTTGCGAGAAGCCGACTTCATAATTGTTTGTTGTGCTCTTACTCCTGACACTGTGGGAATATTCAACAAGGATGCTTTTGCAAAAATGAAACCCAATGCAATTTTTATAAATACGTCCCGGGGTGCTGTCGTGGATCAACCAGCTTTGGTTGAAGCTCTACAAAAGAAGCAGATCTTAGCTGCTGGATTAGATGTTACAACTCCGGAACCACTGCCCCTAGATGACCCTCTTTTAAAGCTCGATAACGTTGTCATACTTCCGCACATAGGAAGTGCAGACATAAACACTAGAATCGAGATGTCTCGGATTACGGCTTGCAACATACTAGCAGCTCTCAAGGGTGAAAAAATGCTCGCGGAAGTGTAATAAAAAAAAAAGTGTAATAAAAATTCATTTCATTTCGTAAACAATTGAATTGGCCTTCGGAAACCTTCAGCACAGTGATCAGGTACAGCGAGCAGTGTGACTGACTTGAATCCCACTTCGTGGCTAAGCAAGTAATCGGTGAAGTCAGTTGGTTTGAATGCAATGGATTGAAAATTTTTGAAGATCTCGGGCTGAAATGGCAAAATATTAGATTGTATTTCACAAAGAGTAAAGGCTACAAACTTACAGTAAGTTTTTTCCGACGTTTGTATCCATCCCAGGGCTGTGCCTCCAGAATTAGTTTTCCATTTTCTTTAAGCTGCTTGTGCATTCTTTTGAACGTCTGTTTGAGAGCATTATCACCGAAATTCAAGTGTATCCACTTTGTGACCGACAAACAGAGTATCAAATCAAACTGTGGTCTTTCAATTTCCAGAAGAACATCGTCCCGAAGTACATAGTTCCCATGCACAAAACTCGCATTAAAGGGAAAACCTTTACGGTTGCCACTTGTACAGGATTTTTTAGTTTTAGAAAGTAACTTTGTGGTTTTATTTACGAGTCCTTTGTCGATGTCTATTCCCGTGATGTAATTGACTTCAAATTGCTTGGCAATTTCCATTGTAACGAAGCCACTATTACAACCAATGTCAAGTACGTCCTTGCCAGTAAAGAGATTTCTATTGGCTTCGAATATATCCAACCGAACGTCGTGGAAGTCTTTTGGGTTTCTATAGCCATAATACCGACTGTAGTTACCATAAATGAATTTGTTTTTTCTGTCTGGATTGGAGGAAAAATCAATCTTCTTCTTCGGGCTTAAATGCGGTTTTGTTATTGGAATACAATCATTTGGTTCGGTTTTAGCCTTTTTGAGTGGCACGTCTTTAGACACACTTTGTATTTTTCGTTTTAATTTTGCCGGTGTGGTTTCAGCCTCTTGTGTTGCATTCAAATCCTGTGGCAAGGTGTTGTTGTTCAACACTAAAACTTCTTCCATTGTTTTAATATACTTTATTTTTAGGTATAGAGCAAGAATTTGGAGAATGAAATTTACTTTTTTGATAAAATTTTTTCTTAAATTGTTTTAAAACGTTTTCGCGAGTATTGTTTACTTTTTTTTGAGTCAACACGCGGAAAACAATTTTCACCACACACGTCAGCTGGCAGTCATGTTGAACATAATACAGCGTTCAGGTTAAAAGTACTAGTGACATTAGGGTAGGCACATCAAAAAAACAGAGAGTCAACTGCTGCAATAGGCCTGTTTTTTTGGGAAGATGTCCGGTACCTTGTATTGTAAATACATGTAAAGCAAAAACAACAAAAGATACAGGGGATAAAAGGATGAGTAAATTTTACAAGGGATAGATTTTTCGATATCGAATAAGTTTTTCGATGTTTCATTTTTAAATGTTGGTGCGACTAGAGACTTTCATGTATCTCGAACAACAGAAAAAGGGGGTGTTCACAAGTGAATCGAAATCAATTTTGTACAAGAATAGAATAGAATAGAAAAGAATTTTGGTAACGATTTTTGAATTGTAGAAATTTATTGATTTTGATTATTTAATTTGCAGGTTCATAGGTATATAATAATATATCGTAAAAGAAACGAAAAAAGCTCTGTTAAACTATTTTTTTGTTCTTTTTTGCATAGTTCCTTAACACATTTTTCGGTGAATGTTGACATTTTTTTCCAATAGTATTTACTACGTCTTATCTTAAAATAGATTTATTTATTGATTACTAGCAGACGCGGCCACGCGTTGCTGTAGGTCGCCATCTGTGAGGTGCAAGGGACAATGTTTTACAGTTCTCTGTAAAGAAATTCGCTTAAGGCGCCATCTGTTCCAGATTTATGCAATCTATGATTAATAACAACAAAAGCGCCATCTGTTCCAGACTTATTTAATCTACAATTAATAACCATTAAGGAATAGTAAACTCGATTTCGTTATTCGTTACATATATACCATGAAGCGGAAGTTGATTCTTATACAGACAAGTATCCGCTTGTGTCTAGTTTCTTAAGACACTTTTAAAATATAAGTATTGAACTTCTAAACTTCTAAGTAATGTATTTTAGCGGATTACCGACATTTAAAAGTTTTTCGCACTTGTTCTCATTCACTCTCAAGTGAACTGAACCCAAGCGTGTAAACAGAGAAAAAAAACCACAAGGAAATACTTGCATACTTTTGTGAACACCGCTATTTTTGAATTTCCCTACTACAACTCATCACGGATACCAACCATCAAACATAAAAACGCGAACCGTTTTTTTGGATTTACAATACAAGGTACCGGACAGCCTCCCAAAAAAACAGCCCTAATGTAGATCCATTTTGTCGACAAGCTAATGGTGGATTTACATGTAACTGCAAGTGCAGATGAAAATCGGAAAAAGACACAAGATGTAAGATTCATACTTGTCTGATAGAGAGGGAACGAACTTCCTAGTTATGGTTGCAGATGAAAAATTATGGGTGCAGATGAACATGTTCATCTGCAACCATAATTTTTCATCTGCAACCATAATCCTATTCGTCTCTCTTTTTAACCTTTGTGCTTTGTAATCTTCATCCGTCTCGCTTTACTTTTCTGCACTTCCGCAGTTGCAGGTGCATGTAAACCAAGCAAAAAAGAGAGACGAATAGGATTATGGTTGCAGATGAAAAATTATGGTTGCAGATGAACATGTTCTGCTGGGTTTACATGCATCTGCAACTGCGGAAGTGCAGAAAAGTAAAACGAGACGGATGAAGATTACAAAGCACAAAGGTTAAAAAGAGAGACGAATAGGATTATGGTTGCAGATGAAAAATTATGGGTGCAGATGAATGGTGGATTTACATGCATCTGCAAGTGCAGGTGAAAAACGGAAAAAGACACAAGATGTAAAATGCATACTTGTCTGATAGAGAGGGAACGCACCATCTGCACTTCCTTAGTTATGGTTGCAGATGAAAAATTATGGGTGCAGATGAACATGTTCATCTGCAACCATAATTTTTCATCTGCAACCATAATGCTATTCGTCTCTCTTTTTAACTTTTGTGCTTTGTAATCTTCATCCGTCTCGTTTTACTTTTCTGCACTTCCGCAGTTGCAGATGCATGTAAACCCAGCAGAACATGTTCATCTGCAACCATAATTTTTCATCTGCAACCATAATCCTATTCGTCTCTCTTTTTTGCTTGGTTTACATGCACCTGCAACTGCGGAAGTGCAGAAAAGTAAAGCGAGACGGATGAAGATTACAAAGCACAAAGGTTAAAAAGAGAGACGAATAGGATTATGGTTGCAGATGAAAAATTATGGTTGCAGATGAACATGTTCATCTGCACCCATAATTTTTCATCTGCAACCATAACTAGGAAGTTCGTTCCCTCTCTATCAGACAAGTATGAATTTTACATCTTGTGTCTTTTTCCGATTTTCATCTGCACTTGCAGTTGCATGTAAATCCACCATTTAACTTTTGTGCTTTGTAATCTTCATCCGTCTCGCTTTACTTTTCTGCACTTCCGCAGTTGCAGATGCATGTAAACTCAGCATAATGCACTTCTGCAGTTGCAGATGGATGTAAGCCCAGCATAAATTAAGCCGGAAACATTCGTCGCACAGCTACCAACTTGAAATAATAAAAAATATATGATGATCTATAAAATAAATAAATAGGGTGGCGCAACAGAGCGAGGAGCCCCTGGGCCTAGCGCATTTCTCACAACCATGCCTTGTGAGGGAATGGAGGGGACCTACAATTTTCTGCCGGTATCGAACGGCTAATTGAGAAAGCGCTTTTCATGGCAATGGATTTACTAACGGAGGACGTGCCAATTCCTCGCGAAAGGCAATACCCGTGGAAAAACATTTTTGTCTAACGCAGGGATTCGAACCTCGAACCTCTGTGTTAGCAGGTGGACATGCTAATCATCACGCCATCACGGGTACCACATATGATGATCTAAGCTATTTTATTATCGTGATCCGATGCACGGCTAATGTTTCCACGCAGCAAATAAACAATTTTAATTAGTTGAGACTAGTGAGCAGCAGATGGAGTGCCAAAAGTTGATTGTTTTTCCACTTCTTCTCAAAAGATATCTCTATTCTCTACAAGAGTGTGCTCGTCAGCCATTTAATTATTCCGACCACATACAACTTCGGTTTTATTTACAACAGGTGTGTTCATGCCGCATACCATCTTTTTGACAATTGACATCTCGAATCAAACAAATAAAATATAAAAACAATCGAAGCAGCATGCAGCACGCGATTTGTTTGGATTTCTAATTAAAACATGCTCCCAATACCAATATTTTAGTCCTGCGTACTACCAATCTTTGTTTTTCTTTACAAGCAAACTACTATTTCTTGCGGCACAACAAAAGTCCCATTCAGTTGCCAGTTGAAATCCAGTGCGGGTGCTCCAAAGTTTAATCCCATCTTTTTCGTCCTCTGCAATTATTTCTTTAAAAACTTTTAATTCTTTCTTTTAATAAATTAACAAACTAAAGTATAGATTATGGATGAATTTAAAACTGTGACTAAGACCTCATCAGTGGTGAAAATATCAGCCCTGCTTGAAAAGATTTACAATAAAATTTGCGAGAGTCGAGAAAAAAAAGTCCTCGAACATAACATCAAAGAAATTGAGTTTCTCAAAACGCAATGCAAATCGGACATTATTCAACTGAGTCTCATGAGTTCGCAGACCTTTGTACGCTTAGCCGAAGTCGGAGTACTGGATGTAAATAATGTCTTGTCGATGTTGATCTCTATGCTGCCCAATTCCAGGTAAGAAAACTTCTCTTTTTTATCATGTAGGTTAAGTTAAACGAAAATCCTTTAATAGCCGAATGGTGTTAGTAACCTTGAGCTGGTTGCCGTTGCACCGATTTACATAAAATGCAATCAATACTTGCTGCTAAATTAAAGTAGGAGTACCTAGCCAGTTTGCATGTCATGGATGGGAAATACATATTTCATGATTCAATCTTTTCTCATTCTACAGTGAAGAGGAAACACACATTTTTTTGTTTTATCCATAAGACGATTGTAATCTTTATCGAGCAATGCGTTGCGGTCTACCAACTTGTGGTCAAGTTGTATAGTGGCAGCTGAACAGGAAATATTTTTTTTTTTAAATTGTTTCTATTGCTAATTGTTTGGCGCGCTAAAGGAACATCGGCTTTAGGACAAGTCCAAGGACGTGTTTTTACATAGCAATCACAATCGCAAGGTGAAAATTGCCTCATAGATTTTAGCGGCACGTTTCATTTAACGACTTATATTGCAAACAAATTAATTGAAGTTTCACACGGTTTGGGAGAGTTGAACGTAGCCATTATATTAAACTACAATTTATGACTTTTGTTTATAATTTTGAGTTTGTTTAGAAAGCGGTTGGGGGAAAGTCGGTAATTTGCAATTGGGTAGTACAATTAAAGCTCATGAAGGTCTATCTTAACTACTTCAACCTCATTTAGTAGAAACAATTAATCATAAATTGTAAATAGGTGCTTGGAGGTGGAGACCAAGAGATGACAGCATTATTTTTAGATTAGAAGGGGTGATATGGCAAGCGACATCAAGTCACTTACTTACTTACTTAGGTGGGCTTTACAGTTCGGGGTGAACCTGGGCTTCAACCAACATCCTTCTGTAACGTCTTCGATTTCGGGCGAGCTCTCTCCAGTTTTGCAGTCAGTTGAGGTCTTCTTCCACTTGATTGCGCCACCTAAGACGATTTCTTCCCCTTCCGCGATTTTCCTGCAATGTGCTTTCAAAATCCCGTCGAGCCGGAGCGTTTGGGTCCATTCGCTCTACATGGCCCAAACATCGTAGCCTCGCGATGCGTACTCTGCTGGCTATGCCCATGTCGCGGTACAGCTCGTTGTTGTATCTTCTTCTCCACACATTGTCTTCGCATACGGAACCAAAGGTCATTCGGAGAATTTTTCTTTTGAAACGACCAAGGGCTTCCTCGTCCACTTTCGATAAGGTCCATGCCTCCGCGCCGTAAAGCAGGACTGAAATGATCAAGATCTTATACAGTTTTTGTGAAGAGGGGTTTGTTTCTTAATTGCCATCTTAACCCAAAGAAGCAACGGTTGGCAAGAGCTATTCTCCGTTGGATTTCCGCACTGATATTTGTTTTCCGTGTCTTGCGGATCCTAGGTAGACGAAGCCCTGTACTACCTCGAAGTTATGTCTGTCTATTGTGACGTTTTGTCCTGCAAATAGTCATACGCGGTCTTGAAATCGATAAAAATATGGTGTATATCGATATTATATTCCCGGGATTTTTTTCCAAGATCTTCCGTAATGTGAAAATTCTTCTAGGTTGGGAGAACGGCATTCTTGATCATCGTCCAAGCTGAATGGGGCAATCTGCCTGACAGCGGAATTTGTGTCTTCATCGCCGTTAAGCAGTCTGCAGAAGTGATCTTTCCAGATCCTCAGTAGCGACTGTGACTCTACTACTATGCTTCCCTGCTGGTCTTTACAGGCTTGAGTTCGGGGCTTGCCACCCTGGCAGGATTTTTTTACCCTTTGGTAAAACTTCCGAATCTCGTTCCTGTCATGGCACCTCTCAGTTTCCTCAAACGAGCGCTTCTCATGCTGCTTCTTTTTCTTTTTGAGAATTCGGTGTTCCTCCCTTCTTTTCTCCTTGTAAATCTCGTTATACTGATCGTAAGCAGCCTTCGTTCGTTTTTGCATCAGCATTTGTCGTGCCTTTTGTTTGGCTGCATTTGCCCGCTTGCATTCTTCATCGAACTACGGGTTTCGTTTTGGGGGCCGAGTGAAACCCAGAACCTCAGAGGCAGCGGTTCTGATGGCTTCTTGGCATTGCTGCCACTGGTCTTCAATGCTTAATGCTGGCGGCATAGGATTCAAGGATAATTGAAGGGACACTCGATTGGAAAAGGCATTGGCAATCTCTTGCGATTGTAGCTTTCCGACGTCATATCTCTTCACAGGGTTAGTTCGTGTAGGTCGTGAACAAGATATCCTCATTCGTACTTTGGCTACAACAAGGTAGTGGTTAGAGTCAAAGTTGGTCCCTCGGGAAAGTTCGGATATCTATCTACACTGGCTCGTAGATCTAGAAAGAAGAAAAAGAAGAAGTTAAATCCGAACATTACTAAAAACTAAATTATTTTTCTTACAGTTCTTCCCAGCACTCTGTGATAAGTGAAGCAGTCATAACTCTCCTCCTTCTTAGTCTGAAACGTAAAGCTGCTCTAATCAATAAAAGCGAATCGCTTAAGTCGGCATACGGACTGAAAACCCAACAGCACCCATTAATAACACTCATTCAGAACAAAGGTGTCGATATGAACGACATTGCCAACAAAATCAATGGCATTTGTACCCACCAGGATAAACAGTAAGTATTCTTTTGAAAGTTTTTATTGATATTTTATAATAAACAATTCTTACGTTTCGATAGGATAAAGAAACACAGCACAGAATACCTGCGTCCGGTTTTTTTGTACATACTTTGCAACCCAGAAACACTGCCCTATTCGAAAACAATATGGACCGGTCTTCTTGCGCTAAGTAAAACACAATCAAATGCTAAAGACCTTTTGAAAGAGATCATTTTGTGGTCAAAGGTTCATTATCTAATTTGTGAGTTTGAACACAATTTTAAATGGATTTCGTTTTAGATTTCATCAGCTAGCACTTGTCTGTTTACAAGCATAATTCTGATTGAAGCTGTCGAGCACTATCTGAGTTTAAAGGACTTTGATCAATCTATTGATCTCGCTATCTATCAAGCGGTTGTGGTAAAAAACCTTGCAAACTACGGCATGGATCCAAGGTCTAGTCTACATTGCATTCTACGTGTTCTTCATTCAACACGTCAACATAGCAGAGAATTTTACAACATCCTCTTGATATTATTGGCTCATAATGTACACCTAGTGTCACCAATCTATTTGCCAGACCTGTTGCGCATCATTTCTTTTATTGTTGTGCAAGAAAACTGTGGCAACCAATACATTCTGAACATGTGTCTCGATGGTATCATACTGTGGATGTCTCAGACTGCATTCATACCAGCAGAGGGTTTAGCATTGGCACATCAGATTATACAAAAAATTCAACCTCGGATTAAATCAATACCCTCACCGACAGGAGGTGATGAAACAGAAGCAGGGGCGGGGGTGGGGAAGGCAGGAGCAGAGGCAGGAGCAGAGGCAGGAGCTGAGGCAGGGGCAGAAGCAGCGGCAGAAGCAGGAGCTGAGGGAGGAGCTGAGCCAGGAGCTGAGGCAGGGGCAGAAGCAATGGCAAAAACAGAGGCAGAAGCTAAAGTAGAAGCAGAACCAAAAATAGATGCGGAAACAGAACAAAAACCGAAAATTTCTACAAAAGATTTTGCGAAAAACGTCAAGAATATCCATCCAGACGTTGCAATTGCATATGACATAGCAAAGCTATGCGAGGGTTTTGATGAATCAGAATTCAAAGACGTATTCACTTTTGTCGATACTCTGAATGTTAAAACGAAAACAAATTTCTGTCACAGCATCAATTTGTTTCTCAGAGGCTTGTTTTTGTCGAGGGATCCGTCAATCGATTGCTGGTTTAGGGTACTTCAAACGATTTTGGAAATAATCAAACTAAATGGAGATGTTTCGTATGATTTTCTCATGACCTATATATACAAGTTGGCTCAAGAAACTAATCCAGAGGTTCAAATTGAGTTGCTGAGAGGACTACCCAGCTTTGGAGTTTCAAAGGTTAGTGGTCATTAAGAACATAAGTAGAAAAAATGTTTTCAAGAGGTTTGTCTTTAGCTCTTTAACTCTTTAATCTGTTTTTGATTTGCACAGTGTATTATTTTTGTTTTTTTAACTCATTTAACTTTATATTCCTACCGAATCGATCCGATTAAAACCACACCCAAAGTGGTGTTTGATATCAATTTCCAAATCACCATCCCCTTGAGATCTGTGTGGGAGGATCGTACAATCCTGGAAAATGAAGCAAAATGATGATTCAAAAACCAAAGAAGGTGTAGGAAGTCGAATCTACTCAGAAAAACTGAATCTCAGTGTTTTCTTCCGCTTACCCGATCATAGTGGTGTGTTCAAATTCTGGCGATTAAGGAAGTGCTGCCTTGGCTCAAAGAAAACGTCAGCTGCCCTTAAATCTCTTGCCTCTGTCTCTACAAAATCCATCACGGTCCAAATCTGTCAAATTTTTCTTAGGGAGATGTGAAATCGGTTCAACATTCACCTTTTATGGTTGCCGGGATACAGGGACATACCAGGCAACTGCATGACGGACGAACTAGCCAAAAAGGGCACGACCACTTCCTTACGCTCAGAATGGAACAATAAAGGTATACCTATCGCTGCATCTTAACTCCTACTTAGACAAGACGCTTTAAGGATAACAAGCACTAGATGGACTGAGAGCAACAACTGTCCTGCAACCAAAAAGTCTGGCAGTGTGTAGACTCAAAACTTTCG
Source organism: Melanostoma scalare (assembly GCA_949752695.1). Classification (NCBI taxonomy): domain Eukaryota; kingdom Metazoa; phylum Arthropoda; class Insecta; order Diptera; family Syrphidae; genus Melanostoma; species Melanostoma scalare. Next base: position 181,469,979 of record OX456986.1, on the reverse strand, counting down.
AAGAGTTTGTTAACCTTAAACCGGCTGTATCTAGGTTCGAACATAGGTGTTCTTACTGGACACTGTCTAATAGGAAGATACGCCAAAAAAACCAATGTGCACTCCATTGATTTCTGCAGAAGCAGCATGGATGAAGAAGAGGAAGAAACCGTTTAACACCTTCTTTGTTCATGCATTGCACTACTTTATAGGAGAAAAACTTATCTCGGTAAATTCTTCTTCGACGATATTAGCGACTTAGCTTACATAGACCCTTAAAGTCTTTCAAAATACATTAAAAGTTCCGCGTGGTTCTACTAGCAGGTGATCAACCAATTATCGCCTTTTGCTTGGAATTAGAAAGTCCTCCGTTCTCCATTACCCGTTCGGAACCGGCATTCCCTCAAAATGCATGGTTGTGAAAAGTGCGTAACCCTATTTATTTATTTATTCCGCCAGATTCAATCTAGAATATCCATACACTTATACGCGATAACCATTAAGTTGAGTTTTTAAATGATTTAAATTTCTGGAACTCGAATTTCAAATCTCCCACGTAACAAGCAGATATGCTAACTATTATGCCACGGACACTACGGTTGTTTTACAACTTTCCAAAATGTTCTTCGTTTACATTATCAATTTTTTCTTTTCTTTTTTATTTAAAGGACAACATTCCCATGATATTGAACACCATCCGCTCGTTGTCTGATAAAAATCCCACCTTTTGTATGAACCTTTACCTACGTTTATGGCGTGTCGAAGGACGAACATATCCTTTCCTCAAGAAACTACTGGCACAACCGCATAAAGATTTATCAGGAACGGATCTTGCAGAATTTGAGATAACAAAAACGCACACCATCAAAGAAATTTGCAGTGAAAGGTTTTATTCAAGTTCATTTGTTTTGTTATATAAACTGAAATATTTTCAATTACAGACCCAACCAATATGGATCGGAACTAGTTTCTCTTCTTTCTGACACTCTGAACACCTGCACCGACAAAAATGGCGATCTTGCCACATCGTTAGCTTTAGATGCAATTATTTATCTATGTGAAAGCCAGACAGTAAACATCATATCAACATGGGCGGCTTTGAGTGAACAGTTTCGTCACGAAACTCGGCCGCGTACACTGAAAAGTCTTTTGAACTTCTTTAGTTACATACCCCTGTTACAAACGCCCACTTTGGAATACGAACAGCTAGTTGATGATGCTTTGGATTATATTTGGAATGTAATATGTACATCGGACAATCTAGAGATAATACAAGAAGCATTTAAGGCCCTAACTCACTACGAAATTAACACCTTAATGACTCTTCGTCACATTCCACCGTTATTCAGAGAAAGAAAATATGGCAAAGTTGAGTACGATCACGAAACTGGTCGTGAAGTAATTGATTTACAAAACGAAACTATACCCGGTGATTGTTGGATTCAGATACTTCAAAGAGTTCGTCCGGAATGTTGTTCAGCTGTGGCTGATCTTCTTTCCCATTATATTTATAAGGAAATCAATGGATATCGTGGTGGAGTTTATCGACTTCCCGAGGGTAAACCTGAACCCCGTAAGCTTCAATTGAGCGATCCAAAGAGTGTTCTAAGAGCTGTTATCAACTTTTTAGTATCACAATCTCGTCTTGGTGATCGTATTCATGACCCTAATGTCGTGACAAATGCCCTGCGTGCTATCTCGAAGAAGTTTCCCAAACCTATACCACCTTTGGATTGGTGTTTTCTGCACAGTTTCTTTCATTTAAATTTTGAAGCTCGAAAGTATTGCATTTTAATTGCAAAAAATCAAGTCCTGCACTCGGGAACAGCTAAAAGATTGTTGGAGAACTTTCTTTCTGAATTTGAACCAAATTGCTTTGAAAAGGATCTACTGCTGCTTTTTAACTTGCTACCAGAGATCTCCAATGGTGTCAGTTTGCAGATTATAAAGAGCTTTACAGAAAAGATAGCTGTGTACTGTTTTAAGGAGTCCCAACTCAATGGCTTTGTGGAAGGTGAGTTTAAACTTTCGAATGTGAAAAAAATCAAATCAAACAAATGACTTATTTCCAATGTCAGGTTGTCTCTTTGAGAAGTTCTTGGAAAGTGCTAAGTATATTTTCACAGGCAAATGTGATATTCCGGAAGTTCTTGATGTTTTTACATTAATTGTAGAAAGGTACATGGACTCCATGGACATTGATTCAAAGGTCCGAAAACCGCATTGCCTTTTGAACAAAGTTGAGTTTAAAAGCTATTTACTTTTTTTTCAGCTTTTTGAAAGATATACCGAAGTTGTGGCAACAATGCATCCGAATTCTATAGATGGCTTAACATCCCCATCCAATTGGTGGGAAAAACCTATTGGGAAGCTGAAAAAAGCTACCATTATGCGTTGCTACTTTGTTCTTTACAACGATAAACTACCAAATCCAGTTAAATGGTTAAATCCCATTATTGATGCATACGCGGACAGGCGCGAAGAACATAGTTTTCTGTTTCGACATTTGGCTGCGACGTTACACGCCTTCAATAACGACGAATGTTCCTGTGCTTGGATTATGGAACTATTTTTACAAATACAAGCACTTTTAGCCGAATCGTCGAATAAGGAGAAGTTAGAGAAAGCATTTTATCTGTTGGATATTTTTATACTCGCCATCGATGTTCTCTCTGGTTGTGCCGTTTTGTTGGGAAATCTTGATGTTGTGGCAACATCTCGCACCGATCGTTTTGAAATCTTCCCAGAAAGTCTTCAGTACCTTTGTGATCATGTATTTTGGAAGGATAATGAAGCTAAGGTGACATGAATTGTTGCATTAATGTTCTTACATAAAACATTTCTTGTTTTCTCATACACAGATTTATGAGTTCCTGAGTAATTTGTACCGTAATGCAGCAATTACTGATGTATATTCTAATATATTTAGAGAAGCTATTATTTGTTCAAGAAATAAGCCTTATTTCGACAATAAAGCGATTTGGACGAAATATGTTGGGATGCGAAAATAAATGCTGGAGAATAGGAAAATGTACCATAGATGCCTTAAGAAAGTGAATGACTTTTATCTTCGAGTAACCACTGAAAATAATGATAAAAAGCTGCCGTTTATTTAAAGTTTACATCTTGTTATTAATTTATACATAAAATTGTTTTTTTTTTTTTGGTTATGCAATAAAGAGAAGGTAAGGAAATTAGAAGATGTATATAATATTGTACTTTTCGTATTCTGGTTCGTGAAAGTTTAATAACTCTCTCCTTTCTTTGACCTGTTACAACACGATGGAGCAAATTGTAAACCTCTGTCGGATCTGATTCAATATTGAGATCAAATAATCGTTTTCAAACTCATTGAAGCCGAACTCAATCGGTTGAACTTATAACATTTCGTTACGCATTCATTTGTAAATTTGACAAAACGTGACAATAGGCAGACACAACTTTGGGATTGTACACGACTTCGTCTACCTAGGATCCGCTATGGACGCGAAAAATAACGTCTGTGCGGCGGTGATCAAACGGAATCTTGCTAACCAAGGTTTTTCGAAAATACCCTGTAGGGAATTCGCTGAATGGAAGACATTGTCTTAGGTAGGGATATGAAGTGAAAGAGGGCCTTAACCGGCTTAGAATGCAGAACTGGAGAGAGAGCTCTCCCGAAATCGAAATTGTTGGCGAAAGATGCTGTTTAAGGCTCACCTTCACCTCGCACTGTACTACTCATCTTTTAATATGCGTCATATTTGCAGCGATTATTTGAGACACTTAAAAGCTTTGCGTAGAAAAAGATTTTAAAATAAAAATAAATAAAATGTGTGTATTTTAATGAGCAGTCTTTGTGGCACCCGTGGCGTGATTGTTAGCATATTTGCCTGTTAATCTAGAGGCTCGTGGTTTGAATCCCAACAGATCACAAAAAATTTTTTCCACGGTTATCGCCTTTCGCGAGGAATTGGCAATACCTCCGTTAGTAAATTCATTGCAATGAAAACCGCTTTCTCGTTTAGTCGTTCGGAACCGGCAGAAAATTGTCGGTCCCCTCCAATCCCTCATGAGGTATGGTCGTGAGAAATGCGCTAGGCGGGGCTCCTCGCTCTGTTGCGCCATATTTATTTATTTATTAGTCTTTGTAAATACTGTCCTATGCGCCTTTGGTGTATATCGATATTACATAATTATTATGTTGTCGAAGTTTATCCAAGGTCTACTGGCCACATTGACGAGGACCTACCAAATGAGAAGTTTTGTCGTATTAAATATGTGATGAACATCTACCATAAACATCTGTCTCTCTAACTGTAACAAAACATACTTATTGAGGAGTGGATAGTTAAAGACAGTTTTGCCTAGTTTCATTGTTCTCATAACAGTCCTGCCTTTCATCATAACATTCAGCAAATTGAAACCTAAGTAAATACCTGATAATAACATTTATTTTTGTTTTTTAATATCGATCATGATCACGATTTGCAATAACCCTACTAAACAAAACAAACTGTTTTTTCCCTAGTCCGTTGTACTGCCAAGTTTTGATAGATTATTTTTCGCGTTCGGCTGTAATTTTTCTGTAATAAATGATTCGGCGCCGGCGGCGGCGGGCGTTTCAAGGACTCATATTTGGGGTGGCAAATTATTCATATTTGGGTACTAAACCCAAATATTCGGCCATTTAATTCGTAGTAGTACAGTCACAGTCGTTACTGAGAGATCAAACGGAGAATAACTCTTGCCAACCGTTGCTTCTTTGGATTAAGAAGGCAATTGTGAAACAAAACCCTCTCCGGAAAAAACAAGGTAACCCTGTATAAGACCTTGATCATCCCAGTCCTGCTTTACGGCGCGGAAGCATGGATCTTATCGAAAAAAAATTCTCCGAATGATCTTTGGTGAAGCTTTGATGCGAAGACAATGTATGGAGAAGAAAATACAACAACGAGCTGTATGGACTGTACCGACATGGGCATAGCCAGAAGAGTACGCATCTCGAGGGTACGATGGTTAGGCCATGTAGAGCGGATGGACCCAAACGCTCCGGCTCGACGGGTTTTCGAAAGCACATTGCAGGGAAATCGCGGAAGGGGAAGAAATCGTCTTAGGTGGCGCAATCAAGTGGATGAAGACCTCAACCGACTTAGAATGCAAAACTGGATAGAGCTCGCCCGAAATCGAAGTCGTTACAGAAGGATGTTGGTTGAGGACCAGGTTCACCCCGAACTGTAATACCCACCTAAGTATAGTAAGTACCTAATCATATTAAACCTAAACTGAACTTTATTGATCCATAAAACTATCATCTCTCTTTCTGTCTGTCTGCCTTTCTATATGTTTATCTGTTTATGTATGTGTCTATCTGTCCATCTTTTGGTTTTTGTCGAACCATGTATCTGTTCCGGAAAAGGACAGGACTGCCATGTCCATTCAAAAAATTTCAGCAAAAAAATATTGTAACTCATCTGTCTATCTACCTATCTCTAGTCCAACACTGGTGCACTGACCAACTCTGCGGCGTTAAAAGACTGTTATAGGACAGTGCGTAAGATGGAATTCGTACTTCGATTTGAAATCTAGTGCGCGCAACACAGTTAGAAAAAGTGTTTCAAAGCATGCATATAAAAAAAAACATTCAGCTAAGCTGAAGCTCCTCATTTTTCTATGGGTGCCTCTTCCTTCAACTAACATTTTTAGTCGAGTAAAATCACAGATATCATACAACCACATAAATTTATGTTTCTATGCAGTTTGAGATAACTACCGGTATTCAGTTGAGCATGGTTTTTTTTAAACAAAAGAGTTGGCCTACAAACCTCATTTTTATAAATTATTTCCATAATAAAACCAATTCTACTTGATTTCAAGTACCTACACAAATCGATATGAGTAATCGCATATTAAACCAAACTGCAACACTGATCAACAGTGATCTCCAATGCCAATTCAAGCAAAAATTTTGCTTAAATTTTATTCACCTATCCTAAGCCCTATTGTCAATTAGTACTCCCCTCTACGCTCAATCTCTCTGGTTCAAACTAAATCACAAGTCTCACCGAGTTAACAGTGAAACATGTATACAATTTCCAAAAACCAGAAAAATATCCCTTCCTTCCATTGTATTCTGCTTTCAGACTTAGTTTCTCGGCCAAAGGGTATCTGATGTGCATTGTTACTTCAAATTGTTTTGTAACTCTCCGCCAGTCATCTCACTATTTTCGCATTGTCCGTGTCGTGTACAACGTGAACGTACACCCTCCTCCCTTGTTGCAATCGGTTATAAACTTTTAGCGAGGGCATTTGGCAAGAGGCCAAACGAGTACCACTATAAACTGACAGAATCTTAAACGACAACCCTTTTTTTATTAAAAATATAGGAACATAAGTTTTTGGGGATTTATGATTTTTCTCTTTTTCAAATTTTTTATCAACGTTATTTTTTATTTTTTGAAATACTTGTTAGAGTCGAGGGCTCTTTTGCCCTTACTCTCTTTCTCTCTATTTCTCTGTACATTAAACTCTATGGTAGAATGGATTCCAAGGATGATGATCGTCGTTTGCGCCATCATCATCATCAATGTAGCCACACCTGGCGCTATATGTTGTTATATGGTACGAGACTTCCTTTTCGAGTAAAAGGATTAAAAAATGCTGTTGTTATTTTTTGAGTTGGTAAAGAAGATTGATGGAATGCAATCCTTTTTCTTGTATTTGAAGGTATTTTTCTTTGCTTTTTTTTTGCTCTTACGACACCGGGCCGAGTTGATCAGAAAAGAAAGGATAGAGAAAATTAATTCCTTTTTTCTTTTTATTTTCTCTAAGAAATCATCGATTATTTAATGTTTTCATAAGGATCTATTTACTTAAGAAAGGAAGACGGATCGTAGGTATGAGTGTGTACAATGTGCGTCCGCACATCGTGCTGTGTCGAAAGGGATTTGGATGATTGGTGCTGGTTGTTGTTTTGTCAGGAAATTTATAGATCATGTTATCGGGGGTGGATTATGTAATTTTTTTTTGTTGCGTCGTTATTTGAGGGGGTTATACTCGTTGGCATTAGATCTGTGATAGGGACTTCGATTTTTGAAAAAAAAACGTACATGTTTGTATTAAAAAAAATACAAACGTGTTCAATGATCTATCAACTTGTTTATGTATAGAAACGTGCTTATGTATAGAAAATAAGAACGAAGTTGTATTGACTCCTAACTGAAATATACCTACATATGATGCAATAAAATAAATCATTCGGATGAATTCTGAAGTCAAGTTTCTTATCAAAGACAGTTGGTTTTTAAATTTGGTCACTTAGCCACCGGATGTATGCCAAATATTTCTTCTTTTGATTCACGCCATCAGATGACTTAACAGCATCAGACCTATTCTGACAAGACATACGACTTTAGCTTTAAGTTGAATAGACGACGTTCTATAAACTTCTTCTTCTTCCTTTACAAGCTTTACAAGCATTTTGATCTCGAAGTGATCACAGCTTTCCCACATATCTGCTTCACACTATAGTGATCCAACCGTGGGATGCACCGCGTTGACCTTAGAAAGCATCAGCAAGCATCCTGGTCTTGCATTTTTCAATGTCTGTGGCCAGCCAAAACACAGAGTTCATTGCATTTGTCTGTGTCAGGAGTGTTTTGGTCTGATACCTCTCGTTTTGTTTCTTCACGATCCTTTCTGAAAGTTGTATGATATTATGCTTTTTGACGGGTTCTCTGGATCTTTTCTTTGAGCATGACATTTGCAACTGAACCGGTAATGATTTATTTTCGTGCAGAATGGCATTTTTGACGTGAAGGCTTCTTGGTATGTAGTTCTAATACTATCAAGCTTTGTTATTCCCGCTGTCATACAGAGCATCTGCATTTCAGCTGCCAAATTACTCTCAAACTTTTTGTACCTTGTCCAAGGTTGTAAGCCGTATATGAGTGCTTGATACATAACCTCGGTGTATAATCATCCCTTTAGCTTATAGGGGACATTTTTCTATCACAGCAGATGACTGACTTTTCTTACCACTTCACCCACCCTATACGCTTACTCACTCATGATAACTCCATCAAAATAAAGAATTGATGGTGTTTATCTTCCAGCAGGTAGTCAGGAACTGTGATAATGAGAAAAAACTCAAGACGCTTCCTCCGGTGTACACTTAATGTGGAATGCATTCTCTATCTCCAGCTGGACATCTTACTTTCGTGACCGCATATGTGTATATCCTTTATCATTGGCACATAGGCTCCTTAAACTCCTCGTCACCGTGGTCTGAAAGCCACGCTTTTTGGATTTTTCTGTTGTCGATCTAATGCTTCTGCGAAGTCATCCAGCATCATCCAAGTCCTTTATGCATTTACAATGTATTTCTTCAAGGATCCCTATACTTTGGATTGCATCTGTTGTTGACTTACTCACGACAAACCCACTTTGCTTATACGAGAGCTTCATTACAAGAATTCAGTCTTATTTTATAAACATAGTGTTTCATAAATGCGACTTGCACATACTTATGATATTTTCAACAGGATGGTTCTTGGTACCGTATCTTATACCTCTATCAAAGCCCTCATAAAATATCCGGCAACAAACAAAAACTCATTTTCTTGGGATATCTTTGAATGGATTGTACTGGTTTTTCTTATTTTTTTTTTTTTCCAACTGCTCACGTCCAATTTGGCAGCGTATGCACTGATAATACTCCATAACTTTCCTTTCATCATCAATTTAAGGGACACCCAACAATAACTAGACTTCGAAATGGTCAACACACTGGAAAGTAGCTCTTCCGCAAGGACGATATCTATTCCATTTTTACCTTGATCTTTTCCATAGTAGACAATCTTGTAAGCTTTTGGCTTTTCATGCAATAAAATAGGCCCTGTCTCCTGTATTCCGCCATTTCGTTTCTAGGACACACAAGTTTTCTGCTCGCCTCTTTTTCATTTAATTAAATTTTTCATAATCGTTCGAAAAACAATCAATTTGACGTTCATGACGAGTCTAGATTTTTAAATAACGCTTTATGGCGATCACAGGGCAACCCCAGGGCTTCAACTAATTAATACTAACTAATCTTAGTTCTGAATCAAGTAATGGAAAAAAAACTGAACTTTTATTCCAAATTTGCATTTTCAAGCAAAATCAATGTTGGTAGGTATGTTACTTCTTACTATGCCTGAACTAACAAAATAGGTTGACGCAACAGAGCGGGGAGCCCCGGGGTCTAACGCAATTCAATTTTTTGTCCAATCCGTGCGGCTTATCGAGAAAGCGCTTTTAATGACAATGAATTAACAATCGGAGGACTTACTATGATAAGTTAAAGAATAATTAATCGGAGGACTTGCCAATTCCTCGCGAAAGGCGATACCCGTGGAAATACATTTTTGGCTTCTCTTGGAATTCGAACCAAGAAATTCCCGCGCAACAGGCAGACATGCTAACCACCACGCCAAGTGTACTAAAGCATGTCGAAAAATATTTAAAAAGTGTTCTGTCTTATACAAATACATCACGATTATGGAAAATACTTACTTACTTAGGTTGGCATTACGACTGCACGCCTCTTTAGGCGCATACGCATCCGTCTTCCAAGCGGAGGCGTATGCTATCCTAATGCCTATTAGCTATGTTACGAACAATGATTGGATGGGGTGAAATATCTGTGTTTGCAGTGACAGCCAAGTGTTGTGCTCGAGGCCCTTCTCAACACTCTAACTGCGTCTAAAGTGATCCAGGAAGAGCTCTCTGAATGCGGTCGGAAGAATAAATTCTCTGAGTCTCGTTTGGGTTCCAGGCCATCACGGCATAACTGGAAATGAAATCGCTAATTAACTTGCGTGGTAAGGATCTCAGACAGAACACAACCGTACATGGCATGCCTCCATTAGATGCAGACAGACCAAACATATGCTCCCCAACGTTGATAAGAAGACTGCAACATTTTTGCTATCCAGTATCAGAAAAGGATGTAGAAAGATTATAGGCATTGCAACGGGGCATTTCTCTTTTGCCAAACAATTAAACGTAATATAGGCTTAAGTGACACCACACTCTGTGAATCTTGTGGAAAAGATAAGGACACCGCGTAGCACTTCCTCTGTGGATGTCCTGCTTTTTCTCCCACGAGGTTACAGATACACGGCGCGACAACGTGAGATGGTAACTTAGGTTCCTTATCATGGCAGCGTCTTTTGGCTTTTTTACGAACATTTGGAAAGTTTTAACAAAAGAAGGTTGCTATCTGGTAGTACAATGGACCGGTGTTTAGGTCTGAGTGCTCCAGCTGGTATTTTAAAAACCTCCAACAGAAAAAAAAACATATGTGGAAGCTTCGGGATTGAGTTCAGCATCGTTTATACTACAATCGCTGAATTAGAAGCTTGTATCAAAACTGAAACCTATTTCCAAAAACAATAAGCTTACTGCGACACCGTTAAACTTGGTTCTAAAAGCGAAAGTGTTATCGGTAACGGTAGCAATATTGAAAGTAATCTAGAAAAAAATTATGACACTGCCAGTTCCTTAGCCAATGAGTTTCGATTAGAACAACGACTTTCTATCAATATGGTTGATATATGTTGATTTGAGTGCTCCAAGAAAAACCTTAAAACTGAATTTTCAACTTGAAAAGACCCATAGTAATTTTGTTTCTTCAAAAAATATTTAAAATATGTGTACAATCTTCTTCTTCTTTTCATTTCCGGCGTTACGAGTATTGATCTTGAAGCGATCACAACTCTCCCACTTTTCTGCTTCACACTAGTGATCCGCCTGTGGGGATCATGTAGGAATATTCAGTTGAACACTATCAATGAAAAAACGTATGAATAAACAAATTGATCAATCAATTATTTATTTACTTTTTATTAAAAAGCCGTTCGATATAAGGAACGTTCTTGATATAGAGAATGAGCTCGAATATTATATCAATCGTTATACTAGATCCACTTTATGTGTGTTTTCGTAGGTTTTTTTTGCCAAACAATGCCAAGATGTAGCGCATCTAATTCAAAAAATAATGTCCAATACAAAATTTATTAAAAGAGTTGATGATTGCAAAGGCAACCACCTTTATTTTAGTTCTCGTATTGTTTTTTCCTTTTAGTAGATTTTCCTATAGGAGCTTCAGAAAATCCACAAAGATTATGAACTTGTACTTTATTTTACTATTTAAGAACCTAAAGCAAAAATAAATCACTTTTGTATGTATATTTGAATAATTTCTCCTTTCCTTTTTATCACAAATATTTTATCAAAACAATTTATTCAAACTATCTTAAAATCACTTTTGGTGTGGGTGGTGTCCATACCAATTAGTATAAAATAGTCTGTAACTTATTTTATCAAAGTACAGCATTTTACCGCCGCGTTTTGAATTCAACCCGACGCACGTTAAGAACGCAATTCTGAATTTTTCAATGCGACGGTCATACGCGATGTAGAAACGTTCTTTCTTTAAAGAGAGCTTTGAGTACACACAAAGCCTACACGAAAGTCATCTACGAAATTACAAACAGAATGCCGATAACAACCATCAAAGGGTTGAATATAACACGTCAGGATAAAAAAAGGTAGGTATTGTGACCTAACCATCTTAGTGGTTGAGCATCTATCATCAGGAGATGCCACCAAGAATTGTCTCCAACAAAATGGAGTGAAACGTCTGCGCACTTAAGACCACAAAACCTTTTAATTGAATTGTGATTGCAGAACACTAAAACAAATACAGAGCTATAGTAATAACACTAATTCCCCTCAAAGTGCTTAAATTTCGTCAACTGTTTTTTTTTTTTTAAATTAAACGAAAAGAGTGAAATACATTTTGCTCATTTGACCAGCATATAAAATGATTTCACACAAATTTGAAAAACAAAAATATTTCAAACAACACTTCATAAAAAATATTCATTATAGTAATTACGAAAGTTTTATGGGATTATAACTATCAAACAAGAAATTCTAATGAACAGCCTTCAAAATATTGAAATGGTGGTGTAAATGTATTTTGAAGCATTTGATGTTTAAGGTAAATACATGCGTACGACACGCGCCAAATGACCTAACTGACCAGTGAATACCTTAACTTCATTAGGGAAACCATGTTAGTAAAAATTTCGGAAACCTGTTTTGTAGTTTTATGTTTTATATTATAAATTGTTTTTTTGTACCCGTTGGTCAGTCTCGGTCAAACTACTCCAACCCTCTTCGTTATTGCTGACTGCATAAAAAAGGACGAGCTGTCCTTGTTGTGCATAGAACTGTTGGTTGACCTCTGAATATTATAATAAATGTTTTAGCTAAACATAGTGTTCGATTTTTGATATCCCTTGTCCTTTCTATTCTTTTTCCCCTTTCGGTGTTGCGAGCCTCGCGATCTCGAAGGGATCATAACTCTCTCACTTATCCGCTTAACACTAGTAATCCTTCTGTGAAGTACGCCCACCGCGTTGTCCCCAGAAAGCGTGGGTAAGCAAGCATGCCAGTCTTACATTTTCCATGTCTGAAGCCAATCAAATGCAGATATGTCGTTGCATTTGTCTGTTTGGTTTGCTATTCATTTTCTTTCTTCGCAAATCTGTCTGAAAGTTGAATGAAGGGATTCTCTGGATCCCTCCTTTGAATATATACGCCGTGACCTATTTTTCTGCAGCATAGTATTTTAGACGTGAAGGCTTTTTGGTACTTCTAATACGATCAGGCTTTGTTTGCTGTCATAGGAAGCATTTACTTCTCAACTTTTTTACATTGTCCAACACTGTTAACTGCGTGTGAGTGCTGGACTCACAACCACTGTGTAGATTCTTCAGCTCAGAGGAACTTTTTTCCATCATAGAGGATGTCGAAATTTTCATGCCACTTCATTGAACCCTTGGCATGATGGTTAGCATATGTCTGCCTGTTAACCCAGAGGATCGTAGTTCGAATCCCAACAGAGCCAAAAATGTTTTTCCATGGGTATCGCCTTTTGCGAGGAGCAAGTGCTCAGTTAGTATAATCATTGCTATGAAAAGCGCTTTCTTGATTAGGATTTCGGAACCGGCAGAAAATTGTAAGTCCCCTCCATTCCCTCATAAAACACGGTTGTGAGAAATGCGCTAGGCCCTGGGGCTCCTCGCTCTGTTGCGCCGCACTATTTACTTATTTATTTCATCCAACCTATTCTTACTCGACAATAATTGATGTCATCATCATAAGGTGCTTTACAATTGATTTATAGATCCCAGATATTTTAACATTTTCACTGCTCCCTCATACATATTCTCGATCATTCGAACTTAGTCCTCTGGATCTCGAAGTTGTCGATCCAATGCTTTTTCGAAATCAACCAGCATAACACATAACATATGGACCTTTATACCGCATCTATTGTTGACTGGCCTTCGTCAAACCCACATTTGTTATCTGATAGCTTTATTATTTCGGTTTTTTTATTTTCTTATTTCGCTTAATGATGTTCAAAGTGTGGGACCGATCGAACGGTAGTTATCGCAACTTCGTGTATCTCCCATACCTTTGAGCATTCATGAAAGCAATTCAGTTCATTGCTTGGGACTATCACCTTCTATAAGCTTGGAAATGAGAAAATTAAGCTCACTATGTCTCTCATCTTTTTCCAAAACTCATATGGTATCTCGTCTCGCCCAGCACATTTGCCCCTTTCGGAGTTCCTAGTTGCTTAACTTCTTTAACTAATTTATTAGAAATTCTTGTTCAGCTAAGTTCAGCTTCTGGAAAGTTCTTTCGAGGAAACTTTTCGCCATCACAATGCTGTTGCTACCGATGCAGAAATTGTTTCTTTATCCACAAGAAGCTGTCCTTGAGCATCGTTAATGAACTGATTTAGTACAGATTATTACCAACCTAAATTGAACAAAATACGAAAAGATTCGATACCCTCAACTCGCCCTAGGTTTTTGCGGGGGCGAGCTAAGGTAATGAACAGGGCTGTCAGACGTCATGTAATTTTATTCAAATGACAGGGATGTGTGGTGATTTTTTGATTTAGCGTTTTTTGAGGACTGGAAGCCCCCATGTTTTTTTTGAAAACTGATAGGGTTGTCAAGAAAACCTGGGTCAACTCTGTGTAAAGTTCAACGAACGAACCTATGGCTTCGAGAGTAAAAATATGGTGTTATTAGAATACTTCAATACAAATAGACATCATTGTTTTACTGCTTTTGTCTTGTATTCTTGTGTATCAGTAATTGCAGTAGAAAACTATAGCCAATTATTATACCAATCGATTGTTTTCTGGTGATAAAATTAATTTTCAACAAAAGTAGGGAGCAATCGAAATAACGTACAACATGTACATGTTTATCAACAATTTAGTATCGGTCTTGGATAAATTATTTCAATTTCTTCCAACCCAACTCTAGGGTTCTAGGGTGGAAATCTTTTCTTACAAATGAAGATCAAACACCGGCCTCAAGTTTACATAAAACACAAAAGGAAAAATAAATTATACCCACATTGATATTAAACAAGTCATTTAAAAACGATTAATGAGACTGAGAGAAGAAAGGGTACAATGACCAACACGAGTGACCACTAAAAAGGGTGATTCAGTAGTGTGTCCAGTTTCCCTTTTATTCTTCAAACGTTTGTTTTTTCTTCGTACCCATTGTTAAGATGCAGAAATGATTACCTGAGCGAATATGAATTACTTGCCCAAGGCTGACCAGTGACCAGTGGCCACACAGAAGACATACAAATTTGGTAAACCGGTTTTAGGTAGGTACTATTCGGCTGATGGTGCTGCCGATGGTCAAACTTGTCACGTGCCATGTTCAAGGACGAGTTTTTGTTACATTTAGTTGCATATATGTTTTTTGATTAGCAAGCTCATCCTTTTTAATTAAATGACACGGTGTGGTGTTAACGATATTCTCTCACTAGTTTATGTGGGTGGTTATATTGGCAAATTTCTTTTCTATAAAGGTTGCGTCATTGGACAATTCAAAATTTGAAGAAAATTTTATTTCTTTTTAACAAACAGCTATGTCGGTCAGCTTTCAGTTCTGTTCTAGTTTAGAGGCTCAATATGTGGCCGAACCCTTACTGAGAAAATCCTCGAAAATTCTCACAAAGGATACTGCAGCTAAACAAATAAGAAGCATCAAATCAACGAAGGGCACTCTCTATGGGAAAAACATTCATATTTATTTTTCTCAAAGCCCTAGTAGTAACTAGATACCTACCTAGTACCTACTATTTCACTTCAAAACATCTTTATCTTCGATTCACTGACCAAACAACAGCACACATCGCGGGGATTGACGGTTACTGTTAGATTTTCTTTCATCCTTCATTAAAAAGCGACTTTGTTTGGTGGATTGACCTCTTTTCTTTTATATTTTATATGTAGCCGCTGTCAAATGTTAATTTTGCAACATACGCTAGTTTCCTGAGGCTTTGTGTTCAATAACTTCTCCATCTGCCCATACCAACTACGTATTCAGCCATAGCCGAAATATGAATTTCAGTAATTAACAGATCTTTGTAAATTGTAGAGCGCAGTGGTGTACTTTGTATATTTTAAACTCGTATAATTATGCATGCACACATATACATACATACTCGTATGCCAAACATATTGGTTCACATAAAATGACCGTTGATCATCGCACGCACGAATTTTCCTTTTATTTATTAATTTCCTTCATCACAGTGACCCTGTGAAATTTTTTAGCAACCCCTTTCGGGGTTTAAACTTCAAACCCTTGTTTTGTTTTGTTTGCGCTTGGACCTTTCTTGCATTACGCAGTCATATCTCGGCTGCCAGTTGCTAGATTATCCATATATTCAAATTTCTGCTTTCCGTTTCCAGTGTATCCTTTATCGCGCACATGCTGTCCTAATTTAACGCGAATGCATTGTAATTGTATATCTGGGTGTGGTATATGATGGCCGAACGGAAAGGACAATGCCGTCAAAGGATAAAGACAGAGTGGACGGAACTGGTTTTTTTTTTTGTTGTTAGTTGCCATGAATTAAACTTTTTTTTACCACTGGTCCTGTCAAGGTTTATAAAAGGGATTTTCAAGAACCGGTTTGTCTTCGGAGAAAGGTTTTAGGCAAAACGCGCATGACCCTTGTTTTTGTGTGAATCCTCTGATTGCTCATCCTGAATTAATTAAAATGCGGAAGAAAATGTGTTTTAAGGAAAGAAGTCTCCCATGAAATGCTAAAATGAATGTTGTTCGTTCATAGTTGATTTAATGGTATTTTTTTTTTTCTATACTTTTTGTACTTAAAGTACCCTTTTTCTGGACATCTTTCTATCTATTTGTAGGGCTTTTTAAAAGATGTAAAATATGATAGGTAAGAAGGATCATTAGGTTTATCTTCGTTTTTGTATCCCCGTGAACGTCCGATGTGAATAAAACTGTTTTCATAAACTGCCTTTTGATCATCAAAATTTCAGCCGTTATTTGCAAGGAACTGGTTTTTTTTATACAGATGAAGTGTCCTTGGTGGAAATTTCTAATATTTTACAATGCTACTTGATTCAAATTGAAGATTCAATGAATTTGAAAATTTTTTTAAAGAACTATCAATGTCGTTTTTGATTAGATTCTGATTTAGACGACTGCCAAATTTGGCAATACATATTTAACTACATTAGGCAAACGCTGTCGTTAAGAGTTTCGTGTAGCTGCAAACTCGTATATATGCTAACAATTGCGAACAAATTCATGTTTCTTGACAAAAATCAAGTTAAATGGGCGGTTTGTAAACTCACCTAACACACCCCATGTACCGAATGACATTTTCCATTCAAATTCCTCGCGAAACGAGTAGGACTTGAATACAAGTGCTACCAAACTCCTAAATTGCGTTTATTTTTCTCTATTTGATCAAGCCTTTATAAACTTGAGAATACACACCTGTTATAAAGAACATATTAAAGCTCTCCCAAGCCAAATTGGGTTTGTTTGTTCGACTGTAACAAAAACTATGTTATAGGCATTTCTGTCAGGACGAAAACTACGAATGATTTTGGAAATGCATGTCTGTCAGTGTGGGTACTCTCCTACATCGCCATTGAAACATAATTTTACGGCTAAATTCGCTGTTACATTCTACACTATTAAGTTACATTCGTTTGAGAATTCCTTTCCGGAAGTTATTGGTATACTATTTACACGGTCTCATTTGCCAGCAGATGATCTGTCACTAGGTAAATTCTTGCAGTCTGCCAGAAAAAAAACTAAGCATGTTAATTCTTTTTGGCAGTGCATCAATATTTGACCTTTCAGACTTGGATAGCTGATTGCGCTTCACAGTATTCGATCGAGGTAGGATTCTTCATTTGTACTTTGAGTCATATAACAGCCTTAAGCTTCAGCGATCCTAAATACAGGGAGAGTGCTCTGTACGGTTAGTCACTTTGGTTGACGATTTTTACGTAAAGTTTGGATCGTTGCTCATATGTTTTTTCAGCTCTAGAGTCTTTCTCTTATATGTGAAAGCACTAACGCATCCAAGGGTTAAATTGGTGAATTTAGACTTGAAGCGAATTTTCACAAAGGACTTTAGCCACCGACCGGTAAGCTGGAACTTACCGGTCGGTGGCTAAAGTCCTGTGGAAGTTCTGTGATCCCAACTCATCGCGATCTTACGATCAGTCTGCATTCACATTAGTCACAATTGACCACTGAAAATGCGTGGCTGTACTGAAGTGTAAAACAATCTGAAATTTACTCATATAGGTAACAACGCATTGTTATATTTGGTGTGTTTTATTTCCGAACGAATATTTGTTTTGAACCAAGTATTTCTCGACAAAAACAAAACTTTCATTCCAAATTTTCGTTTGCAATCAAAATTTATGCTATTTTTCACGAGCTTGTTTCTTTAGGTCTCTTACTTCACCTCATTTGCCTGAACTGTCAAAATTTTGGCACTGTTCACATTCATTTTAACCAAGTCCATTTTAAAGTTGTCACTAGTTATGGCCCCATTTTAAATTTAGAGTGATGTTAATAAGAGCCGGTACTTTGTCTTTAAAACGCGCTGCCTATTAATTTGCGTTAATATTTCGATGATGACAATAATTAAAGCTACAAGTGTTATTTATTTCTTTTTTTTTTTTTTCAAATATATTCAGGCTTCTCAAAAATTCTATTAACTGCACCTAAAAAATCAGAGATTCAAATAACAAATTAATACGTTTGGTAATTACGTGGTTTGTGAATTATAACCTGTGCCACGTAACACCACAAAATCTCTTCTCCTTTCACAACATAATCACGAATCACTGACCACTACTATCACGATAGTGGTCAGTGTCTAGACGGGGTGAATAAATTTATACAGAAAAAAAACTAACTTGTTCTGGCACACTTCTCCAATTTAATGCATCCCTAACTGACCACCACCAGCAACCAGCAAACCCGCTCTCAAATACTTGATTGACCAGTGCAAAAAAAACCTGATTCCACTATAAATGTGTATGTTTTCCTTTGGCTATGGTCAGTTCAAGGAAGAACAAAATAACCCCTTTAAATTGTCACTCCTGCACTCAAATATAAAAGCAATAGAGGATAAGATGAGTTAACAGGATGTCCGAGAAATCAACCCTCAATCGACTATGGTCACTTACGGCTATTGTTCCTTTTCTTTCGTCGCCTCGTTCTTTTCTTTAAAATTCCTCATTAGTGTAATCGCCGGTTTCAAATGATTTGTTTGAAGGATCGTGCCACTGATCCTTTGAAACTGGACAAAAGAACTTAGATGCGGTCAAGGATCATTTTCTTTTTAGTTTTTTTTCTTTCTTATTTTCTTTTAATCTCTATTCTTTTTAAAAGATTTTTCTATAAATACCCATATCATTCCGTTGCGGGTCAATAAGCGGAATCGTTTGGCACCATTCAGACACGTTGAAGGTTTAGTTTCATTTGTCGATCTCCGTAGTTTTAGGGGACGCAAAATGCAATCAATGTAAGGAATACAATTGCGATCGGCAGTATTAAGGATGATAATAAATTTGTGGCTTTCACAATAAATTTGCGGAAGTAGATGTGCAATTTAAAAAAAAAGATATACTTTCTGAAGTTCAACAAAGTCAGATGGCAGAAAAAAAAGGTGCAGTTTGGGATCGTGCGACCTTTCAATTTGCAATGGTTTGAAGAAAGATGGGCTCGGGTGCGATGGCAAGGACTACATTTTTTTATCTAGTAGACAGTGTTTTTTTTTACTTTGAGTTGTATTCGGAGCCAACATTTTTACAAATGAAGATTTTATGTTGATGAGAAGGTCTTTATTTTGCGAAATCTGTCTTATTTTTTCAACATTATTGAAGAATTTAAGAAGAATAAATTATATCTTTGTGTGCAATCAATTGAGCAGTCAACACATTTTGACAGTGTTGAGATTCGTGGGAATTGTTGGGTTCGTTTTCTTTGCAATAAATTTATCAAACAAATTTCAGTGATGTGCTCGGAATTGCCTTTATGGAAATGGAAATGGCTATATGTCCACGTAATTTAAAGTTTGCATAAATTTTGAATTTTATGACTCAATGTCCAATTGTTTCTGATTTTTGAAACCATATACAATATACACACTTCATAAGCAGACAACTAATACTATCGTTGGTGGGGGCTGCTTCTACGTTCGATGGCGATCAATCGAGAAAAGTGTGCTAGCTAACTTTACAATGTCAAAAAATAGTTAGTTCAGAGCTATCTATAAATTTAAGCAATCAGTTTCCAACAACGTTTGAGAATTGCTTTAGTTTAGATGGTTGAATAAAGGCTTTCCATTCCAAATATCTCTTTTCTTAAGTAAAAGTGTGTTGGTGACATAAAAAATAACAGAATATCCTCATAGACTTTGGAATTAGCGCTAGCTCTCCAAAAGTTGTCCTTTTGTTTCAATTTTTGTAAGAGTTCAGGGACTTTTTGTTTATACACACTTTTTTTATATTTTTTATTCTATTTATTTCACCTACGAGCAATGAGCTCAACAGATTACATATTACAACGAAATAGGTTTTAGTTTCTTAAAAATAAGTAATACAATTCATTTCGGAATTTATCTCTGGAGAAGGCTATATCAATATGATCACAAATTTCATTAAACTCTCTAATTGATATTGAAATTAGTTCACTCATGCCATAATTTGTTCTGTGTCTTGATTGAAAAAGAAGATTTATATCCCCTAACGGCCTTTCTGGAGTATAAATACAAATTAAGGACAACAAGGAAGGACACTTTTTATGATAACATAAAATATCCCGCACGAAAGCTATGTCATGATTTGAGGTACTGCAAACCTAGAAGATTCTGCCTAGCTGTGGTATTTCGTAAACCTATTCTGAACTTTTTAAATTCGATCTAAAAAAGATAGTTGGTGAGGGTTCCAGATGATATCTGCCTACTCTAGGTTGGGTCTTACTAGTGAGGTATAAAGAGACACAGGGGTGTAGGATTTAATCAAGTATGTTGAGTTGCTTTTGATAAATCCTAACATTGAACTAGCTTTTGATACAATAGCTTCTATATGTGGTGTAAAAGAGAATTTGGAGTCAAAAAGTATGCCTAACCTTTAAGTTTTTCAGTTTTTTGAAGAGGTTTGCAATCAAGATAATATGATGCGTATGATGCTTTCTTGAGAGAGCGGTTTAATATACACCAGCAAGAGAGATTATCAAAATCCAATTGAAGTTTTTGGCAATCACTAATAGAGGTTACAATCCAAATAGAGGTTTCAGTGTATATGAGGCATTTGCTGAAGTTAACCAGTTAACAATGTCATCAATAAATATAAATAATTATAAATATGATAAAAAGTAGAGGACCTAGAACACCAGAGGTACATTTTATCTGGCTATTCCTAGGAGTATTCGTCAGTTTTGACTTTTTGAACCCTTCTTATTAGGAAAGTAATAAGGTTTGTTCGTTGAAGCCCTGGGGTTGCCCTAGGGTCGCCACAAAGCGTTTTTTGAGAAACCTAAATTCGCCCTGAATGTCAAATTGAGTGTTTTTTGAGCCATAGGTTTGCCATAGGTTTTCCCCAAACTCGCCCTAGCTTTTTGCTGTGGCGATTTGAGGGCTGTCAAATGGCATGTGTTTTTATTTTAATGACAGGGATGTGTGGCGATTTGTGGTTTAGCGTTTTTTGAACCCAGGTTTTTTTGACAACTCATGGGGTTGTCAAGAAAACCTGGGTCAACC
This sequence comes from Melanostoma scalare, assembly GCA_949752695.1. Taxonomy (NCBI): domain Eukaryota; kingdom Metazoa; phylum Arthropoda; class Insecta; order Diptera; family Syrphidae; genus Melanostoma; species Melanostoma scalare. The sequence continues at coordinate 181,448,817 of OX456986.1, read as the reverse complement.
CTGGGGAAAGTTCAACGAACAGACCTATAGATCCATTGAAGGAGGCTTGTTTGGAGACCAAATGATTCCAATTTTTGAAGCAGTATTTTGTGACAAACGAAATCAAACGCTTTGCTAAAACCGATATAAATAACATCAACTTGATCTTTGCTTTCAATAGCGTCAACAACGAAAAAAGAGAAACATGTTAAATTGGTGATCGTTGATCTTCCCGAGAAGAACCCATGTTGAGTACCACTTATATGTTCCTTCACTAGGAAACCAATTTTTTTTTTTGGTAAGGCTTTCAAAAAACTTAGGAATTTCAGATAGTTTACAAATTCCCCTGTAGTTTTCTACATTTTTTTTTGGAAAACCATTTGAATTTTGGAGTCAAAAAAGAGGATTTCCATTCACCTAAGAACAGTCCAGATGACAGTGAAGAATTGAAAATGATTAGTAATGGAAGTGCAAGGGAACTGGAACATCTTTTTAAAACGCCAGGTTTGGCGTTCGGCTTAATATCTTGCAATCCTTTTCATACATACATACATACATACATACATACATACACACATTTATACATATACTCGTATCTATCGATATCGGCTTTCTGATTGAATTCTAAGTTCAAACTCATAGTTTCCTTGCTATGACACTTGAGCCCAAGAATAACATTCAACTCTTTGATACTTTACATGACAATCATTGGTATAGAAATGGCTTTGTCACTTGGCTGTCAATAAAAAGGTGTCATTTCGTGTGGAATTGTCAAAATTACGACTTGCTTAGCATCTATCGTCACAGCCCATATCTATGTATTCCCTGAAAACCCTGCATAGTACTAAAACTAGGCAATGAAAAACTTGTTTAACAACCCGAAACAGCGATCAATATAAAGGAGACGTAAAATATGTAGCTATCGTTCAATAGCTGAAAGTGCAGTTACATGAAGCAATCCTTTGATGATATTGCTGTCGACAAAACGATTGGATAATGATCGTGTTAAAAGTAACGCAATGATATCGAAATTGATAGATAGGCACCTTAAACAACATGGCCGACACACCCTGTCAAGCTTTAAAATAAAAAAAATTCCAAAATATTAGTAAGCATAAGCACGTTATCTTTTTTGTCAACAGTTTTTAAATATCTTTATGAATTGTCTTTATGATCAAAGTGTTTTAATGGCTATTGCTTATAACCAGTGATTTTTTAGAATTTTATTTTTGGCAACATGTTTTGTGTTTTCAGTCAATTGAATTATTATTAAAACCCGTCCTCTGTAAAGAAAGTTCATCGCTCGCTTCTTCCATTTTATGTTAAGTTTAATCGACATCTAGAGAGGCAGCTATTGTGACTAAATTTCGCATCAAATTTACATTGTTGACCACCTAGATCGTGCGATAGGCTAGAGGCGTTGTAAACCTCTATCCTATTTTTTGTGGGGCTATGTTAAGACTGATGTCTATGGGGACAAGCCCGCTTCAATTGACGCACTGGAAGCCATCATTGAGGAACAGCTCCGACTAACATTTGCATGAAATAATCTTCAAACATTAATTGCATTTTTCTGAATCTTATGTCTGTTTTTTTTTTTATTTCCGATAGCTCTTAAAGGAACACTCGTTACAAGGTCTTGCCTAAGTCCTCACTTTGTCAGAGTTTCTATAAGTTTTTAAAATGTTAATTCTTCTTTGATATTTTGTACATTAAAAGTACGTGGGATAATTGCTTCGATGTTTCTGCGAAATTCTTTTTTATTGCACTGCCTTGAATATTCGATAAACTTATTAGATCGTGATTAATCAAAAATATTCAGAGTTTTTGCAACGAATATTATAATCAGATATGCACCCATAGCCCTCATATAATTGCTCACTTTATGATTGCGGCATTCAGCTAATTAATTCACTCTCTCAAAATAACCATAAAATATTATTCATGATCTTACATGGGCAAAACCATGTAAAAATTTGCATTTTGCACTCTCATCAAAATACTTATTCTCACCAAACTCCCATTAACTTTAACTAAAAACTCTTCATTACCGAAACCAGAAAATTAAGCGAACCTCATTGATCTACCTGTGGGATGCCATATTACCATAAATTAATGATAATGTCACTTAATGTTAATATATTTCCCAGCAACTTCCGTCCCCCAGTATTGCTTTACCTCATTTGGCAAAAAAACCCTTTTTGGCACATCTGCATCCTTCAGGTATTCATTATGGCATGTTGCAATAATGCAATTGTTCGCCATCAACCCTAATCAATTCGCGAAAATTGCAATCCTTTAAGGATATCATATTTCCCAAGAAAATTCATTTCCTTCACCCTTTCTTTTCTATCACAAAGATGCATCTCTAAAGTGTAGTGTAAATGCCCTGCATCTTCCTATCGCACCAACGATTCATCATGTTCTTCCGCAAACACAGCAGCCATCCAAGTCCAACCTCTTTTCATCTTAAAAAAAAAAAGAGAAGTAAATTGATGAAAAAATTCCCATGGTATTTAGGCTAAACATCTTTTCAGGTTTAACTTTGCCCAGCAAGTCGACCCTTAGTGCCGCCGATCAAAGGGTGCAAAAAACACGAACTTGATGAGCAAAAAGAACTCTCTCCAAGACGAGCAAAAGACAAAAAGGATCAACAACGAGTTTTACTTTTTTTTACAACGTAAAACCAACACACGAAAAAGAAAAAAAAGTGTTCGATTGCTGAAATTCGAGACGAGCATCATCGATATCATCATCATTATCATGATGTGCAGATAAAATACGAAAATTTCCCCAACAAAAATAAAAAAAAGGATTTTCTTTCACGCTAAATTACGTCAGAGGTGAATCCTTAGAAGGAATTTATAGAAAAAAAAGTCAGAATCGAAAGAAAACACACAAAAAGGTTACCTAAGTCGTGGAGAAAGGATCACAACCCTTGCGACCCCTTGTCGCATTACAAAAATCGAAGATTTTTCCTCAAATTTCAAGGATCCTACAAAGTAGGATCGACGACGGACTCTCGGCTTTGGAGTTGAACTCTGTGCATTTCCCAGAGGGAAAAATATCACGATGCATGACACAAGAAAAGGTCTCCCCGATGTCTACTATACAAACATTAAGGAATTCACCCGTGAAAGACATTTACCACAGTCCAGAGTCCATAGGTTAGGACTATTAAGGTTAAATGATGATGATTCCCAATCGGCAGATATATACCTGGATTTTTGTGATTTTTTAAAGAATTTTTTGGTTATTTTCTTTTAGGATAGTAAAAAAGTTTAATATTTCTGTTCACCCCTTGGGTTAATTATATCGTCCTTTGCAATAGTTAGTGGGGAAAGTAGGAATTCAAAGTGTACCCTATATTCAGGTATGGTATGAGGAACTCATTTTTCCTTCACGAATTATCCTTACAATGGAATTTGGTTATTGATGATCATGACTGGGGGCTATTGATAGATCGATATAAGTTTCTCAACGCATCTGCATTATTCTATCGACAATAATTTTTCTCTCAACGTCTCTATTTTGAATACCTTTTTGAATTGCCTGACCGTTTCTTTGTTGGAAAAGGAGATAATGCATCTTTTTTATTCATTGCTTCCCTAATGCGTTTTGTATCTGACACTTCAACACAATACTTAATAGAGAAATTAGGAGGATTTATTTATGCAGAGAAGAAGGACAAAACGATGGCCAAGGTTTTCTATGGCGAAGAAGTTGTGTTGACAGTTGAGGTCAAGCATGGTCAAGCAGGGGCTCTCGAAAATATAATTCGAAGGAAGGTGATGAGGGATAATAAGAATAAGATCGTTATCTCGTTAGAGAAAATGGATATGAGCCAACGAATCAACATCAGTTGTTTACTTAGGGTCCTAGATATGCTTATTATGTATATAATTTAAATAGAAGGAGAATAAATGGTGCAAAGATTAAAAGAAAATATTTGTAAATATTTCCTTCAGTGCATTCAAAAATCTTAAGAAACATGTTCGGGTTTTAGCTTTTTAGCTTACTAAAGTTTGTTATTGAACGACATAAGGAAAGCGAATCATACACTTTATGAAAAACGATCTTTTTGGAGTATTCTGATCGATGTGTTAGAGAAAACACGATTTTATTAAAACTCACCACGTCCTTTTCTTGAACAAATATGTAAATAAAAAGCTTCATCGATTAGTCAGTCATTGACAAAATTTAAATTTAACAATTAAATCATTAAAGACACAAAATTCTTGACTTAGAAATGAAGCGCGACAGCTTATTCGTGGAGGGTTTAAATTGTTTGTGTAAATGTTCAATAAAAAGTGTTGCAGCGACAAACCATTCACACCACAATCCTTGTGAACTTAATGCAAAGCTGGACGCAAAACCGCGATGTAGAGTCTTCTTTTCAGCTTAGGGGGTATCTTCAATCACAGAATATAGCCGAGTCTTATCTCTACTTAATTAAGCCTATGCCTGTCCGATGTTTGTCATTTCATTTGTCATAAATAAAAAATAAATAGGGTGACACAACAGAGCCGCGTGGCCTAGCGCATTTCTCTCAACCATAACGTGTAAGCAATGGAAGGGACCTTAAAGTTTTTGCAGATTCCAAATGGGTACAAATACATTTTTTAGCATTGAAGTTACTCTTGGCGAACTTGCCAATTCCTCTTGCAAAGCGATAGCGGTAGAAAAATAGTTGGACTTTTCAGGAATTCGAACCTCCATCGTAACAGGCACACATGCTAGCTATTACTCCACTATTTATCATAGATCCCAGATATTTACACTTTCATACTGGCGAAGAACATTTCATTCAAATAAATGTCTGGAATAGTACTCAGTCTTCTTTGAATCAAAATACAGTGCAAACTTCCTTACAAGGATTCGTGACAGGGATGTAGAATTCTCACTAATGATAGTTCCAGCGTCACCGAAGAATGATTAATATATGTATTTTGGTGTGCTTTACCTTCCATCAGATAGTCAGTGACTGTAGTAGAGGATTCAAGACGCTTTCTTGGTGTAACTATAGTAATATAGTTACACCAAATATATATAAAAAGTGACTTTAGTGACACGAACTGAGCCTAACACGTTTAAGTGTTTGGCAAAAGTGAAGGGCTCCGTTGCAACGCCAATAAGCTTTCTGCATTCTTTTCTGCTACGGGATAGCAAAAATGTTGCAGTGTCTTATCAACGTTGGGAACCATATGTTTTGTCTGTCTGCATTAAGTGGAGGCTTGCCATCTACGGTTGTGCTCTTGGCAGACCCAATCGTTGATTGAAGCCCTCACTGAGGACGCTGGCAGACCTATCGAGGTTCAGGTTCTGAAAAGTGGACTGAGATCCTTGCCTAGGAAGTTCATCGACGATCTCATTTCCAGCTATGCCGTGATGGCCTGGAACCCAAACGAGACTCGAGGAATTTAGTCTTCCGAGCGCATTCAGAGAGCTCTTGCATTCTTGGATCACTTTCGAAGTAGTTAGTGGGTTGAGAAGGGCCCGATACTTCTCCCCATCCAGCCATTGTTTGTAACGTGGCTTAAAGCCATTTAAATAGCATACACCTTTGCTTGGAAAACGGATGTGTATGCGCCTAAAGAGGCGTGCAGTCGTATGTCGTCGTTCTCTACAAAGGCACCAGCCAGCGCCAGATTCCTCTTCGGTTCTGGAGTGGATCAGTCCTGAATCGAAGGAAGGTTGTAGAGTATTTTTGACGCAGTTTAAGCTTTGGGATCATTTGAAGTGAGTGAAAAGATATACTCCTTGCGAGTTCTTTAAAATTCCAGTGCGAATTGTGACAGAGACCCCATCTCTTTAAACGAGAAATGGTCTTGAGAGTATACCCCATGATGTAGGTATCAAGGGGAGGAAGATTGAGCAGTGCGTCGAGAGCAGCTCCCGGTGTGCTGGGGAAGGACCAGTACAGACAAGACCAATTGTTCTTTGAAGTTTGGCAAACGAGGCAATAACGTATGTATGTATATATGCGAGAGCTAATTCCACCAAACAACTGACGCATAGGAGATGATTGGTCTTATCATTGCCGTATAGATCCAAAGGACCCTTTTCGGTGAAAGACCCCAATGGACTGGACTGTACATCTTACATATTCGTTGTCTAATGGCCACCCATATTTCATATCGAATTTGTCAATCGAATACGAGAACTTACAATTTCGTTGAAATAACACCACACACTTTGTAACGCAAATTCTGTCATACTTTGATGTTTATAAGCAAATCGATTCAAATTAGTGAAGAGTTACTTTTCAGTGAGTGAGTAAAGTCTTCAAAGTGACCCAGTTAACTACTCACTTTTCAGTCAAAAGCTGATTTTTTTTTCATTCTCATACCAAATTTTCACATCCGTTGATATATAAGAAAATAAAATAAAATTCATTAAATTTAGATACTGTATTCTATTCGTTCTATATCGCTCCCCTAAATTGTCTTTTAACATTTATTTTTGTATTTTTCCCAGCTGTCTCTAGTACCTAACATTCAGTCTCAAGTATCAATCAGAACTTCTTCAAGTATATGTAGGTATGTGCGAATATAACCTACTTCCTCAACTGAATACGTAAGGAGAGTCTCATGTCCGCATCATTTCATTTCCTAGTTTTCAAACGTGAGTACCAATAAATGATAAATGATGATCGATCAAGCGCCATGACTCTAGCTGAATAAAACATATCAAATGTTCAGTTTACACTTTCCCACAGTTATAAGTTTCCAACAAACATCATTAATTTTATTTCAATAATTAACAAAATACATTTTCATGTTAAAAAACAGCATTTTCACCTCAAAAATTGAAAAACATCATTAGGATGTGATGAAATTTGAGACGCACAACACAAAATTTTGCAAAAATAACTTGATAAATGATCTATCATATCCCGTTGATCAATAATGCAATCGGAAGGGTTGAAAGGTGAACACCATTAGGACAGATCAGATTTCTACAACGGCGAACTATTCTCAATCTTAAAAAATTATCGGGCATAAAAATGTAAGAAATAAGAAAAATCTTAGAGAATTAATGATGATCTGATCACCCAACACCCTTTTAAGGCAAAATGATAGAAAACAAAGAGACATTTTACCCTTTTTTCGATAGACTACGTTTTTTGTTCGAAAAATATTCCCACCCTTACGCTTAGACCATTGCAAAATTCTGAGACTACGCAAAAAAAAAAGGAAAATAAAAACAGTCAAAAAATCGAATCCTAGAAATTCAAACTGCGTGTATCCTTTCATGGTGCCATGAGCATCAGCAGTAATAGAATATAGAACCCAGATGGAACATTTTGTCTCGGCATGTAGAGTACATACATATGGTTTTATAGGAATGTTGTGCGATGGTATAGAGGGATTCCTTGTGTGTGCGGTACGGTTTGGGATCAATATTTGTGCAAGGATCGATCAATTATTTATTTTGTTGCTGTGGGATAAAAAAAGGGTTGAAATTATTATTTATTTTGGAATAAAAAAAATGTTTTGTTGGCTGGATTCTTTCGCATCCGTCGTCTTCTTGTATGAAACTCTATCTGCCATATTAGGGTACGATTGTTGTTTCGGTTTCTTGCGATCTGTATTTGATTGATGTAGTCGACTATTGTGCTATTTTGATATTTGATACTGCGAATTTTGGTTGCATGACTAGTTTAAGGTCTCATGACCATTTCCTTAAGAAAAAAATGAAAGTTTGAATTGGAAGTGAAAGTCCAGTTTCAAAATTGTAAAACTTAGTTTTTAAATTCAGTAAAAGCAAACATAACGAAAAAAGATGTGATGTAGCCTATAATAAAACACCAAGCATCGGGGTCAATCCGTAAGCAGTCGATAGTGAGGCGATATCGTTTCGACGATAGTACTACTCTCTGTAACACAAAATGACGACTGCACCAATGCTTTCCGTAACATGTAACTGTCAAATTGTGACGATAGGACGAAGGCGATCGTTCGAAAGCTATTTCGCTACTCTCATATATTTCTTTGGCGAAAAATCAGCTTTTATAGGTACTTAAATTCTTGCGTTTGTCATTAAAATGGAAATTAGGGGGCAAGGGAAGAAAAGTTTACGATTTTGTATATATGTAAGTATATTTTTATGTTTGACAGCACAGAATATATTAACAAATGAACGAATTCATTTGTTTTGATTTATTACTCGTGAAAAAATGAAGAACTGTAATGTAATTCCCCGCAATGTCTGTGTGCTCCCCCATGAAATTCACCAGATGCTTTGGGGTTGCTGACCTGTAAAACAAATAATTTATTTAAATTTAAGTTTTTCTTACCAGAAACAAATTTTGCTTTACATTTTGAAAATAGATCCAATTGTAATTTGCCATTTTTAGACAGAAATGTCATTTTTGGTGCCATCTTTAATGGCAAAATAAGTTTCGATGAAAAACTTCGATGCAATATTTTTAACGATAGACGAGACAATAGAGCGATGCGAATGTCAAGTTACGGAAAGCACCGTTTGGGCGTAATCGTCGACGATAGACGAAATAACGATGATAATCTGTGAAAGTTACGGAATGTACTCCCAGGTAAAACAGGGTCAACTCGTACCCCCTTGCCCGAACACCGTCAAATTGTTTCTGAAATGAAATGAAAGATGGCATTTATTTGAACTAATATCTATATCCGGCTACAATTGAGTATTATTAGGGCCGTTCTGACTATACAATTAGTTGGACAGGCTTTGGCTTGAACGACCATTGTTTAATAATGTGAACCCTCAGACGACCGCTTGACCAACTTGTTGGATGGTTTCGAAATATTTTTGAAAATTTTAAAGTTAACGGAGCGGAGGAATATGACGTAAAGTTGGACGACAAGCTTGATAAGCCGAAGTCAAATCCAACTAATTGATCAAACGAAGTCTGTCCAACTAATTGTATAGTCTGAACGGCCCTATTGTTTCCACTTTTTACTTGCGATTATAGGTACTATAAGGCAAGTCTTGCAATCGTGCAGAAAAAAATTTTTGAGATAACAATCAAACATGACATTACGATGATAGAGAATACGAAAAAAGTGGGTCCTGCAATTCTGTCTGTCTGTCTGTGTGTCTGTCTGTCTGTCTGTATATGGATCTACAGCCTGAACCAATAAACCGATTTTCTTCAAAATTTGCAGTTAGGGTCTGTGGAGCATCCTACAGAGGGGTTTTTGGAATTGGGCCTCTAGGTCTTGAAATAACGGTACCTGCCATACAACCGATGTGATAATACTTATTTTTCTCGAAAACGGCTCTAACGATTTCGATAAAATTTTGTGTGAAGGATTAATTTAGGATTGTTTTTCTTATGATGTAAAAAAAATTTTTGGAAAAGGCCTAAAAACGGTACCTCCCATAGTACCGTTTTTTTTAAAACCGACTTTCTCGTTAATGGCTGACACGATCTCGACGAAATTTTGGATTTAAGAAGTCGTAAGCTGTTAAAGAAAGACTGCATATCAATATTTAAAAAAACTTAGTTTTGGAAATTTTTATAAATTTTTTAAAAAAATTTTGATTTTTGGAAGTAACTTCGAAACCATAACTTTTATTTTTTTCAAATTTTTTGTCAAAATAAGTCCTGTTAAGATCTAAAACTTTGCATACTCGACTTTTAAAAAACAGTTTTAAAAAAAAAGTGAAAAATAAAAAACCGTTTTTTGGGAAAACTGCTCCAACGATTTTGATTAAATTTTCATCATTCATGTGTATTAGCGATTGCAAAAGAATGGCGTTTTTAGATTTTTGCTTGAAACCTTTGGAATATTTAATTTAATTTTTTCATTATTTTGCGTGATTTAATTCAATTTCCATAATTAATGTGTAGTTGGCAACCCTGTACCACAAAATATATTATGAAGAGCTAATACCAAAACCTTTAACTCAGCCTTTAGATTTTGATATCGTATTTAGAACACAATCGCAAGTTCGTGCGACCCAGTCGTGCCCATTTTTACTTGCGATTATAGGTACTATAAGGCAAGTCTTGCAATCGTGCAGAAAAAAAATTTTGAGATAACTACTAAACATGACATTACGATGATAGAGAATACGAAAAAAGTGGGTCTTACAATTCTGTCTGTCTGTCTGTATGTCTGTATGTCTGTCTGTCTGTATGTCCGTCTGTGTGTATATGGATCTACAGCCAGAACCGCTTGACCGATTTTTTTAAAAATTTGTAGTTAAGCTCTGTAAGGTAGCCTACAGAGGGGTTTTTGGAATTGGGTCTCTAGGTCTTGAAATAACGGTACCTGCCATACAACCTATATGATAATACTTAGTTTTCTCGAAAACGGCTCTAACGATTTTGATAAAATTTTATTTGAAGGATTATTTTTCAATTGTCTTTCTTATGATGCAAAAATTTTTTTTGGGAAAAGTCTAAAAACGGTACCCCCCATAGTACCGTTTTTTTCAAAACCGACTTCCTCGTTAATGGCTCACACGATTTTGATGAAATTTCATATTTAAGAAGTCGTAGATGACATTAAAAATATTGCATATTAACATTTGGAAAATTCTAAATTTTGAAATTTTTATTAATTTTTTTAAAAAAATTTTGTTTTTTTGAATATTTTCAAAACGGTATTGCTGATTTATTTCAATTTTCTTGTCAAAACATCTTCTGGCAAGATCTTAAGACTTGCATACCTAGATCTTAAAAAACTTTTTTTATTAAAAAATGAAAAATAAAAAACCGATTTTTTAAAAAACTGCTCTAACGATTTTGGTTAAATATTCAACGTTTATAAGTACTAGCAATTGCAAAAGAATGGCGTTTTTGGATTTTCGATTGAAACTTTTGGAATATTTAATTTTAATTTTTTTCAATATTTTGCGTGATTTAATTCAATTTTCATTATTAAAAAGTAGTTGGCAACCCTGAGCCCACCAAAAATATTTAGAGCGAATACTAAAACCTTTTACTCAGCCTTAATTTTTTGGTATTGGTATTGTGCACACAATCGCAAGTTCGTGCGACCCAGTCGTGCCCATTTTTTGAGTGTACTTTCCGCTTTGATGGCAAATAATGTTTACTACGGAGGTTTTTTAAATACTAACTAGAGCACTCAGAGGTTAATACCGATCCGTTGTACTACCAGGTAGCAACTATCTTTTGTTATAATTTTTCAAATGTTGGTAGGAAACCCAGAGGACGCTACAATGATTGGGATCATAGGTTACCAGCTTTCAATATGTCGGCGCTGAGTATCTGTATCTGTTACCTGATTCGAAACAATGCAAGACTGACGCAGACAAAGTACTACTTGGTATCCCCACAGGATTCGCAGAGTGTTGTATTACTTAAGCCTAGGGCGTTTTAATGCTTAGCAAAAAAGAAGTCCCCGTGGCAATGTCAACAAGTTTTCTACAGTATTTTCTGCTACTGAATGCCGAAAATGTCGCAGTTTTCTTATTGACGTTGGGAAGCATACGTTTAGTCTGTCTGCATCTGCATTCAACGGAGGCATGTCATTTACGATTTGTGGTCTTGACAGTTACAATCGTTGATGGGAGCCCTCACTGAGCATCCCGATAGAAAACCAAGCGATGGTTAAGTCAATGAGAAGGCTTTCTGAGATCCTTGCATCCCAAGTTTATCGTCGATCTCGTTTCCAGTTATGCCGTGATGGCCTGTAGCCTGTAACCTGTAGCTGTAACAAGATTCAAAAAATCTAGTCTTCCAACCGCATTTAGAGAAGTTTTGCATACCTGAATAACTTTCAAAGCGACATTAAGAGTATTGAGAAGAGCCATAAGCACATCCTGGTCGTCGCTATAGACACAGAGGCTCCTATAGACACAGTCTTCTATCGGGCCATTAAAAAGACGTTCTTTTCGTTTCGAAAAAAAGCAAACCATGAAACAATATTATACATTTTATTTGGTATACATTTTCTTCCTATATTTGAAAAACCATTCCATCCAAAACACCATGTTAACTCATTCATCCTAAAAACCTAGACCCTGGCGCAAAATAGCCTCCTATATCTTAATCCTTAACTAATTCATTCCATCCTCCTGTTTTTCTGTCGGTGCAATTTCCCACAAATCACTTAGTTTGTATCCATTTCGTATTTCCTCCATAGCGAAACCCAACTCTTTGCAATATACGGGTTGTCTGGCATTCACATCCGTTGCATATCCTTCCGCTAAATATGCCATCAGTTTCGAATTGATTTCCTTCTCCTGAACTTCGTTAATCTCTTGAAATTCTTCTATGTTGAATTCGTTAGCCTTTGGCTCGTTCGATGACGATGAACTTCCATATCCTTCATAAACATAATGAACTCCAAAATTAGGTGTCGCACTATAAACAACGAACAAAGATGATAGTTCTTTGTATATTTCGTTGAGTCTCTCAGGAGGATCGACGCGAAATCCCAGAACATATGCACCACTGCCTGTATCTGATGTTTGAACCACAAGTGCATCGCCATATTTTGAGTCTCTTATTTTTATCTAAAACCAAAAAGAAACCAATTTCACTTGTGTGAAGAAAATTTTTTGTATAAATGAGCAACGAACGTTCCATATTTGCATATACGGTAGGCTAATGTTAAAATTTTCGTTGACCTCTGCAAACCAAACTAGACGTATATTTGTCACAATAAACGATCCGAGGTTTCCTTGGTCACTTGACAGATTCCATACTCCACCAAGGGAACTGTATATCTGTTCATCTGGGAGTAAAATTAACTGACCTGATCGGAGTATAGCACTGCGTAGTTTAAGCTCTCTGTACAAAAACGTCTTCTGATGAAGCCTTAAAATGAGAAAGTAAGTCTAGTTGATTTCATAATAAAGAAGATCAAAAAATACTGACTGGTGAATATCGTAGACACAGGAAAATACTGAATTTGATTTCGTAACGCCGGAAACATCAGTAAAAAGAAACTCAAAACGGGAATGTTCTCCTGCGGCTAAAACGTACAATGCCTGAGTTGTTCCTCGAACTTTTGAAAACACCGTTCTTGTATTTAATTTTATTATTCTTGCATATCCAACAGCTATTTAAATGGATTTTGAAATATGTATTAGAGATTTTTCTCAATTAAAATCAAACTCACATAGATTGAACTTCTTGTGAACTAATGAATGCCAAATAATCCTTAAATTGGTTGCCAGAAGAGTCCCAGAATCTCCTGGATTACCTTTTGAGTCTTCGATGTGGGGAATGGTAGCGAGAACCTTTTCTCCATTTGCCAATCGATTTTGCCTGCATCAAAAAAAATTCAAATAACACTGATTTTTTGCTGAAATGTGAAGATTTCTTGTGTTTACGGATTGGGAGTATCAAATTTTATTTCCTTATCTTTCCAACTTTGGTAAGTTGGGTGTTCGTTGGTTTTTTCTTTTGAAGTAGACATTTTAAGGAAAATTTACCACTGGCACTAGCAAAAAAAATAAAGCAACAGACACTTCGTGAAGAAAAGGCACTCTTGTAGTTTCTACGGTAACAAAGTCAAAGCCAAAACAAAAGGCGAGAGCTCCATCTATCTTATTCTCTGCTAGGGCGAACATAAAACAACATATAAACCAGTGCTTGAGAACAGATATCCATTCATTGTAATGTGCAACTGGCAACTCCATATCATGTTATGGCTTTTCTGATTCGATGAAACAGCAGCAGTAAATGCAAGGTGCAGTTTCCGTTTTTCGTTAAATCTTAAATAACCATTGGAAGGTACAACAAACATTGCTTTTATAACGTTTCGAGAGTTGAAACTGATATTCCTTTCTGGCCTAATACTCGCAGTTTATATGATTCCCTTTCTTGAGTTTATATTATATTTCTTATCCGAAAGTAGTTAATAATTCACTCAACTACTTTGTTGTCAAATAATATATTGTTTGCCTTAAGCTTCGGTTAACAAAATCGGCAGAGCCTCACCTGACGAAGAAAAACCTTCACAACCTGGCGTATTCTCTTACAGTATTTTCCGCAAGGTCATAGAAAACGTGCAGCAGATTCCCAACTGACACTGGAGAGTCTTCTTTTCACCTGTAAATTTCCCAAAAAGTTATTCCACTTTAGGTTCTAAAAAAAGCCCTTATCAAAATAATGACTGTGTCTTAAGGTAACGATAAACACTTGTTTTAATTGTTGCAAGGCAAAGTCATGGACACAATTTTATTTTTATAATTGTGGTACCCGTGGGCGTGATGCTTAGCATATTTGCCTGTTACGCGGGAGGTTCGTGTTTCGAATCCCAATAGAAGCCAAAAATGTTTTTCCACGGGCATCGCCTTTTGCGAGCAATTGGCTAGTCCTCCGATAGTAAATTCAATGCCATGAAAAGCACTCTCGATTAGCCGTTCGGAATCGTCAGAAAATTGTAGGTACCCTTCGTTCCCTCATAAGGCATGGTTGTGAGAAATGCACTAGGCCCCAGGGCACCCCGCTCTATTGCCCCACCCCATTTATTTTATTTTATAATTTAAGTTTTTATTGAAAAACTAAGTAGTTTTACAATATTTGATATATACAATTATAAATTCTTTGACAAACATTTTTTGTTTAAAAATCTGCGAGCACAAAAGGGGCTCTGCTTTGTTAAGTTGGCGGGCTTTATACATTTTAGTGAGCAACATTTACTTGGGTCTTAAATTTATAATTGATATGTTCTCGTTGCGTTGGTTTGAGAAGTGCTGACGGTCGTTGGCTGTAATGGTGGAGAGAAGGAAGATTATTCCGATGGTGGCTTCGATCTTGGAAGCTGTTGTGTAGGTCCAAATTGAAAGATTGGTTTTTTGGTGTCTTCAACCTCTTCTGTGCTGCAACTCGCTTCCTGCAAGGACGTTGGGAGACAAACTGTCTTCCGACGATATTGATTGAGTAGATCCTTAGGCAGAGTATAATAAAGCCCTAGATTGTAAAAAAAAATCTCTTGTGAGTTTGAGTTCAAAAACTAAGAGATTGCAGCCAGATTATCTCCAAGAATCGTAAGTCAGTCACAACACAGCTTTCCACTCAATACTCAAATTATGATGTGTTTCTCAACAGGGCCCAGATTCCGTAACTTTTCATACGATTATCGCTCAATCGTCTATCGTAGATTGCGTCGTGAAAAGATTGTTTCATATAATTTTGCTTAGGGCGGTAGTTAGTGGAAAACTACTTTGCTATCGCCTTACAAATTTAGGCAACTTTTCAGCGTCTTTTTTACTGCCTAAAATTCAGACGTTAGTCGTCTTAAACGTTACTAGCGCATTTCTCTGAACAATAAACTGTGAGAAATGGAGGAGACCTAAAATTTTTATCAGATTCTGACAGATATGTGAGAAAGAGGTTTTCATGGCAGTGCCATGGATGAGTTGTGAATACCTCACGGAAGGTGATAACCGTTCAAGAACAATCTTACGTTTCTGAAATTCGAAACTCCACGGACCCCACGCATTGGAAATGTCAGCTTTTACTGGAGCCTGTCGATTGTCAGTAGTCTTTTCAGTAGAAGGTTTCATGACTTTCAATTTTTTACCTAAGATCCCCATCTTTCCTTTTACTAGAAAACCAATTGTGGCAGCTTTAAGTCCAAATAAATTTGATATTTTGGAGCCAGAACTACTCCAAGAAATTTGGAATCATTGTTGAAATTGACGGATTTGATATCGCGGAAGGGGAAGTCTTAGGTGGCACAATCAAGTGCGGAAGAAGACCTCAACCGACTTAGAGTGCAAAACTGGACAGAGCTCGCCCGAAATCGAAGTCGTTGTAGAAGGATGTTGGTTGAGGCCCAGGTTCACCCCAAACTGTAATACCCATCTAAGTGAGTAAGTAGGATTCGAAATATTGTGAAGATAAAAACATGAGTATTGTAGGAGTGATAGTGAACGTGTTTCGTCTACACCAGATTTCTATCACAAGAGCTTGAAGGCTTGGATCTCGCAGAATTGTTTCGATTCGATTTTCTGAACGTACAAGTATATAAAATTCAATACCGCCATTCTATTCGACGGGAACAATATGCCCCCTGAACCCGGGTTAAGTATTCCCGTTCAGATTGTTTATATAAAACTCATTTTATTTGAGTAGGTTTTTTTCAAATCGCCCTCCCGCGTGAACTGCCAGGAACAGTCAACTACGGTGTGCCCCTTTCTGAAAGTAGTTTTGTACCTTGTCTCTCCCAAAATAAACCATTGCCAATGTATGCAAATTAAATTTCTTTTTATTCTTCTTTCTTCTAGAAAAAAATCCCTTTTTGAATTTAAAGCGCGCCCAAATAGGTGCAAATATTACAAAAAAAGCGGCAAACAAATCTTATGTCAATCATACTGGTATGTACACAAAGGTATACAAAGTTAACAAAGCCCCTCAAAAATACACAGAAATCATAACAAAACCACAACTCCAATCTCCATACGTGTTGAATAATATTTTCTTTAGTTAAGTGTATTCAATTACCCAACTTCTAACATGCCAAAATCCCCTCAATCAAAGAAAAAACAAAATATGTTAATCTCAGTGTTCGATACTATTCAAAAAAACGGTTACAACTTTTCAAACAACAACTTTCTTCTTATAAATCGTTCATCAAAACATGTCTGACAATTTTTTTCCGATTTATTAATTGAGTTCAATTGAAATCAATGCACCTCGGGAAGTATACACTTATATCTAATCACCGCCGCGTTCCCGCACACTCAACCCAACTGTCATACCTCAAAGTCATATCCTTCGTTAAAAAAAATCTTTTCAATTAAATTCTCTAGCCAACTGACAAACCATATCTAAAAAAAAGGGGTTCCCAACCAATAATCATGAATCAATAAAATAAAACAGGACACGATACAGGTTCATTTGCATAACTCTGCACGAGCCAAAGAATTAGGTGTGCCTTCGCTTCATACATAAAAAAAAGGAGAACTTGATCCTTGCAAAAATTTTTGAAAATCATATAATTTATTCATAAAATGCACCCCATTGGCTTAAGAAGGACTCAGTTTCACAGTTCTTTTTTTTGGATCAGGACTTCGACGCATGTGCGAATTGATCAAAAAAGTCGTTTTTTTTACGTTTATGCTAATTTTTTTGGGAGATGCAGGATGATATTTTTTTTCAACGTATAATTTTCACTAAAAGGATTGTCATGTTAATTTTTTTGGCACATTTTGGCATATGTTGTGTGAAATGCAAATTCATAATTTGCAGAAGTGCATTGAAAAAATTGAATTAAGCGATAGGAGTCGGGAGTCCTCTGTCAAGGTTCAATGAATAGAAAGTAAAGATCATACATGCAATTTTTTTTTTTATAATGCATTCAGCTCTGCAGGAACAGAACTAGAGATTTAATAGAAAGAAGAAGATGAGGAGAAGTGAGTTAGTTTTCTTAATGTAAATAAAAAATCTTAAAGAAGAGGGCTGCAGGCAACTACAAGGATGTCAACATCTTTTCTCCTTCGTCTTAAAAAATAAACAAATCCGAGGAAGAGAAAATTCTTTTCTGAGAGAGAGAATTTCAAACTGTTAAGGGATGATGGTGATGATGATGATGATGTGTTGTTATGCAACCCCTTTACCATGATGATAAGGGATCATTGAACACAGTCTTCTTTTGCTTTTTATTTATTTTTGAATCGTTTTTTTAGGAACGACTTCCTCTTGATGCATGTATGGGAGAGAGAGGAGAATTTTTTAATAGAATCATTTTTTAAATTCGAGAGAGGGTTGAAGTTAAGATTTTTTAAATTGAAAATTTTCAACATGCTGAGGTCTCTGGCCAGTTGATTATTCAGTTTGTGCTTCATAGCCAAGCTTGATACATTAAAATCAAAGTCATCTGAGATTTTTCTATAACCGAACAAGATCTTGCGATTTCATAAAATTTATTTAATTTTTAATCTACTTTTCGTGTTGTGTTGTTTGTTGTGTAGTAGTTTTGTTGTTGATCTTTGGTGTGCAGAGCCAAAAAAAAAATTAAGAAATGGCAAACCAATTGGAAATTCTAATGCAACTCTACATGATGAATTTAATTCAACAGCAGCAGCAACAATTAATTCAACAACAAACCATACAACAACAGAATGTGGATACTACAACTGATTTGCGATCTATGTTGAAAAAAGAACATCACCAACAAAAACAACATCAAAGTCCAACTAATTGTAGTAGTAGTACTAGTGCTAGTAGTTGTAATAGTAGTAATATTCTAAACAACACTAGTGACCTTAGTGACTTTCTTATTGCACAAAACAACATCAGTGTGCAACAAAACTATTTATCAAATCAAAATGATAATTATTTTAATAATTTATATCCTGTTAATTTTTCAAAAAGTTTTCTTCAATCATCTACAGTGACATCGACACCAACAACTACAGAAAAAGTGGCAAGAAGGACTTCAAGTCCAATAAGTGGACATGATAATGTGAGAGTGAACGATGATGACCAAAGTGCGGTGGCAATCGAGGAGACGGATATTGATGATGAGGGGCAGTTATATTCGACAGGAGCATCCGGAAGTACGAACAGTGGAGAAAGTTCAAAATTGCTGGCGCCAATTTTGGAAAGTACGGATTCGTTTTCATCGCCGATAATGGTGAGATATATTTTTTTTTTAAGTGAAAGTGAAAATAGTGTCGTTGAGAGTTAGAGAGACTAAGTGCTATTTTTTTTTTCTTATTCTTAATAAATAGCCGTTTACTCCGGTTACACATGAAAATGTTCTGTCGTCTTCGGCAAGTGGACAGGATCTATCAGTGGATAATGCAAAATCATTGAATGTGTTCGCGGATATCGAGGATCCAAACTTCTCACAGAGCAATTCAAATAAAGCATCACCATCACCATCGTGCAGTGGAAATACTGAACAGAAGGTGACAGTTAAAAGTGAAAATAGTTTGTTGGTATGTATGAACGTTTTCTTTTTTTTTTAGTGACATAGTTGAGAAAAATTAACATGCTTGATTACTGAACTCGGTTTCATCCTTAATTGCTTTAATTTTGTTCAGTGTGAATAAGAGTTTGAGTGAAAACAGAATCAACATTAGGAATAATTAACATTTTGAGCACTTTAAAAGAAATAATAAGGGTGGGTACCTATTGCCACAAGGGTGTGGGCTTGTGGTAAAATAGAGTGGTAAGCATGGTCGCCGATCGCGTAACCTTTTAAACGATTACCGTGCAAGCCGTGAGCTGCCAAAATTCTAAAGATTGTTCCATGTAACTTCGATTGGAGCATAATTGTTTTGCTTTTTTTTGGCTTTTAAATAGGGTTTTTCACTATTTTGATTTTGGACTATAGCAAAATGATCCAGGCGTAAATAAGAAAATATATCGGTCCTTACCAAATTATAACAAACTCTTTTAAGCCCAAACAATTTAACGAGTTTACATGGGTAAGAGTATAAGATTAACCACATCAGAGGTATTGCTGAGCACTTTTCGTACTCTTTTCCTCTTAAAAATGATTTCCGTTTGAGGTAAGCAACTTCGCGCCCAATGTTTGCTTTGATGACCTTCGATATTTCAAAGAACAACGTTAAAATTGAAACCGTATGCAAACCCAGGACGGCCTGCGACAAGCTACTTTTCCCGTCGCGTAATGGTTAGCATTTTTGTCTAGTTTGTTGCTCAATTCCCAAAAACATTAAATTTTTTTATTACTTCTCCGCGCTTTCTTCCCTCGATCGTTCGGATTCGGTAAAAATTTACTGTCCCATCCATTCCTCGACATGGTCCAAAAGTGCCCGCCCCTAGGTATCCCCGAGCTCTGTTGTGCCATCCTATTAATTTTATTTTTAAAAAGACAAAAAGCCTTTGATATGGAATCAACCGGAACCGGAAGCTTAAGCGATTTTAGGCAGTAAAAATCTGTCTCAACAACTTTTCAACAGTGTAGAATGAAGAAATCTACATTTAAGCTGTGGTACCCGTGGCGTTATGGTGAGCATGTCTGCTATTAACCCAGAGGTTCGTGGTTCGAATCCCAACAGAAGCAAAAATGTTTTTCTACGGGTAACGCCTTTCGCTAGGAATAAGCAAGTTCTCCGATGGTAAATTCATTGCCATGAAAAGCGCTTTCTCGATTAGCCTTTTGGAACCGGCAGAAAATTGTAGGTCCCTTCCATTCCCACACAAGTCATGGTTGTGAGAAATGACCCAGGCCCTGAGGCTCCTCGTTCTGTTGCGCCACCCTATTTATTTTTACATTTAAGTTGTGGTACTATTCGTCATTTAGGTTTAGCATTTGACTTAAAAAGAGGAAATGATGAAGATTAATTGCAGTTTGAGGTCGACTCTATGTTAGAGGAATCCTAAGAACAAATATAGCCTAGAAGACGGCACGACACGGAATAATTATCAATTTTTTCTTCACTTAAAAAAAAATGTCCTGTTATTTCAGTTAGAGACGATTCGAGCTGATTCTCTAATTCTACTCTGTGTTCGAAACTACTTATATGCTCATGACGCACACCAGATGTCGGAAAACACTGGTGTGCTATTGGTCTACATTTTGAACAAATTTTCTTCAAGAAAATTTTTACTAGCTGAGTACATACCCGTTGCACGGGTCCGTACTCCGTAGTTTTAAGGATCCCGGCCTCGTAGTTCGTTTCCCGTAGTTTTTATATGGACAAAAGTGACATTCAGGAAAAATACCCTAACTCGGGAACGGGTCGACCGATTTTAGATTTTTTTTTATAAAAACCATCTACCAAACTTCCCCTAAGCTACCACAAAAATTTGTTTCCATTTGGTAGAGACGTTCTCAAGTGATGCGTTCACAAACAACCGTACACTTATTTTTATATATTAAAAAAGAAAAAAAGAGATTTAAGAAATCATAGATCTCTTTTTCTCTTAATCTAGTGAGTTTTACCTTTAAGCAGACAATATATAAATTTTAAGTTTGTATAATGTACATATATTTTACTTTTTGACGTTCTTAAACGAACGGATAAAACGACGCCTAAAAGTAATCCTTCCGCCGCGCCGAGAGAAATCATTTTATTTTTTTTACTTAACACTTATAGCGTTTTTAATGTTCCTCTCAAATCCAACGCACCGTTGTTAAAAGCTGTGCTGTGGTAAATCAAAGACTGTTTAACAGACGCTCTCTTTCTTTCAACGACGCGTTTGCAGAAATAATAATGCCTTTTCATACAGAGGGCGTTTTTACCGTCGCTAAATTTAATAACACTTTTTAAACATGGTTGCGAAACACTCTGTTATTATTACAGATAATTCTGTTATTTAACGTTGACGCGGTAAGTTCAAATTCAAAAGGATTTTGCATTGTTTTGGCTGCTAAAATGGGAAAATTAATTGAATTTTAATGATTTGATATTTTTTGGTGGAGATACCAAAAAATAACAATGGAAAAATTAAATTAAATGTGAAATAAATTAAAAAATCTTTCTTAATCTTTGTTGCTTTTTATAAACTTGACGTTTTGTGAAAATCGAGGTTTTAAAGGTTTCTTGTACAAAGTTTAGAGAGCGCTATCTATGTCTACCGGTAGACAACCGTGGCAGTTAAAACGTCGTTGCCTTAAAATAATCTTGCCGCCCGCCGCCGCCGTGTCAAATTTCTTTGTATCATTAAAAACACTTTCAAGAATTTCAAACAATTCGTGATGAGACCTTAACCGATATGTGATATGATCTGTTCGATATGATATGTGATATCCATTTTTGTTGCGATTATTAAGAAAAATTATAAAATGAGACCTAATATCTGTGCTTTTTATAATTCAAATTAAAGTCTCAGTTAGCAGAGTTTAAAAACTTTACTATTTAAAGTCTTAGTTAGCAGAGTTTGAAAACTTTACTCATATACTAGTGGGGCAGTAAGTTGATAACTATCACCAAAGTTCACTGATCAAGTCCACTGGAGACTGGACGTAATCCCAGCCCTACGACTATCAAGTTGCGTATTACTTCATCAACCACTAAAAGCAAGTCATTGAGTTGTTAGCATTCAAATGAAATTGTAAATACCGACGCAGGCTTATGACAGTTCCTTAAATGGGTTTAATGACATAAACACAACAGACTGATATAGTTATAGAGGAAGATACTTATAGGTGACTTGCTATTAGGCCCATAGTTTGCATTGAAATACTAAAAGCAGTTAGTTATTGCAACATTTAAGACTTTGGCGGTTCGAGTTTGGAACTTGCAAATTTGGGGGTCAACAATTCCCAGGAGCCAGTTGGAATAGGGATTAAGTTGAAAATTGTAGTTTTCTGCAAAAAAGAATTCAAAATTGAACTCTTTTTTTGTAAATCTTTATTCACAAAATTTAAGGACGCAAAACTATCATCGAAACAAAAATAAAATAAATAGGGTGGCGCAACAGAGCGAGGAGCCCCAGGGCCTAGCGCAGTTCTCACAACAGTGCCTTGTGAGGGAATAGAGGGGACCTACAATTTTCTGCCGGTTCCGAACGGCTAATCGAGAAAGCGCTTTTCATGGTAATGAATCTACTTACGGAGGACCTGCCAATTCCTTGCGAAAAGCCATACCAGTGGAAAAACATGTCTGTTGGGATTCAAACCAATAAACCTCTGGGTTAACAAGCAGAAATTCTAACCATCACGCCAATGGAAATTTATTGGTCCGTGTTTATGAATTTATTATTTACTATCGAAACGGTCATCAGTAATAATGTAAGGCTTATGACAAAATGACTGTATTATTGAAAATATATATCTGATTTTCTGATACTGCTTAAACTAAGTTGTTCGTAAAGATTTAACCTAAGACAAAAAGTATGTGCTTACACCAATAACTTAAAATCTTCTTAAACGTTAAGAAAAAGTTCGTCCTTCGTTTTCTCATTCATCTTTAGAATATATAGCTAGAAGCTTTGTTTTTCCGAGCTACATATTTTTTAACGGACATTTAAAATTTCTCAACTGGCATAAGAACTCAAGAGCCTTCAAATTCTGTTGAAATTGAAAATTAATTACTTACTTATTTAGGTGGACATTACTGTTCGGTGTGAAAATGGGCCTCAACCAATATCCTTCTATAACGACTTCGATTTCGGGTGAGCTCTCTCCAGTTTTGCACTCTAAGTCGGTTGAGGTCTTCTTCCACTTGATTGCGCCACCTAAGACGAGGTCTTCCCCTTCCGCGATTTGCCTGCAACGTGCTTTCGAAAACCCGTCGAGACGGAGCGTTTGGGTGCATCCGCTCTACAGTTCTTACGACTTGACTGCCACATTGACTATCATAAGTTTAGTTGATAAACCATTTAATGTTAGCTTAATGATGATTTTCTGTTAGAAAGCATAAAGTCTCGATGCTATCTGATTCATCATCGAAAGATATAAGCAAAAATAACCTGGTTAAGAGCACCTTTTGGGCTTGCCAAAAGAGTTCTTGTTGGTGTGGTTTATTTTTATTTACCTGACCCTAATGCGGCTGTAAAATACAACGTGGCAACAATATCTGCTTTAAGAAACCTTTAACTACCTTTTATATTTTCCATATTCTAGACTCTAGAGTCCAGACTAAGACTGTTAATGTCACTTTAGAATCTAGAGTGACATTAACAGTCTTAGCATTAAACAAGGGATATTTAAGTTTTGAAGTGCAAAACTGATGAAATGAATATAAGAACTGTTATCAAAAGAATTTTGAAATATGTTGCTTTCAACAATGTTTAAAAATATCATCAAATATTAGCTTTTAATTCTTTATTTTTCTTATTTATTTATTAGAATTTCGATTTACTGGGTGTTCAAAGCGGTGCCGCTGGTGTTGACAACATTTTGCAAAGTAAGTTCAGACTTTTTTCAGACAACCATTTTTAATTACTGCTTCGAAACATAAAGTCTTGTTTTTCACGTGGCGCATAAGCACGACGTTGGATTTTCTATCAATTCTTTTTTATTGACGCCAGCATTGTTCTTTCCCATGATATTTTTTAACCGGAAGTCCAAAGTCAGAAGTATCACCTAGGCAACCAAAAAATATCAAAGATGGATAAAATTCTTTCGTATACTCTCACTCAAACCAAATTAAAACCCTTTAATATAAGCAGTTGCCAAATTAAAAAAAAAATTAACTTTCAAAATAAGAAACAAGGGTAGAAAGAATAAAGAATCGCCATTTAAATCGTTGTCCCGGCACGGCGTGAATTTGTTCCTCGTTTCTTTGCTCACTGCCCTCGCCCAAATGCTCAAGCGTTGGCGTTATGTGCTGCCACGTGAAAAAAAGGGGGACAAAATTTGACATAAAAATATGTACAATAAACATTTCCCCTTTACTTTTTCAGATGAAGAGAGCCTCAAGTACTTGAAAAAGTTCTCGTCCTATTTAGAATGCGAAAGTTTTATCTGCCGCCAGGACAGTATCCGTGAGCACTTTCATTGTTATGACCAGCCATGTTTAGGCAAAGTTCTAAACAAACGTGACGAAATTATTCGCCACCTTAAATGGCACAAGAAACGCAAAGAAAGTCTGGCTTATGGATTCTTGCGATTTTCATCGTCTGATGATTGTTCGCAGAGCTATGGTCCAGGTTGTATTTACAATTGGAAGCAAACACATTACCATTGCGTTGAGGAGGGCTGTCCCAAGGTGTATGTTAGTACAAGCGATGTACAAATGCATGCGAACTATCATCGAAAAAATTCGGAAATTATTCAAGAAGGGTAAGGAAGCTTTTTAAATTTTAATTAACAGCCAACTATAACAATGGAAGTGTATTATTAAATAGGTTTAAGCGCTTTCGTGCGATTGAAAACTGCATGACTGAAAGTTGTCCCTTCTATGAGAAGAAAACTTCACATTACCACTGTCGAAGGGATAACTGCCAGTTCACATTCAAAAACAAAGCTGATATGGGTAAGCTGACGAATGATTAAGAATGTGAAGTTTTGGATTAATTTTGTTTATTTTCCTTTGTAGAAAAACACAAGTCGTATCATTTACGAGATGAACGTCTTACTCAGGATGGTTTTAAGAAAATTCTGAAAACTGAAAATTGTCCTTTTGAAAGCTGTCGCTTTTCGACAGTGTGCAACCATATACATTGCGTTCGTGAGAATTGTAATTATATTCTGCACTCAAGCAGCCAATTGATCAGCCATAAACGAAAACACGAACGTCTTGAAGGAGAACAAGCCTATCAGAACTTTAAGAAAGCTCAAAAGGATAGCAGTGAAGACGATTCACCGAAATCAACGGTGCAGGCCGATGCTTCAACACCGTTGTCATCTCTAACGAGTGAATCGAGTAGTTTTCAGTTTCTGGCGAGAAAGCGTGGCAGGCCACCAAAGAAAATCGTAAGTTTCTCCATTCTATCTCAACTTCATTCAGAATTTAACATGTTCATTTTTTTCTCTTTTAGCAACTATCTTCGGAAGCCAAAAAACCAAAACTGGAAACACCAGAGCAAAGCATTATGCCTAGTTTACTTCCAACAGCACCTCCATTTGCACCCTTATTGCCTCAGCTCAGTACTGCTTCACAATTTGGTGTTAATTCACCTAATTTCCAGCTTACACATCTGATGGCAATGTTCCAGTTACAGAACCCCCTTTTCTATCAAAACCTCTATCCTGGAGGACTCTTTGGCTCTGGTGGTGCTAGTGGCGTCTCTGGCCAACCACCTCAAAGCTCAATCTTCCCAACACCAATTTCCACACCAGTTCAGACTTACAATAAAAATGAGGAAAAGCCAAAGGAGTAAGGGGAGCTGATAAGTATTCTTTAAGCGGACATGTTTCTGCTTCGAGATGTATCGAGTACGCTTAGGGATTTAGCTAATAGCACTTGCTCTTATGCCTGCGTGCAAAGTTCCTAGGCTTTTTATAGGGCTGAACAAAGGATTCACGTTGGGCGCCAGTTTCTAAAGCTATTAGGTAGGCTTTCTGGTGTTTGTTTGAGAATTTGATCAATTGAGGGTTCGTCAAACGCTTGTTTACTTTATTTTAGTGAACTGATTTGAAGAGTAGATGTTTGGTGGCTGGACAAAAAAATTATTGGCTTTTAAATAAAGCATATATATAATATACATATGTCTATGTAAAATGCTTATGAGTTCGACAATTCAATCGGGTGGAGTCTTTTTACTTTATCAAAAGATAATCTTTCTTCTTAAATTTAAACTGCTCTAAATCACTTAATCCGATACTACCCTATTGAATTCTCAAACGTTTAAGCAATTTAATATCGTACCAGAAGTTTTTGAATAACTTGCTTTGTGCAATTTATTCGATTACTGAATTATAATAACCACTTGTTATTCAAATCAAAAAGCGGTTTTTATATAATGATTCACTTTAAAACTTTTTTGGTAAATGAAGGTTGTGTTAATAATTTTATTTACCAAAAGACTTATAAAGGGTATCGCCTGGAAAATAAATAAAAAATAAATAAATTTCTTACATATTAAATATCTGTGATTTTTTTTAGCCTGTTGTACATATTCATTTGTAAATATAACTTCCTGAGAGTGATACTGTATTTTAGAAGCTTGCTTGTAAAATTAAGATAGTTTAAGTGTACATATATTTATATCAATTTATAATATATTATGTTTTAAAAATCATCGAAAAGAAATCTTTTACTTGGAGAAACCATTGTAGAAACGGGCCTAATTTTAAAACTTTTCGAATACCGCATCATTCATTACCAACAATCTCATTTATCTCACACTTATAAGGAAAGAAAGTCAGGCCAAAACACACTTGGTACAAACAAATTGAACGACCTCACCAATTGGTTCCATAAAATTACTTTTTCGTTCTGACCAGCAGCAAAATCTATCGGCAAGGTGCTGTTGCAAACATCATACCTTTTAGGGATTTCTTTGCATTTTGGATACAGCATTTTAACTGACCCTGTGGTGCTGAAAACGTTTGAACAAACATTGGCGTACCTTCAACCAGATTGAAAATTTTCATTTTTCTAGTTTTTCGTATTTTCGTAGTGTAAATATCCATAATCTTGACAATATAAATAAATAAAATAAATAGGGTGGCGCAACAGAGCGAGGAGCCCTTGGGCCTAGCGCATTTCTCACAACCATGCCTTGTGAGGAAATGGAGGGGACCTACAATTTTCTGCCGGTTCCGAACGGCTAATCGAGAAAGCGCTTTTCATGGCAATGAATACTAACGGAGGACTTGCCAATTCCTCGCGAAAGGCGATACCCGTGGAATAAACATTTTTGCCTCTGTTGGGATTCGAACTCGACCCTCTGGATTAACAGGCGGACATGCTATCAATCACACCACGGGTACCACAAACTTGACAATATAATGTCGGAAAATATTGACAACTGCCTCATCATGGGAGCCCCGCGGCCTAGGATATTTCTCAAAACTATATCTAGAAGGGACCTACAATTTGTTGCCGAATCCGAACGGCTAATCGAGAAAGCGCTTTTCATGGCATGAAATAACTCTCGCAGGATTTGCCGCGAAGGGAGATATCCGTGGAGAAACATTTTCTTTTTGCTTGAGGTTACTAGGATTCCAACCTTAAACCTCCCACGTAACAGAAAGACACGCAAACCATTACGCTACGCGCAGTACTTGGTTTATCATAGTCTTTTAAGACTATGATAAACTATGAAAAATTCTTGACTCTTCAGAATTGAAATAAGTTTAAATAAATTTTTTTATTCGGAAGAATCTTTGAGTGATACATTTAAAGAGTTAAGTCATTTTTATAAAATAAAAAAGGAGAGTGATAGAATAAGTTCGTTGTTTTACTCCAAATGCTATGATAATTGGTTTTCTTATGTCATAAAAATAAAAATTATAAAATAGATATACTCGTGTATATGTAAGATAAAATTACATTTATGATATCGTATTAAATTTTGAACCTGAAAAAGTGTAAATTGGTTATCAAAATTTCCTGGGAGGTTTCTTGAAGTAGTATACTAGGCTTTAGTTTCATTGAACACAACCGCTCGATATGCCAATTTAGTATGAAAGTTGAAAAAAAGTGTTTCCCCATTCCAGGACAGTAAAAGTAGTGTACTAGGCTTTAGTTTCATTGAACACAGCCGCTCGATATGCCAATTTAGTATTTAAGTTGAAAAAAAGTGTTTCCCCATTCCAGGACAGCTTTTAAAACCATGCTCCGATCGGAGTAAATTTGCTCCACTTTTGAAGAAAAAACAGAATCTTTTGCCAAGCTCCGATTTTTTCAAGTCTTCTCCACTTTTTTTACTTAAAATTTTTTGGATACCTAAATTACAGACAACCATGGATTTGAAAATTGTGCTTTAAATAAGTAAATGAAAAGGCAGTGAAACAAAACTGGGAATCTCGGGACCTAGAGCATTACCGCAAAAGCTGATACGAGCTTGAATGGCTTCCGAGTTCTTGACATAGTCCTTCACAGTCCTCACAATAAAGAAAAGTAGAAAGAGGTCTAATTGCAGTGTGTACGAAAGGACCTTGGGAGTTGTGCACTAAAATCACTTCCTGAACTAACTTGCTTACTAACACACCGGTGCGGTTCACTTCAACCAAAACTTCTTTCAAAAAATGCACCATTTTGACACACCAGCACTGACTTTGGAATTAGCAAAAACCTAGGGCGAGAGGTAAACCCAAGGCTCAAAAAACACTCAGTTTGACATTCAGGCGGGCGACTTTAGGTTTCTCAAAAAACGCTTTTAGCGACCCCAGGGCTTCAACGATCAAACCTAAACCTTACTTAAATAAATTTTTTCTTGAAGAAAAGGTAAAAATTTCGTTTTTGTTCTAAATCTACTCCGAAAATTTTGCATTTACTCCACTTTTTTTAAAATTTGCTCCGAAATTTCATGCCATGACGGTATGACTTAAACGAAAGTATCATAACGATAACGCACCAACAGTCTTCTAAATCTAAATCATAACTACAATGGAAAAACTCCTCCTCCTCTGTGATCATAACTTTATTTTGTTAAAGTTATTTGAATAGACTAATAATTTAAATATATGTAACGAACTTTATTAGTCGTAAACGTTGCTTCCTTTTGCCAGTTCATTAGCTTCCGGTCAAATTTGATTGGTATAATAAATTCAAATGAAAAAAAAGCAGTCAAACCAAAACAATAGATGACAATTGAAGCAAACTGTCAGAATTTTTGACATTTCATTTTCATGTCTTTATTCTCATCCCTCAACTTTTGTGTTGGTCCTTCTTTTACAAAGGTTTCGCCCTTTCTGCTAATAAATTAATTTTTATTACAAAAAAGTCACACCCGCCCACTCAGTTCAATTCATCCCTTCGCGAAAAACACCTACCAGCTACCAAGTACTACCACAAACCGGCCATCTACTTTTCATATGCACCTTAATAATTTTTCTTTAATCGAAATCAAGTGCTATCTGTGAAGTTGAGTTTTTGAAAATATGCACTGCTAGTAGAACTAGCTTTTGTCTATTTTTATAAATCATTTATCATCAACCTCAAGTTGTGCATTAAAATTTAATCAATCACGTTCATCCACTGAATGAATGCGCTTAGAGCATTCATACAACTCATCAAGATGCTCTACAATCTTCTATGGTATTCGGCTAACTTTGTCACATTTCTTTTCAATGCATTTTGGCTTATTTGTACCTTGGCTTCTGCGGGAATACCATGGTGCACATTGATCCTTGTAACCGTATGCATTGCATCGAAGTTCGTCAAACTAAAGAGTCCCAATGAGAAAATGCTTATTAGCTTATTGGGTGGTGATTCAGTTGATGACTTATCGTACTGGCCGATAGCGAATCGCGGGGGTGCTTACGATGCCCCAGAAAACTCGAAGGCAGCATTAAATAAGGTAAAATGGTTAAATTGCCATTCGGTATGTTAATTTGTTACTTATTGATTTTTCCCTATTCAGTGTTCGTCGAGAGGCTTCAGAAATGTCCTTCTCGATGCAGGCCTTACTTCATGTGGAGAAATTGTGTTGCTGCATAAGACAACTTTGGAAAAAGCTGGACTGAGTGGGAGTGTACATAAACATACCTTAGATGCGTTGCAGGAAATAAATTTTTCAGAGCTACATCCTTTAGGGTAAATAAAAGCTTAAGCGAGAAAATAAATAAAACCTTAAGCGATTAAACCAGTAAAGGTATTGATTTTATTTTTCACTTATTTTTTGTTTTTCTTTTGTAGCCCTCAATTTGAACCAGAAACTGCTGTGACGCTGACGAGCTTGATGGAAATGTTAGAAAAAAGTAATTTGACGATATTCCTCTTCATATCGGACACAAGTGCTAGAATGTTGGAGAAACTGAAGAGTGTGATAAAAATGAATAAACAATTTACCAGGCGCACAATACTCATAAGTCGATCCCCAATTGCTATCTATCAGGTTTGTATAAATTTAATAAGGTTTTTCAGTGCTGTATAGTCACTGTTTTAAGTCCAGAAAATTATTAGGCTTAGCTAGCTGTTGGTTGTCTTCCTTCTTGGAGGAAAGTTTGAATGATTAATGGTGTGTTAAAGGTTTATTTTAAATTTAATTGTGTAAATCTTACTTTACAAACTGTTTGGCTTGATCGCTGAATCGGCCTTTCCTACCTTTCTAAGAGTACGAAGAAAAATTTAACCAATTAAACTTCTTTTGGTAAATTGTATTTATGAGATTCAAACACATTTGTTGCTCAGCGAAATTGATAAGCATTGACAATTCCTTACGCTAAGAAATAATAATTCTGTATTTTTAGCTTCGCAAATTACATCCGGAATTGATCTGTGGACTGTGGACCGAAAAGACTCTATCCTTGGCTGTACTAAAAGCATCGACCTTAATTACATCGATATATGGTGCCATATTCCGTAATATTATTGCCCCTGTCATCGGTATTAGTTTAGTCTTCATTAGCAAAGACGAATTTAACTTGTAAGTATTATATTCTACAAAGTAACTGGAATTACGGCTCTTTTTTCGTTTGTTTTATTAGACACATCGCCGAACTATGGCGAAACGTTGGCGTGCGACCGATCGTGTACAATGTAAACTCACCAAACGAAAAACGATACTTCCAAAAAACGATGAAAACTCAATACCTTACAGACTCTTTGCGTTCAGAACCCCATTTGATAATGAAAACCTAACACTAGAGTTTCAACTAGACTAGACTCCATCCGCCGACTAGTTCGATGGTTGCATAAACAAAAACTAAACTTTTGCATTTATGCCTTTTATGGATATTTTTCAAGCAAAAAACAAAAACAAACAAAAAAAAAACTAGGACGGTATATACAGTTATTTAGTTAAGAGTGCTTTTCTAGGTTACTATTATTAATGTTTATTCAGTCTATGCCGAAGATCAATTGGAAGACAATCAACCCGATTATAGTTGTGGTTTGCAACAAACGTATGACGTCAATACACTTTCTATAGATAAAATTTGAAAATAAGGGTGCTGCTGGCATTAGTTTAGAGACTCAATAAACTATTCTTATAATCTTAAAATATATTTTCTAGATATTTACATAGAAAAGCTTTGAGAGCGACACATGCGTTTGCAAACATACGAACGACAACTTAAATCGGGGTCATCCAAACATCTAGTATTATTAAATGCCCACAAAGATTGTTTTTTTAGGATTGCTTTTGTTTAAAACACACACTTTATTTTTGTTTTTATTTTTATATGTTTCTATTATTTTATTTCACGGTTACAAATCGGAGTTTTTTTTTAAATATTGTATTGTGCTTTTGCATGTTTGACGTAGCTTTATTGTAATTTTGTTTTGTGTTACAAATTTAATTGAAAGTTATTTTTTACAATTTAATTTGATTAAATATATTTATTTAATATTTAAAATGATTATGCTTAGGCCTTAAAAGAATTTGATGATGTATAATGTATATACATTTATGTATGTATATGTATATTAAGCAGTATACCTATGTATGTCTATCTTCATAGATTTAGGGGACTTTACCTCATTCATTTGCATTGCACACTATTCTCGTCTTCATATTATGAGTGTCCAGGGAGATAAATTTATATCGCCGCTGATTTTCAACTAAAATTTTAAAAGAATAAAAGTATTTGCAAGTATAAACTCGGTGGTTTTTTTCTTTTAACGCATGCAAGGCTGTTTACAAAAAGAAAATACTGACCCCCTGTTCTGATTTTCGTTCTTATACCATATCCTCCCGTTTTAGAATTTTTGCGGTTCTCAATTCCGAGTTCGTACGTTTTCGATTCGCTTATCATTTTGTTATCGGAATTGAATCCGGTTGATCAATTCTGTAAAACAATATATATTGCTAAAAACCAAAAATAATCAATTATATTAGTATTAACATGTACTAAAGTAAGTAAGTAAAGTAAAGTAATTGATTCCCAAAATGTTTTTGTGACATAAAATCAGTAGCGAATCTGTTCGGATATAAAAACACATTTTTTAAATCCGTACGTGATTTCCTTTGTGTGAGTGAAACACCAATGGATCTTAAAAAATATTCATTGAAGAAAATTTTCTTTTTGACATTTGAGTAACATGTGTCAATGCGTCTCGAGTGTGAGAAGCGATCTTTTTGCACCAATGGAACGGTTTGGGAATGCTCTTGGATGCTTCTGGATGGATGCTTTCGTGATGCTGTAGTGTCAAAATCATCGTTGTTGTTGTATATGTTTGACTTTGTTACAAAATAATGATTTTATTTAGGAACGACCCGATGTTACACTTTATTAGTCTGTCAAAAATAAGAATAAAGTATTTCTTAAAATATAAACGCAGCTAAAGGAAAAAGAGTTCTGATATGAACAAGATTGAAAATCAATAACTGTTCAGAGAATTTTGAAAGAAAATAAATCTGAGTTACAACAATTTTAGAGGGTTTTGACAGACAAACATCGAAACTCAAGTCCCAGAGATGAGTTGGGAAAATTTAAGAAACGGAACATTCTGACAGGTCAACATTGCATTTAGGAGCGAAATCGATTTTACTTTTCGTAACTTTTAAGGCCCCGACCCATAGAACGCGTTGCGTGCGGTAGAAGCGGCGCGGCAACTGATGCGGTGGGTTTTGCCGCGCGCAACTGATAGGGGTGACCCATAGAATCCGTTGCGGTGTTTTGACAGATAAATTTAGTCAAAATGGGGGCGTTCAAGAATCGCATCCGGATAGCTTGTTGTTGTTGTTTACGTGTGGGAAATCGAAAAAAATAAGTTATAATCGTCTTGCAATGATATTTTGAATGTTTTTCTGTTTTCAAAAGTCGAATTTTAATATTTCACTGCTGTTGTCTGTTGTCGATCGTTCAAAAAGGTATCTAATGTCGTTTTCCATTGGTAATCCAGAAAAACTCTCCGATCCGGGATGCCAAAGTAACACTTTTATTTGTTTTGATGTTTCGTTGCTTGTATTGTGCATCGGTGTGAAACGTCGAGCGCTATTTTTTTTTCATTCACTTTTTTCATTTTTTTCATAATTCACTTAAAACCACAGGAATATGTCTTAAAATGTTTTTAGAACTCATCTCACAAAATTAATTAATTAATAATTGTTTTCAGGTCACTTTTTTTCAATTTTTAGAGGTGTCAAATGATATTTGTCAATTTTGACGTCAACAGTGTTTCAGTGTGTGAGTGCTTCTGGCTTCGCTTCCTTCTTCAAATCAAGAATCAAATTTCTCTTTTTTCGAGGAGAGGAACTGTCATTTGATGCCAATGGAACGGTTTGAGAAGCGTTCAGAAGGCTTCCGAACGACCAATGGAAAACGACATAAGAAACGGCTATCCGAGATAGGCTATCCGATAGGTTCTTGAACGCGCCCATTGTCACTTTTTCCATATGAGAAAACTTCAAATTGGTTGTGACTGCGCATGTCTCTCTTCTGTCACCGCGTGAGAGCCGCGGCAAAGTAGAAAGTTGGGCTACTCGGCGCGTTCGGCGCGTTGCGCGCGGTGCTTATGGGTCACCTCTCATAAGATCGTGTGTATTTAATCGAGCTGTCAGTTGGAAGCGGTGCCGCACGCGCGCAACGCGTTCTATGGACCGGGGCCTTTAGGAACGACGAATGTCAGCAGATGTTACATCGCGTAACATCGAAGGCAAAAAAGAACGCATTGCAGGCCTTGCTTCACAAAACATATCTACTAGTTCATCTATTCAACACCAGTTGAAACCAAAACACGTCAGTTTTGACATTTTTCTTCTACTTTTTTTCTTTTCCTTGTCATCTATCGTAAATTTTTCTCTCATGTAGGCATAGTTAATTTTTTAACTATAAAATAACTTGCTAATTATTGAATAAAAATCATCAAAGGAAATGAACTCCACCAGATTTTCAAAATGTGTAACACTCCTTATGGGATTGCTTTTCATTCAATACACTAGTGGCTTGTATGAAGATCAAATAAAAAAGTTCGATTGGTGAGTATATTTTTTCCCGGTCAACCTCAATCATCCCCCATGCATATCAGTTAATTATAATTGAAAATTAATCGAGATTAATAAATTGTTAAATTTATACTCTTAAGGCGAAATCAATACATTGGCAAGCTAATTGCAGCTAATTTAGATCTAGACGCAAACAATGGTCGTTTGCTTGTGACCACATCAGAAAATGTTGTTGCATCTCTGTGTCCCAAATCGGGTGAAATTCAGTGGCGACAAATTCTCGAGAAAAGTCCACGTGGTAGTATTAGGTTTAGTTATAACTTCAATGAACAAACTATTGGGACAGCCGCTGCTCGACGTAATTCGAATCATGGCTTTGATATGCTCACAGTGCAGGGTGCAGCGCCAGCAATCGTCCGAGGTTGGAATGCTGCCAGTGGCAATATAGAATGGGAATGGTCTTTGATGCCAGTGAATCCAGATAAAGCTGAAAGTGCATTTTGGTTCTATGCCAACGCAATGTTGTATCATGTGATTCCAGTATGGGGATCACATTTGGAAATGACTAGGTACTTTGCTACATCTGGTCAATTGGCAGATACTACTACCTCAAAGATTATGGCTCCGTGGATTGATCATCAGAAGTGTTTGTTAGCTGGTTCACATTTTGTCTGTCTTGAAGGTAGCCAGCTGATAAGTCTGGACCTAGCTTCCACTGAGTCGAACATCATCAGGAAACAATTATCAATTGTGCCAAAGTCAACCATTCAGGCGCTGAAGGTAAACTTATGTCAAATTTATGCTTTACTTGTAGTTACTACTTTAATATTAAGGGAGAAGATGGAATTGTCATCATCGAAGGACAATTGATTGCTGTGGACGATCCTATACAAGTTTGTCCTCTCACGAATGGAAAGTCCTATTTGAAAGGTGAATTCAACCAAATTCCAATAATAATTCAAGCTACACACGACAAGAACGTAAGAACCAATTTTGCTTTTTGTTTCAAAACGAGCGATACTCTTAATTTGTTTGTTTTAGGTTCTTACTATAAAAGCCTTCAATGCAAAAACATGTGAAGCTATAAAAGACCTGGAGAATGTCGTTTCTTATCCCGAATATTATGGCGAACCAGAACTACAAACATTTGATTGCAAGTCAGTCCGCAACGATGGCAAAGGATGTGCATTTATTTTATCAACAAGTGACGAAGCAATCCTTTCCGTTCAACAAAGTAAATTATATTTTATGCCATGGTAATCATTTGGCTGAACTATTTTGTTTCAGACAAAATTCGGTGGGCTCGAGATGAATCCTTGGCTAACATAGTAGCGGTAGAATTCATTGATTTACCATTGGCTGATGAGGAAGGAGCTATCGAAAGTGAAATGAAAAACAAACCTGGTAAGAAATATGAAGATTATTTAAATACCTAGGAAAGTAGTGACAATTTCACTCTTCATAATCTAAAGGAGTGTTAGAAGTCAATCGACTCCTGCCAAAGTTTTATATGAACAACCCAAAGACCCAAAAAGATTTTGAAAATCTTTGACCCAGGTTTCCTTGATTGTATAAAAAATTTAAAAAACCCCATGAGCTGTCAAAATAAATTCCATGGTTCTTATGCCATTTGACAATCGTAATCGGTACTTAAACTCACCCCAGCAAAAACTTACTTTAGGACGAGTTAAGGGTAAAAAATATAAAAAGGGTGGCGCGACAGAGCGAGTTGCCCCGGGGCGTATTTCTCCCAACCATTGCCTTAGTGTGAGAATGGAGCGGACCTACAATATTCCGCCGTTTCCGAACGGCTAATCGGGGAAGCTCTTTTCATGGCAATGAATTTATTGTCGGAGGACCTTTCAATTCCTCGCGAAAGGCGATATCCGTTTAAAAACATTTTTGTCTCTCTTGGGAGTCGAACCTCGAACCTCTGGGCTTACAGCAGACATGCTAACCATCACACAACGGGTACAAATAAGTTAAAATAAGCTTGGAGCTTGGAAAGCACTCTGTTTTACTCGGGATGAGTTGAATTTTTTGAATTTTTGTGGCGGTCTCAAGTTTTGCCACCCAAGGCGTCAAAAACTTGAGAACAAGATCGTACCGATTGCCAATCCACGCTTCACTAATTCTCCATCCAATCTTGATGAGCTTAGAACCAGTTGTGATGAAACATTTTCAAATTAACTGTTTTCTAATTTCGAAACAAAATAGTTTCTGCTCAGCTTAGCGTGCTGTCTTGTCTTTTTAAAAATAACTGACTTTTGGCATCAGCTGACAACTCTCAGTAGGCTGACACTTTTCATGATTCTTGCTCTGCTCTGAGCTGCTTCTATCTGCCTCTTTCCCAACTAAACAAAGTTAGTTTCAAAATAACCTGTGATTTAAAGGGAAGACACCAAATAGCTTACCTTTGATAAATAAAAAAAAATATAAATAAGGTGGCACAACAGAGCGGGGATCCCGGGAATGGAGAGGACCTAAAATTTTCTGCCTTTTCCGAACGGTTAATCGAGAAAGAGCTTTTCATATCAATGAATTTACTATCGGAAGCCAATTCCTCACGAATTTTACCTTTGATACAGATTTTAAATACAGAGTTGGTCAAAAGTTTATTCACAATTTTAAACGCTTCGGAAAAAAAACGGTGAGAGCTAAAATTATGAAACCAAAATGAAAAAAAAGCTAAAAGTATGCCATTTAATAAAAAATTTTATATTTTATATAAAACATCCAGTAAGTAGTCGCCATGGCGGCGGAAACATTCGCGCACTCTTTTGTCAAAATTTTCCCGAACTCTGACCAACATCATCCGTGAATCGCTGCAATTTTAGTTCGGATAACTAATTTTAATGCTTCGGTGTCTGGAGGCTTGCCTTCATACATCCTGCTCTTTAAGAAACCTCACAGGAAACCCAAATCGATGTTTCCTTCTTCAATCATAACCAACAGTTTGTCGCAAAATTCTAACCTTTTTGGTTTATCAGCGGGCAGTAACTCTTGAGTGAGTTGAGTTTTATATGGGTGCATATTCAAATCCTCTCGTAAAATACTCCTTACCGTCGCGTCGTTCGAGGAATTTTAAAAGAGGCAGAATGACGGCGCACAGACCGACGAGGACTTTTTCTCAAGGCGTCGTTAACAGTTTTCATTGTTTGCGGCGTCCATGATGTTCGCGGACGGCCAATTCGGGGACGGTTAATGACATTACCCGATTCGCGGAAGTTTTTCAACCACCTATCGATAGAATGAATTTTTTTTTTGTGACAATTGTTCATATTCATAGCTCCTTGTAAAACAGACCCAAAATCTGTTTAAAAGTTTTTAATCATGGCGCATTCAGTTTCAATGGAGAAAATTTTGTAGAAGTATAAATATTTGACTGCATTTTGCAATTTGGATTTTTTTCAAAAATTTGAATTTAAGACTTGAATACTCATAAACCATTCACTTAATTAGCTTGAATTAAAATGGCAATTTAAGAAGAAAGTATTTGCTTTGAGAAACACTAAAGTATGTGGTAGTAAGTGGCTTAGCTGATTTTTAATAACTTTTTTTTTAAATTATGTCAATTTTTATTTAATTCCGCTTCTGCCTAAATGGAGGGAGAATATGAACAAGAATCAGATCCCAAAGTATGTAACACAAAGTACGGGACACCCTGTATAAGCAGTACTTTCCATTTTGTAAAGGTAAAACAAGAAGTCCGCTTAAACGGACCTTCCTATACGATTTTTACTTGCGATTATATGTAGGTATGTATCTACTATAAGGCAAATTTTGCAGTCGTGCAGAAAAATTTTTTTGGGATAGTAATTAAATATGACATTACGATGATAGAGAATACGAAATAAGTGGGTCCTGCAATTCTGTATGTATGTCCGTATATGGATCTACAGCCTGAACCGCTTGACCGATTTTCTTCAAAATTTGCAGATTGCAGTCATGGTCTATGGGGCAGCCTACAGAGGGGTTTTTGGAACTGGGTCTCTAGGTCTTGAAATAACGGTACCTGCGATATAACCTATATGATAATTCATACCTATTTTTCTCGAGAACGTCTCTAATGATTTTAATAAAATTTTACGTGAGGTAATACTTCTGAATAGCTATTCTTATGATGTAAAAATTTTTCTTGGAAAAAGTCTAAAAACGGTACCCCCATAGTACCGTTTTTTCAAAACCGACTTTCTCACTAATAACTAACACGATTTTGACGAAATTTTATATATAAGAAATCCTAAGTTGTTTAAGAAAGATTGCATATTATATATATATTATTATTATATTTGAAAAATAGTTTTTTCAAATTTTCATAATTTTTTTTTTTTAAATTGTTTTTTCGAATATTTTCAAAACGGTATCTTTGATTTATTACAAATTTTTTTTTCTATACATCTTTTAGCAAGATCTTAAAACTTGTGTTTTTGAATTTTTAAAACCTCATTTAACCCTTAAACCCTACCCATCCCGTGAGAAACACTATTGCTACCCTGGGGTCTTAGGGACCTCAAAAAGTTTTTGCGAATTCACACCAACAATATTTAAGATCCCATAAAATAAAGCCAATGGCCATCGTTTCGCTCGTCTTGAAACACTGTCAAACTGTTCAAAAACTTTAACTATCACTACCCTGGGGTCTATGGGACCCTGAAGCTCAAATATTTTCAACTACACCACTCGAAAATTAATAAATGACTGATTTTTAGACGTCTCCTGCGATAATATGAGAATTCCATGGGTGGCACTGGTGTGAGTTGCTTAGTTCTAAAAAAAATTCAAGAAAATGTTTGTTTGCAATGGCGCTGGACCCCAGAGTAAGGTTTAAAAGTAAAAAAAAAATTAAAAGTTTTTTTTAAAAACGGCTCATACAATTTCGGTTAAATTCTTTGGATTTATATTTATTAGCAACTGCAAAAAATGGCGTTTTTAGATTTATCTAACTTTGGAATATTTAATTTAATTTTTTTCAATATGTTGCGTGATTTAATTCAGTTTTCATAATTAATGTGTAGTTGGCAACCCTTTACCACCAAATATATTGAGAGCGAATACTTAAAACCTTTTACTCAGCCTTAAGATTTTGGTATTGTACTTAGCACACAATCGCTAGTTCGTGTGACCCCGTCGTGCCCAGTTTATTTCTTAGAATATGAACAAGAATCACATCCCAAAAAATGTAACACGAATTACAGGACTCCCCTTATAGTCCCTATTCTCTTCACTTTTCATATATTCATATGTAAATAAAACTTCTTTCCAGTGTAGTAAAAGAATGCAATTTATTGTCAATGCAGGGGTGCAATAGCGTTTGTTGATTTATGATAACTTATAAGTGATTTCATTAAATTTTATATAAATTGTGGTGACGGCTTATTTTAAATCACTTTACGTTATTCCAAATTACTAGTTAAAACTAAGTAATTTGTTGTCTTTGTCAATTTACTAGTTAAAACTAAATAAAATATTGCATTCATTTTGAAACATCGACTTTAGGTTTGTTCGTTGAACTTTACGCAGGTTTTCTTGACAGCCCTATGAGTTGTCAAAAAAAACCTTGGTTTTCCAGTCTTCAAAAAACGCTTTGCAACAAAATCACCACACATCCTTGTCATTTGAATAAAAACACATGTCATTTTACAGCCCTCAAAACCTAGGGCGAGTTGAGGGCAAACTCAGGTCAACCTTAAGTCTCAAAAACCACTAAGTTTGACATTCAGGGCGACCTTAGCTTTGGCAAAAAACGCTATGTGACGACCCCAGGGCAAGCCTAGGGCTTCAACGAACAAACCTTTTATTTTATACAACACTCAACATTAATATGGCATCAATAAGATTGTAAATACATTCTTTTGGAAATAGAAGCATCCTTTGCATTTTCTTGCATTCCTTTCAACCTTTTGCATTCATTCTATTGTAGTGTCGGTATTCTTCGCATTTTCTCATTTCAATCTTTCAGTTCTTTTTGAAATTTTTGCATTTAACTGGTTTGCGTCTTCTTTTGCTTTTAACGGCGCAACCCAGTATAGTGTAAACAAGCGCAAAGGCTCTAAACATTGCAAAGACTGTAGAAAAATGCAATGATATTAAGGTATGCAAAAGAATTCAAAGATTGCAAAAAATACCAAGGAAAAAAATCATTCGAAATTGCAATTTTTATAACCAAATGAGTGCTGGTTGCATAGTCGAAGTTTCAAAATGAATTCAATGAATGTAATCTTTGCATTGAAGTCATTAAGGATTGCATTCTTAAATAATATTTATTTATTTATTTATTTAAACAACAAAATTAAAATAAAATTATTTTCTTATGCTTACCAAAAATTTGAAGAGGATTTTGGAATCGAGAGTAAGTAAATAAAAATTCTAAGAACTTGTTTGGAACGCTTTTTTATTTTATTTGAACCGATTTGAGTTTTTTTTTTGACCCTGCAGAATTTTGTTATTGCGCTTCTTGTTTACTTGCAAAGAGTGTCAGCTTCATCACAGTACATTTTTTCGACAGTCTCACTTAACAAAGCATCCTTTATTTGTTTTTAAGGGGACGTCGCTGGTGCTTTCATTCGTCGTATTACTGGTCAAAATGCTTTGGTAAAGAATCTGTTCCTTCATGTCATGGGTTTGGGTGCTCCACCCACGGATACTCAAAAGGCAGGACTAGTTCGTGACTCGTTTGGATTGCATAAGATGCTTGTTGTTCTGACACGAGCTGGCAAATTGTTTGGTATTGATAACATAAGTAGTAAGAAACATTGGATGCGTCACCTCCCGACAGTGGCAAACTTCGAAAATGATCAAAGTATGCGTTTAATTGTGCAACGCACTTCCAAGCACTTTCCTCTACAGCCAATGTGTGCTGTTGTTGCCAAAGATGTGGTAAATAAAATACTTTATTTTTCTCAACAAAGGGCTCATCTTTTGTTTGTTTAGGAATCTGGAAACGGTGTTGTGATAAGCTTCAATCCCATCACTGGTAAACTCACTAAAAATGGTGTGACAAAATTAAACTACAGAATAAAACAAATGAGTATGCTCCTTGAGACTGAAAATGATTTTATCAAGGGAATTTTGTTGCTGGATAATAATAACGGTGTTCATGTTGTTCCTCAAAGTGCAAGTGAAATGGTAAGGCCTTGAGATTCGATGGTTTAAAAATATAAAAAATAATAATAACATGTTCCCAGGCCGTAGGAATGTATATTTTCACAGCTGATAAAACTACTGCAGAGCTGAATGGTTATCTCGTAAAAAGAATCGGAGGAGTGAGTCGTATACAAACATGAATGAAGCAAAAACATATTTAATAAATTATTTCTTGAATTTAGCAATTGGCAACACAATCCATCTGGAATGCTAGATTAGGTGGCCACAATGCAGAGCATCAAATAATTGCTGTTGCATCGAAGAATCCTATCGAACGTGTTCATTCACAGGGCAGAGTTTTGAATGACCGGTCAGTAATGTACAAGTATATGAATCCAAATTTGGTTGCAGTTGTGACCCAAGCAGCCGATAGCATTCACAAATGTAAGACAAAGTCAAAAAACAAAATTTTTTTTTCTAATTTCGCGGCTTTCCAGATGTGATGAATGTGCACTTAGTTGATGTGGTTTCTGGACAAGTGGTGTTCTCAATGACCCATCGGAAGGTGAGAGGTCCATTGAACATTATTCACTCAGAAAATTGGTTGGCTTATAGTTATTACAATGACAAAGTTCGAAGGACTGAAATAAGTAAGTTGTTTGCTTGAACATCACGTAAAATTAGTTGAAAATTTCACTTGAAGTAGTGGCGAATGTGAATGTTGTGCTATAGTAAATAAATTAAATTTTTGTTTCCAAAAAAAATAGCTACAATTGAATTGTACGAGGGTAAAACTCAAGCAAACAGCACAGTGTGGAGTTCACTGAATTCTCCAACAATGCCACTGGTCGAAAGACAATCATACATCATACCAACATCGGTAGAGACACTAAAAGAAACTATCACAGAACGCGGAATAACCAACAAACATGTTCTCAGTAAGTGAATACTCTCAATTCAAAAGCAATATATTCAATATATTCTTTTTTATTAGTTGGAACCTCGAGTGGTGCTATCATAGAAATGCCTTGGGTACTATTAGATCCCCGAAGACCAGTAACCATGCCAAACCAGGCACGTGAAGAGGGTTCCATTCCGTACATTCCAGAACTACCCCTACCTACAGAAAATATAATTAACTATAATCAAACTATTGCAAAAATAAAGAATATTTTCACTGCTCCCAGCGGATTAGAGAGTACGTGTCTAGTCGTTGCCACGGGTTTGGGTAAGTATCAAACTAATGTGTTTAAATTCCTTTTAATATTTACAAGTCTCTTTGTTAGATTTATTTGTTACTCGCGTATCACCGTCGAAAACGTTCGACTTGTTGAAAGAAGATTTTGATTACTTCCTTATCACAATAGTTCTGATTGCCCTAACGACTGGATCGCTAGTGGTGAAGCATTTATCAGCGCGAAAACTCCTCAAACAAGCATGGAAATAGTCAATGAATTATTTTGTTTAGGTTAATTTCAATAATTTTGTAATTATTATTATTATTTTCTTCCTTTTTTGTTGATATTCTCATTCCTTACAAAATATGTTCATTTGCATTTCAGAGTAAAAAAAAAAAAACAAATATTAATTTATATTATAAATAGACAAATTAATATTCAATTGTAACACAGAAATGGTAGGTAAAATTAAAATTAAAATACTTTTAGTATTTTGCGTGTGAGAGGAAAGGTTTGAATAAAAAGAAACTATGTAAGTGGGAACTTTTGTTTTGTTTAACTGAATTTAAGGATATCTAGTTTAAAGAAATTGAAGGTATAATATAGACTAAGGTGACATCCTTAGGTATGAAAGAACCGATTAACACAAAAAGCCCATATTTTATTACAGCCGAAGTACGGCTTACTAAAGCTTATGGTATGAGTCTATTGTCTATCAGGCGTTGGACTTATGGTGGATGAGTAAGTAAGACAGTGAGGTAGAAACAACAGCATAAAATCACCACCAATTGATGAAGGAACCAAATACGGCATTTCTTAAAAGGATCAAATGCTCAGCATTGCATGTTCCCACTAAATCGTTGCACTTCTTCTTGAACTACGTTTTCTTTTATTATTTTTTGAGTTTCAAATTATTTATAGTTAGCATTTATTTCGCAAAAGGGTTGTAAATTTTAATTGATAAAACACTTACTGATAGAAAGGCAATTTAAACGAAATGTTTCAG
Source organism: Melanostoma scalare (assembly GCA_949752695.1). Taxonomy (NCBI): domain Eukaryota; kingdom Metazoa; phylum Arthropoda; class Insecta; order Diptera; family Syrphidae; genus Melanostoma; species Melanostoma scalare. The sequence continues at coordinate 181,405,289 of OX456986.1, read as the reverse complement.
TAACTGACTCCTCCTATCAGTGGTAAGGTTGTTTTTATCCAAACAATTGTAAGTTTAACTTTCTTTACTAACAACTAACAGGGGTTCTAATATATATAAAGAAGCCAAATATCTCAGTAATTTGATGTAAAAGAGGCATTTTGAGGCCAGATTCGCATTCAGCGCACATTATCAAACTACTGGAAAAGCATTGGTTTGTTTTCAAGTTAAAGTTTTTTGTACGTTAAAACATAAGCTCAAAAGCAGCTAAAACTTATTGTTCTCGATTTTGAAGGCTTTATATCTCGAAAACGTGATGTGCCAGAGCAATTCTGAGGCCCGATTTTGAATTCAAGGTAAGAAAACCTTCTGAAATATTTAGTCTGCTCTCTGTGAGAAAAAAATTGTTGCATACATGGCTGTTCTGATTTCGGATTTAAAACGGAAACCGAAATTGAATCCGTATGGATTTAACTGAACTGTGTTCTTATTTCCGAACGGATTCACAACTGATTTTATGACACAAAAACGTTTCAGAAATTAAATTTTTTGTGTCTGTTTAGTACTTTAGTACATGTAAATGCCAATATAGTTTATTACTTTTCATTTTCAGCAACAAATAATGATAAATAGTAGGGCAAGAGAAGAAAGGGTTAGCTCTTTATTGTTATTTCTTAACAGCCATTATTTTTGTAGTTAATCCAAAGATAGAGTCTTATTTGAATTAATGGCTACATCCGGCTGCAATTGAGTTTCATTATTTCTACTTTCTTATTGTAGCTTGATGGCAAATAATGTTTACAGCCGCAGTTTTGAATGAAACGTTCTCAACAAAATAGCGAATAAAAGCTCACTTTGGCCCCAGTTATAGCGATAAGGAAAACGAATCTGGAAAAATTTGAAAATGGAATAAAAACAAGCTTTTCTTTCGATTTGAAACACAAAAGTTACACCAATCGATTCCAAATTACTCAAAGAATTTTTTGAAAATGTATATAAATATTTTCTGTTAAAATTGTATTTTTCTAGTTTCCTGTGCCCCTGTTCTGTAACTATCGCCTCGATAAAAGCAGGCGATAAACGGTGGAAAATGGAACGATATCCAACTAAATTCATACCGCCGTATTAATAAACGCGGAATAGCTGGGCTAAGTCTTATTCCATGGATTAAGTGGAAAATGCTATGGCATAAGATAATACAATTCATGGAATAAGCCTTAGCCCAGCTATTCCGCGTTTATTAATACGGCGGATAGGATTTCGTTCCATTTTCCACCGTTTATTGCCTAGCCGATAGTTACAGAACAGGGGCACATGTTCTACTATCTGCTCTCACAGAGTAGATTATACTCTGTGATCTGCTCCAGTATGTGAAAGCAAACGGTCCAAATTAAAAGATACTCACCTCAATCGCTGTCAACTGCAGTTTTCTTCACCTTCTGTCAAAACATGAACTTCTGACAGTACTTGTTGACGTATAAAATTTCTAAACAGATTTCAAAACTCAAATTAAGAGCAAAATATTAAAATAAAATAAGAAAACTCAACAATCTCATTCTACGAATCCCTTCACAAAAAAGTTTTTCAAAGTTTCCCGAACAACAACTTATTGAAATCAAAACGAAAAGAAAAAAATACGCTGCAAACTGATATGGTCGACCGACAACCACCATTGCGTCGACGAAACGCTTGTATAATCGTCCTTGGCGACATTGGACGAAGTCCTCGCATGGAATACCATGCTAGTAGTTTATTAGACGAAGGTTTTAATGTTGACATAATCAGTTATGTTGAAACAAAGCCCATCGATGTACTACTAACATCAGGACCAAAATGTAAACTTCACGAACTCACAGCAGTTCCCGATACAAATTTAACACCAAAACTAAAATACATATTTAAAACGATTTGGCAAACGCTTAGTCTATTGATTGCACTCGTCTCAATAAGACGACCTAATTTTCTTCTAGTCCAAAATCCACCCGCAATACCAACACTAGTTGTGTGCTATTTATATTGCACTGTAACACGCTGCAAGCTCATAATCGATTGGCATAATTTTACGTATAGTATTTTAGCATTAACTGCTGGTGAATCGAGTTTTATTGTTAAAATAGCCAAATGGGTCGAGCATCATTTCGGGACCAAGGCTAATGCACACTTTTGTGTAACAAAAGCAATGCAAGAAGACCTCAAAATAAACTGGAAAATCGGGTGAGTAAAGAGGGATGAGCTTACAGAAAATTTAAAAAAAAAACTAAGTAGCTACTGACTTGAAAATAGAGAACAATTCTGAAACTTAAACTGTAATAGCGCTTGTGTGTGCAGTTTCAAAACTATGAACCCACATCTTTCTGTATGAAAATTTGAAATGAACTGAAATTTGTTTTTATGCAGGTACCTACAGTCTTATCACAGGAATTGGTCCATAAACCATGTTGACAAACATTGTTATATTTATAACAGGCACCACCATAAGACATCTTCCCATTTACATAGTTTCTTGGGCTCACTTTACGTAAAATAGTAATTGAGCAATTTAAGCGATTTTTCTAACAAAAGCATTTGCTTTGAACATTTTTCCATCTTGGTCCTTGAGTTTAAAAGTTGCTCTCAAGACCTTACTTTTTTACAAAACATACGTAAGTGAAAATTGGCCAAAAACTGAATCATGCTTGCCCTCAAGTGTTTACATGGGAAGAACGGCAGTTTAAGCATATTTTGGTTTTGTGGCGAGCTACTGGTCTACTTCTTTATCACTTTTTTTTTTAATTTGGGAAACTCTTGACAGTTCTGAGCTAACAATTGATTAAAAGTCTTCAACAAAAATCGTGTTCTGTGAAATAGGGTCATTCAACGCAAAGTCTAACGTTTCTAACATTTCTACCTGAATAACGATGAGTGAGGAAGAAAAAGAAATTTTTGTTGTTTTCAATTGTAATTCATAAAAAAATATTTTATATTTCAGCACTGCTGTAGTCCTTTACGACCGTCCACCATCACAGTTCCATCCGATTGAGCTGAGCCAGAAACATGAACTGTTTATGAAATTGTCCAAAGACTATCCACAATTTCTACCCAAAAACTGTTTAGATTTTAAGGAAAGTGGTGTCATTGAATCCACAGCTCTAACACAGAAATTTAGCAGTGGCAAAGTGCTATACAAAACCAAGCGTACAGCTATCTTGATTTCCAGCACTAGTTGGACACCTGATGAAGACTTCGGAATACTCCTCAAGGCCTTGGAAGGTAAGATTGTCTTTTGTGATCACTAAATGTACATGTAATTTAATCTTATTAAAAAAAAAAAATAAGAATATGAAGCCACCGCTAAAGAGAAACCGGGCCTTTACCCCGAACTACTATGCATCATCACGGGCAAGGGCCCACAAAAAGAACAGTACTTAGAGAAAATAAACGAATTAAACTGGCAGAAGGTATCTATCATTACACCGTGGCTGGAGACCGATGACTATCCCAGAGCTGTAGCTTCAGCAGACTTGGGCGTTTGCTTACATTGGAGCTCTTCAGGCTTGGATTTGCCAATGAAAGTTGTTGATATGTTTGGCTGCGGTATACCAGTCTGTGCTGTTAATTTCAAATGGTAATAAGTTTTCAAACTACTGAATGAAAAATCACTTTATTTTGTTTCTACTTTAAAGCTTAAACGAACTGGTAGTTCATGGTCAAAATGGATTCGTATTCGATAATCACAAGGAACTTGCAGATCAATTGAAATTTTGGTTTGAGAATTTCCCAAGCAATCCAAGTTTGATAGAGTCCAAAGAGACTTTTAGACGAAACTTGCAAGAATTCCAATCTTTGCGATGGCGGGACAACTGGAAGCTTAATGCTTTGCCCACTTTCAATTCATTTATTTGAACGATCAACGTGTGGCTTATAAATTAGTTTCTTCTTTTTTTTTTTGAGTGAATGAAGCTTGTTAAGTTGTAAGAAAAAAATTTAAATCCTCAAAGGACACATACACACATTAAATGGCTTAAAAAAATTAATATATTTACATGCGTAGAATGAGATTGAAAACGAAAAAGATAAATGCATAAAAATATATTTTGTACTTTAGTTATTTAAAGAATTTTTTTATTTTTCTATTAAATGGAGTCATGTCACGGTGAACACGGTGAAGTCAAGTCGATGACAGTGAAGTCAAGCCAATGAGATGGCGTATGGTTAGTAATTCTTATAATACTTCGTATGTGTGTAAACAATGATCTTTGGAATGGCCACATTTTTGAAATATTCAAAAACGCTGAAAAGTGCTTGTTTGGTTTTTCTTATAACGGCCCACGAAATTTCCACCCGCCTTATAATCTGGCCACAATTTACAATAACTTTATTTTAGTCAGGTACAGAAACATCTCTGCAACTACTCCATCGCCAAAAGAAAGCTTCGAAGCTGATAGCCGATAGAAGTGAATATCGTATTTAGCAAACTGTCTAGAAAAGTAATTCGCCCTTATAGGCTTTTTCTTGAAACGCCAGTAACATGTAGACTTTGAATGAAATAGCTTTCGAAAAGATGATAAGAACAATGATGAACCGTGAAAAGGCTGAACTTAGAATTTAAGCGAAACGGCAATTCTAATAAGGTTATGACCTACTTTGTTGGTATCAGAAATGATAACGATATTTAACAATTTAATTATTGAAATTCCAAACAAATGCATGCGCCATTTTTCATGCTGTTCAACTTAAATAATTGTTTGCGGTAGGTAAGCGTTTCAAAAGACTGCTTTGACTAATTGAGTGCATAGGTGCTTGCATTTAGCAATTTCCATCTATGCATGTGTGTAGTATTATATCATGAAAGGGAAAATCTATTAAACAACTGGATAGATTTGTTGCTTTATGGCTAAACAAATCAACATAAAAGCTATCAGCCCTATTCTGTATATATCTCAGTTGCTCTCATATATTTTGTACATTGTCCAGCATTGTGAGCCGTTTGTGGACTCACAACCGCGGTGTAGTCTTCCCTTTAACTTTGATCTTATAATATTCAGTCAAGGACTGAAATAAAGAGCAGAACACTCAAGACGCTCCCTTGGTCTACACCTACTGTGACTTAGAATGTATCGGTGATTCCATCCATCTGGACCTCAGCACAACATGCCAATCTTCTTAGGTTCTTTTGGAATAATAGAAAACTTTATGATAAAAAACTTAAACGTTTTAATTAGTACATCTACAAACTGTTATTCTTCTTATTATCTAACGTCTCTACAAAAATATAAATTAAGGCTAATGTGAGGAAAGGCGGACAGACTATGTGATCACTTCTCGTAGAGCTTACTTATACATCTGTTTAACTTTATTCGTAAATGTTTCTTCTACACGTTGGGCACGATTTTAGTCTCCTCTTCAGCAAGTTGGTTCGGCATTCATTGTGAAATAAATGCCCACAGGGTAATGGGTGGCCATCATATTCATTTATATATTCAAGACAAATTGGACAAGTGGTTCTTTCCTCCGTTCTTTCTTCACTAAAATAAAAAAAGGTATGTATAATCAAACAATTTGTTTGCTTTATGACAAGTTATGTAATTATTACTGAAAAGAGTTTTTGCGTCTTCGTGCTCCGTAAGCATTTTGTTGTTCGGATGTTTGGATCATTTTATACATAAATATTCCCAAGCCAATACCAGCCAAAACGGGAAGAGCTAGCCCAATAAAATACGCAGGGATTCCCATTACTTTTATTTATGCTCGATACTTATATGCATAAATAATATTGAACAAACTTATTAGTACTGATAAAATTAAAAATTAAGGACTATGCGACTACAGCACTCCAGCCTTCACTCTTCGTCTTCAGTACTTCAGTTCTTCAGCATTCAGTTTAATTTTCGCTACACAAATCACATCACAACGCAATTGAAAAACGAAAGATGAAAAGAAGACAAATATAGAGTTCAAAATTTAAACGAATTACAAAAGCTTAGGGAAAGGAAGAGACAACAATAGTATAAGTTATTAAATGAACAGAATTTTGTACGAACTACGAAGCTTAGAGGAAAAAATAACACGAAGTACGAACAAGAAATGCAAAAGGGAAATCCCCTCGAATGCTCGAACAAAAATAATTTGATAAGATTTTCATTAGGTCTGTTTCTTTACTTTGTGCACAGAAATTAACAATCTGTGATTTTTTTAAGGAGTGGGGGTATAATTCTTTTACCCCAGGTCACAGAGAAAATAAACAAGAGGGTAGGCCAGACACACACAAAGGAATTTGTCCTCCACTACAAACACCACTTTATTAATGCCGTTTTCGTTTGGTAAAACTAGAGTACCCTTTTTTTTTTAGAGTACCCTGAGTTTTGACAATACAAACGAACATGAAATCAGAGTACTCCGTTTTTGTCAATGTATGTGTGCGTTTGACATTATAGTTTGCTTTCAATGCAATTGACTACGTTCAGAAACATATCTCTGCGTATTTCATGAGCAATTAAGTAAACATTTTTTGAATGGAGTAAAAACTGACAAAAAGAATTTATAACTAAAAAAGATACGTAATAAACTTCATAAATGTCCAGATTGAATTTATACAAAGGTAATTTAAGACAATAAGAATTTTTTTGAGCTCGGACAACAACAAAAACAGCATGGACAAGTTATGCGAACCAAAACCGATAGGTTTGTGAACGCCCGCGTTGATACCGTTACTATAAACAAATTATTAAAATAATTTAAAACTATGGAAGCAGCTATTGACTTAAAGGATTCATTTTAAACTTTAATTTAATTTTATTTACAATAAATATAAATTCGCCCGTTGAACACAAAACTCGAAATGAGATGCCAAGAATGACAAACGAGAAATGTCATTTATGTTGGTGTGAGTTTACTCTGAAAAAATTTCTAGAGTAGCAAAACTTGCTCTGAGGGTAATTTCAGATTACCCTGAGAGCAGCCAAACGAACACAACGTCACTCTGACAGCAAAAAGAGTACCCTTAGGGTACTCTTTTTTCCCAAACGAAAACGGCATAAATTTAAAGTTATGCCGTTTTCGTTTGGTAAAACTAGAGTACCCTTTTTTTTAGAGTACCCTGATTTTTACTCTGAAAAAATTTTTAGAGTAGCGAAACTTGAAGAAACTTTAGTTACAGGGCACTGCATCGAAATCTGAATCATAATCCGATTCGATTACCCGATTCTAAGTGGAAACGAGGTATTAGAGGAATAAAGAACAAGAAGGAAAACCATTACTTCTCTTGCCCCGCAACTTCCATTTGCTTACGTTGTGGCTTTTGTAACACGAGATCTATCTGTGATACACGTATTCAGCTGAATATAAAGTTGTGTCAGTGAATTTACTAAAAGTGGTGTTTGTATAGTAAGTTTGTGGACGGATGCAGTTGTGTGTGTGAGCCTTGCCCTATTGTTCTTTATTCCTCTAAGATAAGCGGGGTTTACATTCATGGATCAACATGGTTGACAACAGCATTGTTGGATCATCTAAACTTGACAAACCATATTGGATGGTTTTTAAAATTTTTTAAAACTGCATCCTACCATGTTGTCCAACTGTTGGACCATGTAAACCCCGCTATATGTGTAAATCTCGTCTTGAAAAATAAAGCCTAGTTGGTTTCAACTTTTGTGCATTTTATTGCATCCTAAAATACAACAAACGTCTACCATATTGAGCTGGAGCGAAGTGACAGCTTCAATCTTCAATTGAATAACAATTTTAAAGTTAGTTTACGATTAGAGCCGTTCACGCTGTACAATTAGTTGGACAGACTTTGGCTTGAACGACCAATGCTTGGCAATTTGAACCCTCAGACGACCGCTTGACCAACTCCTTGGAAGATTTTCATATAGTGCTCATGAAATTGTGATTTGCTCTCCCTATCGGGTTGATGTAGAACTCTATTAGGAGTATAAGAAAATTGCTGTTTGACAGGACATACAATTTGTATTGGTGATTGACTAATGCTGGTTTTACATGCATCTGCTACTGCAGGAGTGCAGAAAATTAAAACGGGACGGATGAAGATTATAAAGCACAAAAGTTTAAAAGAGAAACGGATACAATTATGGCTGCAGATTTATTTTCAGATTTCAAAACCAGTTTGAATGGATCTCGTGTTACAAAAGCAACACAACAATGTAAGCAAATAGCAGTTGCGGGGCAAGAGAAGTAATGGTTTTCCCTCTTATCCTTTATTCCTCTATGACTGTTTCTCAATCAAGTGGGAAGGCCCCGACCCATAGAATCCGGTGCGTCCGTTCGCTCTCGGATTCACCTGACAGCTCGATTAAATACACACGATCTTATGAGAGGTGACCCATAAGCATCGGATGCAACGGACGAAACGCAAAAAGTAGCCCAACTTTTAACTTTTTGCGTCCGGCAAAAGAGAGACATGCGCAGTAGAACCAATTTGACGTTCGGCAGAAGAGAGACATGCGCAGTCACAACCAATTTGAAGTTAAATTAAATTGACAATGGGCGCGTTCAAGAACCTATCGGATATCCTATCTCGGATAGCCGTATCTTAGATATGATCCAGATATCTTTTTCCAGATTGCTGCAGACAACAGTTGTGAAATATTAAAATTCGACTTTTGAAAACAGAAAAACATTTAAAATATCATTGCTAGACGATTATAACTTTTTTTTTTCGATTTCCCACACGTAAACAACAACAACAAGCTATCCGGATAAGATTCTTGAACGCCCCCATTTTGACTAAATTTATCTGTCAAAACACCGCAACGGATTCTATGGGTCACCCCTATCCGTTGTGTCCGGCAAAACTCACAGCTGTCAGGTGAATCCGGCAGCGAACGGACGCAACGGATTCTATGGGCTGAGGCCTGGACTCCCCGCCTTTTATAAAAATTTTCTTACCATCTGATTACTTTTCAGGTTCTTCATCACTCATCACACTTCACAGATATCGCAGTGGCAGCTGGCAGTGGCAGTCGAAGTCCCGGCAGCCAGCACTTCTTCAGTGATTGTGTAAGTTTTTTTTTACGGTTCCACAATTCCACATAGTTTTCACTTGTAGTTAAATTAGATTTCATTGCAGGGTACTGTTTTCTGCATTGCGGCTCGAGCCTCTATCTGAAAAAAGAGTTTAGAGTTGATGATGTTGTTTTATTTTTATAACTGTTGTTAGTTTCGTAATCAATTTAAACTTACATCGAAAGTTCGTTAACATTCATTTCAAACCAAAAGCATAAAAATGGCAATGGTAGCGGCAGGGGCCGCTGTCATAGGTGGATTATATTATATGTATTCAAGTTGGGGAGGAGGTAGCTCGCAACAGACTGTGTCAAGGAGTTACAACTACAGTTATGGAGGTGGAGGTGGATACGACTATGACTATGATTATGTTGATGATTACTACGAACCTAGCGTGCAAACGCCGGCGTCACCACCAAATAGACAACAGAACACGTCTGGTTTGCGAACTACGGCGCCGCAACCAAATAGGCAACAGAACACACAACAAAATAGGACCATCAGACAACCTTTATTGTAATTATTTAACTCATGAAAATCCATTGTATGTATAGAGGGAAACTATAGCATTCTCATAAATGATTGGTCATATTGTAAGATATGATTAATCATTGGAAGTATTGTAATATAAAAAGTACATTTGAGCAACAGTTAGTAACTATAGTCGGGTTGAATTGATCACTGAAGTACTTCCGAATACTATAGTTTCCGTACACAATGGCAAAGTTACAAAACATTTTATCTGTATATATTATCTTTTATTTTTATAGTGTGAGACAAGAAGGCGAAAGTGTTAATTGTGCGGTTTGTTTGGAAGAAATAACAGAAGCCTATCCTATAAACTGTGGACATGAGTTTCATGAAGCTTGTCGTAACGAACTGTGGGTTAACGGTCATAGATCCTGTCCAATTTGCAGAGAACCAATTGTTCATTACTTGCCAAAGAGACAGATAAATAGGCCGCAGAAAACCACAGTACCGACTAGACAGCAAAACACAGTGCGGAATAGGCAGCAATACACAGTACCGAATAGGCAGCAAAATACGATAAGGAATAGACCGCCAAACGATGAGTCGAATAGCCAGCAAAACACAGTACCGAATAGGCAGCAAAACACAGTGCCGAATAGGCAGCAAAACATAGTGCCGAATAGGCAGCAAAACTCAGTGCCTAATAGGCAGCAAAACACAGTACCGAATAGGCAGCAAAACACAGTGCCGAATAGGCAGCAAAACACAGTGCCGAATAGACAGCAAAACACAGTACCGAATAGGCAGCAAAATACGATAAGGAATAGACCGCCAAACGCTCAGTCGAATAGCCAGCAAAACACGCAGCTGAATAGCCAACAAAATACGGTACTTAATATGCAGCAAAACACAGTATCGAATAGGCAGCAAAATACCATAAGGAATAGACCGCCAAACGCTGAGTCGAATAGCCAGCAAAACACGCAGCCCAATAGCCAACAAAATACGCTACTGAATAGGCAGCAAAACATAGTGCCGAATAGGCATCAAAACTCAGTGCCGAATAGGCAGCAAAACACAGTACCGAATAGGCAGCAAAACACAGTGCCGAATAGGCAGCAAAACTTAGTGCCGAATAGGCAGCAAAACACAGTACCGAATAGGCAGCGAAATACGATAAGGAATAGACCGCCAAACGCTCAGTCGAATAGCCAGCAAAACACGCAGCTGAATAGCCAACAAAATACGGTACTTAATATGCAGCAAAACACAGTATCGATTAGGCAGCAAAATACGATAACAAATAGACCGCAAAACGTGCAGCCGAATAGCCAACAAAATACGGTACTGAATATGCAGCATGGCACAGTACCGAATAGACAGCAAAACACAGTACCGAATAGGCAGCAAAATGCGATAAGGAATATACCGCAAAACGCGCAGTCTAATAGTCAGCAAAACACCCAGAGAAATAGCCAACAAAACACGCAGCTGAATAGCCAGGAAAACACGATATCGAATAGGCAGCGAAATACGACATCGAATAGACCGCAAAGTGCGCAGCCGAATAGCCAGCAAAATACGCAGCTGAATAGCCAGGAAAATACGTTACTGAATACGCAGCAAAACACAGTATCGAATAGTCAGCAAAATACAACGAATAGACCGCAAATCGCGCAGCCGAATAGCCAGCCAAACACACAGCCGAATAGCCAACAAAATGCGGTACTGAATATGCAGCATAGCACAGTACCGAATAGACAGCAAAACACAATACCGAATAGGCAGAAAAACACAGTACCGAATAGGCAGCAAAATACGATAAGGAATATACCCCAAAACGCGCAGTCTAATAGTCAGCAAAACACCCAGCCAAATAGCCAACAAAACACACAGCTGAATAGCCAGGAAAACACGATATCCAATAGGCAGCAAAACACAGTATCGAATAGGCAGCAAAATACGACAACGAATAGACCCCAAAGCGCGCAGCCGAATAGCCAGCAAAACACGCAGCTGAATAGCCAAGAAAATACGGTTTTGAATACGAATCAAACAATAATACCGAATAAGCAGAAAAATAAGATAAAGAATAGACCGCAAAACGTGCAGCCGAATAGCCAGCAAAACACACAGTTGAATAGCCAGGAAAATACGGTGCTGAATAGGCAGCAAAACACAGTATCGAATAGACAGCAAAATACGATAACGATTAGACCGCAAAATTCGCTGCCGAATAGCAAGCAAAATACGCAGCTGAATAACCAGGAAAATACGGTACTGATTGGGCAGCAAAACACAGTGCCTAACAGTCCACAAAATGTGCCGCAAAGTGCGCAGTTAAATAGGCAATCAAGACAGCAACAAAACAGCCAGCAAAATGGGCAGTTAAACACCCCACAAAACTTGCAGCAAAACGGAAAACACAATACTAACAATGATATGATCCAAGTAACCCAACCTCAGCAAAATATGCAGCTAAGTAGCCAACAAAACCCAAGGAAGTCAAGAAGACCAAGAAAACATAAAAACAGAGTTCCAAGTACTGATAGTGATATGTTCATAGAAGCCGTACGTCAGCACAATGGGCAGCAACATGTACAGCCTCGCACGGACGACGTTTTGATTGCAACATTCGCACTTCAGCAAAACATGCTGGCGAATATACAGGAAAACGCAAGGAGGCCAAGAAGGTTTTGGAAGAAGCGCAAAAGGCAAGTAAATGCTGATAGCTCTATGATCCAAACAGGCTTACCTCAGCAAAATGGTCAGTAAAACACTTATTAAAAATGCAACAAAACACTGGAAAAGACTATCACGGATGTTCTGATTTCCTATCGGATTTGAAAACGAAAACCGGTCCGTATGGTTTGAAAAAGTACTGCCTTATTTCCGAACTGATTCATCACTAACTTTATATAACTTTTAGAAATAATATTTTCATATTTATTTGTTGATGATAGTTTGTTGTTTCTTTTAAATTAGTAAAATATTGTACATAATTCGTCAACCGAGTTTTGATTCCACTAACAGTAACATTTAAGCTGAATTTCAAATTCGTACGTTTTTAGTACTCTGCGCCCTCATTTTTGGGTCAAATGGCATATTAGTAACTTGATACCGATCATGCGGTAAAACAGCAGTCACGCAGTATAATGGTCCTCTTTACCTTTATTTCGATTTCCTGGACGTTCCTGTGGAAGTAATTCAATTCTTTAAGGCCATTACTAAATCACCTACATACATTGAAAATTTTTGCTTTTTGGTTCGATTATGTTTTTTTTAGGTCTTTTTTTTTTGTTGATTTATTCTTTCGGAGGTGTTCGATACTAGTGATAGGTTAACTCAAGCTTACACATTCAGCCCTATTATGGTAGCCGATCGAAGAAAAGTTGAGAAAGGAAGATCAATTGTCTTCTTGGCAGCTGAATCGGAGAAGAGAAATAGAAACACAAAGGTATAGGTTTTGGCAGTTCGTTGAGTGACATCACACGAATATCAACTTTTCAACGTACGAAATGTAACCTGTTGCATTGTGTTGTGTTGGCTCATTGCATAAAATCGTATACATTTCAAAATTCCCCCTGCTATCGTTATTTCGCGACTACGTTTTACATTCTCAACTGCTTTATTTGTCGGTTGTTTTGTGATCGTTCTGACTTTATCATGAATCAACTATCGTAAATTATTATCGGTGTCTATGCCTTGAATATCTTTGTTAAGGGTTTCGTTTTTTTTTGACTCGCAATTCGTAGTTCGCAATACGGGTCCTGAGTAGATCTCACAAGTCCCAACCAAATGGGATATCTTTGGCGTTTGAAGTAATTCCGTAAAAGAAAAATTTCTACGAATCCCCAAAAACCTATTGCAAGTTCCCTTCGTAGCGAAGATCTGCTACGAAATTCGTAGAATTGGCATCATCATCTGCGAAAAACTTGAAATATGCAGCCTTATTATGAGTTTCACGTGAACAGCTTTTCGCCCGGAACATTTTTGTTCGCCCGGAATTTTAAAATCTATTATGAGTTTCCCCTGAACAAATTTCCAGACTTAACACTTTTCCGCTTTTGTTGCTAATTTGTTCGCCTCACAAAAATAAGTGCTCTCAACGTTTTCACATTTAACGGGGAAAAATAGCTCATAATAAGGGAAATTTAAATTTTTCCCCTGAAACTCATAAAAAGGGAAAAGTGAAATGGGATCTTTTTCGAGGGGATGATGATGTCTTTTTACAAAAAAATTTAATTGTTGAGATAAAAGAAGTAGCCTAGTAATTTCACCATTTCTACAAATATGTCAATTTCGCCTAAACGAATTCCAAATGTCAATGTGAGGACTTTTAAAAAACGACACAACAGAAACAATTATTTCAACAAAATCTAAGTTCTTTCACATCAGCAACAAAAACACAACAAATACAACAAGCTTTAAGTAATTTCATCCCAGAAATTCGCCACACTAAACAAAAGGGATTGCTTGCGTCCCTTAATCGCCTTCTTTGGATTTTCATTTCTTTTTGTTGATTCTCCTTTTCATAAATAGCAGCGATGGTTTTCGCAATTTTTTTATTTAAACAAAATATTTTTTTCCTAAAAACTCAAACGAAAACAAACAGATGGGAAAGTACATGTTGACGAAAATATTTGATTATTCAACAGTAAAATCATTCTTTTCGAGCCTTTTCCGCCATTTAATCGTAAACGACAAAAAGAAAGTTTTGCAGGAGGATGTTTTTTTTTTGTTTTCATTATAACTATTTAAACGAAAAAGATCGCTGTAACTATTCGTAAAACAGTTATCTATGGCTGTTCTGATTTTCGACCGGATTAAAAGCGAAAACCTACACCGAATCCGTGTGTTCTTATTTCCGAACGGATTCACTACATACTAATTTTTATATCATAAAAAAGGTTTAAAAATTAGATTTTTATGTTCATTGGATCTGTCTACTGTTTTAGTAAATGAAAATGTTAATATAAGTTCACCATTTGTCATGTATAGCAATAAATAGTGTTTTTCATAATTCATCAACCGAATGCAATTCCGTTAACAACATGATAAGCGAATTAAAACGTACGAATTCGGAATTGAGAACTGCAAAATTTGTAAAACGGGAGGATATGGTATCCGAACGAAAATCAGAACAGGTGCCATAATGTAAAACTAAAAATGCCTAAAATTGCGAAACAATGTAAACTATTGAATTATTTTTGTTAAGGTTCCTGTACATAATAAAATACCAAAAAGTGCTATAAAGTCTATTGATCTATTTAGATATAAAAAAAATTAAAAAATTACCTTATTATGAGCTATTTTTCACCGTGTAATGTGAAAACGTTGAGAGCAATTTATTTCACTAATTTTTGTGAGGCGAACAAGTGAACAACAAAAGTGGAAAAAATGTATAGTGGAATTTTGTACAGGGGAATCTCATAATTTAAGCATTTATATCAATATCATGATTTTCCTATATAAACTTCAAAATTAACGTTGTTTAAAAAATTTAAAATTATTTGTACCTGAATAGTATTCTAAATAAATATATACATACATACATACATACATACATACATACAATTGTATAAAAAAAACTATTTTGTTAAAAATGTCCCTTACCACGATTTTGTGGGAAGGGCTCGATATATTTTTTTTATTAGATAAATTTTATAAATTTTACAAACATTTTCATTCACAAAAAGTTAAAAAAATAGGTTAAAAATTTGCTTTAGAAAAATTAAGGATTTTTTTTCTTTTGAGTTAAAGGATCGCATTCAATGCAGCTTCGAAACTTCGAAACCCTTCTGTCAGTGCAGAAAAGTAAAGCGGGACGGACGGATTATAAAGCACACGATTTAAAAATAGAAACGAATAGGATTATGGCTGCAGATGAAAAATTATAGGTGCAGTTGACCATGTTCATCTGCACCTATAATTTTTCATCCGCATCCTATAACTAAGGCCCTTATTGCGAGTGTCGTTTGGTTGTAGATACACGACGGTTGTCGATAGTCGAAAATAGAAAATGAAATTTGGTATTGCGTATCTTATTGTTCGATACTTTCAATTTTGAATTCGGTCGTTATGGTCTGTATTTTTGCGTTCGACTATCACTGAAACTGAAACTCATTCATCTCAACTCATCTTTACTCAATTTATTTAAAACAAATTAAAATTTGTTGTTGACAAATTCACTTTGAATATTAATTTACAAAACAGAATATCCAAACCAGAGATCAAAATGAGTATGTTCAAATCAGTTCAAACGCATCCAAAATTTCTCAACGATCGCTCAGACTTGATCATTTTCTTCCCCTATTCACAAGCAAATAGCTCGCAAGCATATTTACTCACAAGCAAAAATGCTTCTGAACAAACTAAATCAGTAAGGATGCTCACAAGTAATTTTTTCTGTATTGCACTCACAAGCAATAATGACTTGCAAGCAGATTGACTTGTTTGAACTTACTTGAATATATTCAAATACTCATGAGCACGCAAAATGTTCACTAGCAGGCAGTGTGTTCACAAGCAGGTAGCGTGCTTACAAGCAGGCAGTGTGTTTATAAGCAGGCAGTGTAGTCATCGGAAAGCAATGCGTTGAACATTTATACCTAAACAAAAAAAAAGGCATATAAAGGCATAAACTACCCTTTTTGGTATGATCACATTGCTTGCTTATGAATACTCTGCTTATTCACAAACACACTGCTTGTTTACGATCAAATTGCTTGTGATCACTTTTACTCACAAGCAGTTTAACTCAATGTTATTCAAACTCATTTTGACTTGCAAGCAAGTCTACTTGTTTGGTTCGTTTGAAAATAGGGGTTGTTCAGAGTTGCTTGGTTCACAAATAAGATTGTTCAAATTTACTTGCTTGTGGGTTGACTCAGTTTGTTCAAACTCGTTTTTTTCAAGTAAATACTCATTGTTCACAAGCAGACTTAGTTCATTTTAATCTCTGATCCAAACAATAACACACAAGTCAACAAAAATTGTTATTAAATTAATATTTTCAAATTGTCTACAACTAAAAGTAACCACCGGCTCCAATCATAACAAATAAAGTACATTTTACAATGAAAAATAAATATTTTATTTGTGAGGATCAACGATTTTAAAACGCATGAGGCGGGGTTCCAAAAAGTGTAAAAATAATGTAAACTTTGTGAATCTTATAAAGCTTAATCTTAATCTTACTATTCGAAGTCAAGACAAAATATGGGGCCCTAAATTCTAAATTCAGATTGTTTTTTCAGTCTGAAAATCTATGTTCGAAAAACTGAACATCTGACTTGTCATCTAGATGACATCTGAAAATCTTGTACTTTTAAACAATCAGAACCACGAAAACTGAAAGTGTTTTTCGAAGTTCCGGTACTTTGAATGCGAGCTTTATCTCAAAGGCATTAAGACTTTCTTTCGTAAATAATGGGTTCTTTGCAAATTGGACAGCATTTTTCTTCGCTTTCATATAGTTCCTCCCGACATTTAAAATGAAATGTATGCCCACAGTTTAGTGCATGACCTTTTTTACCAATTTGTTCAAAGCAAACTGCACAAAATGTCTTTGCTTTCATCTTCCTGCAAAGAAAAAAAAAGTTAATTAAGGTATACGCTATGCTATATTTTGTTCTTTAATAATTACTGTGTTTTTCTTTTTCGTATGCTGCAATCACCGATTTGGATCGAATCATTAACCAAGTTTTGTTCTCTATTTGAGTCTATATCAGTGGTTTCCTCCCTGATTGGTTCAGTTGCTACCTGCGTCTTTGGCTCTGTGGTTTCCTGTCTGTTCGGCTCAGTGGATTGCTGTCTGTTTGATTCAGTGGTATGATGTTTGTTTGGCTCAGTGGTCTGATTCCCTTGCACGTTTGACTTGGTGGTTTTCTTCTTATTTTTCTGCCTGTTTGACTCAGTGGTATCCTGTCCGTTCGGATCAGTGGATTGTTGCCTGTTTGATTCAGTAGTATGATGTTTGTTTAGCTCAGTGGTCTGATTCCCTTGCACGTTTAACTTAACGGTTTTCTGCTTATTTGGGTGGGGTTCAGCTATTTGCATCATATTGTTACCAAGTAATTGTTGATCGTTCTGTCTATTCGGCAGCGTGTTATGTTGGTAGTACGGATGAGTGTTGTTTTGATGCAAATTGGGCTGCCCATCGCGTTGCAAGTAAGGCTGCGGGTATTGCTGCCAATTTTGCTGCGGGTATTGCTGCCAATTCGGATGCGGGTTTTGCTGCCAATTCGGATGCGGGTTTTGATGCCAATTCGGTTGTGGATTTTGCTGCCAATTCGGTTGTGGATTTTGCTCCCAAATCGCCTGCGGGTTT
Organism: Melanostoma scalare; assembly: GCA_949752695.1. Taxonomy (NCBI): domain Eukaryota; kingdom Metazoa; phylum Arthropoda; class Insecta; order Diptera; family Syrphidae; genus Melanostoma; species Melanostoma scalare. Next base: position 181,387,504 of record OX456986.1, on the reverse strand, counting down.
TGCTGCCAATTTGGATGCGAGTTTTGCTGCCAATTCGGATGTGGGTTTTGCTGCCAATTCGCCCGAGGGTTTTGCTGCCAATTTGGATGCGAGTTTTGCTGCCAATTCGGTTGTGGGTTTTGATGCCAATTTGGTTGCGAGTTTTGCTGCCAATTCGGATGCGTGCTTTGTTCGCAATTAGGCTGAGTTTGGTTGGGTTGCCAGTCTGGTTGATTGTTTTGGGGCTTATTTGACTGAGTGTTTTTTTTGCTTTTTGGCTTCGTGTTTTTTTCGCTTTCTGGCTGCGTATTTTTTTCGCTTTTTGGCTGCGTGATTTTTTCGCTTTCTGGCAGCGTGTTTTGCCCTTCTGTTGGGATCATATCGTTACCTGCATTATCTTTCAAAATAATGGGTTCGTCGCAAACGGGACAGAATCTATGTCCGTTTGAGATCAGATTATTCCGACAAACTTCATGAAACTCATGTCCACAGTTTAGCGGATGAGCTTCAATGCTTCTCATTTCAAAGCTGCAAAGTGCACAACGAGTAACATATTCATCATTCCGTCTTGACCTGAAAAAATAAAAAGTTTAACAATAGTTTGTTTCGCAGTTTTGCCATTGTATATAGAAACTATAGTATTCGTTATATTATTATTAGTAAAACACAGAAATACCCTTGCGTATATAAAATAACTACTTTCGGTTTCGATATTGGATCTATCTCTTGGCGTATTTTTCATGTAGTTATTTTAGCAAGTGTGTGCAAAAGCCAAAAAAATATGATTTCTTAGATCTCGTCATGGGAATACTGTAGATTGCATATATAAATTTTTTACTGAAATTTTATAATTACATAAAGGGTGGTTCTGTTTTCGGCGGGCGCTCGTCCCTGTTTTGCTGCTCATTTGACCTCCTGTTTTGCTGGTTATTTAGTGGTGTACGTCTATAATGTTGCTGTTCAGCCGATGAAGTCATATCGTCATGCTGACAGTTTTGCTGTTGCGTGTTGTCGTTTGAGTTTTGTTGGTTATTTGACTGCATATTTTTTCGTCCATTTGAGTTCCAGTTTTGACGTCCATTTGACTGCCAGTTTTGCTGTCCATAAGACCGCGTGTTTTGCTGTCCATTTAACTGGAGGTTTTCTTGTCTATATGGCTGTTTATTATGCTGGAGGTTTTGCTGCCCATTTTGCCTCCTGTTTTGCTGGTTATTTAAGGGTGTACGTGTATTATATTGCTGTTCAGCCGTTGAAGTCATATCGTCATGCTGACAGTTTTGCTGTTGCGTGTTGTCGTTTGAGTTTTGTTGGTTATTTGACTGTATATCTTTTCGTCCATTTGAGTTCCAGTTTTGACGTCCATTTGACTGCCAGTTTTGCTGTCCATAAGACCGGGTGTTTTGCTGTCCATTTGACTGGAGGTTTTCATGTCTATATGGCTGTTTATTATGCTGGATGTTTTGCTGCCCATTTGGCCCCTTGTTTTGCTGGTAATTTATTGGTGTATGTTTATTATGCTGCTGTTCACCCGTTGGAGTCATATCGTCATGCTGACAGTTTTGCTGTTGCGTGTTGTTGTCGTTTGAGTTTTGTTGGTTATTTGACCGTATATCTTTTCGTCCATTTGACTTCCAGTTTTGACGTCCATTAGACCGGGTGTTTTGCTGTCCATTTGACTGGATGTTTTCTTGTCTATATGGCTGTTTATTATGCTCGATGTTTTGCTGTCCATTTGGCCTCCTGTTTTGCTGGTTATTTAATGGTGCACGTCTATTATGCTGCGTTGAAATCATATCATCATCCTGACAGTTTTGCTGTTGCGTTTTGTTGTCGTGTGAGTTTTGTTGGTTATTTGATGGCATGTTTTGTTGCCTATTTGATTGTATGTTTTGTTGTCCATATGACCGAGTGTTTTGCTGTCCATTTGACTGAACGTTTTGTTGTATACATGACTGTTTATTTTGTTGCATGTTTTGATGCGTATTTGGCCTCCTGTTATGCTGCCCATTTAGCGATGCATTATTATGTCTATTTTGTTGCTGCCTTTGCCGTTGCTGACTTTCAAACTGCGTGTTTGGCTGTCTTTCGGGCTGCGTGTTTGGCTGTCTTTCGGGCTGCGTGTTTTGCTGTCTTTCGGACTGCGTGTTTTGCTGTCTTTCGGGCTGCGTATTTGGCTGACTTCCAGGCTGCGTGTTTCGTTGTCTTTCGGGCTGTGAATTTTGTGAAGATTGGGTCACATCGGGTGCTAAATAAATTGGATCGTAACAAATCGGACACAACCCGTGTCCGTTTGATATCAGCCGATTGTGACAAACTTCATGAACCTCATGTCCACAGTTAAGCGGGTGGCCATCATTTCTTCTTATTTCATTATAGCAAACTGTACATGTAATTGTTGCTTCATTTTGTGAAGATCGGGTCACATTTATGGCACTTGGTCGATAGCTTCTCAGTTGTTCTAAATTAATTGGATCCCTGCAAACCGGACACAAACTGTGTCCGTTTGAGAGCAGCTCATTGCGACAAACTTCATGAAACTCATGTCCACAGTTAAGCGGATGGCCTTCATTTCTTCTTATTTCATCCCAGCAAATTGTACATGTAGTCGTTGCTTCGTTTTGCCTTGAGCTGAAAAATATAAAAAATTAAATAATGGCTTGGCTACCATCGTTGTATGTATGTATGTAAATAGAACCTATAGTAGTCGCATGTCGCATCAGGTAAAATTTAATCAACACAAATTAATTTTAATGGAGAAGAAAAAAAATGTGGTCTTTACTTGAAAGGTTTGCATCATGTACCTATGTACATCTATACTCTATACATATAATAAAAACGTGACAGTTTGTTTGTTTGTGCGCGATAATCTCAGAAACGGCTTATCCTATCTAGATGGGGTTTTTAGTAATATATTGTGGTAAGTTTCACTTAACATTTAGTTTTTATTTCAAGTCAATCGGTTGATAAATAAAAAAGTTATGCCAATTCTGGCGGACGAAGTCGCTGGCACACCTAGTACAAAAATAAGAATACGTAATGTGATTTCACATCGTTAAAAAGAATCCATCTATCAAAATGATAGTCTTGACACTATTTGCGATTCATTGGTAAAAAATAATTGTTTTTTTTTTTTTTCAATTTCGGATCAGGGGCCAAATTACCGCACACGTGATCGGGTAATACGTGACTGAATTATCGCACCCTCAGTACAACACGGTGATAAGTCAAAAAATGTCACTTTTGAGGAAATGTTTATTTTGAAATTACCTTTCTTTTGAGTGGTTGTTGTTTCCATGAACAAAAAATTCAAAAGATTATGGCTGTTTCTATAAAATTTTTACTATTTGTTATGTCCAACTCTTAAATAAGTCTCAGTGGAAAATAGAGCTAACACAAAATAATCCCATAAATCTTCCTGATTTTCTTATTTCAAAACAAAAAAATTATGTAAGACAGAAACATTTCAAAAAAGTTACTGCGAACGATTCTTGTTTCCAATGCAATACAGACTTATATCAAAAATATTTCAGTTTTTTTTTTTACCACCGATGAGGGTGGTTTAGCGAAGGAATAACCAAGAATTGTATCAAAATACAAAATGAAAGAAATTTTTGAGTTAAAATGTGCCTAATGACTTTGGTGGTTCTCTATTTTTATTTATTTTATGGGAATTCAGTGACAAATTCAATTAAGGTAAATCAAATATATTTCCCGATTACATTTGAAAGCGTTTTATTAAATGTATTTTTGATTTGATTTTTCGTCTTAGGGAATCGGTACTTGTCATAAATACGATCGCAAAGTTCAACAAACTGAGCCCAGTTATCTCTTTCGATCGATTGGCCCTCAAATCGCCAACAAGCAAGTAGACCTTGTTGTAGCAGGGTATGAGAACTAGTCGTACTCCTAACAAGAACATCGCCAAGGCACCTGGAGTTCCCTACTCTAGCATACTCTTCCATACTTGCAGCCAAAGAGACGAAAATTCGAACGCAATCGTGGTTGCAGGATTAAAGCCTTGCGCAAACCAATGCGGTGAGTGCGTGCGATGCGATTGCGATATGTCAAATCCCTATGTAATCTTATGGACGTTTGACTCAATGCATAGGGAAAATAACAACAGAGTCGTGCTATAGCATTTTGAAAAGCCAAAAACCTATACATTAATTTAAATTTAAAAATAAGTTGTTCAAATGAATAGTTTTTGAAATATTAATTTTCAAAGTCAAAAAACCATTTTTTTTTTCAAAATTTTACGTTATTAAGTAGTATTTTTATTAAAATTATGTTTTTTTTTTCAAAATTTTGACTTTGAAAATTAATATTTCAAAAACTATTCATTTGAACAACTTATTTTAAAATTTAAATGAATGTATAGGTTTTTGGCTTTTCAAAATGCTATAGCACGACTCTGTAGATGTTACCGTTATTTTTAAATAGTTTTTTTTTTCGTTTTTAGTGATTTTTTTCTAAAATTGCCCCTCCCGCCTAAACGGGGGAAAATGGACCCCCCCTCCCATACGATTTTTTGCTTGTCTAAGTCCAACCTACACACCCTATCTTTTTGTCACACCTTATGCAAATCACCCTGTATATAGAAGCTGACACCCGAATTAAACGACTTTCTCAAACTCGGCATAAGAATCTTGTTACCTAGCAACCGTCACCCTATTTATTAATTTTCATGTTTTTGTCTCTGCTTTGCTTATTTCATACACAAACTATATTGAAATAAAGGTAATTTGGCAGTTTAGGCTTTAACATAGGTATGTCCCTTAAGAGATTTATTTTTAAAAATTGTATTGAGAAGCGAAAACAATCTCTAATTTTGAAAATAATATTATTGAATAATTAATTAGTTGAAAAATGGTGTTTTGCAATTTTAAAAAATTGTTAAAATAATAAAGATACCTTTGTTTCAAAAAGAAAGTTTTGCAAATATGCTTCAAAAATTATAGAAGCAACGGTAACTTTATTTGGTCTTCCAATGAACACAAAAAAATATTACTTTTCCATATTTTTCGTGTGCTAATGACAGCACACCTTAAAGTTATCAATGCGAGAGCCAAATTTTCAAAAAGAAAATTTAAAAAATTAGATATCTTCAGACATAATAAGAAATTATACATAATCTGTGATAGTAAAAAACTGTGTCAAGGTAGTTTTTATAAACTTAATTTTTATTAATAAATAATTAAACATTTACGACCTTTTTAATGGGAACTTTCAAGCTGAGAGAACGTATTTTCATGAAGTACTCATATACATAAACTACATTTACATATCTACCCAATAAATTACTTTTAAAAGTTGGGTACGACGGTACAAATTAACATCACCGGAAAAAAGAAATAGTCTACCTAACTAGATACTTCTTATATACAAATACATGTGTATACTTAGTTCTTATTATCATTTAAAACCATTTTTATTCTTAACAACCTCATCGGTAACCAACGAAACAATATCCTTTGGGACTAAATCTGCAAAAAGGTTGGTGAATTAACTAACTCCGACTCCGACGACCCTAGCGACATAAGAGCTCCTTGTGGCGATTTCTTCCGGTGTCACTTCTATCCAGTTATTCAATGGTTTCGACATTACTCAAATTGCTGCCGTATGGCAAGTTATTAACAAAAGTTTAAAATCGTTATTTTGCACAAGCGTTTTCTCAAAATGGTATTTTTTGACTTATCACCGTGTTGTACTGAGGGTGCGTTATGTGCTTTTGGTATTATTTCTCGGGTAATCGAGGACTTTAGAACCACAATTTGACATTTTTTCATTGGTATTTGAACGAATTGAATTCGATAAATGAACAGCAGACTGATGTTGAGTGTTGTGTAATGTAGAGTGAACATCAAAAGACTTCATGATTGCAAAGATTGTAAGACTTTTAAAACACTTCCATAGCTGCAAACAGTTAAAAAGTATTGTATTCTTTTGACTGATCTAGACAATATGTGGTTTACTAAAGATCAAAATTAACTGAGACTTATTTTCGAAAGTAGAAGTACTGCGTTAAAGAATGTGAATGCATTCCAAATAATTAGTTAAATAAATGGGATTGCAATGCATTACCAAATGAATGCATTCTATTACAGCTCTGCTACCAAGAGCTTGGAACACCCGATTTATTGTGTATGAATACCCCAACTACCACTAGTTTCTGTTTGGTGTCGTTATGTGAAATGTGAATACTATAGATTTCAGTTACAGGTTTACAGAAATATAATTACTGAAATCTTTGTTCTGTTTTCGGCGAGCGTGGGGGTTGCTGTGGGGGCGGTGTATGCCTTGTATGTTGCGGGGGCGCCCGGTAGCGCGGGGGTTCCCGTTGGCGCGGGGCTTCAGAAATGCAGTTTTTTCTTTCTCTTAAAAGATTTAACAAATATAATGCTATCCCGACGCCAGCCATAACGGGAAACCCAATTCCAAAAAAACCTGGGAGAACCATTGTCTCTTTTTATGCCTGGATTTGATCAATTATGTATGTATATCCAACCAACTTAACATAAATTGAACTTGAAGCATAAATATTTTAATAAAATAAATTATAAAATCGGTCACAATTCAATAAAAAACAAATACACTCCGCGGAGATTTAATTTCCATTTGAGCGAAACACTTCACAGTCAGAAATACGAAATAGAAATCACAACCACACAATCAGCAAATAATAAGGAAGATTTTTAATTTTAGTAAATGTAAAAATGTAAAAGGGAAATCCCCTTTGAAAGAAAGAAAACGGCAACATAAAATGATAGGAGATAGAGGCAGATAGAGGATGTTGTAGAATTCACAGAGAGGAGAGAAGAAATTAGCTAGAGCCACAGAGGAAGAACTAAATAGAAAGCAAACTTTGTCGTATTAGTGTCGTATTACATTCAGACTGTTTTGCCAAGACGGAAATGAGTGCGAAAGAGAAAGCAGATGAAATAGAAATACTTTAAAAAATCTCAACCCGCAAAGTTTTGGGTTGAGGATTGTCCAGTTGTCTTGGACAGAGATAAGAAATTAATTAGATGGCAAACTTCACACACACATTGAAACTGCCTACAAGCTGATTTCACTACTACTACTTTGAGTACAGCTTTCACGATTGAGTTTACACAAAATCTCACTACTACCACTTTGAGTACAGCTTCCAACACATTCCACCGTTTTATTTCTATAAATTCCATCTTAAGGCCACGTCTGGCTGCCGTTTTGTATTTTGAAAGCAAGAAACATTTAGTAAAAACTTTTCCATATATATTAAAATTGTGAAATTCAAAGCTTGGACACGCGGGGACTTCAAATGCATACGCACATGCCTAAAACCCGGTCCACCATCAGACCAAAACTGTGAGCATCAGAAGAAACTCCTATATTGTTACAAAATCTCTTCTTTTCAAAAAAACGTTTTTCAATTTATCAAACTTAAAGAAAAGAATATAGAAAAATTGTAGTGTGAAAATAAAAACAAAAGTTTTTACTAAATGTTTCTAGGATAGTAAAACGCTTTCAAAATACAAAACGGCAGCCAGACGTGGCCTTAAGATGGAATTTATAGAAATAAAATGGGGGAATGTGTTGGAAGCTGTACTCAAAGTAGTAGTAGTGAGATCTTGTGTAAAGTCAATTCACAGACAGAGGATGTGATTACAAAAACAACAATGTAAACAAATGGTTGTTGCGGGGCAAGAGAAGTAAAGGACTATTCACATGAGCACGACCAACGAACGACGAATAAATAAAGAAATGTGATTTTAAGTACCTTACAAGCATAAATTCCTCACGATTTTTTTTGGAAACGATGGAAACATAGTTCATACTTATTTTTAGGTGGATAAACTTTTATTTTTGTGTCTAAAATTAAAAAAATTGAGAAAAAAAGTTTATTCGTTACGAATAAACATCTAGTAGGTACGAGCTGTCAGACTTTATTCTCGTTCCACATACTCCACACTCCAACGAATAAATTTTTCGCGCGCGCTTAACCTCAAAATCATTCCCCATTTTTGTTTTGCATGTAAATTGTGTTCGTTATTCGTGACGAATGTAAAACACTCATGTGAATGAAATGTCAAAATTAACGAATTTTCGTTCATTCGTCGTTCGTTGGTCGTTCTCATGTGAATACTACTTAAAGGTTTGCCATCTAATTAATTTCTTATCTCTGTCTTGGATGGTTTTTGACGTTTCTTTTTCTTGTCTTTCTTTGTTTCTTGTCGTTGCTTTATTGTATCTTCTAATGTTCATGAGTAAAGAGGTAGTATGTCTTCGGACAATTTCTTTAATTTTTCATATATTTTCATGTATTTTCAATATCCATGATGTCAATAATCATTGCTGCAAAATATAATTAAATTATTTACCACTTCAAATGACATTTTGCTCTTTATGAGATTTTTTTTTGTGGATTTATAAATAATGAAGCTGAGCTGCTTTGATTATTTTCACACTTTGACTCTGTGGGTGAGAACAAAAAATGAAAGAGAAGTGTCAAAAAACCCGCAGCCGCAAAACGTCCGAGTGTAATACTGAGAGACTGTCGGGATGAGGGTTCAAAGGAAAATATACGAAACACGCAGCAGGCAAACAGTCTGAATGTAATACGACACTTACACCCAGACGGTTTTGCAAAGACGGAAATAAGTGCGAAAGAGAAAGCAGATGAAATAGAAATACTTTAAAAAGTCTCAACCCGCAAAGTTTTGGGTTGGGGATAGTCCAGTTGTCTTGGATGGTTTTTGACGTTTCTTTTTCTTGTCTTTCTTTGTTTCTTGTCGTTGCTTTATTGTATCTTCTAATGTTCATGAGTAAAGAAGTAGTATGTCGTCAGACAATTTCTTTAATTTTCTATGTATTTTCATGTATTTTCCATATCCATGATGTCAATAATCATTGCTGCAAAATCTAATTAAATTATTTACCACTTCAAATGACATTTTGTTCTTTATGAGATTTTTGTTATGGATTCATAAATAATGCAGCTGAGCTTCTTTGATTATTTTCACACTTTGACTCTGTGGGTGAGAACAAAAAATGAAAGAGAAGTGTCAAAAAACACGCAGCCGCAAAACGTCTGAGTGTAATAATGAGAGACTGACGGGATGAGGGTTCAAAAAAAAATATACGAAACACGCAGCAGGCAGACAGTCTGACATTACCCGGGTTCACATTATCAAATATGTTTGACAAACTTGCTTGATGGACTCGATTTCGAGAATTGCGAAGTTCACACTGTACAATTATTTGGACAGACTTTGGCTTTAACGACCAATGTTGGATAGTGACGAAGTTCTCATGTGTTGTGTACTATCGGAAACAAAAACGTCCCTGAAACCCATCTATGTATTTGCTGGCGCTCTAAAAGTTACAGGAAAATGTTAGTACGCCGGCAGATACATAAATGGCTTTCAGGGACCAACTTGGCAGCGCTATAACACGAAATTCGATTTTTTTATGCAAATAATTTGGAAAACATTTGAAAAAATTTGGGAAAGAGTTTTTGCAATTTGGGAAAGTTATTAAGGGTATTCATGCTTCGGCGTAAGATTACGTTTTGTGTAAATATGTAACTTTACGCGAGACTTTGCATGAGTACCTCTTTAAGCTACTTTGTGTAAGTGATGTAAAAAACTTCAAAACTTTGTTTTTAATTACTTACTCCACTCATTTCCATATTTATTTGTAATACTTTTATATTTTATTTTTTGTTTGATAAAAAGTACCTACTGCTATGTTCAACTTAACTGAAACGTTTCTTTCGAAATGTCAAAAAAGTTTTTTGTGTAGTTTTACTCGTTTTACCATCTCGTTTCCGCATTGAATTCGTTGCGTAGTTTTGTTACGGATACCTGTATGGAGAAAAAAAAAAGGTTATGTGAAATACTGCACACGAAACGTAAACAAACTTACCTTGGAAGTCCTTTATCTTACTTCAGCCTGGTTCTTGTTTTCTTATTTGTCCAAGGTGTTGATAATGACTAGATAATACCTGAAAAATAAAAAGAAAAGGATATTGAAACAAAATGCATTCTTAAATAAAGGAAAAACACAAATAAAATAAAAATATCCAAATACCAACCATTGTTGTTAGTTTCGACAGCAACAAGTAAACAAGTGCCACTTTTCAGTGTTTCACCCATATGTATGCTATGAATAGAGGTTCGCGAAAGGTGGAACTTATCTCTGCCACTACCGCTAGGGGCGTTGCTATCGGCCCAAGAATAATGAAAATGACAGTAGGTTAGGAATTTTTGTGTGAAGTTTATTGTTTGTATATTATGTATTTATTTGTTATATTTATGTATTTAGTATTTATTTATATATATTTATGATAAGTGTTATTTATTTTCGTTATTTATTTATATGTTATGTTCAAGTGTATCGTTAGGTATGTATGATGTGCGCATCTATTTATGTATTGTATGTGCATAGGCAGTTTATGTTAAGTTAAGTATTTTATGTATTTATGTAAGTATGTATTATTGTATTGTATGTTTATATGCGCATATTATTTAGTATTTTGTAATTATTTTAGGTCAAAATAAAAATAATAAAAAAAAAATAAAAAAAAAAGGAAAAAAGAAACGCCACCACATCATTCACACTAGCGATGCTACGCCAGACGCCACTGTGAGTCGGCCGGCATTTTTTTAAAGAGGCTGGTGATAGTGAATGATGTGGATGTGGATGGCAAAACAAACCGTTCGACTTTGAACATAGAAAAGAAAGTCATCTTCAAACTAAGATTCAAAGTCGATGGTGTAGCAAAAAAAAATATTTGAGTGCAATTTTGAAATTTTGATTTTATATAGTAAATTTTGTGTAAGTTAGTTTGTATTCGTAGATTTTGATTGTTAATTTATTTCAAATATAAAAAAATTGTTTAGTGCAGTGGGTTAGCTGGAAAAAAAAAGAAAAATATTAGAAATTACCGACGGCCAAGTGGTGCAACGAATTACATATATGTACATACGTACATACATCAATACCACGGGTGAGAAAAAAAAAATATTAATTTGAATTATTAGAGGCCGGTTATTTATGAAGCTAAAAAATAGTTCTAGGAACTAAACTTCAGCGGGGATTTTTGTGCTCAGTGGTGAACTCGGTGAGAAAAAGGAGGCCACACTTCAGCTGGATAAGCCTGTGGGATACCCAGGCACCACAAGTAAAATTTAATTCGTTAATCCTAGAAGTGCTAGAGCCGTGGGTACAATTTGTTTATATTTATTATAAAATTTAAATCGAGTTTTGTGCGAAGATATATATGTGTGTTCGTCATAAGAAGGCGCATACGAGAAGCAAAAATACAAAAACAAAACATTGCACTATTGACCAAGTGCTGAGGCAAGGCCAGGTCCGGCCTGAGGTGTAAAGCGCCTGCAGGGCCCAAACTTAAAATTTGTTCCTGTTTGCTGGATTTAGTGTTAAGTGCTCGGCGTGATTTTTTTGTTATTTATTTATTTATTTAATTTTTTTTTAATAATTTTTTTAATATTTATTTCACTTTTTTTTTTATTTTGTTTATACCATTTCGTTCAATTTTAACCTTTTTTTTTGTTGATTGTCTCCTTTTTTATGGTATTTTTGTTGTGGAATTGTGGGTTTTTCGGGAGGTTTAGGTCGCTTGCCTGCCATCGTTTTCCTTTCCACTTTCAAGCTACGGTGTGTTTTTGTGTAAGGCCACATTGCGGCCGTATCCGCTACAGGGAGCACCTTATAGGCAGGAAGATTGATTAAGGGTGTAAGCAATCCCAGAGTAGCCGGTGGGTGGGAGAATTTGGATAGCGAGTCAAAGGTACCTGAGAAGAAAAAAAAAAGGGGTTTAAAAATAAAACAATTAAAATACACAGAAATACAAAAAAAAAGAGGCACGAAAAACCTAAAAACAATCAATAATCACAAAAATTCTTAAAAACACAAAAACATAAAAATACAAAAAAAAATATATAAAATCATAAAAACAAACAAAAAAAAAACATAAAAATATAAAAATACAAAAAAAAACATTAAAACATAAGAACATAAAAACATAAAGTAGGATTAAGGTTAGTGTTAGGATTTTTGTTATTTATTCTTTTATTTTCTTGTTATTTATTATCTTTCTGTTAATTTATTATTTTTTGGTTTTGTTTAAATTTTAGTTTCATTTTAGTTTTTTTGATTGAGTTGTTTTTGTTTAAATCTCATTTTCTGTTGGCTAGTTTTTTTTGTTTAAAATAAAATGTGCATCACGCCGATAGGTTGAAGCGGAGGTCTTTCTTTTTGTTCTGCGATAACGAGGATGGCGTGCTGAGCACGATTTCAGGGGGATGAGGAGGTTGGCGATGCATCGGTGGTAGTTGGTTTCTCCTGGCAGCAGTGATCGTCTTCGGGGAACTCGACAACATGGCCGACCGAGTTCCATGGTTGGGTGGGCTACAGGCCACACTGCGATTCCACCATGCAGTGCCTGAAGTGTGGTAAGGTTTTTGTGGTGGTGGTTCTTTCGGCACGATTTATGTTTTTGTAATGTGGTTTCCGTCTGGCGAAGGGGCAAGATCCCCCCCTAATCCGGCGAGCTGAGCCGTGCCTCGCAAGCGTGCCAGGTCCCTTCGTCACGACACTTCCTTTTCCCTTCCTTTTCCGATTTCCGTTTCCTTCCTTTTCTTTTCACCTTTTCCATATCCTCTTATTTTTCCTCTTCCCGCTTTCCTGCTTTTGGTTGCTTTACCTCTCCCATCCTAATGTCATCCTTCCGTCAAATTTCCTTTCTTTTCTTTTACCTTTTCTTTTATCCATTTCCTTTCCTTTCCCATTTTCCTTTCCTACCTTACCTTTTTGCCTTTACCTATTCCAATCCTCTACCTATCCCAATCCCTTCCTTCATCCAACTAACCCTTCCCAAACTTCCTACACCCCTCCATATTACAGTTTTACCAAATTTGTGTAAAACATTTTCCATACAAAATTTGACAGTTCTTTTACCATCTGGTAAACTTACACAGACTACACGGTTTACGCGGGTTTTACGCTGATGCATGAATACCCCTATTAACAATTTAAAATTTGACGTATACTTAGCAGCGCAAATTTTTGTGTCAATCGATCGGAGACAATTTGGAAAAATTTGGGAAACACTTTTTCGCTGTACCTTTTATTTGCAACAAATGAAAGCATGGATAACGTAACGTAAAGCAGCTACTAGGACGCGTTCAAAATGTGTGCTTACCGTAGGCCAGAGATAAGAAATTAATTAGATGGCAAACTTCACACACACATTGAAACTGCCTACAAGCTGATTTACCGAAAATCACCTCTACTACTTTGAGTACAGCTTCCAGTCCACACACAAAATCTAACTACTACCACTTTGAGTACAGCAAATCTCACTACTACCACTTTGAGTACAGCTTTCACGTATTCACAGACAGAGGATGAGATAACAAAAACAACAATGTAAACAAATGGTTGTTGCGGGGCAAGAGAAGTAAAGGATTGCCATCTAATTAATTTCTTATCTCTGCCGTAGGCATTCAGGTGCGCAAGCCACAAGATGAAAAGTTATATCCGTTCTGTGCGAATTTTATTATTAGTTTTGTTGTTAGAAAATTAAACTTTTTATGAATTTCTAACTACAAAACTAATAATTGCTTAAAACTTGCTCGAATTTCATGTTATAGCGCTGCCAAGTTGACGGGAGTCAAAATGTCACTTGTTGTGCTCCAGCTTAGTTCTACTTTTGGCCGCTACGCGTTGTGATGGCCAGTCCCAATTGAATTCATAATGAGCTTCTTCTAAAACTCACATGGCGCTGTGGAGACTGTCAAAATGATCTGGCATCACTGGTAATAGTTGTTTTAGTACAATTTTATACTTGCTGAATAACCAACTTCAGCAATCTTGGCGGAATTCTTTCAAATATTGAATTTCAACGCCAACAGAAATACATAACATTTTACAGAAAACAGAATAACGAAACAGCGTCGTCTGATTAAGTTTTTATATTACTTTTTACTTATTAATTTTAAAGCAATAAAACCCCGAAATATAAAGTGAATACAATCAGTTTCAAAACTGTTAGTAATTGATAAAGAAAAACTTTCAGTAATAACTAATTAAATGTCTTCAAACATAAAACGATAGTGAACCAATACCCGAAGTTGAAACAATTTTATACAAATATGTCTTTGGATGGCGCTAAACTAATTTGCCTAAATTCCGATGATGCCGACCAATTCGACACAATTGTTGCCCATGGCAGAACATTTAAATTTGGTTACTACATGGATTGCGATGTTGTCCTCAAACATCCTAATGCTATGGGTCTGCAATGTACCATTGATTGTGATGCTTTTGGTCGGGTAAGTTTTGAAATGCTGTTTTTGTGTCTGATATCCATATGTAATATTTTGTTTTATGAAAGGTTACAATCGAAAATTGTTGTACAGACAATCCAATAACATTGGATGGAAAGTGTTTGAAGAAAATGCGTCCACTGCTTCATAATACAGAGATCTGCATTCTTGATAAGAAATACTTGTGGCAATTTGAGGGAAACTCTCAAGCTAAAGGATTCCAAATGGAAGACATACCTGATTTCACAACACCCTGCAAACAAATGAAAAAAGCCGAACAACCACCAAATTCGGAACCAGGGCGAATGGTAAGTTTTTTAATTAAATTAAATATTCCTGAAGATTATCAAAAAACGTTCTTTTATTTTAGTGGCGCAAACCTTTTGAAAGCAGACTGACAATTCATAGGTGAGAAAAGAATCTTTTTTTTTTTGTTTTTAATTTTGTCAAGTTCTTCATGTTACGAATTCAATTCTTATTGACTTTTGTTTTTAACTCTCACATAATGAAACATCGATGAATGTTTTTTTTGCATTCATACACACGTAGTAGAGTAGGAACTTTCACTACAAAGAGTGTATCTCCTTGACAATACTTTTTTCCGATAAGCATGTTTTTATTTGTGCAAACTTGGTACAAACTTGCAAATTCTTGTAAAGCTACTTCAGGGACATTCAACTAACTCGTGCTGATGTTCGTTCGAATAGCATATCCTCGCATTAATTTGCTACAAGGAGGCAGAAATAGAAGGGGCGGCAAACGACTTTTTGCGGTCCAGCTGTTTTGACACTGAATGAAACACGGGGTAGTGCTGATTCTGATCCAACATAGTTTAACATGCATGGCTATTCGGATGATGTTGCTTACTAACTTCAACCCTGTACGACCCATGAAGGTCTACGAACTTAAACTTGATATGGTTCAAATTCTGCATCCGTAAGCACCTCATACATTGTTGTTATATTTTCAGGAGCCTTAATTTACACAATCACCTCTATTACAAGGCCCGTCGCGTCGCACAGTGGGGCAGAATATCCCGAAAGTTGGCAATAAATCAACCATAATAACTAGGAAAGTGAAATTTGGCAGAACTGGATAAGTGAGAAAACTCTATAAGTGAGAGTTATAGCCAGGACCCGACATTTTAAGCTCCCAAAACCTCTATTAGCGAGTAACAGAAACCTCTCTAAGAGAGAGAGTCGTTTTTCCCTCATTGACCATTCTTCCATTGTTTTTGTATTGTTTTCTCGTCAATATTGTACCCACTCTATTGCGTGGAACTAATTTTTTTTTGTTATTATGGACACGTGTCCCTGTGTACCGTCCTGTTTGTCGGACTTACTCAGTTTATAATTATCAATTGCGAAGGAAAGTTCAGTTCTGCATCATGTCAAAACGGAAAATTCTCTATTTTTCCTCTATAAGTGAGAAACGCTCTATAAGTGAGAAACGCTTCAAAATATATTGTTTGTAAAGGAACTTGTTCAGGAAGTCAAATTGCTTTTGTAAGTAAACATAAATTTCGAAAAGAACTAAATCTCCACAGGATTTTTGGAACTCTTTATAAGGTTTGTTTTTACGATTATTAGATTAGATTAGATTAGATTCTTTATTTAGCTTCTGCTATTAAATTACAATATTTACATAAAAGTAATTGAAATATTGATAAATAAAAAACATATTGATTTATCTAATTATAATTTGATTTTACGTATAAAATAAGCTTTCTTTTAAATGATATTATATTCGTTTCTGATTTTAAATCATTTGGTAAACTATTGAATAATTGTAAACCTTTGTGGAACAATATATTTTGAGCTCTGCTCGTTGAAAAGAAAGGTAGCCTAAAATTTCCTCTGTTTCTTAACTGATACGGTTGAACATCAGATACATACACGATTTGATCAAACAGATAATTCGGTAACATATTATTTCTAATTTTAAATATGTTCTTTGATTTATATTAAGCCACTTCAGGGTATCTAGCATTACTTGAATTGGTGTTAACATATTGCACTTGAGAATACACCTCATTCCTCTAATCTGTAATTTTTGTAATCTATCAGTCATTCAATTAGATCCTAAAAAAAGTATTGTTGAACAATATTCAAAATGAGGTTTAATCATTACGTTAAAAATTTTTATTGCACAGTTCGGCGAAAGTCGATCTCTAATTCTACGAAAAAATCCAATTTTTTTAGCTATTTTTTTACATACATAGTTTATGTGATTTTCTTATCTAAAATAACTCCTAGGTATTTAATTTCGTTAACTGTTTCTATAACATTATCATTGATTACAATATTTTCTGTCGAATCTCCATTGATTATAATTGCTTTAGTTTTAGCGATATTAAGTTTTAACTTATTCATTTTAAAATATACTTCTAGCTTTTTCAAATCTGCGTTAAGTTGGTTAATACATTGCTGCGCTGATGTTCCAGTTACGTAGATCAAAGCATCATCCGCGAAAAGTCTAACCTTGGCATAGTGTAGTACATTTTCCAGATCATTAATATAAATAATGAAAAGTAGCGTTCCCAAAATTGCTCCTTGTGGTACACCCAGTCTCACCTCCATAACTTCAGAATATTTGTTGGCCACTCTTGTTCGTTGTGTTCTTTTTGTTAAATAACTTCTAAACCATTCAAGCTCTACTCCTTTTATTCCATATCGTTCGAGCTTCTGTACCAGCACTTCTCGATCAATTGTTTCAAAAGCCCTTTGAAGATCCAAAAAAACTGCGACTATAACCTTTTTTTCATGTATATTTGTTTTCCATTGTGTGACAACTAGATTTAAAAGTGATTCACAGCTGTGTTGCTGTCGGAAGCCTGATTGGTAATCGCTCAAATAATTGTTACTTTCCATGTAACTTTGTAATTGCTTATGTACCACCTTTTCCAGGATTTTGCTTTCTGTCATAAGCATGTTTACAGGACGAAACTCTGCTGGATTTACTGTTTTTTTTTTACTTTTTCAATAGGTACAACTGTAGATTCCTTCCAGTTTTCAGGAAAAATTCCTGTTCTTAATGAATTGTTAATTATTTTTAAAATACAAGGCCCTAAAATGTCAAACGCGCTTAGTAACATTCTTGTTGACAATCCGTTGAAGTCTTTTTTAGCATTCATGTTCTTCATTGTACAATTCAATTCACTCATACTAATTAATTTGAACTTAAAAGTATTAACACTATTTATATTTATTAAATTTTCATACTGTTCAAACGATATTTTACTATTCAATTCTTCGACACTTTTAACAAAAAAACTGTTCAGGCTGTTAGCTATCTCTCTCTTGTTCTTTATCGTTCTATTATCACATACAATTTGATCTATTTCACTTCTTTCTTCATTCAGTACGAGCGATTTTATTGTTCTCCACATTGTTTTTTGGTCCGTAGCTTGATCTATCTTCCTAGAAATTATTGATGTTGATTAATTTTTTGTTATAACATTTAGGTTTACAGGAACGGTTTTTTTTAAATTTAGGCGTAAATAAAACAATTACATCTTGAATTACTTTAGTTAGAGTATTATACATCGAATCTATATCATAGTTGTTTAAAGCTGACGTAGACAAACGACTAGAAGATAACGAGTTAATAAAATTAGTAATCCCATTGTAATTGCATTTCTTAAAATTATAACAGAGTTCTATTTCTTTGTTTGTATTTTTTGCGTATTCATAAAAAGAATATTTTAAAATTAGACAAACATGATTAATTGCATTGTTTATCGGAGATGTTGGAGGTGTTGTTTTAAGCACAATTTTAGTACCAAATAGTAAACATACATAATATGCAAAAACAAAAAATCACTTATAGCTCTTCGCCACTCCCATTGATATCATAACAACTTTCACTAGGAGAAAGAAAAGATGGGTTTTTGAGCAAATCTGTAGCCTCTATCGGCAAATGTTGCATTTTCTTTTTCGGAATTTTTCGCATATATTTTTGTTTTCGCTACTACTTTTACGAGAATGATACTCCCTATATCTTTTAAAGTCCTTATTAAGGGCTCCTTTGGCCTCTTTGCTTAATTGTCCGATAGGAAGAAGAGCTGACGAGATTACCTCATTTCCATATATTTAATATTTATGGACGGTCATAATGCGTTCAAAAATTGTTCGGCTTGTGTTGGGGAACAGTGGTGTTTTCATGAATTAATTTGGTATACACCAATTCAGAAGCAGATGCTTATTTCCTCAACTGTTCCGTTTTATACCGTTTTGTTCTTTCTGAACCTCCTTCAAAAGAAATGTTTGGACGACCTCGTTTAGTATTTGAAGAAGATTTGTATGTAAACATAACAGCGGCTCTACTCTGTAATTTGTTTCGAAAGCAAAAATTTCCGAAAACCAATATTTTGTACTCTTTCTTTCTAAAGCGGACTCGAATGTACTACTTTCGGAAAGGCAAATCCGAAAACGAATTTTTTACTTTGTCTATTTATTTCTTAACTTGTTTGCAATTTGCTTTATTTTATTTTTTTGCTTCATTTGCCAGATCTCTTGAGAAATATTTCTATACTCGACAAATCGATTCCGTAAATGAAAATAAAAACAACAAAAACTCATGCTTGCATGAATCCGATTCGAAAGCTTTACAGAGTACGAATTCATAAACGGATCAAAAATCATTTTCGAATAGACTTGCTTTTCAAAAAGAAACACAGAGTATGGCCCCAGGTGTCTTTGGCCAACTAGCATTGTTTTTCAAAAAACATGCTTCTATACGACGTGCTGTTTCCCAATGGAATTTAAATTTTGCTTTAAATTGTATTATTTTATCGTTAAAATCATTTTCAAATTGTAGGTACATCGCATTTCACCCGGTTTTCAATTTCAACTACTTTGAAAACTCAATTTGATTATCCATTCCTTTGCAATTTGAACTCTTCATTATACGAGGGTGGATTGATAAGTTTCCGGCCTGACCAAGAAAAACAACGTTTTTAAGAATTTTTTTTTTTTATTTCTCAACATAATCTCCTCCAAGGCTGATACATTTCTCATAGCGGTGTTCTAGTCTAATAATGCCATCTCTATAGACTGATTCGTCAAGCTCCTCAAAATACCCATTTACAGCTTCGATTACTTCTTTATTATCCGCAAATCTCTTACCGCCAAGCCATTTTTTGAGATTAGGAAACAGATAATAGTCACTCGGGGCTAGATCTGGAGAGTAGGGAGGGTGCGGCATCAATTTAAACTTCAGATCTTTGATTTTAGCCATCGCAGTGATTGACTTGTGCGCTGGTGCGTTATCGTGATGAAACAAGATTCTTTTCTTCGCCAGATGAGGTCGTTTAATTTTCACCTCGTGGCTCAAACGTTGCAATAAGTCTTTTTAAGGTAATCAATGGATGGATTTTTTCGATCATATCTGCAGTTGTGACCTCAACAGGGCGTCCTGAGCGAGGCTGATCAGAGGTGCTCACACGACCCTTTTTAAACTCGGAAACCCACTGCTTAATGGTTGAATGATGATATATGATGTGGAGGATGTCCCCAGTGTTGAGTCCATATCTTCTTTGATTTCCTTCGGATTTAAACCCCTTCAAATAGAAGTATTTGATGACAGCACGATTTTCCAGCTTTTCCATTTTTAAGAAAAACACAAAGGCGTCTTGTCTTGTTCAGTGTGCTCTCAAACCTTAACTAACATGGCAATCGGGCTGAAACTATAGCTACAAGCTATCTAAGGATGGTACTATAGAACGCCACCTCAAGGTAGGCCTAGTGGCGCCATCTCTTGGTCAGGCGGGGAACTTATCAATCCACCCTCGTATTATATAGCTCTTGCTTTGTAACAGTCAAGGTTTTGGGAGCTAAGACGCCTAAATTTTTTTATAATGTTTTTTTTTATTTTTTAATTAAAAAATTTTTTTTTTTTCGTGAGTAACGTCACCAACAAAAAGTTACACTACATATAAGGGAGCAAATTGGAAAAAGATCCCATTTCACTTTTCCCTTGTTATGAGTTTCGGCAGAAAAATTTTCCATGTTCGATAAATTTCCCTTATTATGAGCTATTTTTCCCCGTGAAGTGTGAAAACGTTGAGAGCAATTTATTTCACTTATTTTTGTGAGGCGACAAGTGCACAACAAAAGCGGAAAAATTGTAAATCTGGAACTTTGTTCAGGGGAAACTCATAATGGCTTTAAAAATTCCGGGCGAACAAAAATGTTCCTGGAAAAAGCTGTTCACGTGAAAATGATAATAAGGCTGATTCTTAAAATAGACGAAACAAATAACACAACGAAATATAACACTTTGCTGCATCTCATGGCGAAACCATACAAAACGTTTACCAAATTTGGTTATTTGTAAGAATACTAAGTTTTCTTAAACCGATTTTTAATTTTCAACTCAAAACTTAGATAGTAAAACATATTTTTATTTATAAGTGAACATAAAATAACAACCCTGAACTTATTATTTCCATTGTGAAAACAAATCAACAACATTGAATCACCGGATAAAAACTAATAGAAGATTTAGTAACGCTAATCAAGACACTAACACACTTCTGCATTCGATGCGAAAATTAAGCAAATTCTCCGCTTGTGACGATTTGCTGGATATAACGTGATCTCAATAAATTTTCTCTTTCTCATTTCTAATTCTGTTATATTTCCAATAGAAATTAAATGGAATTTCAGGACAAAACTCAAGTTTATAAATTGAATTTTTGTCAGCGAAAGTGACATTCTGCCCCATTGTGCGTCTTAACAATTTCAAACTACGAATGCAGAAAAGAAAGCATCATAGACGCCTTCTCGTAGTGAATGTTTTGCTACGAAATTTTTTTCCCTGTTGATAAAATTACAAATAAGTTCTAAGTATCGGCTGCAAACCATTCATTACGTAGTTGTTTTTGTTGTGTTAGTAGTCCGAAATTGTTACGACGGGCCTTGTGATAGGAGTAATTGCCTTTTTGACGGGGTTCTCTTGATTTCTTCTTTTAACATGACTACTACCAAGATGGTGTTTTTGACATAAAGGCTTCGACGGATCTTGGTATTTCTAATACATAAGACCAAACATTGTTGCTCTTGCTGCCATTTGGATCATCTTCATCTCAGTTGCTTTCAACATTCTTTTACAATTTTTGTACATTTTCCAACATTGTAAACCGTATACGGTTACTGAACGCACAACATTGTAAAGTGTTCCCTTCGACGTAGAGAATCAACGTCGTCAAAAGTTGGTTTACTATTGACCACAAATATTCCAGATATTCAAAATTTTTTTGCTGTTCCCTAAATGAACGCCTTCTGTCTTTTATTGCCCAGCATAATATATAATATATATACATATATCTCTTAAACTATAATGAATTAGTGAACTTTCAAGACCAAGTACCCGATAATTACTCTTGTTTTTAAGTTAATTTTTATTTACTTAATTATTATTATATCGGTTACTGTTTTTATAATTTGTTCTTTTTTTTTCTTTAAGTTTTGCTTATTGCATTAAAGCGGGACAAAGTCCTGAAGACGTTGAAATTGTACGAGATGAAAACAAACCTTTAAATGTTCACGAGAGTATAGCTGAGACAGAGCCAGTAACAAGCAAAAAGCTTTCGCCACCTTCAGCATCTGTGGCTCCCGATTTCATTGATTTAAATACACCGAAAGTCAAACAAAAACCCACTGCCGGAAAAAGTACACCCCTTAGTGGCTGTAAACTTTCTGAAACTGTGATAACCTCATACTCACCTAGAGAGACAGGTGTACGGCAAGAAAAATCATTTGCTGTCGTCCAATCTCCTCTCGCAAACACTAAACAACCAGCCACTTCAGTAACTGATGTAAGCCTTGGTCCATTCCAACATGTGGCTTCACCCCTTACAATATACAACTATCGCCCTTCGATGCATTTAATTGATCTTACAACTCCAATAAAACGAATACCTAAGGCATCATCTCCTTCTCAAACTCTGCTCAAATCAACGCTCAAAAATAATATACCCCAGTTAACGACACAACGAACGCCACAAAAATTTAACAAACCAACACAATTGTCATCAACGAGTAGCTCTGAATCTGTGTATAGTGTTCATTCTACCGATGATGAAAGTGTCATTGTACTTTCGGATGATGGAAGTTCGTCACCATCGCCTGTAGTAAAGACACCACCTCGGACACGAACTCCACAATCGTTGATGAAACGCGCAATATTGAGCAGTGCAAAAAAAGCGGCAATTGCGAAAAGATTACTTCAAAAAGCAACCCCAACATGTAAGAATAAAACGCTACAATTTACACCGAAAAACGCAACCCTTGTACGTTTTCAAAGTCAAAGCACGCCGCAGCGAAAATCTTTGGGTAAACTTCAATCTCCTGCTGAAAATCTTTCCGCAGGAAAATTACCAAACAAGTCAATATTCACATCGACTCCATTCCGTGGAGCTGAATCTACTCTAAGTTCGGCAAGGCGTTCCTTGGTTTCATCTCCTTCGTCTCTTTCGTTAGGTAGTGGGGTGAAAAAAGAATCCCGAACGTCGTTGATGCTCAAACAGGCTCTTTCGAAGACCCCAACATCAAGTTCGACTCAGAAAAGAAAGTCTGTTTCGTGCTTACAAAGCCCGTACAAGAGTTCTCCGTCTAAAGTAAGGAAATCGGTTTCTTTCTCACAAAGAATTGAAACTAAAGAAAGTGATATAGCGGAAGTTGTAAAGGCAGACGATAGCCAAGGACGGAATCATACGTTCAGTGTTGAAGAAGACAATACAAAAAATGAAGGCGATATTGAAGTGCAAATGAGTACTCCTATTAAAGACAAAATCTTTTCGCCAGAAAAGGAAGAATGTAAGAGAAGAACTTCGTTCGAAAAACCCCCTTCTGTGGCTTTATCTCCTGGAAAAGATCCAAACGAAACAGCAGAGCAACTACATCCAGGTTTAAACGTTACCTTTTCTCCCGAGAAGAAGGAAGATTCCATCGTAACCCACAAACAATGCCAAGAAGACACTGAACCCCAAAGTGAGTCGGATAAAAAGGAAACTGAAACTAAATGTACTGATCTTCAACCAACTAACAAGTCAACGTTTGATCAAAGCCATACATCAATGCCTCAGACTCCTCAATCGCTTAAGAAAAGTTCTAATCAGACCATAACCGGAGACAGGGCACTTTCCACCAAGGAATACAGTGATGACGATTTTGATGGTTTGGACACGATATTTAAAACTCCAAAAGCAAGGAACCTAATGATTCTAAGCTCACCGAAGAGCATAAGTCTGCAGAAACCTTCCTCAGACTCTGTGGAACTGATTCATTCTACAGAATTTGATTTAAGTGCGAACCTTGATGACATATTTAAAACTCCGCAAAGTGAATTCATTAGCAGTCGCGTAGATGTTGAGGAAAGTCAAACTCCTGTTGCTTCAACAACTGCCACCGAAATACTTTCTCCTGAAGAAGCCTTTGATATGCTTGTTGGGCGTCCAATTCTAAAAAAATGCTATGCCCGTAAAACTAATACTCCCAAAAAAGATGCCGCCCTTTCGTCATTGAAAATGTCCGATGAATCGACTTTGCCAAAGACAGATATCGAGGAGTGGATTGAAAATGTCAATGAATCCATTGAACTACTAGAATGCGCTCAAGATGAGGATGAAATGTTATGTAATGCTACAACGATGAGTGAAGTATCTCGTGATCCGCTTATGACGAGTTCGATTGCTGACATCTCAAAAAGTATAATTAAGACGAAATCACCACCCAAAGACGAGTCCGCAATGACAATCAAAGAAGATGGCGAAGAAGAGGAAGACAATCGAAGTGACGTGAAAGATCCACTTCAAATAACAGTTACAAGAACAATTTCACCGAACATTAGTGGAATAGACTTGCTGGATCATACGTCAGAATCAATATTCTCAGAAACGCTGGCAGTTTCTGACGAATCTTCACACAAGGAAACAGAGAAAACAATGAACTTAGTCGACGAAGACGACCAAAATAACAAAACTATTTCTGCGTATCAAGAAGCAAATATTTTTTCACCAGACAAGGCACGCAGAGAAATGGAAGAAGCGTTTAAAAATTTTGAAAATGAACGAAAAATATTGGAGGACAAACGTTTGGCATCTACTCCAGAGACAAAGAAGCCATCGGTATCTAAGTTCGCGGCGAGAAGGACTATGGGAAACAAAATGGAGTTGGATGAATTATTTGACCCCAAAGCAATTAAGGCAGAAATTGATGCTCGAAATGTTGAAAAGATGGCTGAAATAACAAACGAATTTTTGAGTGATGCTGAGTACACTGAAAATGAAAGAAAAGAAATTGATTCATTCCTTGAGACGCTTGAAAGAGAACCAGAGTTTTTAGCTGAACAGTCTGTGAAATCCTTAGTATCAGAAATGGATAATGATTTGCAAGCAGAAATGGCTCGTCAAGAGATGGAGTTGGCATTTGAAAACTTCGAAGACGAACCAGAGTTTACTCAAGAACGAATTGTGAAGACCCCTGATCCACAGAAGACATCATTGAAGGATCAAAGGCTCACTGTGGGCAGTGCCTTAGTGTCAGAGGTGAAGTTGGACTTGAAGGAAGAAAAGGCTCGACATGATATGGAAGTGGCGTTTGAAAATTTCGAAGATGAACCAGAATTTTCAAAAGAACGAGCTGTGAAAACACCAGAGCCACAGAAGGCATTAGTGAAAGATCAGAGACGAACTCTGGGAAATGCTTTAGTGTCAGAGGTGAAGTTAGATCTAAAAGCGGAAAAGGCTCGGCATGAGATGGAAGTCGCGTTTGAGAACTTCGAAGACGAACCAGAGTTTACTCAAGCGCGAGTTGTGAAGACCCCTGAGCCAAAGAAGACATCAGTGAAAGATCAAAGACGAACTCTGGGCAGTGCACTAGTGTCAGAGGTGAAGTTGGACTTGAAGGAAGAAAAAGCTCGACATGAGATGGAAAAGGCGTTTGAAAACTTCGAAGATGAACCAGAGTTTACTCAAGAGCGAGTTGTGAAGACCCCTGAGCCAAAGAAGACATCAGTGAAAGATCAGAGGCGAACTCTGGGAAGTGCTTTAGTGTCAGAGGTGAAGTTAGATCTGCAAGCGGAAAAGGCTCGGCATGAGAATGAAGTGGCATTTGAGAACTTTGAAGATGAGCCAGAATTTTTACAAGAGCGAGTGGCGAAAACACCAGAGCCAAAGAAGACATCAGTGAAAGATCAAAGACGAACTCTGGGCAGTGCACTAGTGTCAGAGGTGAAGTTGGACTTGAAGGAAGAAAAAGCTCGACATGAGATGGAAAAGGCGTTTGAAAACTTCGAAGATGAACCAGAGTTTACTCAAGAGCGAGTTGTGAAGACCCCTGAGCCAAAGAAGACTTCAGTGAAAGATCAGAGGCGAACTCTGGGAAGTGCCTTAGTGTCAAAGGTGAAGTTAGATCTGCCAGCAGAAAAGGCTCGACATGAGATGGAAGTGGCATTTGAGAACTTCGAAGATGAACCAGGTTTTTCTCAAGAGCGAGTTGTGAAGACCCCTGAGCCAAAGAAGACATCAGTGAAAGATCAGAGGCGAACTCTGGGAAGTGCTTTGGTGTCAGAGGTGAAATTGGACTTGAAGGAAGAAAAAGCTCGACATGAGATGGAAAAGGCGTTTGAGAACTTCGAAGATGAACCAGAGTTTACTCAAGAGCGAGTTGTGAAGACCCCTGAGCCAAAGAAGACATCAGTGAAAGATCAGAGGCGAACTCTGGGAAGTGCTTTAGTGTCAGAGGTGAAGTTAGATCTGCAAGCAGAAAAGGCTCGACATGAGATGGAAGTGGCATTTGAGAACTTCGAAGACGAACCAGAGTTTACTCAAGAGCGAGTTGCAAAAACACCAGAGCCAAAGAAGACATCAGTGAAAGATCAGAGGCGAACTCTAGGAAGTGCTTTGGTGTCAGAGGTGAAGTTGGACTTGAAGGAAGAAAAGGCTCGGCATGAGATGAAAAAGGCGTTTGAAAACTTCGAAGACGAACCAGAATTTACTCAAGAAGGAGTTGTGAAAACACCTGAGCCACAGAAGATATCAGTGAAAGATCAGAGGCGAACTCTGGGAAGTGCCTTAGTGTCAGAGGTGAAGTTAGATCTGCAAGCAGAAAAGGCTCGACATGAGATGGAAGTGGCATTTGAGAACTTCGAAGACGAACCAGAGTTTACTCAAGAGCGAGTTGCAAAAACACCAGAGCCAAAGAAGACATCAGTAAAAGATCACAGGCGAACTCTGGGAAGTGCCTTAGCGTCAGAGGTGAAGTTGGACTTGAAGGAGGAAAAAGCTCGACATGAGATGGAAGTGGCGTTTGAGAACTTCGAAGATGAACCAGGTTTTTCTCAAGAGCGAGTTGTGAAGACCCCTGAGCCAAAGAAGACATCAGTGAAAGATCAGAGGCGAACTCTGGGAAGTGCTTTGGTGTCAGAGGTGAAGTTGGACTTGAAGGAAGAAAAGGCTCGGCATGAGATGGAAAAGGCGTTTGAAAACTTCGAAGACGAACCAGAGTTTACTCAAGAACGAGTTGTGAAGACCCCTGAGCCACAGAAGAAATCAGTGAAAGATCAGAGGCGAACTCTGGGAAGTGCCTTAGTGTCAGAGGTGAAGTTAGATCTGCAAGCAGAAAAGGCTCGACATGAGATGGAAGTGGCGTTTGAAAACTTCGAAGATGAACCAGAGTTTACTCAAGAGCGATCTGTGAAGACCCCTGATCCAAAGAAGACATCAGTGAAAGATCAGAGGCGAACTCTGGGAAGTGCCTTAGTGTCAGAGGTGAAGTTAGATCTGCAAGCAGAAAAGGCTCGACATGAGATGGAAAAAGCGTTTGAAAACTTCGAAGATGAACCAGAGTTTACTCAAGAGCGATCTGTGAAGACCCCTGATCCAAAGAAGACATCAGTGAAAGATCAGAGGCGAACTCTGGGAAGTGCCTTAGTGTCAGAGGTGAAGTTAGATCTGCAAGCGGAAAAGGCTCGGCATGAAAATGAAGTGGCATTTGAGAACTTTGAAGATGAGCCAGAATTTTTACAAGAGCGAGTGGCGAAAACACCAGAGCCAAAGAAGACATCAGTGAAAGATCACAGGCGAACTCTGGGAAGTGCTTTGGTGTCAGAGGTGAAGTTAGATCTGCAAGCAGAAAAGGCTCGACATGAGATGGAAAAAGCGTTTGAGAACTTCGAAGATGAACCAGGTTTTTCTCAAGAGCGAGTTGTGAAGACCCCTGAGCCAAAGAAGACATCATTGAAAGATCAGAGGCGAACTCTGGGAAGTGCTTTGGTTTCAGAGGTGAAGTTAGATCTGCAAGCAGAAAAGGCTCGACATGAGATGGAAAAGGCGTTTGAAAACTTCGAAGACGAACCAGAGTTTACTCAAGAACGAGTTGTGAAGACCCCTGAGCCACAGAAGAAATCAGTGAAAGATCAGAGGCGAACTCTGGGAAGTGCCTTAGTGTCAGAGGTGAAGTTAGATCTGCAAGCAGAAAAGGCTCGACATGAGATGGAAGTGGCGTTTGAAAACTTCGAAGATGAACCAGAGTTTACTCAAGAGCGATCTGTGAAGACCCCTGATCCAAAGAAGACATCAGTGAAAGATCAGAGGCGAACTCTGGGAAGTGCCTTAGTGTCAGAGGTGAAGTTAGATCTGCAAGCAGAAAAGGCTCGACATGAGATGGAAAAAGCGTTTGAGAACTTCGAAGATGAACCAGAGTTTACTCAAGAGCGAGCTGTTAAGACCCCTGAGCCAAAGAAGACATCAGTGAAAGATCAGAGGCGAACTCTGGGAAGTGCTTTAGTGTCAGAGGTGAAGTTGGACTTGAAGGAAGAGAAGGCTCGACATGAGATGGAAGTGGCGTTTAAAAACTTCGAAGAAGAAGGAGCTACAGTAGCATTGCAGAGGCGAGTAAAGACTCCAGAAATAAACAGGCAGAAAAGAACCATGAGACTGTCTTTGGGATATCGAAAAGAACTAAACCAATCTTTTGATCTACAATCACTCAAATCAAAAATAGAAGACAAACATAAAGAAGAGGAAATAAACGTGGAGAATGAAGCTCGTTTGACTGTTGGGATCATATCGGAAAATTTGTCTTGTGATACAGAAGCTGCGAAGAAAATAACTGAGTCGGCCTCTATTGACTTCAAGAATGAGGAAGGCGTTGCAATAAAAGATGAAGAGAGAGTTAATTTGAACAAATTCCAAAATACGATCCATGAACAGAGGGAAACTGAAGAATTCGAATGCTCTGTAAAGACAAGACAAAAAAGGAAGTTGCGACCGAAATCAGTGGAAGCACCAGAAGAATCAGCTACTCTTAGTTTAAAAACACAAGAGAGAAGCACAAGGCTTCGACGGACACGTCAGAATTCAGCTAATTTCGTCGAAACCAGGAGATATTCGTCAGATGTTGAAGAACCAGCTATAGTCGCTTTCAATTCTAGCAAAGACATTTTATCTTCCATTGACGTCAACGAGTCAGATGTTACTGGAAACACGGAAGATGTAAAAGTACATGTTGCTACTGTACAGATTGATACAACCGATGTCGATTCTACTGAGGATGAAACAAAACTTAAATCAACAAAAACTCGCAGCAAGAGACTACGAAAAGTTGCGTCTAAGAGCTCTGTTGTTGAAAAATCAGAAGAAGGACTAAAGCATCCACTTGAGCCCATTGCTGAAGAAGAAAAACGACATTCAATAGAAACTTTGGTTAAAGAAGTATATTCAGAAATTAAACCTACTGATCCAGCGGCATCGGCACAAGAAACGCAAGAAGTCGTTGAAATGACTGAAAAACAACCAACGCTCAGTCTCAAAGCAGAATCGGATGAAATCATGACACCGGATTCATCTGCTATTCGTGGTCGTAGAGCACATTTAAAAGTGGCTCTGGTTGAATCGAGTGACAATAGTGAGACATCAGCTGATATTTTAAACGAGGATAGAAAAACTCAACAAGAAATCTCTGTTGCTCAAGTTCCAGAAAAGCAAATGGTTGAAGATTCTGAAGAATGTATTCCCTCAACTCCAGCCCCATTAAAAACCCGACGTAGACCATCCAGAAATGTCGAATCAACCCAAGTTATTCCAGCTGTTAGGAGAACTCGTAGAGGAAGCAGTCGAGATGTTATAGTCGAGGACTCACAAAACGAAAAGGAAGATGTTGCTGTAACTGTCAAAAGAGGTAATGGAAGAACAAGTTGCAAAATTGAAACTGCTAACAATTCAACACCAGCAAGGAAAAAAACCCAAGAAGTTGAAACGCCTGCCGAAGAATCTTCGCAAACTGTTGAAATTCTAATTGCTGATGAAAAACTTCCGACTCTTGCAAAACCAGCTAAACTTGAGGTAGAAAAAGATCAAACAACTGTAGAAGAAGTTCAGATTGTGGTTAGGAAAGTTGAAATTGCTGCCGAAGAAGTTCAATATTCTAACGAAGGAGCTATCACATCTTCGATGGTCACTAACAATGAAGATGCTTCCTTAATCAAAGATGACATTGAACTCGAAATTGAGAATAAAGCTGACGACGAAGAAGTTGTTCCATCTACTCCAGTTCATCCAATATTGCGAAGACGCCAACCGATATCAAAACAGAAATCTTTGACTTTATCTCAAGAAATTTCTGACTGTGTGCAAGCTCCAGCTAAAACAACTGAAACAGAAAATTCATCAAGCAAATTAGTTGATACCCGAGAAAAAACCACTGAAGGTCGTATCAACGAGTCGACGCCTGATTTTAAAGAGCCAGTTGATGCCACTGACGTTCTTGCACAAGATTGTGTGACACAAAGGCAAGAAAAAGAGGAGGTCAATGTTGATAAAACTAATAAACTATCCACTCCAGCACCAATTCGTGGTCGCAGACCATCTGTCAAACAAGAATCAGCAACATCTGAAAAGGAAACCATTGACGTTCTTCCACAAGATTCTGTAACGCAAGAGCAAATACAAGTAAAAGACGATGCTAAGGTTGATGAAACTAATGCTGGCAATATTGAGCCATCAACTCCAGTGCCAATGAAAACTCGTGTGCGTAGACCATCTGTGAAGCAAGAATCAGCCACTGCTGTTCGTAAGGGAACTAGAAGGAAGGCTGTTGAAGTGATTCCACCAGAAGTCGATCAAGGAAATGCCACAGTTTTTGGGCCAGCTGAAATGCCGCAGCCAACATCTGAAACAGACGGTTGTGGAAGTGAAACTATTGATGCGGAAGACAATTGCGCTGAAACCAGTGTCGCCGAACCAACTTCTGCTGCTATAATTGCTACTGAATTCATATCAAACGTGACTCAAATACAAAACGACCAAGGTGGAGAAGAGAACATCAAAAATATTCTCATTTCGACATCTGGATCGGAAGCCATTTTTGTTGATTTTATTGATGCGGAAGACAATTGCGCTGAAGCCAGTGTCGCCGAACCAACTGCTGCTGCTATAATTGCTAGTGAATTCATTTCAAACGCTACTCAAAAACAAAAAGACCAAGGTGGAGTAGAGAACGTCAAAAATCTTCTCATTTCGACGTCTGGATCGCAAGCCATTGACGTTCTTCCACAAGATTCTTTAACGCCGCAAGTACAAGAAAAAGACGATGCTAAGGTTGATGAAACTAAAGCTGGCAAGGTTGAGCCATCCACTCCAGTGCCAATGAAAACTCGTGTGCGTAGGCCATCTGTGAAACAAGAATCAGCAACTGCTGTTCGTAAAGGAACTAGAAGGAAGGCTGTTGAAGTAATTCCACCAGAAGTCGATCAAGGAAATGCCACAGTTTTTGGGCCAGCTGAAATGCCGCAGCCAACATCTGAAACAGACGGTTGTGGAAGTGAAACTATTGATGCGGAAGACAATTGCGCTGAAACCAGTGTCGCCGAACCAACTTCTGCTGCTATAATTGCTACTGAATTCATATCAAACGTGACTCAAATACAAAACGACCAAGGTGGAGAAGAGAACGTCAAAAATATTCTCATTTCGACATCTGGATCGGAAGCCATTGACGTTCTTCCACAAGATTCTGTAACGCCACCAGAGCAAGTACAAGAAAAAGACGATGCTCAGGTTGATGAACCTAAAGCTGGCAAGGTTGAGCCATCCACTCCAGTGCCAATGAAAACTCGTGTGCGAAGACCATCTGTGAAACAAGAATCAGCAACTGCTGTTCGTAAGGGAACTAGAAGGAAGGCTGTTGAAGTGATTCCACCAGAAGTCGATCAAGCAAATGCCACAGTTTTTCGGCCAGCTGAAATGCCGCAGCCAACATCTGAAACAGACAGTTGTGGAAGTGAAACTATTGATGCGAAAGACAATTGCGCTGAAGCCAGTGTCACCGAACCAACTGCTGCTGCTATAATTGCTACTGAATGCATATCAAACGTGACTCAAATACAAAACGACCAAGGTGGAGAAGAGAACGTCAAAAATATTCTCATTTCGACATCTGGATCGGAAGCCATTGACGTTCTTCCACAAGATTCTGTAACGCCGCCAGAGCAAGTACAAGAAAAAGACGATGCTCAGGTTGATGAACCTAAAGCTGGAAAGGTTGAGCCATCCACTCCAGTGCCAATGAAAACTCGTGTGCGAAGACCATCTGTGAAACAAGAATCAGCAACTGCTGTTCGTAAAGGAACCAGAAGGAAGGCTGTTGAAGTGATACCATCTGCAAGTCAGGTTCCCGAAGTCGATCAAGAAAATACCAATGCTTCTACGAAGATGTCATCAGAGCCTGCTAAAACTCAAGGTGAAGTAATGCAGCCAACACCTGAATCAGAAATTTCAGAAGAGGATCCATCCCAAAAACAAACTGCAGCTGACGTCGATATGACTGTTGAAGGTCTACAAAATGATGCCACTGACGTTCTATCACAAAATTCTGTGGCCCAAGAACAAGAACAAGAAAATTCCAAGGTTGATGATAAAACTGATAATGGAACGGTTGAGCCATCGACTCCAGTGCCACCAAAAACTCGTGGACGCAGAATAGTCCCCAAACAAGAATCCGCAACTCCCGTTCGTAAAGGCAATAGAAAAAAGGCCGTGGAAGTAATTTCAACTGATGAGTCTCAACATGTAGAAGTGACAACAGATGCTGTTCTGTCAGCTCCAGTACCAACAAAAACACGTGTACGTAGGGCAGCCGTGAAAGTAGATCATGTTTCTGAAAGCTCAAATTTTGTCGAAAAACGTGAAGTAAGCAATGAATCCATGGTCACAAGTGAAGTTTTATTGCATGAAGATGATAAAAAACCTGAAGAAGATCTCAATCCAAAGCAAAGTTCTACAAAGTTGTTGGAATCTAAACACGAAGCTTTAACTTCAGCCGATGTGAAGTTATCTGTAATTTCAAAGAAGCGTGGGCGCAAGGTTTCCTTTGATGAAGAGCTCCCTCGTTCCAATAAGAAGTTAATTGAGATGAGTTCCTCAGAAGATGAAGTTTGTCGAAGTTTAAACGATGTTGAAAGTGCTGTGCAAAGTGAGGCACTAGAAGAGAATGCTAGTTTGAATTCATTGGTTCATAATAAAGAAGAAACTGAGGTTACAACTGACGTCGAAACCCCTGTGCCGTCAAAAACAAGAGGGAGAAAGGCAGCCGCAAAAAAAGAAGCAGAAGCATTGTTACCAGAAAGTTCAACACCAGCAAAAAGAGGAGGTCGAAGAAAAGTAGAAAAGGTAGATAAGTCTGCTGCTGAATTTGAAGTTCCTGAAGTAGTTCCGTTGACTCCTGTTCCAACAAAAACACGTGGTCGTAAGGCAGTTGTTAAAAATGAGCACACAGAGAGTGTTAGCTCGACTCCAGTTCGTAAAGGTGGTCGAAGAAATGCAACTGAAGAAAAGATTGACACTCAAATTAGTGTTCCTGATGTTGAGGATAGTGTTATCATCGATCAAAACGTTGAAGAAATCATTCAATCAACACCCGTATCTAAAACTCGAGGACGAAAACCTGTACCGAAAGCTAAGGCTGTTGAATCTGTCGAGTCAGTTCCAGCATTAAAGAGGGGACGCAGAGGAGGTGAACCTGCTGTAAATGATGTCGAGACTTCTTTATCAATGAATACCGTTTCTGTTAAATCGGAGCCCATTACTCCAGAAATTTCAACCCCTGCTAACAAGAGGGTTCGTCGAGGAGCAATAGACGATGAAGATAAGGCCATTCCAATAAAACAACGTGCGCGCAGAGGACTAGTTAAATTAGAACCCGAGACTCTAGATGAAAGCACATCAAAAGAGGAAGATTCTGTTCAAGTTTCTGATTCCGATACGCATGAAGTCATTCCAAGCAAAAATAATGAGCCAACAATTGGTTCAAAGATCACAGAGACCATTGATGAAGTTAACAAACCTATTTTACCTAAGAAACGGGGACGAACGGCAGCAGTCAAATCGGAGTCAGTTGCATCTACCCCTGAGCCTTCAAATCTAGCTGATAGCAGTAAAGCAAATGATTCTGATGCGTTTGTTGAAAAACAACCTATCGTACCCAAGAAACGTGGACGACCAGCTACAGTGAAATCAGAAGTCTTTGAATCTACCCCTGAAGCAAATAAGTTGGATGCGATTGTTGAAAAACCTATCGTATCCAAGAAACGTGGACGACCAGCTGCAGTGAAATCAGAAACCTTTGAATCTACCCCTGAATGTGTGACCCCGGCTCGGAAACGTGGAAGAAGAGGAGCAGTTGAAATGGAGGAACCCAAAGAAGAACAAATTCCGTCTCGAAGAATGGGACGCCAAGCTAAATCCAAAGTCGAACCAGTGCTTAAGAGTGTAACTCAAGATCAAACACTAAATGAGACTGAAAAAGAATCTACTGTCCCCACACCGGTTGAAACCGAAAATGAACACATTGAAGAAGAACACATGAAACCAAATCGACGAGGTGGAGTTGTATCAAAAGCAACTCCTTCAATGGCAGTCTCTGAAGAAGATGTTCCGGAAGCTCAGAACAAGAGTCAGAGTATGCCAACTCGTGGACGAGGAAAGGGCCAATCAACAAAGATTGACACAACATTAGAAAGTGCCTCACATTCTGAGGAAGATCAAACCGGCTCCATTACCAAGGCAACTAGCGCTCGCAGAGCTGCCACAAAAGCCGACACTCCATCTGAAAAAGAATATATACAAGAGCAAACAAAAAGGCGAGGTCGAAAGGCAAACACAAAAGTTGAATTAACCCAGGACGAAATCGAAGAAAAAGTTAACAAAAAACCGACCCGCAGTCGAAAGGCTGCCACAGCTGAGACAAGCAATACTTCTCAAGTAGCCATGGAGTCTTCAAATGTCTCAAAAAAGGTAATACGCGGCAGACCACCTAAATCTTCAAACGAATCCGATCACGAACTATCTCTATTGGAAAGCCACACGAAGATGACATTAATTTCTAGCGATACACCAAATCAAGTTGAGAAACCAGCTCCAAAGCGAGCACTTCGTAGACAAAATGCTGTTATAACATATAACGAAGATCCAGACAATACACCATCGAAACGTGTTAGACGAAAACCCAATCTACTCCTCAGCGATGAATATGTTCTCTAAAAACTTATCTGGCAGTGCCAATCACATATTTTTATTTTTGTTTTATTTTTTTTAATTACTTTGTTTTATTCATATCTTTAGTTTAGCGTTACGATTCTAATAAGATTTTAATTTTTTTTTTCATTTTTTTCTGTATAATACACCATACCTACGTAAACATATGTTTATATCTTTATAAAAAATGAAGTTATTAAAAACCTGTTTTAAACTACCAACGATTGTATTGCATTGCTATTTTGAGAGAATACTTGGAATTTTCTTCGTTGTTTTGAGTAAGTTGAGGAGAGTCACATCTGCAATTAATTTGTCTTCAAAATGATTGTTGAACAAATTTTTCTGTAAATTAATTGGGTGTGTACACATTTGTTAGCTTGCGTGTAGACGATTGTCAGATAATCTTCAAATTAATTGGCAAATATTTGTCTACAAAGTAGCAGCCAAATAATTTTTCTGCAAATTAATTTGATGTGTACACGATTGTCAGCCATTCAAGACAAATTTTACACTGACAGATCTGGCAATATTTGCAAACCAGGCTTTAGCTTACTGATAATGAAATTTCTGCACTAGAAGAAAATAAACAACACTAAAGGAAACAAATGTAAGGTGAGTTTAGGTTTTTCAAAAAACGCTTTGTGGCGAACATGGGGCAACCTCAGATCTTCACATACAAACCTAGTATACCAAAAAATTTTGGATAATAGGTTTTGGATAATATGTGTCTTTGCCAATTTTTTAGCCCCTTTTTTTTTTTTTCAAATTGTGGCATCTAAAGCCATGAGTAATTTTACAGGGAAAAAAAGAGTGATGTCATAGGTGCTTTTGCGAGTATCTAAACAGAAGGGGCAAAAATGGTTTGATGGTTAATGAGGGCAAAACGAAGTATATGCTGTCATCAAACAAGGACACAGAACATCGACGAATTGGACAAAACGTCACAATACCTAGGATCGGCTATAAACACGGAAAACAACATAGTGCGGAGATCAGACGGAGAAGAACTCATGCTAACCGTTCCTTCTTTGGGTTAAGAAGACAATTGAGAAACAAAACCCTCTCCAGAAAAACCAAATTAACCCTGTATAATACCTTGATCATCACAGTCCTGCTTTACGACGCAGAAGCATGGACCTTATCGAAAGTGAATGAGTAAACCCTTGGTAGTTTCGAAAGAAAAATTCTCCGAACGATCTTTGGTCCCGTATGCAAAGACAATGTGTGAAGGCAGAATCTGCCCTAGCGAGGTATCCGTTCGGAGAGGAAAATTCTCCGATTTTGTACGATTCGGAGGTTTTTGCTTTGAAGTATTCTCCGAACAGCTTGAATTTTTCTCCAATATTATTTCAAGACACAGCGCGAACTGCGTTGAAGTGCGATCAATTGCTTTAAGCCTTGCGCAAACCAATGCGGTGAGATCGTACGATGCGATTGCGATAAGTCAAATCCCTATGCATTCACCCTTATTGCGATAGGCGTTTCACTAAAACGCCTAAAAAATGACAGAGCTCCAGCCGCGATAATTTTTGTTTTCATAAAAATATAAGCTCAGCCCTCTATCTGTTCCTCATTGCTCTTACCATTCCCTCAAAAGCTATTTTATTTAAACGGCAATTGTGGCACCTAGAGATAAGTCATTTTATTGGCGTTTTATCAAAACGCCATTCGTAATAAACGTTTATGGACGTTTGACTTAATGCATAGGGATTTGACTTATCGCAATCGCATCGTACGATCTCACCGCGTTGGTTTGGCCAAGGCTTTATTTGTGAAATTTCTGACGGCTTATTGCAATAGTTTTTCCGATTTCGTCCGACGTTGCGGACGATTTTCCGCTCCGAACGGATACCTCGCTAGGGCCGAATACAACAATGAGCTGTATGAGCTGTATCGCGACATGGGCAGAGCCAGAAGAGTACCCATCGCCAGGCTACGATGGTTGGGCCATGTAGAGCGAATGGACCCAAACGCAGGAAGGGGAAGACCTCGTATTAGGTGGCGCAATCAAGTGGAGGAAGACCTCAACCGACTTGGAGTGCAAAACTGGAGAGAGCTCACCCAAAATCGAAGTCGTTAAAGAAGGATGTTGGTTGAGGCACATTGGTTCAATTATTCGGTTCAAAAGACATAAGCATATCGTTTAATATTTTGTTGTTTTATTGCTTTAATAAATTTGAGTACACATCTTACTAAAACAGTTTACTTTTTTTTATATGGTATAATATATTTTTTAAATGTAAATATCTGCCTCATAGTATAAGCAATTCAAAGACTTATTTGCATCCATCTTTGTATTCGATTTTCTTCTAAATAAATAAAAAAAAATATATAAATTTGTACCGAAAAGAAGCTTTTCTTAAAAAAATAATTAAAATAGCAATTACAAAAACAAAATTTTTTTCAATTCATAAACTTCTTTTCAATTTTTTGTATTCTTCTAATAATTCAAATAATGATAAACTTATACTTGTTAAAAATGGCATTTTTCAACGACCACATTTTATAATTTTTTTAATCCTGTAATCGAATAAAATATAAGAAGTGAACATAAAAAAAAACAATTGCAAAAAAACTTCTCACTGCATCACATCATTTTCTTACTATAGTACACATACACATTCGACTCTAAGCATTAAAGTGTAATAAATAGTAAACTCCATGTTTACATTTAAAATTTGTAAAACAATAAATAAAATTATTTTTATATATATAAATATATTATACAAAGAAATTGCAACAAAAAGTCACATACATTGTGTTTGTTGAAAGGGTTTTTCTATTTGTGTTCTTAGTTGCATGTCTTCTTTGACTAAATTGTAAATCCTACTAAGTACCCATGAGACTAAAGCTTAAAAATAAATATTTGTGGTAAAAACGTTCTTGTTTTTAAATATGTATACAATAGAAGAGCGAGCTTACATTTCAGCATCCTTTTTTGTTTCTATTTTTTAATATTTTTTTTTGTAAACCCATATCTGGAATTCTGTCCAAAAGTAGAGGAAGGAAAGACCCAAACTATCTTGCCATGAAATGTAAATGCAGAACAGCAGTAGTTGTACATATTTTGAAGCACTTAAGCGACTCAAATGAATAATTTTAGATTAAATGTGAGAGCAAGTTATATATTTGAATAAATATGAAGGGAAAGAAATTTCTAATTATATCAAACGATTTATTTATGTGGCCTCAACTCCAATGTGTGTTTAGTTAAAATTATTTCTGTGGTCGATACGGTAAGGGAAGGTCACAAAAGTGACTAGTAAACTCAGTTTGCATAAACGTTTTTGTGAAAGTTTTTGCAAAAAGTGAGCGTTGGCAATCTGACTTAGAGTGGAAAGAACCAAACGTAAACGTCTTGTGCCAACTGCTGTTAAAACATTTATCTAGTCGAAGCGGAGTTTTCTGCGCAAAGCATACTTTTTCATAGATTCAATTTTGCTTCGAAGTACATTGTTGTCATCGTAAGAAATTTTTCAAAAGCGGCAACGCATTGCCTCCCATTGTCTCCCAATCGTAGGAAATCCGAGAAAAGTCAGATCCGACGCCGACGGTTACCTCGGTAGGGTTGTAAGACTCTTCTTAACTATCACGATAAGGTTTTTCATAATTTTTTTCTTTAAATCAATGCAATAATAATAATAATCAGGCATCTGTATTTCTACGCATTCATTCGAAAATATCTTGAAACAAGAAACTAATTGTTAAGAGAACGCCTCGATTAGTAACTCCAAACCGTCCGTACGGCTAAAAACATATGCCGCGAAACACACTTGGACTTTAGTCAAACTACTGAACTGATTTAAACTCTACCGTTCCTCAGCGGTCTTTCCTTCTCTATTGCTTTCATTATCTTTCTCCTTATTCTTCTTAAAAAGCTTAATAAACTGTCAAGCTGGATGTAAGTTTCTATTTACTGTGTTCTAATCTGGGTGTATATTTTGTTTTAGCAAATTTATATATATTATTTTATATATGTATGGCAACATCGCATATAAATTTAAGAAATATCTGTTTTTGTTGTTTTTTTTTTGTCTACTTCTAATTAGCGTGAAGATTCTTTTTAGTTATTAACTTCCAATTCAAGGGTTCAAAGTTGAGTTGCATCAAAAAATGGGGACTTTTTCTACACAGTTTAGAACATTCCTTGAAAAAGTTTAGTTAAAAATCAAAACCGTTAGCTTCGACTGGCCGCTCCTGGTTGACTCTCTGTGCTAGAGCCCATTGGATTTGACGAATGTGACAATGAGATCGGTCGAGTATGATGTACTGGGCGGAAACTCTTTAGTTGTGTAGTGCCATTGAATCGAACATTCACTTCGCCGACCATGCTCAGTGGATGCATTTCTTCGATTTTCATGTCAGTATCATGGTGATTAAGCAAAGGGGATTTTTGATTGCTATCGTTGATAATTATTGGTGGTGGACTTATTGGAGTGCCGACACCACTATCTACTTCAATGGGACTCCTCAAATTGCTCACAACTCTGTCAACATGAGTGGGTAGCTTGAGTTCATCATATTTGCTTTGCATCTCTGCTGAAGAGGTACTATCAATCAGACGGTTAGGTCTTTGTTGTTGTTGGTTGTTGTTATTTTGTGCTGATGAAACTGCAGCACGTTGTTGCCTTAGTTGCTCATAGGTATTCTCAAAGAATGGAGTCTTCTTTTTTACAGGCGAGGAGCCTTCTTCGCGTTCATTTAATTCTTCAAGGACTTTGAGGGGGAATCCCAAATGACTATTTACTGAAATAGACTTTCCAATTTTGCGTTCCGAGAAGAATGGTCTTCGGTGTTGCTTTTCAATATCCTCCAATTGTTGTAGTATCCGACGGACATCGCTGGGAAGCTCAAGGTCAACATTACGCTCAACAATTTGACCCACAAATCGTCCGAGAGTTTGGATTGTTAACTCTAGAGTTTGAACTTGTGACTGAAGCGTCGTTATTTGTGACTGCTGAGATGTACGAGTTTTTTCTAGCTGAGCTATGCTGGATTGAGCGAACTGTACAAAAAAAGGGGGATATTTAAGAAACGAGTAATACATAAAAGATTGCTTAAAAATTTTACCTGAAGCTGGGTTTCCAAGTGTTGGCTTTGAGCCTTTTCACGGTTAAGCATCTCAAGGTGATGCTTTGTTGTTGTTATCTCCTCTTGAAGGACATTGTATTCCACTTTATATTCAGTGAGCTGTTTATTGATGTCCATTGTAAAGATCTAAAACAAAAACAAATTGTTTTTACTTTGTGAATTAACGATGGCTTTATTCCTAACTACTTACCATTTTCATAATCTGTTCCATTGTATCCGAGGTCATCTTGGGTACAACATTCTTTAAATAATCCATAATATCCTCGAATCCATCGCGGGCAAGCAACTCATCCTTATGAACACTCAACAGAGCAACGGCAAACTTGAATATCACTTCTGACGATTCCAAGAACAAC
This sequence comes from Melanostoma scalare, assembly GCA_949752695.1. Taxonomy (NCBI): domain Eukaryota; kingdom Metazoa; phylum Arthropoda; class Insecta; order Diptera; family Syrphidae; genus Melanostoma; species Melanostoma scalare. The sequence goes on along the minus strand of OX456986.1, from coordinate 181,347,212 downwards.
AAATCAAAAACTCTCGCAACGAATCCCAAAGGAAACTGTGAGCTGAATACAGTAAGTATCCATGGAGCCGCATACAAAGTTGGCGAAACATCATTTTTGTCTAACCATTCGTACAGATCTGGCATATGATCTTTAACCAATCTGGAAAGTTGGTAAAGTTGCAATTGGAATTTTTTCATGTCCGGCAAGTACTTGGTACGCATTTGTCGACGGAACATTAGGTGTTTTAAAAGTTGAAAGGCGTCTGCTTCGTCGCACTGAAAGGAAAACATACAAGCTGATTTATCAAGGGAAATTGTCAAAAGTAAAACTAACTTACATGTAACAAGAGCACACCACAAATGAATCCAAGACCCTGACAGTAGCCAAGTTCAGGATCCAATATTGAATAGGCCTTGAGTAGGTTGAACAGCGACAACTGACCCACTCCTAATGGATCTTTGTAGAATTTATGATTGGGAAAAGTTCGACCCAAGTCAATAAAGATCGCATGCTGATGTTCGGTCAAGTTTTTCAGTAGCGTAAAGTAGGGCGTGTTGAAGTTAGGAAACTTCTTTGTATCCACAGGTGCGGTGTTCATGGAATGCTGTTCGGCAAGGAAAGTCCATACGTCGCCACGTTTTGAGCGTGGCACCCCAGTCTTTATGGCTTGCGTTAAGACCCTTGGATCTTTTTTGTTGGTGATTTTTACGGAATCTCTTTCAATGATAAGTTCCCACCGCTCGATGAGTTGTTTGTCACATGGTACGATCTCTTCGTAGTCGAGTTTAATTTTTTTGATTTCATTCTCATTCTGGCGGGCTTGAAGCATTGCATTTTCATTTTCCATGCGATTGAGCAGGATTATCTGGCGAATGGCTGTGCGCCACAGTTCGCGTAGTTCCTCTTTGGTTCGCTTTCCTCTTTTTGGTTCTGGAAAAAGAGAGGAAGTCAAAGTAGAATGGTGAAAGTCTTTAAATTTCTAAACTTACGTATTATTACTCTCATTGGAGACAAGAACTCAGCTTGGGGATCACCTTCATTTGCTTTTGATGGCGTGACGACGCTATTCAATATCGCTTGTCGCCAAGAACCTTGGTGATTTGAACTCTCCTTCGGGTTGTTGCCTACTTTTCGAAAGCTGCAAGAGTAAATCATATGATTCTCGATTCTATTGGAATTGATTAATTGATTCTTACATATCCATCATGGGTGACTTCAACTGCTCGGCACTGGGTTTATTGGGACTTGCCGACCCCAATGTATTCGACCTTGACCGAAATCCTTCTGGTGGCGATTCACTTGGTTCCTCTTTTGACTCCTTAATATGGTTGTCTCGCAAACTGTGTGCAATATTTATATCATCCTTGCTTGTCTTTCTTTTGAGCAGATGATCAAAGGAGCTTGACAGGGAACGTTTTGCCTTCATAAATATCGTACTTCCACCTAAGTACTGATTCAAAAACTCTGAACGATTCTCTGCGGTATCATGAACATGCCTTTGTTGTCGCGACTCGCAATGTGCTCTTAATAGCATCATTAGGAATTGATTTTGTTCACCCAAACTGGAGCTGGTCTTCTCCGACCCATAGTACTTGGCCCAGATGGTGTCTTGTTCATCATCACTGAGGGATTCAATCCGACGAAATATTGCATTTTGTGTCTTCTTTTCACTTAGTCCTTCGATGTCTGAGCAGAGCTTGTGATACCACAACATTGGACAGTGTTCGCATGAAAACACTTGACTAGCTTCCTTTTTCTTTTGCTCTGAACAGGTTATAAATGCCTGGGATATTGCCGCTACAATATCATCACAAACATGATCGGATTGACACTTGAAGACGTAACCGATGTAACCGTCGTTGTTGCCCTCGCGGCAAATGATGCCGAAATGATCGGCATGTTTGTTGCCTTGGGCACAGCTGGCCACGTCCTTAAAGTCCTTGTAAAGCAAAACTTGCTTACGATCGGGCGAGATGAGGCGAAGATCTGAGCGACCAACAAGGAACACCATCGTGCGGTTCTGTTCGACATATGGGGGTATGCAGCCATAAGAAGCTGAACGGTCTCTTTGTTTGGGAATACTGTAAATAATAAATAAGCCATAAGTATAATTCAAATAACAAAATTATTATCAAAACAGTTGCGACAAGGAAACAAAGGTTCTATCGGGAAACAAGTCCAAGGAGCACTAAGTTATTAGTGAGTTATGGGATTATCCTTTCTATGCTTTGGTTAATCTTTTCCTAATCGGCGCTGATTCGAAAAAAACAAATGAAACCGCTACATAAGTTTGTGTCACAAAGGAAAATAAATGCCATTTTGTCACCAGTTCAGGGTTATGAATATGATCAATGAATATGTTAACTAGAGTAGCTTCCTTCAGATTTCGAATGTACATTGAAGGTAATTCAAATACTATGTGAGGTCTCAACAAACATCGAGTGTCTACTGGAAAAAGCTGCGAATCGCAAAGGAAAATAAACTTGATGAGGATGAGTTATTTAACTCTTCTCAGACAAGGAGGTTCTTGAAGCTACAGTGGTAGAGATTAATCTGGATGGTTGTAGCAATGCTGCAGTTACTTCAGATTATTCTCCAACACTCAATGAAGGCTTCGGCCGCCCTTCTTCTTCGGTTGAGCAAAATCGGGGAAGATATAGTCCTGATCCAGGAGCCATGGATAGCAAAATCCACGGTAAAAGGACTCAGGACGAAAGAATATTCTTTGCTATATGCGTGATTACAGCGATCGTAAGATCACAACCGCGAGACTGAAGACAAGCAGTGGAATATACTGAATCTCGTCTCCATATCTAGGCCACGACCACCTAGGGCCGCTACCAGGTGATACGCTTAGCCGACCAATAAACCAAGCAGCAAGCCACCAAGTGGATATTCTCATTGGAAGTGATGCGAATGCACATCACACAGTCTGGGGTAGCTCTGACATAAATGAAAAAGGTGAGTCACTTTTTGATTCTAGGAACTAATCTCCTCATATGTAACAGGGTTAATGAGCCAACCTTCGTCACAAAAGTAATAGACAAGAGGTTCTAGATGTTACCTTCGCATCTCAAGCAATCTTTTGCAAGATTATCGAAAGATCATCCCTTCTCAGATCACATATACAATCAGTTTAATCTCTCAGATGAAAATCATAAGCTTACTAATTTACTGACTGGCTGAAGTACAGGGACACTTTTAAAAGCAAATACAACCTACAAAACCTTAGTTTCGCTCGTTAACACAGAAGATCTTGACACCATTGTCAATGATCTAACCACTCATTGGAAAATTCCTGCCCTCTCACCATAATAAGAGGGAAGAAGAGGCCACACTGGTGGAATAATGAATTAGGGAAGTTCAAGATAAATTGAATTGATAAATAGATTGATTTTAATCTTTACAAAGATGCCTTAAAGATCTACAAAAACACATAAGGATAAGCAAAAGATCCTCCTGGAGAAACTTCTGTAATAAAATTGAGGACTCCTCCGAGGAAATCCTGTCTACTAGTTCAAACAGCTCCATAAAAGACGCCAATGGCATCTGGACCACTTCTTAAGAAGAATCACTCAATCTACTACTCGACTTCCACTTTCCGTGTAGTTCGGTAATAATTAAATATTTGGACCACGATCCTTGTCGAACACATCCAACATAAGGTCTTATCTCCAAAAAAATAGTCACTTGGGCCTTAAACAGCTTCGACCCGTTCAAAGCACCTGGGCCGGATGGAATTATTCCTGCAGAACTTTAGCATGTGTCTGACATGATCACTACGAACTTAGTGCAGATCTTGAACAGTTGCTTCAAGTTCTCTTACATCCCTAAAGCCTGGAGAGAATCTAAGGTTGTCTTTAGCTAACAGACGGAAAGCTAACATAGGTTATTACTTTTTCGACGACACCAGCGATTGAGCTAATGAAGACCCTTAAAGTCTCTCCCTTTTCGCACGAAGCTCTGGATGATTTGACTAACTAGTGATCAACTCGTTAGTCCAGGTTCGATTAGAGGGTTATTCAACTCTCTAATCCCTTAGATAGGGACCAGAGGGTGATCAACCTTTTAGTCTTAGTGGTATCACAATGGACCCTCTGTGGTCTAAGTGCGTCGTGTATACCGTATACCGGCAGCCACATCTTACCTAACCTAACCTAAGTGATGAAGACAACATGCACGGAATAAACAGAACGATCGGTTTAGGAAACTTGAATTAATGAATGAAGTATTATTGGCAAACTTCGTTTAAATGACAAATTTTATGTATGTAGCAATAATTGAACCGTTGAAGAAAAATAGTCGAAAGGATTGCTCATCCGATTGGTTTCCTGAAATCATTTGAAATAATTGTTAACAGTATCCTTCCTCACATGTCCATTAGTGGCTTTGTTTGTTCTGTGAAACAAAATTCAAAAGCCAAGCAAGAATCAAAAGAAAAGTTGCGATTTTTCCAGCCTTCAAATAATGTAAATATATCAGCAGGAACTTTCAATTCCCAAATAATAATCAACTACGCATATCTACTTAAATTTGTAAAGAAGTAAAAAGATACTAATAAATAAACGGTGTTGAGGAAGTTTTGGGAAAAAACAGAAAAATTCTATAAAAAAAAAAAAACAACTAACGAACAAAAATCATGCAGAATGTACTACAAATAAAAACTGCGTACTACAACACTCATTATTACTCACTTCTCCAGACCCAAATATTGTGTTGGTAAGACTGGTGCCGTCAATAGAGGCGTTGGAAGCTTATTAACACTAACCGTTCCACCACCACCACCACCATCAACCTCACCATTACTCTTACTACTGTTGTTCAAATAGGATTTTTTTTATTGTTAGATCACTTAAAAGACTTATCTTCAGTGAAACTTACTCTTTCTTAACCGCAATAACAAGCTGACTATGACCTCGTGTCAATTTCTTTGGTGATTTGTTCTCCTTGTTGTCTTCGTTGAGTTTCTTTTTATTATCTTCAAATACTTCTTCTTCTATTACAACGGTTTTCGGTTCATGGCCATCACTTTTAACAGAACCCTCATCCGAATGTTCTTCAGAGTCGACTTCACTATTACCAGCAGATGGCTCTTCTTTGGTAACCTCAAATGATCCCTCACTGCTATTCAGCGACATCTTTCTACTTGTGCCCATTTGCACGAGGCGGGATCTTTGAGCATCGTACGCTTTAAACTTAGGCAAAGCATCATCGATAAATGTAAACGGGACACGTTTGTGCGAAACTCGGATCTTGCCCACGTACATGACCTCAAAGAAGTGCGTATGATTGGGAGAGATGTCGCCGAGCAGCGAGAGATTCGCTTGAGCCGATGTACTTGTTGGAATATGTACCTGAAGTTAAAATAAAAGGCGTAAGAAAAGTAAGAAGCTTTGAAATTTTATGAGCTAACCGTTCCAGCAGAGTTGCTCAAGCCGTGTGTATAGCTTTTTGATGAGGACATTTTTGATGACACCAAATTTGGACTAGCATCGTGTGGTGCATTGCGAACTGCTTCAGAAAGCTTGAGATTCGTGGCTGGTGTTGAATGCAAGCCATTGCCAAGGGCCTTTTGTAAGCTCATATCACCCCCAGAGCCCGAGTTAGATACCAAGGTCTGGGGTATGCTACCAACGGAACCGCCCAATGTGTGTACTGGATCGCGCATTTGTTGCATCAATTCCGCCATCTAAAAAGAAAAAAAAGTTGTTAGAACACTGTAAATGCTTTTTTAAAACTTCAACAAATTTTTAACGCAGAAATTGATTAATTAATTTGTTAATCGCATGCCGTAAAGTTAGAGTTTCGAATCCCAGAAACAAAAAATTGTTCATCAACGGTTTTCGTTTTTAGGGAGAAATTGGCAAGTCCTTCAATAGCAATGAGAATGACGATGCCATGAAAAGCCCTTTCTCACTTAGCTGTTCGGTCTTGGTTTGTAAAATAGCAGGCCCCGAGGCACCCTAGTCTTAACGCATAAATTTGTCAAAAAAAGAACAAAGGCTTTGGCGAATGGCTATAGCTTTCTGCATAAAAGAGAAAGTGAAAGTGTAAAAGCCAAATTATGTAAACAAAAAAATAATTTACATAACTTAACTTAAGATAACCGACAACGGTCAACTAAAATCAAATTTGAAAGATAGAATATCTAATTATACGCTAGTAAAGATACAAGCATTTTCGTTTTCCAGACGTAAAATATAAATGCAATACAAGATTTATATCCTTAGAGTAAGCTCTTATTTGGGGTTGTGCCTTTTCATTTAGTGAGTGAACATAATGATTCAGAGCCCCAGTCGCAAAATATTAAGTATGTACACATAAATATAATGATGTAAACACAACAATTGAAGCCGGACCCGCACAAGTTTATTTATTTTAACTCTTGCGGCTGCGGCTCTATTCGCGACAATGGCTCATTGTGCTCAGTCAGTTAGTCTGGTAATGATGTCTATTCTTTAAAACAGGGCTTCTAAAACTTTTTTCATTCACGACCCCATTTATGATTGCGAGTTTCCTGGCGACCCAATATAAATATGAAAGAAAGATAAATAAATATTTTCTGTTGATTTATTTACTAGGTAACAATTTAAATGTACATATGTATGAAAAGATATAGTTTTAGAATTCATTTAGAAACATACAAAAAAAAAAAAATAAAAGGGAGTTCTGATCGTCTTAGTTCGCTCGAAAATATTCGAACGCAGTCGTTGAGTCGTAAGTATTAATTTTAAATTAAATTGTTGTTGGATGTGCCTGTTTTTTATTGCATAGCAAATTAAATCTTGGTGGAATGTTTGACACTGCTGGACGTAAGACCTCTGCAACATTTTTTAGCGATGACCGATATTCGGATTTAATATATTGTGTTAAAGCCGAGAAAGTGACTTCACATAAATATGTGGTGTTGAATGGCAGGAGAACATTTAAAGCCATATCAGCGATTGTAGGAAATTCAGTTCTAGTTCCGATCCAAAATTCAGTCAAGGGCTTTTTTTCAAATTGTAGTTTTAAGTTTGAGTCACTCGAAAGCTCAGCAAATTCCTCTTGAGCTTTAAGTGGCAGGTGATCAATCTCGCTTAAGCCAATCCAAAACGGCTTTTGAATCCAAGCTATCTTTTTGAAATCAATATTTAATATAAAATATGAACGGAACTGTGTTTCTAGCGCTTTTAAGTGATCTACAATAATTTCGTACAATTGCAATTAAAGCTAAAAAAAAAACTTATTAATTTTTTCTGAAACATATGCATTGTGCAGAGGCTAAAGTAAACATTATATAGCATAGCATAGGTATATCATAATTTGGCATGGGAAACCTCCCCTTAAATATTTAACTTGAAAATCTCTCGCGACCCCAGAATTTTCCTACGCGACCCCATTTGGGGTCGCGACCCATAGTTTAAGAAGCGTTGCTTTAAAACATAGTTAGTGGGTATTAAGACATACCTTTTTTCAAACATTTAGTCAGTGCAAAATTATTTTAGTTAAGAAATTCAAAAAAACCGTAAATTCAAGTTACACAAGAGACAAAAATTTTATTTTTGTAAATATTGACTACTTGTTGCTTTTTATTTGCATATTGAAATAAACTGACAACGGCGGCGACCGACGCACGACGCCGACAATGAAATTCAGTGGATGAGTGATTTTAAAGGTGAACGAGTTTCCCTCACTTAAAGCAAACAAATATTTATGTGTGTAAACATAATTTGAACTGTTGGATTAGGGATAATAACTTTTGAGTGGGTATACGGAAGTATTAACACATTTAAAATTTAAGACCCATCAGTTAAAAAAATTATATTCTCTTCAAATTTAGGGTGTTTTTTTTTACAGTAGGAAACAAAAGCCCTTGTTTAGTCCCTCAAGTATAATTGTCAATGCTTTTGTGGTAGCAGGTCTGGGTTTTCTATTAAACCGAAATTCCAATGTCAACACTCAAACTTTCATGAGTCTTTTTTTTTTTTTTTGAACTATAGAATAAAGCTCAGTCTGCAGTTATGTTTTGATAATCTTAGCTAAAGAACCTTTAGATATAAGAAGAAAAGGATAAAGTATGAGACACCAATGTATACTTTTTTTAAACGTTTGGCACTAGGCCAGATAGAAAACGACCAATCATCACCCTTAAGAATCATAGAAGGAGTTGCTCACCTACGTAACATCGATGTCGCTACTCATGACATCCCAAGCATCAAATAAATCGAACTTAGATGATGACTTTACACTCAATTATATATAATAAAAAATGAGCTTACTTCTGGTGCGGTTGAGGAACGTACTCAAGTCACTTGAAGAAGTTTCTGTTTTAAAAGCAGGTTCTCTAATCAATCATCACATTCTGTTCTCCTGCTTGGTTTAGTGTTTCTAAAGGAAAATTCTGCACAGGAATCTCAACTTTGACCATCAACGACAGAAGTACTTGAGCAACCTAAAACACTTCACGTCAAGCATATGCAGACGACCGACGCCGCCGTGCTTTTGTCCAAGCTGTCTGTTCCAGAGCACAGGTTGCGCTTTATGTGATTGACACCTGATGTGTGTGTGTATAGAAACGGTCTCTGCATCAATTCCCTTAAAAATGAGGCTGTCCTCTTCACAAGACGTTAAAAATTGACTGCTCTGCCCGAACTTATACTTAAAGGCGTCAACATCCCCTTTTGAAACGAAGTCAAACATCTCGGAGTAGTCCTAGATATTAAAATTCTTTGGTCTAAACATGTTGAGTCTAAAACTACTAAGGAACTGTCAGTCTTCTGGCAATGTAAAGGAGCCTTTGGCAAGACATGGGATCTTTCACCGAAAAGGGTCCTTTGGATCTTAACGGCAATGATAAGACCAATCATCTCCTATGGCTGGATGGGGAAAAGTATCTGTGTTTGCAGCGACAGCCAAGCTGTGCTTAAGGCCCTTCTCAACCCTCTAACTACTTCGAAAGTGAACCAGGAACGCAAGAGCTCGCTGAATGCGGTCGGAAGACTAAATTCCTTGAGTCTCATTTGGGTTCCAGGCCATCACGGCATAACTGGAAATGATTTCGCCGATGAACTTGCTAGGCAAGGATCTCAGAAAGTTTTCTCAGGGCCTGAACCGTCGATAGGTCTGTCAGCGTCCTCAGCTTCAATTAACGATTGGATCTGTGAAGAGCAAAACCATAGATGGCATGCCTCCATTGGATGCATTACAGACAGACCAAACGTATGCTCCCCATTCCCCAACGTAAAAAGAAGATTGCAACAATTCTACAGTAGCAGAAAATACTGTAGAAAGCTTATTGGCGTTGCCAGCGGGCACTCCTCTTTTACCAATCGTACTTTTCTTAATTTTTATCTTTTTTTCTTCAAATAAATCAATGCAATGCGTTTTTCGGCAAATTAACTTCCCACAACACTCTCTTAAGTGATTTTGATTAAGTTACTTTACTTCCGAAAACAGTGTCCTTATCTTTATGTATGCATGTAATGAATTGGACATCAAGAAATATACGTTGTAAAATTTAAAGATCTATGTTTCTTTTTAAGAAGAACAAGGAAATTTGGCAATCGTAGAATACATTTTAAAGCTTTTCAAAGAATATTCTGAATGAAAATTTCAAAAACAAAACAGATTAACAATTCACAAAATTTTTTTCTGATTCTCTAATTCAAAAGAGTGCCAAAAATTCAGACACATCTTGGCAGTAGTTTTTTTTTTTGTTTTTTAAGCTACAACATACAAACTCCTTTAATCAAGTAATAAATTGGCATCATTACAAAAACTGGCAATTTTCCATGAAAGGAAACACCAAAATAATGAACTCTATCGACAAACGTAAGGGCTCCACCTCTTCTCGTTTCCGTTGATAACGTTCCAAAATTATATATTTACAAGTTTATTACATATTTCATTTGTTATCAAGGTTCTCTTTTGGGAACTTTATTTCATTATTACCACCGAGTCAAAGCATACATTTAATAATAATTTATTCACTTAGATATAATTGAAGGCATCATCATGATATACTACACCCATCCAACCAAATGCGAAATTTCCTAAGAAATATATTATTTTGTGACTTGAGAAAATATAAATTCCTCAGTATATTCCTTTGAATTAGAGTTCATCCTCACTCAACAACATGAAACTTGACTGCAAACAAAAAGGCTTTGAAAAAAGAAAAAAAAAAAAAGAACAAGCAAAGGCAATCATCGTCTAGCTGCAATCCCATTTGTATTCCCTACAGTCATCATCATAAATGTTGGCAGTAAGAAGAAATAAAAAAAGTGCATTTTGGAGAAACTACTGCTGACATATTGTGCGCTATATGACAATTGTTTGGGAGTATCTAAGTCTTGAAAAGAGGGCACGTTTCATTGTAGAAAAAACCATTTCATAGCTCTGGATGTTAACATATCATGTTGGATAATTGAAATTAAATCAAAGTCATGAACTTATTTATGGTCTGCATATGAATATGATTGAAGGCATGCGGTTTTTGCTGACTGGATGTTGTTTTGGATTGTGGAAGATTGTCACCTCCATGTGTTCTGTTCTGTATTCAATCTTTTTTATTACATCGAGGTTTCCTTGCACAGATGTTCTCCTAGAAGCTAAAAAGCCACTTGTGGTAGATAAGGACTTTTATATAGAAAAACATTTGAGTTTTTTCGTAATTTTAAGAAAAAGGGAGAATATTGAGTAGATGACAACACATTGATTCTAGGTATTTAGATTACAGTGAGGCGGGAAACAGAGTTAAGTACATAAAGCATTCCACATTCGGGTTGAGCGCCTAAAATACGAATCTGTATTCTCAAATGTCGGTTGAGGTCTTCTTCTACTTGATTGTGTCACCTAAGACGAGGTCTTCCGCTTCCGCGATTTCCCTGCAATGTGCTTTCGAAAACTCGACAATCCGGAGCGTTTGGGTCCATGTGCTCTACATACATGGCCCAGCCATTGTAGCCTCGCGATTCGTACTCTTCTGGCTATGCCAATGTTGTGGTACAGCTCATACAGCTCGTTGTTGTATCAGCTTCTCCACACATTGTCTTCGCATACGGGACCAAAGATCATTCGGAGAATTTTTCTTTCGAAACGACCAAGGTTTTCCTCATCGGCTTTCGATAAGGCCCATGCTTTCGCGCCGTAAAGCAGGACTTGGATGATCAAGGTCTTATACAGTGTTACCTTGGTTTTTCTGGAGAGGGTTTTGTTTCTCAATTGCCTTCTTAACCCAAAGAAGTTGCCCACCTAAGTAAGTAAGTAATTCTTAAATTTACGTATGTGGTCTTTCCACAGAAGGCCATCGTTTAGTCGTGCATACTAAGAACTAACAATTTTTCATGGTTTCATTTAGGCAGATTATGGACAATGGCAAACGAGCCATTAAGCTTCAGCGACAAAAGACAGCATTCGATTTTTAAAGCTATGAATTCTACTTGGTTTTTACTAACAACACTATCAAAAAGCTGGTTTCCGATCCACATCCTAAGATCAGGGACGTGAAGTTAGAAACAAATATGAGGAGCTGAATGTTAAGTCGTCAGCAAAATAATGAAGAGAAATTGAAGTTATAGACAAGAGATCGTTTATGAATGAAGAGAATCGGAAACTTAACGGATCCTTGGGGCACACCAATGTTTGTAGAGTAATTACTTACTTAGGTTGGCACTGAATTTCAGAGTGAGCCTGGGCCTCAACCAACATAATTTTATCATTTAAGAATGATAGGTGATAGTTCAATTGTTGAATCAATTGATTGTCTTGATCATCGTCGTAATGTTTCATGTCTCTCTCTTTTCTATAGGTTTTTTTACAAACAATGCTCGGACGAAATAGCCAGTTGCATTCCTCCCCTTAAGCAATTTAACCGCAATACACGCCTCGCAAGGAATGCAAATCAGTTTTACCTTCAGTCCAATTTCGGTCGTACAGTGAAATATAGAGATTCATTCTTTAGCCGTTTTACTCGGATGTGGAATGCTTTACCTGACTCTGTTTTCCTCTCTCATTGTAATACACAGAAGTTTAAAAATAATGTGCATCGGCACCTCCTTTCTGATCCTTTACTTCCTTCTTAACCGCTCGCACTGTGTTAATAACATTATAAGGGTATTAATAACCCCTTGATCTGCGCGTATATTATAAAAAAAAAAAAAAAAAAAAACACCATCCGCCAATAATTTCGATTCCGGGTTTTGCGCCTTAGTCGGTTGAGAACCACTCCCACTTGATCGGGAAACCCTGACGAACCGGAGCGTTTGTGGCTAAAAACCATTCAACACAATTTATATTGAATTATCAGAAAAATAATTTCTAGTCCAACGAAGCAGAAGCTCATCGAGACCATAATCAAGCCTGATTTCAATTCTACCGAATATCTTTCCGTCGATTTTGTTAATCGTACGTTGCGTGGATGACAGAATTAGCGTACTCGCGATGGGAGTTGTCGTAATGGCGATCGAGTTGCCGCCATAGTTACCGAATTGCCATATTTAAGACAGAGATGGAGCGTTAGCGTCAGGGTCGTTAGATCTCCCAAGAATCGTAATCGCGGAAAAGTTCCTGTAAAGACGACAAAATTGTTCTGATTGTAACAGATTTGTTTTAGCACGACGGAGTTGTAATTTCGTCAAAATTGTCTTGATCGCGTTATTAATTGTCATAATCGCAATAGAGTGAGAATGGTTTTATACGCAGCAGAGCTGTCGCAACAGCATCGAGTTGTCGTAATCGTAACAAAATTGTCATGATCGCATTCGTCACAACAGAGCATGCCATATTTACAGCAGACTTGTCACAATAGCGTTGCCATACCTGCAACAGAATTGGTATAATCAAAATAGAATTATTTAATAAATTAGTGGCGCAGCATTGTCGAAAATGGGACATGACTGCCGTAAAGGCGGCAGAGCTGTCGAAGTAGCTCCAAAATTGCCTTTTTTGTAGAAGAACTGTCGCAATAGCGTCAGCGTTGTCATTACATCGACAAAGGTGCAGTAACCATGACAGAATTGTGGCAGTCGTAGAAGAATTGCCGTGACACAATAGGGTTGTCGCATATCATTACATGGTTGTCGTAATTCCGACAGAACTCTTGTTGTCATTTTTAAGGTTTTTTTTGTTGTTTAAAAATAAAGCAAACGGATCAATCAATTTCCGATTTTTGTGTTTCGATTTTTGGCTTTTTGGACCTCAAACAATCTGAAAACTTTACCTATTTTTAGAAACATTAAACTCTCGAACTAGAACCAAATCGAGTTCAATCATACAGAAGAAACGTTGTAACACATTACTGTGTCAGATTTGTAGCCAAATATTATAGCGCTTCGACTGAATCAATTGCGAAATTAGCCGGCTAATACTTTGAATGATTCCTTTTTTCTTTTGTCATACAAAATAACACCTTCCACAGTCCATTCAAAGAGTTGGCATTGGCACACCTAAATGCTCAGTCCGCACCCTAAATATAGATATCTCTGAAAGACATGCACTCATCGTTCCTCACTGAGTGTATTCCTTCGGCATAATGCCATTGACAGAAAAATCCATTACCTAAACTATATGCATGTGCAGAATGCAACTCTTTGTCTATGCCATGAACTAAAACAAACCAAAAATATCATTCTGCACATCTGTGACAAGCACACTTCCTGAGAATGTCTTTGCCATAGAAGCCACAGAAATATCATTCAATGATCAAGTGATCAATAATCGATTTTTTTTTCGTACCTCGCCAGTGTGAAATTTCCTAAAACAAAAAAAAATCAAAAAATGTATTTCAATTGAAATCATCTATTTCTGTGTACACTGCCAAAGTCAATGGTCCAAATCAATTTCATTTAATCAGAATGTCATGACACACTGCCATGTAACTTAAATATGTAGTCAATTGAGTTTCAGTCGTACACGTTTTTTTGCTGCCTATTCATTTTCTTGTTCAGTTCAAATCTACCGCGGCGCGTGGCGTACGAAGTTTGATAAAGCACGTTTCAATATGGTGATGAACGAGTACATTGATTGTACTAGATCATTAAAAAAACTCTGGATGTACAGTCAGCCATTTTTATTTGAATAAAAGTGTTTGACTGTGACTGTTTAACTAATCGTCCTTGAACTGACTTCCTACCAAAAAAAACTCGTTGCCAAACTTCTAAAATTGTCTGTTAAAAGTGACCTTTCGACCATAGAAATATAAATTCCACCCAGACAGTGTAGCGTCAATTTATCACCATGCGAAAAGTTAGTTCTTTGTCATCTCTTGGCAGCGAATCAAAAAAAAAAAAACAAAAGTACATTCGTGCTGTACAAAGAGTGTAACCGGCAAAATTTAAAAATATTTTAAAATTTCTATTTTTGACAAAAAAAAATTTAATAGCGAATCACGTCGGCAACAGCTGATTTGGATCAACTTGATGACATCAAAGTTGCATGTGTAGTAAATTGAATAACGTGCAATGTAATAAAAGAAGACAAATCTGGAAGTTAGAATCTCGTTAATAGGATTTAATTTTTCAAGGAGTTTTTCATTTTTTTGTTTGTTTGAAATAAATCAAATGGCGCGTGTTTTTCTAGGTTGCCATTTGGACTTTGACTGAGTCGAGAGTTTGAATATTTTGCCAAATAATTTTATTGCAATGACAGAAGGTGTTGACATTAGACAGAATTCGTAGAGAAGAGTTTTTCAGTCTCTTGTTATGGTTTTTTTTTAATTCCCAGTAACAAGAAATTATCTTTAGAACTTTTGTTTGAAAATTTATTAATATTTTGAAATTGGTTTTAGGTCACAAATATTTTTAAAATTATTGTTTTTGTTTCTCAAATGTTTGACTTTAAGCCAACTAAATATAGAAAAAAAAAACATTGTGGACTAATAACTGAAGATGTTTTTTGAGTACATTTGAACTTGTTTACACCATGCTATGTTCATATAGTAACAGCTTTGATTTATAGGCCAATCTGGTTGACCCCTCACTGAAATCAACTTTATAACTTCCCTGTCGTTTAGATCAGTACTTAAGTACACACAGTTGTTCCTCTGGCTTGATAACTTTTTAAATTTTTGTTCCTCTGGCTTGATAACTTTTTAAATTTTCTTAGCATCTAACCAGGAATCCACTGCAACCTTCAGTGCTTACTTAGACTTTATAAAATTCTACTAACCAAAACTTTTAAGCCAATGATTTTAAAAAAAAAAAATAAGCTATTGTCTTCAGTTTTGTCTTGAGTTCTTTAAAAAACATACTCGCTTGCATTTCGTCATTACATAAACAATAACCTAATGCTGCTTCCATTTGCTTTTACTCTGAAATCCTTAAATTAATTCTCAAAACCAATGGAAAGCGTAGTATTTTGATGAACCCTTTATTCAAAACTAATAGAAGGTAAACGATTTTATAAAAAAAAGTACTTTTACTGTAAACAAAATAGTGGCAGTTCCGAAAGAACAAACGAAAGAAACAAGTCTTTTCAATTAATAGATTCGCACTCCAAATAAAAGCAGAGCGATTTTTAAGTTTCAACATCAATATTTTAACGCTGTCAACAGCGTTTCTGTCACCGTCACCCTCACATCTACAAAATCGCATTGTTTTGAGAGAGCGAGAGAGAAGCTCAATTCGAACCCGTCCATTCATTAAAAACATCTGTTTCTTTTGAACAAAACCGATTTTGTAGTTGACATAATTATGAATGCTGTTAACAGCGTTTCTATCGCTGTCACAACTCGAAATTGAATTGTTTGGGAGAGTTCTTTTAGTTTACCTCATTTCACAGACAAAACAACCTTCGTTAATATGTAAAGAGCATTTATTATGGGTGTACCAGTGGTGTAATCGTTGCATGTCTGCCTGTTAACCCAGAGGTTCGTGGTTCGAATCCCAACAGAGGCTAAATGTTTTTCCACGGGTATCGCCTTTCGCGAGGAATTGGCAAGTCCTCCGTTAATAAATTCTTTGCCATGAAAAGCGCTTTCTCGATTAGCCTTTCGGAACCGGCAGAAAATTGTAGGTCCCCTCCATTCCCTCACAAGGTTGTGAGAAATGCGCCGCTAGGCCCTGCGGCTCCTCCTTCTGTTGCGCCACCCTATTTATTTATTTATTTAGTTGACTTGACAGAAATTTCACTCGCTCAAAGATTTTATCATCAGAGAACCATCTGCGGCAAGGTAATCCCATTTTATTCATAAACTAACTTAGACCGGTTTCGAAAGAAAAATTCTCCGAATGATCTTTGGTCCCGTATGCGAAAACAATGACCTCAACCGACTTGTAGTGCGAAACTGGAGAGAGCTCGCCCGAAATCGAAGTCGTTATAGAAGGATGTTGGTTGAGGCCCAGGTTCACCCGAACTGTAATGCCCACCTAAGTAAGTAAGTAACTTAGACCGGGAACCTTTTTTCGACATTTTTTTTGTCGGTTGGTTTGAAATCAATACAACGTGTTTTATTATATTTTTGAATTTTGAATTATTTTTTAGATTTTATTACATACATTGTTTGCATTGTTTTAACTTTTATTTTCAATAAATGAACGCCTTTTATTTGTGACAAGATAAATGGTCTTGCCATTTTGTTTGCAGCCATATTGGATTTCCATTTTGTTTTCATAGAGAACTCTGTTCTGTTAAGCAATTCCTAACATTTGACACTTATGTTGAGGAAGTAGTGAAAAAATATTTAGTCCGCCATTCTGTAGCGGTGGCCATCTTTGATTTACAATTTTAAAGAATGTATTGAATTTTACTGTCATCAGAACTAAAGGTGCGTACAGAATTTCAGATTAATCCGTCAACAGAAGTGGTAATCATCGATTTGGCAAGAAAATTAAATCCTAAAACAATGACTGCCATCTTGTCTCCATTACAGTTCATTGAGAGAACGCGTTCAGAGCGAAAAGCCGACTTTCAGAGTACTTAACCCATAGACAAAATCGTTCTTATTCTTATCTTATTTAATCGATTGGGTTTTTCAAGAGAAACACAACACATATCAGTTGCCAATCAAATTTTTGCCGCATGACTCTTAAAAAGGCTAAATTCAGGTGCGTCTTTTCGAACCACAATCGAGTTCTTAGTTCAACAAATTTATGTAATGGAAATAAAAGAACTGATCGATTTGCCAAAGGTAAACTATCTGTGGTCAATGTTTGGACTATAAGCTACCCATCCCAAAGGCTTAAAGGATGATCCTCTTCTTAATTTACTAAATAAAAACGATCTCGAAATTTAAAATAACTTCTGCTATTTTGAGTACCTTCGTATTTTATTTCTTTAATATTTTTGAACACGAGCTTGCAACGACATACAACCATTCAGATACGCAGATAACTGGGAAAGTTTTGATCCAGTCGACATCGCAATACTTGTAATGCGGAAAAGGGATAAGCAGAAGAAGTTCCAGATTTAGTGTAAATGTTGCATAATATGTATGTAGGTGAACGAACTATTACACCTCGTTACCTGTCACTTATATGCAAAGACCAAAACATATAACAATTTAGCCAGTGTTTGCTAACTTATCAAGAATTAACGTTAGAAGTTTAAAGCGCATGTCCCCTAAAAAAATCTTAAATTTAAAAAATTTTAATCAATTTCCAGTAAAAAAAAATTTCCTCTGAACAGAGTAGGTACTACGGAAACTGTTTTTTTTTTGTAATAAATAATTTGAGTATTAAAATTTTGTCAAATGATTCTACAGACAATATAAAATCAACAAATAATTAAACCCTCTCGTTCAAGGCAACAATAATTCGACGCGCGGTGACGCGACGTAAAAACTTTGTATTTTCCCCACCTTTGACTTGTATATAAGCTAACTCACCATATTGGATTTCCATTTTGTTTTCATAGAGAACTCTGTTCTGTTAAGCAATTCCTAACATTTGACACTTATGTTGAGGAAGTAGTGAAAAAATATTTAGTCCGCCATTCTGTAGCGGTGGCCATCTTTGATTTACAATTTTAAAGAATGTATTGAATTTTACTGTCATCAGAACTAAAGGTGCGTACAGAATTTCAGATTAATCCGTCAACAGAAGTGGTAATCATCGATTTGGCAAGAAAATTAAATCCTAAAACAATGACTGCCATCTTGTCTCCATTACAGTTCATTGAGAGAACGCGTTCAGAGCGAAAAGCCGACTTTCAGAGTACTTAACCCATAGACAAAATCGTTCTTATTCTTATCTTATTTAATCGATTGGGTTTTTCAAGAGAAACACAACACATATCAGTTGCCAATCAAATTTTTGCCGCATGACTCTTAAAAAGGCTAAATTCAGGTGCGTCTTTTCGAACCACAATCGAGTTCTTAGTTCAACAAATTTATGTAATGGAAATAAAAGAACTGATCGATTTGCCAAAGGTAAACTATCTGTGGTCAATGTTTGGACTATAAGCTACCCATCCCAAAGGCTTAAAGGATGATCCTCTTCTTAATTTACTAAATAAAAACGATCTCGAAATTTAAAATAACTTCTGCTATTTTGAGTACCTTCGTATTTTATTTCTTTAATATTTTTGAACACGAGCTTGCAACGACATACAACCATTCAGATACGCAGATAACTGGGAAAGTTTTGATCCAGTCGACATCGCAATACTTGTAATGCGGAAAAGGGATAAGCAGAAGAAGTTCCAGATTTAGTGTAAATGTTGCATAATATGTATGTAGGTGAACGAACTATTACACCTCGTTACCTGTCACTTATATGCAAAGACCAAAACATATAACAATTTAGCCAGTGTTTGCTAACTTATCAAGAATTAACGTTAGAAGTTTAAAGCGCATGTCCCCTAAAAAAATCTTAAATTTAAAAAATTTTAATCAATTTCCAGTAAAAAAAAATTTCCTCTGAACAGAGTAGGTACTACGGAAACTGTTTTTTTTTTGTAATAAATAATTTGAGTATTAAAATTTTGTCAAATGATTCTACAGACAATATAAAATCAACAAATAATTAAACCCTCTCGTTCAAGGCAACAATAATTCGACGCGCGGTGACGCGACGTAAAAACTTTGTATTTTCCCCACCTTTGACTTGTATATAAGCTAACTCACCTCGAGTTATATTTATCAAAACACATCATTACTTCAAATCAACAAAATTGGTTCATTAATCTGTGAACTTAAGAGTGTAAATCAGAAACTAGATTCCAGTTTCTTCGTTCACTAGGTTGTGAAGGAATTCATTAAATATTTTAATTTTCCCCTAATTTATTTCAATTTACTTATTGTTAATGCAAAGTTGTCGCGTCGTTTTTTTTTGTCACCCAAGTTTGACGGTCAAGGTCTTTTAGGCAAAGTACCTTCTTTATGGCTCTTTCGTTTTTTTTTTATTAATATTTTTTTTTTTCGTTCTCAAACGGTTTAACTAGATAAAGATTGCTTGTACATATAGATGGTCAGCATTTATTCATCTGTCAAAGTCTAGACAAGTGCTACACCTCCACCTTAAGTGTCAAGATAAGCTTGTGGTTGTTTACCTAATTCGTTTTTGGTTTCACTTCCCATGTTAAGTGGCAAACTATTGTACCTGCTGTTGCATGCAACGATCACAAAAATACACCAACACCACACATTACACTCTAATTAACCTGTTGATTTGATTAGTGTATTTTTTTTTTACTATTATTGTGACCAGTTTTGTGTTTGCACACGTTGCATAGGTTGAACGTTGTTGGGTAGGTTGAACAGTGTAGCAATGACCTTACACCGTCTTTCCATCGTATCGTCGCGGTGGTTAATTATATTTTTTTTTTA
This sequence comes from Melanostoma scalare, assembly GCA_949752695.1. Lineage (NCBI taxonomy): Eukaryota > Metazoa > Arthropoda > Insecta > Diptera > Syrphidae > Melanostoma > Melanostoma scalare. The sequence continues at coordinate 181,327,486 of OX456986.1, read as the reverse complement.
TTGCAATCAATTATAGAAAGTTAATAAAACGAAGACTTATTTAAGTTTAACGAGTGTTGCCATTAGTATTCCGTTCAAGCTTCGTTCATCACATCTACAACAAGGCATATGAGGTGGAAATCGATTACGAAAGTGGTGAATTGTAACTGATGCATTTATTGTCATTATTAAGAATTCAAATAGGGGCTATGTCATCAGTGTCAGCTGTCAGAAACTTACACAAAATGCTTAGGTATTAGATTAATAAATGATTCAGTAAGTTACTTAACTGTTCTGTAATTATGTGCAGTTGGATTTTTGTGTTGATCAATTCTAGGAATTGGTGGACACAATTGAAGTGTTTGGTTGAAGAAGGGGTTAGGTCGCATTTGTATAGTTTGAAGATATAAGCGTTTGAACTTTTCTGACTGAATCTACCTATTGCTTTTGAGGTCGACTTCTCCAAAACATGTTATTTTGTAAGCAAGTGATCGCTAACAAACGTTAAGGATATATCATATCCACTGCTGTGAAATAGAAAAAAGGCTCGAGGAAATTCCACCCGAGATGCCCAACAAGGACAACAACAAACAAGGACACAGAACATCGACGAATTGGATAAAACGTCGCAATAGACAGACATAACTTTGAGGTAGTACAGGACTTCGTCTACCTAGGATCCGCTATAGACACGGATAACAACATTAGTGCGGAGATCAAACGGAGAATAACTCTTGCCAGCCGTTGCTTCTTTGGGTTAAAATGGCAATTGAGAAACAAAACACTCTCTAGAAAAAACAAGGTAACCTTGTATAAGGTCTTGATCGTCCCAATCCCGCTTTACGGCGCGGAAGCATGGACCTTATCGAAAGCGGATGAGGAAACCCTTGGTCATTTAAAAAGAAAAATTCTCCGAATGATCTTGGTCCCGTATGCGAAGACAACGTGTGGAGAAGAAGATACAACAATGAGCTGTACCGCGACATGGGCATAGCCAGAAAAGTACGCATTGAGAGACTAGGATGACTGGGCCATGTAGAGCGGATGGACCCAAACGCTCGTCGGGTTTTCTAGAGCAAATTGCAGGGAATTCGCGGAAAGGGAAGACCTCGTCTTAGGTGGCGCAATCAAGTGGAAGAAGACCTTAACTTAGAGTGCAAAACTGAAGAGAGCTCGCCCGAAATCGATATCGTGATAGAAGGATGTTGGTTGAGGCCCAGGTTCACCCAGAAGTGCAATGCCCACATAAGTAAGTAAGTAAGTACTTTGCAGCCGTATGTTAGAAAATAACGCGCCGAATATTCTCTTCCAATGCGTTAATCGTCTCAGGCTTATCTGCATAGATAAGCGACTTCACATAACCTCGCAAAAAATAGCTCAGTGGTGCTAGATCGTTCGATGTTGGAGGTAACTCACAAAGTTAGACACGTTACAATGTATTTCAGTCTCATCAGAATGCTGCTATCAAGTTTCGTTTTATTTCAAGGAAGTGGTCAGAAAGATCATAAAATACACTCCAAGCTCAGATGTTGCTCGAATAGAATATAAATAAATCTTACCATTGTATATAGAAACTATAGCAAGTTCAAAACGCGATTTAACAATGTTATGGACCAGAGGAACGCGGTGGCGCAGCATTCGCTTTTCTACACACAATGGTAAAACCAATAGCTTGGAACAGAGACTGCTAAGTTGGACCGGAGAAAATAGGTTCGCCACCAGTCCAAAAGTCTTCATAGTAATACTATAGTTTCTATATACAAAGCTCTTACGTTTTTGACAAGCTCAGCTCACTGTTCCGAAGTGTTACGAACCTTATATCGGAACCAAATGCAAACTATCAACATCTTTGAAAGTACAACAACATACCAATGCAAAAGTATTATTATTATTTTATTCACTTCTTGTAAAAAAAAAACAGAGCGCCATGCCCATCTCGCAGGCTATTTCCTATTTACGATCCGACATCGTCTATAAAATAAAATAAAAGACAAGGTCAGTACGATGAATATCTCATTTCTACTTGGTTTTTATCATTTAAGTATTTTATTTTTTTATAAGAAAAAATATCTGTTTACTGTGTAAACAACAAACAATTTGATGTTGTTTGTTGTTTTGGATGGATTCCAACAAATTGCGTATTCAAACACAATCCGTACGTGCTATCGAAAAAAACACGTACCAAATCGATTCTACTATGAAAATTCTTAAAAACTTTTTTATGAGGAAATATTTACAAAATTACAAGGCAACAAACAACAACAGATGAATAGCCCGTAAAATTAAATTAGCCTACTTTTATCCATCAGTGTATTTTATATTTCGGGATTGGAGTTGATACATTTTTTTTTCATAATATCAAAGTTTTTTTTTTTTGGTGTGGGATGTAAGGGTAGATCGAGTGGTAAACAAAATTAATAAAATAGCTTTAGAGATATGGCATTGACACCCAGAGACAAACAAAACAAATAGAACGTTTCGATTGTATGTGCAAAACGCCATCGATATATTCTTTATTTTATTTACTGAGGTATGCTGCGCTTTTAATTCTTTATTTTTTCCTGTTTTTGTTCTAATGTTTATTTTTATAGAAATAATATTGGCACAGATAAAATTTGCACCGTTTTTGTGTACTTTGTGTAGCCCAGTTGTATAAGTTGCGATTTTTTAAGTGTAATTTTAAAATAAATACGAAAATTCCATGTTAAGTTTGAAATATAACAGACCTATGCCAGCCAGGCCGTATACTGGCTGAAGGATAAGTAGTTTATCGTACGTGTTTTCTAAAAAACCAAATGAAATACACAGCACTAATTAGTCTACAAACTCAAAGACCTGTGTGAAAAAGTTCCTTCATGAGTAAAACTGATGTCAACTAACAGGACGAATAAATAAAAGGACAATAAATCAAAATCCAATATACAAAAGGAACTACTTCCTTCTTCTTCTTCTTCCTTTTCTCGACGTCGCGTCGTCGCGTCGTTAAGGCCCTTTTAGACGATCATTTCAGTTTCAGTTTCAAATTCAGTTGAGGTATCAGTTGAGCTTTCAGTTAAACTGATGTCTAAACGCTTGAAAATGAACTGATAACTGAACTGGCAACTGATGGAATTCCCATGAGTTCAGATTTCAGTTCTCAGTACTCTTTCTGATTTAGTTTTTCTGAAATAAAAAAAAATGGGCACGACTGGGTCGCACGAACTTGCGATTGTGTTCTAAACACGATATCAAAATCTTAAGGCTGAGTTAAAGGTTTTGGTATTAGCTCTTCATAATATGTTTTGTGGTACAGGGTTGCCAACTACACATTGATTATGGAAATTGAAGTAAATCAAGCAAAATAATGAAAAAATTAAATTAAATATTCCAAAGGTTTAAAGCAAAAATCTAAAAACGCCATTCTTTTGCAATCACTAATGCACATGAATGATGAAAATTTAATCAAAATCGTTGGAGTAGTTTTTCCAAAAAACGGTTTTTTATTTTTCACTTTTTTTTAAAAACTGTTTTTTAAAAGTCGAGTATGCAAAGTTTTAGATCTTAACAGGAGTTATTTTGACAAAAAATTTGAAAAAAATCAAAGTTTTAGTTTCGAAGTTACTTTCAAAAATCAAAATTTTTTAAAAAAATTTATAAAAATTTCCAAAACTAAGTTTTTTTAAATATTGATATGCAGTCTTTCTTTAACAGCTTACGACTTCTTAAATCCAAAATTTCGTCAAGATCGTGTAAGCCATTAACGAGAAAGTCGGTTTTTAAAAAAACGGTACTATGGGAGGTACCGTTTTTAGGCCTTTTCCAAAAATTTTTTTTACATCATAAGAAAAACAATCCTAAATTAATCCTTAACACAAAATTTTATCGAAATCGTTGGAGCCGTTTTCGAGAAAAATAAGCATTATCATATCGGTTGTATGGCAGGTACCGTTATTTCAAGACCTAGAGACCCAATTCCAAAAACCCCTCTGTAGGATGCTCTACAGACCCTAACTGCAAATTTTGAAGAAAATCGGTCCATTGGTTCAGGCTGTAGATCCATATACAGACAGACAGACAGACAGACAGACAGACAGACAGACAGACAGACAGACAGAATTGCAGGACCCACTTTTTTCGTATTCTCTATCATCGTAATGTCATGTTTAATTGTTATCTCAAAATTTTTTTTCTGCACGATTGCAAGACTTGCCTTATAGTACCTATAATCGCAAGTAAAAAGCTCAACTGAACATCGAACTGACGTCTATTTACACACTGAACTGAAAACTGAGCTGAGAGCTGACTAGACGGGAGAGCCTTTAAAAGCAACGTGATCTCGAAGGAATAATCACAACTCTTCCGCTTATTCGTTCAGTGATCCGCCCGCTCATGAGGTACGCCGTCAATATGAATTCTGCAGTTTTTTTTTATAAAATCTCAATGATTGTAAAGACTCGTCGTTTTGGTGTAATGTGCGGGTCCTGGGAGGGTGTAGTAAATCAAGAGTTTTAGTGTTGAAAAGCTCGCATTGTATTTTGAAAATCTCCTACGTCCTGTCCCAAATCAAAATTCAATAAGTTTTGCACTTCATAACGTTCTGGTACCCGAGCTAGATTCCATTTTTACAATGTCTGAGCTAAATACATCTATCAATAACATCAAGAACATTAAGGCCCATGGGTTTGATGGGATTCCTATAACAAGAGTTAGACCCCTGAATTTCTCGGATATATCGTTGATTATTCTAAAATAAAATGTTTAGTGAGGAATGATGAATGATTCATTGCGCTTTCTCGATTAGCCGTTCGGAACCGGCAAAAAATTGTAGGTCCCCTCCATTCCCTCAGAAGGCATGGTTGTGAGAAACGCACTAGGCCCAGGGGCTCTTTGCTCTGTAGCGCCACCCTATTTATTTTTATTTAGTGAGGAAACTTTTCCGAACAACTTTAGTTTGGCGAAAATAACTGCTATTTTGAAGAAAGGTAATGTTAATGATGCTGAGAGCTATAGGGGCATTTCGGTGTTAAGCTCCCTGAGAAAACTCTTTACTTAAATCCTTTACCTCAGGCTCTCGAATTGGGTGCAAGGTAATAACTTGATAAGTTGTTTTCAAGCTGGCTTTTAAGCTAACCCCTCGAAGGTGGATCAAATATTCGCACAAACTACCAATGCAAGGCGCTTCATTGATTAAAAAAAGTCTTTTTTGCATTGTTTGTAGACTTTAAAGCGGCATTTGACACTACAAACAGACTCAAAACATCAAAGACTTCAGCAATCTTTTAAAAAGTTATTTTTCTTGTTCTTAATATTCTTTCTTTTCTCTTTTTATCTCTATTCCTATATTAACCTCTTTTTTTCCTGTTCTATTTTCTTTTTCTATTCGCTTTTCAGTTTTTTGAATATATCTTTTTTCAAATTAAAGTTCTTGAATTTACTTACTTATTTGATAGAATAAGCATTATAAAAACTTTGTAAATAAATTGTTAATGATTTATTGTTATCTACAAACTTTAAGAAAATTGTACGTTATAAGATTCATCTTACTGTACATAGCCACTCTTTTTGAAATAAATCTAAATCTAAATCTAAATCTATCAAGAGAAGGTCACTGTTCCAACTGTCAGTTATGGGTGTATCAACTAAGTTTATTCGGGTATATGAACAGATCTAACTAGATAAGTCTAATGTCTGCAGTAGTATGCAGTGATAACAAACAGTTCAAATTTTTTAGATCTGGTGTCCCGCAAGGATGTGTTTTAAGCCCTTTAATCTTCGCGTTGTTTGTTAAAGATATCGATATCGAATTGTGTGCGGATGACCTCGTTATTTTCTCTGATAACCCAATTACACTTCAGCTCCAAATAAATAAGCTTAAATCATATAATACTGCGACTTTTGAGATCTTAAAATCAATTCAACGAAATCAAAGATTATGATCTTTAGAAGCCATCCTGATAGAAAGTCAAGGAACTGGTCATTGGATGGCACTAATATAGAAGTTGTGAATGAGTTCAAATTCCTAGGTTACGTTATTTCACACAATCTAATCAGCAAAGCTCATATCAAAGAAATGCTTTTTGTTGCCAAAACAGCAATAAATGTAATGTGGACCCAATTCCTACAAATTAAAAGTTTTTCAAGTAACAATTATTATCAGTTGTTTTTGCTATGGTAAAGAAATCTACGGATAACATTAGATGAAAGAGTGTGAGACAATTCAAAGATACTTTTTTTAAAGAATATTCAGATTACCGTCGAATACTCCCAACTATGCGATTTATGTTGAATCCGGTTTATCGCAAATCTATGTAAGAAATCTGAATGCTGATTTTTTATTTAAGATTCTGAAAAGGTCTAATCACCCCTATCAATGATTCTATCGTAATCGAAAAAAGTCTGTTTCCCGATGTAATTATCACATAATCCATTCGGAGTGGAACGAATTTTGAAATTCGTAGATTTGGTATCACCAAATCCCATGTGGAATGTAAATTAGTCGTCTTAAGGGGGATAGCCACTGTGACGGCTTAAAAATTAGTGGTTTTTTAAAAAAAATTCTTGACCGAGTAAATAGAGGAATTTTTGGATCGGGTTTTTTTTATTTTACTAAGTACACATCGAAAAATTTTACCACAAATTTTTATTAAAAAATATTAAATAGCTTTAACAATATTAGCGATGCCGTAGCCTTAAAAAAAAGTTCCCCTTCCATGGTCGCATCGATTTTTCAAAAACCGGTACGCTGATAAAATGAAAATAAAAATTATTGTAATCTGTATGAATGTAGTTATCGGCTACGCTTAACCTTAACCACTACTAAGACGAACAAAATAAAAAAAAAATAATAGACATCGGTTAATAATTGTTCGAGTTATTGATGCGACCAGTTCAAAAAAAGTCGTTACGAGAAAAATGCGTTCAAAAATTTTAGTTCATATCTCTCGTAATGAAATCATGTATCTTTAAATGATTGTAACTTATTCAATTTTTGGAATTTTGACTTGCAATTTTGTACACATATTTTTGAACATATAAGCTTTGATTTAAAACAAAAAAATTTTTTTGACCTATCACAGTGGCTATCCCCCTTAATATACGAAAGAAGTTGTGTTTGCAGAAAAGTGTGAATGATCTTGCACATTTGGCGTAAAACAGCTGATTTCGAAAACCAGCATGGCGGTATTTAGTGTGGCAACTGGTAATGCTTTCTTCTTTCTTATCTTTCCGTGTGGAAGTTTTCTACGTTGGAATCTGTGATAGGGTTGAATAGCAACCTACATAAAAGAATATTACTTGTTTCTCTTCAATGCGTGGCTACATTCTTTTTAAGGACTGGCAAGAACTAACCTCGTCCCATCAAGGTTCATTGAATTTCAGTTCCAACAATATAAATGAGTATCTCAGTTGTAGACGAGTGTATGTATCAGATTTTTCTAAATGCATAAAACTCTGGGGAATTATAGGAATTTAAATTTGAGTCTAGGCGAGAACAATTATTTCAGGAAAGATCTTTCTGTCTCAGATATGAACCTTATCTTTAAAATCAGAACTGAAATTCTAGAACTCAATTTCAGACCGTATCGTACAGATATAAACCCTATCTGCTCTCTGTCTAATTTATACCAGAACGAAGACTTGTTTCATTTTCTCGGAGGTTGCCCTATATTGCAAGAAATTAGCAGACTCTATTTCAAGAGTTATTTGACGTTTGAAGAGTGTGTCAGTGTTCCGAATGGGGAATATGGTTGGAAATTATTTGTACAATTTATTTCTCATTTTTGTTTTGTTTAAGCTAAACTAAAAATTTCTCTTCATAGTTGAAATAATCTAGAAACCTATTTTGGTTTTAACTAAACTAAAGCCTATATATTAAAGATGTTGTAGTTAACTTAACTGATTTAAAAAAAAAAACCCAAACCGGCATGTATTATTAATTTTGATGTCTTTAAATCTGAAATGATATAAATTCGTATATCTATATTTTCTTGTAACGTATTTATAATATGGTTTTCACTCTGTTTTAAAATAAAAACTTAATTATTAAGATATTTATGTAATTGATTCTTTATCTATTTAACTGTTTTCTTTATACACAAAAATAGTGTAAGAAATTTTATAAATTTTATCACTTCTTTTTATTAAATTTTGTAAATTCTCAAAGTCAAATAAAAAAAAAAAACGGCAGACGGCTTATAGCCATTCTTTAAACTCTTTATTTAAATTGTATATGTGTTACTAATCTAATCACCATCTAAATTTACCAAAATTTGAGTTACTTTGTCCTTCATAACTGCGCGGAGTGCGGACTTCTGAAGTATCTTAACTTTGTGGGGTTTTTCTTCCCACAATTAGATAGAAATAATGTCTTACTTATTTTTTCCCTACCGAAGCTCAAAAGACATACACCTATGTATATCATGGTATAAGTTTTTAGTGATGTTTTGTCGTCAAATGTATACCCACCTAATAACTTTTAATACTTCCGAATAACTATCATTCAAACACTCATCCTGTAATTCAATGATCATAAGGCCGAACACACCCAAAAACAATCTGACTTGTAGGCCGTTCTCAATGGTTTTCTGCCAACTTGACGTAAAACAAGTTGAGTATATACCAATTTACATTGTTTTTTTTTCTAATATGAATACAGAACATCTTCCGCTTAAAAATTCCATCTCATATCCAACAGGTTCTTAATTCTTTCAATGTTTCGTGAATTTAAAAGATTCCCTCGGAGTAAGGAGATGCCGGTTGTGATGTTCTCATTCAAAATTCAATGTCGCGCGTTTTACAGAGATGAGGTAACAAAATAAATAAAAGCCTTCTATTCCATATTCATAAGATACGCCACAAGCACATCTCACAGTACATATTCAATAAGGCATTTAAAAAAAAAAACCAATTATTTGTTCATTTTTTCCCCCAACCACTCATTGTCAACATTGACGAAATCCATTGCACCTGACTGACAGCAGATGACAACTGCAAACCTCTTTCGAATTCCACAATCGAACTAAATACATATTCAAAAAATAAACTCATGGCATGTCTCGTTTACAACGGATTCGACTCAAGAGACGCCAGAAAAAAGTTCCACTTTCATGTTAATTGAAAATCATATCAAAGTTCAAACACAAAACACTCTACTGTTATATTTTAGTAGGCAGCTTTTAGTGTCAATAAACAGAAGGAAAAAAAAAACAACTTCAATTCAGGCAAGCACACACGAAGAGGTTTTTTTTAGCTACTCTTTCAACGGTGACAAACAGAAAACACTCATATACATACGGTCCTGCGATTATAGAGCGCTGATGCATCGCTCATCGATGTTGTTAATATCGTATCCCGATGAAAAGGTACCGTAAACATGGCTGTAACACTTTGTAGTTGCTTTTAGATTCTTGAAACTTTTAAAACTTAAACAGACTATTTAAATTCACATAATATTTTTTTATTCCTTGGGAATACTTTTCTTTTTTTTGACTTATTTTTAAATCTGGTTATGTAATTTGTAAGTTTTTACAATTATTTTACAATGACCTTCAGATTTCACTGTTTCCTCCACTTTTTTTGTTTCCTTTGATCACTTCACTTGAGTAAATTTAAAATCATATGGAATAGGAATCCTTTTTACACCGACAAGAAGAGGGATAATGTGGAGATCGATCTCTCCTCTTTGAAAAATACAAACGTGTGCATTAATTAGAACGTTCTTTTCAACTAAACTGAAAACCGAATGGCTAAAATAATTGAAACAAATTCGCTCACTTACACCCGCTCTCGCCCGTTCGTCCTCTACACAGACACAGACAGACACATCCCCCGAGAGTACATGATAAATATATAAATAAATTATTACCAAAATGTATCTAGATACATACACTCAATATTTTATAGATATTATATATGTACTCCTTGTGATGAATTTTATTTATTTGTTTTTATTTTGATTGCGGTTGTTGTTGTTGATGATGATCGACAACAATTTGGTTGTACGGAAACCGAAAAAAAAATCAAGATCATTGAATGAAAGAGCTAAATCTTAATTGAACCGCGACAGTCAATTTGTCGACCGCCTTGCGCCCAACTTCAACGAAACCGCGGAAACAATTGTCGAAGAGAAATTTCAATCGAAGGACGACACGACAAATTAAACAAACACCCGAAGACAAATCAATTGGTTGTGCGATCGTTTGGCGTGCAATTGTTGTAAATCAAATGAATTGTTTTCATTTGAAAATGTTTTTTCTTTAAATTTAAATTCACTGCAGTAGTATCTGTGTTTGGATATACGCGAAAGTATACTCGTATATATTTTGAATTTTTCGGGAGAAATAAATCTGCGATCGCGCACGATCGAATGGTTTTTTGTGTGCACTTGTAGCGATACTCGAAGTGACTAAATGTTCGTCGCTTGGTGTTGAGGTAGCGAGGTATTGATGAACAAAAAAATAAACAAAGCGATACAAAAACAAATTAATAGATTTAGATACTTTCTCATTAAGTTTGTGGTGAGAAGTGTCATGGACTACACCGTGTCCAGATTGAAGAGTAAAAATATACCTAGTGGCTGGCGGGGGCTGTAGACGACTACAACAAGATCGATGGAGGGATTTTCCCAGAGATGGAAAGGCACACATTGTTCCAACTGATTGCATGTTGTTTATTCATCGTGAGCTTATCATTGCTTTGAATGGATGTGAAACTAAAACTATACAAAACAGATAGCAGCACAAAAAAAAATTAAGAGAATACAAATATTGGATATTCGTTGACATTCTATAAAATATTCAGTTGATCGTGTTCGTGAATTTAATTTGCCAAGTGGTTTGGTTAGCCTGATAACACACATGCATGCATAATAAAATCATGTGCGGGGTATTAAATTATGCATACATGACGATGGTGGAGGCAGATACAATGGACTCGGGACGTTAGCTTTAGCTTTTTTCCTTAGCTGGAATGATTGTTTTGGTTGGTTTTTTTTTTTTTGTTATTATTATTTGCACTAGGGGCATTGATTTGGCGAGATATGTGCGGTTTAGAGTTCAATAGTCGTGATGGATGCACCAGTCATGTATAGTGGATAAATTGCGAGAGTAGTTTTACATTATTGGAACAGATCACCTAGCGTAGTCGTTCAGGAGATGTAAAGGTCCTTAAAAAACTAAATACAAAAAAACTAAATTCGAGTTTCGTGCAAGCAGATACTTCCACCACATTGCATGAGAATTAGTTTTTTTTGTTACAAAATTTTTACAAAAAAGTGAATTATTCGATTAAAGTGCTGATGTTTGTAAGTAAAAAGAAAGAAATTCTTTTTAGAAGAGTAACTTCTGATGTTATCAACTTTTTGGTGCACAAAATTTGCCACTGACAGAAGTTTATCAGACTCTGTCAGTAAAAAGCTGCTTAGTTTCACTTGGGAAGGCAGAATAAGTATCACTAAGAAAACGTAGAGCCGGAGATTCTATTGGGTGTTTTTTTTAGAATAGGGATAACACTTATTGTGATCAAATCGACCAACTCTAATGTCCTTTATGTTCAGTTTGGTTTGGCATTTCATCATGAACAAGTTGACAAAAGAACAACGCTTACAAATCGTGCAAATTTATTTAGGAAATAATGGTTCAGTTCGCGAAGTTTACCGCAAGCTCCGTCCATCAGAGCAATTAATTCGGTTAACCATGGATTGTTTTCCCACTATACGTTTACTTTATGTGTATCTTGAGACGCCATTACTGACTGTTTGGTGTGCTCTATGGGCTGGTGAAGTCATTGGGCCATACTTCCGAAATGATGCTGGCGTGCCAGTTACTGTTAATGGAGACCGATAGAGAGCCATAATAACCGACTATTTTATACCCGAATTGGATGGCATGAATGTGGGTCAGATGTGGTTCCAACAAGATGGACGGCGCTACATGCGACATGCCACACAGCACACGTCACAATTGATTTATTGAAGGAAGCATTCGATGAGCGCATAATTTGAATGGACCTGTCAATTAACCACCAAGATCGTGTGATTTGACACCATTGGATTATTTTCTTTGGGGATATGTGAAGTCGCTCGTCTACGTCAACAAACCAGAAACGTCAGGGGGGAAGCCAGTATTCGTGGTGTTATTGCCGATATACGGCATCAAATGCTCGAAAAAGTGGTTCAAAATTGAACCTCTAGTCTTGGCTTCATTAGAGCCAGCCGCGGCAGCCCCAAAATCTTAATTTCTTGTGTTTTATTTCAATTGTTTTATTTAATCGCCACAAAATTTTGGTAGTCGCAACAGAACTGAAGTTTTCCCGTTAGAGCTATCGTAATCAACTTTAGTAATGGCGACAGAATTATTGTAATGGCGTCGGAATTACCGAAACCGTAACATCTCTAATTAACAGATTTGTCGCAGTGCAAGAGCAGTATTGTAGTCGCACTAGAACTGTTGTTATCTCAACACGATTATTGTTATAGCGACAACAGCGACTGAATTGCCGCAACTATGCCAGAACTTTTGTAGTTGCGAGACATTCGTAGTCGCGTCAGAATTGTCGTAATAGTAAAAGAACTGTCGCTATTGCAACAAATTTGTCGTAACCACGACGAACTTTTCACAAACATATCAAAATTTTCATAATCTCATCAAAATGGTTGTAGTTCCGGCTGCATTGCCGTTATCGCCACAGAATAGTCTTAATTTCGCCAGGACTATCGCAACCTTAACATAATTGTCGTAATCGCTACAGGATAGTCTTAGAAGCAATAGAATTGTCGTTATCACAACAGCTTCGTCGTCATCTCTACAAAATTTTTTTAGTCGTGATCGCAATAGCTCTGAAGTCATTGCAACATAATCGTCGTAATCATGACCGAGCTATTGCAAATGGCGACAGAATCGTCGGTAACACTGTTGTAGCTGCGTCAGAACTGTCGAAATCACGGCGTCGCAAATGTCGGTGTGGCGCTAGAGCTTAAGAAATTACCATTTACACGAGGAAGCATTGATAATCTCTAATACGCTGTCGCAATCCGAGCGAACTGTCGCAATTGAAAAAAAAACTGTCGTCACGGCGACAAAAATGAAATAGTCGCGGAAGAAATGGCATAATCGTGACTTAACTGTCGTATTTGCGTCAGAATGGTCAATTGTAGTAAAAGTAGCGTTATGACATAATCGTGCTACATTTATTGGGCTAATAACACGTTTTGGTTTTGGGGCTACTTTGACTCAATTGTCGTAACTGTTGTGCCAACAACAATTTCGCCATCTTTAATTTTAATTCAATTTACTCTTACGTGGGATAAATGTTTGATTCTATTATAAAAATTTTATTTTTAACTGAAAGAAACAATCGTAGTATACAATTGTTGTGGCAAACGACCTGATTCAATTATTTGAATAAAAAAAAAAACTAAACATTTATTTGTGCACAATGCCAACGAAAGAATTATTTGTGGGTTAACAAAAGACGCCTTCTTTTGTTTGAAACGCATTGTTGCAATTTTTTAATCATAAGTAGAATGTGAACTCCTGCACCTTAAATACAACCACCAAGCAATGTTCTATGTTCCGAAATTTTTTAAAAGGTTGAGTAGTTGTTTTAACCCTGGAAACCCACCTTCACACCGAAACACTGGAATACTAAATATTTTTTTTAATACCCAGCGAGTACTTACGTAACATGACTAACGTCAGTTGCTGTCACACACAAGATCAAACAAATTTGAAAATAACTTCCATGTTATTTCATATTCTATAAACTTTCAAGCCTTCCTCACCTCCAAAATGTGAACTGCAAGCAAGTAAACAAAATCCGAACCATATACATGTTCTGGCAATAGGCCAAAAATAAACGTTTCAAGAAAACTAATCTGCGTCTTTCCTTTACCTACTCCTTCCATACATAAAGTACATAAATGAAAACTTTTCTCATAAAATTTCCACTTCAAAGTTTATTTGAAAAGGTAAACTTAGATGGACACTGAGTTTTAACGTAATAAAAACAAAACAAAACTACTTTATCGACGAAGTGTCAAAAGTATAATGCTTTCCAAAACAACAGCAGCTATGTAGCTAACAGAAATGAAAAACTTTGAAAGAAAGAAACGTTCATTATTTAAACAGTTGATTGTTATTCTGCCTTCAACTTTGCAAATAAAGAAATTTCTTCGTCTAAACAATAAAAGTTTTCCTTAAAAAGAAATAAGATTGGCACGAGCAAGTTCTTTGATTTTAGGTTTTTTTATTCTTTGACATTTAGGCCATCGAACTCTGACTGTGTGCTCTGCATTGTGACTTGTCAGTTTTTTTTTTATTGTGTGACCATACAAGGAAGTGCTGCACTAATTGCAAAAGGAGGTCATAAATGATAATTAAAATCGCTTGACTTTGATGAAGCAGCCACATGAACGATACTGCCTACTACAGAGATAGTCCTCTTTAGCCAGGAAAAAAAAAGACGAAGTGAAACAAGAGCCTGTAAATTAGGACACATTCATTGTGAAACAAATGCTCATTGAAGAACTAAAAGATGACTTTCTTTTTCAATCAGTTCACTTGCAATTGCATTGGAAGTATATTAAAGACAAAGTAAATCAGTGGATGAGTAGCTAGCAACGATCTTGGGATGGTTTACTTAACCGGAAAGTGAAAGGTGTTGGAATGCAGTTAAGTCCGGAGTGGATTTTCAATTGTTGCCATCGTCAATGGAAAAAGCGACTGTATAAAGTTTCGCATGTTCGTGTTGTTATGTCGTCGTTTATTCATGACCAAGAGATGGAAATAATGTCACTCACTCTTTCCGTTTGGTATCAGCTTCTTCACAATTATTAAATAAAGATCCTTAAACTCATTTTAAGCATTAACAAGTTAACTTGAACATTGCATGTTTCTAATTTGTTGAAAGGAACCCGTCCCATTAGAATTTTCACAAATCAAGTAAGAACCAAAGGCAAACCATAGCGACCTTGGAGAAATATTCCCCTAAGGAGCTGAAAACACCGACGTTATTGCGAATTAAACAAGATTACATGCTGCATTACTCTCCGGCTGCCAATTAACCTCATTATACAATAAAACAATCTTTGAACATATTATTTGATGGCGTTATCGCGTTTACCATAACCCGCTGTAGACACGCATATGCTCACACAAAAATAAGAACATGTGGGGGTGGTGAGCCACCTTCAGCCACGCAAAAACATTGAATTCGCGTGCAGCAGCAGTATTAAACCGTTATAATGACGATAATCTTTAAAGGGAACAGGAGAATAGAAAAATATTTGCAGGATGAGTGTCCCACATATGCAATTGAGAGAAACTTGATTTCTAATTTCTAATAAGGACAACTAGAACACTCCTATTGCAAAGGAGGGTAAAAGCGATGCCAACAGAGAAATTGGGTCGAAGCTAGTTTTCTACTTCGATGAAAAATTAGGTCTCTATGATCACAAAGAACTGACTAGCGAATTGAATGATCATCAGCTTCATTCATCAGTATGAGGTAAATTTTTTCTTTTTTTTTTTGGAGTATAAAAATAAAACGGAAAAACAAGTGCTTATTTAATGAGAGAAAAAGCTGCTACAAGTTTTTTTTCAGCAGAGTATTAGTGTTTCCTAAAGCAGATTGTGGTAACTGTGACGTGATGGTTATCATGTCTGCCTGTTAACCCAGAGGTTCGTGGTTTGAATCCCAACAGAGGCAAAAATGTCTTTCCACGGGTATTGCCTTTCGCGGGGAATTAGCAAAGTCATTGCCATGAAAAGCGCTTTCTCGATTAGCCGTTCGGAACCAGCAGAAAATTGTATGTTCCCTCCATTCCCTCACAAAGGTAATGGTTGTGAGAAATGCGCTAGGCCCTGGGGCTCTTCGCTCTGTTGGGTCACTCTATTTATTTATTTTAAAGCACATTCATTCTGAAATGAAAACTGTTTCGTTAGCTAAAAAAAAGTACTGCCAAACCTTTTTTTTTTAGAAATTATGCCGAAAAACTCTTTACTCTGCCTTGGGTTTTCTTAAAATAAAGACGACAATAATAATCATTCGGTGGTGCTGTTTTCGAATTTGAGGAGCAAGATTTGTCATGGATTTGCGAACTGCTTGGGATATCTTGGTCATCCGCTTCAGCAACTTTGTTGTTCAAAAGGTCTGATATCGCAGACATGACTTCTTATTGATCGAGACAGCGACATAAGATCAGAAGGGTTCTATCCGCCCTTAACAAACACAAATTAGCTCGGTTTTAAATACATACATACATGAGGTTGCGTAACAGAGTTGTTAGCCCCACAATCATGCCTTGTGAGGGAATGAAGGGGACCTACATTTTTTCTGCCGACTCCGAACGGCTAACCGGGAAAGCACTTTTCATGGCGATGAATCGCGAAATAAATAAAATAAAAAGGGTGGCCCTAGAACTTGTTTTCTATGCCGATTCCAAAAAAGATCTTTTCATGGCAGAGTTACAATACTCTCGAATGACCTATCAATTCCTTGGGAAGGTTAAATCCGCTGAAAAACCGAATGAATTCGAACACCGAAATCCTACGTGATAGGCAGATATACCAACAAGTATTACGCCACTGGCACCGCAGCTATACGGCTAAGTTAAGCCGAAGTTCAGAGTGTGACCTGGCCTCGTGAAAGGATAAAATGTTTGTCTTATTGCAAAAAGGCATTAACAAAGTAACTGGTTGGATTCACTCTAGAGGGTACAACAATCGCTAATTGAAATGTGAAATACTTTGCTTCGCAAAATCTAACTTCACCTTTATAAACTTGAGAAATCAATAAGCTTGTATATAGCCTTCGGTCCTGTAAATTTTCATCCACTTATCCACTGAAGTTTTGCCTATTTTTTCAATTTTACAGTAACTTGTCTAAACCAGCATAAGTTCAGCCAAACCCAACTTGTTATGTGTTTAAGTTCAAATTTAAAAGGTATAATGTTTCAAAGCAATATTGTGCTATTGATTTCCTATGAATGAACCAAAAAAAAAATATTCAAAGCCAAACAAAAGTTAAACTCCTGTTGTGTTTTTGGTTTTTCATTAGAACGATTCTTAACAGTATAAAGTTGAATGAGGACTCTTCAATTGTTTATTCGCTTTATCGTTTTTCCTCCCATCTAATTGGAGCAAACATGTATCCTATTACTTCATTATACAAAAGAAATTTTTGCCTCAAGCTTTATACTGAAAAACAAGTTCATTCCACAGTTTCTATAATCTCTGTCTCTCCCTTTCTCAATTATTACAAACCCCAGTATATTTGCTGTTAGCTTAATTATTCTGTCGAACTAACCTCAAATAAAGTATAGTAACAGTAATATGTGGATATTAGGTAGATCCTAATTGACCAAGTAATTAATTGTGTATGTCCTGAAATAGAAACCACCTTCATAACGATTCAAGTCGACCATCGAAGCCCACGGGTGGCTAAGTAATAAATTACTATCCTTCCGGTCTGGGTTTTGTGTTCAGTGGACAAGCAGACAATATTGCTCTCTGTTGTGAATGGTTTTCCATTGAACCATGTTAAAATTAAGTAGTGATTAGAAGGAATCGATTTTTGCAGATGGTTTGAAACAAAATGTTACAAAATTACGGACATTACACACATAGACGGTTTTCGATAATTTGCTAGAGTTAAATATAAATTCCTGAATCTGCAGAGCGTGTAATTTGTCTGTAGAACTCCAACTTTTCAGCACTCACGTTCAGTAATGTGATGCGAATTTGCTGAAATAAACTATTCGATTTGATTAAATCCAATTCGGTTAAAGTTATATCCAAATTGCAAAGTTTATTGTCAACAAAGAAGTTATCTTCAAGCAAATACTCAGAAGAACGTTTAAGATAAGTGCTATGTTCAAAGTTGAAGGGGAAAAGCAATCAAATCAAAATAATGTTTTCATTTGCATTTTTTTATTCAAAGAAATGTGTTTTTAAAGTTTTCTCGTTTGCATAAAGAACGAGCACTGTTTGAAAAAAACTTGAGTCTTGATGGGAGAGTAATGAGAATTAAATCGTTATTTTGGAAATGGGGGAAATGATGCCACAAAACAAAAAACAAAAGAAAAAAATAAAACTGTTTGTGTTAGGTTTTAATATTTCGAATAAATGAATTCTAATTTCGCGAATCAATTTGTTTGGTTTTCGAATCTAATTTTTGTTGAAACAATTTCAAGGGAATTTCGCTATTGAAAAACCATTCTATTCTACTTTTCCATCGACGCCGTCGTGCGTTAGAGTTAAAAATAAATAGGGTGGCCAAAACAAAGCACGGGGAGCAACGGAGCCTTAATGCATTTCACGGACCTACAGTTCTAAACCGATTGCCGATCTATTTTTGACCTAATAAATTGTTGTGTCTTTCTTGTCTTAGAGTTGTTTTAGAGTGCCCGCATTCACAGCATTTTCGAATCTTCGATATTCAATCTGTCAGTTCTTGAATGCAATTTAAGCTCTGTGTTATATATAAAATTGTACTGTGATTCACCTTTCGGTTCTACATGGTTAGTGGTAAAAGGAATTGGAAAACATACAGTTTTTCCCACTTTGAAATTAAGGAATTCGATTTCCACGTTTTTGTGCAAGGTAGTATGCAAATTAAATTCACTTCAATCAATTTTGATAAAAAAAATTAAAATCATGTGCCCTCAAAAATATATTTTCGTTGCTGATAAATTCACTTTCAATATCAATTTACAAAACAGAATATCCGAACATCAATAATAATCAATTTCAATTCAACAATTAAGCGAAAACTAGTAAAACAAAAAACTAACCCAAGAATACCGAGTAAAGTCCGATTGTCATATACGTTGTTTTCCTTGTTTTGACAACTAGAACTTTTTTTAAGAATTTTCAGACTGCTTTTTCCATCTGAAAATCTATGTTCGAAAATCTGAAAAATCTAACTGTCAGCTAAATGTCAGCTGAAACTTCTGACTTTTTTGACCAATCAGAGCGACGAAAACTGACAGTAGTTTTCGAAGATCTGGTGCGTTGAATGCGAGGATTTTCACTGTTTGATAAATCGATTTGACAGCTGACGTTTGCTCAGTGCTTAATTTGATTCTGTGCAAAAATGAAGTTATTCAAATGGGTAATCTTACTTAAATTATTGAGATCCTTCCTTTAATATGTTTAACTTTGAGTTTATAGGGATGTTTAAATTATTTCATTTAACATACATTTTGAACAGCGCTTTCTCTTACTTTCGGTTTAAAATACATCAACTATCTCCCTCTGTTTTTCATTAACGAATTTGCATAGTTTTCAGCAATTTATTGTCATTTCCAGCTAATTTATTGCAGCCTGACTAAAGCCAACTGAATTACGTCACATTTGAATAATAACACGGTAAATATTATGCAACTTTCCTGCTGTCACTTTAACTATTGTTTTCACAAAAAAGCCAGTATTTACTTACCTCATCAATGGACTCGCATTCGAACAAATGAATGTGCAAAAGTGGATCTCGTGGATCCTTAATCAGGTAAACAAGTCCTGTCAGAGGGCCATTGAATTCCATAACAGCTGCACTCTTAACAGTGTTTGCAGCGGCACTTCCATTGCAATCAGCTGCATTTGAAGAACCAGTTCCTCCTCCGGCCGTTCCGCCATTAGCTCCACTCAAGCTACCAGATGATGATGACGATGATGTGGATGTGGATGACAACGAAGATGATGATGACAATGCTGTGGCACTGCTCAAAGCGTTTTTAATGCCATTTGTGTTTTGTTTAACTTGAGAGTATCCAGTGCGTCCATTACGATGAATGATGCGACACATGCCAACAACATGCTTCAGCGGATGGCCAAACTGAAGTTCGAAGTCTGAATTATACGACTCGAGTGTGCCGTTTTCCACACCAACCGAGAGCTGCAAAAATAAAAGAGTAAACATAAATATTATGCTACAAATAAGTTTAAATATACACAAAAGGACAACAAAAAAAAAAGAGAGTCGATGCCAAGGACAACTATGAGGCTTTTGTCAAATGTGTATATGTACAGTACACAAAACAAACAATAACACAGAAAAAAAAGAAAAAACTGAAGAAAAGAACTCAAGGACTCCCAAAGAGACATTTTCATGGTCGGATTGTTGTGAATGATTAATTCATATGAGAGCACTTCCTCTTATGCTTTTCTGTTCCTGTCAAGTGGGTTTATGGTCCAATTTGCACTTACAAACACGCAAAACGAGGAGGCGCACAACCTAATGAATATTTAAAGCATAACACCGTGAAGGATTTACATAATCGACGAAAGGATATATTCATAAAGGGATGTATGCAAATAAATTGTTGTTTACATAACTCAAGATACCGAATATATATGTACCATCGGGCTGTAGCTGAGGTTTTATCTTGAGAGCTTACATTTATAACATTTAAGAAGCATTTTAGAAGAGACGATATTTTGTTAAGTGATAATAAAGAGGACTACACGTTGATGATCACATTCGACTTAATATCAAAACAAAATTACTGCAGCTTGACAGGCCAGATATGGTAAACAAAATTATTGTGGGTCTATGACGTGCTTGCGATTAAAAGTTAGTCAGGCGTCAACTTACTTTTTCGAGTTTGATTAGGGATTTTGGGAAAAAGGTGTCTACCTTATTCGTTGTGTAAAAGAGATGTAGTAAATAATTCCACTTTTAAAAGGTTGTTTTTTTAGATGAGTAGTTTTTAATCTAACAATACTTTTTTCGGAGTTGGTCTTTTGACAGCTGTCATTTGATGTATGCTCAGTTTGGTTTGCCATTTTATTGTGGAAGAATTGAAGCAGCACGACCACTGTTGACACCGATTTTTACATAATTTCGCATTTTGAACCTGTGAGTTACCTCCAAGATCGGGAGTCTTAACACAGATGGAATCTTTTTTTTTGTGGGGTTAATTGAAGTCGCCCAAGACGACTGACGCCTTGGAAGAAAATATTCGGTATTGCTTCCAACTCGACTGCCGATCTGATCTAAAGCGGTTTATCGCTTCCAAGTAGATGGTGCCACAAAGTTTTAGCTAAGAGACCACCCAACCGATCTAATCAGGTCTAAGTTTCAATCGATTTCTGGAATCGAGACATTGAATTCAAGGGGATCGAATAACAGAAACGCCCACATGAAGTGATTGACTATGAAAATCGGTTTCTTACTTAGCCTTTCGGATTCGTTTTAAAATTGTAGGTTCGTAGAATGCGTTAGGCCCTGAGCTATGCTGCGCCACATTACCTATTTATTTATTTTCAGGTCGAGATCGAAAAATATTCAGAGTCCTAATTCTGTAACTTTTTAGAATTATTATCGTTCAATAGTCTATAGTCGACTGTATCATCAAAAGATTGTTTCTTGTATAGTCCTTTTCAGCGGTTGATGGAAAGCTATACACCATCGTCTCTCAAACGGTAACTTTTAAGGGCTTTAAACACGTTTTTAAGAACGTTTTAGGCGATAGTCGTCTAAACCCTTACGGAACTCATGGCCAGAATATCTTCCGAGGACCCCAAAACGTCCAGATTTGATGATAACTGAAATTTTAAAAATCAGATTGAAACTTCCAATTTGAAGTTAAAAAAAGGAAATATTAGAAAAATTCAAATTTGGTTCGGTGTACACTTAAAATTTCAAGACGACATAAGCATTTTCATTTGGGTCCGCTTTTGGTAAGTAGGAAAACGGGTAGGGATGACCACACTAATTTGAAATTTCCGATTGGTGTCATTTGACATAGTGTGAACTCACCTTAAAAAGACACATTTTATCTGACTACCTAATTGTTGTTTATGTATTCACACCCCCTAACCGCTGGTGGGGGTATATAAAAAGCATAAAAATTATGTTTGAAATGACAAAAGACATGGACACAGGCAGTGTTTAATAGTCCTTGCTTTAACATAAAAACAAAAGATGTTCCCAGTATGAACGGAATTAAACGAATCGCAGCCCCATGCGAAGCATGCCGAGAATGCAAACTCAAAACATTTCTTCACAAGTCAAAGTAGATCAAAACGTTCCAAAAGATTGTAATTATTTTTGCTTCCCACTGTCAATTCAAGAAACAATCAAAACTAACAACCCCCGTATCTAACCATCTTAATTAAAGTGTTTTTTCGTCCTTTTCACTCGAAATTCAGGACACTTGACTTCCAATCTATCACCTACAGCGAAAGATATTTTTTTGGCACATGTCCATATCCACCTTCGTTTTTTTGTTACTGGCGCGGTGCTGGTTTTCTATACATACATTTTTTCAAATTCTAAAATGGTCACGTAAATCGAACAACAGGCATCCAAGCCTGATGTGTATACTGTGAAATGTGTATACCCCTGATGGGCTTGCGTGAGGTTGTTGGGCTTATGAAGATTGGAATCTATTGATTTTGTTAAAGCGGCTATATTCATTGACGTCAAAAGCATAAGCTCTTTGAAAAGGATTTCATTGTATACACATACACACACAATATACAAAGAATTTCAATCCATCAGAACGAGCAAAGGTAGCGTAGGCGTTCGGTACAACGTACCTGGATCTAAACATACATACTTTGCAACTGACAAATTAATTGGCTTGTGGTGATTATTATATGTTTCGACAAAATGTATGAAACCCAGGCTTTGTGAAATTAAATTCATGCCTATCTATCCTTTCTGACTGACAATTTAAGGAGTTTAAGTTTTTGTTTGAACCAATTTCATAGAATCAATGTAAGGTAAGCACTTAGAAGTGATGAGCTTATGGTATTCGCACATGTGGCTTTCATTGAAAAGATTTATCTACACGAAGATTGTTATACCTCAATTAGGAAGAAGGATTATAAAGGTGCGACTGTATAGGGAGCACAGTCTCACATTTGGGTGAAATGCAGGTTCTTGAAAGTTATTTGCTCCTATTTAAGAATAAGTGGATGGTAAGAGAGTTATTTATGAGGAAAACCAAACATAAAATGGGTGTAATTAATTAGAAAGATGAGCTTGCTATGAAAAGATGCAAACAAATACCTTTGGGTGTAATTTATGGTTATAGGAGCAATTTACCATAAGTCGACCCTTACAGCTGCTAATTTGAAAGTTTTAAACAATTGCCAAAAGAATGTTTATGGCCTGAATTAGTTAGCATCTCATTTGAGGTGTTTATGAAAATGACGTCTAAAATAAATTTGGTCATGAAGACAAACTCTCTAAGGAGTCATTCAAAATGCTTTCAGGAAATGCTTGTATAAGGCAATTTACAGAATTGTATTTCGAAGTGTATGAGAAGAAAAACTTTATGAATTTTGATGAATTTTACAAAAATTACGCTGGTGTGTAAAAAAATTCCATCTATGTATTTATTTTGGAAAGGACACAAACACGAGGTTTAGGACTTTCAATGAAACTTATCTTATTTATTTATTGAAAATATTTATTGCAATGTGAAATCACAAAAAATTGTGTAATGAAAGCAGAAACACTGCAGGAGTGTGGGTGCGTTCTTATTTGAATTGTCTCCTCTTGTTTGATTTTTTTCTATGTTCAGACCGACGCCGACGGCGACGAAATGATCGTCTTTCTTAACGATTTATAACTCAGATCAGATACGGGTGACATTAGCCGCATTGAGCAACGATAGATTAAATTGGCTATTCATAAAGGAATTTTTTTTTTTCTGTTGGAGGTATTTTAAATACCAGCTGGAGCACTCATACCTAAATACCGGTCCATTGTACTACCAGATAGCAACCTTCTATTTGTTATAGCTTTCCAGATGTTCGGAGAAAAGCCAAAAGACGCTGCCATGATAAGGAGCCTAGGTTACCAGCTCTCACCATGTCTGCGCCGAGTATCTGTAACCTCATGCGAGAAAAAGCAGGACATTCACAGAGGAAGTGCTCTGCGGTGTCCTCATCTTCTCCACAAGATTCACAGAGTGTGGTATCACTTAAGCCTAACACGTTTAAATGCTTGGCAAAAGAGAAGTGCCCGCTGGCAACGCCAATAAGCTTTCTACAGTCTTTTCTGCTACGAGCTAGCAAAAATGTTGCAGTCTTCTTACTAACGTTGGGGAGCATATACGCTTGGTTTGTCTGCATCCAATGGAGACATGCCATCTACGGTTGTGCTCTTCACATATCCAATCGTTGATTAAAGCCCTGTTCAGGTCCTGAGAAAGCTGTCTGAGATCCCTGCCTAGCAAGTTCATCGGCGATCTCATTTCCAGTTATGCCGTGATGGCCCGGAACCCAAATGAGACTCAAGGAATTTAATCTTCCGATCGCATTCAGAGAGCTCTTCCTGGATCACTTTAGACGCAGTTAGAGGGTTGAGAAGGGCCTTAAGCACAGCTTGGCTGTCGCTGCAAACAAAGATACTTCTCCCCGTCCATCATCCATTGTTCGTAACGTGGCTCAAGGCCATTAGGATAGCATATGCCTCCGCTTGGAAAACGGATGCGTATGATCCAAAGATGTGTGCAAACAGTCGACGTTCTCCACTGGAATTACTAAAGGGTGTTTTTTTAGAGGTATAGAACTTCGAATGGAAATAAAACACAAGGCAATCGTTTTAATGTCCATCAATTTGGCTTTATTGGAATGATAATTTTATGTCATTTATGTTTAAATATGATTTCGGGGCATGTGACCCCCGCGGCTGGCTCGAATAAAGCCAAGTTAGAGGTCTAATTTTCAACCACTTTTTCGAGCATTTGAGGCTGTATGTAGGCATTACCGCCACGAATGTTAGCTTCCAAGCCCTCTAACGTTTCTGGTTTGTTGATGTAGACCAGCGACTTCACATATTCCAAAAGAAAATAATCAAATTAATTCAAATCACACGATCTTGGTGGCCAATTGACAGGTCCATTCCGTGAAATTATGCGCTCATCGAATGTTTCCTTCAATAAATCGATTGTGACGTGTGTTGTTTGGCATGTGGCGCCGTCTTGTTGGAACCACCAGCCCATAGAGCACACCAAACAGTCAGTTCTTGTGGATGTAATGGCGTCTCAAGGTACTCATGTGGATTCTCTTCACTCCAAAAGGAGGCAATTTTGCTTGTTGACGTAACCATTCAACAAAAAAATGAGCCTCATCACTGAACAAAAATTTGCGAGGAAAATCAGCATCGAGATCAATCTCATTTTCGGGCCATACACTAAAATCACAACGCATTGCATGGTCTCGAGGCGTAAGCCAAGATCTTTACGCAAAATCTTCCATAAAGTTGACGGACAATGTACCATTAGCTGTGCACGGTGGCGAATCGATTCATTCGGGTCCTCTTCAACACTTTGCTCTACAACGGCAATTTTTTCTTAAGTGCGCACTGTTCGACGTCTCTACGGATGCGTATTATCACATAAAGTAAACGTAGTGCGAAAACAATCCATTGTTAACTGAATTAATTGCTCTGATGGACGATTATGTCGACCATAATGGACGGAGTTTGGGGTAAACCATTATTTTCGAAATAAATTTGCACGATTTGCAAGCGTTGTTCTTTTGTCAACCTGTTCATGATGAAATGGCAAACCAAACAGAACATAAATTACATTCGAGTTGGCCGATTTGGCCACAAGATGTCAGTTTTATCTTTATTCGAAAAACCAAACTTCTAAAAAAAACACTTGATATGTAAGAAAAAAATATTTATTTTATTGTCAATCTAAGCACAACACATTTCCATCTTGATTAATCATTTTCTTTTGTCAAGCACATTCCCTATAAGTGAAGACGTATGCTCAAGTTTAGTTGTAAACGCGTTGAAATTGAAGCCAGCAAATGACAAACAATTCACTGAAAGACGTCCAATGCAACCTTAAAAAACTTGTACTTTAGAGAAAGCATTTCAAAAGAAAAAACCAGCAAACTTCCAACTACTAACGTCATGTACAGTTGAAAGGCTCCCAATAAATGTTGTACTGAAAAGTTTTTTTTGTTCTTTTGAGGATGATTCTTCTTTGATTTTTTATTTGTAAGCCTTAGAATTTGAAAAAAGTGTCCATGTGTCGAAAATGCTTGAAATTTTTTATTAAACTCCAATGGTAGGAATGAGAATTTGGGAAAGTAAATGCATTTGGGAACAAACAGAATGGGTTCTGCAGCACAAAAATACTCCCGACCTTTACTTTTAAAAGCCATTTTTTCTTCTGCAGCAATTATACCATACTTTCCTTCCAATTTAAAAAATTTCTCGAAATTTTCTGACGCCGGAAATTCAATCAAGTGATTCTTTAGTTCGAGTACGTTCTTATAATAGTCATAACCAGAAGGGGAAACTATCAATTTATATTCTTTGTCGACAGCATCATTGGCATTCAGCGGCAACTTTTGCATTGGTCGATTATGAAGAAATTTGAAGACTGATCCTTCATAAGAACTGCGAATGATGAGCATGGTTAAAATAAACGAAGTGGCAGCTAGTCGTTTGCCGTTAGTTTTGTCAAAATTGATAATAGTTCGTATTTTTTTCTTCCCCGATTCCAGAACAAACTTTGCCACCGAAACAATTACCAAAACAATCCAAGTGTAGAGATCGAAGGGTTTCAACAACACATTCAGTGGACTGTAAGGTGTGGGCGGTTTGAAAATTAACTTTTATTTCGAGCACGCGGTAGAAACTCGGAGAAAAATAGATGTTTCTTGACTCTGTGCATGCAGTGTCACCAATAAGCAAGTCTCCCTCATCCTCATACAGCTGGAATAGAAACATAAAATGGAAAAGATCTTGCAGTTCAATAAATATTCAATTTACCATTTTGAACGCTCCAGTTAGGTTTGTATTGTCCGTAGCAATACCTCTGCCTTTTGAAGATACAACAATCTTAATTGAAAAATTCATCGCATCAGCAAACCAATGCATTATGTTGCCATCAAATCCATACAGTTTGCCATCGTTAAGTTGAAGGAATGGTGGTTCATTCCATGTGATTACTTTCAGTGGACATTGCCAAAAGTTATTTATATCGATAGGAAAAAATCGATCCTTCCTTAGGAAACTTCCATTTACGAAGCGATTTTCAAGTTTTGGTGTACTGTCTCTGCAACGTTTCGGATTGAAAGGAAAGTAAGTGTACACTGCAACGGTTTCATTGTGATCTTCGATAAGAGCGTAAATGTTTGTAATCGAAAGATTCAAGCTCAGGTCAAACAGTTGCTTCAAGATTTGACTCGTGTTAGAAGTTGCTTTAGGGAGAACAATGAGGTAAAACTGTGGTTTAGACAAAACTTTGCCAAGGTTTCCTCTCTGGCGTTCCATCAAATATCTTAAAGAAGAAAATTGGTAAAATCAAAATGGTGGCATAAAAAAAGACCTTAAATTAAGAAAAACGCTGTCTCACTGGTAAAGTAAAAGTAGGTAAGTGAATAAGTTCCGAACTATGTTGTAGTATAAACAACATAGTTTTGTTGAACTAATCTAAGCGAACTGAGTTAAGGAAATGTTCTTGTACTGTGTACTTGGTTGGTATGGTAGAACGAAAAACTCTCGCTTTTACTAAAATAAATTGACTTGGGGCTTACACTCATAAAAACTAGTGTCTTCATCGATTTCCTGAGTCAAGGACTTTACTGAATGAAATGCTAGAATAGTGTCTGAACTAGACTAAGCGCTCACTGAACTGAACAAAAAATCCACAAGTCCAGTTTGCAGTCAAAGGCGAATCAATTTAATCTGGCCAATGTTATAAGAACTGAAAAAATTCAGTTTTTGAATTTCACGGGTACACAAGTTTCACTAGTCGAATGGAAGTATAATTGTAAATTAAACCTGAACCATGATTTGTTGCGTTACTCTGAATACTCTAGAGACGGATCACTAGGAAGAATCAGGTAGGTGGGAGGGTTGCTTCGAGATCACAATGCTCGTAATGCCAAAAAGAAGAAAAATACTCACTTCAAATCTCTTATTGAATCGGTAAAGCATATATGTAAATGCGTTTCGTAGTCCCTACTAGCGTCTAGTTCAAAATATGTTTTTTCGTTATCATTCATCTCCAACAAATTGGCTGTATTCCAAAAATGTCGCTTTATGCTCAAAGACTGAGCTACAACACTAATTTGAATGTTTTTTGATATGGACGAGTTAATGTTGTTGATAATCGATGTTAGACATTCTGCCATTATATCTTTAGCTGAAGGTTTTGATTTTGAAATGAAATTGAGCCAATTTTCATTTTTTAGAATTGCACTGGCACTCAAAATCAGAACTACACCTGAGCAAATAGTCAAAAATGAACCCATGGCAATGGGGTTTAGATTGAAACTAACTAATTAGTAATAACTTTGATTTACAAATCACAAACAATTTTATTTTATGGAAAAGAAATAGAGTGACGAAACTCTCCGGTGTCTATTATTTTTTCCGCTTAATTAGAACGTTGACCATTTCGAATAATAAATTCAATCAGAAAGTAAACGCTTGCATTTGATATAAATGTGATTTATACAATATAGTAGATCTGAAATGAATTTAAGTGGGCTCGGGTCATAAAGAAACAATTGTTTTTGTATACAACGAGGTAACCATGTCTGAGGACATCATCAAGTAAAATTGTATTCAAAGTTACATTTGTATTACTTGGTTGGTTGAAAGAACCAACATTTCCCACATTTCTCTCTCTCTCTCTCTCCCTCCTTTCTCACTCTCTCTTTCCCTCGCTTTCACTCACTCACTCACTCATTCCTCTTTCCTCTGTTTATCTTAATCTCTGTTCTCTCATTCTTCTGTATTGATTTGAGATTCAAGTACGTCAAGCCGTCAAGGTCGGAAAATCCGTCACATTTTTTGGAATAGGGGTAAAATTCCCTCAGAAACTCTCTGAGAGAACGTAATTGTCTCAAAAGTGAAGAAACGTCTTGAGCGAAACATTCGCAGCAGTTTACTGATAGTTGTTGTATTTTTTTTTTGACTGTGCACGATTTCTTTCCACAGAAAATTTGGAGGTGAAAATTCGCAGGGTGGGGAAATTTTTTAGTCTCTCGTGAACACTCTTCTGTGCACAGCTAGGAAAAATCGCTGTGCTGGAATAGGATTTCCTACCTCTATAGGAAACTTCTTTGGCTATCCAACTTCTACGTAATCCAACTAAGGAAAAACAAAATAGAATGTACTTGAAAGGCTTGTTCCTTTCAGAAAATCTCACAATGCCTTCAACTTTTTGATAATCACTTCCCAGGTGTCTATGAAAAGCTTTGAATAATTAAATGGGGTTGGCACAACAAAGCTGTGGGAACCTCAGAATTTCAAGAACCTACAATTTTATGTCGATTTCTCAAAAAGTGCCCTAATGAAATAAACAGTAAACATTCCTCCCCTGAAGCAATCCAGCCGTAACACCCGCGTCGCCAGAAATGCTAATCAGTGTAACCTTGAGCCCAACTTTGGGTATACAGTGAAGTCTACAAGGATTTGAAATCAATGTTCATCGATATTTCCTTCTTAATCTTTTCCTATCTTCCTAACGCTCGCAATGTGTTTGAACAGTATAATGATATTTATAATCCCTAAAAATGTTCTTATAAATATAAAAAGAAAACGTATACTTTTGTGAAGAATGGACGAGGCCTACAAAAATGTTTGCCGATTCCGAACGACTAATTGGGAAAGCGTTTCTCTTGTCAGTGTATTTACTCTCGGAGGAAGAGGAATCAAACGGTCACTAGGATTTGACCAGATAGGTCTACTGCAAAGATGATCTCGATCCAATTAGAAGTAGAGGATCTTGAAAGCTTTGTCTGAAATACCGAAAAAATCAGCTCTTTTCCGGTGTTGCGCCATAAGGTTTCTTGGTCACAAAAGATGTCTTCTCAACCTAACTTTTTGGCCACTTTAATCCGTAGCTTCAACTGGTCGGTAAAATTTGACCGACCGGTTTTTTAACTCATGAAGCAATTTCGCCAAGCCAACCGTTTCGACATTCCAGGATTAGGTCGGCGGGGTTGTACCGTTTCAATATGCAAGTTTTTAAATAATCTTCGATATTTTTCCAAACTCCGCGAAAAAAGTCTTGCAAAGCCTTAACCGATCGGTGATCGAGCTCATGACTCAATTTCAACAAGCCCACCGTTTCGGCATCCCAGGATTACTTTCTCGGGGTTGTTCCATTTTAAAAAGCAAGTTCTTCCACGATCCTCGATATTTTTTGAAGATTTTACTAGACAAAATTTTGAGTTCACTCTCAAGACACTTGATCAGATCTGTAAACATTCTTTTGCTGTGAGTTTTACCAACCTAACTTAAGAAAAAGACAAAACTCTTACTGCATACTGCATACATCAACATCTTAATTTTATTCAAAGTTAGCTTACATATGTAAATACACTAAAAAAAGTTGTCTCTAAATTTAGTCAACTGAAGCAACTCCACGGGCGGATCATTACTTCAAATAAGTGCAAGAGTTGTGAGCCTTTCGAGATCATGATGTTCATGACGCCGCGCCGCGTCGTTAAAGAGGAACGCCTTTATAAGCGGCTTCAAATCTAAATAAGTCATATATGTAACTCAGAAAAGCCTTGCTCCTACTCCTAGCAATGTTTCAACTATTCAAACTTATGCAATGCCTCAAATGCCATCCATAAAATTTTATATCGTTTTGATATAAATTCCAATACAAAAACACAAGTACTCACAAGAACCAATAAAATGTAAACGTGAAAAACTCCTTTTAAGTGTTGCCATGAAAAATTCGTTGGATCTGAACTAATCTTTCTAAAATAGTGACTTTCTGGCTGTCTCAATAAGTTCAAGTCCCTTTCAATTCTTGCGATATGGCCATGCGACATCATTCGTTGTATATGTTTTTCAATTTCAGAAGTAAGAAACGATTGCTTACTCAGATACATGCAGTTAAAAGTTGGGAAGACAGGCTCTCGAGCTGCAAAATATTCTCTTCCTTTGCTTGTGTAAGCCATGTAAGCTTCAGTACCAAAAAAAGCATATTTCCCTTCAAGATTGAAGAAGGTGTCTACAAATTTTGTATATTCCTCAACAACCAAACGATCTTTCAATTCCGGAATGGCACTGAAAAGCGAGAAACCATAAGTCGAAACTATAAACTTATAACCATCGGCAATTGCTTCAGCTAAATTTTTAGGCAGAGTGCCGATTGGTTTGTTGTGAAAAATTTCATACAACTTCCCCGAATAACTACTTCGAAGGATCAGAAAACCGAATAGAAAGCAAGCAACTACGATGCGCTGCTTATATACATTGCTTTGAAGCGGCAATTTAGAGTTAATTGGTAAGCTTCTTGAACCTTTGATTGCTCTGTCGGCGAGTAAAAGCAAAGCAATGGCCAACCAAGAGTACGAGTCGAAAGGAAGAATCAAGGTTCTTAAAGGACTTGAAGGCTTAGCTCTTTTAAAAAATATTTCCTTGTATACGATGTGGTATAAGCTAAAAGAAAAGAACTCAATCCTCCTTCTTGTGCAATAAACATCAGCAATGAACAAATCTCCATAGCCATCATCCAGCTGCAAGAAAATAAACTTGTTTTTTTTTTTGTTATCAAACCAAAAGTAAACTACCCACCATTTTAAAAGCTCCTGTTAGACTTCCATTTTCACAGACAGTGCCCAGTCCTTCAGGGGAAATTAAAATTTCCATTGAAGCATTTAGTCCGATAGCTAACTTTTTCAAAATAATTCCATCAAATCCATCGATCACTCCCCGGTTTATTTTAAGAGACGGTGGTTCATTAAACAAGATCACCTTCAACGCACATTGCCAGAAGTTAGTTGTTTTACTTGGAAAAAACTGCTTCGTCCATAAGAAACTTCCATTTACAAATCGGTTGAGAACTTTCGGTGAATGATCTCTACACCGTTTTTCATTGAATGGATAATAAGTATACACAATAACTTCACCATTTGGATCTTCCACTAGAATGTTAACGTTTGTTATGGAAAAGTCCCAACAAAAGCCAAAAACTTGTTTCATAATTGATTTTGTATCTCGCTGTATAGCACTCGAAAGCACAATGAGATAAAACTGATATCTGGTGGATGTGTTCGAGCCGTTTGCACTTTCAATCAGATATCTACACAAATGGAAATTGAGGAGCTTTTTAGACACAAATCATTTCATTGATACTCACTGAAACGATTTCACCGAATCAACGAAAAAAATTCGAAACTTTGATTCATTATGATCCCGTCTATCTGGAGCCAGCTCTATGGCTGCTCTGACTGTGTGGTTGCTCTTAGTCCACAACAAATCAAGTATTCCCTCAAACTCCTGTCGCTTGTCTAAGGACTCTGTCCTTATGCGTATTTGCATCACATTTAGTGGCCATTTTGTTCTTCGAACAATATGACCCAGGCATTCAGACAGTTTGTCTTGCACTGGGTTTGACTTCAAGAGTGTGCCTATGATGTGAGGAGAGTATTGAAAACTCGATGACCAGCATAGGATTGCCAACATAACAAAACACTTGTACAATAAATAAACCGCCATTGATGCGAGGTAATCTTTGATTAGTAAGTTTGGTGAAGCAACTGAACAAACAATTGGAATGAACTGTGAACAGTGTTAACTTGAAGAAATTAAATTCCTTGTAGGGAAACCATTTTTAATTCATAAAATCGATAGGTAAATCCAAATTGTACTAGACTTTGCATTATCTTCATCGACAGGCACGACAAGTAAGAAGTAACTAAGAATATACAAATGAGCACAATTAGCTTTTGTTTAAAAATCACAGACTTTGACAGTTGACCAAGGGAAAATCAATTATTTACTACTAACGAACGATACGAGTAGGGACAGAGTAATTAAAAGTCTAGAGAATTTATCAGAATTGGCAAGGGTAGTGTGTAAGTGTACATACGTAGCCTTTGTTGTTTTGCTCATTACAAGGAAAGTTAAAAGTGATCAGAAAAAAGATTTAGTTGTGAATCAAAGAGTTAAATGTCCTTTATTTATTTAAGAAACCTTAGTTTAAAAAAATAGTGCGTGGAGTACCTCCGCGCGGAAGAATTGAAACATTTCACTACAATTAAATCGTCTGGCTGAATGATGCGGAATTGATACAACTGTAAACTGTTATATCAAAGAATTGCGAGCAGTGGCGAAAAGAATGCAATCGATAATCCGCGTTAAACGTTTAACGCAACCTTGTTGGAAGTCGCATAAGAAGTTTCACTTCAATATTCTTAATATTTCAAAAAGTTAGTTTCGATCGAACATTAAGGTTTGCATTTTCGCAAAGCTTCAATAATCCATCACGAAGGACAATAGAAATAAAACTACGTATGTTCTTTTAATCCTAAAGTGTTTGTTAATGAAGAAAGTGTTGCCATTGTTTGTTTGTCGATTCTGTAACGCACTTTTTTTTATAATTCAATTGAAAAACAGAGTGCAGGTGTTAGGAAAGAAGGAAAGGGTTCGAATTGAGATGATGATGCACATTATATTTAAATTTCTGTGCATTATAAGGCTTGGGGAAAATTAAGTTAGGTAAAGCATTCCACATTTTTTAATAAAACTTTTTCAAAAAACAAAGAGAATTTCAACATTGAATTAGCACCATACGGATTCAATGATTCAATTTAAATGAGTTTTTCATACTAGTTGAAGATACTTGTATCGACATTGCCTGTGACACAGAGGGAAAACCAACGGCTCAGAATAGCTGCAGCTTAGGGACACTGTCGCAACTGGAACATCGAAAAAAGTTGACTTTTCGAGAATTTTTTGTAGGAAAAGTATGGAATGGATTTAAACGATATTTTGCACACATATTAATAAATGTTTGAACAATATTTTTTAATTTTCCCTACACCAAAATATTCATTACAACTGAACTAACATGTAAATAAGTAAGAGCAAGTAAAAAAAAAAATTATTATGCGGTGACCGCGATTTCGTAGCCATTTAAAAAAACAAGTTCGATTTTTACCCCAAAATTGGACTTTAAATCGGCTATATAAAAATTTGAGGATGATCGGTTGAACTGTTTTTGAGTTATTGCGGCCACGGACTTCAAAAAAGTGGTTTTGAGATAATCGCATTAAAATTTTTGTTTCGCAAGGATCGACTTTTTTTTCACTACTACACGATTCGACTACGTAAATGTACTACCATTAACCGTCGCCACTATGCTGTCTACATGTGCTTGCTAAAAGTTGTTTGTAAGTTCGTAGGTAAGCATTGTAGTACTGTGTTCACTCACTAAGTGGCACTGACTCGAACGAAAGGCGCTAACTTTAAACGGCCATAACTCGGAAACTGTTTGTCAGATCGACTTGAAAATTTCAGAAGATATTCTCCAAATGTTGTACTTTTTCAAAAAAAATCGATTTTTTTAACCCTCTAGGTGCGACAGTGCCCTTAAGCAGCAAACCAAAGCTTAAAGCCTTCAGTACCCAACCTGAGCTTATACCAAACCAACAGATTAAACAGCAAACAGGTACAATGAAAGGAAACCTTGACGAGGAAAAGAATAAACACTTGGCAACAGTCATCAAGAAAGCTCGCTCTGGCGTTGCATGTAATTAAGTGTCACATGAAGAACCAGCAGTCCACGGCTCTAGCGCACTCTTAACTTCGAGTTATACAGCGCATAAAAATCTTTGTATCTTTTGTATTCAAAAGGATGACTTTTCATTTATTGCTGAACAAGCACTTACCGGACTTGGCCCTCATCATGGAAACAAATGTCCGGAAGCCACTCAATTGCTGCGGTCTCTAAACCAAAGCCATCATACTCCAAAGCACCAAGCAAAGCTGCTTGAACTTATTTCTGGTAAAATCCAACAGATACATTTATGTTACCATATGCTGAAAAGAACCAACGACGTACTCCACTGGCGGATCACTAGTGTGAAGCAGAAAAGTGGGGGAGAAATCACGTTCGTAACGTATAAAAGGAAGAATATGAATATGAAGTTCTAGAAGGGTTATTTTTCCGGTCACAATTAAAAAAGTTTTAAAGAGTCCCATCATCCATCAATGTGACTTCCCATCAAACATCATTAAGGTCGTGTTTGGTGCTAGGGTTAGATTAGGTTAGGTTAAAGTGGCGTTTAGCTCGGCTAACACACATAGGCCCGTTGGGCCCATGATGGTACAATAGGATTTATCTTTATCCTAATGGAACCATTTTGATCTTTCAATGAAGCGGGAGAGACTCACGGCGCGGCGTCGATGTTCGTAAGATCACTAGGGTCATCAAAAAATACGAACCTAGGTGGATCCTACGTTTGTGAGCTAAAATTAAGGCCTGAACAGAGAAGGAGGAGAATAGTTTGCTCCTCATCCATACAGCTTCTGCAAAAATCGTTTGAGACGACTACTAGCCATGCGGCATGTCTTCCAATGAGACAGTGTCCTGTGATGACACCTATCGTCGCACTAATGTGTTTTCATTTGACCGCTTAAGATCTAGCTTGGGCTGTTTTGTTGCGTTGCACGTTAAACTCCTTGACCTTCTCAGATTAGTCTTTTTGTATGCGTCCTGCTTGAGCAAGTGTTTGTATGTAGCGATTGGTATATCGATACTCTCCGTTTTCGGTGAGAAGGGCAGAAGTTTTCCATTTCTGGCGAGTTCATCTGCTTTGCAGTTTCCTGGAATGTCTCTATGCCCCGGCACCCAGCACAGGTGAATTTTAAACTGCTCTGACATCTCCCTGAGAGATGATCGGCAGTTAAGGGCTAGAATAGAGTTGAAGGAATATGATCGTAGGTATTTGATGGCCGCCTGACTGCCTGAGAAGATGCATATATCTTTTTTGGATACCTTGTTTTCTCTGAGCCAAGACAGAGCTTCGCTATAATTGTCATCACCTCCGCTTGGAACACGCTACAATGATCTGAATCTGAATAAACACCACAACCTACGCCTTAAGTTTTTTTGAACCCACCGTTTATAAATTGACGTATTCGTTTTCCAAGAATGATTGGTCCTCCCAGTCTGTAAACGTAAGACACCGCTCATACATATGCATGCTGAACGTTGGACTTTGATGAGACTATCACGATAAATTGATTTATCTAGTTCAGTTCAAAACAAACTCATCGACTCTATTATTTATTTGAGGTTTCTTACTACAGTCTTCGTTTATTTCATTGAGAAAACTCTGGAGCTGACATGCTTACCTGAGCGACGCGACGCCAACGTTACAAAAGCTTTACATTAAAAATACGGCCTTAATTGATAAACTTTACCATTGTATTTTTTATTATTTCAATAAGATTGATAAAAACATAAAAGAGAAAATGTGTTTAGTTGCAACAGCTCTTTTATACTATTTCTGCAACACGTCCATCGCAATTTTCAAATATCTACTCTTTCTTGATGTCAACTCCATTCCAAATACCAGTATACCTGCAGATATCAATATAGCATACATTTGCAATGCTCCCATCAAGTGGTTTATTGAAACCCTTGTTCTATTTCTACTCTTTTTCTTCAAATCATTTTGTGGAAAAATCATAGTGTGGATTTGAAGAAGATGTCCATGCGAATTCAACTCTTGCATTCGTTTCGAGAACTCCGTTGTCATGAAGGAATTCCTCGGCAGAATCATGCAAATAGTCATCGATAGAAAGGGTTTTTTAGCCACAGTGTACTTTCGATTTGGAGCAAATAAAGCCATGTGTGGATCTGTGGCAAAAACAGCGTACTTGCCTCTAAGTTTCAAGAATGTTTCCACAAAATTTGATGATTGGGATACTACCATATGTCGCTGTAGGTCGCTATTCGTATCATATTCGTAAGAACTCACAATGAATTTGTAGTCTTGGTCTATTGCTTCATCAAGACTATTGGGAACAACAACTTTATTGTAAAGATTTCTAAAAAGCGAGCCATCATATAAGCTGCGTATGACCAAAAGACTGACAAGGTACGGCACTACCACAAGCCATTTGCAATGACAGCGAATAGTTTCGTTCCAAAAACGATAAGACATCCACTTGCCGAAAAAAAGCATTGAAATTCCAATCCAGGTACAGAAGTCGAAGGGTCCAAATAACGTTGACAAAGAACTGAAGCATAAACATAAGTCCGATTTGAAATAAATTTTTTTAAAGTACGTATAATACTGAATTGCCG
This sequence comes from Melanostoma scalare, assembly GCA_949752695.1. Taxonomy (NCBI): domain Eukaryota; kingdom Metazoa; phylum Arthropoda; class Insecta; order Diptera; family Syrphidae; genus Melanostoma; species Melanostoma scalare. The sequence goes on along the minus strand of OX456986.1, from coordinate 181,290,486 downwards.
AAAAAAATCGCTGTCTCGATTCAGTGCAGATACAATCGCCCATCAACAAATCAGCAACACCAACATTCAACTGAAATAATTTTGATAAAAAAAAGAGCAAGATAGGTATTCATTAACTTTATTTTGAAACCAAAAATTAGAAAAAAGTCACCATTTCAAAAGCTCCAGTTGCTCTGCGCTTATCATAGATTTTTCCATAGCTCTCTCCGGTAAATTCAATAATTTCGAGTGAAAAATTCATCATGTCGGCCAACCGCTTCAAAATCATTCCATCGAATCCGGAAACATCACCTTGGTTTATAAAAACAAAAGGTGGTTCTTCTCTTACGATAATTCTTACTGAACATCGCCAAAAGTTTGTTGTTTTACTTGGAAAAAACTGCTTCGTCCATAAGAAACTTCCATTTACAAATCGGTTGAGAACTTTCGGCGAATGATCTCTACACCGTTTTTCATTGAATGGATAGTAAGTATACACAGTAACTTCACCATTTGGATCTTCCACTAGAATGTTAACGTTTGTTATGGAAAAGTCCCAACAAAAACCAAAAACTTGTTTCATAATTGATTTTGTATCTCGCTGTATAGCACTCGAAAGCACAATGAGGTAAAACTGATATCTGGTGGATGTGTTCGAGCCGTTTGCACTTTCAATCAGATATCTACACAAATGGAAATTGAGGAGCTTTTTAGACACAAATCATTTCATTGATACTCACTGAAACGATTTCACCGAATCAACGAAAAAAATTCGAAACTTTGATTCATTATGATCCCGTCTATCTGGAGCCAGCTCTATGGCAGCTCTAGCTGTGTGGTTGCTCTCAGTCCACAACAAATCAAGTATTCCCTCGAATTCCTGTCGCTTGTCTAAGGACTCTGTCCTTATGCGTATTTGCATCACATTTAGTGGCCATTTTGTTCTTCGAACAATATGACCCAGGCATTCAGACAGTTTGTCTTGCACTGGGTTTGACTTCAAGAGTGTACCAATGATGTGATGAGAGTATTGAAAACTCGATGACCAGCATAGGATTGCCAACATAACAAAATACTTGTACAATAAACACACCGCCATTGATGCGAGGTTAACTTTGATTAATAAGTTTGGTGAAACAACTAAACACAATTGGAATGAACTGTGAAGAGTGCTAAGTCGAAGAAATTAAATTCCTTGTACGGAAGCCATTTTTAATTTATAAAATCGATAGGCAAATCTAGATTGTACTATCTTCATCGACAGGCACGACAAGTAAGAAGTAACTAGGAATATACAAATGAACACAAATAGCTTTTGTTTAAAAATCACAGACTTTGACAGTTGACCAAGGGAGAATCAATTATTTACTACTGACGATACGAAATTGAACAAGTAATTAAAAGAATGAAGATCGAAATAACCAAGGCCGTCGTTGAAGGGAAGGGCCGACGAAATCTAGTGAAAGATACCAGCATTTTTTAGAAGGGATTGTGTAGCTGTACTTACGCATCGTATATTGAAATTGAGGAACCTATTGTAACGAATTCAACAAAAAGACTGTAATACTGTGATTAAAAGCTACCAAAAATGAAGTGCTAACTTCAAAATTTGTCCAAATTATGTTAAGGGACGTCTGGAAACGACGCATTCAAAGCCATACACAATATCATCGGGGTAAGATCAGAGATGCCAGACAGAATCAGCACCAGACAAGTGGAAGTCCGAAGCCATCCAACGGGTGCAATCTCTCTCTGCAATAAAAATACCAAGCATCAGAGCGAAAATTAAGTGTTGGATTGTTCCGTCTTCCATTGAGAAAGGCAGCTGGGAGTAAGCCGTCTTTTGGAGATTTTTTTTGATACAAACTGATCAAAGCTACGAATTATTATTTGAGGATTCTTACTATAGTCTTCGTTTGTTTCATTGATAAAACCCTGGAGTCCCACAAGCTTACGAGTACATCAGTGACGCCGACGCGACGTTACAAAAGCATCACATTAAAAATACGGCCAAATTCACAAAATTCTTTTCAGTTGTATTATTTATTATTTCAATTAGATAAAAACACAAAAGACAAAATGTGTTTAGTTTCAAGAGCTTTTAGACTATTTCTGCAATACGTCCATCACGATTTTCAAATACCTACTCTTTCTTGATGTCAACTCCATTCCAAATACCAGTATACCTGCAGATATCAATATAGCATACATTTGCAATGCCCCCATCAAGTGATTTATTGAAACCCTTGTTCTATTTCGTTCCTTTTTCTTCCAATCATTTTGTGGAAAAGTCATAGTTTGCATTTTAAGAAGATGTCCATGCGAATTCAACTCTTGCATTCGTTTGGAGAACTCCGTTGTCATGAAAGAATTCCTCGGCAGAATCATGCAAATACTCATCGATAGTAAGGGTTTTTTAGCCACAGTGTACTTTCGATTTGGAGCAAATAAAGCCATGTGTGTATCTGTGGCAAAAACAGCGTACTTGCCTCTAAGTTTCAAGAATGTTTCCACAAAATTTGACGATTGCGATACTACCATATGTTGCTGTAGGTCGCTATTCATATCATATTCGAAAGAATTCACAACGAATTTGTAGTCTTGGTCTATTGCTTCATCAAGACTTTCATGGACAATAACTTTATTATGAAGATTTCTAAAAAGCGAGCCTTCATATAGGCTGCGTATAACCAAAAGACTGACAAGGTACGGTACAACCACAAACCATTTGCAATGACAACGAATAGTTTCGTTCCAAAAACGATAAGACATCCACTTGCCGAAAAAAAGCATTGAAATTCCAATCCAGGTACAGAAGTCGAAGGGTCCAAATAACGTTGACAAAGAACTAAGACTTAAGTCCGATTTAAAATAGATTTTTTTAGAGTACGTATGATACTGAATTGCTGAAAAAAATCGCTGTCTCGATTCTGTGCAGACACAATCGCCCATCAACAAATCAGCAACACCAACATTCAACTGAAATAATAGATGTTTATTAACTTTGATTTTCAAAACCAAAAATTGGAAAAAAGTCACCATTTCAAAAGCTCCAGTTGCTCTGCGCTTATCATAGATTTTTCCAAAGCTCTCTCCGGTAAATTCAATAATTTCGAGTGAAAAATTCATCATGTCGGCCAACCGCTTCAAAATCATTCCATCGAATCCGGAAACATCACCTTGATTTATCAAAAGAAAAGGTGGTTCTTCTCTTACGATAACTCTTACTGGACATCGCCAAAAGTTGGTTGTTTTGCTTGGGAATAGCTGGTTACTCATTGTTAAACTACCATTAACGAAGTAGTTTAAGATTTGAGGTGAACTGTCATGGCAGCTTTTCGGATGATATGGAAAATAAGTATAAAGCGTTACGATTCCATCATCGTTTTCGATTAAAATATTGACGTTGACAATCGAGTGATTCCAATAAAAGTCGAAGATCTTTCTTAAAAGCTCCAAACGAGTATGCGAATTTTTGGGGAGAATAATTACGTGAAGTGCATCCTTTGTTGAAAGGTTGTTTCTTTTGTCGAACTTGGCTAGAGTTGTTCTGAATTGAAATAGAAGAAGAACCGTGAATATTCTCAAGTTTATTGCAATCAGACATTGTATTTTATGCTGTTTACGCGTAGGACCTAACACCTAAGCGCTTTTCCGGAAGAGTGAAATCAAGAGTGAAATAGGCTGAATCGTAATACTGGATTTTCACCTGTCACTTAAACTAGGTAATCGCGGAACTACCCTAAACCTACATGAAAAGTACGCGGTTTGCCTTACAAAATGAAATCTTTTCAGTTGTTAGGTTTCAATGAAAACTACTCGAAACCCAGTGACAGAAATCGTGCTGAACGCACTATTTCCAACATTCCAGTGAGTTTGACGTTTGATAGCAGTGCCTTCGCTGACCTGCTGTCATATGTCGGTGACATTCTTTTATATGTCTCTTGTTTATAGACAAAACCAAGCAGAACAATAGCAGTTACTGTGATTGGATAAGAGAGCTTCAAATTTATAGTAAGGAAAACTACTTGAGGGGCGGCCATCACACCGATCCCATTCATAGTAACAAAACCAGGATTGGTAGAAAGCTGTTGCAGTAATTTAAGACTGCCCGCCGGCGTAATGAACACTTTAACATTAAACTGGATTCCAGTGGATTCCAGGACATTGTGACATCAATGGGAATGAAATGCAATGACAGATAATCCAAAATTGAGTCATCACTCCAATCTAGCGAAGCAAACACCTCTTTTTTCAAGCCACTAGAGCAAGAAAATAACATAATTCTCAAGAACTTTCTAGAAACTGTCGTTGACAGGTTGTTATTGCGGAGTTTCCAGGAACTTATGGGCAGAGTTTTCCAAAGTGGAAACTGAATTTTTAATCCAAATCAGCAGACATCGGAACTCACGGTTGATTGACATTCTTGCGAGTCACAACTCTTGGATACCCAGACGATCATAACGGGCATTAGCTCATCCAAATCATGTATAGAGGTTGGCCCGACGATGAATCAGAAGAGGTCATTTCACTACCTCTGTGGGTACCCAAATTAGACTCACAACAGGAAAACAGCGCTCGGAGATCCACAGTAGGATCATTTGTAATCCGAGTGTAGTATTACCCCGGGGGCTGTACTCCCTCCCATCTATCCTCCTTCCCTAACCTAAATAATTTCTTCCAACTCAAATATAACGAAAACCTAGCACATTTTTTGACATGTAGACTTCCAGCAATAAAACAAAATCAAGGGCCGAATTACCGCATCAGTGATCGAGCGAGTGAGCACTATTTTTCTTTCGAATATCGTTGCATATTACACAACATCAGTCTGCTGTACATTTGTCGACTTCAATTCGTTCAAATACCAATGAAGCAATGTCAAATTGTGGTTCTTAAAAGCTCGATAACGCGAGAAGTAATGCCAAAAACGCATAATTCAGTCACGTATTACTCGATCACGTGTGCGGTAATTCGACCCCAGTTCAGGACTGAAACGGGTTGACTGTTCTTGTATTAACTATTTCAATAGTTTTTTTTGACCAAATGGTAGAGTTACAGATAACCATCTTTTAAAAAACAGCTTTTCAAAATGAGCCATACAGCGTTTTCATGTTGTGGCTTAGGAAGCTACACGTTCTTAAATAAAACTTTAATTGTAGTTATTTTAACACCTCTATACACGACACACGAGTGGGCCATGAAAATAAATCGATTAAACGAATTCGTAAATGGCTTAAGTGGTACCCGTGGCGTGATGGTTAGCATGTCTGTCTGTTAACCCAGAGGTTCTTGGTTCAAATCCCAGCAGAGGCAAAAATGTTTATCCATGGATATTGCCTTTCGCGAGGAATTGGCAGGTCCTCCGATAGTCAATTCATTGTCATGAAAAGCGCTTTCTCGATTAGCCGTTTAGCGAAAATTGTAGGTCCCCTTTATTTCTTCACAAGGCATGGTTGTGAGAAATGCGGTAGGCCCTGGGGCTCCTCGTACTGTTGCGCCATCCTATTTTAAATGGCTTTAGAAATATGTCGTAAGCCTAACTTAAAGCTCTTGGAGTAGTTAACGTCTGGGCATAGTTTTTTGTTTTAATCAGGAAAAGCTTTGTTTTAAAATACACACACTCTCTAACGATTACCAAATTTTCTTTTCGTCTTGATTTCTTAACCGTTTTTAAATAGCGCACTTACTCAAGCCAATTAAAAGTTTCAACGAACCGGATGTACATTTTGATTCCACCCTTCACATCTGAGGCCCATTCAAACGAAAAATTTTCAGTTTTAACAAAAAGCATTTCGACAGTGCTTTCGAATTCTTGTTTAACGATTAAAGACTTGGCTTCCATGCGAATACGGATGTTTAAGTTCACGGTATCGCCGATGTGATTTGCAATAAATAGCAGACATTTGGCAACATTGTTTTCCATTGGATATGTTTTTGGTAGAATGTTCATCAAACTGAAGTTGTTTTTAACTTCAGCGAACGCAGGACTTAAAAAGAAAACAGACAGAATATACAACCGCAAACTTCGATTCCAACTCATGGCTTTAAACTTTCAAGTGAAACTGAAACCAATCGTTATAGACTGTTTATAAAATCTGAGAACAGGCAGACACATAAAAAATCATGTTTTGTTGAAATGCAATGTTCGAACTAGCAAATGAACCACCATAAAATTGTAGAGTATAAATGCACAAATAATTGTTGTCCTTTAAAAAGACCGATATGTTTCAATTGTTTGTGAGGAAAACTGCAAAACAAAATAGATACTAATTTGAATGATAATACATTATTGATGAGGATATATTCAACGAAACTTAATTGAAAGTTAATTAAATTTTTTTTCTGTGTCCGATTTAACGTGGCAATTAAACAAATGCATGCACTTGCCCGCTACTTAATGACTTTAGAAACAGAGTCAGATTGAGTTGTTGATATTTTTATACCCCACATTATGAACAGCTTCGTATAAAAATAAATTATTTCACAATTGACAAACCCTGCAACTTTAACAAAGGAATTGAGTCTATGTTTTGGGCTTAGGTCCAAATGAATCTGGTAAACCATCGTAGTAGAAAAACAGGACTCATATAGTTAAATTTCGAATTTCTTCACTGCCAGGTGTGCCACAAGGTGGTCACCTTGAAACCTTACTTTTTACCGCCGCAATTTATGAAGTCGTGTCTTGAATTATGTAAAATTACACGTTGATTCTCGAAGACTACGACGCGACGCCGACACGTGGCGAAAATATTTGTGTAACTGCTATATTCACCCTTATTTTGAGTATTTGAATCGATTTTGTAAACCTGAACCGACTTAAAATTCTCGGAATAAGAACTTGATAGTTAACCGTGTCAAAAGCCTTAAAGAACTCAAGTTATTTTCAAACACAACCAACATCGTCAATCATTTCAAATATCCCAGATTTATAAATCAATAAATCTGGCCAATTTTGAGATAAATGTCAAACATGTAAACGGTGAGAGGTATAGAACTTCCAATTAAAAAAAAACACAAGAAAATCATTTTAATGTCCATCAATTTGGCTTTATTGGAAAGATAAGTTTATGCCATTTATGTTTCAATATGATTTCGGGCATGTGGTCGCCGCGGCTGGCTCGACTAAAGCCAAGTCTAGAGGTCTATTTTTCAACCACTTTTTCGAGCATTTGAGGCCTTATGTCGGCAATAACGCCACGAATGTTAGCTTCCAAACCCCCTAACGTTTCTGGTTTGTTGACGTAGACCAGCGACTTCACATTATGACCAAAGAAAAAAATCCAATGGTGTCAAATCACACGATCTTGGTGGCAAATTGACAGGTCCATTCCGCGAAATTATGCGCTCATCGAATGTTTCCTTCAATAAATCGTTTGTGACGTGTGTTGTGTGGCATGTAGCGCCGTCTTGTTGGAACCACATATCCACATTCATGCCATCCAATTCGGATATCATGGCTCTATGAGAGACCGGTACTCCATTAACGGTAACTGTCCCGTTTTGGAAAAAGTATGGCCCAATGACTCCAACAGCCCATAGAGCACACCAAACAGTCAGTTGTGGTTGTAATGGCATCTCAAGGTACTCATGTGGATTCTCTTCACTCCAAATGCGCCAATTTTGCTTGTTGACGTAACCATTCAACCAAAAATGAGCCTCATCACTGAACGAAAAATTTGCGAGGAAAATCAGCATCGAGATCAATCTCATTTGCGGCCCATACACCAAAATCACGACGCATCGCATGGTCTTGCACCAGCTGGATCTTGCAAGGTCGTAAGCCAAGATCTTCCATAAAGTGGATGGACAAAGGTCCAATTGCTGTGCACGGTGGCGAAGCAATTCATTCCTATTCAACACTTTGCTCTACAGCTGCAATTGTTTCTTCGGTGCGCACTGTTCGACGTCTCTGCGGATGCGTATTATCACATAAAGTAAACGTAGTGTCAAAACGATCCATGGTTAACCGAGTTAATTGGTCTAATTAACGATTATGTCGATCATAAAATGTACGGAGCTTGCGGTAAACTTCGCAAACTGAATCATTATTTTCGAAATAAATTTGCACGATTTGCAAGCGTAACCTGTACATGATGAAAAACATGGCAAACCAAACTAAACATAAATGACATTAGATTTGGCCGAATTGACCACAAGATGTCAACAAACTTCTAATAAAAACACCCGACGCATGCATACATGAACTGACTTTCGATTGAAGTTTTATCCTCTATCAAATCTCTTCGATCTCATCGAGATCTCAAAAAAAGTGGTGTTTGTTTTGGGATTCTTGTTAAAAACGATGTTCCAACAAAAATGTGCAGTCATGCTAGACGAACTTGCATTTCAACGAAATTACAAATTTCTATTTCAATTGTGTCAGAGAATGTCAGTCATCCCTACACGTACATAATTTCAAATTTCAAGGATGGTTAATTGAACCGTGTGTGTCGGGAATTGACTCGTCAACTCGTTGAGTTAGGACAATTAACTCTGTCGAGAGTTCAACAAACAAACCTCTGAGAAAAGTCTGATTATAAAGTGTCAGTAAAATCAGACCGTCACAGTTTTCCATAAAAGGTTCGTTCGTTGAACTTCACCAAAGGTTGTCCCAGGTTTCTTTTTCAACCACATGAGTTATCCAAAAAAAAAAAACTGTGTTTTTGGCTAAAAAAAAAAACTCTAAAAACAAAATCTCCACACATAATTGTCATTTGAAGAAAAATACATGCCATTTAAGCCCCGTTTGTTACCTAAGTTCGCCCCAACAAAAACCTAGTGCTACTTTAAAGAGAGTTGAGGGCGAACCCAGAGCTCAAAAAACACTCAGTTCGACATTCAGGTTTGAGGTTTTTTAAAATACGCTTTGTAGCGACTCAGGGCTCCATCGAACAAACCCAAAAAAGTTAGTAAAAAATGGAAATAGTATAATCTCCGAAACTGAAATGTTTTTGTTTGCTCTCTTTGTATCCCCGTTTCTATATCAACAAAACCACATCAAATTACTACCTCTGTCAGTTAATAATGAAAGCTTCCAAGAACAACAATGTCCAAATAAAAATGCATTCCATTTTTTGTTTTGCGTTCTTTGTGAAATAGAAGCTACAGCACATTTAAATCAAATTGAAAGTCTTCATTTTCTGCTTTATTTTATTATTCAAATGGTTCTGCAGTCAGAGTTATAATTGAGCAGGAGTAAAAAATAGACACGATAAATTTCACCCTATTGCTTTTCCATAAAGTAAAATTGTTTGTGATTTGTAAACCAAAGTGATTACTGATTAGTTAGTTTCAATCCAACCCCCATTGCCATGAGTTCTTTTCTGACATTTTGCTTGAGTGTAATTTTGTTTTGGCACCTAACCAGTGCTAGTTTAAAAAATGAAAGTTGGTTCAATTCAACTTTAAACTCAGTACCACCTGCTAGAGATATAATGGCAGAATGTCTAACATCGACTATCAACAACTTGAACTGGTCTTTGTCAAAAAATATTCAAATTAGTGTAGTAGCTCAGTCTTTGAGCATAAAGCGAATATTTTGGAATACAGCTAATTTGTTGCAGAGAAACAATAATGAAAAATCCTCCTTTGGACAAGGACTAAACGCAGCTGGTGGCTACGAAACTTATTTGCATATATGCTTCACCGATTCAATCAGAGATTTGAAGTGAGTATACCTGGAATGAAACACATGTCATGTTTCAAGTGTGATCGACAAACTTCCATTCGACTTGTGAAATTTTTAATGTTTGTTTTCAAAACACAAAATTTGTATTATAACTCTGACCAACTTGAGTTCAAACTGAATTTGTGGTTTCTTTTCTGTTCACTGAGCACTCAGTTCAGTTCAGTTCAGTTCAATGATCAATCAGTTCAGTTCAGATCAATTAACTGCCCAAGTTCGTACTTCTTGTTCGTTCAGTTTATTGCTTCAGTATATGGTGCTTTTGACTGAAGAAATTTAACCACTGAACTGCTGAACTAAATTGAAGCATGCTTCTGAACTTAGTAGCTTACTTTTGTAGTGAATCGCCGTTGCACATTTTGCCAGTTTTCGCCCCGTTTTAATGTTTCCAAACTTTCTCCTTTAAGATATTTGATGGAACGCCAGAGAAAACATCTTGACAAAGTCTTAGCTAAACCAGAGTTTTACCTCATCGTTCTCCCTAAAGCAACTTCTAACACAAACCAAATCTTGAAGCAACTGTTTGACTTAAGCTTAGAGCTTTCGATTACAAACATTTACGCCCTTATCGAAGATCACAATGAAACCGTCGCAGTGTACACTTACTTTCCTTTCAATCCGAAACGTTGCAGAGACAGTTCACCGAAACTTAAAAACCGTTTCGTCAATGGACGTTTCTTGAGGAAGGACCGATTTTTTCCAATCGATATAAAAAACTTTTGGCAATGTCCACTGAAAGTAATCACATGGAATGAACCACCATTCCTTCAACTTAACGATGGCAAACTGTCTGGATTTGATGGCAACCTAATGCATTTGCTTGCTGATTCGATGAATTTTTCAATTGAACTTGTTGTGTCTCCAACAGGCAGAGGATTTGCTACGGACAATACAAACCTAACCGGAGCGTTTAAAATGGTACCAAAATAATTCTTTTTTGGAATTCAATATCTTTTCAAATTAGTATTTTTATTTCAGCTGTATGAGAATGCGGGAGACTTGCTGATTGGCGATACTACATGCACAAAGTCAAGAAACAACTATTTTTCGTCGACTGTTTACAACAAATACCACATAAAAGTAATTTTCAAACATCCCACACATTACAGTCCTTTGAATTTATTGTTGAAACCTTTCGATCTCTACACTTGGATTGTTTTGTTAACTATTTTGCTGTCAAAATTAGTTCTGGAATTAAGGAAGAAAAAAATACAAATAAATATCAATTTTGACAAAACTAACGGCAAACGACTGGCTGTCACTTCGTTTATTTTAACCATGCTCATCGTTCGCAGTTCATATGAAGGATCAGTCTTCAAATTTTTTCACAATCGACCAATGCAAAAGCTGCCGATGAGTGTCAATGATGCTGTTGACAAAGGATATAAATTAATAGTTAACCCGGCTGGTTATGACTTCTATAAAAACGTTCCTGAACTAAAGAATCATTTGATTGAATTTCAGGCATCAGAAACTTTTGAGAAGTTTTTCAAATTAGAAGGAAAGTTTGCTATAATTGCTGCAGACGAAAATATGGCTTTCAAAAGCAAAGATCGGGAGTACTTTTGTGCTCCGGAACCCATTTTGTCTATTACAACTTGCATTTACTTTCCCAAATTTTCATTTCTGCCTTTGGAGTTTAAAAGGAAAATAAGAGAATTTGTTGCACATGGACATCATTTTCAAGTGCAAAGACTTTCAAAATCAAAGAAGATTCATCGTCAACAGATCAAAGGGAACCTTTCATTACAACATTTATTGGGAGCCTTCCAACTGTACATGACATTAGTTTGCGCAAGTTTGCTGATATTTTCTTTTGAAATACTTTCATCAAAGTACAAGTTTGTCGAAGCTGCAATGGGATTCTTTCAGTGAGATCTGAGAAAAATTGATGAGTTACAAAAAGGACTTTTCTATTAAAATGTTTGTCTTTTTGTTTGTTGCACATTTGTTTCACTCAATTTTAACACTTTTGTCATTGCATATGAACGCAATTTATTGTGGGTCTTTGAATTTCAGGTATCCTTTTAAAAAACTTTTAAATCTATTGCTGTTTTACTTTTATTATTAAGAACCAGATAAGAGTTCTTTTTTTAATTAAATGCCAGTTTGTTAAAATATATCCGCCATAATAAAACTTTTGTGTTTTAAATATCGTGAAAGTTATTAGTGGAGTTCATACTGTACAATTGGTTGGAAAAACTTTGGTTTGAACGACCAATGCTTTATAGTGTGAACCAGAGATCAAAATGAGTATGTTCAAATCTATTCAAACACATCAAAAATTTCTCAACGATCGCTCAGACTTGATCATATTCCACCCCTATTCACAAGCAAATAGCTCGCAAGTATATTTACTCACAAGCAAAAATTCTACTGAACAAACTAAATCAGTAAGGATGCTCACAAGTCATTTTTTCTGTATTGAACTCATAAGCAAATGACTTGCAAGCAGATTGACTTGTTTGAACTTACTTGAATATATTCAAATACTCATGAGCACGCAAAATGTTCACAAGCAGGTAGTGTGTTCACAAGCAGACAGTGTGTTCACAAGCAGGTAGCGTGCTTACAAGCAAGCAGTGTGTTTATAAGCAGGCAGTGTGTCCATCGGAAAGCAATGCGCTGAACATTTATACCTAACTATAATTCTATTGAAAAACAAAGAAAGGCATACAAATGGTTGGCTTTGGATATGAGAAAGAACGGATTGGTTGCATTGCTGGATGATAAAATATTTTAATTTCTGATTCCAAAATTTCCCTTTTTAATATAATAATAATTTTTACAGTATAATAAATTTATATGCCTTTATTGCGGAAATGGATTTTGCTTATAATTTTTTTATGACAAGTGATTGCTTATCCTTTCGTTTTATGGCATGCAAATGTTTGGGTTTAAGCTTAGGTAGGTACAAAAATTAAAGGTCATCAATGAATTAGGAAGAGTTATAAACATGTAGGTATAAATACCTATTTTTATAGTTGCATATTTTTTTTAATGTTTTGCTTTTTTTAACTTCTAGTTGAGTTTTCTGTTTACTTGAAATTTTTTGTTTCTATATACTTACAAACCTGTACTATCTACTTCAATGAATACAATAAATTGTTTCCATATCTACTGTATAATAACCATTTTCTTCATATAAAAGAAAAGAAGAAAAACCAAGCTATTAAATAAACGTACTTCTCACCTATACCTAGATTTTTATTTTACTTAAAACGATCACGCCATCAAACTGCCCTTTTTGGTATGATCACATTGCTTGCTTTATGAACACACTGCTTATTCACAAGCACACTGCTTGCTCATGAACTTATTGCTTGCTTACGATCAAATTGCTTGTGATCACTTTTATTCACAAGCACTTTGCTCACAAGCAGTTTAACTCAATGTTATTCAAACTCATTTTGACTTGCAAGCAAGCCTACTTGTTTGGTTCGTTTGAAAATGGGGGTTGTTCAGAGTTGCTTGGTTCACAAATAAGATTGTTCAAATTTACTTGCTTGTGGGTTGACTCAGTTTGTTCAAACTCGTTTTTTTCAAGTAAATACTCATAGTTCATAAGCAGACTTAGTTCATTTTAATCTCTGGTGTGAACCCTCAGACGACCTCTTGTTCAACTGGTTGGATGGTTTTCAAATATTTTTGAAAATTTTGAAGTTGGACGGAAACAAAATGTTGGACGACAAATTTGATAAGTCTGAACGCATCCGACCATCCAACATCCCTCAAACGAAGTCTGTTCAACTAATTCTACATTGTGAACTACGCTATTCAGAATTGAGAAGAGAATTTCAAAATATATCGGAAATTCTCCGAAGATTCAACTATTCGACTTGTGATTCTTTGCGAAGACATTGTGTGGAGAAGAAGATACAACAACGAGCTGTATGAACTGTACTGCGACATTGGCATAGCTAGAAAAGTAAGCATCGCGAGACTACGATGACTGGGACATGTAGAGCGGATGGGCACTAACGCTCCGGATTTTCGAAAGAATATTGCAGGGAAATCGCGGAAGGGGAAACCTTCGTCTTAGGTGGTGCAATCAAGTGGCAGAAGACCTCAACCGACTTAGGTCGAAAGATGTTGGTTGAGGTTCACCCCGAACTGTAATGCCCTCCCAAGGGAAAATTTCCTTTTATGAATTTCTTCGAGTAACTTTTAGTGATTTCTTTTAAAAAACATCACTAATGCTAATATATTTCGTTATACTATGGGTATTTGTCTACTTTTAGATAAAATAGCCAATTCGGTTCTTTAAACAGTTCAACTGTAATACGCGTGCTTAACTTCGACTCTGCTATTTACTTTTAAGTTTTGAAAATCTTTCTTAAGCCGGACCACACGAATGTGGAATGGTATGTCCAGCGCTTTCCCATTATCAATGAAGTCAACGTTACTTCTAAGCCAATTAGTGGAAGTAGAAAATACTAGGCTGGAGCATTCAGACCATTAACCGGTCCATTGTACTTACTGCCAGAGAAGCAACCCTCCGTTTGGGTCTTAGTTCCACTAATAACTTCAACGTTGATGTCCAAATAAAACGGGGAAGCCAAAAGAAAAGACGACACCTCACTGCAGTAGCGGTAATTTTCTCTTAATAAATGTGCATCGGTTCCTTTTTTCAAATTCATCTCAATTTTTTTTACACACTAAACACTCAACAACTCTTGGTTCGTATAACAATTTAAACAAAAATGCAAATACAATCACAATTTGGTTTTTATTAATATATGAATTTTATATATTAAATCAGTAAAAATTTAGTTAAAGATTAGTTCAATTGAAAATTCAGTTAAGGTTTAAGTAAAGATGTGTTTACGTTACCGACGCACTTGTTGTTTAAGGCTGACTTAAACTGGGTTCATGCTCAGCAGTGTAGGTCATAGTATGATTAATGTCGATTGAAATTAGTTTGGAAGTGAGCCAGGAAAATTATAACACTTTGAGCAAGTCAAAGGTATTTTCAAACAAGTTTCAAAGTGAACATTAATTTGAAGAGTTTGAAAGTCGACAAAAGATTAACTATACTTATTTTCAACTAGAACGTATTTTCCCAAATCTCTCTATTACTGAATCTTATCTAAGGCCAATCTTAAACGTACACTTTTTGAAGATATTAATTCAATCACAAAAACAAACAAACTAAGACAAATCAGTATGCTGAACAACTCAAATACTCCAATCAAATGAATCAACGAGAAGTTGCTTTGGTTTTTACGAACTTCCATCCTGGGTTTAGCTACTTTGTAAACGAAACTTGTGTGTCCATGTTCAGCCAATTGCAACAGACGAAAGTCAAATTCCTCAGCTAAAGGCGAATTCTTTGGAAAGTACATGCAAGCGATGATCGAGAGCAGCGGTTTTTTAACCATGAAGTACCGTCGGCCATTACTACGCAAGGCCATATTTTCTTTTGATGAAATAAAGCCATACTTTCCTTCCAGTGAGAAAAAAGTTTCCAATGTCTTTGAATACTCATACACTACCAAGTGGTTCTTGAGTTCCGGTATGAGGCTATATAAGGCATATCCCGATGGAGAAACAATAAATTTGTACTTCTGTTTAATAGCGTCTTCCAAGCTTTTTGGTAGAATTTGTGTTGGCATATTGTGAAGGTATTTGAAAACTGATCCCTCATAACAGCTACGCAGAATAAGACTGTTGAGAAATAACGATGTCAAAATCAATCGCTTACACTCTCGTTTTTCAAAACCAAATCTAGGAGCAAGACTTTGTATTTGCACTTCCAGAATCCATTTTGTTAGGATAGTTATGGAAAGAACAATCCAAGTGTAGAAGTCGAAGGGAAGAGTTAATACATTGAGCGGACTAAATGCTGTGGGTTGACGAAAAACGATTCTCATTTGGTAACTGTGATATTGACTTGAAGCAAACAGTTGTTGTCTTGAATAAGTGCACGCAGAATCTCCTATAAGTAAATCTCCCTCGTTGTCGTAAAGCTGAAATGAAAACAATGAACTTTCAACACACTACAAAGGTACAGGTCACCAAAACTTACCATCTTAAAGCCTCCCGTCATAGTGTGATTCTCAAATATATAACCTCTGCCGATGGGAGATATAACAAGCTCCAATGAACGGTTTGAGGCTTTAGCAATGAGTTTTAGGATGTCGCCATCGAATCCCGAAAGCGAACCATTGTCTATTCGAAGAAATGGAGCCTCGTCCCATAGTATAACACTTAAAGGGCACTTCCAAAGGCTTTGTTTCTTTTCGGGAAAAAATGGTTTTTTCTGAACAAAAGTTCCGTTAACAAAGCGGGTAATTAGTTTTGGTGAGGTGTCTTTGCAGTATTGCTCGTTTACGGATGGATTGTAAGTAAACACATTGATAATGCCATCCCTTTTTTCATCTTCAACGAGAACATTGACATTTAAAATCGAATGAACGAGGCAATAGCGAAATAGGTCCTTGAGGTTATAGTAAAGGTTAACATTGGCAGAGGCATTGTGTAGCACAATTAGGAGGTATTCATCTGTCGTCCAGTGTTTGCCAATTTGTTCTCTCTGCTGTTTGATCAAAACCCTAAAATACATACCTACATTTTCGAGTTTAGGATTGATGTAAACTTTACAACAAAGCGATAATTCAAAATAGTCCAACCGAAAAATGGAGTTGTTTATGGGGGTTCACACAGCACTGTGCATGTCGGGCGGTTTTTTTTTGAAGAAGGTCTGACGCTTAGCTAGAGCGATCAGAATAATTTTATCGGTCGATAGACCTGCCAGGTTAAAAAAATTCCCTGTTTATGGCTCAGCACACCAGTTGGAGACAAGTTGGTTGTAATAAGAGCGTCAAGAAAAAAAGGAGAACCTGGAAAGTTCTGAAAGGAAAGAAGAAGGCTTATTGACTTAACGTTCTCTGCCTCCTTTGGACGGACTTGGTTCGAAACAAAAAAATAATGAAAGCCATGAAAAGTCAGAAAGGCGGTTGTTTTTTTTTTGTCTATCAAAAACATGTAAAAGTTGAACAAGTCTTACCGTGTGAACCCCCACTTTACAGTCATTTTCTAATTTGACAGTCTCAGCCTGTTCTTTGTTTGTCAATTCCCTGAACAAAGGTAATATATACTCAACAACGGCAATAATGGCGCCGAGTTTTGTCGACAAACGTGAGATCATTTGACAGATTTGTCTCTTCATCTACCATTTTGACGCTGTTCAGACAGGCGCAAGTCAACCGTGCAAAATTGACGTCTATATGTTTTTTCTCTTTCCCACATAGTTTTAAGAAAGAGACGTGGTTTTGCGCCGGAGTTTTTAAAAAATTTAAAATTTTCTTGGTTGAGTTTTGACATTTCCTTATTTGCTCGAAGGAAAAGTAACGGACAATAAAGTACAAGAATTATTCTTTGCTGACGATATGCTCGATCATAAGCGAGGATCCTACATCCCTGCAACGAGCACTTGACGTTTGGATTGATGTTCTGGAAGGAAATGGGTACCGTATTAGCGCTAAAAAGACTGAATACCTGTGCTGCCCTTTTTCTGATCCAGACAAGCCTATTTCAGACATTTATTTGAATGGAAATGTGCTTCCCAAGTGTGAAAAGTTTAAATATCTGGGATCTATGATCAATAGTGAAGCAACTTGTGATGACGACATCAATCATCGAGTAAGCGTAGGTTGGATGAAGTGGCGAGAAAACTCCGCTATCTTCTGTGATCGAAAAATGCCCCCTAAGCTGAAGGGAAGACTCTACACCGCAGTTGTCCGTCCAGCTCTGACATACGGTTCACAATGTTGGACAATTTACAAAAAGTATGAGAGCAAATTGACGGCAGCCGAAATGAAGATGCTTCGGATGACAGCAGGAGTAACAAAGCTTGATCGAATTAGAAGTACTAAGATCCGTGGAAACCTTCATGTCAAAAGTACCATCTTGGACAAAATTCAGCACGACCGGCTCAGTTGGTATTGTCATGTTCAAAGGAGAGATCCGCAGAACGCCGTCCAAAAGGCAATATCGTACAACGTTTCAACAAATTCGCGACGAAAAAGAAAAGGCAGGCCAAAACACTCCTGGTACAAGCAAATGCAAAAACAGCAGCATTTGGTTGGCCTCAGACATGGAACAATCCAAAACCGGGAGGCTTGCCGACGCTTTCTGAGGTCAACGCGGCGTACCCCACAGGCGGATCACTAGTGTGAAGCAGAAAAGTGGGAGAGTTGTGATCGCTTCTAGATCACTACTCGTAACGCCGGAAATGGAAAGAAGAAGAAGAAGAGTTTTGACATTTCCTTGTTTTGACACTTGTGTTTTTTTTTTTCGAGTAAAGACGATGTTGTTTGAAAAATAAATGTTCTTTTTCTTGTTCCTGAAGCAAAACTACGAAAATAAATAAATTATTTTTCAGTTCAGTTCAATTTCTGAGTTTTTTTTCCCAAATCTGAAGGCAAAATAATCGTTAAAATAAATCCATCGCGTTCACATTAGTTTAAGTCTGAACACGACGGGGTGGCGGAATGTCAAAATTGCCCGGTTGAATTGCGCCAGTCTAAATACCGTCTTTGTTCTCAGACAAAATCTCTTTATTCGTTTCAACCCATAAACCAACACAAGAACAAAGTACGAAAAAAGAAATTTAAAACACATGATTTAAATATTAAACCGTATGAAGTATCGGTAACAGTCAGTTAAGCCAAAATTGTAGAAAAACCAAAGGCCTCAATCTTATTTTGTAGTTTTCGTTTGGTAATACGGTCTCAAATTTATCACTTCCTATTTTAAAAGCACAGAAAAATACCGAATTATAACATCAGCTATTTAGCGTTTCACGCCTGAACTACTGTCACTTTTGACATTTTTGTACTGTCTGTGTCTTTTTTATTGAAAAGGTTTTATTTGTACTCACTCAAGCAGATGCAACGATTCAGTAAGATAAATTCCTAAATGAGTTTGAGACCGCTTATAACCATCATCAATACTTTGTTGGAAAGCAGAAAAATGATTTCTATCTCGAAACCGCTCTACTGCACTGGAAAAATATTGTCGAACACTTTGAGTTTGGGCTACAATGTGTACTCGTATGTTTTTGGTTCGATACCATTTTGAATCATTTGCAATCAACCAAAGACATTTGCTTAGTTTGTTTTCTCCGGGAATAAATAAATTTTCATTTTTCAAACTTGTTCCTGTTCTAAGAACAGAAAGCAAAACCAAATTTAAAAACCAAAACCTCTTCATTTCACGGAGCTCTATTTTGATACTATTTTCTTTTAACAGCTTGCATTTTTTTGTTGGTGATTTATTCTAATGACAACTTACACTGTGATTACTGCCCATAAGTTAGAACCTTTACTTTCCGTTGTTTTACTAGCGGTAATTGTGCTTCAGATTTCGGAATATGATTTGAATATTAAATTAAAGCAGTTTACATATTCATATTTTACTTTGTTACTCTGTAATTTGAATGGACTCTTTTGCTTTGGGTTGGTTTTAATCAAGTTCAACGATCACTAGAAACTGTTCTTAATTGGCCAAAACTGAGGCACTTGGTGTGACCTTTTCAACACGAAATGTTTATTTATTAATTTATTTATTAGCGCTAGACTCAGGGGCACGTGTCGGGAACTATAAGAAATTTCTGCCCCGCCGATTCAAACTCAACTTTTCAAGAAATACAATCGCAACTTCAATAAGCGAGCGACCATCTTCAAATAGATACTCAAAGAAGGATACATGCGAAGGAGAATCATTCGACGAAGTTTATTAAAGATGCTCAAAAAGGGCTTCTTGTGGATGACGACAAAATTCTGCACAGGTCGCTTCAGTATTTCGATTGGTTATTGAAAAAAAAGATTCCAATTTTAAGAAGTTGAACTTAGCTTAACGGTAATGCCCGACATCACGGAATACGAAGTTAGTGAAGCAGTTAAGAGGAAAAGGTTGCCGGACAAAAGAGACTCCATGTGAATTTCGCGAAAAAGATGGATGGCTCATGGTTCTCATTTAAAAGCTTTTACTGGGTCTTAGTTTAATGGCTAACGATTCTCACGTTCTCGTTCCAATAAGGAGGTGATATTATCTCCCTTTTTTCAATGGTATCTCCTCTAATCTAAGTGGTACTCGTGGTGTGATGGATAGCATGTCCGCCTGTTAATCCAGAGGTTCGAGTTCGAATCCCAACAGAGGCAAAAATGTTTTTTTAAGGGTATCGCCTTTCGCGAGGAATTGGCAAGTCCTCCGTTAGTATTCATTGTCATGAAAAGCACTTTCTCGATTAGCCGTTCGGAACCGGCAGAAAATTGTAGGTCCCCTCCATTCTCTCACAAGGCATGGTTGTGAGAAATGCGCTAGGCTTAGGGACTCCTCGCTCTGTTGCGCCACCCTATTTATTTATTTTTATCTCCTCTAATCGGGATTCTCTCCTTTTTCAAACAAATCTCACTTCTTTTTCACTCCCTTTCCATAAACTGGTTGCACTTATCCATGATTAAGGTGTGCTATCTGACTCTAAATTTTAGCTTTCATATTTATGAAATAACTAGCTGTACCCGCGACTTCGTCCGCGTGGAATAGTGACTTTCAGCAGCACTTTTATTTTTTAGGCTAATCATTTTGCACATTAAAGAAACCTTTGTTATATTATTTTACTTAAGTTCATTTTTGAACACGACGCGACGTTCTTACTTTTTCCATCTTTTGCCAAATAAAAAGGTTTTGCGGGTTTGACATAAGTGAGCGTGCCACATGGAGTTGCCATGGGATTTTTTTTTCTAAACGAACACCTGCAACTTTAAGCGTCTGAGCTTTATTTATTCTTATATCAAATACTGGTTTCAGAGGAAACTGCACTCTTTAAACTGAACTAACAAATCAGTGGGACTTAAAGGAATACGGTGAATCAAAACGTTTTCTGCTTTCGCCATTCCAGTCATTATTAAAACTTTAACAGTGCCGCATCCCAGATGTGTAATTTGTAGCTGTGTACAATTCTAGACTTCTCATTGTCGGCACTGAAACACCAACTTGTAGCCTCAAATTATTGGAATTTACTCATGAAAATTTTAAGGAACTGAGTATGATGTGACTTGCTCAGTGTCCATAATATTGTCTACTGATAGACGTTCGACAACATCCCCCACCACGTTTAACATAATTTATTAGTTTATATGGTTAACCATCTCACTGATCGGCACCGAAATCGACCTTTGACACAGCTATTCCCGATTGCCAATATTTGCTTGAAGATCAAGACAGACATTTCTTCTCAACACATAGTTGACTGTAGTAGTCGACAGTTTGACAGAAATCACCTCAAGGTGAAAGAACTTTTGAAATCGATTCAGTAGTTTCAAGGTTCAGGTTTACATTGCCGATCCCGTAGAAATATAGGGATTACATATACAGCCCATGTCCTTCTTCAAGCTCTGTAGGCTATCTCTGAACAAAATTCAATTTAAATCGGATCAGTGGTTTCGGCGGGAGATGGCAACAGGTCTCAAAGAGCCTTTAACCCGCATGCTGAGTAAGATTTATTTTGTCCCTTATCTCATTTCAATATGAACCTCCAAAGTCGCTGTCTAAAAGTCCTCCTGTTAAACCGTCGCGTCGTTCATCATTATACATTTAATTTAGTTAAAATTAATTTTTAAGTTTGGTGTTGTTTAAGTAATTTGGCTTGTTATAAGCTTAGGTGTAAGCTCCACTTAAATTAAACAATGCACAAACAAATTACGAATACACAAACAAAAGTTTGACCATGGAATAGTCCAGAAACGGGGGGCTTGTCGAGTCTTTCTAATATCAACCCTGATTATACTACAGACGGACTTAGTGCCATCCTTCAGAGACCTCTCTGTGAGCATTGTCAGAACTAAGTCCCGTCAAACGAAAAGAGGAAGAAGAAGTTATACTTCTAGGAAATAAAAATTTCAACACAAATTTGACAAGAATATTACAAATTCTTTTTAATAAATTTGGAGTACTTATTTTGGAGGTGGTACCCTTGGCGTGATGGTTAGCATGTTTGCCTGGCACGCGGGAGGTTTGTGGTTTGAATCCCAAAAGAACCAAAAAATGTTTTTCCACGGGTATCGCATTTCGCGGGGAATTGGCAAATCATCCGTTAGTAAATTCATTGCCATGAAAAGCTCTTTTTCGATTAGCCGTTCGGAATCGGCAGAAAATTGTAGGTCCCCTCCATTTCCTCACAAGGCATGGTTGTGAGAAATGCGCTAGGCCCCGGGAAAACAGTTTTGGCAAATTTAAATAGTCAGCTTCAGTGCAATAAAAATTAAAGTTTGCCAAACTTTTATCTTAGTTCCTTTGTAAACGACAGTCTTTGAAAGAAAAATTTGCAACAAATTTCTTCAATCTTCCGCAAAATATTATTCAAATGAATTTTAAATCCAAATTAAATCTCGGTCGTCTTTGAAGTCAGATCAACATCTCTGACGATTAGTTGGAAGGCTCTAAAATGGAATTCAAACAAGGCAACCATAACGTCTCCGTTTTTCTTGTCAGGCAAAATAAGTCATCAAATAATTCTCCCACTCTCATCGATTCCATTTCATTACCCAAGAATGTGTTTGTTGAATGGAAGTAACTTGTTTATTATTTTTCCTTTTCCAAACCAAAGCATAATCAAATCAAAAAAATACAAAACGTTCAATATTCCAAGTCGTAAAAGCTTCCACTATACAATCGAAACGAGCACAAGCGAGTTATTATTCCTCGTTCCACACAAATTGTGTAACCATAACCAACAATCTCGTCTCGATGAAAAATGAAAGCAAAAAAAAGAAATTCCGACTAAACAAAACAATCAGCTGAAAGCATCAATTTAATGAACCTTTATGAATGCCAAACAGCCGTGGCTCAGAGTATAAAAGCACAACTTTGCAAATCCCAGTGTGGTTACAGACTGGCAGAGGAACAGGAAAATACCGCAATTACTGCCTGTGTCATACTTTGACGCAAGTCGTTAGCCTAAGGGGTGAACACAATCATTTATACAGGGAGAAAAAAAAATAATAATAAATAAGAATGTATCCAGAGAGAGAGAGAGAAGAAGTATCTACCTAATCTACAGATTATTATCCATCCACAAACAATCGATTGCATTTCATTGAATCTATTGAACAACGAGAACTGAGCTGAGACCGTAAACCATTCATCTGGTTTGCGGAGTGAGAAGTTAAGTCAACTTGACTTTAAAACAAATTAACGTTTAATGACCGAAACAATTTGCATTTTATAATAAACGACGTCGACGACAGTTGTTGATTTAAAAATATCCTGACCTTGTTCCAAATAATTAAATTTTTTCCTGTGAAGTTGATGACATTTCACTAGCAAGGGGTCCTCTTTTGTCATGCTCGTGATCTCAAGAAGAATATACCCTCTCAGGTGGATGCTTGTGCTTGGGTGATAGAGAAGACGTCGTCGAGCAGAAAAATATTGATTTTTTCTTACCTTCCCCAAAGAAGGGGGTTGTTGTTTAAATGAGGATTGTTGTCATTTGCATCTCTAGTTTATACACGGCCGCTTTTAAGTTATGCCTACCTACATAATTGAAATGTAAAATAGTAGCTTTTGTTTTTATGAAGGCTAAATTTCATACAAATATGAAGAATTATGTTATTTACCTTTTTTACAGTTTGAATTACGTCTTACTTTTGTGAACGAAAAATAAAAGATAATCTAATGATGACAGGAAAACATCCAAGAGATGCTCTGTTAAGCTAAACCTCAAACAAAAAGCCGGCGGACCATGCTGTTTCGATGAGGGAGTGGAGCAAAAAAGTTTTCGTCTTTGAAGAGAACTTTAGAGTTTAGACAGGAAAACATATAAATAAAAGAGGACGATTTAGGACGGAATGTTAAATATTAAATGAGGTTCAATTCCAATCCCAATAAGGGACCTTAATTGAAATGGTTTATTGAACAGAAAATGATGAAGTCGACCGACGCACGGGGGCTGAGGATTTACTTATTTATTATTTACAAATGAATTCCTATAAATTGAAAGACTTTTCAGTCGTAAATTTCTTAAAACATACATATACTCGATAGTCCTTCGTCTTAAAATGTGGAGTGATTTGGATTGGATCTCAAAACATTTGGATTTGTCTGAGGAGGATACACTTCAATGATTTCCTGGTTGCCTGATGGCTTTGACATTTAAACTTCTTCAAAGGGGGCGAAGTGAATGATTTTCAATGTATGCTTACCTATATCTGTGTATAGGATCGAATTCAACAAAAAGGGGATTGCTTTCAAGATATTCTATAAAAAGTTTATTCTTCAAACACAATCGAGCTTTGGTTTTATTTTCGGTGCCGATTCGTTCACTTCTTGAAGGCGATTTTCTGTAAGAAGTATTTGCAACTTTGAGATTGTTTTCACCATACATGTGTAGTTTTTTCAGTTCTCAGTTCATTTGCAATAAATACGTAACGCATTTTCTTCTTCTCAAGTCATAATAAAAAAAAAATTTCGTAATAAAAAAAAGGTTAGGCAAACTGTTTCTTATTATGGAATTGGCAAGAGCTGACAGTTGGGTCTGTTTTTTATTACAAATTCGTACATTCATTTACGTTCATTTCAACAATTGTTACCAAATTCATGTTTGCTATCAAATATTAAGTTCACAAATGAGCCGTGTGAGGTTGGCATTTCCAAGTCAAATTATACCTACCATTTGTTCAAGGAAAAGTTTACCATCGGACAAGAGCGTTGTTTCCACCAATAAATGCCGAGTATAAAATTCTTCTAATTTATTGAATTGAATCTGTGCAACTAATTCATGCAGTAAAGTGTCCAAAGGCGAAACTTGGAAATGAAAGATACAGTGCAACTTCTGCGGCAAAAACTGTAATTCAAATTGGTGCAGCAAAATGTGATACGTTTAAATCCCACAATAGGATCGTTTGTTGAAGCCCTGGGGTTGCTCTCTTACTTACTTACTTACTCAGGTGGGCATTACAGTTCGGGTTGAACCTGGGCGTCAACCAACATC
The DNA here is from genome assembly GCA_949752695.1 of Melanostoma scalare. Classification (NCBI taxonomy): domain Eukaryota; kingdom Metazoa; phylum Arthropoda; class Insecta; order Diptera; family Syrphidae; genus Melanostoma; species Melanostoma scalare. The sequence goes on along the minus strand of OX456986.1, from coordinate 181,265,824 downwards.
CTTCTATAACGACTTATATTTCGGGCGAGCTCTCTTCAGTTTTGCACTCAAAATCGGTTGAGGTCTTATTCCACTTGATTGCGCCACCTAAGACGAGGTCTTCCCCTTCCGTGATTTCTCTGCAGTGTTCTTTAGAAAACCCTTCGAGCCGAAGCGTTTGGGTCCATGTGCTCTACATGGCCCAGCCATTGTAGTCTCGCGATGCGTACTCTTCTATGTATGCCCGCGTCGCGGTACAGCTCGTTGTTGTATCTTCTTCGCCACATTGTCTTCGCATACGGGACCAAGGGTTTCCTCATCCGCTTTCGATAAGGTCCATGCTTCCTAAAGCAGGACTGGGATCAAGGTCTTATACAGGGTTACCTTGGTTTTTCTGGAAAGCGTTTTTTGAAAAACATAAACTCACCCTGAATGTCAAACAGACTTTTTTGAGCCCTGGGTTTGCCCTAGGTTTTTCCTCAACTCACCATAGGTTTTTGCTGGCATGTATTTTTGTTCAAATGACAGGGATGATGTGGGGTGATTTTGTGGTTTAGCGTTTTTTGAGGACTGGAAAACCCAGGTTTTTTTGACAACTCATAGGGTTGTCAAGGAAATCTGGGTCAACCCTGGGTTAAGTCCAACGAACGAACCTAATAACGAACAGAATATTCTTGTATTCATTGATCACAGAATCCTTCCGTTCTCAAATAAAAATGGAAATAGGTTTTGAGTATTGTAACAAGAGACGTCTGGTACAAGTGTCTTCATTGTTGATGATGATAATTAAGAATGTGTGTCAAACCAAAGTCTTTTTGCAGTCGTGAAAGCGTCAATTACAGTTTTCAAAACTAAGCTATAGAGCAACACATGAAAATATACACACCGACGACGCGTTGCGCCGACGCGACGCGACAAAATAGAAACGAAGCGTTTTCAAATGTTTGTATTGTCGCGACGGAAAAAAAAGACAAAAGCGTTTCTGCAGCAGCCGCAACTGAAAAAAAGACTTTGGTTTGGGAGAACCTTTCATCAGCTGGCGGTCAAAAGCCACAAGTCACAACTACGTAGTGCTGCCAAATTCCTTGCTGTATCAACTGCTTATAAGTTAAGAAAAAAAGCAAATCTACATTGACGTTAAATTTATTCTTAACCCCTCAAATGTCAGAGGAGGTTTCTTTAACATTAATTGTTTCGACAAATAACAAACAATCAAATAATTATTCAAGCTCAACTTCAAACTTAACCTTCAGGTAAACTTAAACTAAATGGTGTTGATGTTGATCTCCCATAACAAGTCTCGAACACAAACAAACAATAACAACGATAGGCCGCACCATTAACTATGATTTCTTATTAATAAAATTTAATTGACACTTTCGTTGGAGGGTGTGACGAAATGAAAGACAGCTCACTCCATTGACAATGAGTTTCCTTTTATTTTTTTTTCTTTCCTTACACACCCTGTACGTTTAGTTGTTCTTTGAACGCAAAGCCTTAATCCCGATCGATAAATGAAAATTTTCATTTTATTTTGTCATTTTGCCATTGATTCATCAAACGTCACGGACGCGACGTGTTGAAGTGACATTATTGTAAATTTTAGGTGAATTTTAATTAAAAAGAAAAGTTAAAAAAGGGTCTCCAGAACAGTTTTTTTTTTCATTTTCAAAACAACCTTCAATACAGATATAAATTTCTCTTATATATTTTATAGCGAGCCGCATTCCAAATGGAAGAGCAAAAAAAAACACCCAAAAAGGCTCGAAGGGCCAACGAATCAATATGCATGTTGTGCCCGTTGGCTAACTACTCATTCTACAGGAAAAGTTATTTACTGTGTTTCCTCTTGGCAATAGTTTCAATAAATGAAACATAGTGAAACTTTTGGGGGCGAGACGCCTTCTCTTGCCTCAAGGACTTGGTAGAGTTTATGGAAATTGTTTTGCATAGTATGTTTGTATGAGTGTGTAATCCTCGTAATTTGGTTTTATTTATTTAGTTTTTTTTTGCCAAGAATTGAATGGCCAATAAATCTAAGTTGAGAATTAATTTACAGTATGGGGCTGAAGAAAACGACTCATGGTATGGGTTCTTTTGTCATGAATTGGGGCACTTCTGAGAGGATTTGCGAAAAGAAAGTACTAAATTCTCTCCACTCGTTCGATAACATTCACCATGTTCCAACAAGAAATTTATCTGAATAGAGTTTCGCAGAATTGTTATGGCGCATGTTGTTTGGAATAATAATTTGATCATGATTTTAAATCTTGGAAGTTAAAAATATTGCTGAAACTATTTTTTATTGACTCTAGGGCTAAGATGACGTACTCTTAAACGACTCTTAAACGGCCAATCAGATTGGTGCATCATTTTAGGGACCTACAAATTTTTTGCGGATTTAGATTGGCTTAGTGAGAAAGCACTTTTAATGGCACTATAACTAAACTACTCTCGGTGGACTTGCCAAATTCTGACGAAAGGAGGTACTAGTGGAAAAATAATTAGATTTTTCTGGGATTCGAACCTCGGACTGCTAACACATACACGCACAGAATAAAACCAGAGAGTCAACTGCGGTAAAGCAGTGCCATTTCCGTCTACAAGCTAAATTCGACGACCGAGAGCCCACGTTGACATTTCGGTTGGTTTGAAATCAATTTGAAAAAGTTAACTTTTTTCGGTATTTTTGTAATTGTCACAGTACAGATGTAGAAAACTTCATTCAAAACTGATAGGTTCGTTCGTTGAAGCCCTGGGGTCGCACTGTGGACGCCACAAAGCTCCCTAGATTTTAGCTGAGGCGAGTTGAGGGCTGTCAAATGACATGTATTTTTATTCATATGACAGGGATGTGTAATGATTTTGTGCTCTAGCGTTTTTTGAGGACAGGGAAACGCAGGTTTTTTTTACAACTGACAGGATTGTGTAGGCAATACAGAGAACCAACTCGTATCCTCTATGCTTGAAAGATCCTCAAATTTTTTTCTGAGGTGAATCAATCCGGCTGCAAATAAGTTTAAGTAGCCATGTTTTATTGGGAGTTTATATGCAAGTTTGCAAAAGATGGCAAAAAATCGCAAAAAATTGAAAAACAACAATGATTAGTGCACAGAAATAAGTCAGTGTTCAGGAGTGAGCAACAAGGATGGTAGGTAAATGGTGTTTATGGTTTATAGTTGCATTGGTGAGTACAGCGTATTACTGAGACTCGTTACTGCGCAAGCTATAAGATTCTCAATAAAACGCACCTAGTATTTCCTCTTTTTTATTGTACTTTTTGCTATAATTGCTAATAGATGCTTACTATGGCAGCTTTGGATGAGGTTTTCTTCATTCTACACTGTGATAATCGTGATAATAGAAAAAATAACAAAAACTCAAAACTCATTTCAAACCAACAGACAATAAAATGGCGACCGAGGGTCCCCGGTTGTGTTTCAGTTTCCCGTGCAGTGTCGGGTTAGAATAGCACCGCTTGTCGTAAAAGGCGACTAAAGGAGCAATCATATCTAGACGACTATAACATCAAAGTGAGTCTAGCGACACACATACCACCTAAAAACTCTCCCCAAGTATGCATGCAGATCCCGGGGTTTACACGACTGGAGATTACCGGTGTAGTAAAAGGGAAATCAAACTCATTAAATGGAGCATGCATGTGTCAAAATGTCGAAAGGATGAAAGGAAAATTTTTGAAAGCGGCGTACCCCACAGGCGGATCACTAGGGTGAAGCAGAGAAGTGGGAGAGCTGTGATCGCTTCAAGATCACTACTCGTAACACCGGAAATGGAAAGAAGAAGAAGAGGGTCCCCGGTTTAATTTATAGCGTTTTTCATTGAAATCCGAAAGTGCCTGTCCAGACGGGTGATGCTGTTAACGTTATGCTGTTAACACCTAGTGTCCAGACGTTGTTATAATTCCTCACACAAATTCTCCATTTTGTGTTGGAAACTGTATTGAAAAAAGCATAACGTGCGTATGAGCATAACCCGTCTGGGCACGCCAAGTGTACTGCTTAGGCAGATAAATCAAATTTCATTTTGCGCATCGAGTCCCTTTCTTCCTCACCCCTTTTGCCCAGAAACGACCGATATAACGTTATGGGGATAACACGTATGGACAGGGACAAAGAACTACTCTCAAATGCAGAACTACTCTTTTCAATGAAACATTTTTCAACAGTTTTGTCGTAGTATTGGTGTTTTGGTGACAATTGTCAGGAATAGCATTGGGTGCATTCACTTCTGTAGTCAAAATTCAATTAGTTTTGTGAATGCAAAATTGAACTACAAACGCAGTAAATCCTTTTTCGTTTGTAATCTTTCGTAATTTTTTCCGAACAGCCGATTGTGAAACGTCGAAATGATTCTAAATTAACTTTATATCTGAAATTTTAACATTACGTGGGGTGAAAAATTTTCAACTCATTTCGCAGTTGTTTCTAATGACTTGAAGCAGTGAATGCGCCCACTTGCATCTTTTCAATCTTTTTTTTTACACTCCATGTAGGTCTGGTAGATGATGGATAGATTGCAAAGGGATGACGAGACGACGAAGAAGATGACAACAAATAATGCAGCGAACTAACAAATTCTAAATTATTTACATATTTCTGCACTCATATTCAATTATGTACTTTCTTTTTTCTTTTCAATTTTAATAATTACCAAACAAATTTCACAACAATTTTTTTCCATTTGACGTTTGATACAACAGATGTTTTTGCATGTGTGTGTAATTTTCAGAGTAGATCTCCCAAGTCCCAACCGATTGGGAGTAGATCTTTGCCGTTTAGAGTTACTCCGGATCTACTCTTTTTTTCAATGAAACATGGAAAATGGGAAAGGAGTAATTCTTTTCGTCAATGAAAAATGATATTAGATTGTGTATAAAATGACATTTCCCTGCCGCAGTTGATTCTTTACTTTTACTTTGTGCTTCTGTCAGTGAATTGAAACAGACCCTTCTGTCGAAAAACAAATTCGATAGATCAATCCACTACAAATGAAAACAGGGTAAAGGCCCGTCCAAAATAAAGCGATTATGAAGTTGTACTCATTCGGTGGCTGATTAGAGAGTTTACATAATAGAAAAGTATCATCGAGTTTTCTCTGGCTTGAGAAAGCAAATCATATTTGCGCATACATGCGATGGTGATAAGGTCTGCAATCGCAATAAAGCAAACTGCATCTTATTTCGGGAATTTCTCATCAGCAGTTGCCAGAGCTGTAAAAGAATGCATTCATTTGGTAATGCATTACAAAAAGTCCCATTCATTTAACTGATATTTTGGAATACAATCACATTCCTTATCGCAGTACTTCAACTTTCAAAAATAAGTCTTTAGTGAACCAATCGTCTAGAGCAGTCATAAGACTTGAAGTCAAAAAAAATGCAATACTTTTTAACTGGTTGCAATCTTGAAAGTCTCCTAAAAGTCTCTTACAATCTTTGTAATTTTGAAGTCTTTTGATTGCACTGAAAGTAGTGCAGTCATTTGGCTGCTTTGGAGCCTTTTAACTTTATAGGTACTGCTTGGATTTTTTTAACTGCATGAAGTCTTTTAACTATTTGAAGTCTTTTGATTGTTTGAATTCTTCCAAGATTGCAGCCAGTTAAAAAGTATTCCATTCTTTTGACTTCAAGTCTTTTGAATGCTCTAGTCTAGACGAATGGTTTACTAAAGACTTCAAAAGTAACTGGGAATTTTTGATTAAAGTTAAGTGCTAACATGAAGTCAAAATATAAAAGAATAGTCTTTTTTATAATTTCAATACAATACAAAAAAGAATGCATTCTTTTACAGCTCTGGCAGTTGCAAAATGGATCTGGGAATCTGAGGTATTAAATACTCAATACATAGAATGGGAGAAAGAGAGAAAAAAAGGGATCTAGATTTGGATTAGTGTTTAAATAAGGCCAGGGTATTATGAGTAGTGACGACAGAATTGAACGTTTCACTTTCAGCGAATAAACATTAGCTTCGTTTAAAGCCCAGAGTGGTAAAAAACTCCTGTTGTCATCGGAAGGTTAAAATATTTTATCAAAATTTTTTGAGTTGTGATCTTTTTGGTATAGGGATCTATCGTGACCAAGATATTTCAGGGAATATTTCTCGGTATCGGCAAATGATCGAAAATTCTTTGCGAATTTTTAAGCCATCGTGAATGAATCTTCCATGCGAAAGCTAATTCTCATTAAGGTAAGTACCTTGATTTGTTTCGAATTTACTTTTATAGGAAGATAAAAGTAATTACCAGTCATATTAATGCAAAGACATTTATGTTTCTTTTTTATTTTGATTATTACATGAGTATAGGTATTAACATTTGTTTGGTGGGAATTGGGAACTCATTTTGAAGTAGGTTCACAATCGCGAGCAATGTATTATGAGAAATAAATATTACGTAGGAAAATAAATTCGTTGGAAGATTGTCGATAGGCTCAAAATAGGGTAGGTAACCTACCCTATTAGATTACCTACTCTGTGGGCTAGAGTTAATTGCAATAGCAACAATTAAAAACTCAATCAATTAATAAGGAAAATCAAAAGACCAAGTGACCTCAACTCCAAAAAGTTCATTCCGCATAGGTACAACAATGGGCTTATCAGTTAGATGCTGTCGTACCCTTAAAAAATGACTCTGTTAAATTTTGTTGTTTTTCCTCCAGCTAAAAAGAACACCAAAAGAAAACTCATATCATCTGAAAAGTGTCAACTTCACTCACAGATTAAGTGATGACGATGACTCACAACTCACAAGCCTCCAATTAGATAAACATCTTCTTAAAGGGAACTTGCTTGCTTTTTTTTAAATAATCATTTACTTTACTCCAATTCAACGCTCAACTCCACCACACTCTAGTTGGAGAAAATAACTCGATTTAATGACAGCTCCGTTTGAGAAAATGACATCATTGCGGCATGGTTTGCTTTGCTTTCCGTGTCGAAAAAAGGGAAAAACAAATTAATGAAAAAAAGGAAAACTCCTTCCAAAAAGGATTACCATAATAGAATTCATTGACGTGCTTATGTGTGTGGAGTTTGGGCGAGAAAACCTTTTAATTTGGTATATGTAGGTACTCCCGTAAACGAATTTTGTTTCACTTACCCGAGTATAATTCTCCATTGATCGAATGTCATTTATTGTCCAGGGAAGCATTGCAGCTGAGTACCGAGGATCCACCGAAGCAGATCCTCGATAAGTTAAGGTTATTAGACGCGTTTTCATTGTGTAACGCACTTTGAGTTAACTTTGTCCACTTAAAATTTGTTTTACACAAACACTTTTTTTCTATTTTTATTATATTACTATTGCAGGATTTGATTTACATTTTCAATTCCTTTGAAGACGAGGATTGAATAAGTTTTGTATTGTATTGTGTATTGAAGACTCACAGAGGTGCGGCAGTGTTATTTGGAACACATAAGAAAAGGATATTGAACAAATTTGCACGAAATCATGGATGAGGGAAAAAATCAATAACTACACACTGTAGGCTAGAAGAACCACAAAAAAATCGCTTTAACGAAATTCCACTGGTAAACTTCAGATTCTCAATAAAACACGACAATTTACAACTCGCAGAAGTACGGTCGAGAATTTTCACTCCAAGGAAATCACCAAAAAATCGATAGAATTTTCACACAGGACAACCAACGACGACAACGACGAAGTAAAAAGTTGAAACTGGTAAGCCTAATTATGTTTTTTCCACTTTACTTTGTTGGTTTACTTTGAAAACAGAGTTGGTATGTATTTTCATTTGCGAATTTGTCCACTTTAAGTCAATGCTTTTTAGGGCTATTAATCTATGAAAAGAACTAACAAGTATCTGTGTTGAAAAAGGATTCTGATTCGAAAAGCAAAGACATTACGCGTCCGAGTCTGGTTGAAAGAAGGATGACAATGAAATGTTGCGAGGACCGATGTACTTATGCGGTGGTTTTTAACATTAGTACTATGGCTATGTGAAACATGCTGCTTGCAATACAATTCTGCGCACTGAGTGTGGAAAAGACAGGAAAAGAAGACCTTTCAATTTTTAATTTATAAAGGAAAAGACACGCGTTTGTTGCTTCGATGGCGGTTTGTTTTGGTCGCTGAAATTTAAATGAATGCTGGGAACATTTTTTGTGTACACTTTTTTGTGTATATGCGATGAGGTGCGATGACAGAGCTCGTGGCTGACAGTTGACAGATAAGTGTTTGGTGGCGACATCTGTGGAATATTATTTGAGGTTTGTGTCTGAGTTAAACTGTTTGGCAGTTATTTTTAAATAACTTTCTGTATAAGATTTGTGTAATAATTTTGAACTTCAAGTTTTCAGACATGGTTTGTATTTTGTAAGTAGCTTTCGACTGCGAGTTTCGTTTCAAAGTAGTTATTGTTAGAAAGTTATTGCTTTGAAATTTTTCCCATTTGCAAGCGGTGTGCCGTGTGCCGCTCCTCAAACATAACCAAATAAGTCTGTTCGTTGAAACAAAGGTTTTCTGAAAAACCTTTACTCAAATTAGTGTGAGCCGAGGGTTTGCCCGTCACCTGACGTTAAAGTATCACTAGTTTTTCGCTGGGGCAAGAACAGGGATGTCAAATGTCCTATGTTTGTTTTTGTTCAAATGATAAGGATGTGTGGTGAAACCGAAACCTCGGTCAATCCTGGCGTCAGTCTTCTTTGCCACTTATAAAAGTTGAGTTTAAATCAGACGATATGGAAAAGAAGACTGGTCTGACGTCACGGAAAAGATTACAAATATATCGATCCCTTCCCGCCATTTTATCGTAAGCGACATAAAGAAAGTTTTACAGGGAGACGTTTTTTTTTTGGTTTTTATCATAAGCATTCAAACAAAAAGCACCGAAAGTCAGTCGCTTACGATAAAATTCATTTTCGCTGTAACTTTTAGTAAAACAGTTAAAATGTAAAACTAAAAATGCAGAAAATTGCGAGACAATGTAAGCTTTTGAACTGTATAAAAAAAAGTATTTAGTTAAAAATGTCGCTTACGATGTTTTGCGGGAAGGGCTCGATATGTTACTGATATCTCTGCTGCTCACTAGTCACTGTTTCGAGGAAAGTGCCAGTGAAATGGCAAAGGATAATAAGCATGTCCAAGCAATAACTTAGAAGTTCGAAGCTCGAATCCTAGAAACATCCAGTTGCTAATCCAAACCAAAAAACGTCAAGTTTTCTTAAAACAAAAGCTGGTGCCCCACAAGAATCCATTTTAGGTCCACTATTGTTTACCTTATTTGATAATGAAATTCCCTAAATTTTGAATTGCTGTACAAGGTTTGCCTATAACATTGGTCGAAGAGAACATATTTCTAGTTATGTTAAGGCTTTTCTTGGAATGGAGTTACATCAGTACCTCGAGTTGAAAACACTAACTTTGCTTATTCAGTCTTAAAGAAAATAAAGTGCCCGAATAAATTTTCCAAAGAATTCAATTCGCATCTTCTTCCGGAACAAGTAGAAGCTTCGTGCCACCTTTTACGAACTACACTGTAACTCAAAAACAGTTTTTTTGTTTGCGCCATAAGACTTTGAAATCGCCTTCCAATCAAAAAGAAAAAAACAGTTCAAGTAAATAATGTAAATATTAATTTAAATAATAATGGAACTATAATTTAATAATAATCAAATAATTAGTGTATAATAGTAAATCCTTTATTACTATTTAAACCTTTTCACAACTAAAAAATAGTATTGTATCTACGTGTAAACATAATTTATGTACCAATAAATACAAATATATAACAGATAGCTGTAAATTTAAATTGAGTTTAAAACAATAACCAAATATATTTTCTTCATAGTAAAGTTAGTGGAAAGACTTCGTCTGATGGATGTTAGATGGGGATGTGAGTTCGCGTTCAAATTATGAGACCTCATTGTAAAACAAAATTACCAAAAATATTTGAAATCCATCCAACAAATCGGACAAGCGGTCGTTTGAGGGCTCACATTATCCGACTTTAGTCGTTTAGAGTCTGTCCAATTAATTGTGTAGTGTGAATTTCCCTTGAATATATTTTTATTTCCATTTCTTCTTTATTTACTCATGCTTTCTTTTTCGTTGTTATCATTGGTTTCCATATTTCTTTCTGATGGTAGGTAATTTTGAACCACCAAAACATTTATTAAGTAATCGAAATGAAGAACGACGTCTTGCGACATTGTTCTTCTTTAAATCGATGGCTCGAATAGCATCTTCGAAGATCTTACAAATATTCCAATTCGCAAATGCCGAACACTCGATCATAACTTCAGCACCGATATCCTTTTGAAGAATTAATCCTTTTGTTTTCGATACACTGATCCCATGATTTGAATCTGATTTAAGATCAATTTTGGTGCAAACAAGAATAACGGACGACTGCTTTAAATACCGACTTATTAGTGGCAACCATTTGAGTTTGATATTTGCAAATGATTCACGATCAATCGCTGAGTAACATAATATGAAACAGTCAGTCTGTATGTTGAGGCTGATTAAAAATTAAATAGAAAATTCAATCAGGAAATAATATTTACGTCTGGAAAGTTAAGTGGAGTTAACAATTCATAGTTTTCATGGCCGGCAGTGTCATAGAGCGATAGAGTGTATTCTAAGCGATCGACGATAATGTTGCATTCATAGATCTCGAAAATTGTTTGTTTGTGTGTAGTGGGTAGTGGTTGTGTGTTAGAGAAAGCCTTCAAAAGGCATGTCTTTCCAACTGCACTGTCGCCGACTGTAACAATTTTAATGGGCTTTGAGGTTGCCATTTCTTTTTTTTTAGTGAAAATCTGTAGAATTGTTAACATGAATATAAGTGTATTTAAATCTTAGGTTGTCTTTCAAAAACTCACTTATTTTTTCCAAGGGTAAAAAGAGAAACTGAAACAGTGAAAACCCTCCAATGTCAAGGAAAGTATATTGCTAACTGACTGTAACCGAAACAAAGCAAAATTTGGTTACTTCTCAAATTGAATTGAATTGTTCTTGACTCATTGATAAAGTTTTTATAAATTTTGGACAATCATATTTAACGCAGAATTAATAAAGAGTTAGGACAAGATGGGACTATGTATTTTTGTAGGAGGTAAGGGCTTCGACTAGGTACGGTAAATATGCATATTACTCAATTGCCTTCTTAAACAAAAGAAGCAGCGGTTGGCAAGAGTAATTCTTTGTCTGATCTAAGAACTGATGTTATTTTTCGTAATCAAATCCTAGGTGCACGAATTTCTGTACTGGCGAAGCTGTAGGTTCGTTCGTTTAACTTTACCCAGGGTTGACCCAGGTTTCTTTGACAATAACCCTATGAGTTGTGAAAAATAACCTGGGTTTCCAGTTCACAACCTGTTATTTGAACGAAAATACATGCCATTTGAAAGCCCTGCTTATTACCTAAGGTCGCCTTAGCAAAAACCAACGGCGAATTAAGGGAAAACCCAGGGCAAACTTAGGGCTCAAAAAACACTCTTCAACGATCGAACCCTATGTCTGTCTTTCGTGACGCTTTGTCAAATTCGTTGATTCGGTGTAAGTGCTTGGTTTCGACAGCATTTCCTTCGATTTCCCCTAACTAACCATTAAGGTCCTTTCTGTCTGATCTTCAGCTCTGACAATTTTGAAGGGGAAAACTTTCTGAATAAGTTTGACCCGAGCAAATCCGGGTGAGTCAGCTAGTAGACTATAAGTATACAAATATATGAATAAATTCAATTCGATTTGTTCAAGAGACAAATCACTTATATCAAATAGGTGTGGTCTACGAATTAACAAAGTGTGAAGCAGTTAAGTGGGAGAAAAGAAGACGAATCAACAAAGTACGTACTATCGAAATCTTGCAGTATTTCCCTTAGTCAACCCCATAGACTCAAAATCCCCTATTTTTTTTTTCTTGGCTTAAGGTTCTCAACCCTGAGTCAGTATGTGATAAAATTATTACAGATTTGAAATACGATGTTTTTCGAGTCCAATGATTTTTTGGCCAGTTGGTTTTCAGTTTGTGTTGTAACTGCTTGTTTTCCAACCAGAAAATATTAACCGAGGTCTTTTATGCACAATTCTTGAACAATTTATATCCAATTCGATTGGCTCAATATTCAACTATAATAAGAAGAGTAAAGTGATCGTTGAATGTTCATCTAATTAGTGAGAGATTAAGCTATAAAGTGCGTAAGCTTCAATTGAAAATTTTAGCCAGTGGATCTGAATGAGTAATTTAGTGAATTCAGCAGTCAGATTACCCATCCAACATTTCAGCAGTGACTCTACTTACTTACTTCCTGGAAAGAGAAATAAACTTCCTTACACCGATCCAGCTTCGGTTATGATCAAAAATGGCAACTGATCCCATAAAAATCATTACTGTTGGCGACAGTGGCGTAGGAAAGACAACTCTCCTAAAGGCTTTCATAACTCAAGAAGTAACCTCCGCTGCACAAAAGCACACTATTTTTGACATCTACGATTGTGAATTGTATGCTGATAACTCCAAATACAGCCTATCGCTTTACGATCTTGGTGGACACGATAGTTATTACTTTTAAAGACCAATCAATTATCCACAAGTAAATAGTACTAGATTTTTAACTGACTTTTATTTTTTAATGATTACCTTTTTTTCCATCCACAGACGAGCTGTTTTTTAATATTTTACTCTGTGAGCGATCGTGATTCATTTAAAAATATTTTACACAAATGGTGGCCCGAAATAAAACCATTTGTACATGACGCTCCTGTTTTTCTCATCTGCACCAAATGCGATTTGAGAGAGTCCTTAGATTGTAGGAATTATGTTAACAGAATTGAAGGATTAACTCTTCAAAAAGAGATAAACGCCAAAAGTCTGATAGAGTGTTCGGCATTTGAAAACGCAGATGATCTTAGCGTGATATTTGAAAATGCTGTTCGAGCCGTTAATTTAACTCATAAAATGGAATATCTAAGACGACCATCACTAATTGAACTGTTCAAAAAATTTATAACGAGAGAACACAAGTAAACAGCTGCCTAACAGCTAATTCCATCCTTAGCATTCTTTCCTATATGACAATTGCATCCATTTAAATAAATCTTGTTTTAGTAGTTGGACACTATTTTGTACGTTTTTTTAGCATCTCAATAAAAGAATTCAACACCTTTATATTTTTTAAAATTATTATATAAAATGAAACTAATATATCGAGGGCTTCAAACTAAAAACCGAAAGAATTTCAATCCTGATATAGAAAAGCTAAGGTCTCAGTACCTAACACCAAGTGCCATAGCCTTGCAACAAATCTTCACCAGTATATTTACAGACTCATTTTCATTTTTAAGGAATCCTTTGTAAGAATGGATTAGAGTGCTCGCCCGAAATCGAAGACGTTAAAGAAGGATGTTGGTTGAGGACCAGGTTCACGGTTTACCCCGAACTGTAATGCCCACCTAAGTAAGTAAGTTGTAAGAAAGGAGCCACTTGTCGTATAAAGTGCTGGAAACCTCAGATAAACGTCTTAAATTGAAATTGGATGATGAAACATGCAGCTTTCCTTTCCTTAACTGTTGAACAAGAATCAGCTTGACAAAATGTACATAACCGTATAAGGATTCAGCTGGGACTCATTTTATGTTCTGAGATTTGAGGCACTTCTTAAAACAAAAAATATCACAATCATCGTTGCTCCTACGAAGGGTGCAACTTTTTTTAAAAAATCAACTTTTTTAATATCACTCTTCACCAGTAGTCGATTTCCTTGTGAAGTTCCTTTTGTTTTGTTATTCTTTTTTTTTTTCTTCGACAAGTTATTTTCCACACTCGCACCGAATTTATCTATGAAGTCTTATGTTTAGCAGCTGACGTCTTGAAAACAACAAAAAAAAAACGCTACTTATCTTCTAATTTACTGATTATTTATTTTGACTACGTAAGAAGTGTGAGTTCATATACTGCAGATAAAATACATTTTTTGGCTGTATTGCTATTTTTAGTTGGTTAACTATTGTTATTGTAATTGCCTGCTGGTTATATTTATGTGTTGCTATCCAAATTTCAAGGCTGATGGGTAAAATGATTGCATCTACAAACATTTTTAAGATGTGAGAATATTGAAAAAGTTTGCTCGGCTGTGATGTGGGTGAGAAATTGTTTTAAGTTGGTATGTAAACATTTAAATAAAAGAAAAAAAAATACAAAGTTATTGAAAAATTGGTTGGTCTTGTTGAAATAATTCATTCACACTTGAATTACAGACTCTTTGTAGTACTGGGGGAATTGGGGATATTAAATCAAAGTTAAGGTCGTGATTCTTTTTTAGTGTTTCACCTGCAATACCGGGCTACCGCTTTGTTTAACTATTCCCAAACATAGATTTTAGCACAACAGGGAAATATTGACGTAACTCCAAAATAGTTAATTTTCTTCACGTATGCAGGGGAAAAGTCCACTCCAAATTTTGGGAATGAGCTATGACCATGAGTAAGTCGGAAAAACTCAATTGTATGGATTTATTGTTTAATTTTTAATAATCTCGAATTGGATATTTAGCCGCAGTGATGGGGACGAGCGATTGAACATCTTTTATTTTGATGAGCACTTGAAAACACGATAAAGACTTTACATACATGTAAACATGTTGGATCTTCGATTCCGAATCTGTGGCCGAATTACAGCAGCAGCAATCGAGTGAGTGGGTACAATTTTTCTTTCAAAATTCGGTCTATATTACACAACATCAGTCTGATGTTCATTCATCGACTTCAATTCGTTCAAATACTGGTGAAGGAATATCAAATTGTGGCACTAAAATGCTCGATAAAGTGAGAAGTAATGCCAAAAACACATAATTCAGTCACGTATCACTCGATCACGTGTTAGGTAATTTGGCCCCTGGCTTAACTCCAAGACGTCCTTTTAAAGAACAAACAGTTTCCGCCTTTTCCGCTTTGTTTTTATAGATTAAATTTGAATTTAAAAGTAAAAACACACAGTAGAAAAGTAAGTGTTTAATTTTTTGAGGACGCCTGGAAGCAAATGCTGCTATATGCTTATTGCCCTAAGAGTCGCACCGTGGTATCGAAGAGATCATAGCTTTCCCACATATCTACTTCTCATTAGTTATACGCCCGTAGGATACACCGCGTTGACTTCAAATATGCCGGCAATCCTCTCAGCTTTGGATTTTTCAAAGTCTGTGAAGTTATTCACATGCTGGAGCTGCTTTTGACTTAATATCTTCTTTTACTTGCGATTATTTCCCTCGCGATCGTGTCAGAACGCTTTGTGTTATTGCCTTTCTGGATAACTCTTTTGAACATGGTAATACCAACTGAATGGTCCTACCTCTACCTCTTCGTCTTGGTATCCTCTACAAAAGTCGGATGTGCCGATGCCATTCTCATCATGTACCAATGAGTTGTGACTCTTGAGAATGCCAAACAACAGACAGAGTCGAGGCCTTCTAAACTGGAGCGGAACTTCAGTTTATTTGTATTGGAAATATCGGGCCATAGATTTCTGGAAACCCGACATGTTTCTAAAGATGACAACCTATCAGTTGATAACCACCTGTCGATTGGCGGTTTTTAGCAAGTTTCGTTGGCTTCTGTTTTTTTTTTGCTGGATTCGAGTGCTGACCTGATTTTGTCTAGCTTGTCCGCCACTTCGTTACCGGTTTTGTCATAATGTCTTCGAACCCAAATTAAAATTACGGTGTAGTCTTAAATGAAAACGATTTTAAAAGCGCTATAGTAGGCTTTAGATCACCTTCACTGTTATAGCTCGTTATTTGGTAACCATTTTCATTTACATACAGACTTATTTTGTAAATAAAAAGTTAATTTCCACGTATTTGTTTGAATTTATTATGACTAGTTTAAAATATGCAAAACATCTAAATGTGTTTCTTTAAACAATATTTTAACAATTAGTAAAATCTATGCACAGTTTCCTTAAATATTGTAAAAATATTTTCTAAAATCAAACTATAATTATTTTTATGAAATTGATATTGATCTTGGAATTTATTTTGTTTTTTTTTTCATCATATTTTATATAACCTCATTCACTTTGGTATGCACATTACTAAGAAATATGAGTTATTTAGAATAACAATTTATTTATTTTTATAAAAAAAGATACATATAGAAAAAAACCAATGGCACCACTTATATTAAATAAAATTGAATAGTTACTAGGAAAACATAGTTATACATACAAAGAACTCATTTTTTGATTTAAAAATGGCATAGCTAACTAATTAAAAAAAAATTATAATAATAATTACAATAAACTACACATCCTTTCTCGGTGTCCGTTTTCAACAGCTCGGACGGCGTTTTCAAATACTTCACTTAGATTGGTCTTTTTCTTTGCTGAACACTCAACTAATGAATGAGCGTGAATTTTTTTTCGTAGTTTTCTTCCTTCGCCTTTTGTTACGAATTTCTCTGAATTGGGAATCCTCAAGTCTAGTTTAGTGCCGATTAAAACTACTGGCACATTGTTGGAAAAATGAAGGATTTCCGGCCACCATTTGCTTTTTATGTTTTCAAACGATGTACGACTGCTTATCGAATAGCACAGAAGAAAACAGTCCGTCTGTTAAAAATGAAATTAAATAAAGTTAGGATTGCTAAGTCGGTAAGTTTTTTTTAATAATTACATCTCGATAACTAAGAGGTCTCAGTCTTTCGTAGTCTTGTTGTCCGGATGTATCGCAAAGCGTGAGACTGTAATTTTTTCCATCAACAACAATGTTACATGCATGATTGTCGAAAACAGTTGGTATGTACTCATCAGGAAACTCATTTTGAGTATAGGTGATTAAAAGAACGGTCATACCAACCTTATGATCGCCAACAATGGTGATTTTCAGTGGTCTTGGGGAAGACATTTTCATTCAATGTACTTATGAGACGGAGTCTGCAAAAAAGAAGAGAAAGAAAAGAGAATTGTTAGTCAAACAGCTTTTGGTTCTTTACAAAATCACCACATAGTATAAAACAAAGTCGCTGTACGAAGCTCGAAGGACCAAATGTTCTGACTAGGTTTGTTTTATATCAAAAAAAAAAAAACTAGGGAAAAAAATTACTTAAAAACTTTGCTTAAGAAAAAGAAAACACGTCCACTTTGGTTTCTCGTATATTCGGTTTGTATTATTATAATGTATACAAGACATTCTGTAGAGGTCATAAGGAACAAATTTTTTCTCAACAAACAAACAAATCATTTCTCTGTCCCTATGTCCCTATGTCCCTACGCAACGGATTTTGATGCGGGTTTTTTTAATGAATAGAGTGAATAAAGAGGATGGTTTATATGTATAATACATGCATATTATAGTAGAGAAAAGCCGAGAAATTTAAAGATTTGTAATGTGATGTCGTAACAAACATATTTTTCTGCGCTTACATTGCAAACGCTGGCTAAACCTTACGAGATAGATCAAATTTATGTACTACGGAGTTGTATATATTAAAAAGATGAATAAAAAAGTTCGCAACAGCATACGAGTATGTTTATCTCCTAAGGATAACCCACAGTAACCATTTTTATCTTTTACAAATTACAAATAAAAAAATATGGGTTATGTACCAAGCTATTTTAAACGATACAGCATCATTCCTTATCCAATTAAATACACCATGTAAGTTTTTCTGAAATGCTGGTTTTTCTTTTTAGATAAACAATTTACCCTGGAATTTAAACAGTACCTGCTATCGTTTTATAATTATTTGCTTGAAAATTCCTGTATCCCTAACAGCTTTAATAAAGTCTTAATCTTTTCTTTTTTCAAAAAAGGAGATGCCAGCTTGCCTGAGAATTATAGAGGTATTTCAATACTTAATTCGATAAGGAAGGTGTTCGCTACAGTTCTGTACAACCGACTTTCAAACTGGATTGAATCAAATCAACGATTAAGCATTTTTCAGGCTGGTTTCCGTGCTGGGTTTTCGACAGTTGACCATATTTTTGCTCTGTCAAGCATTTCCACCAAATTCATTCAAAGGAAAACAAAATTATATGCATGTTTTGTTGATTTCAAAGCCAAGCTCTTATATACAAAATGGCTAACATTGGTATATCCAGGAAATTCCTGACAATTTATGAAAAGTTTCTTTGTGAAACTAATGCTACGGTTTGGGATGGATCGGAGACATCAAGTTGGTTTGGAACTACGA
Organism: Melanostoma scalare; assembly: GCA_949752695.1. Classification (NCBI taxonomy): domain Eukaryota; kingdom Metazoa; phylum Arthropoda; class Insecta; order Diptera; family Syrphidae; genus Melanostoma; species Melanostoma scalare. Next base: position 181,247,680 of record OX456986.1, on the reverse strand, counting down.
CAGGTGTTCCTCAAGGATGTGTCTTGAGTCCAATCTTCTTTGCTCTTTTCATAGACGATATTTGTGAAAACTTACCCGGTGGTGTCAGTATTTCAGACATGCTTGTCAAAGTGCTTCTCTATGCGGACGATCTTGTCATGCTGGCAGATAATCCTTCCTCTCTTCAACTTCAAATTAACAGGCTTCAGAGGTACTGCAACACCTGGGACTTAAAGATTAACGCTTTGAAAACAAAAATTATGGTGTTTGAAGCTCGGAAATGTAAGAGGTTGAGAGAAGAAAATTGGTTTCTGAACGGTGAACGCATAGAGATAGTACAGGAATTTAAATATCTGGGAGTGTTAATGTCTGCTAATGGTAGCTTTACGAAGCATGTTAAGGAGAAGAGCAAAGAAGCCAAAATTGCACTTGGCGTGATTTGGCCTAATTTCTATGCAAATGAGAATATAGACTTGGGCTCTAAGTATCGGGTTTTTGAAGCCACAATCAATACTTGTTTGTGTTATGGTATCCAAGCGTTTGGCCATACCCATTTTGAGGAGTTCGAGCTTATACAAAGGTTCTTCTTCAAACGCCTTTTTCGTTTACCGAATTCTACTCCAACATATGCTATCCACGTTGAGTCAGGTATTACCCCCATCTACATAAAAAACTTAAAAACTCATTCCGATTTTCTGATTAGAACTATGAAAAAACCCGGTGTTAGTCTCCACAAGTCTATAATGCAAAATCTTTTGCGCACGCGATCGTCTCCTTTCAAAGAATGGTGTGATCTTGCACTATCTCATGGTCTTCAATATACTCTTTCAGAATTCAACTTAGATAGCTGGCACGAGTTTTTTGCAAATGTCATATCGAAGGTAGATGAAGAGATATACCTCCAACATTTAAGGCGTGCGTCGGCGTCAACAACGAGAATTATGTACAGGGATTTGAATCACCACCTCCAATCCAAAAATTATTTTCAGATAGAATTCCCTGCTAGAGCTATAAGCACTATTTTTAGAGCAAGAGTGGAAATTCTTAGCCTGAACTTTATTCCTCACCGATCAGATCTATCAATCTTGTGCAATTTTTGTAATAGAAACGAGCGGGATGATATTCACCATTTTATAGCCATTTGCCCAATTCTTCAGGAGCTTCGAAGGCTCTATTTCCAACAAAGCGTCCTCTCTAGGCCACAACTGATAGACATTTTGAATGGATCCGCAGGGTGGACAAATCTCTACAAGTTTTGTGACCATGCTCTTGCTTATCGAAACAGTTTTTTGTAGTTTTTGAATTTTGAGTAAATTTTGATTCAACTGGTTAATTTATCATTAAAAAAAAAAAGGTAAAGGCTTTATCATTTTCGTATTTTGTCTGAAAGCTATAATTTTTGCAAGAACTTTTGTATATTATAATACTATATTTATTTGCTTTGTAATTTTCTTATTTCGTCTTAAAGTTATAAGTTTTGTAAGAACTTTGTATATAATAATATTATATTTATATATTACAATAGGTATCTATTCTTGTTAAATTAATATATCAAATCTATCAATTTTATATTTAAACTCGTCATGTATTAGAAATGTCATTATCTGGCAGACGGCAACATGCCATGTCCATAAATTCTTTGTAAACCCTAATTTGTTTGTTACTTTTTGAAATAAAGGAAAATAATAATAAATACTTCTATTTTAGAGGACTTTGCTGCCATCGTTGATGACGCAGTTACAGATGATTTACCACGGTCAGGACCTGCAGTCGGCCAGCCCCAGCAGCACAATCGTAGATTTGTGACAAAAACCTTAACACCGCCTTCGACATCAACGTCGCCATCATGTTCAACAACCGCTCGTTTGGCCATTTTTAGTTCGGCAGTCTCCGCTTTGCAATCAAGCGACAAGAATTTAACATTCTGCGACTATTTTTTGTGCCTGAAGACCAAGTTGGCTGTTTCTATGTTTTTGTTTCTGTATACAATACCTGCTTATGTACTTAAATATTAGTAGATCTTTTTTCTGTTAACTTGAGTATTTATTTTTCAATTAATGTTTTTTTTTTAATTCTAATGAAAGCAATAAAAAAATTGAACTTAATCATAAATATAAAATTTTTTGTTATGTTTAGAGCATATTGTCAATTCAATATGGCGTTCTTCGGTGAAGTAGAGCGTGAACTCTTTTCGAATGTCTCTACTTTCAGATCCATGGTCTAGCGATCGTAGTTCCTCAAGTGGATACATTGTTGAGCTTTGAACATTAGCACGCCACAGCAACATGAAGCACGATGCAGAAGCCAGTCCTTTGTCCACACACTACGACTGTTCCACACCCGATTCTTCGCGAACTTCACTTTTCTCATCTTTTTCAATTATATCCAATGCCAAAATAGCTATAGCAACCTACTTTCTTTTTAACATTTTCAATTTAATGTAGTAAACAATGACAAAAAATGAGCTAAACACAAAAGTCAAACAATCTATTAAATAAACGCAAACTTGCATATGAACAGAAATGATTGATGTGCGTATTTTTCTGCATATCGTGTGAACACGTCGCACATCGACCGAAAAATTTGCGTATTCATTTGCGTACATTTGATGTGCGAGCAAATCAACGCAAACTAATGTGCGGCTTTTGGGACAGATTCCGCACATCGTCTGAACACCCTTATATGCGAGTTTGCGTAAACTGATTTACGTATAGCATTTGCGTTGAATTTACAACTTTTTATGTGACGTCAGAACCGCACATATGTGCGAAATAACCTGCTTTTTTTTTTTTTGGCTTGTTGGCGATGACGCTGCGCTCATCTTAGCTCGGATTTTCAATCTTCCGACATTAAATGGTTAAATACTATGACCTTTATTCCTACACTCGCATTTTAAGAGTATGAGTTATGAGACAACCTAAAATAGTGACAGATCTAGCCGGCACCGATCCAGGCGTTATACAGAGAATATCGCAATTGTACTTGAAGATGTTGCAGAGGACGACCAAACGACATCAGTATTGCAACGCAATTGGACGTCAATCGGCGATCTTTACAAAGAAGACTTGCAGATGTTCTCTTGCAATGCATTCCATTGCACCTTGTGTATAACATAGCCAGGACAGCGCAACTTAAAATAAATATTCCAAAAAAACTAAAATAATTGGCTTTTCAAAGTCCTTTGCTCGTCTTTGGAAGTCGATTGGTAGGGAAAAATTTGCTTTTGAACCAATAAATTTATGGTAGAGTTCAAGTTCAACAACAACTGAAGTCGCAGTTTTAAAAGTTTGCTTTGTATAACAATTATATTTAGAAAAGAGAAACTCTCTTCTAAGGTTCTGTTTCAAAGATTTACCTAGTTCATCAAAGAGTTTGTCTATTCAAATGATCTCATGATCTACCGTATTTTTCATAGACTGCGCCTGCAACACTCGGACTGTTATCGATCCCTATTCTAAGTCACGTAGTTTGTCTTTCTCTTCTTGAAAAAAAAGGCAGACTTGGGACTGCAATAAAGATTGCACACCATGCTGATTCACTTGTAATCTAATCTCTCCTCTTTTCTAAAAAGGGAAAAAGGAAAGAACATGTCTTTTGCAATGTTTCACGTGAAACACAGAATTAATATTGTCGACAAATATTTTTGAATTTATATCCACTATAAAACGAACCAACTCCCCAAGGACATCTTAAGTCTAAAAAGAAAAATCAAACTTACATCTTTAGACACTTATTACTGATAATCCTTAGGATTTTGTAGAGTTTTTATCTGATGGCGCCTTCCTCTTCAAAGCATCAGCAACATGAATCTTTCTTTATTTAAATTGGAATTCAACAACAACAAAAAATATCAAAAACAGAGTGATGTAAAACAAAAACCACAAACTTCACAACCGATCGAACGAACGGCTTTTCAGATACCTACTCAGATATTTTTTCCATCATCAAGACCAATGCAAGTGTGAGAGAGTTAGTTTGAGCGGGTGGAGATTTCACTCAGTTTTTGAGTGGAATAGGTTGATATCTCGTCGTCGTTGTATCATTTCATTACCGATATTGTGCCACTCGCATCGCAAATGAACTACATGTTCTGGCTGACACTCGAATATAGATTTGTCATATCTTTTGTAATTGAATTTGTGTGCTCATTGCGGGTTTTATATGATAAAATGGGTTGGGAGTTGAAATTGTAACAGAGCGAGACTAATGATATCATTAGGTACATACTTAGATATAAATTGTGAGGGTTTTTACACACGAAAATCCAAAGAATATAGTTCTTTTGATGTTGTGCTTCTGTAAAACAATTTGAATAAAATCAAACTGACGATCACATTATAATGAAGTTAGACTTTGATTACAGAAGAAAAAACAGACCAGAAAAATTAAGACATCATTGTTTTAGTTCCATAAATGGAAGTTATCAATTGAATGAGTAATTTTTGAACGCAACGTGTTGAAAAGTTAATATTAACCATACGAAAGCGATGACGTGAATAAATTGAATCACATTCGACCTTGAAAAGACATGACGTAAGCGCTGAAGCAATCTTTCTTCTGAAATGATTTTGTTTTAGGTTAGAACTAATCACAAACCAGGTGGGTTCTTTTTTACAATGGAAAGATCTAGAGACCTAGGTATAGAGCTAGGATTCAAAACAGATGTGGAGGTTCATGACTCATGTTATTAAAATAGAAGAGCGTTAGAAGTACACATCGCTTTAGGTCTCCCTACACTACCTATTTGAGTTTTGAGACTCTACCCAACTGTGGTTCCGACAGAGTGTGTAAGTTTTTTAAACCTATCCCCCAAAACTAAGTCTACAGAAACACAGTTAGATGAGCTCTAAAAAATTTCATTGTGCGTCATATTTCATATTCGGTCTAGAGAATCCTTTTAAAGGTTCAATATTTACGAATATTATAAGATCATTACGCATTGCTTTGCTAAACTTACTTATAGTGCCGATATTATGGTATGAGGTAGGGTCATGGCACCAGTTTTCGAACACTTTTGCGACTTCAAAGAATGGATGATCAATAAAAAATATTTGCCTTTGACTCAAAATAATACTGTTAATTTATTTTGTAAGAAAAACTCAAATACTTTTGTGTCCGGTAGCAATTTTTATCGCTATTAGCATCAAAAAATTAAAAAATGGGAAAAACTGACAAATATATGTTTTCTCCTATTTTCGAACACGAGTTGCCTAAAGCCGAACAAAAAGTTTCCTATTTTCGAACACTAAGATTGTATGGGATTTTTTACATGTTAAGACATAAAACCGAAAATTTAAAAAATCTAGATTTGAAATGGAATGATTTCCGTTGTTTTTATTATACTTAAAATAAAATAAAATTAATTTCAGTCGATAGTAAAAAAAAAAATTTTTAATCATTTATTCGTTGCTTGGATATGGACATATCGAACCCTTCCTCCAAAATTATCGAGAGCGACAAAAAGAAAATTTTACAGGAGACACATTTTTTTATTTTTTTTTTTTCGGGGCTAATGAACGAGGCGAGCTAATTTTCAGTGTTTAGTTATGTTTTTTTATGTGCATCAAAATGGTTGTAAACAAAATCCCACAGTTGTCAGATTTTCGTTATTTTTCACTTTTTTGGGGTTTACGATATATTTGGCGGTCACCACTTAACACACCCAGGTCAAATTTTGGCGTTTACGATAAAATAAAAATAAGGAAAAATTGTATTTTTGCGAAAAATTAACATAACTAATTTTGCCCAGTGTTAGAAAATACACAGTATGGTTGTTGTTTTTTGGATGTCCCTTTAACGCTAATTTACCTTTGTGAACGTTTACAAATCCACAAAAAATAATATGGTTAAAAACTATATGGTTATTATCTGTGGCTAAATACCTTTCAGAAAATATAAATTTCATGCGGGTACGTCATCTTTAACTGGGGTGAATTGGTACGACAAAAAAACCATTCGCCTATTAAAAATCAATATTCAAGTACAATTACAATTATTAGGGCACTGTTTTCTTCAAAGGATCTGATCCAGGTGTTTTAAAATTTACATCACATTTAGTAGCAAAAATTGACAACGAAAGTTTTTTCCAGTATTTAAAACTTTTTGTAAATCAAAGCTTGCACAGATTAAAGATGAATCTAACTTACTTTTTTCTTGAGGAATATTTTTTTTATGTATATTTCCTTATCACTTATAGGGTTTACATATTCATCTGGTTATTCCAGAATTTTTTGAGTATTTTGAGCATTTGAATTTAAATCGAAACGCTCTTTGTGATATTACTGAGGAATCTAAATTTGTTTTCAATTTTTGATAATATATTTTATAAAGAGTAAAAACGTTGAAAAATTGTTGGGGTAGGTTTGTTACTTTTGTTTCGACAGTTATGAGATGGTACCACCGGAAGTATTTCAATAATTTTAAGTCTTTAAAAATGCTAATTTTGCTCTCGGAGGTCTTGATATGGGCAACACGTTTTCGAACACTTCTGTTAATAATTTTTTTTTCTAAGCATATCAAAAAATCAAGAATTTTTAGTGAAAACTAAAAAAAACTTATTTTTACAATTTTTGCCCTGTTCGAAAATAGGAAACTCATTTTTACCTAGTTGCCTATTCCGAACACAACTGTTCGAAAATAAGCAACTAGGTAGAATGAGTTTCCTATTCTCGAACAGGGCAAAAACACATGCTAACTTAACTTTCTATTCTCAAAATTTCTCTCAATATCACAAGCAATTCCTCTAATATAATAAAAACCACAGGTTCAAGTACGTATGTCATTATTTGCTTTTTAACTCAAGTTTCCAACACGTGCACTGCAAGTTTTTTTTTACTGCTACCAAGCGTCCAACCGCACGGACTGGCAAACTGAATTTTTGTAAGAAGCTGTGTTGTATTTGTATTAGTGAGTATATGCGGAAAGTGAAAAGGGAATATGAGGACACACATATATAGTCCTTTCATGGTTGAAACACCAAAAACAACGAAAATATAGGCATTTTCGTTTAAAGTGTTCGAAAACTGGGGATGTTCGGAAATAGGTGCCACTACCCTATAACCTACTGCGAAAAAATAAGGCTATTTGATGAACTATGCGGGTTTGCCACTAGTAAGTAAATAACAGCAAGTGCATACCAACATATATAAGGATCCTTATGAAAAATATCGTGATTCCTTAGAAAATTTGAGTTTGAAAAAGTATTCGAGATCTGATAAGGGTGGCCCTCAGACAAAATGGGAATTCCCGAGTTTGAACACCAAGAAAGTGTCATGATAAAAGAGTCCACTGCAAATTTGGGAATGAGCTATGACTATGAATAAGTAGTAAAAACTCAATTGTGAGAATTTATTGTTTAATTTTTAATGATATCGAATTGGATATTTAGCCGCTGTGATGGGGACGAGCGATTGAATATCTTTTGTTTTGATGAGCACTTGAAAACTCGATTAAGACTTTACATACATGTAAACATGTTGGATCTTCGATTCCGAATCTGTGGCCGAATTACAGCAGCAGCAATCGAGTGAGTGGGTACAATTTTTCTTTCAAAATTCGGTCTATATTACACAACATCAGTCTGATGTTCATTCATCGACTTCAATTCGTTCAAATACTGATGAAGGAATATCAAATTGTGGCACTAAAATGCTCGATAAAGTGAGAAGTAATGCCAAAAACACATAATTCAGTCACGTATCACTCGATCACGTGTTAGGTAATTTGGCCCCTGGCTTAACTCCAAGACGTCCTTTTAAAGAACAAACAGTTTCCGCCTTTTCCGCTTTGTTTTTATAGATTAAATTTGAATTTAAAAGTAAAAACACACAGTAGAAAAGTAAGTGTTTAATTTTTTGAGGACGCCTGGAAGCAAATGCTGCTATATGCTTATTGCCCTAAGAGTCGCACCGTGGTATCGAAGAGATCATAGCTTTCCCACATATCTACTTCTCATTAGTTATACGCCCGTAGGATACACCGCGTTGACTTCAAATATGCCGGCAATCCTCTCAGCTTTGGATTTTTCAAAGTCTGTGAAGTTATTCACATGCTGGAGCTGCTTTTGACTTAATATCTTCTTTTACTTGCGATTATTTCCCTCGCGATCGTGTCGGAACGCTTTGTGTTATTGCCTTTCTGGATATCTCCTTTGAACATGGTAATACCAACTGAATGATCCTGCCTCTACCTCTTCGTCTTGGTATCCTCTACAAAATTCGGTTGTGCCGATGCCATTCTCATCATGTACCAATGAGTTGCGACTCTTGAGAATGCCAAACAACAGACAGAGTCGAGGCCTTCTAAGCTGGAGCGGAACTTCAGTTTATTTGGTTTGGAAATATCGGGCCATAGATTTCTGGAAACCCGACATGTTTCTAGAGATGACAACCTGTCGGTTTATAACCACCTGTCGATTGGCGGTTTTTAGCAAGTTTCGTTGGATTCTGTTTTTTTCTTGCTGGATTCGAGTGCTGACCTGATTTTGTCTAGCTTGTCCGCCATTTCGTTGCCGGTTTTGTCACAATGTCTTTGGACCCAAATTGAAATTACGGTGTAGTCTTGGATGACTGCGACAGTTTGCTACTAAGTTGGATTTTGTGAAAATGGATGAGATAGATTTTATGGCTGCCTGGCTGTCAATATATTTCGAGCAGAGAAGATATCAGATTATTTGATGTCATCATCACAAGTTGCTTAACTATTTATCGTACATCTCAAATACTTAAACTTTTCACTCCTGCAAATTACTTTTATATTAAAATACATGCCAGGAATAGGCATATCTGTATCAGAATACTTTCAATGTAAGTATTCAGACTTTTTAAGACCACAGGAATACCCGCTCTCTTCTAAAGGCCCTTTTAGACGATCATTTCAGTTTCAGTTTCAGTTGAGGTATCAGTTAAGTTTCAGTTAAACTTGTCTAAATGCCAAAAACCGAAGCGTTTAACTGAAACTTAACTGAAACTAAAGTTGTCAGTTCAGTTATCAATATAAATTGTCTTTCGGCTGCTCACAAGCAAAAACAAAGCTCAACTAAAACCGGACTGACGTTTAAATACACTGTCCTTAAAGGTCCTTTTAGTTTAGACGGTCAGTTCTCAGTTTAGTTTTCAATTCAGTGTGTAAATAGACGTCCGTTCGATGTCCAGTTGAGCTTTTTTTTATTTGAGAAAAATCTAAATCAGAAAGAAATCTGAGAACTGAACAGAAAACTGATGGGAATTTCATCAGTTGTCAGTTCAGTTTCCAGTTCAGTTATCAGTTCATTATGAAGCGTTCAGACATCAGTTTAACTGAAAGTTTAACTGAAGGCTAAACTGAAATGAAAACTGAAATGATCGTCTAAAAGGTCTAAAAACTTCTACCGATTCGACCGACCCTCGTTTATGATGGCTCCACCGCTAGTAACACGCTAAAAGCCAAAATCATAAAACCTTTCGACTTCAGCTTCGGCCCCAACACCGATACTTGAATTTAATTTGAGGCGGCATTATGTTTATCTCAGTTTTATCATTATCAAGAATCAAGAAATTTCAACCAGCTCGAACAAGCTCACTTTTGTATTTGACCTCTAGAACCCAACATATTGAAGAAGATCGAAAAAAACCCCACTTCGATTCAATCTATTGATTTTCAGCGCTTCAAATTGAAACATGAAAACGGTTTTTAAAGCGCTATAGTAGGCTTTAGATCGCCTTCACTGTTATAGCTCATTATTTGTTTACCATTCTCATTTACATACAGACTTTTTTTTTGTAAATAAAAAGTTAATTTCCACGTATTTGTTTGAATTTATTATGACTAGTTTAAAATATGCAAAACATCTAAATGTGTTTCTTTAAACAATATTTTAACAATTAGTAAAATCTATGCACAGTTTCCTAAAATAATGTTTAAAATATTTTCTAAAATCAAACTATAATTATTTTTATGAAATTAATATTGATCTTGGAATTCATTTTGTTTTTTGTTTTATTTTTTCATATTTAATATAACCTCATTCACTTTGGTATGCTCATTACTAAGAAATATGAGTTATTTAGAATAACAATTTATTTACTTTTATAAAAAAAGATATACATTTATAGAAAAAAACCAATGGCAGTTAAATCAAATCAGAAAACATTCTTTCCAACTACCTTTTAAATTAAAATTAATAACAAAAACGCATAAAAAGACAGTAATAAATAACAATTATAATAATAAGGACTTAATCTCCAGAAATTTTGTGCTTACATTAAATAAAATTGAATAATTACTAGGAAAACATAGTTATACATACAAAGAGCTCATTTTTTGTTAAAAATGGCATAGCTAACTAATTAAAAAAAAAAATAATTATAATAATAATTACAATAAAGTACACACCCTCTCTCGGTGTCTGGGCTTCTTTTCAACAGCTCGGACGGCATCTTCAAATACTTCACTTAGATTGGTCTTTTTCTTTGCCGAACACTCAACTAACGAATGAGCATGAATTTCTTTTCGTAGTTTTCTTCCTTCGCCTTGTGTTACGAATTTCTCTGAATTGGGAATCCTCAAGTCTAGTTTAGTGCCGATTAAAACTACTGGCACATTGTTGGAAAAATGACGGATTTCCGGCCACCATTTGCTTTTGATGTTTTCAAACGATGTACGACTGCTTATCGAATAGCACAGAAGAAAACAGTCCGTCTGTTTAAAATAAAATTAAATGAGATTTGGATTGTTATGTTAGAAAGTTTTTTTTAATAATTACATTTGGATAACTAAGAGGTCTCAGTCTTTCGTAGTCTTCTTGTCCGGCAGTATCCCAAAGCGTGAGATTGTAGTTTTTTCCATCAACAACAATGTTACATGCATGGTTGTCAAAAACAGTTGGTATGTACTCATCAGGAAACTCATTTTGAGTATAGGTTATTAAAAGGCAGGTCTTACCAACCATACCATCGCCAACAATGGTGATTTTCAGTGGTCTTGGGGAAGACATTTTCTTTCAATGTATTTTTGAGACGAGTTCTGCAAAAAAAAAGAAAGAAAAGAGAATAGTTAGTCAAGCAGCTTTTTGTTCTTTACAAAATTAATAATGAAATTGCACAGCAAAATTTTAAGTGCTTCACTGTCAGTTAAGGTATCGTTGTGAGTCCATTGTGTCGAGTCTTACATCATTGGATTGGACAGTGGAAAACCGCTTAAAAAGCTTGTAAATAGGACTTATCTTTCAATTCTTAATCTGGATAATCAACTAAACTATCACAGTTTTAGAATAAACATTGTTAGGTCTCGGGGTAAGACTTTGTTTTGACATATTGAGGCCTGGTCAAAGCTAATTTATACCTGAATATTTCTTGTTGTTCCATAACATCTATCGAACTACGCTTCTCAAACTTTACCAAACATCAGATAGCCAAAGGATTTTACATTCACTTTTTTTTGGCGTGGCCTATAAGCCAGGGTCCTGTAACTGTAAGACAAAACTACAAATGCTTGAAATACAAGTAAAATAAGACAAGTGTATATTTCAATTGTAAATTTCTGTAGGTAACACAAAGTTACAAGTTTGCTTGCTTTTCTGCAAGTTAAACATTCATAATCCTGCAAATGATTCTTGGCTTGTAGAGTTGTAAGCCCCAGGAGCGTCTATTCAAAAAATTACCTCTACAAGTCTACAAGTTAAGAGCCACTTGTGGTAATGGAGATTACATTTGTAGAAGAGCAGCAAAATTGTAGCTTTGTGTAAAAGAAATTTTTTGCACTTGTCATAATTTACTCGTATTATAAGTTCTTGTAGTTTTATGGTACAGACCCCAGACGTATGCAATTTTGCAATCGCTGTTTTTATCTGGCCATTTGAGTGGTGTTGATGTCTACCATGGTGCTTCAATTCTTCTTTTATGGTGTCGAAAACTATGCCCTTGAGCCCTGGAGGTCGTCGGACCAATAAATGTTTGTTTGCTGCCTTGGCAATTAAGTCGCCGGAAATAGGTTTTCTCTTACTTGTTATATCTTGATGATTTCTTATGCAGTAGACTTTCGAAGTCTGGAGTGACATTGTTAAGGACCGATTATACAGTTAGCAAACGACTTGAGACGTTCACATCTCACGGTGTACCTACAAAATCTTGCGCGTTTGAAAGGCTAATGCAAATATATCACCTATCATTCATTTGGCTTAGCTTGTGACGATCGTTTACGACTGTAGTCGTCTGTTAAAGAGCACTTTAGGGTGAGAAGTAATGACAAAAACACATAATTCAGTCACTTATTACTCGTTCACGTGTGCGGTGATTCGGTCTTAGTTTTCCTTGGCGTAGTTGCACATTGCCTAAAAGCTTGCTTTGATATTCGTACCTCAATTTCGACAATAAATAGGTACTTATCTTAAGAGTCGATGTTCGGTAATCAGAACTTACAAACATCCAGTGTAAGAGAGAAGTGTCTTCCGAAAATCGCAATTTCTAACATCACTGAATTGGTTGTAGTCAAATTCATCTGGAGACCGCTTTGTGCCGCTGCCAAACGGAGTAATCTCGCTCCAAACTCAATGAGTCTATAAGTTCGTTGCCGAAGGTGGTGTAGAATAATAGAATCCATTTTGATTGTCCCACTCAATATATTCACTACCAATTTTGGCGCTTAAGTCACGCTTTCAAGTTTTACAGCATGTTTAAGGTATTGCTCACAAGCTATGGTTATTCTGTAGACGTAGAGGGTTGAGCTCGTCTTTTGTTCACCTCTTTACTAACTCTTTATATCAAAGAGGTTTCGCCATCATCGGACAATGATAATGAACGAAAATGTCCCTTCAAAAATACGTCAAATAGAAAAGAAACTCATTAATACCTCAGGCCAGAACTGACAGACCAGCGCGCAAAGCACACAATCGGCATAAAAAAATACATACATGTAGGTACCCGGCTTTCATTTGTTAAACTCCGTTTACTTCACCACACTCAAACAAAATGAGCTCACCTACAAACGATAGTTTTTATAACACACGAGTTAGCATAGGAAGTGGAACAATAAACTTAAGTATACATAAGCGTATCACCAAATAAAAATAGCCCTTGTCGTTTTTTAGAAACAAGTCTTGTTAACGCAAGAACTCATCAGCTACTTTGACCCCGAACCTCGTCCTCGAAGTGTAGTAGCTTACTTTACACAAAATTAGCCTCACCAGTCACCAAACATAAAACACAAAATCTATTGAAAAAAAAAAAAACACCGTCATCTACACACAATGTCAATTGACTCCAATTGATGCATTATTTAACCTATTGCATGCGCTACTTTTGTTATATGAAAATTAAATTACATGCACCATCCAAGATCTTCACTTCACAGTAATCGTTGTAATAAGACATCCCAAAGATCTCATCAGTTCCAATTTACACACCCTTTGTTAATGATCACATTTGTGCTACAACAGCCCTTGTGTAAACATAAATTATTACAATTATTAGCTGTCACCATACTAAATTATTCTTCACAAAAGAACAGTACACACCCATTTTATGCAAATACTTCAGAGTAAATTTGATAAATATATTTCAAAAGTTTTATCGCAAATAAAAAAAAAATCCCAAAATGACTGAGAATTTTTTTCAGAAAACGATCTGCATCATTTGATAAGGAAAAAGCCAAATCAACATAACTCCATAAAACATTTTTTTTGGGTGTCTCCCAAGGGAGTGTTTACGTCAATCTTTGAAGACCAAAACAACAATGCAAAAAATAAAAGACTAACAACGACCACATGTGGGGCTAAAGGGTTATTAAGTGACACCATCATCTTGCGATCCTGTGAGTGTTACGTCGGCGGTTTCGTCGCATGGCTTATCATGGGCGGCATACGTTTTCTTGTGTTGTTCACATTTTGCCTGGCGGTTTCTTTTTTTTTACACAACCGGAAGTTGTTGAAATATGAATGAGAACGCGCACTGATTTTACGAATACGAAGACACAATTATTATTTATTTTTCGTATATGACAAGTCGAAAGGGTGAGAAAGAACGTGGGCTTGTCTTCCTTATGTAAGTATGCAAAAACATATAGGAATGCTCGATGGAATTTGATTCAAAGTTACTTGTACATTCTTTTAAAATATAAAAATTAACAGATTCAAATGATAGTTTTAAGTCATGATCATCTGTGTGTTGCTAAAATTCTAACTTCACGGAATGCAAGTTTTTAATTAAACGGACTAGGGAAATATGAAACAAATACCGTCCCCAGAAAGGTTTTTGATCTAAAATCACTTGGAATCAATTTAAAAACATAAATTAGTAGGTAGCTTCAAATGGTTAAGATCATGATCCACTTCAGATTGTTTAAATTTCAAAATGAACCAAGCTTTTAATTTGCTGTTATTCAACCTAACGCTCAGTTGTCGCAACATTTTATTTTGAGCTACATAGAGGGTACTCGGGAGGTGTTCTCAAAGAAAAAAGAAATAGGGTCGAGTTTTCAGATGTCGCTGAAATGAAAAAGAAATAATCCTCCGTTTCTGGGGGTTCAGTTTACAGTTCGGAATTTAAAACGAAAAACACTTATTGAGAAATCTTGCACCAATATGTACCTATATACCTTTTTACTATACCTACTCTATGAACCTTAGCAAATCTATAAACTCTCTCTTTCTATAAACTTTGAAAATTAAGAGCTATGATAGCGGAGTTCACACTGCACGATTGGTTTCAACGACCAATGTTGGATAATGTGAACCCTCAGATGACCGCTCGTCCAACTTGTTGGATGGTTTCCAAATATTTTTGAATATTTTGAAGTTGGAGGAATATATGTCATAACATTGGATGACAATTCTGATAAATCTGAACGCAAACTACATCCGACCATCCAACATCCATCAAACGAAGTCTGTCCAACTAAATGTACAGTGTGAACCCCGCTATTGCAAACTTGATTCCGTTTTATAAACCGCACCTCCACTTAACCTCAAAACAACTAACCATGCAATTGCAGTTAATTCTCATTCTGTCAGTGTCAACCTTCTTATCCAAATACAAAACTTAGACCCACATTAAAGTAAAGTAAAGTAAATTGTAAACGTTATTAAAGTACAATCGTGTTTCCTTGCAAACGATTTCATGTGTAGGTGTCAATAAACGAATAATTCACAGCAGCCATATTTAGAATATCGCTAACAAGCAATGCATTGTCATGAGCTGAATGAATGTTATGTACAAAAAAGAATAACATGCCGTAGGTTTTCCACATGTTCGTTAAGGTTTATCTATATAATATAGCTACCGCATACGCATATCATAAAATAACTACACCAACCTACCTACATTTACGATCAATTTGTTACCTTGGCAATCGTATTTGGCACTGTCATAGCCCATAGAAGACTCAATACGTTTATCTAATATACAGGCCTTGTATATGTAAAATAATTTAATTAAATGAACAATAATTAATATTTAACCCAATGTTCAATCACACATTCTCAGTTCTTTTTTTGCTACAAACTGTGCTAATTTGGCCTTATTTGCTCATACAAACATCAGAGTTGGAGCTGTTGTTGAATGGAGAATACCGACAAATGAAAGATTCTTATCATGTGGCAAAATTAAATATAGGTAGTTCCTATCTTATCTACCACGGGTTCTAGACTAAATATCTACATATATGTAGAATGTACATAGGTAGTTAAGTGTTAGTATGTTTATTTCGGTCTTTGGAGTGTGTATAGATTGCCAATTTTTATAGCTGGCTTTTTAACATCTATGCCAGTGCCTATGACTTGTTGTGCTAGATTTGGAAAAATTCAGTCGCTTTGTTTTCTATCTGAGCACTAATTGATCTAGAAAGTGTTTCCAGTAGTGAGTAAAAAGTATGGAGGTTCGCAAAAAGGTCATCGCCAGCACATTTCAAATCAAAAATTTATTTACGACTTTTTGAACAAAGGGTTGGCAAGGAACATAAATTAAGTAAAAACATTCAGCTTGAAAATAGTGGGTAATTTTTGATAATTGGAAATGGGGATTTCATTATTTTTTAAGCTTCTTCCACAACAGAAGAGAGGAATGGTATCACTTATAGGTGAATTCTACTACTATACCACAATATAATAATCTTCAGCTTTGATCCTGGCGGTCCTAACAGACAGTATTTTAAAAGGAAAATTGTGAGAAAAACTAGATGATAGATAGATAGTTCCTTGTCTTCGACATAAACGGATCTGTAAGGCTTACAGAAACACCTTGGTCATCACAATTCACCATTTTTGAAAAGCCTCTCAATCAACATCGTCTTGTTGTTGGTGCGATTTTTGATCTGGCAAGGTCATAGCAACTTTCTTTTCTTAGAAAACTAGGCTACATAGATCAACTGCTAGGGTGCGTTCAGATTATCACTGAAGCTTACACATTTTAGGAGTGTCCTGAAGTGAGTGTTAGTCTAGCCTTCGAAGTCACAAAACAACTCAGCCATCACAATTTGCCATTGTTAGAAAACCCTCTCTATCAACAGGGTGCTGTCGCTGGAGCGGTTTTTGATCTGTCAAGGTCATTGCAACTTACTTTTTTTTGAATATGAGGCTAGATCAAGTGCTAAAGTGCGTTCAGATTATCGGCAAAACCGAATTAGTGTGAACGGAAGTTCCTACTCGGCCTTCCTACTTCCTGAATGCCGACCTGAATTCAAACCGAATGAAATGGATCCGGTTTCCGTTCGGTATAGTGTGGACGTGCCTTTAAGCTGAATGAGTGAGTGAATTACGAACGATGAGTATTGAATTGAATGTGACCGTAGTAAGAAGATATTGATGTAGAAGACCATTATTTTCAACAAGACGGTGCTAGGTTCCCCGCAGGCAACGAACGCACTCTTACGTAAAAAGTTTTTTGACCATTTGATAAGAGGCGATCACAGTAGGCCACCGAAATCTTGGAGTTTACACCTTAAGACTTTTTTCTTTGGGGCCACGATCAAAAGATAAGTTTTATGTCAATGGTCTAAAACTGATTCAAAGCCTTAAATATGAAAGTCGTGAAGTGAGGAAATGCAACCGCAAAAGTGCTAATAGGTGACAAAAAATTCTTTGTTAAGATCATTGTTTAGCAACTGTAGCAGGGGCTGCCATTTTGCTGATATTGTTTTGATTTTTAATGCCCCACCCTCTTCTTTAAAAAGTATAATTTATAGACTCTTATTTCTGTTTTTTCCAAATATCAAAATGAAGTCTTCCATAGAAATTTTTCAATACTTTTGGTAACAAATATCAAACCCGAAGTATGTAAACCTATGCCCGAATTACCGCACACGTGATCGAGTAATACGTCACTGAATTATGTGTTATTGGCACTACTTCTCGCGTTTTCGAGCTCTTTAGAACCTCAGTTTGACATTCTTTCATCAGTGGTTGAATGAATTGAAGTCGAGAAATGAGCAGCAGACTGATGTTGTCTAACATAAAGCGAATGTTGAAAGAAAATAAAGCATTCGCTCACTCGATCACTGATACGGTAATTCGACCCCTGTTTTTGTTTTTAAATAAAGAAAATTACTGGAACATTCTGCCTGTGAACTCTAATTTATGTTCATACAAAACTTTAAATAACATTGTTATTAAACCATTATCACTTCCCAAACGAAAAAGAAAATACAATCAAATTCCGATCGTAATCTATCCGATAGAGTCACTCAAACTTGAGTGAAATCTTTGCAGAAAATAATTTGTAGATATTTATTTTGTGACAGTAAAAAAAACTTGTTTTCGTACATATTTCACTTGTGATTCCAATGGTATCTCATTCAGACACTGAAAAAAAACTCGTCTCGCATTTTTCAAGCCAATTAAGGAGAAACCAACTCAATTGCAAAACCGCATTGGTTACGTATACCAACTTTAAGTACCCACTGCCTTTTGTTTGCAAGCAGATTTATTTCATTTAAATAGCCTGCTATATATAATACACACTTGTACTCTTTTTATGAATAAGTATTCAATGGCTAACTTTGACAAAAATGCGGTGGACACTGGTCAGACATGGACAGGCATATATACTTACATCCAACAACTCATCCCTATTATTATTGTAATTGCCACCGAGACTATTTTGCAAACTTCAATTACGCACTTGTGAATAAGTAGTAGCTACCAGAGACGATGAATGTCGTAGATCATAATTGCGTTAATAAAAGTTTTCAAAGAGTAAAAATTTGTATGCTTACTTTGTCAACGAATTAAGAATTCCAGATTCGCTTTCATTTTGGTTGCGTCTAGACTCTAGACTACAATTTATCTGACAGAATGGTTTTGATTCACTGGTACAATAAGTTTATTATTTAATTATTACCCCTATGAGTCATACACATTGTAATCACATGAATGTATCGTTCATATCATAACAAACAAAAATTAAGCAGATTGAAAATTCTAGTGTATATAATAATTTGGTGAAGTAAATTAGAAATGGTTTATTGGTTTTCTTCATAGTTGTTTTGACTGACGTTTTTTCATATAAATCACTTGATTAAAGCATTAAACCATTTTTCTCTGCAAAATGAATTTAGAAAAATGAAATGAATGAATGAGGTAAACAAATTTGTTCAGGGGATGGGTGGGGGATAGATACATTAGAATTGATTGCAAACTAATGGCCACAGGCGGACATTTTGCAGATAGCAACATCAAAATTATTTAATGTTTATTGTTTAATTGTTTATTTTAATGAGTACTTAAATATATATTTTATGTAGCTACTTATGGTAAAAACTGTTGTTGTTGTAAGTTGTTGTTCTTCTCACGGAGAAAGACTGATTTTTGAACTAAATAACAAAACATGTTTGTTTGGATTAAATTTTTGTGCAGGAACGATGTTTAATCGCCCTGTCGGCTATATTAATTTACTAGCTGTGTCTGCGACTTCGTCCGCGTTGAAAAGTGACTTTCGGCAGCATTTTCAATTTAGGCTAAATATTTTGTAAATAAAACACATAAATGCATTAAAATAACCTAGAATTATAATCAAATACAGGTTTCAGAGGAAGCTACACGCTTTAAGCTGAAATGGCAGATCAAACGGAATTGTAGGAATACGGGGAATCAAAACGTTTTCTCAGTTGCCATTCCAGTCATGATTAAAGCTTTTATAGTGCTGTGCTGATGTGTATTTTGTAGCCGTGTACAATTACGTAGCTTTGACGCGTTAAGATTTCTCTTTATTAGGACTGGAAGACTGGAACACTAATTTGCAGCCTCAACTTACTGATGATTCTAAAGATTTAGTAGTTTCTAGGTTTCCGTTTGCGTTCCCAGTTCCCGTGGAAATATACGGATAAAACATAGCTTATGTCCTTCCTCAGGTTCTAGATTATCTCTGTACCAAAATTCATATAAATAGCTTCAATAGTTTGGGCAGTAGGTACATGGTTGATGGTTACAAAGAAAAATAGACAGAGTTAATTTCGGATTTATAATTTTAGTAAAGACTACGTTCCTTTAGAAAAGTGGGGATGCGTTAAAGTTTATGGGTAGTTTATAAAGTTCAGGGATAGTGTAGGTTCCCGTTTACTTTCCCGTTTCCGTGGTAATATAGGGATAAAACATATAGCCGATGTCCTTCCTCAGGCTCTTAACTATCTCTGCATACAAAATTTCATTTAAATCGGTGACATAGAAAGACGGACAGTCAGAGTTACTTTCACATTTATAATATTAGTTAGGATAAGATTCTAGATTCAATCAAGGAAGAGGATGAAAAAGAAGAAGTCATTCCGTGCTGAAATATTATTCAACACGTACATCTTTCAATTTTGTGGAAGTTAACTTGATTTTGAAATCAAAATCTTATAATATCAGCTCACTGCAAAAAAAATCTTGATTTCAAGTAGTTTTTTTCTAAAACATCACCCAAAAGATTATACCACCGAGATCACATATATTTGCCCTCTCTACATTGTGACTCGTGAGTTAACAAGCAGTGAATGAGTTATTAAAATGTCACTCTGGTTGTTCTAATTTACATCTAGCTTCCTAGCCTACTTAAATTCTTTCGCTGATGACAGACGACGCCACCCACTATAAAATACGAAAACAATGATTGGTCATCTTAGCTGATAAGACTAACAAAAGCTACATTTGCTATACACTGCATCGCAGTGCTTTGACCTTATATGACGTAAAAGTTACCAGATACGACTTTGCCAGAGGAATAACTATCAATCACTAGCATTCGTTCAATTGAGGCTGCACTTCTTTTTTTTTTTCTTTTTGGTCGAATCGTCGAATATAGATTAAAAGACTGCAGTCAAATCAAAGTGGCCGCGCAGCGCAATTTATTGTAGATAGAAATGATGATGATGTTCCAACGTTGGTTCTTTGATGTTATTTAAATGAAGACAGAATAAGTTAACCTATAAGGTCAGTTAAGATTCATTGACGTTTTTTGTATTTACAAAGGAATTGCAAGACATCAGCACTATAGATGATAGGGAGAAATAAATAATATTGAAGGGGTTCCATCTTAAGTCCAGACGCTTGAGAGTTCACATTAAAAATACTTATAGGTTCCTTATTTATAAGAGATAAGGTTGTTATGGAATGAAATACTTTCTTCTTCTTTTTTTGTGGAATCTATTAAGAAGAAAGAAATGTGTGTAATGAGTTGTCATTAACATGTTGGTACTATCAGTTGAAGTAGCAATTTGTTTTAACCTTTGACATGATCAGAACATAAACATATTGTTTAACAAGACGTCATGCTGGTGCTTGAAAAATTGAAAATTTTATGTTAATTACGTATAATCAGTAGATTGTGAATGATGTGGTATCTTTTACTTACCGATGCCCTTTTTAAAATTAAAAACTATCAGTTGAACTTTGAGAAGTGAGATTTCAGGACAAATGAGACTCTGGTTCTGTTGAGTTGGTAAAAATGCTGTTTGCAACTCAAAAGTATCAGAATTGATGGAGAATCTGCACAACAGAACTACGTACTTAGGCAGAATTTCTACTAAAACTTCGGTTCGGAAAAAAGAAGAATGATTACCAAATCTTACTTAAAAGCTATAGTCTGTGGAAATGCCGGAACCTATGCCAGTTTCCATTTGGAACCGTCAGTATTCCAGTTTCCAGGCCATATCTTGCTTTGAAGAATGGTATTTTGTGTCCTCCTAGTTTTCTCTCGAGGAACTGACTATGGAGAAGTTGAATTTGAAGGTGTATTCGGAAGTAGTAAAGTCCAAGTACACACTAAAGCTTCCTTGTGTTTCCAAACTGTCAATGATCGTGAGGTGATCGTTTGAATTTAGATTCTTGACGAGGTGCTCTTGATAGAAGAGACGGTAGTTTGTTAGTCTTGCTCCCATTTATATAAAAAGGAATTTAGAGTAGTTCTAGGACAACAAACGTTTCAAAAAAAAATTAAAAGCGCTACAAAACTAATCTTTCCAGTCAGTATCGAGAAATTTAATCGAAAATTGGTTGTATGTACAACAGAAGCACTTCTACACTAGATCACGAAAGGAGGAAGAAGGAGCACTTCAATGAGGAAAAAAAATCACAAATTCCTTTTGAAATGCGGTGTATACGTATACCAAAAACCAATGAGTGTTACTGAGATAATACAAACACAAGCAGTAATTATTGTCTAGTACCTGTATGTTTCAATCCCACCAAAAAAAGTATTATTCTAGAATGAATCATTCGAATCACATTAACCTTATTTGAAGTATGAAAGGAAGTTTTCTAATCCCCTAGCCTCTTCTCTTGGAATTGTCTACACAATTTAAATCTAATTTGCACTTGAAAAACAATAAATGACTCATTCATAGACAAATAATTTTTATTTTAAACTTTCAGTCGTTGCAAATAATCACTCACAACCTTGAGTACATTTCTCAAATGGATTTTTCATAAAATTTGTTGAGAGCTAAAGGTTTGTTTACCTGTCACAATCCACCTATGTTGGCGTCTGTGCGCTGAAGACCATAAAGTCAAGTTCAATAGTACTGCCGTTACGTGGTGGAATTTATCACTTAACTGACATAAACAAGTTGTTTGACGTTCTCCTACTACCTACAACTGAAGTTCAACAGAAAGCTGAAAGCAACTTTCTCGCCTCAGTAAACACTGTTCCACAAGTAGGAACCACTCCTAAAAAGTGATCTCGTGTTTGGCTTGTGTCTGTGCTCTACCCTGCGCTATTGAGGATGTGCGTTTTAAGTTGCACTTTTATGAATCTCAACTGGATACTGATACTGAATGTGGTTTAAAGGAAACGGAAGAAAACATCTCTGGTTACCTTTACAAACTGGGCAGCGCATTCACCATTTTTTACAATAAAGTTTGTGGTCAAACAAACTGTCATTGTCTCTGTGTGTCATGAAGAGAAGCATTGTCGTTAAAAAATTTAGTGTTTCGCATTTAAATCTGAGATCGGAATCTCACTGGACGCATGGTTGCGGGTTGACTCACTTTTGACAAAATGCTAGGGAGTAAGGTAACGACTTATAATGACAGGAAAAGACGTACAGTGATGTACAATTGACTTGAATTCTTTACAAAACCGGTAGTGAAAACTAATGATGATGGTAACTAATTGCCGCTATGATGCAATTTAAAAATATCGTAATTTTTTGTTAATTGCTTGCTAAAATGAGCGAAGGATGAGTCATAATGGAGAAGTCTTTAAAGAAAAACCCTAAACTTTGAAAACACTATAAGATTTTGTTCAATGTCAAGTATCATTGCCAGATAAATAAACAAATAAAAAATAAATAGGGTGGCGCAACAGAGCGAGGAGCCCTTGGGCCTAGCGCATTTCTCACAACCATCCCTTGTGAGGGAATGGAGGGAAAATGAGGGAATTGCCAAATACCTATACGAGATTTGTAATTCGAACTCTGAACTGCAACCAGGCTTAATGCGGTCTTTACAGACTCATTCAGTTGAAGTCACTCAATAAATACTCGTACAAGTGTGTTTTAAGAACAATTGATGATATGTGTGTCGCGAATCACAACTCGCGGGAGAACTCTGCTTTCTTCTTTATCGAAAATGATCCCAAACTGAAGGAAAGATGCCCAGAGCTCACTTACGATTCTCAATGGGCATTGTGGAAGAAGTTTGATAGTAAGTTGACGACAACTGATATGAAGATGCTTCGTATGATAGCATGAGTAACAAAACTTGATCGTATTAGGATAAGTGAGATCAGTGGGAGCGTTTAGGTCAAAAACACCACCTTGCAAAAATCAAAAAAATTGTCATGTTGAAAGGAGAGATGCGGAAAACGAGGTCAAAAATTTAATTTTATTAATCGTTCCAATACGATCACTAAGAACCAAAAAGTAAGGCAAACCGAAATAATCCCCTACGAACAAAGGCAGCGACATCAGCATTTGATAAGCCTCAAACGTGGAACAACGGAGGCTTGTCGGCGTTTTCTTAAGTGAACGCGACGTTGAAAAAAAAGAAGAAGTTTGTGTCACAATCAAGATTGACGAGTTTAAAACTCTTTTAGGGTGGTTCAATTAAGCTCGGTCTGAAGGGTGTTGGATGGTCGAATGTATGATGTTGACTTGTTGCTCCAACTTCTTTAAATCATTTTTGGTATCCTAAATATATTCGCTTATTTTGCAAAGAGCAAAACGATGTTAGAGGCAGTAATCAGAAAACGAAAATCAGCTATCGCACGTCATCACAGGCAATAAGTAAATAAGTCTACCTATCAATGAACATGATGGTGTGTCTCCTACCTCCCCACCATAGCTCAAGTAAGGGGTCTATTTAAACATTTCAAT
The DNA here is from genome assembly GCA_949752695.1 of Melanostoma scalare. Lineage (NCBI taxonomy): Eukaryota > Metazoa > Arthropoda > Insecta > Diptera > Syrphidae > Melanostoma > Melanostoma scalare. The sequence goes on along the minus strand of OX456986.1, from coordinate 181,223,947 downwards.
GATTATGATTTATTATTATTATTATTCCGTTATCAGTACCTACCCATTTCTTGGAAATATCAATCAAGCTCTCACACTCTACTAAGTTTTCCTTTTAATATACCAAGATATCGATTATCGAATTATGTAAGTTTCTTTAGATTCACATTTCTGACTCTGTATATAGCTTCCAACGAATGACTTTAGCTAAGTTCTTAGGAATCACCTGTAATTGTCGCCCCATACCAGAAAACAGTAACCAAACACCCCTTGTTTGATATCTCATATTCCGATGACAAATTATTTGATCACTTAAAATTAAATTGTTCAGTATTGACAATTCTTATTACACTTCGAAGAACATTACTCAACTTGTTGGCAAACAGTCACGATATTTTATATGCTTGTCATTTTGGAATTCTTCAAAACCAGGTCAATGTACCAAAACGTTGACTGTGAGAAAACCAAACAGTCTCGGTTTACCTCTTTGTTACACAAGTTTCGATATTGACATGAAGTATGAATTAAGGTAGAAGAAGCATTGGTTTAAGAAAGACACCACACAATACGCGAAGTTTTCATATTTTAATGATGAATCATAAGTTGCACACATCAAATTGTAGAGTGGAAAGGAACGTGTAGATGTTTCATTCGGGAATTGAATTGGAAGAGCATCACAAAAGTATAGTTGACCACTTCCTATGATTAATTTCAGTTTCAGGAGGGACAGATTTGACGAGTTATGAGTGATTGGTGTGACGTAGATTGGTGCTCGTCTTATCAAATGTTTGGGGTTGTTGTTGGTCCGTTTGTTTTTATTATAAGTGAGTGGTTCATTGCGCAAAAGTGACAATTTAGTTAGTTTAGGCAATCATAAAAAAATAATAAAAGCAAACACCATAAGAAAAGCCAGTAAACTGAAGGGAGTTACCAACCTGTTGTTTTTTGATTTCTAATGGTGACAAACGTATGTACCTACCAGTGCAAACTAAACGGACTTTCTTAATAGCCTGTAGAGGCCTAAAAACAGCTAAAACCGCACATCTGTCATTTGACAACATGAATTGTTTGAAATTTAACTCAATTAAAACGAAAAGTGTTTTTTACTGTCGCTTTTCATTGGTTTCACTCGGGGAAGCACTCATTCTAAAAAGGAGCGGAATACCCAAAATTGTTTCTATTCAGTTTGACGTAACTGCCTTTTTGTGAGTGAAACACCTATGGCCCTTAAAAAGTATTCCTTGAAGAAATTTTTCTTTTCGATCTTGAGTAACATGTGTGTTAGTACATCTTGAGTGGATTCTCACTTCAAATCAAGAAGTGGCTGTCACTTCTCAGAACCATGAGAGGCGATCTTTTTGAACTTGCACTAATGAAACGGTTTGAGAATGCTGCTAGACGCTCCTAGACGGTTCATTTTGTCCAATGAAAAGCGAAATAAGTCGTGAGTTTTTAACCAAACTTGAGAAATGTACGAATCTGTGCATGAATTTTGGACACAAAATGTCCACAGATAAGACTTTCTTCTTGTTTTGTTGCACATAGAAAGCTTTTGGAACGGCAGCCACCTCGTCATTAGTTGAAATTTACTGTAGAACTGGTTTAATAAGATTTGAAGATTTCTTCTGATAGGCTAAAATATCAACGTATCACGTAGGCGAGGACTTGGAAGATTACTTTTCTATATTAAGACGAAACGCCATCTAATGGTAGCCAAAATACAATCTTGTACTTCATCCGTTTCTAGCACCCAGCTCACTTTAACAGGTGCAATGCTGACAAGCTCACTGCCATTACGTTGGAATGGCAGTGAATGAAGGGATGACCTCAGCTGAAGTGGCTATACAAGCTCACTGCCATTACGTTGGAATGGCAGTGAATGAAGGGATGACCTCAGCTGAAGTGGCTATACATGCAGATGTGTTGAAGAGCGTATCTTACGCCCAAATATCAAACAATAGGCAACAAAAAATAAGCCTAAGAACAGTGCCGCGCAAAGAAAGAAAGCTCAGCGTAGTATAGTATGCAACTGTCACAAGCACCCCAATGCAATTCAACCTGCGTAACCGAATTGCAAAGTTTCTTACGGACTTCCTCACTGGACACTACTCTCTCATATATCATCTTAAAAACATGGGCATCAGCCAGAATGACACCTGCTTTCTCTGTCTCGAAGGCACACAAACGGCTTAACACATTTTATGTGAATGCCCTGCCATAGCAAGATCCACTCTAAAGATATTCAATAAAGGATTCACTAGTCCTCTTGATATAAGAAACACCCCTTCTTCGAAAGTTTTATTCTATTTAAAGAATAATATTTTTTTATTCTATTTATAACTATATCCAAACAATATCTTATGAAAGGCGAAGCTTTTTATTTCTATCGGATAAGGAATAGCTATACGGAGATAGAAAGGGGCATGACTGAGTAAAGCGGCGTTATAGACGTCGGAAGCACCGAATTCTCTACTTAGCACACTCCTTCAACCACCCCCTTGCAATACAAAGACAGAGAAAGCCTTTAAAAGAACTAATCGGTTGGTAATCCAGAGTTTGCTTCGAATTTTTATTAGCTGCTTCTTACATACCGGTCCATCATACTTTTGCTCGAGAAAATTAGTGTTTTACGGTAGAGTGGGACCAAGGAATGATTGTCAAATTCAAAAGGAAGTCCATCTAAAACACACTACTGAGAACATCGCAACTGTACCTATGAAGATGTTGCAGAGGACGATTTAACGATATCAATATTGCCACGCAATTGGGCACCAATCGGCGCGCGGCGGCTATCTTAAAAAAGTGTCATTGGCTTTTCAAAGTCTTTTGCTTTACCTAGCTCTTTATTTGGGAGGCATCATGTCGTATAAGGGGGAACCAATCTAAACAGGAGAATTGGAAGGGAAAAAGTTGCTTTTGAACTAATTTATCGTTAAGCTTTAACTCTATACTGAATGACAACCTGAGACTTTTGGACAAGTCTTCACATTGCGAATCGGTGCGATCGTCGTAGGTGAAGTCACAGTTTTAAAAACTTGCTTTGTATCGGGCGTTTTTTTAGAAGTTGGTTTTTCAAATAGAGATAAAACTGACATTAATGTTCAGTTTGGTTTGCCATTTCATCATCAACAGGTTGACAAAAGAACAACGCTTGCAAATCGTGCAAATTTATTTCGAAAATAATGGTTCAGCTCGCGAAGTTTACCGCAAACTCCGTCCATTTTATGGTCGACGTAATCGTTTGTTTTCGCACTACGTTTACTTTATGTGATAATACGCATCCGCAGAAACGTCAAACAGTGCGCACCGAAGAAGCAATTGCCGCTGTAAATCAAAATATTGAAGAGGACCCGAATGAATCGAGTCGCCACGGCACACAGCAATTGGAGCTTTGTCCATCAACTTTATGGAAGATTTTGCGCAAAAATCTAGGCTTACAACTTCCGAAATGATGCTGGCGAGCCAGTTACCGCTAATGGAGCCACGATAACCAACTATTTTGTTCCCGAATCGGATGAATGAGATGTGATTCCAACAAGATGGCGCTACATGCCACACAGTGAAATGCTCGGAAAAGTTGTTGAAAATTGGACCTCTAGACTTGGCTTTATTCGAGCCAGCCGAGGCGGCCACTTGCCCGGAGTCATATTTAAACATTAATGGCATAAAATTATCCGAATAAAGCCAAATTGATGAACATCGAAACGATTTTCTTGTCTTTTTGTTCAATTCGAAGTTCTATACCTCTAAAAAAACACCCAATATAACAATCATAGTAAGAGAAGAGGATCTCCCATCTAAGGTTCTGTTTCTAAGATTCACGTAGTTCATCGAAGAGTTTGTCTATTCAAATGATCTCATGATCTACCGTATTTTTCATAGACTGCGCCTGCTACACCCGGGCTCTTATCGATCCCTATTTTAAGTCACGTAGTTTGTCTTTCTCTTCTAAAAAAAAGGCAGACTTGGGACTGCAAAAAAGATGACACACCATGCTGATTCATTTACAATCTAATCTCTCCTCTTTTCCAAAAAGGGAAAATGAAAGAACATGACTTTTGCTATGGCTAAGCAATGTTTGTGAACAACAAAACACGTGAAACACAGAATTAATATTGTCGACAAATGTTTTTGAATATAAATCCAACATAAAATGAACCAACTCCCTAAGGACATCTTAAGTCTAAAAAGAAAAGCCAAACTTACTTCTTTAGACACTGGTTACTGATAATCCGTAGGATTTTGTATAGTTTTTATCTGATGGCGCCTTCCTCTTCAAAGCATCAGCAACATGAATCTTTCTTGATTTAAATTGGAATTCAACAACAACAAAAAATATCAAAAACACTCAACAACTTATCATGTCACAACACTTTTTCTCTTTATAAGTATGTTTGGTCGGCTTCAAACAGTTGAGCAGATAAACCACTTCCTCTTTTCTTTTTTTCTTTTATTAAAAAAAAAACTAAACGACAATTTTTTAACTTTTTTTCAACTTGTCGGTGTTATTTGGTCATATAAAAGAAATTTGATCCACTTGTTGTTAGGTTTAACGGAGAAATGCAGTCGTGTGACCAAAAAAAAAAACTTTTTTCTTAAAAGCAAGAAAGCAAAGCACTTGAGCGAGCGAGTGTTTATTTCAGATACTAATCGACAGTTAGGTTGTTCATCTTCATTAAAATGACAAAAGTATCTACGTATCTAGGAGTTAGAAAACACCACGAGAACAACACTTTGTTGAGTGTACGACGACAATATTAAATGCACACGATCACGTACCTATTGGAAAGAAAAAAACCCAATGAACAATTGTTGCCTTCAGTGCGTGATTGTTCAACACTGGGATTTGTAGCTAGATATCGTTTTGGTTTTTAGTTTCTGTTTTATTTTCTTATTAAAATAAGTTATCGTTATAAACTCCAACAAAGCGCGATAGGGTGTTGGCGCGATGATATTTTTTTCGCGAAAAAAAAAACAATGATTTACGTAATAACTTCGAAAACAAGTTAAACGACGTTGTAGACAGGTAGCGGTAGGTATGGTTTTCTATTGTTGCTACTCATTTAAAGTCAACACGCAAGGTCTAATAGACGAACAAGTTTCAGAGTTTACTCTCCGGTGATGTAAAACAAAAACCACAAACTACACAACCGATCGAACGAACGGCTTTTCAGACACTCAGATATTTTTTCCATCATCAAGACCAATGCGAGTATGTGAGAGAGTTAGTGAGCGGGTGGAGATTTCACTCAGTTTTTGAGTGGAATATGCTGATATCTCGTCGTCGTTGTATCATTACCGATATTGTGCCACTCGCATCGCAAATGAACTACTTGTTCTGGCTGATTAGATAAAGCAGAAAACAAACGATCTTTTATTATATTAGAACGACACTCGAATATAGATTTGTCATGTCTTTTGTAATTGAATTTGTGTGCTCATTGCGGGTTTTATATGATTAAATGGGTTGGGAGTTGAAATTGTAACAGAGAGCGAGACTAATGATATCATTAGGTACATACTTAGATATATCGTGGGGGTTTTTACACACGAATGGGGTTTATATAAGTTCTATCGTTTATCTAATCTACAAAGAATATAGTTCCTTTGAAGTTGTGCTTCTGTAAAACAATTTGAATAAAATCAAACTGATGATCACACTATAATGAAGTTAGACTATGATTACAGAAAAAAAAATCAGACCCGAAAATTAAGACATCATTATTATAGTTCCATAAATGGAAGTTATCAATTGAATGAGTAATTTTTTCACGCAGCGTGTTAAAAAGTTAACATTAACCATTCACGAAAGCGATGACGTGAATAAATTGAATCACATTCGACCTTGTAAACACATGACGTAAGCGCTGAAGCAATCTTTCTTCTGAAATGATTTTGTTTTAGGTTAGAAGTAACCAAAAAACAAGGTGGGTTCTTTTTAACCATAGAAAGATCTAGAGACCTAGGTATAGGGCTAGGATTCAAAAAAGATGTGGAGGTTCATGACTCATGTTTTTAAAATAGAAGATGTGTTAGGTAAGAGTGTAATAGATGTACACCTCGCTTTAGGTTTCTCTACACTACCTATTTGAGTTTTAAGACTCTACCCAACTGCGGTTCAGACAGAGTTTGTAAGCTTTTGAAACCTATCCCTTAAAACTAAAACTAAAGTAATACAGTCAGATGAGCTCTCAAAAATTTCATTGTGCGTGTTTAGTTTTCATATTCGGTCTAGGGAATTCTTTTAGAAGTTCAATATTCACGAATATTATAAGGTCATTACGCATTACTTTGCTAAGCTAACTTAATTTTTGTTGTTTCATATTTTTGTTTGTGTTTAATTTGAAAGAGCCTTAGCCTTCATATTTGTGAAACAGCTGCAGCCTTATTTATTTATACAAAATCAATTGAATGGCAATTTCAAAACGTTATGTAAAGCCTCAAGTATGCAGAGAAAAACACTAAATTTGGCTCAATAATAGTCGAATCGAATTCCGTGTAGCTTCTATTTTCAAGCTTTTTTTTAAGTGGAAAACATAAAACACAAATGATAGTATGAGGTATTACCGAATGCTAAGAAATAAGGCTATTTGATGAACAATACGGGCTTGTCACTAGTAAGTAAGTAACAGCAGGTGCCAACCAACATATATAGGGATCTTTATTAAGAAATAAGTGACTCCTTAGAAAATTTGAGTTTGAAAAAGTATTCGAGGTCTGATGAGGGTGGCCTCTGACAAAATAAAAATTCCGGGTTTTGAACACCAAGAAAGTGTCATGAGTTATCTCGTCATTATTACACCAAGCCTGCCTACATGCTCCAAGGTAAAGTACTAAAAACCAAAGTCAACAATTTTTTGCTGACTATGGAGTCATCATAAGCAACATCTTCTGACTTATGAATAGGCATTTGAGAATGAAGTTGATATACCTAACGTATTAGCCCGAAAAAGTCGACCCGTTTTCTGATCCAAACTTGAAAGAAAATGCATAAATATGTGACACCAATGGCCAATGGTGAAGTTAGTTCGGGTAACATCAATCCAAGGATGAATATAGGTTGCATGAAGTGACTGTAAGACTCTGTAATCTTTTTTGATTGAAATAGCCTTCTAAACTAAAGGGAAGACTAAACCGCAGCTGTCCCATCCTGTGAAACAGGGTGGTAACAGATCATTGGTAACAAAAAAATAAGAAAATCCAATGAAAAATGGAAATGCCTAGATTCCTGTGTCACTTTTAGGAAACTATGGCCAAAATACGATTAGAACCGATGTGAAAGGCTACTATCCCTGAATAGGCCTTATCATTACGATCGCTTATCAGTATTATAACAGGACACAACCTACTAGGCTACCACAAAAAGAAAATGGGTCTTTGCACCTATGACTTATATAGGGGATACAATGACGAAGACGAACATGAGGATACCACTCACTTCCTTTGTCACTGCCCAGTAATCTGCCACACCAGAAAAAAAATTTTCTTCAACGAACTATCAGACACTCCCAGAAACAGCCTGTTGAACTTCATTAAGGACACAAAATGGTTAAAAATTTACCAACCATATAGGTTTTTGGGACGTTACAATACTCCAGGGTATCACATAATGGATCTACATTAATCTAAAATTTGGCTGCAATAAGATCAACAGTCAACCCATTCTACCATATAAAACTGCATCTGTCCGTCTAGCTCTCAGATACGGTTAGCATCGGTTGTCAATATACAGAGAATATGAATAAGTTGGCTTCATCTGAGATGAAGATACCTCGTATGAAAGCGATTAACAAAGTTTGATGAACTAGAAGTACTAAGTAATCAGTAAGGGTCTTCTCATCAAAAAAACCATGCGCAGAAAGGAAAGCACGACCCGTTCAGCTGGTGTTTTCAGGTTCTTAAGGTGCGTCCACACTATACCGAGCGGCATCTATCGGTACATGCCGATCGGCAATATCGACTTAGTGTGGACATCCCGATCGGCCTTCCTCCTAAGCGAAAGCCGAACCGAATTCGAACCGAATGAAATGGATCCGTATGCATTGTGTGGACGCACCTTTATAGGAGAGATCCGGCGAACGCCGCCAAAGAAGCAATGGCTTCGTTCGTTGAAGATTCCTTGAAGGCAACCCCAGGAGCTGCCTGTTCTTTTTTTAAGCTCAACCACAAAATCACCACATGACATCATTTAAAGAAACACACATGCCATTTGACATCCCCGATCGTTACTTGAACTTGCGTTTCCAAGTAGCTAGTGTTACTTTAGAACGAGTGGAGGGCAAATGCAGTGCCGAGATTTAGCAAATTTAACTTCCTGAGAGTGTATGAAGTGAGTCGCTTTTCATTGAAAACCGATTAAGCTAAAGGAATTCAGTGAGTGAGTTAGTGCAATTGCCTATCAAATTACTCACTTAGCATTTCGCCAGTGACTCTACTCACTCCCAGGAAAGTGAGAATAGAGTGTTTTTTGAGTCTTGTGTTCGCCGTCAACTCACTCTGATGAAGTACCACTTTTTGTTGGAGCGCGTTTAGGTAACAAACAGGGATGTCAAACGGCTGGTATTTTTCTTTAAATTTCGGAAACGTGTGGTGATTTCGTGATTTAACTTTTTTTTAGGAACCGAACGCCGAAGCGTTGTTGTTGACAAATCAGGATGTTGAGTCAAAGCTGCATGAATAAATAAAAAATAAATAAATAAGTGAATAGGATGGCGCAATAGATCGAGGAGCTTCAGGCTCCAGGGCCTAGCGCATTTCTCACAACCATGCCTTGCGAGGGAATGCAGAGGACCTTCAATTTTCTGCCGGTTCCGAACGGCTAATCGAGAAAAGTCTTTTCATGGCAATGAATATACGAACGGATTACTTGCCAACTCCTTGCGAAAGGCGATATCCGTGGAAAAACATTTTGCCTCTGTTGGGATTCGAACCACGAACCTCTGGGTTAACAGGCAGACATGCTTACCATCACACCACGGGTACCACAAAGTGAAGTAAAGTTTCATGAACGAAACTTATATGTGGGGATTCCTAATCCGGTTTTGATTCAAAATCAAAGATCGATGAGTTTTTCTTGTGTAGATTTGAATCAAATCCAACACAATCAAAAACGAATGAAATTTCGTCTCTGCTTACGGCATATTTGTAAGTGCATAGTGAAGGACACGAGTGGCGTTATCTTATCATTCATGTATCCACCCACATAAAACTCCCTAATCAAAAGAATGTGTTTCCTTTTTCCCCATTTGTTAGCTATGATGACCCCTTTAATTGTGAGGGTAAGGTGTTTTATACTTTGCCTTTTCATTACTATCTCCTCAATTCAGATTTCATGTGTTTTATTTTTCCTCTTAAGTTTCTTCCCCGCTTCTTCACATTACCTACACCTAAAGTGTTTCAATGATGCTGTATGGAATAAATTACTTAAAGCAAAACCCACTCACGTGCGCTACCGGTCAGTCATTTATTTTTATCCGAATATAAACATCCTCAATGTTTCTCTCCATAATTTTCACCTATGAAATTCAATTTAAAAAAAATCTTTCCTTTCGCTTTATAAATAGTGAATTGAAGTAACGTTTTAAATTCACCTCATGCAATCGAGGGAGTGCGTATATGGGATGCGGTCTGCTTATGGTATGAATTGAAAGATCATATTGGCGTCGATGGAATTGAATCAGAAAATTCTCATGGTTGTGTGGGCTCGATGACTACCTGTTGGGAAAAAGATGCAAAAGATAGAGAGAAACATTTCAGATATTTAATCACCTCTACGTTATACAAATGAAGGATTCCATGTAAGAATGACCTTTTTTCCATTAAATTCTTTTCGGTACATACTTCATGGGCAGATGCCGAGTGTTATTCAATTGTTTATGGAATTCCGCGATTCATATGTATATACCTATACCTTCATCTTTAACCTTAATATTTTTTTTACAGAAACATCACATTGTGCTCCTGTTTTCTCACAGCTATGGCATCTGTCGTATCAGGTTCAATGTTCTTCGACTGGCTATACAAGTGGCATCTCAACGTTCTTTTTGTCTTCAATGAGTCTGGAGTGGTTACATGAGGCAGCAGGTGCCATATGCAATGTGATTCTTTTGGTTCTTCCTTAGATGCTGAAATGTGAATGGGAACATGTCTAAAGATAGCGCCTCACCCACAAAAGATTCATTTTATTTCGACTCTTTCTAAGTGTGTGGGATGGATACTAGAGTGTTGCCTCGATTCCCAAGGGATGTTGGAGAAGTTTTATTGTTTTCCAAGTGCAATCGCATACAATTTTTAAAACAAATGGATACGGAAGCCGGAAACATTTGTATACAAATCAAGATTGTAATGTTTTATTTCATTGAAGTCGTACTCTATACTATTCAAGTATGAGTGACAAAAACATGCACATTGAGTGACGTTTAAACTGCTTTAACCTGCTCTCCTTATATTATGCGATTTAATGTATGACAGCTAAAGTGAAACAAGTTAGCCAGCAAAGACGAGTAGCTGCATAATATTGTGTTAAAGAAAATCAAGTTGAAGAACACCTAGCTGTAAGATATTTTGGAGGTGGGGAAAAAGAAAGTTTTAATGGACAATTATAAAGCATTTAACATAGAAATAATAGTAAAGGCATTTAAGTGAATTGCGTTAAAGGAGATATTAGAGAATTCGGTTTTTTTGGAGATTTTTTATCCTGTACAACCTAGACAGATTGTTTTATTTTTATTATTTTATTTTTTAAAGAATGCCGACTCTTGCACAGATGTTTGTAGTGTCTGTAGTGTGAAAAGATTTAAGGAATGTGATTGTTGAACCTTTAAAATATGCTATCATTACACTATCTCACAACTATTTCTTTTAATAATAATCCCGACAGATACTAATTACCAAATTTGTCATCAAATAACAATCGATTGATAAACGATAACAAAGTGGTCAGAGAATTGGTTGGTTGACTGGATTGGTTGAGATATTGGGCAGGTGAAATGTTCTGTAAAAATAGCATGTAAGAGAAGTCGATTTTCTGTAAAACTTATTCTAACAGGCTCTTCGAATGTCTTTGTTTCTTGTTGGATGTTATGAAATCAGCTTACGGAAACCTTAAAGAAGCTTAAAACAAAAAAATTTAGCTTCATCCATGCGTGAGTGTTGCAACTCACTAAAACTTTATAAAAAATGTGTGAACCTTGGATAATGACTCAGGTTTCCTTGACAACCCTATGATTATGAAACTGAGTAAAAAAAGAAGTGAATGCCCCGCCAATGTAAGAACTACCAGCTGCTTCAGAAATGGGAACTCATTCTTGTGTAAAGCACGGCGTAGCCAGGTTTAAGTATCGGGGGAGGGTGGTTCAAGAAAATAAAACTACTGGAAGGGCATGAAATAACCTTTATATTATATGAGCTTGAAAAAGTCCTTTCTTGCTCCATATGCGCAATATCAGTCGTCTCGTCTGCGAGAATAGCAAACAATTTTGCTTCCTTTACTTCACTTATTATATTACGTTGGCTACGAGGGCTTGTGTAAAGGGCATTCTTCTGCGATGTGACCAAATGCTCAGAAAGATCTTTGTCCCCAGATTCGGCTGCGTATCGCAATAATGCTCGAAAATTAACATCATTCTGAAGGAGCTGTTCAGACTCTGGTGTTCTATGGATCCAGCCCGAATCATTTTTACCTCTTAAGGGTATGCCTTCTTTGCCACAAAAAATTATTCCTCCTACGATAGGGACTAATTTCTTTCGGTTTTCTTGTTGCTGTCTCTTTCTCTTTTTTAGAAGACAATTGCTCATCGACTGAAATAGCCTGAAAAGACATAATTTTAATTAAGTTATCTGACGGTTCCGAATTTTTTTGTGGTTTTCTGATTTTGCATTTGATATTTCCAATGTATTTTTCCACTTGCAAACAGCCTCGGTTACAAGCTGGCCATCAACCCGCTGATGGCTCCCTTTGCCTTCATCAAGCAAACGACTCATTACCACGCAAATTGTGCAGAACGCGCCATTTTTATATTCAGAATATGACACCCAGAGGAATCCTTCCATCCATTTCGTTTGGAAAGCGCAAATTTAGTTGTTTAGTAACGGGAAACTCATAATCATTAGGTAAGGTTCAAGGTTCTTTTAAGATTTGAGCCTTTAAAGCTTCATCCTCAAGCTTGTCTTGATTCGCGTAAAATTAACGTCCAATTTAGCTATAGAATGAAAGAATGGAATGGGGTTGGGGTTGAACACCCGAAAGCCTCCCCTTGGCTACGCCCGTGGTGTAAAGCCTACTAGTACGCTGCTGAAACGAAAAGAAAAATTCTATACAAAAATGACAAGACGGAATCGTAAACGGAAAAATTTTATGTCCTTTTCGTTGCGCAGTACGCTTCTGCTTTGCGAAATGGGTTCTATGGGTGGATATAGTAGAGTTTTTACTACAATTTTTACAATTCTCCACACTTTTCCGTTCATTATTTATGTCCCGGTGCATTTATTGTAATGCTTGTGAAATTTTGACAGTTCCATTGCTTTTCTAATATTTTGCGCCAAAACATAAACAACTTTCGCAAAATGAAAGTATATTTTCTCGAAGAAGAGATCAAAATTGATTATCGCTTTTTCTAAACAGCTGATAATAGTCTACTCAGATATTGTCCGCTGAGTTTTCGTTCATGCTTTCATCGTGGATGTGGAGTCTTACCGACTACACAGACTATACGGATTACCCGGGTTATGCATCAATCCGTAAAAAGAAACAAATAAATTGTATAATCTACTTGCCATTTAACTGCAGATTAATCAAATGTGGTTCATGCAACCAAAAAATTTGTATCGCAGCTAGGTACATAATCGCAGAAAAGTAAACACTCTACTACATTTGTAAAAATTTCATCCCTGTGCATAGGCCCAAGGAAATTCATTTATGAAATTCATTCGATTCATTTTCATTTGACATTTCCAATTTGTCAAACTGACAAGCTCTGAGTCTGAGTTCTGAAAAGAAAAATATTTAACTTTTGAGCTTGTGTAGAATGGCGTCCGAGAAAGAAAAAACTGAAAAAACAAAAGTAAATACCCAAGTTAAACATGTTCCAAAAGATGCCCAAGTCGTTATGTCTATTCTAAAAGAGCTCAACGTAACCGATTATGAGCCAAGAGTTATTAACCAATTGCTGGAGTTCACCTATCGTAAGTTGCTCGTATAAAAATTGTGATAGTCCTGTGAAATGAAATTCTTTTTGTTTTCCTTGAATAGGCTACGTTACTTGCATTCTAGACGATGCAAAAGTTTTTGCAAATCACGCCAGGAAAAAAACTATTGACTTGGATGATGTAAAGTTGGCCTCGGAGGTAGTCCTGGACAAGGCATTCACATGCCCACCCCCACGTCATGTTTGTTGATTGTTTTTGTTTAAAAATAAGAATTTGAATATAGAAAAGTCTCTTGATAGGTTCTTGCAAAGTTAGCTGAAGTACGCAACTCCATGCCTTTGCCTCCCATTAAGCCGCATTGTGGACTTCGGTTACCACCTGATCGTTACTGTCTATCTGCTTGCAACTATAAGCTTCGAGCTGCCAACCAGCCTCGCAAGATGACAAAGTCAGCCCTGGAATCAAGGTCAACAATTAAAACACAAATAAAATCAAACGCCGGGGGAGGTGGTAAAAGACAATCGGCTATGACTCCGAAATCTCAAGTTGTAAGCATCCCCAAGCCCGTGTTCAAATTCACAACCACAGCCAAGACGGTTCCACTTGACAAAACACACACTGGTGGCACAGATTCTCCATCGGCGGCAGACGTTAAAATGGAAGTGGATAACGAAGCAACAAACGCCAGTGCTATCGGCAGCATCGGAGGCTCAGTGAAGCGAGAGCGTGAAGAGGATGATTTTGAAGTTGTAACATAAATGTGAATAAATAGAAAAGCTTATTTGGCAATTGAGAAATACTTTCGAGTTTATTTTTGTAAAGCAATTATGGTGGCACATCCCAAATCCATGATTTGTAAATACTCCGAACCCCCGTCTTGTAAGCGATAGGAAGTTTCGCCGAGCTTATCGCAGATGATTGCTTTCTGTTTGTTGGTGAGTTCCTTGGAACGAATGATATGGTCGTTTAGCTGTTCCATCATCTGGCCAACGCTGAACGCATCGTACGTCAAGCTTCGTACAAAGTCCTCCAGTTTGCTGTAGTTACCGGAGCGACAAACTTGCAAAAAGTCCGACAGATACTTCTCCGGAATTATCCCAGACATTTCGAGAAGATCTTCTGTAGTTATGTGTGCATTGGCCCCTTTCAAGCGATAGCATGACTGCAAAGTGGTGATAGCACGTCTCATGTCGCCTCCAGATATGTCAACGATTGACTTATAGGCGGACTCTTCAATTTTAACAGATTCTAATGAGCAAATGTGCCTCAGTCGCTCGATAATCTGAAACGTTAAACTGGTAACATCTTCACACAAAAATTAAATGTTTTACCTTCTCCTCGCCCAGCGATTTGAATCGAAACTTCGTGCAACGCGACGTTATGGGATCAATAATCCTCGAGACATAGTTACACACCAAACAGAATCGTGTGCTTCGGCTTTCTTTTTCCATAGTTCGACGCAATGCTGCTTGCGCGGCATGTGTCATAGAATCCGCCTCGTCTAGTATGATAATCTTGAAGGGAGGACAAGGCTTTCCATCTGGTCGGACAGCGCTGGCTGTCAATTGAGCAAAGTTCTTAATTTTTGTCCTCACAACATTAATTCCACGCTCATCAGAGGCATTAAGTTCGAGTATTCGCTCTTTGAACATATCACCAAAGATTTGGCGAGCAGCAGCGAGGATTGTACTGGTTTTACCAGTTCCAGGAGGGCCGTAGAGAAGCATGTTGGGGAGATCGGCTCCTTCGACACATTTTCGCAAGACAGCCACTACCTCACCCTGTTCCACTACGTCATCTACGCTTTTCGGTCGGCTGTGAAAAGTTAAAAACATAAGTTAGTTAATTGCTAGGGTTTGGCATAAGATCACATGGAATTTACTATTTCTCAACCCATGGTGCGGGCGCTTTTCGTTTTTCGCTTGATTGTCCGGGTCCATTCGAGGTACTTGGTTGATTTTTTTCGGGAGTTGATTTTTCGAGAGCGGATTTGCTAGTTTTGAGAAATGCTTGCATTATAGTATGAGTCTTAAACTATTTTCGAACAGATTTAAATATAAAAAAACATGTAAAAGTGGACAAAGCCAAATTTGCCGGTTTATTTGGAAAAAGTGACAGATGACAACTATAATCGACAGCCGTTATAAATTGCAGAGTTCAGACTTCAGATGGAAGTCGAAGCAATAGTAGAACGTATTCAGTGTTTGATTTCAAATTTAAAGCAAATAAGAGCGTTCACTGTTTTATTTAAATCACATACCACAAATGTTCATTTTTATTTTAAAACGCGTTTTTAGTAAAGCCTTGCGCAAACCAATGCGGTGAGTGCGTGCGATGCGATTGCGATAAGTCAAATCCCTATGCATTAAGTCAAACGTCCATAAGATTACATAGGGATTTGACTTATCGCAATCGCATCGCACGCACTCACCGCATTGGTTTGCGCAAGGCTTAAAACGCCCGTAAAATTACATACATGGCTGCAGGTAGCAAAATTGGCATTTAAGGCCGTGTGTGAATTGCTTTAAAATTTGCGTTAAGACTTCTACCACGATTAAAATTTGACGTCTTGTTTCAGGTGGGATCAAATTTAGCCATTTGCTGTGTGAATTGCGTTAAAACAATTATTTTAACCAAGATTTCTGCGTAGGTTAAAAAAATTTCCCTCGATAATTTAAGGAAGTTCACTGAACAAAAATTGGTTTTCTTTTCACGGAAAAATAATTTCTCTTACAAAACATATTTTTAGAAAACAGGGTTAATAAAAAGTCTCTGAAACTGAAAAAAAATCTTTTTTATTTATTGTTCTCGATTCTAATGTCATATTTTAAAACAACAATAAAAAATATTCAAACAAAATTCCCATTTTGATTAATCGATTTATTCGGTGTGGTAACACTGAAAATTAGTTTTCATGGCTGATATCTTTCATATATTTCAAAAGAAACAAAACAATAAATTCGTATTTGGTTTAGAAAAATGACAAATTTAAAGTACTTTGTATAAATTCTTGTTTTTTTCATCCAGACTTATCCTAATTTCAATTAGTTTTATTTTTTCTTCGTGAGACCCTAGAAAACAAAATCATTGAATTTATATAAATTAATTGATTTCAAACTAACATTTAATGTATGGTTTTCCAGCCCCCCTTCGTTTTTTTCTTGATTCATATTTCGTTGTTTGAATTGAATGCAAAAGCAAGAGCAAATTTCTCTATCACTAGAAACGTCAAATTTTAACACACTTTAACCTGCTCCACAGCTCAATAAATTTTAACCCATTCACCTCATTAGTGTCAAATTTTAACGCGGGTTAAATTTTAACACACATTTTAACGCAATTCACACACGGCCTAAGTAAGATAACTTTCGAAATAGTGGTAAAATCAATGAAGAACAAAACAAAGCCAATAGTATCAAAGCATAATCGTTTTTTTTCGGAATGCTGTGTCCACTTGATTTAAATTCATAGCAGAAAGCAGGAATATAAGAGACATAAGAAAGCAGAGCAACTGCGAAATTTCGTGTTGTGGGCATTTTGAAGCATACTTTTTTATACCAAACACAACAACGAAATAACAAAATGGTGGAAAAACATATGCGGATGACAGTTCCTTCTGCTTTAATAGCTGCGATAGATATTATACATATTATATTTCGATATTGTGGTTGGCATAAAAAAGTATACTATAAAATGCTCACATTACAAAATTTTGGCAGTTGCTCTGATTTCTTGTATCGGTCATATTCCTGCTTTCTGCTATGAATTTAAATCAAGTGGAGACACAGCGTAGACAACAAACAAAACAGCCCAGATACAAACTTGTACAATACTCTACGCAGATATTTTCCCCCGAGTCTTCGTTCATGTTGTGAAGACAAACCAAAATTTTCGATTCGCATCAGCAGCGTTTTAGGCATGGTGGATTTACATGCATCTGCAAGTGCAGATGAAAAACGGAAAAAGGAACAAGATGTAAAGTTAATACTTGTCTGAAGAGAGGGAACGCACCATCTGCACTTCCTTAGTTATGGCTGCAGATGAAAAGTTATGGGTGCATAATCCTAATCGTCTCTCTTTTTAACTTTTGTGTTTTATAATCTTCTATCTTGTGTCTTTTTCCGTTTTTCATCTGCACTTGGAGATGCATGTAAATCCACTATTAAGCTGATAATAGATTTGCTGAGTTCTGACAAAAACGCCACTATAGAAGCATTATACAGATTATATTATTATTATTTTTATGAAGTTTTTTCTTAGAGCTTTATAGCTTAAATATGGAGTTTTTCAAAACGGTTGCACTTCTTCACTACATTTTCGTCAACTTTTGGAATTCGATTGAATAAATTGACAAATTGGGACATGTGGAGTAAGTTGGTGTTATAGTGGTAGAATGTCTTTTATTTAATCACTCTTCAAACAAGACTGAAGGACCTCCTAAATCAAAGCGATATAAGTGCAAAAATTGCTGCTCTAAAGTGATCTAGAGCAGGTCATTAAACACAAAAAATTCTTGCTCGGAGCAGAAAAATTGTCATTAAACACCAAAAAGCTGCTTTTTACGCTGGCTGTTTTAAAATCAGTAGCGGCGCCAGCTGTACACTTTTGTACCATACTCAATCAAATCTTACGTAAAAAATGTTTACCCGTTCATGAAAGCTTGAAAAAGAGCTTTACAAGAAACAAAATTATGAAAATTTACTATACCTAGTAACATTAGCGCATCCCTATATCGTCCCTGTACTGAGGACTTTCGTGGGTAGTTAGGGGTAGGTCGAGGGACTAACCTACCCGATATACACACGCACACGTATACTCAACTTAACATTCATTAACAAGAGGTTATTCAATTAATATAAAATTTTTCGCAAATAACCTCCAGCTGTTCAACACTTTTCAAATAACCCAGCCCTTCGTGAAGAACTCTTTAACAGCTAGGCAGGCCATGGTCATGTTGAAATGAATGCCTTCCTCCTTTAGTAATCAACAAGTTGATTATTTTGTCTTGTCAGTGCCACCCCTTATATTTTCTCACCTGCGCAATGAATTCGCAAAGCATAAGCACGTGCTTTTAATTGCTTAAGTGCACTCGATGTAAACATTTAAACCAAACAAGGACCTTACCAACTAGATAGAGATACCTTGTGTGAAGAACTCTCAAGTGGATTGCAATTGCAAGAAGGTGGTATGTAAATAGTTCCCGTTTCCTGATAATGTTTTCCTTTAAGAAACACATTAAATAATACTTGAGTACTTTAAATAATGATTGAGTGCTCCTATTTTGAAGTAGATCTCAGATGACACTGGTTGGAAAAGCTTTCACTTTTATAAATGACATGAGTGAAATCATTTTGTTGACAAAACAAATTCATTGCGCAAGTATCCCATTCGCTCTGTCGTTACTCAATACAACTTACAAACTACTCTACAACTCATACCATTCATACGCTTGTATTATCTCAATTTAAACCTCGTCCCAGTTCCCCAAACAATAACACTCAGTTCCCTGAATAGAACTCAGATAGACGCATAAATCTTAAATTGACGCTGAGGCCGAATATGAGTCTCTTCCTCAGCTTCTTTAATTTATTTTTACAAACATAGCAAAACTTTTCACAATTCTCCAGCTTTTCGAGGGGTGCTTTGGCTTTTCTACTCGTCTCGGTCTCGATGTCGGGTTTTTCGTGGAGATATTAGGTCAACCTCAACAGTTTCGTTTTCGCTTACGGTCGAGGTTGTTCCGCAAAGTGAAGTCAAGGCGAATCAATAAAAAAAATAGTTAAATTTTCAATTGTCTTGAGTTTGTGTAATTCTGTGAATTAGCTAAAAAATTGTAGAGTGTGTATTTGGAAAATTGCGATAAACGTAATCAAGGTTGGTGAATGAGTGAATGTTCAATATCCATCGGCGGTATCAAAATTCGAATCTGTTTACTTATTTAGAGGGGAAGAAGCTCTATTAACAATTAATCAAGGCTAAAAAGACATAATTATGGTTAATTAATGTACGAGTGTTTTTTAACTTTCTGTGTATTGCTAATGATCTAATACTCGTGTAGATATTAGAGGCATAAAGTGATTCCTAATTTATATTTCTTTGATAAACCCGCATGTCTAGTCTTGAGTATTATAAATAGAAACTAGTAAAAGATAAAAATGAAATGAATTTAATCGAAAGCAATAAAAGCTTTTCATCGTTGATATCTTTTTTAACATTTTTAAATGAGTAATGTTCTTTTAACATGGGTTTCCTTTGAAATCCAAGGTCAAACGACGCACGCTAGCTAGATGTTCGTTTGCTTTCGGCTCTTGAGTAGTTGTTGTATGGAAAGTAAGGTACGTTGTTTGTGAGACTGAGATATAGAGGGTTGCTTCACCTTGTGAGGCAAACTTAAGGGTGGTTGACTGTGTTTTTGAACAGTTTGCAGTTTCATTTTTTAGGAGGAAGAAAGATTTATTTGTTTTTTTTTTTTGTGTGCAGCGACAGTGGAAGGAGGGGGTATGGCAAGTGGGACGTTCAACTTTATTCCATAGGGGCTATGTTTTCCTTTTCAGGTAAAAAATTCATGAAACTCAATTTATCACTACGAGTGAGGTTCTCTATACAATTGGGTCAGGGTAATACCTACCCGTAAAAAAGTTTTATTTTTTTTATCAACTTCTGTATCATAACTACACGTAAGCTTTAATTTAAACCCGTGACTATAGGTATCAAAGGCAAGTTATGCACTCGTAATTAAAATCGAGAAAACCGAGCAGAAGAGCATCAAGAGAGGTTGAAAAAAGGGATTCCCGGAAATCTGTCTCCGTCGTTGTGTCTATCGGTCTGTTGGTCTGTATATGTATATCGACACCTACAGCGCTGAAAGCCTGTTCTGAAAGGTTTCACTTCTTTCATCTTCAAAACATAGGGTCTGTGGATATTTCTACAAAGAGAAAAGTTCTAGAATATGATCTTTTGGTCTTTTACTAGCTGTTCTTGAAAACTGCTCATAGGTATTTGATCAAACTTTTAATGGTTCCCTGGAATAAATTGTTCTTAAGGGCTTAGGGTGACCAGGAGCCGGATTCTGTAAGGTTTTAGACGACTATCGTCTGAATTTTAGGTAGTGAAAAACGTATTTAAGACCCTGAGAAGTTATCTAAACTTGTATTTAAAAGGATAGTAAAATAAAAAAAACAATCTTTTGACGACGCAATCTGCCATAAACGATTGAACGACAATCATCTGAAAAGATACGGAACCTGGGCCCAGATCTTTTCTCAATGGAAAGAGGACATCAATAGGAATCTCAACATAAGCATAAGCAAGGGAACAAGAAGCCTTTTCTTAAGCCATTTGCTTTAACAAAAACGAAAAAGGTAATTCTTAAAATCATTGAAGATTTGGAGACACTGAATTTAATTCATTAAAAAAAACTTTCATTAATGAGTGCCTAGTGAAAAAAAAATAATTAAAAAAATCTAAAAAAGAGGACGAACTGGTTAGTTTTGAAAATTGATATCGGACACAAAATTAAATATCATAAAGAGAACTCATTCTCTTTATACAGGACTCTGGTCACCCTAAAATGTTCAAAATGGTTGGTAGAAGTCTCCGTTTTGTTAGACTTTTCTTTGGAAGTTTCTTAAATGCTAACTGGAGCGCAAGGCTAAAATAACAGTCAATTGAACTACCAGGTAGCAACCATCATCGGTTATAGCTTTCCAAATTACAAAAAAATCGAGAAGACGCTCTCATGATACTAAGCCTAAGTTGCCAGCTCTCACATGTCCCTCCATGAAAGTCGCAGATTAAGAGCCCCCCAGGACCATCATTCCCTTCTTCGGAAAGGGAACTTGAGATATCTTTACATACGTCTAAATACTTGCCCAAGGAAAAGTTTCACGTGATAACATCAACAAGCCTTTTAAAGTTGCTAGGGGATAGCAACTTTTTTTTAACGTTAGTGAGCATACGTATAGTTTTCCTGCATTTTACGGAGGCATATAGCTACGGTTGGGCCCATGATTGATAAAGCCGTTGATAGAATTCCCTACTGGCAAATCCAACCCTGGTTGGGCCTGGAGAAAGCAGTCGGAGATCCTTGCCAGAGCGATTTAGTTTCCAGTAACATGGTGATGACCTGGAACCCAAACAAACGATTCCGAACGGCGAATTGAGAAAGGACTTGCCAATTCCTCGCGAAAGGCGATACCCGTGGAAAAACATTTTTGCCCCTGTTGGGATTCAAACCACGAACCTCCCGTTCTACAGGCAGACGTGCTAACCATTATGCTTAGGGTACCACTTGTTCGTTGATGTTTTTCTAAGTCAAGAGCATTCAAAATAAGTTTTATATGGACTATTGATGAAACCAACTTGAAGATCGTAGAAGGTGCGCAAAAATCCATCGTTTTCGCATGAGTTGAGAAAATAAATTACTGCTAGGACACCCTTTAACTGTCTGAGAAATACTTCAAAGCAAGCCCAGGCTTCAAAAGACATGAACTTTATATGACATTTTTCAACATGGCTGATTTAGATGTGGGCTAGTGTCTGCATACCAATATCGGTGTCAAAAAGGGTGGTTAAGAAAACAAAAAGTTTTAATTTTTGGTGTCTGTGTTTTTAATGTATTTTGTGTATCGGTATCACGGCACTTCACATTTGACCTTTAAATTTTTTTCTCAACTTTAATTTTAAAAAACAAGAACAAAAGAAATTCTGAAACTGTGAATCTCTTCATGGTATTGCGTGACCTTCACTTTGACTAATCATATCACTTTGTGTCGACAAAAACCACTCCAAGAGATCTTCCACTTCGTCGTGTATGATGATAACTTTTCAGTCTCCAGCCTTCAACCATTTCCTCCATAAGTAAAAAAAAACTGTCTTAAAAAACTGCTAGTCATATCGTTAGGCAAATGTTTTTTTTTTTTCATAAATCGTTATATTTGATGATTTGAGATGACTCATTTGCATAACATATAACTTGCTATCTTAAGTAACTCATTGTCTGAGACTTTAGGTTACTCATGCTTTCAATCATTGGAAAATGTTATAGTCGAAAATATATTAATTTTGGTACGCCGTGCATTTGTCACTAAGAAAACAAGTGGTAAATAGACATCTATCTATATCTATACATATCTTCTATATCTATCTATCTATCTTCTATCTATCTATACATATAATAAAAACGTAAAAGTTTGTTTGTTTGTGCACGCTAATCTCAGAAACGGCTTATCCTATCTAAATAGGATTTTCAGTAATATATTGTGGTAAGCTTCACTTAACATTTAGTTTTTATTTCATGTCAATCGGTTGATAAATGAAAAAGTTATGCCAATTCTTGCGGGCGAAGTCGCTGGCACACCTAGTACTCAATAAAATCAAAAAACGTTTTTGATGGAAGTTTGTTCTCCGTCTCCGTCTCCGGTCTCCGGAGTTGCACAGTCTCTGCAGCAATACAACAGTTTCACTATTCCCATCCCAACCCCAACCATTCAATTTATGCGGGGGTGTGAGTCTATTTTTAACCTTTGCAGAGCTTTAGAGCATATTTATTTGAGAACGAATAAAAGTACTCACATGAAGCTGTCTCCTTACAATCAAATCCCACTCAGTGTAGAGCTGATTGTGAGTACATGGCCGCAATGCAATAAAACATCGTCAAGTTTCAGTGAATTAAGCTAAACATAAACAGTCGTACTGCTAGCTGCTCTCTACATTTCCACCATCCTAACAGTTCTCAATTACAATACCGTGTTGTTTACAATACAATATACAAGAGACCAAGCAACGCAAAACCACAAACAAATAGGAATCTTTTGAAGTTCTTCGTTCTCTGCATAATTCAAATTCAAATAGAGGAGATGATTTCAGTAAGCTTTCCACTCTTGTCGTAGTCGCACTTCTGAGTGGACTTGTTTTCAAAACCTGATAGTAGTTCGTGTCTACTTAAGCCGGTATAGTTTGCTACGCAGTAAAGTAACCTTACTGCCCACCACACATACCTGTTTCTTTTATTTTTCTGACCTAATGAAAGTGTTTTTCCATTAAAATAAAAAGGAAGAAGTCCTCATACTCGTAAATTTATCCCACATAAAACACCGAGTGCATTTGTCGAAATTATCAAAACATTTGTGTGAATATTTGTGAAAAAACAACCAAAAAGTAAATAAAAGTGCTTGCTTATGATATTTATTATTCCAAAGTATAAATAGAATAGTATTCTGAGGAGGTTTGATTAATACAAACAAGAGTGCGAGCAAGCCAAGTGTGAAGATGAGGTAAGAGGCGTGAAGTCAATATTTGAATGCAAATTAAATTAAAAACTAAAAGAACAAAAGTAGTTTCAAATTTAAAAATGGCTTTTGAATGATTAACAGCTATAGAGAAAGAGAGGCTAGGTTTTACGGAATGTGTTCTGTCAAGTCAAGCTTCGCAAGGCCTAAGCTCGACTCTTATATGTACGTATATTTTTTTTACATGATTCACGATGACAGATGTGAAATGGCTCCACCGGTTTATATTGTTTTTCGATGACATTGATGATTCTATGAGTAAATTTCAGAACACAAACAAAATGCCAATCCGAAGTTTGTTAAAGTGAAGGCAATTCGAATTTTCTTGTTCATTTTGGAATACCAGTTTTATTCAGACGTGACATCATCTCTTATTAATTTGTTGGTTCTCTTAGGAGTGTTTTGCTCAATCAATGGTCTCAATTGTATATCTTTCATTGGATAGAAATATCTTGTGAAGTCCGATCACGTATATAAATACGAACATAGGTTGGTTGCATTGCCTGTATATTGAATTCTAGAAATAGATACCTACGAGTATATCGCACAGGAAAAAAGATGTCAATATGTTCAAGTTCGGAAAGATTAATGATGCCGAAAAATACTAATAAACCTCTTTTATTTCACTTTGGAACTTTGAAATAGACTTGTTTTCATCTTTGAACGTTCGTTTAAAATTATCGAAGTTGTGTACAAAATGCTTTGTTTTAAATACTGACTATGAGACATCGCTTAAAATGGATTGTAGCTAATTATATCAATTGTTTGCAATAAAATATTAACCGTTAAGCATTTTTATGCTGCTGGAAGAATTGGCCTAAATATGATTAAACTTTTTTTTCTTTAAATATTTCGTTGGATGAGCTTGAGGCTTGCTTTGGGGTGGACGTGGGATTGGATTTCACAAGAAAAAGTTTTGAAAACCTACACCCATCGACTTCTTTAAACTTGTGCTGTAAAAGACCGGGAATAAATTTGAAGAACTGTGTACACAATTTCTGAGAACAAACAACTCACTTTCAGCCTTGCGGAGCCGCAGAAGTTCGGAGAGTGTACATATTTAAATCCAGAATGCAGCCTCTAGAGCCGCCACATAATATTTGTTTTTTCAAAGAACAAATTATTTGTGTCTTCCATATATTTTGATTTTGTTGTTTGTTGTTGTCGCTTTACAAGAACAACTAAGTGTTTTACATGTTTCTTTGGAACAAAAAATAACTTTATCTTAAATACGTTTATCCAATACCATCACCCAATACCCTCAACCAATACTCTTACCCAGCACCGTCACGTCAAACAAATGTTGGGGCGTTGTGTTAAAATCTATCTCTTTTAAAATTTAAACTATACTGAAATATCTTAAGAGCGAACAGCCCTGGTTTTCAAAGGGAATTATATATGATGATCCTTTCTTCTTTTCTTTTTTGATTGGATAAGGTGAAGGTAAAACACCTTTACTAGCACGTCGACCTGAAAGAATTTTTGTTCTGTTCCCTTTAGTCTTAACACGTAAAGGGTAAACATTTGAAGTTGAGGTCAAGTAAGAACCTAATAATATTCGAAGATGGGGTGTTTCTAATATCCAGGAGACTAATGAATCTTTTATTGAATATTAGGTTTGTTCGTTGAAGCCCTGGGGTCGCCCTGAGGTCGCCATAAAGCGTTTTTTGAAAAACCTAAACTCGCCTTGAATATCAAACTGAGTGTTTTTTGAGCAATGGGGTTGAACTGGGTTTGCAATCAACTCACCCTATGTTTTTGCTTTGGCGAGTAGAGGACTGTCAAATGACATGTATTTTGATTCAAATGAGAGGGACGCCAAACCAGCGTTTTTTGGGGACTGGAAACGCCAAGTTTTTTTTTTTTAAATCATAGGGTTGTCAAGAAAACCTGGGTCAGCCCTGGGTAAAGTTCAACGAACGAACCTATTTTTAGCCTGTATCTGGTTATGGCAGGGTATTCACATAAAATGTGTTCAGCCGTTTCTGTGTCTTCGAGACATAGACGGCAGGTGTCACCCTGGCTGATGCCCATGTTTTTAAGATGATATCTGAGAGAGCAGTGTCCAGTGAAGAAGTTCGTAGTAAGTGTAATAAGTCGAAGAATAGTTTTGACTGGCGGTGGCCATTAGAGTTGTTCAAGGTGCGGATCATGTTCCGCCGTTCCCAAGTAACCCGTTCACGTTTAATGCTACTGATTGGGAGACCGCACTAGAGTTCGGGGCCTTTGAATTGGGATCGAGAGCCATGTCAAGCTAGGCTGTCAGCCTCTTCGTTACCCTGTACGACTTCATGTCCAATTACCTCATGAAAGAGTTATTTTACTGTAGGTGGCTAGTTGAGATAGACACACAAACTGTTCCAAACTAGTTTGGATTCAATTTTGTTTGAGGACAATGCCTTTAGGGCTGCCTGACTGTCAGAGCTAATAAGGGTACGCGATCTTCTGAGGTTTCTTTTAATACATTCCCTAACACAGAATTCTATAGCTGTTACCTCTGCTTGAAAGATAGTACCAAGGGATATAGATGTATTGATGATGGGACCAAAAATCCCTGCACACACCGTTGTAAGTTTTTGAACCGTCAGTGTACCAAATCTTCCATTCTGAGCGGTTAGGAAAGATTACTTCAAAAGTCTAGCCATAAAGTCTGAAAAGTAAGCTGCAGACGATTTCAATATTGAGAGCACCTGCAGAATGCTCACATATCCTTGTTAGTTTTCTTCACTTAAGTTGTTTGTGAAATGAAGCTTTAGTCCGCTTAGTGCGGCAGTTTTCTTTACTCTTTGATGTAGCGGAGGAAAATTTAATAAACTTTCTAGCGCTAAAGTTGGGCAGGTGCGCATTGCACCTGTGATACCTACACAGGCTAATCTTTGTAGCTTTTGAAAAGCTTTGCGGGCATAAACCTGTTCTGCACTCCTCAGGTAGTCTATTCCACAGGTTTGTGAACGATCCCAATACTTGTTTGTCTAAAAAGTACTGAGTACATTCATCCGACCTTATAAATCTACGGATTATTATAAATACTTACTAATTATTGTTTCAATAGCTATTTTCTGGGAACGGTGAGGTATGAAATCATAGAATTCCTGGAATGACAGCCAAGGAAACATCTGTACCAACATGTGGTGCAATAAAATTAGACTATATTCACAAATGTAGGATTTGTGATTAATAGGAAGTTCGCAACACCGAGCATTGATGGGATGTTAAGACGAAAGCAGAACACATTCGACGTAAGGAAGTGAGAGAAGACGGTTTAACAGTGTTGAATATTTTAAAAAACGTCAATTTGCAATCAAAGAAGAGGCATTTAATAAATCTGCAGTGGGTTGCATTTTTTCTATTTGTGTTCATCAATAGAAGGGTTCAAGGGTATGTATGTCTCATAGTTTCATAAGGTAACAATAAAAGAGGGCAAAGCTTTTTCTTCCTTGCCAGGTTTCATTTTTGTAAAATTGCTGTTTTTTAATCACAACACCTATCTGTGGAGTTTAAAGTTTAAACCTGAGTATAAAGTTTTGTTAGTGTGATCGCAAAATTTACTTTAATTTCGGATTTCGAAGAGGTTTTTAAATCCGACTACCTGCCTACATATATGTACTCGTACAATATGCTGATTTACTATATTCTTGTTTAAGATGTGAAATTCTAATTCCAAGGAAGTATTTTCATTACTTTAATTACTGTCCCGGAAGAACCCGTTCAACAAGCCATCTGTTGTCTCCCTCTTAATAATTTTTGTTGTGCAACTTAACTCAAACTCAGGGCGTAGATTTCGTAACTTTTTAGTCGGAAATCGTCTAATCGTCTATGGTCGACGGTATCGTCAAAAAATTGTTTTACGTAACTTCGCTTGTAGCGATAGTTTCTTTACTACTTTCATACAAATTTTGGTTACTTTTCGAGGTTTTTAAGCACGTTTTTTTTAGTACCTAGAATTCGGACACTAGTCGTTTCAAACGTTACGGAATCCCGACTCAAGATTTCATTCGAACATACAACAGGATTTGGCGAAAAAACATTTGTTCTGCGGTTCACTTATAACATTTAACGGCGAAACCATAATACGTGTTCGTCTTCTGCTTTGTGGTGACCGTATGGAGATCGCAACACTTAAGAAACACCGCCATTAAGGGTGAGGTCCTTGAAATTTTAAATATAATGAAATGTTAATTGCATTTGGTCCAAAATTACCTGTGCTCTGGGTCACTTTTTGAAATTAAGGCAAAGCATCGACACTTTACAACAAAACGACATGGCATCTCGCAGATTTTAATTATACACAGCAGGACAAGGTTTTCTCTAGAGAAAACAAATAATTCTAACAGCTTTGGGAGCCGCCGCAGCTATATTCACCGTCATAAAGCAACAGTTTTTCAGCAAATTTTTTTTGTTGAAAATACCATCCTTTTGTGACTTTCTATGGCTTTAAGTGTTCTAAAATTTCAAAAAGTAATTTTTTACCCACAGCCTAGCCTCCAAGGTTTAGATAAAGCAATAAACAGTTCGGCACTCCTTAAAATTCCTTTTTTTTATCACACAGTTGTGGACATGCTTAGTTGATTGTTCCAACTACCAACTATACATATAAACTATTTCATTTGGCTACGGTTCGCGTGTGCGTTGAAGGTTAAATGTAAACATTTAAAATTCATTAGTCCTTTGAGCAACAACAGGACTAAGTCAAACACTGTAACATACTTATGCACAGCTATAACAAAATGGTTTGAATAAAAAAAACAGAAAACTGATTTATCCGGTTCATGCCACCCACTTACCACCTGATTTATAATTTAAATGTCTTAAGGGACTTCATCGCGAGGCACACCTCTTGTCTTAGGTTAGGCCAGTCAAATTAGTATCTCAAAAAAAAGAAATACATATAACCCACTCAAAGCTTTGATGAAGTAAAGATAAAGATTATAGGAACTATCTGAAATTGCGCCCCAAAGAAATTCGAAATATGTTATTCGCTGATTGAGACCAAAGATACAATTTAAACAGAAAAACGTTAAAGCAAACAGTTATAAGATGGTATTTGAAGTTCCCTATATAGCTGGTGAATAGTTTCGAGAAATCCGCAAAAATTCTAAAACTGTCGTTCCTTCACTGTATTTGCCTAGTAAAACAGACACAAAATTAGTTTTTTGGATTTGGATAAAGATAACAAAAATTAGTGTCCGATATTTGATAGTTCTAGACTCATTCTGTCGAGAACGTTTATTCATAAATCGATTGCCATTGTTTGTTCAAAAATTGTTCAAAATTGTAAAAAATTGGCTTCAGACGGAAACTAACACATATTCCAACAAAAGCATTTGAATAATCTGGGTCCTATTCTCCAAACTTTAAGTTAAGGTATACCTTGGATCAGGGGTCGAATAACTGCATCAGTGATCGAGTGAGTACTTTTTTCTTTCAAAATTCGTTCTATACTACACAATATAAGTTTGCTGTTCATTTATCGACGTCAACTCTCTCAAACACTGATGAAAGAATATCGAACTGTGGTATACAAGTGCTCGATAATGGAGAAGAAATGCCAAAATACATAATTCAGTCACGTATTACTCGATCACGTGTGCGGTAATTCGGCCCCAGATTTACTTTTTTTTATATTTTTTTGAGTTTATTTGACTGGCCTAAGTGAACTTTCACTTGAATTTTCCTTTTCCTTTTATCAAGCAGGTAAAATGAAATCGAAAGTACCTTCCCTACCCACACGTGTACCTACTATCCTAAAATATACACTCGCCATGGGGGATATTTGTTCAAAAAAATTATTCGTTGTGCCAGGTGGTGGTTCTGTACTGAATGGTGAGGCTGTAGGATGTTTATATTTTGAATTATTCAACTGACTGCCATTTTTTGTGTTATATGAATATTGAATTCACATCTGCAGGATAGGGATGCCTTAACCTTCAACCGAACTTTCTTATGTATGACTTAAGGTTATGAATTTTCCAATCGATATGGCACAAAGATTACAGTTCTGCGATTGGGTTTCAATATTCATTTCCGAGGGAAAAGGTCATGTCATGCTTTCTTATTCCAATCAAAACAAGTCTTTTTTGGAGGTGCCTGTGACGTGATGGTTAATCTCTTTTCTATTTTTTTCTTATTTTCCAGTTCAGTGGAAGAACTTAGTAAGACGTTGACATCAAATTCAACGGAGAAATTGAATGAATCAGCGGACACAAATAGTAGTGGAAAGGACAATAACATGGTTGCCGCCAGCAAAGAACTCGACCCTGAGAAGGAGCCAATAAAGATGGCAGCTAATACTGCCGAAGAGGGCATCTTCTCGCTTATCTACACAGTGGCCAAGAAACTTGCTGTTGTTGGTGCCATCTATCTGGTGGGTTACATGGGCTGGTCAGTGGCATGGCTGATAGCACCGGTTATCTTATCTGGTGCCCGTGACCAATTTCGTAAAGCAAACCAAAAGAAACGTGACATTGCTAAAGCATCGGCGATGGCTTCAGAAAAAGATGTCATTCTAGCTAGAATCGATGAGCTGCCAGCTTGGGTACGTATGAAATGTGTTTTATTTCCATACATGTAGTTACTTAGGTTTTAGTGTGTCTAAATTACGGTTTGAGATTTTTGAAAGACAAAGAAAGAGTTACAAAATAATTATGATACCACCTGGGTACATACTTTAAGATCATCAAACATTTTGAATTGATAAACTCACCTTATCAGTAAATGAAGTTTGTTTAAGGCAGAGTTATTCTCATTAGTCATCTGAAGCAATTAGAGACAACTGAATATAATTTCCACAATTCTAATTTTTATGCCACATTGGAATGTTTTACGACTTTTTTTTTAACCTTATAACGTCTGACTAATGACTTTGGTATTCTATGGGTGATAACAGCAAACGCGGCAAGGCAACAAAACAAATCATCACTTCGGGCAAGCACGTCCAACCAGCATTGCCACTAATGAATTCAAATAAACAAATCTGAGGAAATATTTCATTTGAGTTTTTGACTTTGTTACAAACATGTGTATATACCAACTTATCCATTTTGTACATAGCAAGTATATTGCAAAACTGTATGTAGGTAACATTCTTAATTTACATTCTTAAAATTAGTTCAGAGTTCAGAAACTATTGGGAAATGTAGAATGTAAAAAAAAGACATACATTTTAATCATTTAAACATATTTTTGTTGTTAGGTTAGGTTAGGTTAGATTTGGCTGTCAGTATACGGAGACTGATACTTAGACCACAGGGTCCATTGTGATACCACTGAGACCAGAAGGTTGATCACCCTCTGGTCCCTATCTAGGGGATTAGAGAGTTGAATCACCCTCTAATTGAACCTGGACTAACGACTTGATCACCAGTTAGTCAAACCATTCAAAACTTCGTACGAAAAAGGAGAGACTTTTAGGGTCTTTATTAGCTAGATCACTGGTGTCGTCGAAAAAGTTATCACCTACGTGAGTTTTCCGTCTGTTAGCAAGCGCAGGGCATGAGCAAAGGCGATGTTGGATTGTCTCCTCTTCCTCCTGGTCTATACAACTTCTGCAGAAGTCATTGGAGTGGACACCAAATTTTAAACATTTAAAAAATTAGTTTGTTGTTAAAATATATCAAACTCCTAAAGTACAACATGATAACATTAAATGTTACAGAGCGATGAAAATAAAAAGGCCCCAAAAAGCAAAATAGTGCAAAATCAGTGACACTGTTTCGAATCTACTTTGAGTATACTTTAAAACCCCAAGTAATGAAAGACTCCCTAAAACTAAACTGATTTTGTTGTTACGACGCATGACGCGACAGCGGCAGAATCATTGCAAGAAAACATTTTCGTCTCCACGACAACTATAGGTTCGTTCTTTAAAGCCCTGAGGTCGCCAGATAGCATTTTTTGAAAAACCTAAACTCGCCCTGAATGTCAAACTGAGTGTTTTTTGAACCCTGGGTTTGAGTTCAGGTAATAAACAAGGCTGTTAAATAGCATGTATTTTTGTTCAAATGACAGGGATGGGTGTTGATTTTGTGGCTAAGCGGTTTTCGAGGACTGGAAAATCCAGGTTTTTTTTTTTACTCATTGGGTTGCCAAGGAAACCTGGGTAAAGTTCCACGAACGAACCTTGTATTTTCGGAACGTGATGTTATTCTTGTCACGTCAGTGGGGGTATTTTCATTTATCCGTATGTGAAAAAGTTTGACAGCTGAATTTGTCGCTGTCGCAGCTTCAAAATCGCTTTGGTTGAGGCTCGTTTTGCCCAAAAGTTGCTGCTTGCTGAGAACCACATAAGAATTTGAGTATTGACAGGAAATTTTGACTTGACCACAGAGAAGATAGCTTCTGAGCTTGAGCGATATCCTAATTTTTTATGTTCTTTTGTTGTCGAATGAAATGTCAAATATAATCATTCAATCATTGTTTCCTTGTGAATCTAACCACAGTGTCATTTTTAATGCGAACATTTTCTTCTTTCCACTCAAATCTAAAATATGTGGATGTTTTGGATGAAGATAGTGGGAGTTGACTCTCTGGTTCTACTCCGTGGACTTCATTTGAGCGTTGTGACTTGTGAGGTATCAGTTAAAACGGTTAAACTTTCTGGCAAGGGATGGGGGTAAGAAGACGAACAAATTGGAACCGGATCTTTAATTTATATTCTCTTTGCCTTGGTTTACTGTTTTTAATGTTGCTACATTTAAGAAAATTTTAACAGGTATACTAGATACAAACAACGTTTTTAGTATCTGTGAATATGTGTAGGTAAGGTTGTTAATGATGTTTTCTATGAACTATTAAGTGTTCGCCCGAAAAATCATTGATTTTCGTGATTTTTTTTTTATGGTTAGGATATCCTAATCGGTCTGAGTTTTTTTTTTAATAAATTAAAGCAGCGATGAAGAATTATTGTTATTAATTATCAAAAATGTTATGTAAAAAAAAGTCCTAATCGGTGTCCACTTTTCCGGGCTCAATTTTTATCAGGAACAAAAACTTCAAAAGGATTATTAATATGTAGGAAAGCCGCTATCGTCCTATGGAGGCTTTTTTTAAATTTTATTTGACAAAATGGGGCCGATTTGAACAAAAAGTTGTAAATTTGTACTTTTCGACAGTTTTTCGAGAAAAAAAAAAAATGCTTCCATACGACGATAGAGAATAACAAGAAAAATGTTCCGTAAAACTTTGAAACCGATAGCTTGAAAACTGTTCTCTCGGCAGCGGACACCGCCTTGAGTCCCCTAGCAATGATTTGTCTCTCTTTTAACAAGCTTTTTGCAGGCAATTCCGATTACTCCTTTGTTCAAATCAAGATATCTACTTGATTGGACAATTACTTAAAAGAACTAATTTTCCGAATTGCAAATTTATTCCATCAATGTCAATTTTACGTATATTTACATGTACATGCAAATATCCCAACAACTTATAAACCAACGAATTTCTTTTTTACTTTGCAGGTATACTTTCCCGATGTTGAACGTTGCGAATGGGTGAACAAAGTAAGTATAATTTTTGTTTACCCAAATTTCTTAATTTTAATTCTTTTATTTTCAATTTATTTGTAGATCCTTAAGCAAGTGTGGCCAAATGCAAATCATTTCGCCCGTACCCTGGTCAAGGACACAATCGAACCGAATGTAGCACTTGCTTTAGCCAATTACAAGTTAAATGGATTCCGTTTTGATAGGATTATTCTCGGAACAATCCCACCACGTATTGGAGGAGTTAAAATATACGATAAGAACATAGATCGGAATGAGATCATAATGGACATGGATCTCTTTTATGCCAGTGACTGTGATATCAACTTCTATTTGGGTGGCGTTAAGGGTGGTATTAAGGATTTCCAAATTCATGGATGGGTTCGTGTTGTAATGAAGCCCTTAATCCGATCCATTCCACTAGTTGGTGGACTACAAATTTTCTTCCTCAACAATCCAAATGTTGACTTCAATTTGGTTGGTGCCATTGACTTTTTGGATATGCCCGGATTGAGTGATTTGTTGAGGAGGATCATTGTTGAACAGATTGGAGCGATAATGGTATTACCAAACAAGTTGCCTATTACTCTGAGTAATGAGGTTCCAGCTGTTAGTCTTAAGATGCCAGAGCCTGAGGTAAAATTAAGAGAATTCATTTGAGTTATTAGAAGTCAAGATTTAATCTTTATTTTTAGGGAATTTTAAGAATCCACGTTGTGGAAGCCAAGGACTTGATGAAAAAAGACATCAGCGTTTTGGGCAAGGGAAAATCAGATCCCTATGCAATCATCAATGTCGGTGCACAAGAATTCAAAACACAAACCATTGACAACACTGTCAATCCCAAGTGGGACTACTGGTGTGAGGTAAGGCTTTTGTATTATTGATTTTGAAGATTTCCAGAAAAAACTTAAGACAAAAAACAAAAGAAACGAAGTCAACTTGTTGGCTACAAGGACTTGAGTGCTGATTGAGTTTGGATTTTTTGCAAGTTATTCACTCACATTTTTTGACTTGTCATCAAAAAGATGATAAATATTCTCGAGCAATTCTAACTTTTATAGTTTTATTTGTTTTATAGTCAATGCATGTGTCTATTAGAAGGTTAACCCAAAAACCATAAATCTTTTTCGATGATAAAAATGCATTTACTTAATAAAAAATAAAGATCCTATGAATCAAAATAAATAAACAATATTCCATTAAAAATAAAAAACACACATTGCTCCTTCTAAGGATGTTCGACAAATCAACTTTTGCTTGCAATATTTCTGAATGCTTCTAGTGGTAAATGAGATTGAGCTTTTTTTACAACAAAATTGTAGTAATTGATATTTTTGAAAGAACTTATTACACTTGGTAAAACATCACTATTAGAAATGCTTTGAGCTCTCACACAGCATCACGAGATTAAAAGTTTTGCTTTCTGATTCTTCAATGATTTGATTTTTACTCTTTACCGGAGTCTTACACAGCTTGTTCGTAATCAGTGAGCCAAAGTTTGTTTTTGACTCTGTTTGTAGTATCCGTAGATTTTATGACTTTATGATTTGCGATAAAAATATTCCCAAAATCATAAGAGGTACTAATTTTAAAACAAAAGACTCGCCACATTTACGTTTAAAACGTAGTACAATTTCACAAATAATTAATCTCTGAGGTATTACGGTTTAAGTGGTGTAATAAATAACATTTTTGCTTGTAACGTCGATTTTAGAATCTCAGAAATATCAAATTTGTTTTTCCACGAGTATCGCCTTTCCCGAGAATTTTTCTTTGATAGTCATTTGGCTGCCATGAAACGGGTTCCTGGGTTAGCCGTTCGGAATCGGCATAAAACTATAGGTCCCCTCTATTCCTTAAAAGGAATCCTTGAGAGAAATGATCTAGGCTCCGGTGTTTGGTGCCTACCGCTCTGATGTGTCACATGATTGAACTCGTATGTAGAACTTGCTAATTCCTTGCGAAATACGACTTTCTTCTTCTTTTTCCGGCGGAAGGAGCATCGGTATCTTGAAGGGATCACAGCTCTCCCACTTAACTGCTACACACAAGTGATCCGCTCGTGAGCTGCGATGGCGTAGCGGAAGGCGGTAGCCATTAGAAACAATTTAAGATTCCTGGGACTTGAACCTCGAGCTCTCACGTAACTGGAAGATATCCAACCACTTAATTAAAAAGGGGTCAGATACTATTTCATAATTGATTCCCTTCGTGGTACCCGTAGCGTCTTGGTTAGCATGTAGGCCTATTAACCCAGAGGTTCGTGGCTCGAAACCCAACAGGGGCAAAAATGTTTTCTGCGAGTATCGGCTTTCGCGAGGAATTGGCAATTCCTCCGTCAGTAAATCAATTGCCATGAAAAACGCCTGTACTCTTTATTAACCTAAAAGCGCTTAACCACGTTACCAATTCACTGTCACTCAAAAAAAAAAACACATGTCTGTCACATCACCTTGTTTGCCAGAACTCAAGCCAAAACCTTGTACTACTGCATTGAGGTCAATCTCAGGGTTGACAGCCTTTTCTTTGTCAGAATAGGCCTATTCGTACGATATTTATTTATTTATCCATTTATTATTACTCGCCCTGAATGCCAAACTGTGTCTTTTTCGAGCCCTGCAGTTCACCTGGGTTTGCCCTCAACTCACCCTAGGTATTTGCTGGGTCGAGTTGAGGGCTGTCAAGTGGCATATATTTTTATTCAAATGACAGGGATGTGTAATGACTGGAAACCCCAGCTTTTTTTGACAACTCATAAGGTTGTCAAGGAAACCTGGGTCAACCCTGAGTAA
This sequence comes from Melanostoma scalare, assembly GCA_949752695.1. NCBI lineage: Eukaryota > Metazoa > Arthropoda > Insecta > Diptera > Syrphidae > Melanostoma > Melanostoma scalare. Next base: position 181,188,259 of record OX456986.1, on the reverse strand, counting down.
AGTTCAGCGAACGAACCTAATACCGTCGGAATACATGAAATTTTTACCTGGGCAGAAGAGCACCTTTAGAGAAGAAAATCAGAAGCAGATGTAAAATGCAACGATCTCCTTCACAATAGTTCTTCGACTGTCTCGGTAGCTTTCATACAAGTGTGACATGCACACAACCAACTTGACAAGAAAAAATTTTATCGAAATTAGCTCTACATTTAAATCAAAGTTCAATCTCACTGCCCACAACTTTTCCCAGCTATTTTATGTTTTTTTTTTTTGTTTATTTGTTTATTTTTCTTGCCCTTCATATTTCAAATGAATCATCCAAACATAGGCGAAAGTGTTTTCCGAATCTGGACAATTTTTAGACATCACACTTTATGATTTAGATGATGCGAGTAATGATGAGAAGCTAGGAAGGTAAGTTTTCGACATACGACATCTCTATACTCTTTCCTATGATTCCTTTCTCTAGTTTTAATTTTCATTTTCATTTCAATTTTATTTTTTATACATTTATTTTTCCAAAAATGTCTCTACTTGTAATTAGTTAAAAGAAAAATAAAAATATAACTCGAGTCCCAGCGCACTTCCTCTAGTTTGTAAATAAAATGGTAGGTAAAACGCAAGTGAGTGATGATTGAAATGCTTTTTTATTTTTATTTGCTTTTATAGTGCCATGGCATGTCTTTTGTAAAAATTCAATAAGAAACCCAAAAACCAATAACTGCACTGTATTACATTTAGTATTTTAATTAACTGCACAACTCTTATTTTTATTTAGGCTGTGGTTAGTTCTCACGTTTATCAGCAAGTATTTTTCAACTTATGGGACTTCGATTCGGGATTGAATGCTGACGACGTTCTGGGAAGGTTCCTATCATTTTTTGAGTTGTTTTGTTTCATTGAGCTTTGCTTTAGAATGTTAAGTTGTTGTTTTCAGCATTAAACTTGACCCATTTCAATCATGAATTTCACTGTGAATCATGAACAAATTGGAGTTTAACTTGTAGCAAAATTTACATGCAAGTGGGTCTTAGTTATTTGCATTGCATGTATTCGATTCAGTAAAATAAATTTTAAAATTTATACTCATTTTTTTTTTTTTGGAAATAGATTGATTGAAACAAAAGCATTTTCACTCATTTATTCAGAATATGTAAAAAGCATTTCCATGTAAATAAACCGCTTTATTTGAATTTTCTTTTTAACGTGTAACGCTCCCAATAAAATAGTGTATAAATATTTTGCTTTATTTTCATAACAAAACCGCTACGTGCTAACAAATACAAAAATAAAATAAAAAAAAATTGAAAAGGCCGTTGTGGAAGTTACTCAACATAGCATCCTCGTGTTAAAACTCTTCGATTGGGATCGCACCGGGGATGACGAATCACTCGGCAGGTTGGCTTTTAGTAGAAACAAAAAGAAATATTGTCTTTTTTTCTATACATACATACATATACGTACAAAGTTGTATAGTTTTTTAATTTTTATTGTTTGTAGAGTATTTAGAAAATAATTGTTGTAATAAGTGTTGTATATGTTTTAGTTTTTCAAGAAATTATTTATCATTTATTGTACGTTTAAATGGAAAGTATGTACTGTGATAGCGGATTTTCAGTTTTCTCGAAACAGAGAAAGATATAAGGGCATCGTACATTTAATTCCTTCATCTCCCTTAGTCCTCCCATTTACTCGATTTTACCGAAAATAAATGATTAAATGTGGTATTGGAAAGAGTGATATCAGTTGATTTAAGTCTCAAACGTCTTAAGAAAAAATGTATATTTCTAGTGCCAATGTAATATCCTAAGCTACTAACCCCAATTAGGTTGTTTTTCAGATATCGAGGACCTAAATTACCTTTGTCATTGTTGGCCTTAGAACACCCTGTATTAATGGAAAGCTAGAAATCATCCAGCCGATCAATACCAAAGAAAAATAGCAAGTCTTATTGCGAAAATCAACTTTATTAGCTATGAATTGAAATTTATAGACCAATTTCGTTAAAGGGCGAGTATCAATCCTCAATGAAATATTTACACATTAGGGCACAACACACACAGCACAACTTGTCAAAGAGACTTGTACTGATAGATGTCGGATGGTCGAGAATATTGTCAGCGTTAACATTGTCAGACTGGCCCTCGAACTTTTTTTTTATAATTTTCAAAAACGTTGGAGGTTGTAGCAGCAGAAATTATGATAAACTTACAGCCATATACATATATCATAAAAACCCTTCCACTGGACAGACTTTAGTTTACAATTACTTTTGTTTTTGGTATTACCAAATCCGAGTGGAATGTCAATTCGTCGTCTTAATATACGAAAAAAGTTGTGTTAGAAGAAAAATGTGAATGATCTTGCACATTTGGCGTAAAACAGCTGATTTGGCGGTTTTTAGTGTGGCAACTGGCAAAGCTTTCTTCGATTCCATTCGTATTTTCTGAACAAAAATTTTCGTAGTTCGTAACTTAGCTTTCCGTGTGGAAGTTTTCTACGATGGAATCTGTGATAAGGCTGAATAACTTTGTTGTTACTGCCCAGTTTGTTTACACCATTGAAGATATGGTTTAGGATCTTATAGCCTTAATAGCAGCTTGACTGTCAGTCATTATTGAATGTGTTTGTTTTTATTTTTTCTGTCAATGTTTAACTCCTCGCCTTTGAGTATACCATAGACTTTTGCTTGGAATTTGCTTGACATCCTTCTCGTTGGTACTGAAATTTTTGCTCTTGGCCCAAAAATTCCTGCTCCAGTTCCTTTCATTGTTTTTGAGCCATCTGTATACCATTTTATTGCATGGGTTTTAATTGAGTAGGTGTCTTCTTCACTTTGCCACGACTTTTTGTTACTTAGCTCAACATTGAAGACCTTATAGAATTTGAATTCTTTGGTCTTGCTATCCCGAGGGAAGTCAACGAGTGGTAACTCATTTGATATTATATTCTTTTCGCTAGATTTCAGGACATATTCTGTCTCTTTGGCAAATCTAGCCATCGGCATCGTTGCATTTTTATGATGCTTCTTATTATCAGGTGCATAAGTGTCAGGCTTAGCAATTCTTCTAAAGCCGCGGTTGGACAGCTTCTCATTGATCCTGATATGCATATGCAGCACGCAAGTCTTTGTACTTTTTCTAATGCTTTTCTGGTGGTCACCTGGTAGGTTCTCTTCTTCCAGACTACCGCTCCATAGGTAAGGGTCGATCTTACCACCATTAAGTAAATCCACCGAATAATGCTCGGTTTAGAACCCCATGATCTTAATGCTATGCTCTTAGATATCATTATGGTTTTCTTAGCCTTTTCAATTGCTGTTTCTACTTGCTTTTTCCACAAGATTTTACTCTCTAGAATCACGCCCAGATACTTAACCTCTTTTGTAAGTTTTATCGTTACTCCGTCCAGTGTTATGTCTTTCATGCGTGATAGGAGTCTTCTTCTGGTGAATGGTATAGTTTGTAGTTTTTGTGGGGTTGATGTTCAGTCGTTCAGATGTACGCCATTTTTTCGTGATTGCCAAGCCCCTCTGTATTATATCGCACAAGATTTCTTCAAATTTCCCACAGTCTATTAATCTGATGTCATCAGTATACCCAATGCACCTTATGCCTTGCGTGGTTAGTTTTTCTAATAGTTCATCTACTACTAGGCTCCAAATTAGGGGTGATAAGACCCCTCCTTATGGACAGCCTATTGTTGTGATGATTCTCTGAATCTTTTGGCTAGAGTGTGTTTCTGTCTTTCTTGTACTAAGCATTGCATTAACCGTGTAAGTATGTGAAGGGCCTTAATAGCCGAGTTCACCTTCATACTGTACAATTAGTTGGACAGACTTTGGGTTGAACGACCAATGCTTGATAGTGTAAAACCTCAGGCGACCGCTTGACCAACTTGTTGGATGGTTTTCAAATATTTTTGAAAATCTAGAAGTTGGACGGAGTGGAAGAGTACGTGACATAAAGTTGGACGACTAGCTTGATAAGTGTGAACGCAAACTATATCCGACCATCCAACTTCTATCAAACGAAGTCTGTCCAACTAATTGTACTGTGTGAAATCGGCTAATAGCACAAGATTTTTTCAATATGTTTTTGCCAATACCCAATTCGATTTCAATTGATAAAATTTATAAAACTTCAATCGGTTGACATTATTTGATGTTCGCAATAAGAGTGAACTTGTTTTGAAAAAAAAGAATTGAATTTTCTGCTTTAATCTGAAGGTAGATATACAAAAGCAAAAACAATGTCAGAGGCTATTTTCCACTATATCTGGGTGGTTTTTCAAATTAAAATAGAGCCTATTTTCCATGTCATGTCCTCTCAATCCTTTTATTTTGCATAATTGCCGCCATCTTGTTTAAAGACCCCAGAAGGGTTTAAAAAGTTAAACTTCCCGCTTATAGTAGTAGCATCTTTGAAATTCGACCTTTGGTATACCAATTGCTAGCTTAGTTATGAAAATTGAATCAAGCTTCAGCTACCTATATTCGCTCCTGCTTCAGCAAAACATAAATTGGAACGATTCGGAGAAGATTAGCATTCTCCTTACTGAAGAAAAATCGTGAAGCGTTCCACATTTTTTTGTTGACCCTGCTTTTGCTCTTTATAAAAATTTAGCTTGAAATTATAAAAAAAATTACTATTTACATACATATTTTTGAAAAGATTTGGTTTTTTAAATTTTTTGAGTATTTTGAAGTTCTGTGTATAATTGTTGTGGTACTACTCCAAAAATATAATTATATGCTTCAGTAAAGAGTTACAGAAGAGACATTTTCGTACATTTTCTTGTTTTTCGTTCTTTTTCTGTTTTGTTAATTCAATCAACGAAAATCAACTAAATAATTTTTTTCTGTATTTAGGGCTTCTGTGGAAATCGCTCATGTGGTTAAGAAGGGCATCTTGGATACGGTAAGCTATAAGGCGTTTTGTATTATTTTCCAGGAATAACATTTCTCTTTTCAATAGTGGCTTACCTTAGAAGAAGCTAAGCATGGCCTCCTTCACGTTCGTCTGTCATGGTACAAGCTCACATCTGACCCTCAAGATCTTCAGGCTGCCCTTGTGGAAACCCAGCTTCTGAGAGTGACATCAATGAGTACAGCTCTTCTAATTGTTTTTGTAGACTCAGCAAAGAACTTGCCGGTAAATATGAAAAAATAATTGTATTTTATTGCGTTCCCTAAAACAATTTATTTAATGTTAGCACGCACGGACAGCATCAAACCCTGATCCTTACTTGATTGTCAGCCTTGGTAAGCAAACTGAACAGACGCCAGTCCAGCTTCGCAATGACTCCCCAGTATGGGAGCAAGGTTTTACTTTTTTGGTTGGCAACCCTGACAACGATACACTACAGATGAAAATAATGGATCAGAAGACCGGAAATGAGATTGGACGTTTCTCTTATATTCTCAGCTCTTTAGTTGCTAAGGAGAATATGCAAATTGTGTCTCAACCCTTCCAGCTGCAGAAATCTGGTCCTGAATCGAAAATCGTTATGACACTAGCATTGAAGGTTCTGAAACGAGCTGATACCACAGAAGATAATATTTCTAATGATGGATTTACAATGTCCGAAGGAGTTCCTGCTCTCTCCCGGACAAGCTCAGTACGAACTGCTAGTCAAGTTGAAGGTGCCACAATTTCGAGCAAGGCCAAGGTATGATAACGTGTAAATCTTTAGACAGAGTTTTTTAATTATCATTTTTAACAGGACCTTGTTTCCTCGTCTTTGGATAATTCTATCCTTGAAGAAGATAGTCTTGTGAAATCTTCAGCTTCTTCCATATCTGCCATCACCCCTCCCAGAAGTCCCAGAATGCAATCAGATACAATCTTGACCCACCGTTTCCCTGACACCACCACCTCAGCCGGTGAGCACAATCTTGGAAGGATCCAACTTTCTATCCATTACAGTGTTACACGACAAAAATTGACCGTGACCATTCACAAGATTATGCATATCCCACTTACCGATCCATCTAACATCCCTGATCCATATGTCAAGCTCTATCTTCTACCAGGACGTGCAAAAGAATCAAAAAGAAAGACTAACACAATTAAGGATAACTGTAATCCCGTTTATGAGGCAACATTTGAATACGTAATCTCCTCAGCGGAAATAATGCAAACAGATCTTGAAGTGACAGTTTGTACGCAAAAGGGTTTCTTGTATGGCGGAAGCCCGGTTATTGGAATGGTGAGAAGTCTTTAGTTAAACCAAATACAAAATACCATAAGACTAACGAAATTTCTTTCAGTTGAAAATAGCTCTGGCTGAGCCAGACATCTCCGCTCAAGGCTTGTCGTCGTGGTTTGACTTGCAACCAGAAGGCAAACATGAATAAACTTTCAATATCTAAAGTTTTTTTATTTAAATTTATAAAGTAATCTCAGGCTTTAAGTGTATGTGTACAAATCTATTGCCGCTTTAGCTGGGAACAGTGCACAAGCAAATTCTTTTTGTCCAAACAATAATTGTTGTGATTTGTTAATCTCAGAGTGAACTACTGTAGCTCTTATTGCTTTGTTTTTGTTTTTGTATAAAATAAATGTCTACTTTGTTTTTAATAGTGCCTTTCCCTTATAAAAAGCACAATCAAGTCTCATGTCATAAGGAATCTTGAGCTTAGTTTCGAAGCATTGTTAAAAGTGTCAATTTCACTTAAATATTGTTGAAACATATTTCTTTACTAAATGCTATAAAAAATTCTATATGTATGTGAGCTTATTATCATCAAAAAAAAAAAACAGAAAGAAAAACCAAAATCAAAGCCTAATGTCTAATATCTAAATAATTATAAATAAATTTCATTTACTCTTTTTATAAGAGATTGTGTTTCTTATGAGTCCCTAAATAGGTTCATACTGTACAATTAGTTGGACGAAATTTGGTCTGATCGGCCAACATTGAATAATGTAAGCCCTCAAACGACCGCTTGTCCGACTTGTTGAATGGTTTTCAAATATTTTTGGAAATTTTGTTTTAGAATGTAGCCTAACGACAAGTGTGATAAAAGTCTGAAAGCAAACTTTATCCGCACATCCAACATCAATCCAAAGAAGTCTGTCCAACTAATTGGACAGTGTCAACTGCCCTAATAACAAGATCTTATAGAATTGAAGAATTTTTTAATTAGCGCTATTTGTGTTTATGTCCCGACTCCAGACAGCAGCTAAGGGACCAATTATAGAGATCAGGAAAACAAATCAGGAAAAATTTTCAAATGGATATGTTATCGTTAGAATTGAATAGCAAATGTTATTCCAATCGATAGCAAATAAAAGTCGAAGAATATTTTTTGCCAAAAAAATGTTCAATTGAATTAATAGGTCTGTTCGTTGAACTTTCCCCAGGGTTGACCCAGGTTTTCTTGACAACCCTATGAGTTGTCAAAAAAACCTGGGTCTCCCAGTCCTCAAAAAACACTACACCGCAAATCACCACACATCCCATTAAAAAAAAAATACATGCCATTTGACAGCCCTCAAATCGCCACAGCAAAAAGCTAGGGCGAGTTTGGGGAAAACCTATGGCAAACCTATGGCTCAAAAAACACTCAATTTGACATTCAGGGCAAATTTAGTTTTCTCAAAAAACGCTTTGTGGCGACCCTAGTGCAACCCCAGGGCTTCAACGAACAAACCTAATAATTTCTGTTAAAATTTTATTTTTCTATTTTCCTGTAACAATAAGTGTGTTTAATGACCTGCTCTAGATCGATCTAGAGCAGAAAAAAGCAGCTTTTTGGTGTTTAATGACAATTTTTCTACTCCGAGCAAGAACTTTTTGTGTTTAATGACCCTGCTCTAGAGCTTTTAGAGCAGCATTTTCTGCACTTGCTTTTGAGTAAGAGTAGAGTGGAGCAAAAGTGTCAAAATCAGCTGTTGACATTTGATTCAAATATTTTTGTTTATATTTTGCGTTTTGCAATCTATTTGAAATCGAATTTAACTTAAAATCAATTGAATTAACATCGCATGTTAGTTAAGTTTTGATTCCAATGTTTCCGAATATAGATTTTTATTATAATAGGATACCAAACATAATTTTGCAAACTAGCTAAGGTCACAAAATGTTTGTTGCTTTCTTATCCGCTGACTTTTGACACCAGCTGTTCTGCTCTAAATTGCCAGACATTTATCTCATTTCTTGCTCTGCTCTGAGCTACGCTGCTCTGCTTTTTTTTTCATTAAACACGCCTAATTTCATTTTTCGTGTCAGCTGATTGAAATTTCAGCCTAAATAGAACAAATCGTTCCAATTATTTGGACTCCATTTTCCATGTATTCCACCGACAGACTCACTCAAGCCGTAGGCTGCATTCTGATCTGTCTTTCATGTCCATTTACTACCAGAGTTTGGAAGAGCTTTTAAAAAACAAAGTTTACGGAGTAATTTATTCAATAAAGCACAAAAATGTCAAAACCATTTTACAAAACACTAAAAATCTTTTGCGCCGTTTTGAAGAATCAACTTCGAATACGTCTCTTATGCTTTTTTGTCACAGAAAATGAGTTTAATTCCTAAGAGCAAATTTAATTCCGAGCAAGGTTTTCCAAATTGCGAAACACGAAGAAAAAAAACGAAACACCAAAAAAAAACGATAGCCACGACGCGACGCTACATAGACCGATTATGAGTTACGAAAGAGGTTCCATAAAAATGTTCAAAAATGTTCAAATGTTAAGAAGCAGTCGTAAATGACAGCGAGTATCGTAAAAGACAGTCGTAACGTAACTTAACGATGGGTTTTTTGTGAGTATCGTTATTAATTTGTAATACGGCCCCTGTGCCCCTGTTCTGTAACTATCGCATCGATAAAATTCGTCGAGAAACGGTGAGATTTGAAACGAAATTGTTTTTATCGCATCATCGGGGTTCTGTAAGCGATGACAGGCGATAGCTTTATCACGCGAAACGAACTGGAATGAAAATACTGGAAAGGCGGTAAAAACGGGTTTCTGTATAGTCAAAAGTCGATATCCTTTTCATTTTATACGTCAAATTCTATCACTGGGTTCGTAGCAGGTGATAAGACAAGAGGATGATTATGGCTGAGCACAAAAAGGTAAAATGAATATAAAAATATTGAAATGTTAGGGACTTATATTAAAATTTAAATTTTTAGAGATGTTGGTAGACTTCATGCTGCAAAATAAACGAGCGAATTCCTAAACGCAGGATTTGCCAAGCAAGTCTAATGCTAAGCAAAAATAATCCCAAATAAAATTTGCAATGCAATTAAAAGTATGCAAGTGTTTTTTGATAGCTGCACAAATTCACTTACAACTGCGGAAAAGAAGCAATATACTACGTTTTGGGACGTTCTGCTTTGAAGAGATGTTCTTGTCGGCATTTAGGAACTGATTGCTTCACATAATTTGTGCAAGACTTGCGTTTAGGAACTCGCCCAACCTTTTGCTCGAGGCCAGACTGCTCACTTTAATTTACACAACAAATTTCATAAACAAGATTGAGAGATAGACTTATCGCCTTCCATTGGAAATTCCAGTCAAACTGAAACCGAAACTGAAAGTTATCGCATGCACTTATAGAAACCCAGTTCTTTCCAGGGGCGATAAGAGGGAATGAATCGTTTCATTTTTTAACGATGCGATAACTTATCGCCAAAGATACAGAACAGAGGCACCATACAATAGATAATTGTGAGGGTTGTGATGTATTTGAGACCACGATGCTTTAGACGCCACGCCGTTTAAGATGAAGAAAGTAAGTCCGAGTGTAAGGTAATTTTTGTAATGAAACTAGTTTTTGGTGGGTAAAATGTTGAGGATTGTCAATTTTATACTGTTCGGTCAGCCAATATGTGACCGAATTATTTGCCCATCGAAATGCTGACAAAGCATTCTTTTTGTCAGCCACTTCCAACAGTCACCATCATCACCCTCATAGCATAGATAAATCGGTCGCCTCAAATATCCAACTTTGATGACCCAACTATACACAAAGCAACAGCCACAGAGAAAAGTATCTGCCAATGGTTTGGCCCAGATACAGCCAGACGATCGATCGTTTCCACTAATTGGTTTTGGATACCCGATACTCACCACTGCCGCTAATGTCAAACGATGGCAATCATGCTTATTTTGACATTCAAATCGATAGAAAGTTTAGTCGAATTCGAAAAAAGTGCATTTTGAGACTCGAATGATTTGAAATTTTACTTGTTTAACATTCGAATCATTCGAGTCTCAAAATGCACTTCTTTCGAATTCGACTAAACTTTCTATCGGTGAAAATAAGCATTAGTATTTATGCTGCATAAATACTGTCGCACTTATGAGCAAAAGGTAATTTTTGTGTTGAGCCGTTGGATATCCAGTGCAAGGCTCTGGTATCAACTACTAGACTCTTCCCGTGTGGGTGTTTTGGTGAGGCAGTTATTTGGACGCTGCTCTGTGGAGTCTACTAGAGGGCGGTGGTTGGCTTCATGGATACAGTTCAATTTCAACTCTTCAACGACTTGGTCACAACGGTTTTTTGTCTAAGTATTGTAAATAAATAAAATAAAGCAATTTAATTCAAGTCTTGTTGTTTAGCATTGTGCTGTGCCCTCTAAACTTTTCTTTTTGAAAACACTTTTCAGCCTCTCCCCCTGCCGCAAGGGTATCGGAACGAACATTAAATTCCCAAACATATACCTTTGCATTTAGTTTAAAGCAAACAATTAAAATTTTATTCGCATTACAGAGTTGATTATCTGAAGTGTATGGCGTATGAGTGCTATTTAAAAACTATATGCGAAGTTTTAATTCGACGAATTCGAGTTTGTAGATCAGACTTCTTTCTTGCTCTTTTCGAAACATCTTTCCAACCAATTAAGAAGTTAAAAAAAAATACTGCAACCTCAAACCCAAACGAATTAAATTGAGTTATCGTTGAAAGCCAGCAGCGCAGCGGCTCCTCGCTCTATTGCGCCACCCTATTTATTTATTTATTTATCCTTGAAAGCCTTGGCGTAATGGTTTGCTTATCTGACTGTTAGGTGGGTAGTTCGTGATTCATTAAAGAAAAATAAATGTTTTCCACGGGTATCCTTTTTTCGTGAAGAGTTAGCAAGCCCTCCGATTTCAAGCGAACTTCCATAGCAAACGCTTTCGAACTCAACCATTTGGAATCGGCATAAAATTGTAGGTCCTGGAAAGGTACGTACTACGTCGTACATTTCTAGGACATCTTGTTATCACAATTGTTCGAAGAGGGAAAATCTTCTCTGGGAAATGTTATTTTATATGTTAAGGTGTTAGATGCAGTAGAGATTCACTACTTTCGAAGATGGTTTCTTAAATTAAATTAAAATATTCGCTCAAAGAAGAAGACAAGCCCTGGAGACTCGTCCGTCAAAGTTCATTGACGATGCTAAATAACGGCTTCTGGTGGATGACTGTAACATAACAAAGTTTTGTATAGGCTGTGATAGTCGGCCCTATCGAGGTAATTGCAGGTGGGGAATTCTCTCCGATTTCCTACGATTCGGAGACATTTTGCTTCGTGATAGTTCTCCGATCGGCCGATCCGAAGTACTCCGATAAATTTTTGTTGCGGAAAGTTTTAGTTTTGGCAATGTAATACGTTACCGTATTTGTGAACAATTTCTTACGATAACAACTTTCTCATCTCATGACTCTTATCTGAAAGCAGAAGTGAAAGCTTACCCAATCAACGGAGCTGTAATGTTTACCGCTCAAGTTAATGCCCCACGTTTTGAACATCATTGAACGATTGCGAAAAAATAAGAGAATCTGTAGTGAGTCAAGAACAGATCCAAAGCAGAAGGATTCATTTGCAAGTGTTGTTGGTGCGACAGCCAAGAAAGGTGGCCTGGGTGTTGTTTAAAAAACATGGAGTCCCAGAAATCTGTGTTCCAATGATCAAGGATATGAACGAAAGAGTAGTGAAAGAGGTACGATTTCCAGCTGGCTTTCCCCTTATTGACGTCTGTAGCACGATGGCTGTTCGCTATGAATGTTGTATTGACCTCAACAGGGGGCACCGGGGGAATGTTGCATACACCTGTGACAAGAAATTCAAGGGACTGCGTTGTTCTCGTCTAAAGAACATTAAAACACGTCATAACAGATTCATGTGGGATTTTATTCGCGAGTTGGTCGGCCATACTCCTTATGAGAAGAGAACCATGGAATTGTTGAAAGTATCCAAGGACAAGCGTGCTTTGAAACTCTTGAAGCGACGCGACGATTGGGAATACATATTCTTGAAGCGACGATTGGGAACACACATTCGCACAAAGAAGAAGCGTGAATAGCTTTCCAACATCCAAACTCAAATGAGGACGACTCAAACGATTTCCAGCTCAAGAAAGCAGAGTCTTTTGTTTTTTATTTCAGCTCTTGAAATAGTCAATAACAATAATAGAAAGATTACACGTTAACATTCGAATCGTTCGAGTCGCAAAATGCACTTCTTTCGAATTTAACTAACTTTCTATTGAAATAGAATGCACAAAAAAGCAAGAATTACTGCTCGAAGATAAAATACCGCACACTGTACAATTTCTTTGGAGCCATCATAAGCGAGGATCTAACACTCCTGCAGCACACACTCTACGTATCGGTAGACGTAATAATGGAAGTGGGTACCGTAAAAAAAATATTCAATTTTCTTACATACTCTTTTCAAAGAACATAAGCACTATAAAATGCTTAAAACCCTTAAAGAAATGTTTCAGGAGACGAAGGTCCTTTGGATCATCCAACTATGATAGGCAGTTGAAATTTAGTAAGTGAAAACTCTTACTTTTTTGAGCTTTTGACCATAATCCGACATCAGCTCTAAGATTTCTAAAGAATCCTTACGAATATTATAAATGTGAAAGTCACTCTGTCTGTCCGGCTTTCTATGTTACCATCTCCCGCCGAAACTACTGAACCGATTTAAATAAAATTTTATACAGAGATAGTCTAAGACTTGAGGAAGGACATAGGCTATATATTTTATCCCTAAATTCCCACGGGAACGGGAACGTATACGGAAAATTAGAAACTACAACACCGATTTCAAAAATTTTTCCACGGATAGAATGCTTCACTACCCCAGAGTAACATAAACTTTAATTCATCCCCATATTCCTACGGGAACGGGAGTCCTTACTAATATAATAAGTGTGAAAGAAGCTCTGTCTGTCCGTCGTTCTATGTTACCATCTCCCGCCCAAACTAATGAACCGATTTAAATGAAATTTTGTACAAAGATTGTTCTGAACTTAAGGACGAACATAGGCTCTATTTCATTCGAATATTCCCACGGGAACCGGTCCTCACTTTTATTATAAATGCAAAAGTAGCTCTGTCTATTCACCTTTCTATGTTACCATCTCCCGCCCAAACTAATAAACCGATTTAAATGAAATTTTGTACAAAGATTGTTCAGAACCTGACGAAGGACATAGGCTATACATTTTTTCCCTATATTCCCACGGGAGCAGGAACGTATACGGGAACTTTGACACTACAGCACCGATTTCAAAATTTCTTCCACCGTTTGAATGCTCCATAATCCCGGAGTAGCATTAACTTCAACTCATCCACATATTCCACGAAAACGGTCAGCATATTCCCACGGGAACGGGAGTCTTTACTAATATTGAAAATGCGAATGTAGCTATGTTATGTCGGTATGTTTTTCGTATGTCTCCCGCTCAAACTGCTAAACTGATTTTATTAAATTAGCTTCAGAGATGGTGTAGAACATGCGGAAGGATAAAGGCTATATATTTATCCTTATATTCCAACGGGAATGGAAATGGGAATTCAAAAACTATGGTCTCAAAAGTATTTTTAACAGGGCTACAAGGTGTTGAAATAGGGGATGAATGTTTTTTTTGGAAATACCGCCATTTTTAAGGCTAGAAGTTTCAAAAAAATGTTTAATGCTCTTAATCCTAATCCTAACTAATATTAAAAATGTGAAAGTAACTCTGTCTGTCCGACATTCTATGTTACCGTCTCCCGCCCAAACTACTAAACTGATTGATATGAAGTTTTGTATAGAGATAGTCTAGAACCTGTAGAAGGACATAGGGTATATATTTTATCCCTAAATTCCCACGGGAACTGGAACGTATACGGGAACCTTGAAGCTACTGGACCGATTTCAAAAGTTCTGTCACCATGAGGTGATTTCTGTCAAATTGTCGATAACACAGTTGACCTGAGAAGAAATGTCTATCTTGATCTTCAAATAAATATTGGCAATCGGTAATGAGTGTGTAAAAAGATTTGGGCACCGACTAATGAGATAGTTAACCATATAAACTAATAAGTTATGTTTGAAGTATTGGGGGATGCTGTCGAATATCTATCAATTGACTATATTATAGACACTGAGCAAGTCACATCATACCCTACAGAGTTTCTTAAATTTATGAGAATTATCAGAAGTGGCTGCAAGTTTGTGTTACAGTGCCAATAATGAGTAATCTAGAATTGTACACAGCTACAAATTACACATCTGGGATGCGGCATTATAAAAGATTTAATAATGACTGAAACAGCGAAAAGAGAAAACTATTGATTCCCCGTATTCCTTTAACACCCACTGATTAGTCATTTTAGTTTGAAAGAGTGTATCAAACTCGCAAAACCTTTTTATTTGACAAAAAATGAAAAAAGTAAGAACGTCGTGTGCAAAAATGTATTGAAATAAAATAATAAAGCAATAGTTTATCAAAGTGCGCGTGTCTTATTTGCAAAATAAGTAGCCTAAAAATTAAAAATGCTGCCGAAAGTCACTATTCCACGCAGACGAAGTCGCGGGCACAGCTAATCTTTTAATAAATACAAATCCAATGTTATTTGTTTTTCTTTCTTTATTTTGTCATTCTTCTGTTTAAAAATATTGGTTTATATTTATAATAATATAGTATACACTTCTATTTATTTCACTTCAAAATGTTGCTTTGCTGTTTTATTTTCTTAACACAGGTTGTTTACTCGTTTTGTTGATTTTTGCTTAGGTTTAAGTTTCTGGTTTGTTTGTTTGTTGAATGACATTTTACTGACAAATCTTTTGTTTTTTTTTTCTTCTTTAAATTTTTTCAAAAATACATAATATAGGACACACATTTTCTGGACAAGTACTATTTTATAAATCTTCTTAGAACCCTAGTTTACGTTTATTTTTATTTTAAATATTTTTATTTTTAATAATTATACACAGTTAGATGTAAGGTTTGCTTTCTTTTAATAAATATATTTTAAACAAAATAATTTTATTCGACTTTTTGTGATTTTTCTTTTTATTTCAAAGGCAAATTTAACTTATACTTCATAATGCGTGAGCTTTCTTTTATTTTTTTGTTTTATTAATTTTGAAACAC
This sequence comes from Melanostoma scalare, assembly GCA_949752695.1. Taxonomy (NCBI): domain Eukaryota; kingdom Metazoa; phylum Arthropoda; class Insecta; order Diptera; family Syrphidae; genus Melanostoma; species Melanostoma scalare. Next base: position 181,172,886 of record OX456986.1, on the reverse strand, counting down.
AATTATGAATTCATTAAAAATTACTTATGTTTAATGTACTTTCTTTGTTTTATTCGTTTAGAACGCATACTAAATATTTTCAATGTAATTGAGGTAGCCTTTTTGGTATATATACACATGTATTGTATGTATGTATATAAATATATGATAAATTTTTCATCTGAAAGAAAACATTTTTAAATTTTATTTTGTTTATGTTCTATTTTTTATGCGATTATAAGTTTGGTCATTAGCAAAAATAAATAAATTTCTGTACCATAAAAAATACAAAGGTACTTTCCAATTGTTTTGTAAATTTAAAAATTCCATGTTATCATTTTAAGAGTTTAACTGAATAAATGAATTTTTTGCGAACAAAGATATTCACGTAACACATCCAAAAACTTGAATGGTGTATTGTGTATCACCTGGCAATCAGTTACTCAACATAAGACTTTAAGTTCATTTATGGCAATTCTATTTCCAACTCTGTCGTACTGAGTGTTTGTGTTTTTTATTTTACAAAATAACTTTGTCGTATAAAAAATACAAAACATTTTTATTAAGATTACGAAAGCTCTTCCCTGATTAAAAATCCCTACCGAGTTTTCTTCGAGTAAGTTTTTACTCTCACAAAAGGACAATTTCAATTTCGTTTTCATTTCAAGCATCGATCGATTTTAAATTTAATTTTAGTTTTTATTTTCCATTAAGTTAAAGTCTATAAATAAATTCCATACATAAAAATCATGCAAAATACTAACAACTACTTAAAGATTAAATCAATTTTGTTTCTTATAAAATATAGCAATATTTTCTTAAAAGCATATAACAGAAACTTTTGTAATTTGTATAAAATAACTATCACGAACGAAGGGATGTGCTGATGATTTAAATTTAGTTTTATTTTTGTTTTGTTTTGTAAAATATATTATTTAAAAAATAATCTGGTAGATCTTGCTGCTTAATTCTAATCTAGAAAAATATTTCAGTTTAATAATTTTGTTTTTTTTTTTTAGGTTTTAAATCAGTTTTGAAGTGGTTTTTTAAGTTGAACTTTAATCACGTTTCTGTTTTTCTTTTCCCTTAGCTTAGAATATTATGTTTGTTGAAAAAGTAAACATTTGTATAACAAAACAAAGCAAACAAAATAAGAGTTAAATATACCGTCTGTCTCAAAAACAATTCCCTAACAAACCTTAAAGATGATTTTGATATTTTCTGAACACACCATGTTTCCATACAAGGTACTTTATCGCGCTCCATTTTTTGATGAGAATGCACTGATGTTTTTGTGATTGTTTAGCAAAAAAAACTTACACCAAAATTGCTCCAAGGGTTATTTTGAGTTTTTTTTTATTGTTGAGAGGTGTGCACTACGAACCAATTTCTAACAAAAGACTTTCTGAATTTATTCGAGAACTTTTTGGTATATTTTGTGCAAGTTTTAACGAAAAGAAGCTTCCAGGGAGCAATGTCAAACCGTACCATTTTTTCACAATTTTTATTTCTTTTAAGGAAATTATCAAGCAAAATAAACTAAATCAACACTGCTCTATTAACTCGTTAAAAAACTAGATCCGTCAAAAAATTGTTTGAAAACTTCACTAATATTACAGCAGTGTATGTTAAACGCACGAGTCGAAAACAATAATACCAAACCAATTTGTTCCAACAAAAACGATTGAATTTAATTAGATATCTGGCCTTAAAACCATAGTCGTTTAACTTAAACACCGATTTTTGCTTCCAGCCAATTCATATTTTTTTCTTTCTTAAATCCCTATCATCGTAACCGATCAGAACGTGTCTTACAAAATCTTACAAAATTTGTGACACGGTAACCATTATGAAAAAAATTTAAATATCAATTTTACAAATGCATTTTTTCCTATTGTCTCCTAAATGTTGCATCTTCAAAATTCCGATTCCGATGATAGAGCAAATAAGGCTCGAAAGAAGGTATACGGCCAAAGGTCAAACCCAATATGACTTTAGATTAAGCTTTAAATTGTAATAATTGTATTGAAATAAAAGTCAAAATAACTAACTCAAGTGAGCATAAATATATATTCTAAAACTAGAATCTTCGAAGAGATTTGGTCTGCAAGCGCTTTCCAAACGTCATTCTTTTTTTTCGTAGAAACTATACCTTTTTGACATAATTCATTTCGTTTTCAAAAGCGATAGGTGTTGTAGTGTCGAATTACAAGCGGATTGATAGAAAAATGTAAATACATATAATGAAAAATTAAATTTTCATCAACTGAATTGAGAGTGATTTCTTTTTTTATTTATGAAAGGAGTCAAAAACAAAACAATTTTTGATGCTTGTTGAGTTTATGCAACAACACGAAGGGATATCAAAAGGATTGTTAAATGCTCCAGAATATAAAGCCAAATCTGGCGACCTCTGGGATGAGGTAACTAAGAAGCTCAACAGCATTGGACCCCCAACAAAAACTCGCGATGGCAGAAAGTAAGTGAAATATTTTATGTTCTCGTACTAAACACTAAATAAATTGGCAGAAAGTAAGTGAAATATTTTATGTTCTCGTACTAAACACTAAATAAATTTTTGTCGTTCAGGTATGGAAGGACTTCAAATACCACATGAAAAGTAAGCTCCTTCAAAGCATTAAGCTTATCCATGGAACAGGAGGTGGACCATACAAGCAATACCTATTCTTCACAGTTGAAGAAGACATGATACAGTTGCTAGACCAAGAGAGTGGCTTAAAAGTTCGAAAATTTGGAGCAGGGAATAATATTGCACCAAATTCTTTGAACGATATCAATGAAAATCGAAGCTTTTCTCCAGAAACCACCGCATTTATTGTCGAAAGTGAAGAGATTTTACTTTCATTCTCTACATACAAAATTCAACTACAAGATGAAGAAAACCACTTGAACCGCAAGTGAAAAGAAAAAGAAGAGTTTGCTGAAAGACAAAAACCACCATCACCAAAACCAACTCGAGCACACAAACAACACCAGCAACTTCACGGATGCTCTTGCAAGTACAAGTGGATCAGCAAAAAAATTTCATATTTGAAATTTTAAGTTTTATATGGTGTCATTAACAACGGCTCAAGAGTATAACCTGCATCACCTTCAAATGTATGAAACAAAAGTAAAAAAAATATAACTGCATTTAAAAATTTGTTTGTATTACCAAGAATTTGGCTTTTATCTCCGTTCTTGAAAATATTTTCCAACGGATACCTAAGGAAAATTTGGAATTTTCATTAGCCGAGTTCACACTGTACAATTAGTTGGACAGACTTCGTTTGATGGAAGTTGGATGGTCGCATGTAGTTTGCGTTCACACTTATCAAGCATGTCGTCCAACTTTATGTCACATATAGCCTTATTCTGCTATTCATCGGGGGGAATTTTTCTTGAATTTTCACTAATCACTATTCTGCTATTCATTCGAAGTGAATCTGTGTATACAGATTGTGTACACAGATTCACTTCGAATGAATAGCAGAATAGTGATTAGTGAAAATTCAAGAAAAATTCCCCCCGATGAATAGCAGAATAGGGCTGATACTCTTCCACTCCGTCCAACTTCTAAATTTTCAAAAATATTTGAAACAAGTTGGCCAAGCGGTCGTCTGAGGGTTCACACTATCAAGTATTGGTCGTTCAAGCCAAAGTCTGTCCAACTAATTGTACAGTGTGAAATCGGCTATTAGAAAAACTTGGAAATATATGGCATTTGATCCGATGGATGACATGTTCGCTTTTCAGAATAACCAAAAGCGAAGCGCTACGCAATTGAGTTATCGCTTTAAATACGATCCGCCGCGCTTTCTGGAATAGCCCTACTGACAAAGCAAAAGACCGTTAGTAAAAATGGTAAAAACAAACCAATACTACAGTTGACTAAAAGTGACAGGCTGACAGGTATTAAATTGGGCAGCCCTTGTTTCTCCGATCGTTAGTTTTGGGGTGGCTTTATAATTGGTTCCCTAATTCTTGAAAGGTGGACGAAATTAATATATAATCGGTTATTTGTTCGCGTTGAGATTTTTTGTTGCATTTCATGGTTAACGTGATAATCTGCTCTGTCATAGAAACCGATCGGATATAGTGACATTTTCTGTGCCCGCAACTCGTTTACTGTCGGAAACAATCGGAAAGAGCACATAACAAAACTAAATTTTGAATTTTTCTTTTAAATGCATCCGGTTTAAAATCAGAATATTTGAATTTGTAAGGCTGCCACTTCGTTTGCGTTTTGAAGTTTTAAGCAAAGGTCCTGAAGGGATGTGCTTTTTTGAATTTTCTGTCTGCCTTTTGCATTTATAATGCAAGAAGCTGCAAGTTTCTCAAATTACGGTTAATTAAACTTTCGACTGGAATTGAACGTTTTAGGGAGCCTCGAACCAGCATTATCAATAAGAAAACATTCCTTAAAGAAAACAGCAAGGAACGTTGGGGAACAAATTATTGTAAGTTATGTTTCACTTATGACAAAAAGAAAACTACTACTAAAAACAACTTATTATAATAGCAAGCTGTTGGGGTCATCGACTATTGTTTACTAGTCGACTTAAAACTTCATCATTCCCATCAAAATTGGAGCACTATCTTAAATAGAAAAGGCATAAAAGTAGTTTTTGAATACATTCTATCAAAGAAAAACCATAAAACCTATCAATCAATATCACGATTTTGTGTTTTTTTTTCATTTTTATAGAAACAAAAAAAAAATTAGACAATGAATCTTAATTCAGTCAAATAAATTCGTTTATCACACTGAAATTTAAAATCGCTACACCAGAACCAAAAGTAAGAACAAAAAAAACGAAAACATTCCCTCTTCTCTCATACCCAATAAACAAAAAATAAAACGCAAAAACAAAAGAAAGAAACATAAAAGTTTGTATCTCTGAAACCCTTAATTTTTTTTTTCAAAGCTTATATTATATAAACGCGTATTTTACGAATATGTACATATACATATACTATAGAACATTTATAAGTAAAAATAATATATATATTTGTATTTACAGCATTGTAGAGCTCCAAAATAACATTTATAAGTAAATTGTATTTTTTTTTTTTTTTGTATTAAACAATCTCCGCTAAGGATAAATTGTAGTATTTTCATATTTTCTTAAATATAAGGTACAAAATATATTATATGTATGCACGTATAGTAAATATATTAATTATTTATAAGAATATGTAACATAAATCACTTATAAATAAGTATTTATACAACTACTTTGCTTTTTATATTTGTATAGTATATGAATATAATAATGTATGTATGTAGTACAAGGTTAAACATATCACTTTATAAAAGAATTTCAAAGTTTTTTGTTTGTTTGTTATATTTTTTTCTTTTTTTTTTTTTGAAACATAATCTCGGTAAAAATAATATAAATACAAAAAAATAACACAGAACCAAAGTTTAACGCTTTCCTTTACATAACTATTAACCATTTAGTTTATGTTTATTAACTTTTTAAATATAGTTTTTAACTTCTAAATTAAATATAGATTTTATGTATGTATTTATGTATGCATTTTTAATTTTTCCAATAATTTTTTTTTAATATAATAACAATTTGAACTGAAAATTAAAAGTATTTTAATTATTTGGCTGCAAATTTTATCTTATACACAATAATAGTTAATAATTTTCAAAAGAAATAATAATAAATTAAGAAACAAGCAATTTGGTGATGAAATTTACAGCTCAATTTGCAGAGGCCGATTTTTGTGTGTAAAGTGAAGCAATGAAATTAACAGAGACAACGTTCAAGTATATAAAGGTGCGTCCATAGTCAACACTATGCCGAAAGATGATTATCGGTCTATATCGACTGGCAATAAGAAAGTAGTGTGAAAGTCCCGATCGACCTTCCTACTTACTGCAGGTCGACTCGAATTCAAATCGAATCAAATAAATCCGATTGCTGAAAGCTGAACCAAAAACTGTTTTGTTTATTGCCTCCTTATTCCTCACAGTACGAGTATTCTTTTTTTTATAGTGAATTTTTCGACTTCTTTTAGTCTTTTGAACTGAAATTTAAAGAGATGTACCGATTCCGATAGAAAGCTTCTAATGGAGAAAAACCAAACAAAAAATGTTGACAAGCAGCTAATGTAATGAAATGAACGTCAACTCGACCATTGTGTGGACGCGCCTTTTTACTTCGGTTAAGAACTAGAGCCGAAATATAGAAATTTGAGTGTGAAAAAAGTTTTGCATCTCCAGACATGGGTTCAAGACTTGGACAACATGTCCTTGGACAAAGAAACATGATCGAAACAGACATTTTCAGTAATGATGCTAGAATATACTCAATTGCTAGCTGATCCACCCGGCGCGGCGTAGCTTGGGTCCTACAATGATCTAGTGTATAGCATCGGGACACGGCGCGGCGTCGTTTATTTGATGCAGGAAGTATGTGATTTAGAGGCATTGCTTATAATGTAGCATTTTTTATAATTTTGAAATTTTCAATCCCGTTCCCGTTTCCTTGGGAGTACGGAAATAAGAAATAGTCGGTGTTACTTTGAGATATAGGTGAGGGAGTTTTTGACCTCCCGTTCCCGTGTCTGCTATTCAGGACAGGGGTAAATACAACAAATCAAAACCCATAGAAATCGGTCCAGCCGTTTTCGGGTTATAGTTGTTTGAACAAACCCAGCTCTATATAAAATAAGAATATGATACCAGAATATAAATATGAAACAAAAAATGTTTGGCAGTACTTCAGTGACAGGCTTTAATATCTCACCAGGACCTCCCTACTTGTCGTAAAAGGCAACTAAGGTGGTAATCAAATTTAGACAATTAAAACCAAGTCAAATGTGGCGGTATTGTAAACATTTTTTTTTTTTAAAGTGTGCATGCGATTTCCCAAGATTTAACACGACTGGGGATCTCTAGTGAAGTAAAAGAGGAAATCAAACCAACGAAATCGAGCTTGCACATGTCAAAAAAAAAAAACAGAAAGATTCCCAAAACAATTGCGGATCAGTAGTGTAACATCTGGGAGAGGTGTGATCCCTTTGAGATCACACTACTCTTAAGAAGAAGAAAGAGAAAGAACTCAAGTATCATTGTAAGAAACTCACTTTCGCTTCGGAGCGTTGGAACGAACGAAGTGAAAGTCAAATCTCGATTTTAAGTGAAGTTTCACTCACACAAAGACAATACCTTAAGGTGAGCAGAAAGGATTTTTGTTGTTCTGCTTCTTACCATCGGCTGGCAGTAGCGGAAGTAAGCAAAGCCGCGCAGGAAACATGCTTTGAGTTCAGACTTAAAACGTTAAGTTATTTGTATAATGTTGTAGCCCTATGAACTTGATCGCAGTTGATGAGCATAACACGACCGAGTAACACGTATAAGCTTTGATAAAAGTTTCCCAAAGACCACTAACTAAGTGATGTTTCCCTATTCGACATTTTTCATGCCACCATTTATCGCCTTACCAAAATACCCTAAAGACACCAAAAAGCCTGATGCTTTTTTTTTTGTTCACATATTCAAAAAAGTACAATGGCAAAGCAAATTCTAGAGATTTTTTTGAACGTCTGAGGTGAGGGAAGATAGTCAGGGGTATACCACTTGGCAGGCAAATGGAGTTTAAAAGAAAAGAAAAAATGGATCAAGTCTGCGCTATTTTTTGGTTCATTTTATTTGAAACTAATCCAAGCAAAAGAGAGAATACATTTTAGATATCCACATAAAGTTAGGGTAAATTTAAGACAGCCCAGCTTCTTGAAACCTGCACAAACTCAAGAAAGAAAGAAGATTGATGTTTACATCTTTGAGATTTCGTTTTCATGACGAAAATTACCAAAAAAAAAACTACAAAAGAAGCTCATATTTCATTGAACACTTTCTACCTTCAATCACGTCTACTGCAACTAACCGTTTTGTATCCACCTTTTTAAAAAAAAGCAAACAAACTTAAAACAACAGCTTATAACTTAAATAATAATAATAAAAAAAAAGAAATATGTTATAGTCTTAGCGAAAACTATAAAACAGATACAAAAAAACTTGAACCTTATTAAATATCTTAAAAATTAACAGGTAAAACGGGTAGCTCATAAAGTTAATTTTTAATTTTTTTGCGAGAATTTCAAATATATACTTTAAATTAAATGTTTTTAAATATTTTTAAATTTTTATTTTCCCAACTCAATTTTAACTTGTTCATTTAAGAAAAAAAAACAAAAGTAAAAGATAAAAAAAAACAATATCTTAAACTTATTAAAGCCACAAAATAAAGAAGAAAAAATAAAAAGTTATTGATAAGCTTCTACATATTATATAACGTGTGTAGGTATGTGGGTAATGATATTTAGAAAACATATGTTTTTTTTTCGATAGAGTTCACCATTTACAGGTTTTATTTTTTGTTTAGAGTTTAAAATCGATATTTACACAGCACTGACACTGAAAACACACTCATTCAATTGATTTGTTTTGCACAGCTCTTCGATGATTTTTGTTTTTTTGTTTTCTTGTTTTTTGTATTTCTGCTTGCCTCTCTGTTTTCTACTTTACTTATTTTCAGTGCTTCATCGTCGTTTTCTCCGATCGATTTCAATCATCCCTAGGAGTTGCGCAGATCCTCTAGACCACCATTTGAGATACCTTTTTTAACATTATCCAAAACGTTATTTACAAAATCCGTCGTCCCACCTGCGATTCTTAGGCCTGCTGGAAGAACATTGGAGTCAGCGCGTGGAAAGAAAAATAATGAAATTAGAATCATTGTTGCGACAATTCATACATAAAGTTGCAAAAATTTATTTGAACACGGGATAACTTAAACTGAACCGAAAGATTCGAAACGATAGAAATGTTAGCGACATCAAAAGCGTAAGGAATAGTTGCATTTTTCATCATTGGTCACATTCTAAGAAAAACTCAACTTTTTCTTTTTCTCCACTTTGACATCACTTTTTGACAATTTAAAAAAGGCTAACTTTGGTGTACCTTGACATGTGTTAAATTCGATTTCTCTGTCAATACTGATGGTAGAGACCTAATTTTAGACTTAATTTTTTGTAGAAATAATAATCTTTAAAATTGTATTTGAATTGGGCTCCTATAGGCTTAGGGTTGCCAGATTTTTAGAACAATTTTTTTCTTAGAATATGACCAAGAATCACATCCCAAAGTATGTAATACGAATTACGGGACACCCTGTATACCGCATTATTAACATGAAAGTTTCCTTGTTGTTTCGAACTTTTCGCTTTAGTTTAAATAAATCCTTTACATGGGCTCTATTACGGTTGTCGATTCATTGACGACTTTTATATAAAGAGCTCATCTAAGTCTTTATTTGGAAATACAAATTCAAATGGAATATCACTTACTTATGGCAGCTTTGTAGATTTGTTCAATCTGTTCATCTAATTCATCCGTTGGTTCACCTTGGTTCTGATATTTAAAGGCAAGTACTTTTTTGATATCGTTGATACCACTCAAAAGTCTCTCTGCAATATAAAAACAAATATTACAAATGTTAAAACTCTCTCTTGAAGGTGTGAAAGAAGGTAAGACTTTGATCATAAATAACTACCCTGACTACACTGAACACTGCTTCTTATTTTATGAAAAATTCCTTTTCTTTACTTTTTGCCAAGATATTTTAACAACTGTTGATTTTTTGAAACTTAAAATTAATTTTGTATGGCACTGTTGGCAACTTGTTATCAAATTATCAATTATTTGACCAGTGGTTAGTAAAACGAACTGAGGAAAGCCAGAATAATGTTTGAACTTGTTCTGGATCTCCTCAGTTCCTCAGCTAGAAAGGCCAGCAATTCTCATATCAAACAAACTAAATTTCTAGATGAAAAAAAAAATAAGTAAAAACAATACTCACTGTGCTCGATTTCTAATCCATGCAATTTAATCTTATTAGCCTCGTGCTGTGCCTTCTTCTTGAGCCGACATGCCCTTGACGCCAGCTTATTTTTCTCTTTTCTAGACTTGGGTCTCACATTGAAGGGCAATTCACTGACTGGTGGCATATCGTTAATAGTCCGACTCAATTTGTCCAATTCCTTTCCAATACTGTGAAGCTTCCTTGGATTTGGTGTCAAATCATTGCCGTCACCTTTGCGAGCTTTACCACTATGCTAAAGTTATGAATGAAAAAAACAAACATTAGTCCAACAAATTCTTAAGTGATCAGCTTCAAAAGAGAAATTTCCAATTGATGCCACATTGTCGGTTTGTATTTACTTTAAATACCTTGATGCCCCGAACTGAACAGTTGGGGCTGAACACAGGGTCTGTCACCTCATTGAGCACATGAGGATCTTCGAGTTTTGATTGAAATACCAAACGTTTGCCTTTTGGACCTTTTGCCTGTACATTGTATTGCCAGAAGAATCGCTCTTTACCTTTGCTACTGGACAACTGATTTGGAGTTGAGGTACGATCATCTTCGTTGTCGGAGCCTTCATACAAGCAAAGCAGAATTAGTATTACATTCGCACAAAATGTGAAATTGTTTTACTTACCATCGGTTGAACAGTCCTCATAATGATCGCTGTCATCGTCAGAGTAACCTTCGTCGTCCTGAGAGAAATCATTGCCTTCTGGACTCAAAACGCTTCCAGTACTTAAAGAGGAATATGAATCTGCTTCGACAAGCGAGCCAGTAGATAATAAATGCTGCCGTGGTTCACGTCGTCCCCAAATTTGTTCCAAGCCAAAATGCGTCGTTGGAGCCGATGAAGACAGACGAGACGTGGTATCATTGCTAACCAGAGTTTTACGACCAGAACCAAAACCACTGCTACCAGGACTCAATGCTGTACCCGAAAGCAGAATGTGCGATGGTGATGGTGCAGGAACTGATTGACCCAAAAGACTACTACTGTTGTTGCGATCTGGTGACATGGAGAATTCTTTCTTGAGCAACTGGACATTACGAGACTTGACCATGTTTTGTTGGTATTGTGAACGATTGGCATGTGGTGGGGGTGGTGTGACTGAATTCATGAGTAGTGGGGAATTTGGACTCGCCTGAAAAGAAAACTATATTTAAACAGGTTACTTCATTGGAGAATTATAATCTCACCTGACTTCCGCTGGGCGAGAATGCGGTACTTGTGTTGATTTGTTTATTTGGAGTGCTGTGATAGATTTCATATGGACTAGAAGAACCATGGTGTCTTGTAGAGCTGTGGCGGCGTTCATCAAAACTGTTATGGTGAAGATGTAAACCAAGCGAGTGTTGCTGCTGATGCTGTAACCTTTGGTGGTGATGAATTTGTTGCTGTTGGTGATTATGTTGGTTTTGTTGTTGCTGTTGCTGCTGCTGTTGTTGCTGCTGATGCTGTTGTTGTTGTTGGTGCTGCTGCTGCTCCAACAACTGCTGTGGTGGTCCAGCAGGTGATAGTTGCGGACTAGGCAACTGAGTTGAATTTTGCAGCTGATGGAAACCACTCACATTTGGCGAGAGCATATAACCACCCTGGTTCGTTGGTATTAAGTCTTCAATATTTAGGTCTTCAAGTAAGTTTTCATCGTAATAGTCTGACAAATTAGTGCCTGGAATCTCAGCTTTATCAATCTGGAAGATATATTCGTCTTCGGTTGAGAATGGTTCATTTTTAGTTGCGATTATGGCACTGCCAATGTCACTCCACATTGTATTCGAGTTCGGTGTTGGCTGATGGGGATCATAACTGATTGTTGTAGATCCATTGTTACTATTAACACTACCAGCTCCTCCTCCATTGCTGCTGCTATTGCTCAATGGTGATAACTCACTAGGGAATAATATATTTCCATTTGTATTTGCATGCGCATTAATAGCCGATGAACTCAAGCTAACATCTTGCAATAGAGTTGGCGATAGAGACGATTCCAGCGTTTCCAAACACATCTCCGTTAGATCGGCCATTATCCTTGGTTGATGCAATTGATGGTGGTGTAGAGGATGGTGGTGAAGTTGATTGTGGTGTGTACTGTTGTTGCTTCTAGGTATCGATATGGCATGGGTTAGCATTAAGCTATCACGAATACTATCTATTGTGCAGGTCGTTGTGCTACTTGATGATCCGTTTGAAACGTTACTATAAGGATTACTACTGTTGCTGTTGTTGCTCTGAGCAGTTGATATAGGTGGTGGGCTAAGGGTCAAGTGACTGTTATTGCCACCGCCGCCGCCACCACAAATTAGACTGTTGCTGTTGCTGTTACTTCCAAATGAATATAAATCGAACTTCAGCGTATTGCTGCTGTTCGATGAAGTATCAAAGAAATCAGCCGACATAGGGTAAATTTGACTCTCAGTCATAGTTCATTGGTGATGGAAGGATGTATGTTATACAACTCCGCCTCACCTTCAAAAATATATTATGATATTCTTCAATAAAGATTATTCGTTCACCGATTTATCTGAAAAGAGAAAATTTGACTCGTTAAAATAGTTTACTGAAAAACAAGGAAGTGGCAGTTAAAATGGAAGATCAACTGTTGTCGTTCTGATAAATGAAAAAAATATAATAAAAGAATCTGCGATAAGGACACGAAAGTCTGGTTTCTTATACTTTCCTAGTACAATTTAATTTTAAGTTCCTTCCAGCAGCTTTTGGGTTTTCTAACATAACCGCTAAGGGAAATCCGGTTTATTCAAATTAGAATTATCTGTGTGTGTTTCTCGATATTAGACAGCAATCATAACAAAAAAAAAACTCGAAAAACAATACGATCATGATTTCAAAGCCCATTGCATGCTTTAGGTTTGTAACTCCAAATTGATTTTAAATTACAGATAGTGTTTCAGTCCCACCCGCTTTAAATTAAATTTTGAAATCTTTATAAATAGGTAATGTTTTCTTAATACAAACTTCGTGTCAGGTGTTTTTTTTTTTGTATAACACAATTATATAACACAAAAGATAAGTCATCAATCAATTTAATGTATGCAATTTTGAAAAATAAACTTGTCATTATCCTGCTGTAGCTTTGATGACTGGATTTAGATATATCACGATAATTACGTTACCTATGGCTAACCACAACAAAAACACCAAACAATAAATTACCAGATGACTGCTGAATAATGTTGAACAATTTGTTTAAACTCGTGCTAGTCGCTGTATACAAGAGACACAATATTTCTATAGAGAAAAAAAAGAACTCGGTAACAAATGATTGTAACAGAAAAAAGAGCGGGAAAGCACCGCGCTACCGCCTACAATTGTTCAAACTGACAACAATCTTGCAATAATAAAATAACAATCGAAGAGCAAACAATTTGTAGCTACAATTTCCCGCTCGTGTCGCTTTTTTTTCCTTGATAGATAAGACAACAATAGTTGAAAGGAGATTGGGTTGTTCTAAAACAGTGGCACGTTTGAGTATATCTAAAAGATTAATAGAACCTATGGCAGTCACCTTTTGGCTTTTGGACGTAGTGTCCTTAAAACTGGAGACATCTCCCCATCAAACCCTGCAATTTTATCATTTGAGGTATTAATTGGGTAACTATCGAGTCTCGAGTATTAAAAAAACAAATGACGCTGTAAGGTGGGAGTGTATCAAATCTTAAATGCAATACTTCCTGAATGCAATGAATGAATTTATAGATTGCATTCATTGAATTGGTACCCGTGGCGTGATGGTTAGCATGTCTGCTGTTAACCCAGAGGTTGGTGGTTCGAATGCTAACAGAAGCAAAAATGTTCCACGGCTATCGCCTTTCGCAAGAAATTGGTAAGTCCTCCGTTAGCAAATTCATTGCCATGAAAAGCGCTTTCTCGAATAGCCGTTCGAAACCGGCAGAAAATTGTAGGTCCCCTCCATTCCCCCACAAAAGCTATGGTTATAAGAAATGAGCTAGGCCTTGGGCCTAATCGCTTTGTTACGCAACCCTTTTTATTTATTTATTTATTCATTGAGTTTAGCCGGAGACTTCGAGCGGTCGCCATTCACTTTGCAACAAAAAGGTGCAAACTGAAATGCATTCTTTGCATTGTATTGCAATATTTGCAATCTCTTGCATTCTATGCTTACTTTTGCACTCTTTTAATTGCAATCTTTGTATTCTTCAGCAATCTTTACATTTTTGGGTGTCTAATAAAGTCTTTGGCATTTTTGCAATCTTTTGCATTTTTTTGCATTCTTTTGTGATGGTCTTTGTAACCTTTGGTATTTATTGGATTCATGAGATCGTAAGGTTACATACAATGAAATGAACAAGCCTATTGAAGAGGTTAAAAAAAGTGGAATAATTTGAGGGACCAGTTTCGTAAAGAATATAATAAATAATAAATTCAATAACAAGATGACAGATATCGGCCGAGAACGGCAGCAATGTATGCAGACGAACGTCCGAGACTGTCGTCCGAACAGCTCCGATCCGAAATCGGTCGATAATTCGGATTCAGTGTACGCGAACCATAAGGCCAAACAAAAAAGAGTCGATGAAAAAAAACGTAATATTAAAATAATGATAAAAGAAGAACTTTAATTGTCTTTGAAAGTTGACAGATTCAAAAACCAAAGTCTTAACATAACCATTTAGCTACTTTTTTTTACCGATTAACTTTTTCGGTCCCAAAATTTCATTTATCGAACTACTGTATGCCCACGCGCCATGCCCATTGCTATTGATGTTGTCATAGAATGTAACATTTTGCACAAAAAACCGAAGTAAACAATCTGGCACTCGTGCCACTTTATTCGTCGCGACATCCGCAAAACCATAACACTCTTCATTTAAAAAAACAAAACAAAACAAATAAAAAACAAATTCAAGTTAAACAACAACAACCACAAAAAAAAAAAAACAAATTAATATAAACACACTCAAAGCTCAAGGGACAAAGATGAAAGAGAAGTGCACAGTGCACCTAGCTTTACCTACTTTTGATTTCAAGCAATAACGAAAGACTCAGTTTTTCTATTTGCTTTTTGCAAGCTCATCGGTGTTTCATGTAACCTGCATGTGCTAACACAATGGAGGGCATTAATTCAGCAAAACTAGCGCCACGTTTTTCAAAACCTTACGAAGGTGATGACCGGCAGTAGTTTTGCATTTTTTTTTTTTTGTTTTTTGTTATTGTTTTTGTTTTTCAATAATAAAAAAAAAGCAGAAGTATTTGTTTGTCAGCAATAACTGACGCGAGGAAATGAAAGATTATTAGTTCTATGGAACTTTGATTAAAATGTGAATGAGTGCATTGATTAGTTTAGGTAGAAGACATTTGCAAGTCAATAGTCAGATAAAAAAAAATATCTAGACTCTACAAATGGTGATGTATGCACTGTCAATTTATTTTTCTTTTAATTGTGAGTCAGCTTCTTTGTGTGATTGAAAGTCTAATCCATTTTACACCAAGCCATCACTCTAAATAAAAGTATGCATTAATTAGCCGTACAGCACTTTGCTGGTTCCTGGCGAAAGGCAAGGTGCGTGGTTTTTAGAACTTTAGTAATGACGAAAGAGATATAGGTACTACTTTAATTAAAACACACAACAAAAAAAAATTGATGAAATTTTGGTAAGATTCTGGGGCAAAATTACCGCACACGTGATCGAGTAATACGTGACTGAATTATGTGAGTTTCTCACGTTATCACGAATTGAAATCAATAAATGGTCAGCAGACTGATATTGTGTGATTTAAAGCGAATTTTGAAAGAAAAATGGTACTCTCTCACTCGATCACTGACGCGGTGATTCGGCCCCTGATTTTCAACCGTATCACAAGCTCCGAGTGGGTGTCTAAATAAGCAAATAAATAGTAAGGGACGAAAGTACTTGGTTACAGGACTCAGGGGAGAACCAGATTGTAGGTATGTCCAAGCATTCGGCCCTATCGAGGTAACAGTCGGAGCGGAGTTTTCTCCGCAACACATCTCTTTTCGGAGATTCAATTTTGCTTTGAAGTAGTTGTTATTGTAAGAAATTTTTTGCATTCCCAAAACTAAAACTTTCCCCAGCAAAAATTTATCGGAGGACGTCGCGTCGGATCGGCCGATAGGTGAACTACCACGAAGCAAAATGTATCCGAATTGTAGGAAATCGGAGAAATCGTGCGATTCATGTAAGTTCGTTTAAAACGAAATCATACAGTCGCTTCTAATGAAAAATGTGATTGTGTTTTCTGTTGGCCAATCTAAAACGGGTTTATTGCAATCAATTGAGTTGAAAACCTCATGCTGTTTCTCGAATTGAAGTGGTTTTTAGGCCATTACTACTTTTGTCATTGAAATGGAAAAATAAAATAACTTTCTTTTTTACCATTTTAAATAAAACACTGAAGAAGATTTTGAAGATAATAGTAACTTCCTCCGAGTTGAAAAAGAAAATTTCCTAAAAAATCAAATTAAAATCTATCATTTCAAAAAAGCTTAAGAAAGTAGGATCTGGCATCACCTTAATATTCGTGATATTCCTTTCACTTGGTGAAAGTTAAAAGCTGTTTTGGTGTTCTCTTCCTCCTCTGTTTCGTACAACGCTAGATGGCCATAGACAAATTACTCATTAAACTATTCGAGTTAATTCCAGGAACACCAAGAGGTCTCCAACTCAAACAACGAGCAAAACAATGAGCTGAATGCAGACTTGCCTTAATAAAAAGGAAACACAACTACCCTCTTCAACAGAAATGACTGATGTGATTCCGTTTTAGACGAACCAACACGACCACTACTTAAAAAGATCTTGCTAAACCAACGAAAACCATCTATCCGTCAAATGATGACTTTTGTAAGCTCATGTTGGGTACACATAAGCCGTGTTTTATTGGGAATCTATACTCACATTGGCAAAACATCGCAAAACATCGCACATGGGAAAACAACAACGATAGCCGTGTTTTATTGGGAATTTATATTTACTTTAGCAAAACATCACTCATGGAAAAACAACAACTCTAAAGTGAATAGCGTAGGTGGACAAAAATAACTCACTTGCCGAAGTAAGCAACAGGGATGGCTGGTCTTCTTCTTTCCATTTCCGGCGTTACGAGTAGTGATCTTGAAGCGATCACAACTCTCCCACTTTTCTGCTTCACACTAGTGATCCGCCTGTGGGGTACGCCGCAAAAAAAATGGCTGGTAAATGGCGTTTATGGGAAAGTGAACTTGGTAAGTGAATATAGCCAAAAAAGCGTTTTATTGAGACTCGCAAGTGAAGTGAATATAGAAATTCCCAATAAAACACGACTGATTAGTGAACAAAAATAAGTCAGTGTTCAGAAGCAAACAACAGGGATGGCTGGTAAATGGATTTTATGGAATAAAGTTGCATTAGTGAGTACAGCGTTTTATTGAGACTCGTTAGTGAAGATGACTATAAAATTCCCAATAAAACACGGCTATATAGACACGTCCATCTTCAAGGGTAGAAGGTAGGTGGGTTTTCTAATTTCAAAATCAAAAACTGTACGTTTCAATTGGTTCACTAATAAACAATAATTACAAACTCCTTTCAAAAGTAAACATTCAAGGAGCACTCTTTGTGTAATAACATCTCTTTGAATGAAACAAAAGGATACCAACCTACGTAGTAGGATAGGAACCCATGTCACTGCAAAAAACAAAACCCATAGTCATAGGTGCAGCTTTTGTTTTTCTAGTAGCAGTAAATACCTTTGTTTAAAAACAAAACTTATAAAAACAATTCGTCATCATTTGACTTGTTTGTCCTTTCTTTAGCCTACAATCCAGCTTCCTGTGTCTTTTTACATCTTCTCTTTAGTGATCTTCATTCATCATATACTTTTCAATTCTTTTCTAAGACAAACACGCCCCTTTTTAACCAACTACGAAAATGAAAAATTCCGCAATCGCTGAACTTGTTGTTTTGTCATTGACGTCATACCAGGTATACCTAGTCTTCGTTTTGCTCTCTTTTTCTGCTTTTAATGGGAAAAACAGCTGACCTAACTATAAAACAAAATAAAAACATACGTTAAATAAATTCCCCCACACATTAATTGACTCCAATTATGATGACAGTTTCTTTTGAGTCACTGTATTGTTGTGGTTTTCACCAGTTTTGTTTTCAATTCTCCCCACTGTACACCCCTCGAAAAGAAAAAAAACTGTTTTGACAAATTTTTTATATTCTCACATTCTAAAGGCATTCACCAGAAACGTGTCAACGTGGTAAAGGAGAAAAAAAAATAAAACTAAAAACAACAAAGAAACATTCTATAATTTTGTTACACTTCTATGTGCACAACACACACTAGCAGATTCTCGACTCTCGAGGGTATAAAATAAAAGCAACATCAAATAAAAACAAAAACAAATAAGAAAAAAAAAAATATTACTTCGAGTTCGTGAAGTAGAGACGAACAAAGTGTAAAGTCCGAAAGCCGAAAAGAGCTTTTTTCATGTCATGTAAGTGCAGATGTGTGAGTTAACTTTGATTGCTTACTTTTTGAAGGGTGGTTGGCCGATTTTGTGCGACGTGTGGTGGGTAGGCAGCTGCTTGTCACTGTGTTTGTTAGATCAAGGTCAGTCGTGTTTATTTTTCAAATTTTGTTTTGACGGCTATATTTATCGCCCATTACACTTTGCCTATGTGTTTCTCTTCTCACTTTATTTTGGTTTTTTTTTGTTAATATCGTTTCGATAGGTTCGTACACTTTGTGCGCAAGTTTTTTTCTTTCTTTTTCTCTTTTTTTGCAATTTTAAACCACAATTAATAAAATTGAAGATGTGTGTGGAAGAGGCAGCTGAAGGCAGACTCATATGTGTATCTGAATTCTGAATCTGCTTTTGTACATTTATTTGTCAGAAAATAAAGGAAAGAGAAAACTACATTCACTCTATTGATCAAAGCATTTGTGTACAAAATGTTTTGATTTGAAAAACGTCATCGCGCTAATGACACAGCGTTTTGTGTGGTGAAATTCAGAGTAGGAAGATAATTATTGATTGTGATGTGAAGAAGAGTAAGTTGGGAAGGAAGGTATACATACGTACATACCTATTGAGAATTTCAGGAAATTGAAAAACAAACAAAATACCATCAACTGATAGCCAAAGCCATGTGAATTTTCAAAGACCGTTCTTGAGTATTTTCGTTGAGATGGCGTTTTCTACAGAAATTCAGGTAAACATAGAATGCTGTGGTCCGTGACTTCGTAAGAGTCGATCAAATTTCTGCTCCGGTTGGCTTGGATGATATTGGCCAAGTGCTTGAATCGTTTCCGGATTGTTGATATAACATCGGTCCTTCACGTTTACCCACAAAAGAAAGTCCAAGAGAGTCTAGTCGCAGTTTACCGCAAGCTCCATCCATTTTATGGTCGACATAATCGTCCATCAGAGTAATTAATTCGGTTGACCATGATCGTTTTCGCACTTTTACTTAATGTGACAATACGCATCATCCGCAGAGACGTCAAACAGTGCGCAACGAAGAAACAATTGCCGCTGTAGACGCAAAATGTTGAAGAGGACCCAAATGAAACGATTGACCATCGTGCAGAGCCATTATTGGAGCTTTGTCCATCAACTTTATGGACGTCACAATCGATTTATTCAAGAAAACATTCGATGAGCGCATAATTTCGTGAAATGGACTTGCAAATTAAATTCAAAGATCGTGTGATTTGAAATCATTGCAGAAACGTTAGGGGGCTTGGAAACCAACTCAAATGCTCGAAAAAGTTGTTGAAAATTGGACCTCTAGACTTGGCTTTATTCGAGCCATCCGCGGCGGCCAAATGCCCGAAGTCATATTTAAACATTAATGGCATAGAAGCCAAGTGGTTGGACATTAAAACTAAACTAGAAATTAATTTATTTCAATTCGAAGTTCTATACTTCTAAAAAAACACCCTTTACAATTGCCGCTTAAAGCGACTTATTTCTTTCCGCAGAGATATGATGCTGATCTTCATCCTAAATTCAAGTAGGAGACAGATGTCAATGTCAAAATTACCTATGATTTAGACAAAAGCCAATATATGGCCCACCCTTTACATTTAAAAGTCAGTCCTGTGGACTTCGGTTGTACAGGAAAGTACCAAAAAGTAGAAGCAGCATGAACTCTTCGTTACACATGTCGAATTGAATTTCTTTATTCAAAGCTCAGAGTCAAATTTTGACAATCTGCCAGCTGTCAGCTTTAAACCTGAATCAATAACAATATTTAAAGTGAAGAAAAAGCTCTAAGTGAATTATAGTTCAGCACATATATTTCAACACAAGTGAGCACTCACTGTAGGCAGACCCCTCTTTACCACTGGGCCCACTGGGCCCAGGCCCAGGGCCTCGCAATCACCAGGGGCCCCAAATTGCTGAAACAACACTCAACCTCTATTGGTCTATTTTCAAGAAAAAAAATATATTTCGACACACCAACCTTTGTTGGACATTTTAAATCACAATCCTTTCGAAATTATATTCAAATTCAAACAAAAAAAAAGAGGTCACTAGAGTAATGATCAGGACAACAAAACCATACACTCCCTTGTGTTCGTTTCAAGGCACTTTTAAAAATCCAACCAGAAAAAACATACATACGTGTATTTTACTATCGAAGTTAAAATAATGGTGTTGTGAAGATGGGAAAACTTCTTGTGTATCCTTCTGACATTTGCGATGCGATGGTCCGAAAGGGTTACTATTAATAATTTTTGCCTGTTTTCACTAATTGTGGGTTTTTATTTTTTTGCTGTCTATTGTTAATTTAGGCGTTGCATTTGTGTATAGAGAGTGTCCCTATAGTCATTATAAGATATACTCTGAAATGAACGGCACTCAATTTTTCAAGATTTCAAAGATAGAGTGTATTGACTGCTCATTTAGGTTCAAAAAAAGTTGTAAAAAGTCTTTCTCAAACAAGATGGTCAGCGTGAGCTGATGAACTAAGCGCCTTATATTATGATCATCAAGAAATTGAGGAAGCTTTGATGCCTATCGTTAACGATTTACGACAGGCACGAGAGACCAGACAGGAAGCTCTTAGTTTTTGCAAAAAAAATGTTAGATTTGCTGAGTGCAATCGATGAATTTATAATTGGGCTCAAGGACAATTTTGATGACTTTGATTCGTCATCCAGACAAAAAAAACCGGATTGCGAGTATAAGAACCTTTCTGAAAGGACTAGGTGTAGAACAGACGTTTTTGACCGCTCTGAACCCTCAGTAATTTTGACTGGGAAAGAAAGGTTCGAAATTGAAGCCTTTCTTTCCATTGTTGACACTCTAAGCGTTAATTTGAAACAACGACTAGGTTCATATACGAATATTGGCCAACGTTTTGACTTTTTTTTCGATTAAAAAACCTGAATTCAGAAGACTTAAAAGAAAACTGCAAATCTTTTGCTAAATTTTACACTGAAGATGTAAACGTGCCTGAATTTAAAAGAATACTGGAAAACTATTCGACACGAAAATGAAGAAACTGGCAATATTCTAGAGCTTTATAATTTCTTAAAAACAAATAAAGTTGAAGATGAATTTCCAAGTGTTGAAATTGCACTTAGAATCTTTCTAAGTATGATGGTGACCAACTGCAGTGGTGAACGTTCCTTCTCTAAGGCCGGCCACTGACGACACAATATAACTGCGCAAACTGACTTGACAAAAATCAAAATCGTTTTGATTTTTACACAGTTAATTGCACAAACAGCACAAGCAGCCCCATTCACAACACAACTGAACTGTTTGCAGTTATATTGGGTCGTCAATGGCTGGCCTAAGTTAAAAAGAATAAAAAACGAACTCAAAACTACAATGGTTCAAGAAATATTGACAAGTTTGTCGCTGATGTCAATCGAAAGCGACATCTTTAGAGGTATCGATTTTGTAAATATAATCAATGATTTTGCTAATCTTAAATCAAGAAAAAAACTACTTCAATAAACATTTTTCTTTCCATCTTTTTGCATATCAATATTTTGTTTCTTAAACTACATTCCTTAAACTATATCTGAATTTAATTTTCTGTTATTTAAATTTTGTTTATTTTTAAATTCTTATATGAAAAATTTATAATTTTGTTTTTATTTTTACATTATTTATGTTTATGTTAAGACATAAACATGATGCAGTTATTATATAATTTTATAATGATTTATAATGATTGATGAAATATTGATTCAAAGTTAAGTGTTTTTTTCAGTACTTATACCTTTACTACACATAATATTTTTATAGAATCATACAAGGGCCCCATTTTCAAAAAGTGCCCAGGGCCCCTAAAAGGGTAAAGACGGCCTTGACTGTAGGTACTTATCTGAAAAATCCTAGTTCCTATTTCGAGATAGTTCTTAAAAATTCTTGCAGAAAATTCTTTGCAGAAACAAATCATTTTTTCGCAAATTATGATTGCCCCGATACTTTCTATACAATGACAAATGACGTCCGGGAAATAATCGATCATCATATTCATGAAGTGTAACGTGACTGGCGATTCTGCTAAAACTTAAACTAGGTATCAATGTGACCAGCTGCTTTTCAATGAGAGAGTACTATATTGCCAACATGAGAAATCAAGAAAAAAAATCAAAGCTTTTTACCGGAAAGAAGCAACAGACTTGAGTTCAACCATCTTGGGATGGAAATTTATTTATATTTGCAAATCTGTTTTCAAACGTTTTGTTCAGTATTTTCACAAATTTCCTCAAATTAGCAGCTTTCTTTAGAACTACCAAGCTGTTTCTTTTTATTTCATCATTTGACCTAGGATTATCTTGATTATATCTCTGTATAAAATAACGAATAAACTTTATAGAGTCTCATCAAACCCGAGGTGACCGACACAAACCATTTTCTATAGAATCGTTAAACAAAAGGCTTCTAAGAATTTTTGTCTAGAGTTCGTAGATCTTTTTATTCGTTGTTCTTGGGTAAATATGTTTAGTGAGGTAATAAAAATGTGACACGTTTCTATCGTCGAATAAAGACTATTTTAAACTATTTGAAATTGTTTGAGTGGATTTAAACCACATTTAGGTCAAGGGTATCTAAAATTATAAACGAAAATATTAACAGTTTGGAAAACATCCAATTTTTAAATAAGAAGTATGCGCCAAAACACAAAACAATGTAAACAAACCTTTTAACAAATGATTTACTAACGTTTAAAAAAGCCAGACAATATTGTTCTAATTTTCAAAATGAAAAAAAAGAGACAATAATCCAAACAAAAAACACTTGTGTCGTTATTTGCAATGTTTGCAAATCATTTTCAAATCGATTTGTTCATAGGAAGTGCGACAGTGCGGCGCCACGCGATTATTCTTAGTTCGCGCCCCACACACACACACACACTCACAAACACCAACATAACACAGATGAACAAAAAAAGCACTGAAGTATTCAGGGGCTTATATCACCTAAGAGCCGCCGCATTAGGCTGCTAAAATCGATGTAAATATTTAATTGTTTACTGGGTTTTTCTTTGCTTGCTTCTAAATTGTGTATGTAAGTGTGGTCGTGTAGATATAATTATCGACAAGTGGTTATTTTTATAGATAGTTAGTTCTTTTTTTAGAATGTAGTAATGAGGTAAACCTCACCACACCACATGATTATTAGGTAATGATATACAAAGCGCTGCTGTGCCTTTGTTTTTGTTTACTTTTGTTCCCTGTTTAGAAAAAATAATTCGCCATGTTGTTGTTTTAGTTTTCATTCTGCAAAATGCATACCTCCATATGCGGGGGCATTTGAAAAATGCAATGCAAAAAATAAACCGCAATGTCGTTCTTGTTGTGTCTACGCATGCAAATGTGTAGGAGTAGAAGTAGACGTCTCTGATTTACCGGCACTGGCACTGGTATGTTCAGGGATAAGAAAAAAGGGAGGAGAACAGACTAGACGAACTAGTTTTGTGTGGATTTATGACTGACAGATGAGGGTTTATTACAGCTAAGTATATTTTCTATTTCACTACAGGAATGTCAGCTAAAATTGACTTTATTTTAAACTTCAATGATGAAAATTGTGAAGTAAAAACATCTAGACTTTGGACTTTATTCGTTCTTCGATGTTCGCCTTTTGGGCATGTATGTACCTACGAGAAATGGAGCATATGCATTTCAGTCATTAGGTGTTCGTATTTAGTTTGTAATTTGTATGTAAAATTGGATCTGAAGAATCAAAAATGAATTGGGAACAACTTCACTTGTGGTTATTTTTGTATTCAAGACGCATAGTACGAGCCTTGATTAGATTTCCCTTATTCTTTTTCTTCTTTCTTGACGGAGCTACGAACTTCTTGATGTCGAAGAAATCACAGCTCTCCCACATCTGCTTTAATCCACCCTATTTATTTTACTTATTTAAAAACACCTGGTGGCTCTGGGGACAAAGAACTTTCCTCAGAACGAGGTTTTGCACCTAAATCAAAATTTTTTCGAAGTGTAAAATTTGGAAACCGAAGATAAATAAATACTTTCCATTTTGCTATATTATGATGAGCAAAAGAGGTTATTACTTCAATTAGTTGTTCGTACGTTCAACCGGGTGCCATTTATGATGATTTCGGTAGCGGCAGCATTTATGTGGTCTAGACATTTTTTTTTTGCTGGAGGTTTGTAAAATACTAGCTGGAGCACTGAGACCTACATACCGATCCATTATACTACCAGACAGCAACCTTCTTTAACCATGCCTGCGACGAGTTTCTATAACCTGATACGAGAAAATGCAGGACGTTCACAGAGTAAGTGCTCTGCGGTGTCATCATCTTCTTCACAGGATTCACAGAGTGTGGTATCACTTTAGCCTAACACGTTGTGAATGCATGACAAAAGAGAAGTGCCCCGTGGCAACGCCCATAAGTTTTCTGCATTCTTTTCTGTTACGAGATAGCAGAAATGTTGCAGTCTTCTTATCAAGGTTGGGGAGTATAAATGGTTGGTGTGTCTGCATCCAATGGAGGCATGCCATCTACGATTGTGCTCTTGACAGATCCAATCGTTGATTGAGGACCTTGGCAGACTAAGCGACGGTTCAGGTCCTGAAAAAGCTGTCTGAGGACCTTGCCTCGAAAGTTCATAGGCGATCTCATTTCAAGTTATGCCGTGGTGGCATGGAACCCAAACGAGACTCAAAGAATTAAATTTCCGACCGCATTCAGAGGGATTTGGCATTCATGGATCACTTTCGAAGTAGGTAGAGCATTGAGAAAGACCTTAAACAAAGCTTGGCTGTCTCTGCAAATACAGATACTTCTCCCCATTCAGCCATTATTCGTATTGTAACTTATAGCGATTTGGATAGCATCCGCCTCCGCTTGGAAGACGGATTCGTATGAGCCCAAAGAGGCGTACAGTCTTATATCATCGCTCTCCACAAAGGCACCAGCTCCAGATTCATCATTGGTTTTGGAACCAACTGTGAAGAATCGATAACAATCCTTTACTGACTCAGATTCAAGAGTGGGGCTGTGTATTTTTGACGCAGTTTGAGCTTGGGATCATCGTGACGGACGGCATATCCATTAGACTGAGTCAAAAGATATGCTGCTTGCGAGTTCCTCAAAACTCCAGTGCAAATTGTGCCACAGACTACATCTCTTTAAAGAGATATGGTCACCCTACTAATATATTTCTTAATGCAAACAAGCCGATAGTTTTAGTTGTAGGAAGTTATTTATTCGTGATTCTTAGTTGCTACCTCTACGTATTGAACCGCACTGAATGACTGAACAGGCTTTAAAGAAAATGAAGAAGTGTCAAACACCAAATGTCTCCATTCACTTTTATATTTTTAGATACAGTGAGTCAAAAACTTTATTCTACAATCTCAGCGAATACATATCACCTATATAATATATAGAGTGGCGCAACAGACCGGGGAGCCCCCGGGCCTAGCGTATTTCTCATAACCATGGCTAGTGAGGGAATGAAGGGAACCTACAATTTTCTGCCGCCTCCAAACGACTCAATCGAGAAAGTGCTTTTCAAGGTAATGAATTTACCAATTGCCAATTACTCTCGAAAGGTGATACCTGTGGAAAAACATTTTTGGTATCAGTTGGGATTTGAACCACGAACTTCCCGCGTAACAAGCAGACATGCTAACCATTACGGCACGAGTACAGCACGAATACACCCGATTGTGGTAAATATCAGCAAGAGGTGACGTATGCATCGAAAAGACGCGACGATTGATTTTTAACTATTTACATCTTTCATCAAACTTCGGCTGTATGAAAGCTTTCGTTGCAATCAGGTTTATTGCATTCAAAAGTTTAGAGTTTCCAACATTTTTCTTTCCACTTCCACTCGTGTCTAGACAAAATCAACAGCCCCTCATTTTAACAGATTTTACAATAAGAGTGTCAGTCCATTGTCCCCGCTCTAATACAACGACCCATTTCTTATCTCATTCGGTACGATTCCTTGAATTACTAACATAAATAAAAATATTCGCCTTAATGAAATTTCAAATTCACACCACGATTTAGAACACTGCATGTTATGAGGAAACTTATCGCAAAATAAAAAAAATTAAGCAACAGTAGCTGTACGTCAAATACCAATACTAACGTTCTTATCACTCTCTTTACCCTAAATTCAAATAAAGAAAAAAAATATGTGTATAAGTGATTTGTGCAGTAGAATAAAATGAAACGCATGCCTTGAGAATATAGTACAACATATTCAATCAAAAGCATCTGAACTACACACAAATTACAGGCGCAAAGCGCAATGGTGAGCATTTTTGCAATTACACGTTTCATCGTTTATATCCCTCACGCCTCTACCTTCTACCACAGCACTACATTGGCTCCGTATACAACAGATAAGATAAGAAAAATCAGTTTAAATTTATTAAATTAATCAATTTAATGAATGAGCAATTGTCGTATGATAGAGAAAGACGGGGCATAAGTAGTCAAGAATAATGTACTCTGAAGCACATGTGATAAGTGATCGATTGCAAAAAAATAAACAAGGTAAAGGAAATGAAAATGAAAATAAATACGTTTTGAGTTATTGTTAACCTAATTAGGTTCTATAATGTAATTCATTTAAAATGTTTACATTGTGTGATTTGGTAGAATTTAGCATGTCACGCGTAGTTTTTATCTTTGAATTTGATAACACACAAAATTCTAGTTTTGAACGAATGCTGAAAATTCTTTGCATTTGTGCGTCAAGGTCGCGTTATCAACGTGAATACAAAGACAACCTTAAACGAAAATAAAATAAATATTAAAATTTAAACACGGAAATAAAATAAGATGCCAGAACTATCGCAACAACTGAGGATGAAAAATGTTTTGTTGAATGTTTCTACTGTAGAAATTTTTGGCCTGGTTGTTTTTAGCAGAAACATTCACAAATCTTGTGGCTCTGCATTAGTAAAAGGGTCTTTCGATTCCTTTAGAACTCTTATCTAAGATTGCAAGAAAGCTTTGTGTCAGTAAACAGAGACAACACAAAAAGGTACTTGAAGAAAGACATAAGAGCGATAGTCATATGACTGACTGATTTCGGTGTTCGGTGATAAGACATGATAAATATACAAACTCAGACAAGAAGAATACAATTCAAATAAACCGATACTACACATAAGCTCTGTCGGGTATAAGCCTCACGTTGGGCGCCAATTTGTCACAACTTTACCTTCACGTAAACTACTTTGAAAAACCTGAATTTTTTAACTGGCGTATACTTTTTGCAAGCGAGGCTCACCAGTTAGTGACACCAAAGTGGAAGGCTGGAGGTTGAAACCCCAAGAGAAAAATAAAATTGTTTTTTTCAGTGGTATCGCCTTTCGTGAGGAATTGGCAATTCATCCGAGAGTTAAAACACTACTATGAAAAGCGCTTTCTCACTTAGCCGTTCGGAATCGGCATGAAACTGTAGGCCCATTAAATGCGTTGAAGCCCTTTTAGACGGTCAATTCTTAGTTCAGTTATCAGTTCAGTTGTCAGTTCAATGTGTAAACAGACATCGTACGAAAAGGGAGACTTTAAGGGTCTTTATTAGCTAAATCGCTGGTGGCGTCGAAAAAGTAGTCACCTAGGTGAGCTTTGCGTCTGATAGCAAGAGCAGGGCATAAGCAAAGGAGATGTTGGATTGTCTCCTTTTCCTCTTCATCCAAGCAGCTTCTGTAGAAGTCATTTGAGCAGACACCAAGTTTTTCAGCGGGTCTACCTATTAGGCAGTTTCTTGTACGGGCACCTATAGTGGAACTAAGACGACTAAGAATCAATAAGCTCTTGAACGTTTCGATCTGACATATGGCCAAATTCGTTTTGTCATACGAACTGTATTGTTCCTTTAAGGTGGAAGATAAGAACGAGAAGTCGTTCCTTTCATAAATGGCGCAATTCGGCATCCCACGGGCTGATCACTTGTGTACAGCAGACAAGTGGCGGAACTGCAATCCCTTCGACATCACGATGCTCGTGACGAAAAGGAAGAAGAAGAATAATTGGCACAATTGAAGTACATATTGTCAGTTAAAATGCAGGACAATAAATTCAACAAAAATATTATTTATTCAAAACCAAAAGAAATCAGAGCCATCTTTTGGCATTTTCAGTGTACTTTTATTGTTCTGAACATTTCGTTGGAAAGAAAAAAGTGTGAAACTTTTTCGAATACCAGATGCTGCCTTTTCTGCGTTTTTTGCGATTTTTGCAAAACAGGGATTGGGACACACTATTTTGAGATTACATTTGTACGACACTATTTCATTCGATTGAACTTTG
Organism: Melanostoma scalare; assembly: GCA_949752695.1. NCBI lineage: Eukaryota > Metazoa > Arthropoda > Insecta > Diptera > Syrphidae > Melanostoma > Melanostoma scalare. The sequence continues at coordinate 181,144,243 of OX456986.1, read as the reverse complement.
GAAACCATTTTGCATCGTATATGCTCCCCACCAAGTCACCTCCAGTTTTTTTCAGTAGCTCGTTCACGACGCCATCTATTGTGGACTTTTTTCTTTTATTGTTGCTTTGATATTGTACTGCATTGTGGTACCCGTGGTTTGATGTTTAGCATATCCTAGGTTCGTGGAGGCAGAGGCAAAAATGTGTCGTCACGAGTGTCGCCTTTCGCAAGGAACTGGCAAATCTCCATTAGTAAATTCATCGCCATGAAAAGCGCTTTCACAAGGTAAGGTTGTGAGGGAATGGAAGGGAATGTGGTTTTTGCTCCTCGCGCTGTTGCGCCACCCTATTTACTTATTTATTTTGACATTGTATCAGTCACTTCATCTGCGGTTGTATTGGACAAGATTTTCAATTTTTTTCCAGGATCATCCAATTGGAATGTGTAAGCCCGCGAAGATCTAAGAGCTTTATTGCCCCTGCTTATTTGTTTATTGTTCTTATCGTTCAAATTGAATCGATTCATCCTGCCTCAAAGCCGTGTCTTGTTTACCATCACCGTTTAACAGTCTGCAGAAGTATTCTTTCTTTTTTTAAACAACTGGTACAACTTTTTAACATCGCCGTGTAATAAGTGCACAAAGTTAAACCGTTACGTTCCGAGGGAGATTGAGTTTCGAATCTCAGTAAAGTTCAAAATGCTTTTTTCGAGGAACTGAAAAGTCCTTGCACACCATGTAGTTTCGGACCTGCAAAAAATAATAGGTGTTTTCCACCTCTTGCAGGGCCATTCGAGCCAAATTCTTAAGCGCAGGACGGTCCAGAACTTGTGGTACCAAAATTTTGATATTTACTTTGAATTTTAATACCATAAAACTATCAAGAGACAATATTTAGATGGGGCTTTCTGTTACAAGTGTGGTGAAGGCCTTTTCAAATCGTTTAACACGATTATCGGTCTATCCCCTTTAATTTTCTTCTTAAAGGACATTTTATTTTACTACTCTCTTTCTTTTGATTCCTAAACTGTTAAACTTTACTTGATGAGATTTTCTCATATCAGAAACAATTGTTTATTAACTCGCCAATATAAAACGAATTTATTCTTATAGCTTAAAGCAGTATGACATCAATCAATTAAGCTGCAAAACGATCACAAATTTACCTGTAATTATTTGTAGAGACCAATCAAAAGATCATTAGAAACCAGTTACTAGTCACTATCACGAAAAAACCCAATCACATTCCTTCTAAATATTTAATTAATCAATTTTCGTTAATCGTCGTCATCTTGTCTTTCGAGACATGTCTGTATTTTTCTTAACATTTACCAAATATAAGCGAAACTTTAACAGCGCTCTAAGATCAAATGATAATGAAGTGTGAAGTGGTGTATATCCTCTTTGAACTAGTTTGCGTAGTGTCATTAAACCCTCAAAAAAAAACCAGTGTTTATCTAAAATGAATTTCTAAAATTCTATTTCGATTCCGGTTGCATCACTCATTGTTGTCTTGCTTATTGCTTTACGCACCCACATAGAGATTAGATTTTATTTTAATTCAAACAATTTGCCGTACATCGGTCTGGTTCTATTTATTTACTTTTTCTTTCAATGAAATAAAAAAAAAAAAAAGCACCGATTGATCACGTGCTTATCTTATGCTATGTTAAATCTTTCAAGGCTACCAAATGAGTTCAAGAAATATCGATCACGATAGTGATATTATTTTGGTTCATAGAAAAGTTAAATAAAAGTTGTCAAAACGAAGCATGTGAATTAGCGAAATCCTGACACGTTACAAGATACGGAGACAGTGAATTCCACATTATTCTTGTGTCTGCAGTTCTCTTTCACAGTTTTCTTTGCTATTTCAGCAGCAGAGCAGTCACTTTCCCCTTTTCCACGATTGGCGAACTAAACATTGGACTGAACTAGAATCGCTAAAAAAAAAAAGTTTCTACAGTATTCAAAAAAAATTTGAATTAAAAATCATTGTAGCTTCACATTCAGGTTTAATAGTGCTTAACGAACGGAAGTTCTTTATTGACACTATTCACAGAAGGGAAGTTAGACCATTCGACTTCAGCCGAAAGTTCGATTCCATCCCTATTATTCTTAGACAGAATTGGAGCATAATCATACTGTGGCTTGCTTGCCACTTAAAAACAAACCCATGATAACTTGTCATTCTTTCAGAAACATACAACTTTCAAAACTTACTTAAAAAAAATCTTTCAGCTACTTAATAACTAGTGAATTACTATAGACATATGGTTTTCTTCATTTCATCAAATTCAGACAATCAAAAAGTCAATTGAATTCAACATTGGACACACCCCCCAAAAATATACGCATTTTATCCCTAGAGCAACACAGACCATGAAGAAAAATGTGCGTGTGCATCCAATTTATGATTTTAATTAAACCAATTATTAGAAGAATATTGATTGATTTATTTGACGTCGAGAAGTACACATACACAATTCATTGAATTTGTTATGAGTGGAGAAAAACTCTAGAGAAATTAGAAAAGTTATTTGATTATAACGAGAGATGGAGAGACAAAGATTCAAATTGAAATGATGTGCCGTGTCACACTAAATGGGAGTATTTTAAGCTCGTTCAAAACTTTTTTTGCCTATGCCATATTTGAAAAATCCTTTCTTCCTTCGGATTTGGTGTTTTTGACAGCTGTCACTTGATTTATGATCAGTTTGGTTTATCATTTCATCGTGGAAGAATTGAAGCCGCATGATCACTGGGCACTACTGCGTACGTTCGATAAAAGAAATCGCCGTTGAGACCGATTTTTACATGATTTCGAGTTTTAAACCTGTGAGTTACCTACAAGACTGAGGGATTTGACACCGCTAGACTATTTTTTTGTTTTTAGAAGAAGAGGTAGTTCTATTGAAATAGAACTCTTAAAATTAGGAGTCAAAAAGTATTTAAATTTATGTAAAATACCAGATTCGTTTTTTATTGATTTTAATTTTAATTTTGGTGGGGCTTACGCCCCATTTATAAGCTTACTACAAACTTAAAAGTACTCAAACAATACTAAACTTAAACTAATTAAAACTAAAGAAAAAAACTAAATTAATCTCTAAATGTCATCCATAAAAAAGGGGACAGGGACTTGGAAGATTGAGGTCGAAAAGAAAAGGGACAGAATTAAAGTCAAAGGTTCGTTGAGACCAAAGGATGTACGATGAGCAGGAAGGAAAAAGAGGCGGGATGATCTTACGTTTCGGGAGGATTAGTTTTGAAGGAAATAAGGTCTAAAAGGGGGGAGCAGTCAATATTCCCAGTACGAAGGAGGTGAACGAAGATAATCTCAAACACATCCCTTCGGAATTCTAGGGAAAGCAGATTAATAATTGAGAGACGTTCGCAATAAGGAGGCAGGGTGAGAAAGTTTCTAACGTCGTAGAGATCCTTAAGGGCGAAGAGCAGAAACCGAGGTTGAACGCTTTCGATCCTTGGGATGTGAGCCGCTTGATATGGAGCCCACACCTGTGAAGCATACTCAAGGAGGAGACGAACATAAGCGATATAAAGGAATTTGGTGGCAAAGGTGTTGCGGAACTCTTTAGACCATCTCTTGATAAAACCAAGGCCAGAATTAGCTCTTGATATGACTTCGTCAATATAAGAGTAAATTTTATTAGCCATCACAGAGAACACCTATGAGGTTGTTCGCCATCACGAAAGACATTGAAAAACGAAGAAAACAATTCAGGGCTTTAGATGTCCTGGGAAAGGTTTGTTTCTGTAAGCGTAAAAACGTCGAAGGGAAGATTATGAGACTGCGAGTAAACTGAGTGCGTTTTATAGAACAAAGATCTCTTACATTTTGATAGTAAAAAGAAACAAGGTGGAAGTTAGAAGGTGGATATCCGGGTGCAGTGTTAGGAGCGAAAGAACTTATCAGTTTCAGAAATCCTTTTGGATTGAACGTACCGAGAAAAGGTTAAGAGATCTTTGGAAACTTGCAGAGAATAAATGTTAATGAGCTCGTGGTATTTATTATAGAGTTGTCTTAGATGTTGTGGGTCAGAAGGAAGTCCTTCCTTTTGGATAGAAGCTACTACATAGCCTTTTGTTTAACCATCGTCTGATTTGTCGTGAAGGAATGTTAGGAACATACAGACTATCTCTTAGTTTTGAAAGAGCATAACGACACTCGGTAGATTCAATAAAGGTCTGTTGCGTAAGTTTGACATTAGGTGGTAACAGAGGAACGAATGTAGAGCGAGATTCGAGTGGCGGTTGAGATGGGTTTGGGTTTAAAATATGAGAGCTTATAAAGTTAGCTCCTGAGGTGAGGTTCAAACTTGGAATAGGTGGCAATTTTGTTTGGTCACAATAACTTAAAAGAGGGGATTGGGAGTCGGGGTTAATATTGAAAGATACCCGTTTAATGAGCATGTTTCTGTTGGGCTGCGGATTGCTGTTCTTTGATTATATTTTGATGCAAGGACAGTCTGGGTTTGGGTTAGGGCTCGGGTAAGAGTTTAGGGTGAGTTATAACAGGAGGAACCATATAGTTTGAGGGAGGAATATTAGTTTGTTGAAATATGTGGGGCTTGGGCATAGGTCTAGCAGGAAGTCTATGGGGTTTTGGAGGATTAGGACTGTTTTTAGTATTATTGAAAGAAAAGGAGAAATTTGGGAAAATATTAGTTCTAAAACTACATCAGTAAGGTATAGTAGACTGTATCATATAGGTTTTAGGGGTTACTTTCACTATTTATTTGCTCTATATTTGAAATATTTTGAGCAAATAGTAAAGATAAAAAGAACTTACAACGCTCCGAATAGCATTGAATTCGATGTTCCACAACGCTCAGTTTTGGGGCCTATTTTATTTCTAATATAAATCCACTCCACAACCAATTTTTCTAACTTTAGCCCCAACCTTTCTTCTAACAACTGTGCAACAATTACCCCCAACCCTTTCTTTCCAACCACTGCTTCCTACTCCACTATTACTTTCCTCACTGGATTACTACTTTACTTTCCTGTAAAACTAATGAACCAATTCTATTAAGCGCCAGTTTATCAATAAAACCAATTTGTATATGCATTCTAGTAGTTTCCAAAATAAATTCTTTACATTATTTTTCAAAACAAACCACCGATCATAAGGAACACTCTCTAAAAAAAAAAAACACATCTCTTTGTGTTCGAATAAATAATAATATTTCAGCCTGCTCCAAAAAAGTCTTCAGCTACCCACTCAATAATTTTGAGAAAAATGTAAATAAAGAAAACCATACACAAGAATGTCGAATGTTGTAGACGCTTTCTGACTAAATGTTGACGTTTCTATCACTTCCTCATTGTGTTCTATAAAATTTCATCAGCATCAGTTCCCGATAAACAAAGACATCAGGTTTTGTCGTTTTGTACTTTCTACAATAAATTACACACAAATGCGAAAATAAAGATGTCGCCAATAAACATATATACATACATAATATAAAAATAAGAAAACGAATCAACACGAAATGATCAACAGCTTGCACGTGACGTCAAAGTTATAATTTCCATATATTCGACATGAGCATGATGCAATACTTGTTAGTGATTGGTCTAGTTTGCAAAAGGAAATAGGTATAGATGGAAAACATTATTGAATTATTCAAGATAAGAGAACGAAGGAGAGATTTATTTATACTCTCATATTAGCATTTCATTGTTTACTAAAAATTGTATTTTTTATTTTTTGTAAAATTGGAAAATGTGACATTGTGGGTGCGGTGTTGTTCAAGAAAAAACAATAAATTGAAAATCAACTGTCAATGGTTTCTTGTTTATTTAACTGTTAATCAATTGAAAAACAAATGGAAGCTCATTAAACTATTCAACCGATCATACATACCCTCCAGGCAAATTGGCAACATCGATAAAATAATTTGCACTGGGGCGTATGCGTGCTCAAAAAAAAGTGTTTTTCACTATTTTCAATTTCTGGGTGTGTTTTTGCGACTCATTTAATTTTTCTTTGACTCACAGATTTTTCTAAGAGTTTCTCTTATTGACAATTATGACAATGAAATAGTTGACTTTAAAATGTTGTTCATTTTGCTGTCAAAATAAATTCATGGGTCACGTTTTTGTCAGGACCTTTTGTTGTCCTTATTTTTTAGATGCCCTCTGGCACTGGCTGCCTTGATTTTTATGTCAGGTTGTTGGTTTTTAAAACAGCAAAATAATCAAATTTGCATTTGTATATTAGCGTCAATCATGTTAAACAGATACTCCCAACATTAAGAGTGTCTATCGTAAAGCTTTTATAATTGCAACGTGACAAAATGCTCCCTACTTAATCAGCTTTTAGCCACCATTACAGGAAAAAAGATAAAGGCAATATACGAGCATATCATAAAAAGAAGAAACGATAGACAGTACTCCGGAAAAGATATTTTTATAACCCCCAAAATACTGTAATGATGGACGCGTGGGGGAAAAACAATTCGAGGTTATTTCCCTTTCTTTGTATGAAAATTGCTCAAGGCTATGCAATTAAAAACGAAATTATTGTTTTTTTTTTATTGATAATTCTTAACAACCAAGCTATTACTTGACATCATTAGAGAATTTATTTTAGAAATAAAGAATATCCTATTTTGTTTTATAGAAAATATAATATTCTTTATATTTATATTTATTTATTATATTTATTATATATATTCTAATTGTCCTCAAATCCAAAAACTGACAGGCTTGCTGAACTTTCTGAGGTCAACGCGGCGTATCCCAAGCGGATCACTAGTCTGAAGTCTGAAGCAGTTTAGTGACAGGGCAGTGATCCATTCGACATCACGATGCTCGTAACCAAAAAAAAAAAAAAAAAAAGAATGAAGAAGATGTGGTTGCCTGTACCGAAGCGTGCACGTCGTGTAAAAAAAATCGACACGTATTGTTAGAAATCAAATAAATATATTTTATTTTTTAATAAAAAAACTTTTGTTATCAGAAAAGTCAGCGTGGCTGAAGAGAGGCGTCTCGTCCGTGGCGGCTTCTATAAACGAAAACACTCGCCGTTGAGTTTTTTAATCGTGTCTACGACGCTCAACAAAAATGGCGAATGGATGGAACTTAACGAGCAGTGGACGCATGCAGTTTGACTTTTCAAGCGCTAGTGGTGTTTTAAAATGTTAAATCATTCGTTAGGTTGTGCTCAGGCTCATTTCTTCGATTTTCCGAAACGAATAACCTTCGAATGATGTTTGGCCGCTACAAAGAAAACAAAGAAATGCATCAATTGTCCAGGATCCTTTTGAATACATTGTGTCTTGAAAATTAGCTGTTATGTATGCTGATAAGCTGATGGCGGGGAGAAATAATATAGCTTGAAACTTTAGCGAATGTAAATACAAGTGATTCCAAGAGCCAGTCAAAAGCCCCTGATGTCACGTAACAGCAGTGCTTTTTGTTTGCTTTACAAAAAGCACTGCTGTTTCGGGTCATTTCCTCCAACAAAAGCTAGAAATATATACAAATAAATAAATAGGTGGCGCAATAGAACGAGGAGCCCCAGGGCCTAGAACATTTCTCACAACCATGCCTTGCGAGGGAAAGCAGGGGACCTATAATTTTCTGCCGGTTCCGAAAGTTCAATCGAGAAAGCGCTTTTCACGCCAATGAATTTATTAACAGAGGATTTGCCGATTCCTCGCGAAAGGCGATACCCGTGAAACAAATATTTTTGCCCTTGTTGGGATTCGAACCACAAACCTCAGGTTAACAGGCAGACATGCTAACCAACTCGCCACGGGTACCACATAGTGTGCTGCATTAATTTTCATAAGGCAGTTTTTGGCGCATTTAGTCGTCTGGTAGTTTGCTTTATGCTCCTGAAAGTTTGCTGACATTTTGAACAGCTATTGAAACAACCCGAGTAGTTGCTACTGTCAGCATTTGATCAGGTTGATTTGAACACAAAATTCATCACACTCACTATCAGCCGACGAGTATTTAGAACAGAGTAGAGAATACAGAGGCTAAACAGCGACAAGAAAGTGCCATTTCACCTACAAGTTTAATTCAACCGCCATTTTATTGTCAGTTGGTGAAAAGTGAACATTGCTTTTGCTATGAATGAAGTGAAGCTGATTTCTTTTAGATTTTGCGCTATGGATGATTTAAGTGACAATTACACAAAAAGCCAAATAATGAAACTAAATTGAAGCCGGGCATAGAATAACAATTTAAGAGTCAAAGTTTGAATGATTTTCTGTCACTGTTTGCTGGTGGAAGCTGGTGCCCATAGTGCCTTTGCTGCTTACTGCAACTAGTGCTTGTTGTCCTGCCGTCTAAAGTCTCATGAAAATAATGCGTTAATAGTAAAACTTTTCACAGAGGGTAAAAAAATGTGCAACCGGAGTCTGCTGCCTGAATTCCTGCTAAGCAAAAAGCAAATCATCTAACAAAAAATATGAGAAGTACAAACAGCGCTAATGTCATGGTTCGGCGAAGACTCTTTTAATCTATAAATGAAGTAGAAAAGAATATATGGCTCAGCAAATACCAACCATCGGCTCGCTAAAATCTTCAAAAGTTAAAAATAAATTTGTTTGCACTGAATTCTAGAGTAGTTGCCATTAAAATGGCTTGTTGACATTCTTTTCCTCACCTGACTAACGAGTTTGGTGTTCGCCGGAGTATAATTCATGTTGCAATTAGTACATATGTACGATTAGGATTTGAGATTTCAGTGATTTCAGTTCATTTGAGTTTCGAAATGGAATGGAAACTGGCAAGTTTGTCAAACAAAACAAACCCTTTGTTTTTTTCAATAGGACTAAACGAATTATTTCTCCATAACCATTCCAATTGAAATGACATGCACTTTTCAAATTCTTGTCATTAATTGGCACAATTGTCAGTTCATTTTCATTTGTGTCTATAAACGTTTCTTGGTTTTATTTCTTTATTAAAAGCAGTAGAACACATCGGTTATGTTGGGTTTCCACATGCCACTGAAATGCTCATGCACTTTTTGAATTCTTGCCAGTAATTGGCACAATTGCCACTTCATTTCTACTAAAAATGTCAATAAATGTTTACAAATGACATGTGGAAACTAGACATTGTATTTATAAATTTAAGAATTAGTTATGATTGACATTTTCAAAACTTTAAGTCAGGCAGCATAACAGAGGTTTTCAATTAATTAGGTTCTTGAATCTCCTTAGCCACAATGCTACGTGGCTTGAAAGTTTTTCGGTAGGTCGGCAACCCTAGATGTGAGTGAATCACATTAAAATTTTATTGAGAAACGTTTGAAAACGAAGCCTTAACAAAAAGAAATTGAATCATAACACCATTTCGAAAAATACCATCAACCCCTTGTTACAACAGCTGATGAAATCTCAAACCAAATCAACTGCCACCAACACACATAACAAGGTACACATTGAAAAATAAAGCACTTAAAAAACCAAATGGCTCATTCCTTCAAAACCATCCTCCCAAATTACTAATGAGCAAGTACCTACACAATACAGATACACACATTCCAAACAAGAACACAAAATATTCCATCCACCTACAGGAAAAAAAACATGATTCATGATTATGAAGATGACGACATGATGACATTTTATTACAATGGCAGAAAATTAAAAAAAAAAAAATTAAAAAAATAAACCAACCTTATTCGTCCTTGTTTCTTTTTTGAGCCGGCGTTCTTCTTGTTCTTGTTTTCTTCTCACAGTAAATAATAATCCAAAGAGCCGAAAAAAAAATCCACGTCAAAATAAAACGAATACCGTCGAAACAAATAAAAACAAACTCTTCTTTCTCCTTCGTCCCGGTTTTTTTTTTTTTATTTATTTTTTATTATTATTCTTTTTTTTACTCAGCACTTGTTGTTGTTGTTTGTTTTTTACCTTCTTTCTTTTATTAGACTTGATATAGGTGTAGGTTTACGTGTATATATTTCTTCTTTACACAAAAAATAAGCTTTTATCGTTGTTTTTTCTTTCTTTCACTTTGCTTATAGCAAAAAAAAAAAACACTTTCAATTGGTCGATTCAGCAAGTGTAACAACAATTCTTGTTGTTTGCGCTAATAATACTCGATAAATTAAACACAAAAAAAAATATAAGAAACAAACGAATATAACAACAAAACACTTCAACCAATTACCAGTATGGATTTATTATTGCTGTTTCCAGTTAACATTCTCTAGTAACATCAGGCACAAATACAAAAACAGAACACTGGAAAAATTCACCAAAAATATACTTCTAATAACAAAACTTGTTTCTTTTTATTTTATTATTCACACACTCATTCATATAACACGAGATTTTTTATATCTCTGTTTTCGCGTGTTATTCGCTCTTTTTTTCTACTAAGTAGTTGTTTGCAAATTCACACGAGTATAGATGATTTTTTTTTATAAATGAATTTGTTTATTCTTGAGCCAAGAATATTACTGTGTACCCTTCTTTTGCTGGCGCTGTTGCTTTGAGTTTCCCCAAAAATTCAGCAACAAATTCGGCAGGGGTTAACAAAACACGACAATATTGTTGTGTTGTATTGTTTTAATTTACAACACTCGTTGGTTGAGCGTTAGCTCAGTGTTTGACAATTTTATTTTTTTTGTTTCAAATGATTGAATATTTAAATATAGGCATTTAGCTCAATATCTATCCACAAAAGAAGAACTGCTTTGAAAAAAGCTCAAATTTCTTAAGAAAAGCTCATGTAGTTTTATTTTGCTTACATAAAATAATAAAAACAACACGCGACAAAATTTGTTATTTTGATTTGGAAATATTTTACAGTTTATGTGTTTGTTTTTTATTTTATTTTTGAACACAACACAAAACACTGACAGTTGAAAATTTTGGAAAACTTTTTTTATTTAGTTTTTCACAATTTCATTTGATTGCATAAAAATAACTTTTGGTAATTTGTTTTTATTGATAAAGTTTTTTTTCTTTTTCTTTCTTTTTGATTTATTCTTTGCTTTATAGAGAGGAATTTGCGAATCGCGTTAAGCACTGACAAACGTTCTTGACCGATTGATAAAAGTTTTCAATTCGCATACGTTCAATGTGAAGTTGATTGGGAAGCTTTTTAGAGCATGCTCTTGCTCCCTCTGGAGCTCTATGTTCTCTATAGACTTTTGATGGTGGTTCGGTTCGGTTTGGTGGTGCGACTCTTTGCATTTCTCTTGTTTTGACGAGAAGTTCTTTATTTATTTATTTTCATATTCTCATTCTACTTTAAAGGGGGTACTTTTTTGCTGTTGTGTTCTGTTAGTGGTAGTTGTTGGACTGGTGGTGTGCTTACTCTGCTTCTATGTAGATTGTCGATAGAAATAATAATAATAATAATAAAAATAAAAGCTTTGTGTTTGATTTCCTCTCTTGTTATCAATTTTTCTTGTCGAGTCTTTTGTGTTTTGTTGTTTTTAGATTTTTCGCTTTGGATGGTACAGTTTCCGTTATATTTGTGTTTTTTGTCTGTAAGCTTGTGGGCGATGTGTGTGGTGGTGCTGTTGGTAGTGGACAGGGAGATTAGATTAGAATAAAAAAATAAATAATGTAAAATCACAAGGCGACGCGAGAAGGGTGGTTTTTTCTTTTTTTTTTCTGTTCAATAGGGTTGTTTTGAAATGTGGTACAGTTGGTCAGGACCTATTTCAAATGAAGCAGCTTCAGTTATTTTGGAATGAGAAGAATTTTCCGAGAATGCACCCCAAAATGGCATTAAGTCCTACGTTTTAAGGTTTTATAAAATTTCGATACACAAAACGTTGCTTTCTAGGAACCCTGGAAGTTGCTGGAAATGGAAAGGTGGTGGGGGTGTAATTTTGTTTACAGGATTTTCCATATATTCGTTTGAGAACACTTATAAGTTATACACAGGTATTCACGTAGGTTCTAGCTAGAGCCAACATTATGAATTCAATTTATTTTAGAAGTCTTTTGATTATGTAATTTGATCAATAGGAATGTATACAGGAATGTATTTCGTAATGGTATCACCATAAAAAACCGAAAGAAGAAAACATGATGACGCTGCGAATATATTGTCTGGAGTCTATACTCGCCATGAACAAACTTATGTGTGACGAGTTGGAAGTCCCCAAAAATGATTAGGTACCTGTGCTGAAAGTCAAAACAAAGATGGAGAGCATTGTTTTTCTGTGGGATGTTTTTAAAATACTAAGTGGAGCACTCAGGTCGAGTATACCACTGGCACAATAGGTTTCATTCAGACACCGCAGTGCACAAAGCTGAGAAAGCTCTACCCGTCCCCTAAATCTATACCACCAGGGGCCTGTTCCACAGATCATACAACACTACATTTCGTACAACATACAACAATTTTAAAATCATACATCACATACAATTTTCTAGTAACGGACAATAAAGTACAACAATTATTCTTTGCTGACAATGGAGCCATCATAAGCGAGGATCCTACATCCCTGCAACGAGCACTTGACTTTTGGATTGACGTTCTGGAAGGAAATGGGTACCGTATTAGCGCTAAAAAAACTGAATACCTATGCTGCCCTTTTTATGATCCAGACAAGCCTATTCCAGACATTTATTTGAATGGAAATGTGCTTCCCAAGTGTGAAAAGTTTAAATATCAGAGAAGCAACTTGTGATGACATCAATCATCGAGTAAGCGTAGGGTGAATGAAGTGGCGAGAAAACTCCGCTATCTTCTGTGATCGAAAAATGCCCCCTAAGCTGAAGGGAAGACTCTACACAGCAGTTGTCCGTCCAGCTCTGACATACGGTTCACAATGTTGGACAATGTACAAAAAGTATGAGAGCAAATTGACGGCAGCCGAAATGAAGATGCTTCGGATGACAGCAGCAGTAACAAAGCTTGATCGAATTAGAAGTACTAAGATCCGTGGAAACCTTCATGTCAAAAGTCCCATCTTGGACAAAATTCAGCACGACCGCCTCAGTTGGTATTGTCATGTTCAAAGGAGAGATCCGCAGAACCCCGTCCAAAAGGCAATATCGTACAACGTTTCAACAAATTCGCGACGAAAAAGAAAATGCAGGCCAAAACACTCCTGGTACAAGCAAGTGCAAAAACAGCAGCATTTGGTTGGCCTCAGACATGGAACAATCCAAAACCGGGAGGCTTGCCCACGCTTTCTGAGGTCAACGCGGCGTACCCCACAGGCGGATCACTAGTGTGAAGCAGAAAAGTGGGAGAGTTGTGATCGCTTCAAGATCACTACTCGTATCGACGGAAATGAAAAGAAGATCACATACAATTTTCTGTTTCACAGATTTTATTTGAAAGACTGTATGGTGTTCATTTTTGCTGTATGATTTGACAGCAAAAATTACTGAACAAAACAAAACTCTATTTTATAAAAGTTAAATTTTATAGAATCAAACGAAGAGAATAAATTCATTTTATTATATCGATGCGCCTACATTTTATATCTAGCAAAAGTTACTTTCTCTATGATATAAAATCAGTCTTTAACAGATTTAGTAGCTCAAGCTTATTAAGATTCAAGAGAGCGAATGCAAAAAGGACAGGGTTTATCAAATTTGAACTAAGACAAGAAAAGGAATGCGAACGGAGAGGATTGGCATTTTCCATAAACGTCCAACGATTTTTATTATTACCAAATTCCATTTAGCAGACAAAAAAAGGAAAGATTTGAGTTTTTTTTAAAACGCCTTCAAAAGTTTTATCATTGCAATGGTATAATCTGGCCTCGAAGATACCGTAGCGAGGCCATTCTTCAGGTTTTCCGGAAAATGAAGGAAGAGCCTTTGCCATAAATTGGTGTGCTGCTATTTGTCTTCGATCAAGAACGTTCGCTTCCACACCATGAATTTTGGTTTGTAGTTGTTAACTTACGTGCCAAACTCTTCTCTTCATGTAAATCAATATGTAGGTCGTTTACAATTCCTTAATGCAGCATTCGATCTCTCAACCCATACCATTGTCTGACTTTAAGGGTGCCCGCAAACCAAAAACTTTCTATCGGCCGATAGTTTCGTCGGGCTTATAATCAATATGAAGATGTATACAAGTCCGCATACTACAACGACTTGGTATCCGCCGATAAATAAGTTTATGGTTTGCGGGGGTCCTAACGCATACTGTTATTGCAAATGAAATCTTCTTCAGCATCAACTTCCAACTGTAATGAAGCCATTTTTTGCATCTAGAGCAATTCCACCATGTCTTCGGTGTCATTACTCCTCTTGCAAGCCATACAATCATACCCTTCAGACATCTTAAATTTTAGCAGCGTCCAATGTTTTTTTTTAATTTTTAGAAATTGTTGACTGACGATTTTCTTTGAGAATACGATATTTCTGTTTACGTAAGTTTTATTTGAAACAAACTTTTATTATTAAGAAATGTAAACAAAGAAATAATGATAAATGTATAAAAATTACCTAATAATTTAAAAATTCTTTTTCTTCTCGACTTCTTCTCAGTTTAGATTTCATTGCAATAATAAAATAAGTTACGTTTAAAACAAAGGAAAATTTCTTCAAGGAAAACTTGATTTAAAAATATTTGAAACTGGCTGAGTTATTTACTGAGAGTAACAGTTTTGTAATATTTTTGAAAATTTTGGACGGAGCAGAGGAATATATGTCATAATGTTGGACGACAAGTCTGATAAGTCTGAACGCAAACTACATACAATATTATGGGTTTCCTCACGTTCCGGAGGGCTAATACAAACGCGGACATCATTTTGCAGTAGCTTAGGTACGTATGCCGAGCCGATATCCATTAAAACAAAATACTGAACACATATTCTAAAAAGAATTGCCGTCGCAAAGCTACTGTCACAAGAGATCGTCAGAACTTTTGCCAACAAAGTCACTTTTAAACTTTCAGCAAACTTATTACTAGCACCACGTGGAGAGGACTAGTGGCGAAAGTGGCAATTTACCATCAGAATTGGCGGCTCTGATCTACACAACGAAAACCAAGGAAGCTAAGAACGAGACCTATCAGTCAATAACGAAGACTATAACCAGACCAGCTGGGAGTGCTGTCAGATTCACAAGCAAAACAGAGAGAATGAAAAATGGCTTTTTAGCGAGCAAATTCAATTGAGGAGCAGCAGAACTGCTCAAGGATACCTATACAAGGTATACAAGGTTCAAACAGAAGCCTGCCGAGGTGAACATTAAATTTTGAAAGAAGATACACAATTGTAACTATGATATGACAAAAACACAGGATGATGGAAAAACTTCTGTCCACACACACGACCACCAAGAAGTCATGTCTCCATTGTTAAAAACAAAGTCCAACAAATGTGATAGAGTGGACTGTCTCACAGTTTCATGAAAGTAGGATAGTTTGGAAACGTAGAATGTACAAGCAACAGCACAACAGTTCGTGTATCGAGTCCAACGCAGCAGAAAAAGACCCCATCTAATGCGTCGCGGTCAAGTAGAGAGCAACCTCAACTAACTTGGACTTAGGAAGCTATCTGGGGATCATAATGACTGGATTTACATGCTTCTTGAGGCCGCCGTCAATGGAATTTAAGGCCACCTAAACGAAATTAGCATCTCTCTGTCACAGTATTTACATAGAACACAAGTTTTCTTTTGTTCTTTCACTAACAATTTTTCCGATTTAATTGTGCACAAAGACAATAGCTAAGAACCGAGTTCCTTATCCTACTACATTGTACTAAATACCTAAATAGTATCCAGATTGAGAACGTCACTGTCAGAGAGAATAATTTCCTAACTCGAAAAGAACGTCGACAAGACGAATAATAGCAACTTGTTCAAGAACAAGCCAAAACAATTCTTTAGCAATGTTAAGGCTAAAGCGAATCTATTCACGTTATTGTATTTATTATCAAAAAGAAGAGTTTGCGTTATCTACAATTCTTTGGGGCACTGATTTTCAATCTACGCACGGTTATTATTTAATCAAATTACCTTTCAAGAGCTCAAAACAAAATTGTGTATGCCCTTTTAGTTCACAAAAACACTGAGTGGGAGAACTACTCCAAAGAAAAGGTTACATTATTTAATTCAAAGAAAAAGTTTTCTAGTTACGAGTACAAAGGCCACCACTTTCACATAATACACAAGCACACCCTTCAAAAACGCTTATACGATCTACCCACCTACGCACTTTTAAAGAAATAGAACATCTCCATGTTACAACTCCTTTCCTTCTGTTCGGCATCATTACAACACAAAACAAAAAATAATAATAATAAATGGGGCTTAAAATAACTACCCCTGTTATACAGGGATGGCGTTGTGTAAAGCGTGTAAATATATGAAGCATGTTCTACAAAATAAAAAAAAAATTAGAATGTAAGAAATAAAGCAATATGGCTACTAAAATGTAAACATATCGATTTTAACCACCCAAACATTGCCATTCCCCCATCACAAGCCATTCATCCCCCGCAAAAAAGGAATTATTAGGAAACAGAAAAAGAAGGGACGATGTAGTTAAACGCCTACACATTTTTATTTTGGTTTTAATTTTGTTTTTATTCTCGATCTTCATAACAAAATGAAATGGAAAGAACGTAATGTAAGAGAATGAGTAAGAGGAACAGCAGGTTCAAAGAGAAGTGTGACCATTTTGCTTCTATCGAATTCTTATATAGGAACTTATTTTGCAATAATTCTTTTGCTTTAGTGTAAGTTTGGTAATAAGAAAGGCAAGGTTTAATCTATGCTGTGCTATAAAGCAGACTTTAAATATCCCAAACAAAGACCATTGAAGTAGCTGTAGTTCCAGGTGCAGAGAAAGTCCACGGGAAATAAGTCCACGGGAAATAAATCCACGGAAAACAAGTCACCGGAAATGAACATGGACATGGTATGCTTTAAAGCAGCCTTTGAATATCCCAAATGAAGACCATCGAAGTAGCTGTAGTTCCAGGTGCAGAGAAAGTCCACGGGAAATAAGTCACCGGAATTGGACATGGACATGGTATGCTTTAAAGCAGCCTTTGAATATCCCAAATGGATACCACCGAAGTAGCAGTAGTTCCAAGTGCAGAGGAAGTCCACGGAAAATAAGTCACCGGAAATGGACATGGTAGGCTTTAAATCAGCCTTTGAATAACCCAAATGGAGACCATCGAAGCAGCTGCAGCTTCAAGTGCAGGGAAAGTCCACGGGAAATAAGTCCACGGAAAGCAAGTTCTCGGAAAATAGACTACCGGAATTTAGTCCACTGAGGGACATAGTTCCCATTCAGTGGGAACTAAATCCACTTTAGTAAAGTGGCCTAATTCCCAATGCTAGGTGGGAACGAACTTTACTTTCACATGGGTATTAAGTACTTACTTAGAAATATGAAGAGGGAAATAATTTCTAGCAACAATTTAACAACGAACTTCAAACTACAGTTAGTTAATCAACTGGTGCGTTTCAAGATTCTGAAAATATAAAAAAAAAAAATTGACAGCTGTCATGTAAATAGAAACTCAACTGTTCTTACAAATCTGATAGTCCCAATGTTGTTGTCATAATTTTATGTTCTGAGTCCAGTACCCTTGTTCTTAAACTATCCCATCAATAACATCACTCGAGAAAGGGTGGAAACTGGAACGAAGTCCTACGAAATGCGTAGTATTTTGTTCAAATTTCCAACGTTTATTACCGGATCGAGGCGGTAGTTTACAGAACATAGGCACAGGATTTATCTGTCTCTAAATTCCTTCTTTTTTTTTGTGAGTAAGTGGAAACAGTTTTGTTCAGCCTCTACCTTAAAAATAAAATGTAATACAACGAAGATTCCAATCCATAAGTCGAAAACAGAAGAAACTTTGATGAATGAAATGAAGGTGGTAAAGTTTCCTTAAGTCTTAAGGTTTGCATAATTTTTTAGCATCAAACTTAAGTCAAGAAATCAATATTTTTACACCGCCTGGTCACACTTTTAAGACTGTTGTTTTCAATAACATCCCACATACGCTTTTCAACTTTTTGTCGGTATATGTACACCGTCAGAATCTGACATGCGCCATAATAAGCGAATCAAGAAAAGCGGAATAACACAAGAAAAGCTTTCCATTTTCAGTACATAGAGAAGACAAGGAAAGGTCATCGGATTATGAAAAAACAAAATAATGCCTCTTTTTAACACCCACTGTTGAAGGTCGCATTCAGTGGGCGATGAACGCGCTCTTCGGCGTCGGATGGGACTCTCCATTAACTTCAACTTTTATAGGCTCCCCTAAGAGCATATCATAATAAGTGTGGTATACATTTCATTAGAAAAGCAGAACCTTAGAACGGGAGGCTTTCAAGGCCGTGGACAAGATACGTTTGACGACCTTTATAGAAATACGAATCATCCCACACGCACCTATCACGGTGCGTGGTTGAGTTGGGTGTCGTCAGTTGTTTCGGTACTCGTTCAAACCAAACGTGCATTCACACGTAAGCAAACAAAGAACTAAACTTTTCTGAATGAATTTGCGTCACCTACTCGTCCCTTTTCTTATGCAATGTGAAAAGTGAAAGTAGAGTATATTTAATTCAAAATGCTCCATAGTGGCAACAGCAGCAGCAGCAGTTATTTTTCTACTCGTCTGTTTTTTGTTGTTTTCTTCGCAAACGTACACAAGATAAACGTATACGTAATTCAAAGAACAATAGAAAATTATGTTTATTTCATTGATTTGTTTTCCTAGAATAGCCTTGGAAATAGCATTGAACCAGGCTTTGGTGGGCGTTGGGAGTTGTTTTTAGTTTCGGTTTTGGTATTTAGTTCTGGAATAATTCAAAATAACCCTGAACGAATAACAATTGAGGAAGTTCTTAGAAGAGCTTTGATTTATTAATTGAATGTAAACATTTCGAAAATGGAAATTCTTTGCAACAGTTGTTTGTTTATTAAGAAATCACAAGACTTGAGCTGTGTGCAGAACGTGCAAAGGACATAAATTTGTAATTTGACTCAAGGCACGATGAATGAAAGTCAAATGAGTTTTAGTTAAAAAAAAAGGGTTTCAATCAAATTATGGAGGGCTGATCTTATTCATCAAGGCATTCATTTCCAAATAACTGTTTCTCATTTTAATGTTTGATTAGAATGTTCTCAGTCATTATTAAAAATGTGTTAAAACGTCTTCGTCTAAAAATAAAAACAACCATCGTCATTATAGAAGTTAATAGCATTTCATTACACAAATCAACTATGGCACGAGCTTGCATTATGGTGCCAAATACTGCTGACTCACGTGGACACTTTCTACTGTCTCGAAAACAGAGCAATTATAAGAAACAAACTAAGAAACAAGGCTGACGATGGATCCTCCGAAAACGGAGTTATCATGAGAAACAACCTAAGAAACGAGACCGACAATGGAGCAGGACCTCATTCTTTTCGTAAAATTTTCCGCCATTAATTCGAAAACTTGAGGCTGTATGTATTCGATAACTTTAGAAATTCTGTTTTTTAAGTCTTGGATTGATTGTGGATTATTAGTGTAAAATAATATCTTTTTCACGCAGCCCAAAAAAAGTCAGAAAACTTTTTAATCAAAAGGACACGTTGAGGATGGAGAGGTTTCTAACAAAACTTCTTGTGTATTCGAAGCACCGAATGGGACGACTCCGATTTGAAAATAGGCTCATCACCAATGATAATTTTCCCCGGATCATTTCAAAACAGACACGACAGTTGTTCATGTATTAACTGAACTTTTAATTTTGAGTAACGTCGCTGGTGCAGTGCCCAACTTCAAAAATCGACAAGAAAACCACCAACCTGGGTTCTAGCTGCAACAGCAGTACTCTCAGTTATACACTAGTTCAGTGCTTCACATCACTAGCTTCTCGGTTTTGTCAAACAGTTTCACACTTTCTGGCCTAGGTGCTAGATGCTTGCTTCACTACGACCCAAAATTGTTTTAACTTTGAAATGTGACAGCGGAATTTTTACCAAATACTTTGTTTAGTCAATTTAAATAATTTTAATTCGTTGTTTAAGCGTATAGCCGTATGGTGTGGCGTAATGGTTGGAGTACCAGTTATTTACCTCGGATGTTCGAGGCTCATATCCCAGAAATATCAAGAAAATAAATAAATAACTGGGGTGGCGCAACAGAGTGAAGAGCCCCTGGGCCTAGCGCATTTCTCACAACAATGCCTTGTGAGGGAATGGAGGACCTACAATTTTCTGCCAATTCCAAAC
The DNA here is from genome assembly GCA_949752695.1 of Melanostoma scalare. NCBI lineage: Eukaryota > Metazoa > Arthropoda > Insecta > Diptera > Syrphidae > Melanostoma > Melanostoma scalare. Next base: position 181,124,080 of record OX456986.1, on the reverse strand, counting down.
GGCTAATCGAGAAAGCGCTTTTCACGGCAATGAATTTATTAAGGGAGGACTTGCCAATTGATCGCGAAAGGCGATACCCATGGAAAAACATTTTTGCCTCTGTAGGGACTCGATCCCAGGAGACCATTCCACCCAGAACAGACTGGGAAAACCAACCATTCTTGGAAAACGAATGTGTCCATTTCTATACGGATGGTTCAAAAACTAATGAAGGAGGAGGTTGTGGTGTCTATTCAGATCTTCCAGATCATTGTAGCGTCTTCCAAGCGAAGGGGATGACACTTAGCGAATCTCTGTCTTGGCTCAGAGAAAGCATGATATCCAAAAAGGATATATGCATCTTCTCAAACAGTCAGACGGGTATCAAATCCCTGACATCAAATTCCTTCAACTCTATTCTAGCCCTTAACTACCGATCATATTTTAGGGAGATGGCAGAGCAGTTTAAAATGCATCTGTGCTGGGTGCCAGGCATAGAGACATTTCAGGAAATTGCAAAGCGGATGAACTCGCCAGAACCGGAACACTTCTGCCCTTCTCACCGAAAATGGAGAGTATCGGCATACCAATTGCTACATACAAACTCTTGCTCAAGCATACAAGAAAATTAATCTGAGATGGTCAAGCAGTTTAACGTGTAAACAGATCTGGCCCAAGTTAGATTTTAAGCAGTCGAACGGCTTGATCTCTCTCAAAAGAAAACACATTTGTGCGACGATAGGTGTCATCACAGGACACTGTCTTATTTAAAGACATACCGCAAGACTAGGAGTCGTCTCAAACAATTTTTGCAAAAGCTGTATGGATGAGAAGGAGGAGGAAACTACTTCCCACCTTCTCTGTTCATGCCCAGCTTTAGCTCACAAACATAGGATACACCTAGGTTCATGTTTCTTTAACAACTCTAGTGGTTTTACTCACATCGACTTTCTGCATCTCTCCCGCTTCATTGTTAGCTCGAAATAGTTTCATTAGGATAGGGATACACTAGATCCATTGTGGTGTCACAATGGGCCCAACGGGCCTAAGTGTGTTAGCCGAGCTAACAGCCACTTTAACTTACCTAACCTGGGATTCGAGCCACGAACCGCTGGGTTAACAGGTGGTCATGCTAACCATCACTCCACGGGTACAACATCAAGAGAAAAAATATTTTTGCACGTGTATCGACTTTCAGTGCGGAGATCAAACGGAGAATAACTCTTGCCAACCGTTGCTTCTTTGGGTTAAGAAGACAATTGAGAAACAAAACCCTCTCTAGAAAAACCAAGGTGACCTTGTATAAGACCTTAATCATCCCAGTCCTGCTGTACGGCGCGGAAGCATGGACCTTATCAAAAGCGGATGAGGAAACTCTTGGTCGTTTCGAAAGAAAAATTCTCCGAATGATCTTTGGTCCCGTATGCGAAGACAATGTGTGGAGAAGAAGATACAACAACGAGCTGTATGAGCTGTACCGCGACATGGGCATAGCCAGAAGAGTACGCATCGCGAGGCTACGATGGTTGGGCCATGTAGAGCGGATGGACCCAAACGCTCCGGCTCGTCGGGTGTTCGAAAGCACATTGCAGGGAAATCACGGAAGGGGAAGACCTCGTCTTAGGTGGCGCAATCAAGTGGATGAAGACCTCAACCGACTTGGAGTGCGAAACTGGAGAGAACTCGCCCGAGATCGAAATCGTTATAGGAGGATGTTGGTTGAGGCCCAGGTTCACCCCGAACTGTAATGCCCACCTAAGTAAGTAAGTGTATCGACTTTCGCGATAAATTGTCAATTTCATGTCATGAAAGGCGCTTCTCGGTTCAAAAAGCAGGCTATTCAAAGCTACATATTCAAAATAAAATCGCTATTAGAAGGTATTTTAGTACAAGCGCAAAACATCGGCTGTAGCTTCGGCTGTGTGGCACGTAGCGCCGGCCGTCCTGTTGATACCAAATGTCGCCAATATCCTCCTCTTCAATTTTTGTGGACAAAAATTCGTTCAACGTGGCTAGATAACGACCGCCATTGACTGTAACGGCAACTCCTTGCTCATTTTCAAAAAATGCCTCTGGATCTAAATCCGCACCAAACAGTAACTCGTTTTGGGTGTATCGGTTTTTCAATGTATGGTTTTCTGTGCCCAAATGCGACAATTTTGCTTGTTTACATACCCGCCAAGATCAAAATGAGCTTTATCTGAAAAGATGATTTTTTTGGCAAAATGAATGTCGCAATATTTCCCAGCGTTGTTCAAGCGTAGACACAACCAAATTCGTTCAGCGAAAGGATAAAAATAATTATCTGTCAAATCAGACATGAGCTAAGTGATACCATTCACGAAATAAGAAAGCACTAATTGAAAAAAAAAAACGTTAGATGGCGGACCCTTTAGTAGCTTCCTAAGACCTTTAAACCTCAATATCTTATGAAAACAAACCGAACCGAGATCAGTAAGCTAAAGCGGAAAGTTAAAAAAATATGAAAATTTTATTTTAAGGAAAAGTAAAGGCTGCCTTCGTTTGCAACTAAGGCTACAAGAACGGGAAGCACATTTTTCTGTCCATATTTATTTGACAATATGTAAGTAGAAAGAAGAAGAGAATTCTTTATTGGAAAAGAATCTAAAAGAAAGTTTCTTCTTATTATAATAATTTTCACATTTGACTGCTACTCATTTGATTCGTCTTCTACAAGACAAACCTATGACTTCTGCACTCAGACACATTTGAAAGCGAATAAGTCAAGTGGCTACGCACTGGCATAGCGCTATCTTAAAAGTGTCATAATTTTGACAAGCAATAAATTGCTATACCTTAACTTTGCATAATGAGCCAATAGGTTTCATTAAACCCATCAATAAAACTAACCCCCAACCAAATGTATTTCATATCCAGTTGTGTTTTATTGCAATTTGCTAACTTGGATGCTCCAATACACTTAGATAAACCTGTCACAAGTTTATTGGCATTATCTCCCTGAAAACGACAAGTTTGCATTTATAATCATTTTTTTTTTTATTATTTATTCAAGCTCATTTTTAACTTTCTTGTTTCGGTTTGGGTTGAATTTTTTCCTTTTAATTTGATTTTGACAAGCAAAAGCGTGTTTGAATATTTTTGCAAGCTTAACTAAAATTGGAATACGAAATTTACACGCTTTTTTATGAGTTATTTTGCAGGTGAATTTTATGTTTGCTAACTTTGGTGATGTGGTCTGAAAATGTATCACATAACAAGCTCACACTAGACAAGACAGTTATAATTATGAGAAGTCCTTGGATGTCGAGAGAGCTTTATTGGTAAGTCAATAAAATTTTTATGAATGAAGTTGTTTCTGTATAAGCTAATATATATTTTTCTACGAGTAAACCGGCCTTGAGGTTATGCGGATTCTTGGGAAATGCAAGCAAGTTTCATTGGAATACACATTTGAAGTTATTTTTAATGATTAAAGCTTGCAAAGTTGCACTTGATTAACCGGAATGGGTTATTATGAATTGATAAGTTGTTAGAGTTGCATTAGCTGCTGAACACACCTGAGAATTATTGAAGAAGCCAATCCTATGAGCTTGTAATTGTAATTGGAAAGGAATCTAGCAAATGTGATGTAAATTATTTCTCATCCGTATGGGATAAATCATGCAAAAGTTGTGACTTCAAAACTTTTAAATTATTCGGAGACTTGAAGACTGTTTTAGGTTCAATTTTGTGCACTTGATACTTAAACGCCATTTACCACTAAGCGAAGACTTTCTGAGACCAACGTAAGCTGTAACGTTTCTGGCGCCTGTAGCCTAATGGTAAGCATGTCAACCTGCTGTCTGGGAGTTCAACTGCGAGTCCCAATTGTTTTTCAAAGGAACTATCAATTACTGAAAGTCTATTAATTAAGTGATGAAAAAATATTTCCTGGAAAAAAGCGGTCATTTGACTGGAAATATGGGAAGAACTATTTTCGACTCGCCTCGAATTAGATAATTGGTAAAATCGAAGCGAATCCCAAAGAATATATCGAATTCAAAGCGACTCACCCCTCCCACTTACATATGTATTTTATAACGCTGGGAACTTTTTATTTTAGAGAAAATTGTTTAACCTTCTTTTGCTTAAAGAGGTCGAACTGAAGTCGAATTGAAACCTTCAAGAATTTACTAGTAGTTGTACCCGTGGCAGGGGCGGATTCAGGGGAGGGTTTATAGGGGGTTGAACACCCCACTCCAAAATTTTCGACTCTCTTCTTCAAACGCCGAAATGCCGCTTAAATATATGCATGAAATTATAATATATAGTCAGCTTATTTGTCAGTTGTTCAAAAAGAACCAAACAAAAACCAAAACAAAGTTGAGCACTTGGCTTAGTTTGACGAGCACATCAGTGCTTGTCGAAATTTTACGAGAGGAATTGAGTAGCTCAATGCAAAAGCGCACGTCTATTTAAAATCGGAAAAGTTACCAAAAAAAAAAATTTTAGTCGATTAGTGGCGTCAAATTCTTCGGTGCAAAAGTGCCTCTTTGCACTACTGAATGGAAAAAATGGTTTGAAACGATACTTAGCGGAAGAAAGGTGCAAAAAAATTTTCAGAGGAAAAGTGAAATATTTGAAAGGATGAACCACTTTTACCTCCTGCTGCGTTCGCCATTCAAAGCCTCACAATCTCACTCAAATATTCTCGAAGGAAAGATGTAGAATTTTCCATCAGCTTTTCCTATAGAAACCGGGCTACCTGCATACAAGGGTCAGATCTTTTTCGCCAACACATTCGTCAACTTCTCATCTGCTCAGTTTCGACCACGAGTAATTGTCACTCCAGTTGTCAAACTTTTTAAATACTACATAAATTCTTATAGTTTCTTACGCATGAAATTTTTGTGAAACAGTGTTCGTTCAGTGATCATACAGTGATTTCTGAGAATGGTATATCAATTCAATTCATAAAAATAATCTGTATAAATTTGTAGAGTTTAAAAGTTAAAGTCTACCCTTTTTATTTATGTCCGTATATTCGATGACGCGTTTCCGAAAAGAAAGTCGACGTATGATCAGTTGAAATAATGTCATTTTAATATGGATAGAAGGAGTCCGTTTGTCAGATCGTGTCGCATTTCATATCCTGTGCTGTATTTGGATTTACTTTTACATTAATTAATTTCAATTAATTAATACATTAATTCTACCAACGCTGGCTTGATTTTGAAGGATCACATCACTGCCTCATGTCCAAAAGCAAATCAAACACGTCTCCTAAAGTTCTGCGAAGCTCGTTTGGAGGAGCTAAGGCTGTTCGAAAGTGCATTCTGATATATTTGCTCAGCGTTGGAAGAACTGTACACCAACAATACGAAACTCGATGAAATACAACCCAACGCCCTGCTCGCGTCTATTCGCAAGCCGCAATTCATTATTTCATTGACGATACTGAAACCAGTTTTTAACTTGACGAAAAACCTCAGCCTCTTTCTGCAGAAAAAAGATTGTGATGTAAAATGCTGCGTCGAGTACACAAACGATCTGTGCGAAGAAATAAATGAGATGCGTCAAAATGCAGAGGATACATTCCACCAAGTCTTTGTCACAGCTGAGAAGATAGCTGAAAAAGTTGACGTGAGGCTGTAGACTTCTAGGCGAATTGGAATGCAGCGGAATCGAGACAATTATGAAGGTGATGCTGAGACTTACTTTCGTCAATCAGCTTTCATTCTCTTTTTGGATCACTTCTCAACCCAAAATTTCTTGACCATCGTGAATTGTTGTCAACGATTCAGAATATCCTGCCAACGAAGTGTACAGAAATTGAATTAGAAGGAATACAGGAAACCATAAGAGCTCTCAAAAAGCAATGGCCGAATGACGTTGTAGAAGATATTACATCTGACTTCGTGATGTGGAAAGGTTCAAAAAACAGAAACATCAAAAAAAAAAAAAGTTTTTCACTGGTGTCACATTTTTGGAGGAATTGGAAGGTCTTCCTTCCAATGCCATGAAAAAAGTATTCTAACTTAACTGTTCGAAATCGGCTTAAAAATGTAAGTCATGGAAATTTGTCAGGCTCCTAGTTTTGTTGCGCCACCCTATTTATTTATTTATTTATTTATTAAGCAGTAGTTGTTACGATTATCGAATCGAACATTCGACTAGAAGCGAATAGTTTAGAGTAGTATGACAGAATTTACAAAAAAAATCTGCAATACAGTCCAAGGTAATCCAAACAAAGCTCAAAGACAAAACAAGTTTTACTTCTTATTCCAAATAAACTCACCTTTTTTCTTTATCTCAAAAAATAACCAAGCAATTAAAAGGGAAGTGAGAAATAACAAAAATATTTTCGACAAACAAACAAAATAACAACACAAACAAATAACAAGAGCAAAAAAACGAACGAACAAGTCACAAAGAAACGCGAAAAAATAGCCCGCTATAATTGTTATCCTAACACACCCGACTTCCCCGAATTGCACTTTAAGACTAAATTTTCCTGCCACGATAACCTACTTTTTTTAATTTCTCAAAAACTAGCATTAGATCCACCATTGCTATGTTCAATCCAAAAACAGGAGCAACAAATCATTCAAACCAACCACCAACATCCCCGACAAAAACAGCGAACATCTTCGATTAACGCAACGCGTACCGCGACAACGGGGTGAAATCTCTTTTCACGCAGGTAATGCCAAGTTGTTGCATAGTACAGCACAGCACAGCACAGTACAACACAGCACAGAGCACACAACGATTCAAGATTCAACACATCAACCCCTCTTCGCTAAAAAAAAAATAATAAAATACGAGTACATTAAGTACAAAGCACTCCCCTAGTTAAGAGTGTATGTTCTGATTGCTTTCCGCGGAAATTATTTAATGTCCAAGACACGTTATAAATCTTCAGAATACTTATATCCTTTGAGAAAACAGAATGAGGAGAGATCCTTTAATGAATCACTGAACAGACAATGAATGTCGTGTTTTTTATGTTTGCTTGAAAAAATAAACATAAAAGAACGACAAAAATAATAAAATAATTTTTTTTTAACTTCGAATTCAAGAAAAGATTTGGAACACTACTACGACCACGTTTATGGGACAAAAGGATCATAACTAAGGATGTGTTTTTTCTCTCTTTTTTCCAACCGTAGTTATCTCCCTTGTTCTTCCTTTGCTTACAATGCTTTTGGGACAGTACCTTCCTACATAAACCTTATTTCGCGACTCCAAGCGCGTTTTAGTGTTTTCATTTTTTTGCTTTGCACTAAAGGGGTGCCCCTGTGTTTTTTCTCTCCTTTATTTCTTCTTCTTAAAGATCAGGGGATTGCGCTTTGCGTATATGTGAAAGAAGTTGTTTTGTGTTCTTGTACAAAGCAATTGAAATGAAAATTGGAAGCAAGTTCCACGCACAGAGGGGGATGCAAAATTGTAGGGCAATTGTTCCCAGCCAGCGGCGGCACTGTAACCTATTAAAAAATCTTTTGTTCAACTTTTGCCTTGAGGAAATGGAAATGGGGGAAGGCTTTCTTTTTTGAATAAATTTTAAATTATCATTTAAATAAGATCGAGATTCTGATTTAGGTGGTGATAATGGAACACAGTTGATATTGTTACGGTTAATTGCAAAGATGATCATTATCATTATGAGCATCTTGTTTGGGTATGTCTTTTGTAGAACCGCAGCAAACACAGCATGGTTATCTACTCAGTTTTTTCTGTACCATTGTTTTGATAAGCAGAGTGAATCAGAAAAGCCTAAGGCGGGTAGGATGATCAATTTGAGCATTTTACTAACATCGAGGTTTAGAAAAAAATTGATTTGCATTTTGTGGTTCCAAGTTTGATCAAGATGATTTTTGTGTAGATAGGTAAAAAAATTGCCTATAATAATAAAGGACTTTTGATACACCAACAAATAATTAAACAGGAAATTGGAGAGTAGCCATGTTTTGTTGCCATAAAATTAGTACCTACACTTCCCGCTTCCTTTCCTTTCTCATGTCAGAGAAGATCACAACCAACAAAGGAGAAGTATCATCATCCGAGGATAAAGTAGAAGGATACAATCTTCACCTCGGACCAACCTCAACCAAAAAACACCATCAACCTTCTCTTTGCGGATGACTCATTGACGTATCGCAGCTCGTAGAGTTGAAGATCACATAAAGAAGCTCTTCGAGTAGTACAAACTATGTGGAATCAAGTTTAGCTAATTTGCATAAGGAGACCCACACAAAGACGGAGACGTTTGAGATCAGCCACAAACAGCCATAACATCAGCATCGACCTTCCCGACGGTACACAGCTCAGGCCAACGAAGTAGGTCAAGTATCTAGGAGTTCATTTCAACGAACTGATGCGTTTTAACCCGCACGCTACTGCAGTCGTTAAAAAAACTAACTATGCTTTCCATTTGCTTTCCCGTTTAATTTACAATATCCAAGGCTGGAATGCAAAAACTGGGTGTATTCGAGAAGAAGGTTCTGCTCTGCGCATATGCACAGGTCTTGGCTACGATCCGATATGCAAGAAAATCGTCAGCAATAGAAAACTCTACGAAGAAGCTAGGGTCGCCCCCCCCCCCCAAAGAGAAATACATGGTGCAATCTGGGAGACGCCTACTGGAAAACCTGGCCAACCATCCGAACCCTTTAGGAAGAAGGATAGCAGAAGAAGACCGACACTCGGAAGACGACACATTCAACAACGATAAGGCAATGACCTTCTACGCTGAGGCAGCATCATCCCACCACCGTGGCTAGTTGCTCCACACACAGCAGTGTCTTCCAAGCCATGATGGCGCTATCACGTGCACATGAGATATTATATATATCTCTCTAGACTTAGAGACAAAAAAAGCTTTTGAGAACATACGCATCTTTTTGCCTTATTTTTACGACAAATCGGAATCCGTTTGCTATGAAGCTAAAACTATATATAGTGTTATGGTCTCTATTCAACAGGAAGATCTCCCCACTGACGTCATCAGTTTCAAAAAGCTCTTTGTCAAATATCATGAGTATTTTGATTTGTCTCCTCAAAAAGTTGAAAGTGATCTATGTGCTTTTGTACATCACATCCACTCTAAACGCATTTCTCACCTTCAACGTAGCAAAACCGACCATGAAAAGTTTTTTCGTTGATTCAGCATCTCTGAATCTACCTCTTACTTCATCTTCATCCCCTCCTTTGTATAATAAAAGGCTTCGCTTCGCACTTTGAGAAACAAGAGAAACAAATTGTGGACAGTTTTCCCTCGCTCTCGCTCTCCAACAGACTACTCGAATTACCTTAGTACCTATCTAAAGCTTTGTAAACTTTACAACACCTTTTACGAACGCTATTTAATCGAAATGAAATTCAACCATACATTTGTCAACTACAAAAGAAAATTTGATGGGTACCTTACCTATCCTCCTAATCTTTCAACAACGTAACATCAACTGATAAACTCCTTATTGCCAACTCTTTCGCTTCCTTTTTTAAACAATCTTTCGCTAACGAATCTTTTGTTAATGACGATACTTTTTGAGTATTTGTCTAAATTCTCGGTTGGTCCATTTCTTCCTCGCATTATCGAACCATCTCTTATTGAAAAAAAAGCTAAATGAACTTAAAGATGATTTCATACCTGGTCCTGATCATATTCGTATTTTGTGTGAAATTTTGAGTTTTCATTGCGAAAATTCATTGCGAATCATTCTGTCATATCCACTCGACAACATGGCTTTTTCAAAGGCAGATCAACAACCACTAATCTCGTTGAACTCATCTCATTCACCCTTTCTGTCTTGGAAAAGGGCTTCGGCTTCGAACACATTTTATTGAGATGGATTTCTTTTTTCAAGATCATTTTTCCACCTACTGATTCTATTCACTTTCAACAGGGTCTCTACAACTTTTCTATCTGTTGCTCTAAAAACTGCTATTACCTTCTCCCGTAAGCGCATGAAATGTCCTCTCCGTTGCTACCTTCTTCACAACCAAACCATTTCACCAGTTGAGAAGATTCGTGATCTCGGAATCATTTGCGACCAAGGACTCAATTTCATCTCACCTATTGATGATATTATACTAAAAGCCAATTCAGTATTGCGTTTCACCACGAAGAATTACGTTAGACTCTGCTGGATTCCCGATCATAGAGGCATTGCGGGCAACGAAAAAGCGGACGAACTGTTGAGAAAAGGCTCAACACAGTGACGAAGACGAACATGAGGATACCACACACTTTCTTTGTCACTGCCCAGCAATCTGCCACAGCAGGAAAAAATTTCTGGGTTTACTACTTTTACGAGCTTGAAGAATTATTATCAGACCTTACAGGCAATAGCCTGTTGAACTTCATTAGGGCCACAAAATATTTAAAAATTGACCAACCATAGGTTTTTAGCTATACATATAGAATGTTCCAACACTCCAGGATATCACAATGAGTCTACATTGATTTAAGTGTAGCGGAAATAAGATCAACCGTCAGACCATTCTACCCACCCGTGATAAACCGCCGCGGCATCGGTCATCAGACAGTCAAATCATTTTTCAAATGCGGTTACCCAATGCCCGCTCAACTAATTTCAAAATTAAGTGCATCGAACGAAAATTATCAAACCTTCGTGTATCTCCCTTTTTTGTATACAACGACACTTTTCAAACAATATAATACATCAAAATAGGATCAGCCGTTCCGCGAGTTTATTGCGTACACACAAAAAAGGCGATTTAGTTATATGTACATATTTAGATGTACATAAGTACAACTGAACTACTTAATGTGTTGGCAAGCACAAAACTCCAGAATAGATGATCCAATTCTGTTCGTTAATTTTTCAACTGTTAGTTGTAGTCCAAGGAAAGTGAGTCTAAATATTTCATCAGTTTATCTTTCCCAGAGAAATCATTGCTTAGATACACAAAATTTCACCTGCAGCTCATTGACCATCTGCAATGAAAGCTTTTTACGTAAGCCTGAAGCTTTAATTTTACAAGGAACTTCATCAGATAAAAAAAGAATTTTAAAAGTGAAAGTGAAAATCAATAAAATGTTTGCGCTAGGTGATGAAGACGTCTGACATCTGACTACTTTTCAACCTCTTCTATACACACGACAACCATCATCAAGATGGCCACATCTTCACCACCACCGAAGTCGAAGGACATAACAATAGAAGCTCAACTCGAAATCCTGGAGATATTGTTGTGTACATATACATGAAATACATGGATGTGGTTATTTTATTCTTATTTACAAGGTGCTCTCGACAGCTTATTCTTATGATTTGCTTACGTGACTAGTAAGAGCATGCGCCTTAAAGACGAATACAATAACAAGGACATCCATCGAAATACCAAAACAAAGCTGCCGACAATGTTTGTAAACAACTCGTACGCATACAACAGCCTTTTGAGTGTCACAGAAAAAAAACAACTCTGTATATGAGTCTGCAGGAGCAACACTTTGAATTGGGATTTAAGAAGTTTCAGTAGGTACCCAAAAACCATAAAATCGATAAAAGTGGGTGATTTCGATATAATTAAATGTCTGGGCGAATTTCTTGCTTTGTCGTTGTCACAAAGTGAGTTCATGGCTTCAAGGTGAGGGAGCCTATCGAAAAAAGAACGTAAAAGCCCTTGGAAATTTAGTTTTTTGGGTGTACTACTGTACTACATAACTCTCAGCACTCAGAAGTCTCGTTTCTTCTAGATACTCATGTTCAGAGGAAGAGAATAGCACACAATGATGAAATTAGTAATCGTATTTCGGCAAAGCTCCCAGGAAATCAAACACGTTTCAAAATTATGAAAGAAAAAATATACACTTGACTTGTTCGTTGTTTTCTTTGAAGTTGGTTCCTACCTTTCGAAACCTTTCGAAACGAATTACCATTCTTTACTTGACTGAAAACGTCAAGGCAAAACTGATGAGCATTCTTAATGAGAAAGGTGTTGCGGGTAAACTGCTTTAAATAAAGAATACACCTGGATGTTTCACCATAGAGCACTTTTTGTAAAAAATTCTATAAAATAGCGAGACAGGTAAACAGGTAAGATCGCGACAGTGTTTGATAGAATCCATCGAGCCTACAGCTGAAATACATACAACCTGTCAGTTTTAAAACTTTCGGCTTTGGTATCTATGAAGCAGGCACAAGGATGTTTGGGAAGCATCTGACAGAAAGTAGGAATTGTACTCTAGTTTGCTGCGGATGTCGGTTTTATAAACTGTAGCCAGATCTGCAGGTGTAAAGAACTTCCTACAATGTTTTAAGAAAACTTAGCATTTTCCAGAATTTTTGGAGACTTCAAATACGTGGTCATTCCAAGAAAGATTGTCGTTTACACAACACACATACCAAATGCTGACAGATATTCGGTTTCATTGAAGCAGGTACCAATTGAATTGAAACACATGTTGAGCATTGGGTTTTTGAAGCAATGAATTCTACCCGTTATTCACTCCCATAAGTTACAATGCAGTCAAGGTTAGAATTAGTTCCAGGATTTTCAACTTGAAAATATATGAGAAGCATTAAAACAATCAAGAGGTATGGAAAGATCGTTTATGGAAATAAGAAAAAGAGTCGGTGACAAAACGCAGCCCTGAGCCACACCAGTGTTTATAAAGTGAGTATCAGACTTAAAACCATCAAACACAACTAGACACAAAGTTCAAGGCAAAATTTTACAACGAACTCGTATATATGCGGCAACTGCTTTAGTTCCCTTACTTACGGCACCGCACCGGTCAAAGTGCGGGCCCAAATGGCATTTAGCGTCTCAAAAATGCTTTTCGAAAGTAATCAGCACTATCACAGATTCCATCGTAGAAAACTTCCACACGGAAAGCTAAGTTACGAACTACGAAAATTTGTGTTCACAAAATACGAATGGAATCGAAGGAAGCATTGCCAGTTGCCACACTAAATACCGCCATGCTGGTTTTCGAAATCAGCTGTTTTACGCCAAATGTGCAAGATCATTCACATATTTCTGCAAACACAACTTCTTTCGTATATTAAGACGACGAATTTACATTCCACTCGGATTTGGTGATACCAAATTTACGAATTTCGAGTGGAATTTCGAATGAATTATAGGGAAACTCAGACTTTTTTCGATTACAATGGAATTTATGATAGGGCTGAATGTGGGAGCTGAAAATTTTATGCAAATGAACGAAGTAAAAGTCAAATTTTGTACTGCAATAAAAATTAAACAAAACAAAACCCTCTCTAGAAAAACCAAGGTAACCCTTTTTACGGCGCGTAAACGTGGACTTTATCGAAAGCGGATGAGGAAACCCTTGGTCGTTTCCAAGGAAAAGTACTTCGATGATCCGAATGATCCGAAGAATATACAACAACGAGCCGTATGAGCTATAACGCGACATGGGCATAGCTAGAAGAGTGCGCATCGTGAGACTACGATGACTGGGCCATGTAGAGCAGATGGACCGAAACGCTCCGGCTCGACGAGTTTTCCAAAGCACATTGCAGGGAAATCATGTAAGGGAAAACCTCGTCTTAGGTGGCGCAATCAAGTGGAAGAAGACCCCGACCGGCTTAAGGTGTAAAACTGTAGAGAGCTCGCCCGAAATCGAAGTCATTTTAGAAGGACGTTGGTTGAGGCCCAGGTTCACCCCGAGCTGTAATGCACACCTAAGTAAGTAAGTAAGAAAAGCCCTCATTCAAATTTGTATGAAAAATTTACCCAGCAAGTTATGTTTTTTTATATATGATGTATTTTACTGGACTATTACTCGATAGTGGTACCCGTGGCGTGATGGTTAGCATGTCCACCTGCTAACCCAGAGGTTCAAGGTTCGAATCCCAGCAGAGGCAAAAATGTTTTTTCGCGAGGAATTGGCAAGTCCTCCGTTAGCAAATTCATTGCACTGAAAAGCGCTTTCTCAATTAGCCGTTCGGAACCGGCAGAAAATTGTAGGTCCCCTTCATTCCCTCACAACGCATGGCTGTGAGAAATGCGCTAGGCCCAGGGGCTTCTCGCTCTGTTGCGCCACCCTATTTATTTATTTATTTTTTTATTACTCGATAGTTTGATTACAGGTCAATAAGCCTGTTTGGCACGCAGCTGTTCATAGGAGAACAATAACCCAGCATGGGAGTAATCACCATAAAGTCTTTTGGTTAAAATTGGGGGTTCCAGGCGAAGATAGAAATTGTGGTTCTGGGCAGACTAGCCAACAAAAACCCAGGGTCAGACAAAACTAGCTCCAAAAGACTTGAAAGTATTTAAAGTATGATTCCTGTGTATTTTCTTACAGCACATTTAAGGATGGGGAGAACCCCATCGCTCTCAGTAAACTCTATCTGCCAATGGCTTTAAATTTCAATTGGGATACGAGCATGTCTGAGTTGTGATGACAACTTCAATCATTAGATAAGCCTGTATGAAGTGGGGGAAAACTCGTCTACCTTCTGTAGTCGAAAATCGGCAAAGCGCTGAAGAAAAAACTATTGCGGTGTATCTGTGAGTTCAGTTTTTACAATGTTCGACAACGTTGAGAGGAAGATTCTTCGTATGTCAATCAGAGTAACATGGCTTCATTGGATTAGAAATACCAAAATCTATGGAAGCCTTAAAGTTAAACATAAAATCTGGCAGAAATAAGCGCATGAACCACTCAGCTGGTATCGTCAAGTTTAAAGGAAAGATCTCCCATCAAAAAGCCAATATTATACCAGATTTCGAAACAATCGCGACCAGTAAAAAACGAAAAGCAGACCAAAAATTCCGGACCCATACGAATTTGAACACACCAGCAATAAATTGGTGTCAAAAATTTAATAATCAAAGCCCGGTAAACACGAACAGAGCACAAGTAAAAGAGCTGTGGCTGTGACCCCTTTGACCAACATCCATGTTTCAGAGATGCCATGGCTTCCAGAAAGGAAAGCACAGTTCCACTTTTAGCTAAATTAAAAATCGAAAATCCATCAAGATACATACTCATTAGTAATACTCGAGCTTCTTCCAAAACTCAATTCAATATTTTAACAAACCATTGAAAAAGAGTCATAAATAAAAAAGACAGCTCTCCTCAAAAACTCTCCAAAATTACCTTTTCTTTTGTTTCAATTAACAATGTCCAAATCGATCGAAGCCCAGCAAACAAAAGTGGCTGAACCCCCCAAATCCACTCATTGTCATGGTCGATTTAAAATTATTGCTTATCTGCAATATTTCCTTTTCCATTAAAAATATTTGCTTATTCCTGAGGAATTTTTCAATTTGTTTGCTTTTTAGAATAAAATTCAAATTGACTTATTTTACGATTACAATTATTCTGAAATGAAATTGGGGCTATTGCAGGTAAATCACCTATAAGCACCCCACAAGTCTGATAAATGAACGCGAAAGACCTTGAAGCCAAATGAACATATGATTTCATTTCCTCGGCACATGATTTTGATTTTATTTTTTCTTTGCAATGGTGTGAGAGTGTTTCTTGCATGGGATGCCAACTGACAACGCCTTTTCATTTTGGTGATGTCAGTTGTTCCCTGCCTCTTTGGAATTCCCTTTAGTCAATCATCAAATTTGGTTAGCATTTTTTTTTCTTCTTTTTTTGTCCCCCTTTCTATAGAACTTAAAATTGTTGGATCAGTTATCGTTCTGGGTTGATGGTGCTATTTTTTTTTTTTTTACTTTTTTTTATTTCTTTTCCCCATTTTAAGTATACTTTTTGATGATTTTCTATTATTTAACCCCATCGACATTGAGAGTACATTCAACCCGCTCTTTGCGCGCGAGGTATTTTTTGGCTTGGTGTTGAGCAAATTGATAGGGTGAATCTATCTAACGAAATGGCCTGTCGACACTTAGCGTCACTAACACAGGTGTCCTCAACTCGTTTAACAGCCAAGCGAATCGTGTTGAAAGTGAGAGATCGAGAAAAGCGTTAAGCTTTTGAACAGCTGCTTTATTGAATTTAAAAGCTCAAATTATTTTATTGTGGTTTTGACTAAACGCTGGCTGCTTTATTGTCTTGGAATACGGAGGAGCCAGTAATTCAGTAAAAACAACATTCACCTTGACAATAAACTTTTATCAGAATGTAACCTTCCCTTTACGTATTTTCTGTTCTGATTTCGTTTGTCATTTCTGATGTTTCTTTATCAAGATTATTAGTTTTCGTTTGGACATTAGCATTTGTTCAATTTATTTTGTATTGTCTTTTTGTTTACACACTGAGATGTGTCGTATTTTCGCATGACGTTGGGTCTACTCTTGAGATGTTGATGTCAAATAAGATGCTCAGTGATGGAGATCTGTCACTGAATCGATCACACGTGTTCGGCTTTTTTGAGATTGTTTTTCTTTTCGTTGATTTTTATTTCCTGCTCTGCCGTTTCGGTCAGCTAGACAACCTCAGAAAATATATGCAAATGATGTTGTTTTTGATTCTGATCGATCGCTCGGTGAATAGAGAGTAGCTTGGCAGGATCTGAAATGGGTAAAAGAATAGAGCAATGTTTTCAAAAAATGATTACAAATCATGGAAACAATGAAGTTTTACATTCCAAATGCCAATTGCTTTACATTCTTCATTTAAATAAGGCGAAAGTGACTTTGAAATTTTGTTTTGGAAATATACAAACTTAGAGGTGTGCATTACGGTTTGAGGTGACCCTGGGCCTCAACCAACATCCTTCGATAATATCTTCGATTTCTCCAGTCTAAGTCGGCTGACTAGATTGCACCACCTAAGACGATGTTTTCTCCTTTCGCGTTCCCTGCAAAGTGTTGTCGAAAGCCCGTCGAACCGAAGCTCTTTTACTCTTCCAGTTACGCTCATGTACAGCTCGTTGTTGTATCTTCTTCTCCACACATTCTTTTCGCATACGGGACCAAAGATCATTCGGAGAATTTTTCTTTCGAAGCGACCATGGGTTCCCCCATCCGCTAAGGTCCATGCTTCCGCGCCATAAAGCAGGATTGGGATGATCAAGGTCTTATGCAGGGTTAACTTGGTATTTCTGGAGAATGTTTTGTTTCTCAATTGCCTTCTTAACCCAAAGAAGCAACGGTTGGCAAGAGTTATTCTCCGTTCGATGTTGTTGTCCGTGTCTATGGCGGATCCTAGGTAGACGAAGTCCTGTACTACCTTGAATTTATGTCTGTCTATTGGGACGTTTTGTTCAATTCGTCGATGTTTTCCGTCCTTGTTTGATGACAGCATATACTTGGTTTTGCCCTCATTAACCATCAAACGCCGCTTTGATTCAATGCTCGTAACAGCACCTATGACATCACGCTTCCTTCTTCCCATTACGTCAACATTGTCTGTGTAAGCGAGTAATTGTACAGAATGTTGAAAGATTGTTCCTCTGGTGTTGACGTTTGAGTTTTGTAAAATCTTTTCAAGTATGATGTTGAAGAAATCGCATAACAGTTTTTAGTTTTGTCGAAAGCCTTTTTCGACATCAAAGATCTGGGTGAGTTTTTCGCCAACCTTGATGGAGCAGCGTGAATTCCCCAGAGTCATCGTGCATAGTCGTACGAGTTTTGCAGGGATGCCGAAACTAGACATGGCTCTGTATAGCTCGTCTCTGTAAATACTGTTATACGCTGCCTTGACTTCGATGATAAGATGGTATCGATATTATATTCTCGGGTTTTTCCCAAGACCTGCCGTAATGTGAAAATTTGATCTATTGTTGACTTTTCTGATGGTCTAAAACCACATTGATAAGGACCTATCAAGTTGTTGACGTGGGGTTTCAGACGTTCTCATATTACATCAGACAAGATCTTATAAGCGACGTTAAGGAGGCTTATTCCTCTATAATTGGCGCAATTGTGAGGGGGATCCCTTCTTTAGGATCGGGCATACAATACTGAGGTGCCATTCATCGGGCATGCTTTCTTCCGACCATATCATGCAGATCAGCTGGTGCATGCTACTTTCCAAATGGTTTCTAGTTGCCTTGAAAAGTTCGGCATCAAGGCCATCTACACCTGCAGTCTTATTTGATTTAAGTTTGCATAGGGCAAGCTTAAATTCTTCTAGGTCAGGAGAACGGCATTCTTGATCATCGTCCAAGTTGAATGGGGCATTCTGCCTGACAGTGGAATTTGTGTCTTCATCGCCGTTAAGCAGTCTGCAGAAGTGGTCTTTCCAAATCCTCAGAAGAGACTGCGTCTCTATTACTATGTTTCCCTGCTGGTCTCTACAGACTTTAGTTCGGGCTTTGCCACTTTGACAAGATATTTTTACCTAATTCCTGTCATGGCATCTCTCAATTTCCTCAAACAAGCGCTTCTCATGTTGCTTCTTTTTCTTTTTGAAAACTCGGTGTTCTTTCTTTTTTTTTTTTTTGCACAGTCCTTGTCTTCTTTTGCACTAAAATGTTGGCTAAAAATGCAAAAAGGAGCCTTAGCATTTAATCGAAGCATCCTAGTTTGACTTGCCATAAACTAGGACAATGCCTTCAAAGCGCAGTCAAACAACAACCATATTTGCCACTCGTAGAAATATAATATTTATGTGAGCCAGCTACATACAACCAACCCCCTGGGTCTTAAAGTATTTTAAAAGAAAATTCAACCCAAAAGGGGATGAAAATCATAATAAAAATTCCCCTAATTTCTAATTTCGCATTCTTGGTACAGTTTACCCACAAGAATTTATAAATATACGATTTTCTTACCTACTGACATGGTAATTCACCCAAGGAGATCTTCTTTGAGCACGTGTGCTCTATAAAACTAGGCTTCTCGCGGTGCTGAGAATTTCCTTTTATTTTATATTATCAAGACGGGGTACCTCATCACATGGGTAGCTCCTTTCATAAAAGCGATTTCTTTGAAAAAAAATTTTTTTTTGATCGCGCACCAATGTTATTAAAGTGTGGGGTGCAAAGTACGCTACATCGTTTGTATATAGTCAGTCCTTCGAGTTCCAATGGTAAACTGACATTGCAATGGATAATTGCGCCCCGGGTGAATAATACCAACCTTGCTGCAAAGAGAAAAACAGTACACAAGGAAAGGATGACATATAGAACAACCACCACAGTAGAGAAAAGTCTTCAGGTTTTGCTACTTTCACTATTTCAACAAGTTTTATGTCTTTTTCCAAATAAAAAAAAAGAAGGAACGAGTTTTTGTTTCATGTAATATTGTTTCAACAGGAACAGTAGAGAGTCACAGGATAAAATAAAAGCTGGAGAACAAGAAAAACAGGAACAATGCACATTGATAGATAATCTCCATTGTCCTGTCATAAGCAAAAGGTAACAAAGGGAATACGACACCAAGTGACGAACCAAAATTATGGGGGGAAACAAAAAATATTACAAATAAGTGTAATTTAAATACAATCGATCAAAGTCCCACTTTTTCTACTCACTTATTATGACGAAAAAGAAGGACGAGATTTAATAATGACAAAAAAAAGGAAGATATGATATGGTGAAGGACAATGCAATTAGCATTTTGCCACCTCTTTTCAAGTGGTCTATGTACTTCGACGAAGACAAGAGCAAAGGTATAAGTGATCTAAATTTTAGGTCATTTCTAGGGACAAGGCATTCGAGAGTGTTACAATAACCCGAGGTTAAATGCACCAATAGACCAATGGAGATCAGAAGAATGCAATGACGAATTGAAAATTTGATCTCGACGTTGCATGGTATAGAGAGAAGTGGGAAGGTAGATTAAGAAAATTGGTAACGATTAATGAGATTTTAATGCAGCCGTCGCGCGGAGTGACTATTTTGGAAGACTATAAACAAATTGTGACACATTTTCGGAGATTGATGTTCAACTTAGAAGTGTTAAGCACAGTGCAATGTGATTTGACAAATTCAAGGAGGCCGAAATAATTCTGATTGATGACGATGAAAAAAAATAAAATTTGTTCTCACAAGAAGTTAGTACGGAAACACATCGTTATCAATTGGGGAAGATATTAAAACTATCCCAAATCTGAATGTGAGGTTGTTCTTTACAGGCACAAGTTTTCGGATTACTTCGAAACACAAATTTAAAAAAAAAAGGGTTGTTTAGAGAACCTAAGCATTTGCTTAACTCGAAGTGATTTCATTCGTAGTTAGAGTCCAACACTCACGTTCCGAAACAACAAATAGCCTCGGATAAAAACAATGATTTCACCGTTGACGACTCTAGCAAACGAAAAAAGGATAAATATTTCCAGATCTGCACCTTAACGGACTATACGTGCAGCAAGAGAATCAGCGGAAGTGCTTAGACTGATATAGCAAAGCAGATATAATAGAGAAGTTGAAAAAGTTCGACACTTACTATAGCGACTGATGTTGTGAGAATCCGCATCAAGGCTGAATTCGCATGCTTTCGCCAAATATGCCCCATCACCCCAACACAGAAGAAAATACAATTTTCTTTCTATGAGTTCCTAAAAAAAAAAGCAATGCCCTATGACTTTATCGCAAAACTAGAGAACGAGTAGATCTTTAAATACACAAATGGTAAGCACTAAGCACATCAGTTTGCACTATAAAACTTCCGAAGATGGACTCAGGTTAATCGATTTTGCTAACGATTTTATCAATTTATTAAGGTTCAGCGAAAATCTGAAGGTCTTCTTTCAACGGTGAACTTCCTTGACAAATCTTCTGATGACCCAAAAGTAATTGTTAATCTCTTTTCTACATTTTTCAGTCAATCATATAGCAATGATCTAAATGATCCAGACCTTGACTATCACAGGTTTCTGATTAATACCCCCACGTTAAGGGCGGGGTAAACCCTGGGCGTTTTCAAAAAAATCGATTTTTTTTATGGCATTTTCTTATTATACTACATTTCAAGAATGTTGTGTCAAAATTTCAAGTCATTCCGACTTGAATTCGAAAAGTTGCTCTGATTTTAGATGATTTTAGAGTATAGGTATGCGCGG
This sequence comes from Melanostoma scalare, assembly GCA_949752695.1. NCBI lineage: Eukaryota > Metazoa > Arthropoda > Insecta > Diptera > Syrphidae > Melanostoma > Melanostoma scalare. Next base: position 181,103,214 of record OX456986.1, on the reverse strand, counting down.
CGAGCGAATAGAGGGGGGCCGGCCGGACGACCTTGAACCAACCTTTTATGATTGGTTCAAGGTAGCTCGAGATCTTCTTTCGTGTTCAGGGAAGGGGAGCTCACTCTAATGACGCTTCTAACGGAATATTTTTAAGGAGAACCATTCAGTGTGCTGTTTTTCGCGTTTATCTCAACGTCCTTTCTTTCCAAGGTCATGGAAACGTTGATAAACCGTCAACTTATGAAATATCTTGAAGAACGAAAGAATTGGGCTTGATATTTCTAAAGCATTTGAGAGAGTTTCGGTGGACAAAAACAAAAGAAAAACGGCAATCCAAAAACTAGAAAAGATTTAAAGATTGGCAACAACATGAATTACTGGATGCATGCGTACAACTCCAGCATACGCTCTAAACATCACTGTAGGACTACCACCAATTCACCTCCTCATAAGAATGGAAGCAAGACTGGCGACACACCGTTCCATCAAGGACACATAAATCATACACAAACCCGAAAGGACATCTGTCGATAATGGACAGTCTAGAAAAACTTATTACCTTTAGTATGTGCTTGGATGCTATTATTCCCATGTACAACTTCTCCATTGTTATCCACCCTAGGGAAAACTGGAAGAACACAGACCCTCAAAAATGGAAACTGGTACAGGTTCCGGCATTTTCAGTGACTCTCCCAGAACGAATTTCTCAGTAAGTCTGGGTAGTCACTCGTCCATTTTCCAAGCTGAAGTCTTTGCCATTAACGAATGTTCGAGAATTATGTTTATCGAACTCGAAAAACAAAACAGTCACCCGTTATCATAAGACCCGTCGCGTCGGTCGTAGCGATTTCGGACTACGAATGCCAAATAGAAATGACTAAAAACATCTTCGTAATGAACGCTTGGCAACAGATATTTATAACTTGTTTATAATTTTATTAATAATAACAAATTTTGTGGCGAAACATTCACTACAAGAGCGTCTGTGACGCTTCCATTTTGGTATTCATAGTCCGAAATCCCTGACGGACCTTATGATACGGGTGAATATTCATTTTCTCAGACAGCCAAGAAGCACTAAAGGCATTAAGCTCAATTGTCAAATGATCCAAACTAGTCCAAGAGACAGTCATGTCACTCTCTGAATTAGCAAGGAATAACGTTGGAATCCAGCACACAAAGACTATGATGGTAACGAGAAGGCAGACATCTTAGCTAAAGACGGCGCATCTAAATTATTCTTTTTGCCAGAATATACTGAAAAAACATCAAAATTCCTACTGAGCCTCAATAGGAAAACTCTAAAATTTTGCACAGGACTACTAACCGCCCACTGTTCTTTAAAGAAACATCTTCACCAAATAAGGCTGGTAGCGAACCCCATCTGTAGACTATGCCTCGAAAATGAAGAAACATCTCTGCACATTATAAGGGAATGTCCAGCACTTTTCCGCCTTAGAAAGCAAATACTTGACTATGAGATCATTGCTAACTTCTGGTTCAACTCAGGAGCAGAAGAACTGCCCTGAAACCTCACATGGGTTGGCACGATAGGTTTCATTCAGACACCGCAGTGCCCAGAGCGTAAGTTCAACCCGTCCCCTTAATCTAATCTAATCTAAAAGCTACATCTAATCTTACACCTTGTATCAGACAGATCGGACCTAAGCCAGCTCTATATCAAACGGTTACTTTTTCGCTGTTCTTCTATCAATGCATGCACAAGATAAAGCCATAACATAATCCTAGTTCAAGAACTTGTTTCTGGATAGCACTTAAATTTCACATAAATTCAATTTTTAAAAGAATAAACGAATACGAATTTCGATCATAAGAAAAAGAAGCGATGACACCCGAGAACGAAGAGGATGAGAGGGTAACAAAATCAGTTTAGCTGTTCTCCACCTTAATTGTAAAATATAAATGTAAAAATTAATGTTTAATTTACTATCCAGTTCTAGGTGTCACAATTGGCATTTAAATAAAATAACTTTCAAAAAAATTTTAAAAGCAATGAAGACCAAAGATAAGGCTGAACTTTAATTAGTATTTTAACACAAATCTTTGCGTCTGGAGCTGTCATTTTCAGGCGTTTAATGTCGCTTTCCATTGGTTTCACTCGGAGAAGCACTCATTTTAAAAACCAATGGAATACCCAAATTGTTTTTTGTTCAGTTTAACGTAATTGGCTTTGTGTGATTAAAACACCTATGGCTCTTAAAGAATATTCCTTAAAGAAAATTTCCAATTGAGTAACATGGTGTTAGTGCTTCTTGAGCCGATATTCGAATCTCACTTCAAATCGAGAAGCGGCTGGCACTGCTTAGAATCATGAGAAGCGATCTTTTTGCACCAATGGAATGGTTTGAGAATGCTCCTGGACGCTCCTGAACGGTTCTTTTCGTCCAATGGAAAGCGACATAAGTGAAACAATCATCGTTATAGGGGTGAATAAATCAAGGTGCTTACTCGAACTATGTAGCACTTGGGAGTCATGAAAATAGTTCAATCAAAAGCATATACATATATGCAATCGCGATACTGGCGGCAGCGGTGCAGTCTTAAGTGTTTATCTGCTTTCATCCTCCCAGTTTCATCTGGACGCAACCTTTGAGGTTGAAGTGAAATTATAACAACCTTATTTCCATCTTCTGGACCACAAAAAAAGGGAATGTTGTTGTATAATGGGCCGGCAATTGGTTTCAGTGCTGCAGCTTAGTACAAACCTCAAAATTAAAAAAGAAAACTTGTCTTTTTCACACAGATATTCGAACAGTTACAATGGCGCTTGCAAAATGTCAGGGCTTCTATAAAGTTGCTTACACGACAAACCAATTAAATAAATTAATGTCTTTAACACAGATACATATTAACATTTATTATAAAAAAAATATGTATAAACACCAAGTCTCTTCAATTTTACATGTCTTCAACGCTATACTTGTAGGCATCCTCGGCCAGCGCTTCCTTGTGACTTTGTGCATCAAACCACTTCTTTTCATATCCATTAGATCGATCAACACCGTCCCATCGATAACCGGGTGGTATGCCATATCTGTTCTCTGGGTATAAACCCTTGTATTTGGGCATAACCGGAATATTTGCTGCCAATTGTTGGTCTTTCTTTTTGTTTCGCATATACTCCAACATCGGGTCGTCTTGGTGTTCCTTCTGTCGGAGCATTTCGTCTAAATCGGCATCGTTTGAGTACCTAGCCAGTGGTTTACTGCTTTCGTACTGATCATCAGACATTTTTGCTTCATGGGCTTCTAGTTGCTTGACACCCTTATTCCAGCGGGTATATAACTCCTTCTTTTTCTCCTCGTGTTCTGCTTTTTTTCTTTGAACTTCGGGATCTTCTTCAATGTCCCTGCGACGCCGACGATAAGAAGAGTTCTGCCGGACTTGAACTTCTGCATCTTTGCCAGACACTTCTTTGGACATTTTACTGAACATTTTATCCTCGTTTCGGCGACGTTCTTCTGTTTCACTTTTAAGGGTTTTTGCATCCTGAAGGCCAGCACGCTTACCATCAAGTGTTGTGGTCATTTTTGACTTCGGTTTATGTGACGGCGGCGGTGAGTCAGAACGAGCTTCAAGTCTACTTCGGCTGGGTGATTTATCTGAGTTTGGATGGGGTCTATAACGCTGGGGTGAGTTGTCAGGTGACGGTTTTTCTATTTTGACTGAAGATTTGAAGGGATTGCCATTGTTTCGACGTCTCGGAGGCGATTGATCATTGGATTTTTCCCTTTTTATTTGAAAAGTGGACGACTGCCTCGATTGTGGAGATGAATCTGAGTTTTTCCTCAAGCGTCTTCTATCTGGTGATTGATCAGAATTTGGTCGTAATCGCTGAGCTGGTCGTTTTCTCTGAGGAGATTGATCTGAGTCCGTCTTCGAACGAGGCGAGGTCAACCTTCTTGGAGGAGATTGATCTGTATCTCTCCTTAAACGACTCGTTGTCTGTCTTCTCGGAGGAGATTGATCTGAATCTTTCCTTAAACGAGTCGATGTCTGTTTTCTTGGAGGAGATTGATCCGAATCTTTCCTTGAACGAGGTGACAACTGCCTCCTCCTCGGAGGAGATTGTTCGGAGCTTCTTTTTGAATTTTGAGAAGAACTTTTTCTTTCGGGAGATCGAACCGAGTCCCTAGATCGAGTTGTTGAAAGTAAATCACTTCCATTCCCGTGATGTTTTCTACCAGACTCTTTCCTAGACGGAGATTGATCAGAACTTATTCCTGTAGGAGCGAGATTATTTGCCTTATCGGAGGAACATGTAAATTTTGCTTTAGGGGATCTCTTCCTTACTGGTGACTGATTTGTGCTACCAATATTTGGAGCCTTCTTACCCCACATGTCGCCGTCAGAATCTTCTTCCTTCTTTACATCTCCGATTCTTTTCCATTTACTTTCTGCAGTTTCGCCAAACGCATCTACGATGCCAACAATTTGTGGAGCATCCTCACCTGTTAGGAAAAGTTCCTCATCATTATCCACATTATTGCTGGCATGTAAATCGTCGTCAATTATTTTAACAGTGGCTCTGGATTTTGACTTTTTATCCTTCTTTTTCTTTTTCTTGTCACTACCACCTGATAAATATTTCTTTAGATATTCTTTTTGGCTCATTTTAGAGGACATTTTCAATAAATTTCAAGCAAATACCGAGTACACAATTTTGAAGGAAAAAATAACCACTACAAATAATAAACGATAAACGTTGAGGCCAAATGCAAATGTCAAACACGATATCGATGAGCACTCTGTTATCGAAGGTGTTGCCATGTATTTAGTTTCTTTATATAATTTTCATTCGTGGTGAATTTTGTTTATAACAATATTTTTAAATTCCAAAGCAAAAATGTTGTTTGATGCATTTTAAAATTCTATTGAACTGCAAGAGTTTGCGACCCGTGGAATATGTTTGCAATTTCGTAATCTTTGCTTGAATATTTTTTTTCTTATTCTCTTGAAAATGACTTTGTCAGTGATGAATTTTGTTTTCATTAGTTATGTTCATTAGTGGGCTGCAACCAGCATTGAATGCCATGACACATATTTCATATATTTGGATACCAGGTGGTATCCAATAACTGTCGACTGGGAGTGGGAGGGAATGACGATTTATGGCAAGTAGCCAATAGACAAGTAGCCTGCTACTACCAGCCGACTTAGAAAGTGGTGAATTTCTTTCTGACACCAAGCTGTTGTATAGCGCAATAGCAGCTACCCAGCTCATGATGGTAAACAGGTCTGAATTTGTTCAACTCAAAACTATTCCAAACCTACATGAAAACTGAGTGGTTTGCCATACAAAATGTAACCTGTTTAGTTACTGGGTTTCATCTATTTTCATACTATTTCCAATACTCCAGTGAATTAGATGTTCGAAAAAGTGGAAGTAAGGGGAGAGAGAACGGAATCTTTCATAGCTCGGTGACGATCTGCTCATATTTTATATCATTCTTTTTATAAGCTAAGACAAAATCCTCTATCCAGAACTTTTTTTTATGTGGGAACACAACCAGGTTGACTCTATAGAGGAATAAGCAATAAGAGGGAAAACCATTATTTCACTTGCCCTACGACTTCCATTTATTTACTTTTGTAACACGAGATCTATCTGTATTACACGTATTCAACTGAATATAAAAATGTGTCAGTGAAATTACTAGCTCCACTTTATTTTCATTTACATGCATCTGCTACTACAGAAGGGCAGAAAAGTAAAGCGGGACGGATAAAGATTATAAAACACAAAGTTTAAAAAGAAAAACGAATAAGAATTAGGGCTGCAGATCAAAAATTATAGGTGCAGATCAAATGCACCTGAAGTGTAAATTTTCAACTTGTGTCTATTTCCTTTTTTCATCTGCACTTGCAGATACATACATGTAAATCCACCATTAGCGACATGTTTAAATTATGTTTACATTGGGCTATGTGAGAGAGCCTGCATTGAAGCGACAAGAACGACACCAGGTCTTCATAGACTTGCAGCTGTCGCAAATTTAAAGTTAAAATTTACATTGAAGCGACAAGAGCGACACCAGGTCTTCATAGATTTGCAGCTGTCCGAACTCGCGACAGCGATAGGTGCATTGGAGCACCTTCAATGATTTAAGGCCTGGCCAAACCAACGCGGTGAGTGCGTGCGATGCGATTGCGATAAGTCAAATCCCTATGTATTAAGTCAAACGTCCATAAGATTTCATAGGGATTTGACTTATCGCAATCGCATCGCACGCACTCACCGCGTTGGTTTGGCCAGGCCTTTATGGTATGAATTCTTAAAGATCGTGATACATGTCAAGTATAAACGCCACAAAGTAGAAACAGAGAGTAAATTTTTTCATATTAGTCCCGAGCTACATTCGAACGACAACTACGTCACCATAGTTTTTGTCAGTTTTGGAGATCCTTATATATTATTTATAACATTAGATATATTTGAAAAAAAAAACAAAAATTTGAAATGAAAGTTTTTTATTTTTCTGGCAAACTTGATTCAGAGCAAATGTGTATATAACAAATAAGTAAATAGTTCGGAAATAGATCACAAAAAACGTCAAGCAAATGAGAAACGTCAGATGAGTTCTAGCAAGGTCTCGGTTAAAATCAATTATCAATTGATTCAAGCGTCATTTTAGCTAGTGTGATATTTAGGCTCATTTTAAGGCGATTTTAAATGACTATAAATTTGAACTATTAGATGTGTTTCTTTACTGAAAATTCACACGAAATGCACCGAAAGTCGGTGAAAGTCAGTCAAATGTCGTTCCAGCACAGCGATTTTTCGCAGCAGTGCACAAAAGAGAGTACTCACGAGAGAGTAAAAAATTTCCCCACCCTGCGAATTTCTGCCACCTAAATTTCTGTGGGCAGGAATCGAGCACAGCCAAAATAAATACAACAACTGTCAAACAGACGTTTTTCCAAGCGTTGCTGCGAATGTTTTTTAAAGACCGTTTCTTTACTTTTGAGACAATTACGCTCTTTCAGAGAGTTTGTGAGAGAGTTTTATGCTATGTCCGCACCTGAAGTTAACCTGGGTTTCGTTCCAGTATGGTTTGAGTTAACCAAGTAGTGTCTGCATATGCAGAAAAGTTTTGAGTTTATCTTTTTGTCTTAAGTTAAAAAGAGACAGACATACAAGTGTGAGCAGAACGTCAACGACGTATGAGAGAATTCATTCTCTCTCCACTCACTTTCACTCTCTTAAATGTCAAATTCAATGGAATATTGGAAATAGTGCATTCAGCGCTTTTGGTTTCGAGTAGGTTATCTCGAAACCCATTGACTAAAAAGGTTTCATTTTGTATGGCAAACCACTTGGTTATCATGTTGGTTTGGGATTGTTTTGAGTTAAACAAGTTTAACTCTCAGGTGCGGACATAGCATTACCCCCACTCCTTAAAATTTGACAGATTGTGAATTTCTGTCCACAAAGTAAAGAAACAGACCTATTGTTTTTAAAAAATTACACACCTTTTCAATTCAATTCTACTACTCTGGCAGTTCCCATCGATAACAACTACATAACATCGAAACGCTCTTTCTCGCTTTCTGTTTTGATTCTATTTTCGTGGATAACAACTTTCTTAGCGCATTTTTTATTTGAATGAAAGCACAAACACAAATACAATGAAATACAAATACATTACGTATCGCACAAACAAAGGATTTTAGCACAAAAATTGATAAATGAAAATGCCCATACAATCCAAACAAATTCGACATCTCAACCAAAGGTTCCAACGCATAAAATATTATTTAAATAAACTTACCCGAAGAATGTTAAACACCAAACAAGAATATTTGTATACATACATATGTATGTATTTCAATATTGACTTCGAATTTTTCTTAAACACGAGAATGAGCATTCATTTACTTCATTAATTTATTGAAAAATGTTATTGGCACTTCAATGGTTGTGTTGTTATTGGAAATTTAAAGCACTGGCAAATTTAATGCTGCTTCTTTTCAATAAAGAATACAATAATAATGATTTGTATTTCTTTTTCGCACTAAACTCTAAGCAGCTGTTTATTGTTCAAAGAAAGCTTCGTGTTTTGTGTAGTTGTTTTCGTGTCTTGTTTGTAAATAAGCGCGTTCAGACTAACCAATTTTTTCGTTAAATTTGTTGGATGAAAAGTTTGACGGAAAACCTATAGCGTTCACACTAATCAAACAAATCGTCAAACTTCATTCTGATTTGAATTTCAACCATGAAAGACATAATAGTTGCAGCGCTTATTAGGGATGAAATTTTATAAAGAAAAATAAAAGAAAGCATAGGACTAAAGAGGTGCACTACCTGCAAACACCATAAATTCCTACTTCAATGTGCCTACCAAAGAAAATTTTTTTTTTCTCGCGTGGTGCACTACCTTAAACAATTATTAGGCGTGTTTTTTTTAATGCTAGTATATAGTACAGCATTTGTGTTTAAAAAAAACGATCTATCCACAGTGTTTTCAGTTATATTTTCAGCAATAAGATGGTGCTCAACGTCAAAGCTAGTTGTCACTTTTCAAAGCTCTCTGTGAAATTCAAGATGAAACAAAATCAAATTCATAACAGGTTTGTTTCGTTAATTGTTAATGACGATACAAAGTCAGGTATGAATTTGTATTATTTTGTCTTATTTTCCATACATCAGATTCTTTCGTACAGCTCTTTTTTTTACTGTTTTTGGAGGCATCGTCCAGCAGAGAAGAAAGCTCTATGTCAAAGTCGGCTGTTCTGTTGAAAAAAACTTTCGGGTATGTTCGGGGAGTATGTAAAAAGATATTAAGGCTGTGTGTGAATTGGGTTAAAATTGGGTTAAATGGGTTAAAATATGACACTAGCGTGGTGAAAAAGATGGGATAAAATTTTAACCCATTTAGCCTGCTCGCGGAGCAGGCTAAAATGGGTTAAAATTTAACGTTTGTCAAGAAAGAGAGGTGTGTCTAGTTCTTGTTGCATTCATAACTTTTTTTTGTCGAACAAACAGTAAACAAAGCAGAAAGTAGTTTTTAGCAGTATGGACGGCACACGAAAAATTGGACAACAAGAAATAATTACGTGAAAACCTTACAATAAATGTAAGTTTGACCTTTTTTTATCGAAAAACATATGTACATATTTATAAAAATAAAATTATTGTTTCTTAGGGTTTCCCGAAGAAAAACTAAAACTCATTCAAATACGAATTGAGCAACAAATGCAAACATGAATGTATCGATGCAAAATTATATTTTCAAAAATACTTCAAGAATTTTTCATTGCGGTTCAATAGAATCAATTGATAAGACATTTAAATAAATAAAATTATTGTAAAACATTTCTTCAAATTGCTATTCATTTTGTAAACAGATCTCAAATCGATGATTTTTTTTTGCTGTTGTTGTCAGTGCTGCAAAAACAAGTGTTCATACACCCATTATCAAAATATCCGTGATGGGAAATATTTTGACAAAATGCGGGACTATTGTTTCAACATATGAAAATAGTAGTACAAGAACAAGAGAAAATAGGCAAAATGGAGATCTTAACACTTTTTGGAGCGTAATATTAAATTTACATTCTTAAAGTTGCTTTATTTAAAGTAAAAAATAAATTAAATTCAATAATAAAAAGGAATTTTGCAGGGAAATTTCTTTAACTATAAAGGAATTTAAGAGAAAATAGTGTTTCGAAAAAACCCTTTTAACCCAATTCACACAGCAAAAATTTATCATCTGAATCCACCGCAAAACAAATGTCAAAATTTAACCAAGGTGAGAAATTTTAACCCAATTCACACACAGCCTAAGAACTAATCTTTGATGAGATGTTCCATTGACAAAACAGAATCAACTTATATTTTATCCAAATCTGTGATAAAGCATTTTTACACTATTGACCAGTCTTTTCGATAGGTTAAAAAAGAAAATAAGTTGATTCTATTTACAAAACCGTGAAATTCAACTATAGTACTACCGCGTTGATAAACATAATTAAATTAAGTCGAAACTTTACTGCTAGTCACAAACATGAATTTCTATTGGAGAATGTTTTTGATTTTCATACATATATCTTTCCATTTTGATCATTTTCTACTGCTTTGTTTGTTTTATTTGTAGTTTGCTTGCATTGGGCTATATTTCTTAGTCAAATAATAAGCAAAGCTATTAGCTTCAGCAAAAAAGAACTAGTGCAAAATCCTGTGTTATATACACCACCAGGTGAGAAACAGGGCGAAAATTCAATATGAAAATAGTTTTTACTTCTTTAATTTTTAATCGAGAGAAAAAATTTCTTTGCAAATACCACTTTTTTTTTGAACACGTCCTTTCGAAAAGCTGTGATGAACTGAAATCTTAGAGGAATAAAGAACAAGAGGGGAATCCATTACCTCTCTTGCCCCGCAACTTCCAAATGTTTACATTGCTGTTTTTGTAACACGAGATCCATCTGTGACACACGTGTTAAGTGAATTTACTAGCACCACTTTATTTTGGGATCCCGAAACTAACACCACTTTATTTTGGGATCCCGAAAACAGTTCCGGAATCCGAAAATAAAGTGGTGTTTGTGAAGTCAGTTCGAGGGCAGATGCAGTGGTCTGTGTGTGGTTTATCGCTCTTGTCTTTATTCCTCTAAGGTTCGAGGGCAGATGCCGTGGTGTATGTGTGTGGTTTTCGCTCTTGTTCTTTATTCCTCTAAGACTGAAATCAATGGTGATGCCATCTTATTTTCAAAGCTGGAACCTCTCAATCCTCAGCAATGCCATCCCTGTTTTTACTGTGGAAAATTACGACTGTAAAATACTTTGTTGTTATTCCCCAAGGGAAATATTTACTGCACTGTATACTAGAATAAAAAAAAATAGTGCGTGCAGTCCCCCCGCGCGGAAGAAGTGAAACTTCCTAATATGAAAATGAAAATAGGAAGGGGTAGAAATTTATTTTGAGTGAACTCGTATTGTTTCTTTAAAAGAAAAAGAAAAGAGATGGATCGGAGTAAATTTTCACGGGATAGCTACTTAACACCATTTCATAGAACAATTTTTTATTTTTTGGTGGAGATTAGAGGACGAAAACTAGGATTTTAAAGATCTATGTACATTTGTACATACATAGTACTTGTGTATGGAATAGAATACCAGGAACCTTTCTGAAACCGTTGATTGGCCAGTGTCAGTGGTAGCTGACTGACCGACCAATGAAGACCGCAGTCTTAACACCTAGGCCCAAGACGGAGAACATTTACATACATGTTTAGACATGATCAAACATGTTAAGACATGATCAAACATGTTTAGACATGATCAAACATGTTTAGACATGATCAAACATGTTTAGACATGATCAAACATGTTTAGACATGATCAAACATGTTGAGACATGATCAAACATGTTTAGACATGATCAAACATGTTTAGACATGATCGAACATTTTTGAGCCGGGCGTAAATGGAAATTGCTTATATATATGTACATACATGATTATGCCTCCACTAACTACTACATACTCATAACTACATATATTAAAATTGTAATAAAATCTTTCAGTAACCACTCACCAAAAGCTCTGATTTGTACATATGTACATATGTAGTATGTATGTACATATGTATATTGTCTTCGAAATAAAATTCCGCAATTTCAATGAAGCAATCGAAATTTATTTTGCAAGTCAGGCACGATTTTCACACACACGACACAAATTGAAAATTAAGAAAGAACAAAGAGTTATGGTGGATTTACATGCACCTGCAAGTGCAGATGAAAATCGGAAAAAGGCACAAGATGTAAAATTCATACTTGTCTGATAGAGAGGGAACGAACTTCCTAGTTATGGTTGCAGATGAAAAATTATGGGTGCAGATGAACATGTTCATCTGCAACCATAATTTTTCATCTGCAACCATAATCCTATTCGTCTCTCTTTTTAACCTTTGTGCTTTGTAATCTTCATCCGTCTCGCTTTACTTTTCTTCACTTCCGCAGTTGCAACTGCATGTAAACCCAGCATTAAGGTGGATTTACATGCATCTGCACCCATAATTTTTCATCTGCAGCCATAATTCTTTTCGCTTCTCTTTTTAACTCTTGTGCTTTATAAATTATAATCTACATAAACTAAACTATACCAAATCCAGCATTAGTTCCCATAATGACGCGTCATATAAGATATAACATACAACTGTTATAGCAACAAATTTATAGCAGTGCCAAAAACTATGCATTCGATAATATGTTTAACACGGAAGTGTAACGCGGAAGTGTAACGCTGCATGTTTGCAAGTCGCATAAGAAGTTTCACTTCAAAAAAAACACACCTATAAGTTCCACTTTCAATGTACCCAACAGAGAAAAAATATTCTTTACGTGCGATGTGCATTACTTGAAAACATTTGGGAAATGAAATTCAAAATTCCTGTATGTTTGACGAGTAGCGTTCACATTCGTCAAACTTGTTGTTCAACAATATAAAAAGTTTTGAAATCCATCCAACAAATTTGACAAGCCGCTGGATGGTGAGCTCACACTTACAAATTTGCTTGACAAACTCGATGCTGGACAAACAAATTGGATAGTCTGAACGCCTCTAATCGCTAATCCTCTTCTTTTCTCAAAAAATAATATTTACTTCATCATCAATTCTGTTCTTATGTTCACATTTTTGTTAAGTTGTAGTTAGTAGTTACTGAGAATTTGCAAATTGCCTTAGTTTAAAAGGAATGTAAGTATACATATTGTTTAGACTGTTTCTAGAATATTATTTTTTTTTAAATATTTTTCCTTGGAAAATAATACCGTGCAGTTTGGATTTGCGATATTTTTAATGCTTTGAAAAGCTTAGTTTTATTTTGGAGCTAGCTACAACATTATTTTATTTTATTCATTGGACTTTCTTCTTGTCGGAAGTAGTACGTCTTACGCCGCATTGACACGTGGAGTGGTGTATTTGGAAGATAGTTTGAGAACGAAAAATCTATTGGTTAGTACCTACGGTAAGTCCGAACGTGTATCAACAATTTGTTACTAAGTTCTTCTTTATCAGGTATGGAAAAGATAAACCAACCTGAACCTGCTAGACCTGAAGAACCATTTTTGAGGCTGATCCATGAAGATCCTGCTAAGAGGCTTATCATTCAAAACCCTATCCGATTTCCTGCATATGTAAAGAATCGTCACGGAAAACGAAAATTGATTTTTGTCGAAACTGCGACATTAGGTCAAGGAAGGAATAGTGTCGACTCGACGGTCAAAGAAGGAATAAAAAAAAACTGAACTTGATAATGAAATAGCATTACTCTACGTAATCATGTCGCACATGAAATAGAAAAGTGTCATAACTCGAAAAAACAATTTTTGGAATTTTTCATTTGAAAAAATATTAAAACTTATTTCAAACCTATCTATCTAGTCTACGTTGATTTATATTGAATATTTTTTTCCTCAGTAGATAAAATGTCATTTTAAGGTCCCTATTATGAGTAGCGAATCGAACGTTCGATTGGAAGCGAATGTTTTTGCGAGCTTCTTTTATAGCGGTATTAAGCCTTGCGCAAACCAATGCGGTGAGTGCGTGCGATGCGATTGCGATAAGTCAAATCCCTATGCATTAAGTCAAACGTCCATAAGATTACATAGGGATTTGACTTATCGCAATCGCATCGCACGCACTCACCGCATTGGTTTGCGCAAGGCTTTATAGGTTGTAGAAACAAAAACTTTGTAGAAAACTTTTTTTTCGACGTTTAAGGTATGTCAGATAAGAGAATGGACGAAGTTTAATGATAATAATACAATAAACGAGTTTCTCTAAAACATTCGCTTCCAGTCGAACGTTCGATTCGCTACTCATAATAGGGACCTAAATGTTTTGGAAGTCAACAGTCAGAGTTGCTGTGCTTCATATTCTGTTTTGTGACACTTTAGATAAAAAACATATTTTGCAGTAAATAAAATGGATTAAAAAGCCGATCAGCATTGATGGTCTGGCCACAAAAAAAAAAAGAAGCTTAACATTAATACCCCTCTAGTGTTCCTCGACGACAAACATTCAAACTTTCCCAGCTATTCGAACTTGACTCCAAATATTAATAAAATTTCGCAAATTCTAGCGAAATTTCGCTGCTTTAGGAGTAACTAAAGTTACGCCATTTCACCTGTGCACACTGCACACTGATGAGAGCGACGTTGACGACTCGGAAGCAGATTCTTATTTCCACCAAAGTTCTTCCGACTCTGAAAAGGATTCTCCAAACAATTCTGGTACCGATTACCAATCTGAACATGAAGTAGGCGAGGTAAAGGGAAGCAGAAGAAGGAAAAAACCAGGCCCCAGGTAATTGGACAAGTAAAAAAGTATAACTGTTAAGAAACTCCCGTAAAAAATATGTGTCAAAAACTATGAAACGAATTCCCGCAAGAAAAATGATTGAGACATGTGGAGAAAAATGTAGATTGAAATGCAGCTCCAAAATAAATAACACGATTTGATTTGAAATTTTAAAAAACAAGGTGATTGCTGAAAGCAATAGGGTTTGCAAAACATTTTTCAAAGGAACACTAGACATCATAGAGGAATAAAGAACAAGAGGAAAAAAAAATTGAAAATGAAGTGTGTTTGTGAAGCCAGTTGATGACAGATGCCGTGGTGTGTGTGTGATTTGGGCCTCTTGTTGTATATCCTCTGTGCGACTGTTTTCTTATTCTCCTCTGGTTGGTATTAGATGTGTTCAATGCAGTGTTGCCGCGGGCTCAAATTTTGACGAGTCCCAGTGGCTGAAAAAATGAGTCCTTTTGAAAAAAAATGAGTCCCTTCTGTTTTTTTTTTAAGTTCATTTTAATAATACAAAAAACCTATATATTTACATATATAGTAAGTAGACATAAATATTAAAAATAAAATAAATTAAATTCATAAAAAAAACAAAAAATACAATTCACATTGTGCTTACAAAAATATCACAATAAACATCTTAAAATTTTTTTTTTATTTGAGTCTCTTGTTTTAGTTTTTAAGTTCATTTTAATAATAGATACAAATAATTAATATATTTACATAAATATTAAATAGACATAAAAAATAAACATTAAATAGATTAAATTCATAAAAAAAAAACAAACAAAGTACCTGCGTTGCGTAGCTGTTTCTTGCAATTTGTAATTTACAATTTACTTAAAACCACAGAGCAGATACAGAGGAGAAACCATATGCGTGAAAATACGCAGCTGATTCTGATTAGTGAATGTGTGCGACTGTGCGGGTCAAAAATCAAAATTAAATACAGCACACGGATGTAAGCAAGAATATAAGAAAAATATAAAAAAGATGACAAAGACAATTGACAAAGAAAATATTGTTTTTGTTTTCACTCAAACAAAGCGCCCCTATGAGTGAATCAAAGAAAATGTTTGAATGCTGACACAGCGTTCAGGTGTTCAGGAGTGAAATAAAAGCTACGTTTACACTATGCATTCTTCTCAAAATTAGTTTTGTCTACAAAATTTAACAAAGCTTTTGAAAATATTAATTAACGTTGACTTCAGAGTAAAGATGAATCATTTGTATAGAGGTAACTTGGATTCGTAAAAAAATGAGCCAAATCTAAATTTTGTGAGTCCCCGAGCCAAGTTAAAAAAAAATGAGTCCCTTTTGGCACTATAGTGTCCCCGCGGTAACACTGGTCAATGGTTCTTTTTTTTAGATCAGAACAGCACAGCACAGAGACAGTCAGCCCTATCGGGAATTCCTTGGGAAATATTTTTCCCAAGAAATGTTTCCCTTCCCGGGAACAAGTTCCTACTATCGGGAATTCCCCACTGATTTTTTTCCCATGGGAACAAGTTTTTGCAAGGAAAACACAATATTTCCCATAATAAATGAGTTCCCGATAGGTATTTTTCCCTAGAAATTTTTATCCCCAATTTCGAAAAGAAGTTCCCGATACCAATTTTTTTGAATTTGGGAAAAAATCCATGGGAAAAAAAGTTCCCGATAACCCTAAGTGAAAAACGTCAGGCAAGTTAGAACAAGCAAACTTGTCAAAATAAGCAACAACAAAAACGAAAAAAAACAACCACCAATTTTTCTTTTTCTGATATCAACTTAATTTAGCGTATTTTCGTCACGAATAAGTAATTTTATTTTCAGCACAAAGTTAGGTGTTATTTTCCTGATTTTTTAAAATTTGTTTGAACTTTTCACAACAAATTAAAATTACTTTGCGCTTAAAAAACTACCAGCAAAAAGTCAACAGCTGCTTTTGACAGTTTTCACCAAACTTGCACTTGCTCAAGAGGAGGTGACGAAAATGCTGTGCTAAACTGTTCTAGAACAGCTCATTGAACACAAAAAAGATCAGAAAAGAACAGAAAATTTCTCATTGAACACCAAAAGCGTGATCTTTTGTCAGTTTCTGTCTGAAACTGTTCTAGAACAGGTCATTGAACACTCCTTTAGAGTTGGCGCCCCAGTTTGAGGACAGTTGCCGTAGTGTGTGTGTGGTTTGCCCTCTTGTTGTATCTCCTCTCTGCTTCTCATGACTCGCAATCCAGTGCTACTAGTTTGAGGGGAGAGTTCCTTTCTGTGGGGAATTGAGGTGGGGAATTGAGGTCGAAAATTTGGTAAAATGGGAAAAGGGGATTCCACTACAAAGTATGGGAAAAAACAGAATCCTACTTTGCTTACCAAACAAAGCCAGCCTATATACAAATAGGTGTGCGTAAACGAACAACTCATATACTTACACAAGAGATGATGTAAAGACTGGAAAAATATCTTTTCTGTTTATTTTGTACGCTGGAATCTGGAAATGTGTTCGCTATTGATGAAATTTTGAAGAGGTTTCCAATTCAAAATAATGACATTAAAGCTGTGGGGTTTCTCTCTCCACACAATTAGCTTTGAATGCTTCGAAGAGAGTAAATTGTAAGTAAATTTCGTTGTTTTCCTTAAAAGTTCCAAATTGTAATGAAGTATAGTATAACTGACATCTGAACGGAGAAAACTTCCTGCTTCCATTTTTGTTTACGAAAAAGAATGGCTTCAGCAGCTGTCAGTCGAATAATTTTAGCAAGAAGTAACGGCAATGATAGATTTTGTAGTATATCCATTATTTACCATTTTAAGTCTAGTACCTCGATATGCGCTAACATTCCCCCACTCAAAACGCCCACGCAGAACGATTATTTTTAATAGTGACCGAAGTTTAAATTAAAAAGAATTAAAGGTTTAAATTAAACGAATGTTTACAAGGAATTTGACTGACAAACTGTTGAAATTCCTATCAGTTTACTGTTCAGTTCTCAGTTGCCTCTCTGATTTTGACTTTTCTCAAATAAAAAAAAAACTCAACTGAACATCGAACTGACGTCTATTTACACACTGAACTGAAAACTGAACTGATAATTGAACTGAGAACTGACCGTCTAAAATTTTCTCGTTTGATATTTTAACAATTCATTCAAATTAGTTGGAGTAGTCACATTCATGTTCGCTCAGTTTAAAAATTTTACCAATAACGATGTGCTTTAACTTTTCCTCTTATAATGAAAACTATTTGTTAAATCAAATTGAATTTGTTGCTGGTAGGGCGCGGCCGGCTGAATAAAAAATTTCATTTTGTCTAAACGAGTTGCTTCCATCTAGTGTTGAAATGTCCCTATAAAGACATTATTAAAGCTACTTACGTGTGGTTTTGTCATCGATCGTCGCTTCTTTCTTCCCTCAAATTAAAACAAATAAAAAAAAGAGACCGTTAAATATTTTTTTTTAATTTTTTCATTTTAATCTTTCAAATGTTGTTTCTTTTTTTTTCATTTAAATCTTGTTTGTAACAATTTTTTTTAATTTTTATAAAATTAACTATAAGTTTTATATTTTACAAATGCAAATATTTGTTTTCTATTTTATAATACAAATTTTAATACAAATGCTTTATATTGTGTTTTTTTTTTATTTTGGTTTGTTTTTCAAGCATGTTTTAAAATTGATATCTACTATTAACAAAAATACATCTTTAAGAACTAATTTACAAAAATAGCGACTAATCTGTATAATTTATTTTTAGATACTTGCTTTGCTTTTACAGTTAGTTAGTAGTATACTGCTTATTATTTTCAGTTTTCTTAAGCTAGATATATGAAAGCAATTATGTTTTCTGATTTTTTTTTTTTTACAAATATAAATATAAAAAATAATAAAAAATAAGAAAAAAGCTGAAAAAACTTAAATTTAGGACTAGAAATGCAGAAAAGGTTGTTTTGTTGTTTGTTATCGGCAAAATCAGTTAAAATAAGAAGGATTAGTCATTTTATGTGGTCATAAATTCATTACATTTAAAAAGAAAACATTTTAAAAAAAAATCACGAAATGTAATCGTTTTTCAGTTGTTGTGTATCCATTAATTCACATCCGATAATTCGAACCACTTGTGCATGCCAAGACACATAATGACATAATCGTTATGAATGAACATGCACATAGTGATTCGAAGAAAGAAAAACAAAAGAAGAAAAAGAATAATATTGTAACTCTGTTTATGACCCACTGAACGTATTGTACTATGGAATCATATTGCACTTGAATGGATTGAACCAGAGGTTCAGTCTATGCAAGTGAGAATTTGAGAACTAAAGTTCACTTGAGTTCAAGTAAATCGTAAGCAGAGAATAGAATTGAATCAAATTGAAAAATAGAAACAATTGGTTGAATGCAGTATATAAGGGCATACGTTTGGAAATAAATTTAAGTCTAACTTTGATCACAAATCGTTTTACTTCAAAATCGTGCACTTAACAGTGCTCGGAAATATAAGCGGCTGGAGAGCTTAGAAATACTCAACATTAGGGAATATAACTTAACTTGGCGATACATGCTAGCTTTCCAACATTACATGGCGATCCTGCATTAACGACGAACTATGGAACTATTGTGATACGATTAAGACTTTGTATCCATATCCTGCAACGACAACTTGTGCTGTTTGTTCTATAGTGGAAGTCAACTCAAGTACAATCTGATGTCAACAATCGAGGAGATAAACAAGACCTTCGAGAAGTGGGAAAAATTACTAAAGTACATCCCAAAATCAACACATGAACCGATAACTGTACCAGTTTACATTCCGACACCGATCACAGCTGGGCCAAAAGCCATAACAATAGAGCAGTACAAGAAGAGGAACATCAGAGCCACAGAAGAGTCACCAAGCAACAACAAAAAGAAAAGAGGAGGTAAAAAAAGGCAGTACCAAAGGAAGTGTGCAAAGCTTCAAAGTATAATCAACATATCCAAAGGCGAAACAAAAAATAAACTATTAGAAGACCTTAGACAAATCAAGCAAGATGGGTGGCAAGGAGTCAAAGGAGGAAATCATAAATAACAACGCTGCAGCAGCCACAACAACCAGCTTGCCAACGACGTCCACCATCATTTATATAAATTGTTTATTACTTTTACTATTAGTTGTATGTAAAATTAATAGCTATTATAAGAAATATTTAAAAAAACATGCTCTAAAAAGTTTTAGTAATGTATAAAAAAAAAAAAAAAAAATAGAAAGAATTTTTAAATAAAAAAAAAAAAAAAAAATAAAAAAATAATATGTATATTTAAATAAAATTTTCATGGAGTTCAATATTATAGAAAAACTGTTAGAAAAATTAAAGAAAGCACCTAATAGAACGTACAGTGAAAGATATATTGAAGAAACTAACAGACAAATAAACATAGCTTGGACACAGATAACAGAGACAGCCGACATTAAAGACTTACAAGATACATGCCAGCTTTCCAACATTACACAGTTTAGACAGCCACTAGCTAGCCAAACTATGCAGCTCGATTCTAGAATAAAATCATTCATTCGAATGCATAGCGCATTCTCTTACTTTTAAGACGAATTAGTAAATGGGTAACATTTAAAAAGAAAAGTTTATATCTACAAGTTCAGATGAACAGCATTCTTTGTGCTGTCGATTTTGAATGATCGTAATGCAAATAAAGAGTTAAGGAAGTTTAAACATCTTTCAAAAACAATCGAGGCTGTGACAGTAGCATTTATATTCGGGCCGAGTGAAACGCCTCTGGCGGTGGTTCCAGAAGCTCGTTCCACTTGTTATCGAGATAATAGCCACCCATCTTCGATCTACTTGTACGTGAACGTCTCTTATAAGTTTTTTGTATTGTCAAATGACATTGGTGTATGGTGTTGTTTGTTTATTAATAATTATGTATAATGTTTATAATGTGGCACTATTGCATCGGATAACGATTGGTGGGAAGTTAATTAATAAAGAAGAATTGAAAGGAGAATTTGAAAAAAAAAGAGAGAAATAGAAATCATTAAAGGGACTTAGAGTTGTAGCGTCCCTAGAATCGGATAAAGGAAGACAAAGAGGAGTAGAGAAGAAGTGTGTAAGATTTTCTGGGAGCAGTAGTGCCTAAAGTCTAAGGTAGATGATTGAGTTTTTTTTGTGAGACTAAAGTATGAGGGTAGCTGCTCTTAAGTTAAGTAAAGAAATACTTTGTCACATCCCGTTCATTTAGAGCAAGAAAAGTTAGATTGTTTTACATATTTAAATGAATAGCCAACCACCGTCACCGAGTCTCATCGTTGCTCCCTTTTTAAACAAAAAAAAAAAACCAAGTGACGAACGTGACATATAATTTAAATACATCTATATAAATTTCATCCATGCATAAAAATGTCAAAACAGATTCACCGCCTCATCCTGCTGTGCACAACATGGATCGCTGGTAAGTCGTTTTAAATTTACCTTTTTTTATCGAAATTTCGGGGGATTTCCTAACAAAAGTTTGTTTGCATATATGAAATTGGGAATTAGAAGAACTAAGATGAATTCGATTTAACAAAAGTAAAAGACAAAAGGCTCTATCAAAAAAAAAAAAAAAAGAAGAATAATAATGTAGTGTATGTGAGTACAAAGACTCAATGTGATCCGGATTCCCTAGCGACAGTGACGCACGCGGCTTCCCCAGACGACAACATTTACACAGACACGTATTGCTATCTATCTATTACACAGACACGTATTGCTATCTATCTGATCTATTAGAAGTGTCTCTTCCACACAGAATGCGAATGTGGCGTGGCCCGCAGCTAGCCCAGATACTCGCAGTAGGGAGAAAAGCGATGGCTAGTGTACCAGCAATAACACACATCAAGGAATCATTCCCTCAGTACAAAAAGGTACTTCAGGCTGTAACAAAACATCTTATGGCCCGGAAGAGCAACGTACCAGGTGGCATGGTGAAACCGCTTTCCACACTGTATGCAGCACGGAGATACAGTAAGATGCCAGCTCCATATGGCACATGGTAACCAGACATGACAACAGCCCACAATGGCTAAGTTAAGTATCAGCAGTCCACAACGACTTAAATATACGCATCCAAGTCCCATATGACTATAGAATAAGTATCCGATTGTTAGTAACTCCGATGCGATGGAGGGGTGCCTGGAAAACACCAGGTACTTCAGGCTGTAACAAAACATCTTATGGCCCGGAAGAGCAATGTACCAGGTGGCATGGTGAAACCGCTTTCCACACTGTATGCAACACGGAGATACAGTAAGATGCCAGCTCCATATGGCACATGGTAACCAGACATGACAACAGCCCACAATGGCTTAGTTTTAAGTATCAGCAGTCCACAACGACTTAAATATACGCATCCAAGTCCCATGACTATAGAATAAGTATCCGATTGTTAGTAACTCCGATGCGATGGAGGGGTGCCTGGAAAACACCAGGTACTTCAGGCTGTAACAAAACATCTTATGGCCCGCAAGAGCAATGTACCAGGTGGCATGGTGAAATCGCTTTCCACACTGTATGCAACAAGGAGATACAGTAAGATGCCAGCACCATATGGCACATGGTAACCACACATGACAACAGCCCACAATGGCTTAGTTTTAAGTATCAGCAGTCCACAACGACTTAAATATACGCATCCAAGTCCCATATGACTATAGAATAAGTATCCGATTGTTAGTAACTCCGATGCGATGGAGGGGTGCCTGGAAAACACCAGGTACTTCAGGCTGTAACAAAACATCTTATGGCCCGGAAGAGCAATGTACCAGGTGGCATGGTGAAACCACTTTCCACACTGTATGCAACACGGAGATACAGTAAGATGCCAGCTCCATATGGCACATGGTAACCAGACATGACAACAGCCCACAATGGCTTAGTTTTAAGTATCAGCAGTCCACAACGACTTAAATATACGCATCCAAGTCCCATATGACTATAGAATAAGTATCCGATTGTTAGTAACTCCGATGCGATGGAGGGGTGCCTGGAAAACACCAGGTACTTCAGGCTGTAACAAAACATCTTATGGCCCGGAAGAGCAATGTACCAGGTGGCATGGTGAAACCGCTTTCCACACTGTATGCAACACGGAGATACAGTAAGATGCCAGCTCCATATGGCACATGGTAACCAGACATGACAACAGCCCACAATGGCTTAGTTTTAAGTATCAGCAGTCCACAACGACTTAAATATACGCATCCAAGTCCCATATGACTATAGAATAAGTATCCGATTGTTAGTAACTCCGATGCGATGGAGGGGTGCCAGGAAAACACCAATCCGCCGATAAGAGGGGCTTCCTTAGCTGGTCGACGCGCAGTAAGGTTCACTTCGCAGCTATGTTTTGGAGTGGTCGAAAACGTCCCTGACCTTAGTTAGAACACCGCACAGGCTTTCAAGTTAAAAGTGGCATCCTGTGTAGGTTAAGTTTGATGTAAGTGCCGCTCTCCTGTATTATACTATGGTATCCCTCCTGTGTAACGCTACGGTGTCCGCGGAGGGCCCATAGGCAGTGAGCCCACGAAGTAAAGTAGTAGAGACTTGCTTCCGTTGGCTCCCAACCAACGTACTGACGTGATCTGCTAATACTTATCACTCTGCTAGTACCTTTTTTAAATATTGTGACGACGTCTATTGCTTTTACAATACATCCGTATAAAGCCTATAAATTGGTGTCAAAGTATTCGAAGTCTGAAATATTCTTCTTCTACTTACTTAAACTTAATCTCTTTCATCCGATATTTACATCTTTGTTCGAAGACTATTTCTATCTCATAGGTTAAGTTAGTAGAATTTATTTTATTTCAAATGACTGAACTCATCGATTACAAAGAGAACGAATTACCAAATATACCAGTACAAAAGCTCGGTCGACGAAAGGATCAGACGACCAAGATTCCGTTAGCGCAAACATCATCCGCTGTTAAACGTCCACGCAGTCCTAGAAGACCTGCTAGGTCCATTATTGCTAACATATTAACTATTGTTTCTCCTGAACGCAATCAACCCGTTATACCAGTGGTCATGGCTTATGATGGTTGGGGTATGGTGCTTGAATTGAAGTGGGGTTCGGAGTGGGTACATATAAGATATCTGCGCGAGTGGGTAGCTACGGCGAATGCTATTAAATATCACTTGAAAAACTCACGTGATCAGCTTCGTGTCGACTACTCGCGGATACCCAGGAATACTGCTCTATTTAGTAAAACTTCACGGTTTCCTGAGGGTATCTATGTGCATTTAGCTGGCACCCCAATAGGCTCTAAAGTAAGAGCTCTGTTGGCTGCTTGTGATGTACCGGATAGAGCCATCAACAAGGATCATATAAATGTTGATTTATCAGACCCACACAAGCTGTACGTCGCTACACTGGAAGAGCTCCAAACTCTATTGGGAGTGGAGACCGTTGAGCTGATGACTGCCGCTGGAATTTACTTGAGGGAGAATTTTGAATCACAGCATGATCTGACGTGGAGGGCCGTGGCTTGAACTGTTAGTTTGGTGTTATTTACTACTTGACGTTAGATTACTATAGAGTATAGATGTAAATAATAAATACCAAAAAACAAATATTAAAATAAAGCCAGTTCAAAGTTTAAATTTGCCATTTTATTTAAGTCAACAGCCGCCTTTATTTACAAAGTTTGAAGATCATTGCTCCCAACAAGATCCAGTGTTATTCCCATTGTCAAAAATAAACATCAAATGATACGAGATGGACAACACAGCGAGCATTCCGTCAAACTCTACACCGTTGATGATCAATCCAGCGAAGACGAATCAGACGAGCTTTACGCTCACCCCGGCCGCCTCCAACTTTGCTTCATGGCTAGTAACACCGTTAACCAACGTGGCTTCAAACACGGGTGGTCTGACATCGTACTCGGGCGGGTGGGATCGTGCAAAGGGGCTACGAGGAGAACCTCAGTATTATTCTTCGTATGCCTGCCAATCTTCCTCCTATTTGTCGCGATGTGCTACCTATATATTCTGCAGACAAACATAAGGGAACCTACCCCGACCCCGAGAGAACCGGACGAAATTATACCAGACAGTCCCTTAAGTTGTTAGAATCGAGCACCATCTTTTTCTAGGGAAATAAAAGCTCCTCTTTTATAAAGAAAAAAGAAACAAAAAATCTTTGTGATTCCCGAGGATGCTGAAGATTTGACTTAGCCCAACAAATACATAATAATAATAATAATAATAATAATAATAATGATAATAAAGTTCAACAACTAGCAGCTTATTAAGCGCGTTGTCAGGTATAAAAAGAGTTGAGCCAGGAATTCGGAAAACTCTCTTTTCGAAAGAAATCTAAAACAGTTCTTTCGTCAACTCGAATGCCCTGAAGGAACCCAAACTGTAGAATGTAGAAACGAAACTTAAGTATTCGAAAGCCTTGTCAGTATGCAATCTACAGAGACATTCAATCGACCCATTTGTGGCGGAACATTTGGTATTCGTGTCCCCTTTGGTCAACAAAATTTAGTGCAAAGACATCGTTTTGGATACGTGTTGCTTTATGAGTGGCACAGAATGTATTTTATTACACTACTCCAAAATGCAAGCTATAAGTTAAGGCTTATAAGGCTTCTAACATGCGGAAGGCATTTCATTGGTTTGTCGATCCTAATTCAAATCTAGGACAAACCATAAATTTGAATTTGCAAAGCTTGACTGGAGAAGATTCTGGAGCATTAATAGCAGGATTTAAAAGAACCGGATCAGCATTGCATCGGTATGGTTGCAGCAGAATATCTGCTGGTGGTTACATAGCCAACAGTTCAGTTTACGGTACTCGGATGATTATTTCGACTGACCACTTTCAACTGTTGGGGGACCAAAATTATGATTTTATGTACCAGCCTCTGATGCTCTTTGTGCAGCAAAGTGTGGGGGAGATTCACGGAGAATCGCCAGTCAGCCAAACTTATCATTTTCATGTATCTTGCCAAAGTTGTCTAAGACCAATTGAAGAACCTATGTTGGAGGCTCCCACCATTTTTAAATTTCATGATATGAGTCAGGTTCTTGAGAAATGGAAACCAGTCGAAACCAATTGGTTAGTGATTCAAAAAAGTGCAGAAATCCCGTTGGGATCTTGGGAGAGTTTGTCCAGTGAAGAAAAATCATATGAAATTGGTCTATTGCAAGCGATTATGTACGGGCATCTATTTCATAACCATTCCGATAGCAGTATATTGACAGGATTATTTCCTTTAGGCTTACGTAACAAACTTTCAGGAGAAGCATATTTGGCTGGGATTAGAGATGGATTGTATAGAGCGTCATCTCTAGAAGCAACCCACAGACGAATCTTCTATAAAGTTGATTATTTAAGCAGCATAATTCGCGCTTGCTATCTCGATTTAATTAAGAGTTTCTCTCAACATTCTCCTTTCCTTAATTTTATACAAAGTCCTAATATTTTGACGGTTCTTCGAAACTTCCCTCATAGAGTTCCTGCATCATTCCCCCTTAGTATTCAAGATACAGGGCTTATCATTCTTTCATATTTAGAAAGTTATAATTTTCTAGAGTGGCATTCTTCTATTGTGCAGCAATTGCCTCCGTTATGGATTTTTGCTGATTTTATGAGTTCTCAATTAGCAGGATATTTAATAGTTGTTTATGAGATGGTAAGATCATTAAGATTATCCTATATAGAAGATATTCGTGCAAGAGCAAAAACTTTAGGTGATCTGTTAGGATCTCTAAAAACAGGAGAATTAAAAACTGACATTTACACTCTGTTAGGAAAACGTATTAAAGTCTATGCATGTGATCATGAGGCCAGACATGCTATCAAATATACATTGACTCCCAGTTCTCAAGTATGTTCATCAAAAGAAGGAAAGTTAAGATTCACATCTGGATACATCGGATCAGTATTTCAATATCCCATTCAATTCATTTCTATGAAGATATCTGCACCTACAGTTGCTATTCCTCAGATTCAAAATCCCTTGATCTCCGGATTAAGAGTTCCGCAATTAGCTACAGGTGCCTTTTTAAAAATAGAAAGTTTATTAAATTCACTTGACTTGACTGTATTGGATGCACTCTGCGGAGGTGATGGATCAGGAGGTATCAGTTCGGCAGTGTTAAGACGATATCCTAGAACGCGAGTGGTGTTTAATAGCCTCTTAAACATGGAACAATTGGAATTAAATGGAGCGTTACCTCAGCCTCCCAGTGCAATTGATTAGTTACCAAAAGACACCAAAAGCAGATGCATGAATCTCAACACTGTTTGGGAATTACCACAAGATCTGTCTAGGCCTGAAACTTGGGTTGGATTCTTAGAATTACAAAAACGTCATAAGTTACACTTTAACTTGATGATATTTGATATGGAGACCAGGAACGAGCAGATGATTGATGATATAGATAAACTGATGGTCATCAACTTGCCAAAACTTCTTATGCGAGATTGCACTGTGATAGTGAAAAGCTACCTTCACAGGATATTAAACGAAGAAGGGATTCTGACACGATTAGGACGATTATTCACTGTTGTGACTATCACCCAAACGTCTCTCAGTAGCTCCAATACGTCAGAGGTTTATATTGTTTTCCAACGATTGAAGCATTCTGATGTTGTAATATCTTACCCCGATTATTCTAATTTAATGAAACACTTAAGCGAGTTTCACTGTTTCAAAAACTATGAGTCAGAATTTGTCAGAGCTAGAAACTTGTACTTGGCCAACACATTACAAGGAATTCCATCCATTCTAATCCCTGATCCGGTGATTGAGTTATCAGGTATATGGAGCAATCTATGCGACGACAAGATCACAGTGGCAAGATTAGGAGATCTTCAATATAATGTGGATATGCCTGGTTGGAAATTAGGTATCTTGTCTCTTATCTTGATTTGTAATGAAAGGCTTCCTACGGCTAAGTGGTTAAAACAAGGGCAGTTTCCTATTCCATCCGATCCGATTTTAAGTGAATTGTTGGCTTACATGGTGGGGGTTAATTTATACTATGCGTTAGCGAGAAATGATGTCGCTCACGCCAAAGTCCATCAAAGACTAATCAATGATCCATTCTATGTTTTCTTTAATGTTCAAACATGTAAAGTCTTAAAAGACAAACTGTATAAAGACCGCGGGATTAAGAAATATGAACAACTGAACCAATTATCTTGGTCCTTTTCTAAACCAAAGATTATACAAAAGTTCAAGAAAGTATATTTGCAAGATAAGATGGCATTAATCGGGGCCACTATTAGATATTTAAGATCTTTTGATCGGAACTCTTTAGATGCGCCTCCTCTCAAACTGGACCTTAAAATATTATTGGAATTTAACAGAAGCCTCAACATAGATCATATTAAAATGTACACTGGTCTGTTGGACTTCTGGCGTCTCACATGAAAAAAAAAAAAAAAAAAAAAAAAAAAAAAAAAAAAGTAAGAATATTGTTAGCAACAATTTGTAAACATCAGTAGGATGAATAACATCCAATCATTACACGATGTTTATATTTTCTTTTTACCTTATTATGTACCTTGGCCTTAATAAAAAAAAAATATTGTTTTTTGTATCCGGAAAGCTCAAAGAAAATTTCGAAAACGTCGGTTATTGAATGTTATATATCAGAAATCTAGTATGTAATTATATATGTAATTATAAACATAAGGTGTAACCTAGGTTTAAGAATATTAACTGACATATTGTCAAATGTACTTTTACAATCTGTCATGAAGAATAAAGACTTCCTGTTAAAGTTGTACACTGATCAAAACATGTTTCTATTAATCCAAAAACATCTTAAGAATTTAAATATTGAAAAGAAAGAAATCAAAGATGTTCGAGAATTGAATTCTCAAGTGAGCCAGAGTT
Source organism: Melanostoma scalare (assembly GCA_949752695.1). Taxonomy (NCBI): domain Eukaryota; kingdom Metazoa; phylum Arthropoda; class Insecta; order Diptera; family Syrphidae; genus Melanostoma; species Melanostoma scalare. Next base: position 181,075,031 of record OX456986.1, on the reverse strand, counting down.
GAATGACTAAGGAGTATGTTATCTTTAAGTCCAGTGTGAGTGTAGGGAAAGCAGTACTTTACAAGGACCCACTTCTTGTAATATAAAGGATACAACCCGAATTGTTTTGATAGACATTAATATCGAATTTTTGATTAAAAAAAATATCAAAATGTCCGTTGCCTTGGCGGAAGACTTGGCCACAAAAATAAAATTGTTTTTCCCTGCGATTTTTGAACCTGTAAAAGACGTGGAAGTAGACGAGTCCATTTCAGTTTCCCTCAAAGTCACTTAAAAACGAGACTGCAGCAATTGGGACGAAACCCTGGACAAATGGGAGAAAACTTTTTCTCTGCGACAAGCAGATTTTAGAAAATTGTCAAAGATTAACTTCTTATTAGAATCTTTGGTATTTTTTTTTTTTATTAATTTCAAAACTCAATTTCATTAATTTTTTTTTGCAATTTAATTTGATTTCTTAATGTTTTCTTTTATTTCAGATAGATGTTGATTTTAAGATAATATATCCGGGGAAGGACCACTTGATAAAAAGTAAATGGGACACTTTTAAGAAAAACAAAAACAAATTAAACAAATTAAGAAAATCAATATGGAAGAAGAAGTATTAGTACACCGAAAGAAAAAACCTTGGTTGATTCAAACATGTTTCATTGTCAATCAACAATTCATCTAAAGTTGTGAAATTAACTAAGTTTCGTGATGAATACAAATAAGAACGCATTTTCAAATCAAGTATGCCACCGTGATCAATTTTTTTTCAGGTAAGTATCATTGAACGTGTGGACCACACTGGCTGGCAAAGATGACTTGTTCACAATTCCACAAAGCGCCTTAACCAAAAACACCGCTTAGTTTTTTTTTTTACTTTTATATTTATTTGTATTGGTACTAATTAATTCATTATTATAATACTTAGATTCTGTTCTAAAAAAACCAACCAAGAAAAAATGGCAGAAGGCCCAAGAAAATATTCTAATTAATGTGTGTTGCTAGGGACCTTTCGATACAAGTAAATACGAGTAGGTACTCGATACTTTTCTTTCGATACCAAGTAGTTTTGGTATTTGAATCGATCTTGCGATACCTACTCGGTATCGAAACAAAAGTACTTGGTATCGAATCGAATGAAGTCAAAACCCGTAGACAGAGAAGCTGTCTACGGTCCGTCCTCTTTCAACGAACGGGTCGAGTCGGCCGCCGCGCCGCGCCTTCGCCTTCCGCCATATTGTATCGTATCAGTCGCAGTCTCTCTCTGTTTGCTGTTACTTGTGTTGTGTGAACTTGTGTGTTGTTTGTGTCCAAGTAAATAAATTAAACACTGCGTGCGCTGTAGATAGTTGTGTAACTAAAATCATAATTGGTTTGGTACTGTTACTATGGCGCCTCCGAAATCGAAAATATGGACATTTTTTACTAAAACAGACAACTCAATTGCAAAATGCAAGCAATGTTTTAAATCATTGAAGTATTGTGGCAATACGTCAAACTTGTTCAAGCATGCCGCTACTCATGGAAATAAGGTGGACAAGGGCAAAGAACAAAAAAAAGAGGATAAAAGGACAAAAGAAAGGTAAGGATCTTATGTCGAAATAATTAATTTCTTATAGTGATGGGTTGAATGGTTGTTGCAGTATACCTATCGATAAAAGGTATCGACAATTTTTAAGTAGCATAGTATAAATTTCATAATTGTTTCAGTTCAGAGACTGCAACAGCTAGTTCGACGAAAATGGAAACTGATCAGCCTCAACCATCTACATCAAAGTCATCAAATAGTTGTGAATTAATTGATGACGACAACGGCAGTGATATGAATACGTCTAGTACCAGTACGGAGGATAGAAAAAGGATACTTATGAGCAGTTTCTTAAAAGAGGCTTTCGATCGAATTTCATCAAACAAAGGTAAAAAAAAACATCATCAGCCCACATCAACCCACTAGTCCCACTACAGGGCATACGCCACATCAATTTTAGGATAAATTAAATTGAATTTATATAATTTAGTATGAAATTGTTGGTTTTCAGTTGGAGGTGCAAAATATGCCAGAATTGTTCAAGCTTTGATATTTTTTATCTGCAAGGATATGAGACCGTTCAACATTGTCGAAGGTGAAGGCTTTTTGCGTCTTATGAAGGAGCTGGAACCTACTTTCAAAGTTCCTCGTGCAGAGTATTTGAAAAAAATGACAACAGAAAAATACGATGCGTGTGTAGCTATTTCCAAGTCAAGATTGTCCAAAATTGACAATTTTTGTCTTACGCTGGATATATGGACAGAAACAATGAATGAAGTGGGATTCATGGGTGTGACAGCACATTTTATGGAAAATGACGAAATGTGTATGTATTATCTTGCAACACGCGCATTAAATGAAAGACATACTGCTGAATACATAGCGGAAAATCTTCTTGGTATTCTCAAGAAATGGGACATACCAGAAACTAAGATTCGTGCAGCAGTAACAGATAATGCCAGTTCTATGTTGGCCGCCATAAGAACGTCTTTAGGTGAAAAAAAACATCTACCGTGCTTTGCGCACACTATAAATCTCGTTGTCGAAGAAGCATTAAAGTTACCCTGCGTCAAACCAGTTGTATTAAAAGTTCGTGACATTGTTAACTGGGTAAAAAATAGTGTCGTGCAGTCAGATAAGTTACGAAAAATCCAAATGCGCAATAATTTATCGGAAGGATCGGTTTTAAAACTAATTGCAGATGTAAGAACAAGATGGAACTCGACATTTTTTATGTTGGAGCGTTTCTTAAAGTTGAGACGAGAGGTATCGGAAATTGTATTAGACTGTCTATCTGCCCCTGATATGCCAAGTGCTGCAGAATTGGAAACGTTAACTGAACTTACAGCTTTATTGAAACCGTTCGAATATGTAACAAGGGAGGCGTCTGGTCAAAAGTACATAACGATTTCAAAAGTAATACCGATGATAAATTGCTTGACAACTGAACTAAACAGCATTATACCCAACTCAAATACTGTAAGGGAATGCAAGGATGTTTTGATGCGGGAGCTTAAAAGAAGGTATGGGATGATTGAGTTCAATGACCATGCAGCTATAGCTACACTCTTGGACCCTAGGTTCAAAAACCTACATTTCCAAGACCCTGCTGCATGTGGGAGAGCCATACAGAAACTTAAAACAATGGTTCAAGGGCAACAAAGCAGCCCAAGCGAATCAGAGGAAGAATCTGCTTCTTCTGCTCCTTTAGAATATGACTTTTGGAAACACCATAAAGAGTTAGCACACGGCCACAAAAAGAGAAAAAGAACACACCAGGGAGACGAAGTTTCTCTTTATCTCTCAAATCCGGTCGTATCTCTAAAAAGTAACCCATTCGCAGAGTGGGATGACATGAAATTAGTATTTCCGTGTCTATATAAATTTGCGCTACAACATTTAGTTGTAGTGGCAACGTCAGTACCCAGCGAGTGCCTCTTTTCGAAGGCTGGAGCGACGATGTCTCAAGCGAGAAACAGATTATCCCCAAAATATTTAGAAATATTACTGTTTTTGGGCAACCTTAATGCTAAAGAGTTCTTTGTATAGACAATAAACATTAATATAAGATTTTCCGATTATGTTATTGTTTTATTTTGAAATAAAATGAATTACTTACATAATTTATTTACATATTAAAAGTCTGTAAAATTTTATCCTAAAAGTATCGATATGAGTAGGTATCGTGTATCGATACATTGGGGGTACTCATATGAGTAGTATCGAAAATAGATTTGAGTACTACTCATATGAGTAGGTATCGATACTTTGGGGGTATCGAAAGATCCCTAGTGTTGCTCGGTTGGTGGTTGACAGCAGAATGCCGTGCCGTCGCTATGCGACGAACCACTTTTCAGGCAAAATGTAGTAGATTTTTACATAGATTAAATTATTTTAGAGGGCGAACTATCAGTTGCCTAGATTTTTGAGTTAGGCACTGTTCACACTGGAGTCGTATGAACATTACCGCCCCCCTTGGCGAGATACGCCAAAAAAAATATTACGGAAAATAAAGTAAGTGACAATTTAGTTAATAGGCAATAGGCACAGTTTTACTATGGGTCGTACTATTTCTCCGTTTTGGGTCTTTAGTGTTGCAACTCTGACTCGACCATCGGAACCCGGGTGTATATTTATAACACGGCCTAGACGCCATTCGGTGGATGGCAGATTTTCGTTTTTAATGACGACCAAATCATCAACTTTAATGTTGGTTTGAGGTGTTTTCCATTTGTGTCGTTGATGTAGTTCCTTGAGATATTCATCTTTCCATCTGTGGCAGAACTGTTGTTGGAGGCATTTTACTTTTTCCCACCGATTGATTAATGATAAATTTGCATCGGCCAGATTCGGTTCCGGAAAAGATAAAAGTGGACCGCCGCGTAAAAAATGCCCGGGGGTCAATGCCAACAGATCAGAAGGATCTGTGGACATGGACGATATTGGACGCGAGTTCAAACACGCTTCGATGCGTGCTAGAACCGTTGCAAATTCTTCGAACGTGAACTTGGTCTTGGTCCCCAGCCTTCTTAAATGGCTTTTGAAACTTTTAACGCCAGCTTCCCATAAACCGCCCACGTGAGGTTGTCATGAGACTGTATTTGCTGGGTTGTTGCTTTGAGATAGACCCGAAGAAGCGAAAAACAAAGCACAATACGCGCATTGCGCGGGATAGAGTCGAAAAAATTCAAGAAAATCTTCCGGTTCTTGTTGAACTACCAATGAGTTGGTGTTTTGTTCGGAGTTGTCGAGAGAAATGCCTGTTAGTCCCACTAGAGGACTCTGAAAAATTGCGAAAGAGGATTCGTTGAAATGGAGTGTCTCTAGGGTCGACCAAGATTCGGCGGTACAAGACAAATTTATAAATCTCCAGCGGAGAATGCGAGATGGTATGGCGAGATTACCACCACAATTCAATTCTTTCTTTTCGTTCAATCTTTCCTCTTTTCCAGCCCCAATGCAGGGCCTTTACTCCAAAGTCCTTGAAGGGCTCTCAAGCACTCTTCACCGAGATGCAGTTACCGCCCCAATCGCCACCGCCATAACACCTTCTCTCAAGAAGTCTCTTGAGCTATACCCTTACCAGGTCCCTGACTGGGGAGCCAAGTTCTTGCTAGATGCTGGAATTCCATTCTCTGGAACCGGGTACAAGAGCCACCCTCACCCCGTCCACAAGAGCTACGAGAATCATCTGCTTTACGAAACCTGGGTTTATTTGGCCAAACGCCGCTCCACGGTCATGTATATGAAGCAAGAAAAATTCGACCGCCTCGCCGCCCGACAACCAAATTTCGTTGCCCTGTTTAACCAGAAGCACGTGCCTAGAGACGAGACACGTTATTCAGAAACATCCTCTGGCCCCATTACCACCCCTCTGGCGTTCATGCATGACGCAATCATGCACCTGTCTCCATCTCAGATACTGGACCTTTTCATCCATTCCCCCCTCCTTGAGAATCTCTATGCCAGCGCTGTCATACCAGCCGAGTCCATGATAAACGTAAAGTCCTTGAACCCTGATCTTTACCGTTTCTCCGTCAGGGATGGAAAGCTTCTCTATTTCCTCGAGAATAAAGTTGGCGGCCAATACGAGCAGCCCCTCACAGCCTACAACTGGCTTCGAATTCACTCGATAGACAGCCCTGAACTCACCCTCTCCGTGTCTGTCATTGACACTCACGGCCCTTTTCATTCCATCTTGATATCACGTTCCAAACCTCTCCAGGAGAATCGTCGCTTCACCACTCCACCTGCCTACATCCTTCCCAATCCTGTAGACATTAAAACACCTAAACACAGCCGCGTAGTACCAAAACAAGTCTACAACTCTTTGTTCACCTATGTCAGAGCCGTTCGCACCCTTCGCATGACGGATCCTGCCGGATTTGTTCGCTCTCAAATCTCAAAACCCGAGTACTCATGGGTTGGACCCGAAGCTTGGGATTATTTAATCGACTTTTGCACCAAAACGGCCGCATACCGCCCTCTTCACCGATTCTGCCTCTTCATGAATGTTTGGGATCGTATCCTAAACTGGGCCTACAATCACTCGAACTACCTCGAATCTGCACTGTTCGTTTCCATCACCACCGCGGCCCATTACTCGTTCCAATGGGCAATCGACAATCGACTCTCGATGCTTCGATTCACTAGCCGACCAATTGTCAACCGCTCCATTTTCCCACATCTCCGATGGTATCGGGCTCTCCCCCGTTACATCACTGGCAACGGCGGACTATGCATCAAAACCGAACCCATATACTCCCTGAGGCGATTCCTTTCAAACTTAGCCCCTAAATTCCTCGTCGATCGTTTCGCATACCTCCGCCCTTGGGTTTCGAAGCGCTACCTAATAACTTACATTTTCGTAGCCGTCACCGCCACGGGAGTCATCTATTTACTCACAAGGAAATACACTCCTCAATGCCTTTCCGATCGATATGCCAGTTACCTGCATCCTAAGACCTTCATAATTGAGGTCGCGACCACCGATTTCCACACCAAACCTGCACCTTTCTTCTTGAAGGAAATCACCTTGGACGATAAATATTCAGACAATGGAGACTCAGACTCAGGCCTCTCCTCTCCAATCGACTTTGGTTCACCCATCCCTGACCCTCCGTCAGAAACTCAGGCCACAACACCTGCAGCCACACCCTCTCCTGAACTCGAATTCACCGCACCGGCGTCTTTCCAGGAACCTCCTCCCGTTCCGGCTCCATCACCTGATTTGGCCGATCCTGATGTCCTGTCAAGACTTCCAAGCCCCGTTTACGATCCCGATGCGCCTTTTGTTCGGGCTTCCCCAAAGACACCCACGCTTCTCCCGACGGATGAAGTGGCCAATTTCCAAGAGCCGGGTTTTGATTCCCCCAGGGAATCTCCAGCCAGTGATGGTGACCTTAGTGCACCCTCACCTTCTCCCCCCACCTTGACTAATGAACCTCCTGCTTCCGCCTTGAAGCCTTTGTCAATCAATGCCAACGCCATAAACCAAATATCCTCTGACCAGGCTTCATCTCCACAGCCTCCTGATTTGGTCAGTGATCTGATGGACGACCCTTCCGCCACTGGAAACGTTGTCCTCGCACGCGATCTGTATCCTTTAACCGGCTCCGAGGGTTATTGGAACACAAGGTCTCGCCTCCCCTCATCACAGGAACCTCCGAAACCACGTCTAGGCTGTCTGCTTGACGCCATGTCCTCGAATCTTGGAGTATCCCAGGATAACGTTTGGTCCGCTCTCTGTCGCTATCTCCCAAACTCCCAGCTTGACAACACAGAGATTCGTCGATATGGCCTCTCTTCCGATCACATCGAGATATTGTGTCACCACTATCAAATATCCGTGGCTATCCACAACCGACACGGAGTCATCTTGAAAGGCCCTGGATCCGGCCGTCCGACTTACTATCTCAAGCACACTCCTGGCCATTGGTCTACCTCTTCACCCTTTCCTCTGAAAGCTCTCACCCCTGTGCCAGAACAGACTTTCAACTTGCTCGACTTCCTTATTCGGCATCCTGACATCCCCACCAGACGCGTCCATGAGTACCGCACTCACCCACGTCGCGCCAAGAATTTGATCTCCAACATGAAGAACGGATTGGATGGTATCTCTTTTCGCAACCCTCAGCCCACCGACCCTCCTCACATGCTACATCGCTGGGATGAAATGATATCATTAACCAAAAGTCACGTGGTCCACCTATCCGTAGTCCTGGGTTTCCCGGGCTGTGGCAAGTCTTATCCCGTCATGGAAGCTCTTAAGAACTGCAATGATTACCTGGTGGTCACCCCAACCAATCTTCTTCGAACTGAATGGTTGGGGGCCCTTCACCTTCAAAGCGAAAAGTGGAGAGTCAGCACCTGGGAGGTTGCCCTCCGCCGCTCTGCCTCACTTCTCGTCATCGATGAAATATTCAAGCTTCCTAATGGATACCTTGACCTCTTCCTGGCCATACACCCTAATGTGACAGCCGTCATCATACTGGGCGATCCCCTTCAAGGAGAATATCATTCCACCAATCCTGAGTCCTCAAACAACTTGATCACCTCCGAGACCAAACATTTGAGTCCCTTCTTTTCCACCTACTGCGGCTACACTCGCCGTCTGGACAACAAAACCGCCAACCTTCTTGGCGTTGTAACCACCTCCAACGTCCCTGGCAGCGTAACCATCGGTTCCACTGTCCAACGCAATCTCCAGACTCTTATTCCGTCGATCAATCAGGCCACCAACTTGAATGTCAATGGCATAAAATGTATGACCGCAGCCAGCTCACAGGGTATGACATTTGACACAAAAGTCAGCATCATCATGGACAGATCATGGATTCGATGCTCACCACAGATCTCTTTTGTGGCTTGCACACGTTCTAGAAAGGGAGTCCACTTTGTGTTTGACTCACCCCAATCCGACCGTCAATATGGCAGTCACCCAGCCTTTGATGCACTCCTTCGTAATCAACCCATAGACTACATCGCTCATTTTAGCTCCTCCCTTCATGGAGCCCAGGTCATCCGCCACCCAGATCGACTTTCCGACCTCGGCCCCCACATCTTCTCTCCTCCACATCTGGTTGGAGGCTCCAGCTTCTCTTCATGCCGCAATCGCCATCATCGCATGACTAGCTTCAAGTTTGATCCTTATCATCCTCGAGCCATCAGAGATCTAGCGGACCCAGCGCCTGGTCCCGAATCCACTGAAGACGTTCTTCTGGACTTCAATGAAATGCACCAGGTGCCTCAGATAATCCCTTCCCTCAACACCAATCATCTTCCAGAGACTCGACGACCCCTGCATCTCGATATCAATTGCGCGGTTCATGAGCCCACAAACCAAGAGAGCGCTGAGCCGTCCAGGGCCGATTATGAGCACGTTTACCCCGGCTTCAATTATGAAGTTCTAATCCCCGACCTCACTCGACCCGAAGATCCAACCGACCTAGAAATACGATACAAAGGTGAGCTGAGCAATCAGTTTCCCCACATCAACCACGACTTTGATCTGGGAGCTCAGACCTTTGGTGTTGTGGCTCCTGTTCACAACTCAAAGAAGGATCCTACACTCCTCCTCTCCTCGATATCCAAGCGACTTCGTTTTCGTCCTTCCTCATCACCTTCCCTTCCATCAGCCAGTGACAATGTGGCCGGCACCATTCTCTACAGGTCCTATTGCGAAGCTCTTCATCTAGATCCAGGCCTCATAATTCCTTTCGATCCCGAGCTTTACATCGACTGCATTTGCGAGAATGAGTTTGCTCAGTTGTCGTCCAAAACCAAGTCGGTCATCATGGCCAACGCTGACCGCTCTGACCCCGACTGGCGACACACGGTCGTTCGCATATTTTCAAAAACACAACACAAGATAAACGAGGCAAGTCTTTTTTCCGGCTGGAAAGCTTGTCAAACGCTCGCTCTCATGAACGACGCGATCATACTCGCCTTCGGTCCTGTGAAGAAATACCAAAGGGCTATCCTTCGCCGCAGCTACAGTAACCCCAAGATCTTCGTCTATGCTGGTCAGTCCCCCTTTGATCTATCCAGGTTCGCGCAAGAAAATTTTCCCCGCTATTCCACCCGCTGCTGGAACGACTTCAGTGCTTTCGATCAATCACAAGGCTGCGAGACTACCATTTTTGAGGTCCACAAAATGCAACGCGTAAGCATCCCAATTCCTCTCATCGACGCTCATTTACACCTGAAGACCAATATTGAGTGCCAATTTGGCCCCCTTACTTCAATGCGACTCACTGGTGAGCCTGGCACCTACGATGACAACACCGACTACAACATAGCCATCTCCAATCTCCGATACAACATCGTGGACGTCGGCGGTATGTTCTCTGGCGATGACAGCGCCTTCCCCGTGGTTCCACCTTCTCGCCCATCCTGGGAACTCAACAAAGATCTTTTCCCGAACCTGCAGTTTAAAACCGAAACCGGCCTATACGCCACCTTCTGTGGATATTATGTTGGTGAGAAAGGAGCGGTCCGCTGTCCCAAACCTTTGATCACAAAGTTGATGATGGCCAAAGACGATGGCACACTCCACGAAAAGATAGCTTCTTACGTGGCTGAATTTTCCGTCGGACACTCACTTGGCGATGACATGTGGGAAATTCTCCCAGTCGAGCAAGTGATGTATCAAAGCGCTTGCTTTGACTTCATTTGCCGACACGCCCCCCGCGACATCAAATTGGTTCTCCGCTTAGGTGAAGCCCCAGAGCACGAGATCGCCTCTTGGACCACCGCACTCACTCGCCCCATCTTCGCTATGTTGAATCGCTCTCAACGGATTCAATATCTCCAAAATCGGGCTCAACGCTTCGCTTCCTGGGCAGGTTCCTACCTACCATTTTAAATTGCTTTCACTTTCCAACCCCGATGCAATTCAAATACTTACTCTTTCCTCTCGTTTGGCTCAAACGAAAAATTTTCCTCCCTACAGCCACTTTGTTATGGATAGTGTTGACGTTTGTGCTATATCGAAGCTATCGGAGACAATTGCCGACTCGTCCATTGATCGAAAGCCTCAATCTGGTTTGACTGTGCCTTTCCAATTCACTCTACACAACCACAAGGGTGAAAGCCACTTTCACTCAAAGTCTGCCTCCGCCTATCACAGTGTCCTGGACTTGACCAAACTCGGCCGCATTTGCTCCTTCAAATCACTCGAGTTCCTCGTTCATCCGGCTCGAAGGACCAAATGAACGTGTGGACCACACTGGCTGGCAAAGATGACTTGTTCACAATTCCACAAAGCGCCTTAACCAAAAACACCGCTTAGTTTTTTTTTTTACTTTTATATTTATTTGTATTGGTACTAATTAATTCATTATTATAATACTTAGATTCTGTTCTAAAAAAACCAACCAAGAAAAAATGGCAGAAGGCCCAAGAAAATATTCTAATTAATGTGTGTTGCTCGGTTGGTGGTTGACAGCAGAATGCCGTGCCGTCGCTATGCGACGAACCACTTTTCAGGCAAAATGTAGTAGATTTTTACATAGATTAAATTATTTTAGAGGGCGAACTATCAGTTGCCTAGATTTTTGAGTTAGGCACTGTTCACACTGGAGTCGTATGAACAATCATAAAAATGTTTAAATTAAGTATGTTCGTAGTTGATTTGAATATTTTCTAATTTTTAACCAACAACGTGATTGTTGATCAACAACAATGAGCAATGAAAATTGTAGCATTTAAATAAATAAAATGAAAATGCCAGCTTGTTCAATTTAAGTATGTTCGTGCTTGACGCAAAAACAAACAAGCTTCATGTTTGATTTTACCAAGGTTTTTCTTTCGGTGTAGAAGAGTTGTTATTGTACGACATTGACGAAGACAGAGAATTGTTGTTGACACTATTGCGCTATAACCAAACGAGATTCAAGCGAGTGAATTTTATTTCGTTATACAGAAGTGTGTTGAATAGAGATACTGCGACTTATCTGCTTAATCTCGAAAAACCGCGAAGTGCGTATGCAACACATAGTGACCGGCATACACAAATTACGACTTACGATGGGCCCTACTTGCTCGAAAGTGCCACAGGAATGCCTGAATCTGGAAAAGAAGGAGACGGAAACTAAGATGCCACCGCAGTATGTGAATTGGGATGACTGCCCGGAAGCACTGTCGGCGATGACTCTGTACGAACCGTTACAGAAGCTTTTTGTGATCGCACGTGGTTGTTTGCCCACAAATTTCAGCAACAGATCATCACGCGAGAACGTCATTACGATGCTCGACACGATCAGTGGTAGGGAGATTGTCGGGAAGGCAAAAAGATTCCCCGAAAACTACTACGTCGATGTGACTACCGGTGTGGTAAGTTCACTTTTGCTGCGCTTACGATCAGCTGCGTCATATACTGACGCGCATGCAGAGGATGCGTCAACGTCGAACAGTAGGAACGTGTATGACGATACAAAGTTTCAAATCACTAAGACTGCGCAAACACTGGTAGACATTTTGTCTAAACCGGGCTCATCGTGTGCTCCGGCATATGGTATATACAACAGAAAGTCTTACGAGGCAATGACTCTGATAATTTGGCAGGACGGGTAACGATGAGTCGTTACCACAAGCAGCGTGACGCTTATCCGAGAAGGTAGATCTAGCGCGATGTACGTTAAGACTGATCGAGAACAAGTTAAAGGATGACGAGTTGATTGCGCGTATGAATTCGCATTTAGACGAAATTGATACGTGCCTTAGGTCGTATTACACCCGAAGTTTCTCTCAGTAATTTAATTTCTTATTCTTTAATTGATAAAACGTAAAAAAAACGTCATCAAATTTTACGAAACTAACATCCGCATTCCCCGGTCGAAGACCTTACTTCAAGAAGCAAAAAGAACAAAAAAAATTGGTGTGAGTTTAAAACATAAAAATGCTTTCTTTGATAAATCTTAGCTATCTTTTTTTTTTGTTGTTTCAAACTATAAAATTGTACTTTTTCTTCCTTTTTCAGATTGTGAGGACTATTTACTAACAATTTTGCTAAGCTCGGTTTTACTTCCGTCAGCATGGTTGAAGTCATCGGATGGATCCACCAAACGAAAGGCCACAATCAGTGATGCTAATGAAAGCTTCGTACTAGAAGTCTCTTCAGCTGGAGAAATTAAAATTAAAATTAAGGAACTGGTAAGCAAGTACCACAATCTTAAGAATACTGTACCACCATTTATTATAGTGGAAGGATATACTCCTTAAAATCATTTTATACGTATTTTGATAAAACTCTTTATAAGTTTAATAATTTTTTAGAAAGCCTAGATACTTGTTTTAAAATTTTTCAAGTTTTTGATTTAAAACATCCACAAGCATGCGAGGCTACATGGGTTATTATCCAACAATTTTTTTATCAGATATACACGAAGTACGATTGTAAAAATGCAAATTTAAGCATGATTACAAGCTATTTGCAAGAAGGCATACCGATAGAAGAAATTTTAATATCCTCTACACAATGATGAGTGTTATAAAACATTTCCTCATTTAAAATTCCTTAATTTTTTTTTTTTTTAGTCTTACAAGTCTTGCTATCTGGATACAAGGAGCGAAGAATCGCAACAACCCACATTAGATTGACCTTTAAACCAAACAAAAGATCAATTACCCAAATAAAACAAACTTATCTTAAAAGTAATAAGTAACTATGGAGAATGAAAATAATCAAGAGAATCGCCGAGTCTACAGAGGAAAACCTCAGAATCAGATGTTTTCTTTGCTGTTCATCAGTGTCAGAATACAAAGAGAGGGTAGAATCGTTAAGGGAAAAATATTCAACAAAGGGACTTACACTGCAGCCATTGATTATTACAATAGGTAAAAATAAGCAAAACTTAGATTCTTTTTAGGTATACCTTTTATGATGGTATTTTATAGAAATTTTCCATATAACATAACTTATAAACTTTACCATGTTATGAATTTCAAATACCTTACCAAGTGGAGCCAACCACTATGATTGATGCTCTAGTTAGAACATTCGTTGAGGATGAGTATCGGGAGCTTGTCCAGACCGTAACTGAAGTCCCCAGTTTAATATAATACTGGATTCGATGGGGAAAATCGAGTGCAACGACAAGGTCTTCCATCTAGGCTATGCTCACACGCCAACAAATGAGGCTGAATTATTGGAATTTTACACTTTATGCGTTAATCCAACTCACATACGCACAATTTTAACATTACTGGCAAATCCGGACGTGCCGGAGATGAATCGCCTTGGGTATCAGAACTACAACAGTATACCTGGAGCTGATTTTAGGAATAACATCCTAACTAACGCTGAACGAATATATCCTGCAATATATATCGCAGCGAACTTACATACAGACATTCACGCTTCCAAGTACTTGATGACACATATACAGCCAAAAGCATACTATTCTACGTTATGCTAGGAATGGTAAGGCAGCCGTCAGTGGCCTCTGGTCTGGTCCTCGTACCCGCACTTGCGTCAAGTCAACATTTACACAGTGCGCACTTCCTCGCACCTCCCAGAGAAGGGGAGCTGCTGGAAGACACACACTTCCGCGTAAGAACATATGTATAGAGATTGAAATTGAATTTCGAACGACACCAAACTTGAAATGGCAGAACCAGAACCAGAGGTACCAGAGCAAGATGTTAACATGGAGAGGGAGAATGGTTACAATTCTACAGAAAGAAATGCCGAAATAAAGAAAATAGTGCATCTGACAAAATATCTTATGACTAAATTTTCCACACCTGGCCCGAGGAGGAGCTCCCAATGCGATGATCATCGATAATTCCATACACTTGGACTTTTCTAATAATGTTTCTGGAATTTTAGCAACATTGTATACAAACATGAGGAAAATGTCGAATTCAAACCTACAACGCAGAGGGAAACCCAAGGAGAAAGACAGGCTACAATTGGAACTTTCACTTATACAATTGATGCTTTGAGAGAAGATTATGTTGCACAACCTGGCTACATAGAATTTAATTACAGGATAGCAACTTCATTGGTGGACTTAGTAACCGCTTTCAAAATGTCATATGATGAGGTTCGTGTTTCATGCTCCAGGTTTGTTGTAAGAAATGCAGAGGGCAACGGTTCAGTTGTAAAGACTCTTTCGAATTATTCTCTTGAGAATACTTACATCCCTTGGCTTCGAGGAATAACATTCAGACCCGAAAGACGCAGTGGATTGGTAAAGAGTATGGGTGTGCTTGCTCTCGCAATATTGTTGATTCATGAAAACAATTATACAAATAAGTTAGAAGCAGCATTTTTAAATTCATTGAAGATGTTACCAATGGCAAGTCAACTCTGTGCTGTGTTCAGGAATGCAAGAGATCCCACGGCTTTGGGAAATTTGTTGAGGAATCTTGGACATGTTGTTTCACTTATAGGAGATCGATCAAGTACAAAGATTTATTCCCTCTGATGTTCTTTGTAAAGATGGTGAGCGCTATGAATGATGAAACTCTGAGCCAATTGTCTTTTTCGGGAAATGGAGGATTAATATATTATAATAATCTATATTGTAAAAAATATATTTGGCACAAAAAAATCAGCAGGAAGGGCAGAGAATGTTGCACAAGCAGTTTTTCATGCAATGTTTGATGGTGGTTTAGGGATCTTGGGTTTCTATCAAATATCACCAATGTGAACAACTGGAAAAAGAGAGATGAGATTAGTGATGTATTTAGAGGTGCTAACACTGCTCCAGAATTGTTGTTCACTCCGATAAGATAAGATATTTGAAATTTGCAAGATTAGCAGCTTCAAATATGACCAATATGGCAGGGACAATGCGCCCTATGCTGATAAATCGGATTGTATATGCTGGTCATAGAAAAAGAAATTTTTCTCAAGCATTTAAATCATATATCGAGACTGGAACTAATTCAGTAGCATACAATACAGACCCGAACTCTCTTAGTTATGCTCTTCAAACATATAAAACTAACCTGAGAAGATTTATGGATATGGAGGATAAGCAATCTGCAGGAACTACTGATTGGATGGAGCAGCAGGAAAACAGATTAGTGCCTATTGAAGGATTCGTTGCTCAGGAGAGTGGCGAATATTTTTATTCTTAGTTATTCATTTTTTCTTTTACTTTTTTTTATTATTTTAATAATCATGTATTCCCTTGAGTCTTTTTCTAAAAAAAAAAAGACATCCAATCGAAGAAATACTTGATGGACCACAGACTAGGTACACCGGTTCGATAGTAAGCGGAGAACGGTGCAACTACTGGTCAGGTGAACCAACGCCAAATGTCATGACTGTAGTAGGAGTTGCAAGCATGGTTGAGAAGAGTGTTTTGTACACTCACGTTACAAGTTAGTCTAAATGGAAGCCATCAATTAAAGATGCCCAGGATTCCTGTTTTCCTGTTGTTTAAGGGAAAAATATTCAACAAAGTTACTTACACTGCAGCCATTGATTATTACAATAGGTAAAAATAAGCAAAACTTAGAATCTTTTTATACCTTTTATGATGGTATTTTATAGAAATTTTCAATATAATATAATATAATTTCAAATACCTTACCAAGTGGAGCCAACCACTATGAATGATGCTCTAGTTAGAACATTCGTTGAGGATGAGTATCGGGAGCTTGTCCATACCGTAACTGAAGTCCCCAGTTTAATATCGTTAATACTGGATTCGATGGGGAAAATCGAGTGCAACGACAAGGTCTTTGTTGAAAGCACTGTATATTAATATGAAAACAAAAACACAGCAACTCAATATCAAAAATATTAAGTTGTTGATAGGAAGTAAACAACTCTCCTAGCAACCGATTAAGAAAAAGTATTATAAATACTGCCTTTAAAAATTATATTATTGATTATTGGACCAACCTCACCAACATCACCAACTTCTTACTTTTTTTTTAATAAATAGTTAATTTGTTCATTTTATATGTAAATAGTTTTGTTTAATTTTACAATTATAACAATTGGCGACGAGGATTCGTAACGAATAATAAAATGGCAAGTCCACACCCAGACGTATTGCAGATTCTTGCACAGCAACAAGAAATTTTAAAGCATCTGATAGAGAACAACGCTAGGCAGATGGAAAATCAACTACATACCCTTGCCTATATACGACTACATATGTGGATTGGGCCCCACTATCACTCCGACGGGTGATAAAGTGTACTGGAACATACCTGCAAGCGCAGTTCCAAAGGAGACAACGTCTCATAACAATCATCAGGTTAGACCTGGATCATTTGGTCCAATCACTGTGGAAAACCACAACTTGTATGAATGTTATATCAGTCCCTTCGTCAAATCAGAATACATCAAGAAAACTGGTGATGTGACACCGCAGACTAGAAACTTGGAGTGGAATCCCCTCCCCACCGGTTGGTATCCCGCCAACGGTGTAGCTACTGAAAATCTTTTGGGATACAGGTCTCTCCAAAAGTTGCACCCTGACGGTATCAGGAAGTGTAAAGAATGCATATTCTACGATACAGATACCATAACTGGCATGTTATGCCATTGTCCATACGCTATGAATTTAACTTCAGGTGTACTTGGGTCGATTAACGCCTTAAGAATATGCAAAGGCGATTTTAAGGTGAAGGATAACAGTGCAGCCTTCATTTACGCCGAACGGATAAACCCCACTCAGCCTGACGCCATATTGTGGGACGAGCCTTCAACGCTGAAATCTCCGTATGCATTTTCAGCTACAGCTTCGGGCCGCGCTTTGTATTTTACATACAAACGGAAAAGACATGTTGACACGCCCGGTTCGTGCTATCTCGTGGCAGGAGCACCGCCCGCAGATTGGAGGAATACCCTCAACAGCAACTTTACTGCAACAGCCCCATTCCAGCTGCACTTGGCATACTGGGACAGAGAGATCCTTAGAGCAGCGGATCATGAACAAGAAGATCCAATGGCAGCACGTTTGATTCTTGCTGTCTATGTTCCTCAGACGTTTCATTTGATTTTAGCTGATTAGCATGTGAGCGAATAAGGAGATTAGTATCCAAAAGAACGTTATAGTTGACTTTTCCTATTCGTTCGACGATTCGTCCGGGTGTCCAAAAAGATTTGTTGCTTCGACGTAGTAGATTTCAAAGAATTCGAGAATACACTCAACCGGACCTACTTACCCATTGAGAACTATAACGACTTAGTAAATTGTTTAATAACTAGTCGCCAAAGCCAATTTGAGACTTTGAATACTTTTATAAGCAGGTTAAGGCATGCCCTATCATAATGCCGCGAAGTTGCAGAAATTAAATATGGTGATAACTCTGAGATTGCGAAAACCCAGCTCTCAGATTTCGCAAAATCGGCTCTCGCATCCGGCGTTGCAAACAAACAGTTGGGTCAATACCTAAAAAGCAAAGATTCGATCTTCTGCGTTTCTTATCAGCTAACCCTGACATACCCACCCGTCGAGTTCATGAGTACCGGACCCATCCCAGACGCGCCAAAAATCTTATTTCCAACATGAAAAATGGCTTGGATGGCATTTCCTTCCGAAATCCACAGCCCACTGACCCTCCTCACATGTTACACCGCTGGGATGAAATGATCTCTCTCGTTAAAAGCCATACCGTCCATCTATCAGTCGTTCTGGGCTTTCCCGGATGTGGTTAGTCCTACCCCGTCATGGAAGCCCTCAAAGGATGCAACGGTCGTCACCCCAACCAATCTTCTCCGCACCGAATGGCTTAACTCTTTGCACCTCCAGAGTGAGAAATGGCGAGTTAGCACTTGGGAGGTGGCCCTCCGTCGCTCCGCTTCATTGCTTGTAATCGATGAAGTCTTCAAACCCCCAAACGGTTATCTTGACCTCTTCCTATCCATCCACCCCAATGTGACCGCCGTCATAATTTTGGGTGATCCTCTCCAAGGGGAGTATCACTCCACCAATCCCGAGTCTTCCAATAATCTTATACCTTCCGAAGCCAAACATCTCAGCCTCTTTTTCTCTACTTATTGCGGTTACACTAGACGACTCGATCTCACCACCGCCAGCCTCCTCGGCGTTACCACCACTTCTGGAGTCAAGAGCAGTGTCACAGTCGGTTCCACTGTCCAACGAAACCTCCAAACCCTCATACCTTCAATCACTCAAGCCACCAATCTCAACATGAATGGTATCAAGTGTATGACAGCCGCTAGCTCCCAAGGGATGACCTTTGACACCAAAGTGAGCATAATTATGGACAAGTCCTGGATTCGCTGTTCTCCCCAAATTTCATTTGTGGCCTGCACTCGATCCAGGAAGGGAATCCACTTCGTTTTCGACAATATCAATCCCCATCGACAGTACGGAAATCATCCCGTTTTCGACGCCCTACTACGAAACCAACCCATGGATTACATCTCCCATTTCAGCTCTTCTCTTCATGGGGCCCACGTTATACGAGACCCCAACCGCCTTAGTGAATTGGGTCCTCACATTTTCTCATCTCCCCATCTTCTCGGTGGTTCCAGCTTCGCTTCATGCCGAAGCCGTTATCACCGTATGACTTCGTTCAAGTTCGATCCTTACCATCCACGAGCTATCAGGGATTTCAACGACCCTCCTCCCGGCCCTGAGTCCACTGATGACGTCCTTCTGGACTTTAACGAAACTCATCAAGTGCCTCAAATCATACCCTCTCTCAACACTAATCACCTTCCAGAGACTCGCAGGCCACTTCATCTAGACATTAATTGTGCCGTACACGAGCCCGCCGACCATGAGAGCGCGGAACCTTCACGGGCAGACTTTGAACCTGTCTACCCTGGTTTCAATTATGAGGTTCTCATCCCTGATTTGACCAGGCCCGATGATCCATCCGACCTCGAAATCCGCCACAGGGGCGAGCTTAGCAATCAGTTTCCTCACATCAACCACGACTTCGAGCTTGGAGCGCAAACTTTCGGAGTGGTAGCCCCAGTTCACAACTCTAAGAAGGACCCCACTCTTCTTATGGCCTCTATTGCCAAACGACTTCGTTTCCGGCCCTCTTCATCACCAGCCCTTCCTTCTTCCGGCGACAATGTAGCTGGAACCATCCTCTACCGTTCCTACTGCGAGGCTCTTCATATTGATCCAACGATCACGATACCCTTCGATCCAGAGCTTTACATTGATTGCATCAGCGAGAACGAATTTGCCCAGCTGTCCTCTAAAACTAAAGCTGTCATTATGGCCAACGCTGATCGTTCGGACCCTGATTGGCGACACTCAGTCGTTCGAATTTTCTCCAAAACTCAGCACAAAATAAATGAGGCCAGTCTTTTTTCCGGATGGAAAGCCTGCCAAACTCTGGCCTTAATGCATGACGCCGTAATACTAGCGTTCGGCCCCGTAAAGAAATATCAACGAGCCATTCTAAGACGAGGATACAGCAACCCCAAAATCTTTGTTTATGCCGGCCAATCTCCTTTTGACCTTTCTCGTTTCGCTCAGGAAAATTTTCCTCGCCATTCCACTCGTTGCTGGAACGATTTCAGCGCCTTCGATCAGTCGCAAGGCTGCGAAACCACCATCTTTGAAGTGCAGAAAATGCAGCGTGTAAGCATTCCAGCGCCACTTATTGATACCCACTTACATCTCAAAACCAACATTGAGAGTCAATTCGGTCCACTCACTTCAATGCGTCTAACCGGCGAACCAGGCACATACGACGACAATACTGACTACAACATCGCCATCTCCAACCTCCGCTACAACATCGTCGACCTCGGAGGCATGTTCTCTGGAGATGATAGTGCTTTCCCTGTCGTTCCCCCATCTCGTGAGTCCTGGGAGTTCAACAAGGAACTCTTCCCGAATCTCCAATTCAAAACTGAGACCGGCCTTTATGCCACCTTTTGTGGATATTACGTCGGTGAGAAAGGAGCTGTACGCTGCCCAAAACCCCTCATCACGAAGTTGATGCTAGCTAGCGATGATGGCACTCTTTACGACAAAATAGCATCATACGTCGCAGAGTTTTCAGTCGGCCATTCCCTCGGAGATGACATGTGGGAAGTCTTACCTGTCGAGCAGGTCATGTACCAAAGCGCTTGCTTCGACTTTATTTGTCGACATGCCCCTCGCGATATTAAGCTAGTCCTCCGTCTTGGTGAGGCTCCAGAACAAGAAATTTCTTCATGGACATCAGCTTTAACCCGACCCATTTTTGCCATGCTCAATCGGTCTCAACGCATTCAATACCTTCGTCATCGCGCTCAACGCTTCGCATCCTGGGCAGGCTCTTACCTACCATTTTAAATCGCTTCTTACTTTCAACGCCAATGCACTTCAGACAGTTACTTCTCCCTTTCGTTTGGCTCAGACGTAAAATCATACTTCCTTCCGCCACCCTGTTATGGATAGCATTGACGTACATACTTTGGAGAAGCTACCGGAAACAATTGCCGACTCGACCACTTATCGACAGTCTCAACCTGGTTTAATCATACCTTTTCAGTTTACGCTCCACAACCACAAAGGAGAGAGTCACTTCCACTCCAAATCCGCCTCAGCTTATCACAGCATACTCGATCTGACGAGATTTGGACGAATTTGTACCTTCCGGTCTTTAGAACTTCTCGTTCTACCTGGCCAACATTGTGTCGACGTGCCCATAACCGTGGAGGTCGTTTGGACCACAAACGACGTTATCCCAACGGCTGCCAACATCTTGAATTTCCCTGGAGCCACTCGACTCACCGCTGGGGGCCCTGTAGCCTTTGCTCCTTTTGTTGTTCCTTGTCCTTTTCGATCGATCAACCCTGTAGTTAAGTCCCCGCTACCTTTCAACGATTCACCACGTCTGTCCTTTAATTGCTGGCTCAACACTGCAGCTAACAGCAAGTTTAAATACTCGTACATTCTTGCCACCGTAGTGCTACGAGCTTCCATTGAGATATCTCATCCAGCTATCTCTGCCTCTTCTGACACTGACGTGTCTTAAATCATCATGCTTCGCATTTTGCGTCAGCTCTCCGGCTCTCTCGATCGCCAGTTCGTGTCTTCTACCATCGCTCGGCAGATCGAGATAGCAAAAACCATCCGCGATCTCGATGACAAGAATCGAGTATTATTTTGCCCTTCATTCCTCCCTGTTTCCACAGTGCGAATCGGAGACTTCACAGTTTCCGTCGATGAATCTGGACGTGAAGCCGTCCTCAGCGCTGCCGCTCAGAAGCTGTTCACCGCTGATTATTACGGCCGCTTCGTAGGCGACCACGGAGTTATTCGGGTGAAAGACACCTTCATCCTCCCTGCGCTTCAACTTCGTTGCCTCACACACGACTCACCTCGTTGCGACTGCAATCAAGTTGCTATTATCCGCTCTGATTAAACTCCTGAAATCACCTGATTATATCGGCTCAGGCTAAATTGCCGGTTCTTCTAAAACATTAAACAACCCTGATTACGATGGCTCAGGTTAAAATGCCACTTCTTTTTACTTCCTGATTACGCTGCGGCTCAGGTTAAATTGCCAGTTTTCTTTTCCTTTTTCTTTTCGGCGCATGGTAGCAATATTTAGCCGTGTTTGTTTATCAATTTTCAAAAAAAAAAAAAAAAAAATTACCAAGAAGAGGTAATAGAAATATTAAATAAGAAAGATTACAAATGCCATTCAAGTAGTCGCCACCCATTCAATTATGAACTACTGATGTTCCCGATAAAGGTCCGGGGACTACATTGGCACCTGATAGTGGTAAATAACGTCAACAGAACTATAAAAACGTACAATACTATAGGAGTATCGGGACTAATGGCAATGAATGTCATTAGCACATTCCTAAAAAGGGAATGGACTAAACGCAACCCAACGGCTGAATTTCCCCAGTATAAATGCTCCAACGTAAAGGTGCCAGACCTACTATCGGGGTGGGACAGAATCATTACATGCATGGTGGCCAGCTACATGACGAAGAAAAGAAAATTGGCAGCCAAAGAGGACGATGTGAAGAAATTCACAGAGACACTGAAGGAGGAGATTCGGGATTATCCCGAATTTCGATACAAAATTTTGAAAAAAAAATAATAGAAGAAAAAAAAAAAAAAAACATATAAGTATATAAAAAAAAATTCTCAATTTTGTTGACTTTTCGATTTCGTGGGAGAAGTTGCCAGCTGATGTTTTGGTAAAGCTGGAGAAGAAGCAAAGACTGGGGCATCGCCTCCATGCTTTCATCAAAGAGGTAGTCAAAAAGTTGAGAAGAATATCAAGTACAATTCCCGTAAACGTGCTCCGAGGAGAAGCAACGACTGTTATTGCGAAATATCCCGATTCCTTGCTCCAAAAGGATAAGGAGGACAGGGTTGTTTCAGATTCCTTGGAACTCGGAACGGAATAACCATGATGAGGAACCACAACAACTACCTCAACTCTGGTTGTGGAAAAAATAATGATATGAGAGTTCCCAAGGCAGTAAATGCGTTAATGCGTTAATGCGTTAAGAAACTCAGTAAAAAAATTGGAGCCCAGCGATGGAAAACAATGAGGATACGACTCTGGAGGCAAAACAATCTTTCCTTATAGAGAAATCGAGTCCAACTCCAAAAGAGGCAATCAAGGGTCTCTTAATGGGATCGTGTCTGATGCACACATCCCTGTCTGGATTCTCTGCGATCAAGCATTTTGAGCAGGCAACAGTTGCCATGGGGATGACTCCCAGAGCCTTTGGAGAGCTAATCGCCACAACAAGAACAATAGACACAATTCACAACATAGTACAGATGTACAAAATGGGACAGCAGGCACCAGGAAAGATATCAATAAAAGGTGTTGAATACGATCTCTCAAGTCAGATATCTTGGAGATGGTCAAGGCTCTATAATAATGACCACTTCTCTAGGTTTCAAACCAAGAGAAACAAGTATCTGACGGTAAGATGTGCTGCATATCTCAAAATGACCACTCAAAACAGCGACGTTGAGAACATGACCCTGCTAAGTACCGCCGAGATGCAAGGACTCTTTGCAATAGAATGTGACAGATGTAAAGAGATTCTGGATCAAAGAAATCGGTACTCTGAAGAAGGGTTAACAGACGAGGCGAAGAAATATTATTGGAAAAAGTCAATCCCGCCTCAGGCTCAATCTTACACTCCATCTAACCTCTTTTCGGCTTAAGAAAAACCAAATATCAAACAACTCTTAAAGAAAAACGTGAGAAAATCCTTCTCTACATGGAAGACAGCTTTCCAGCACAAAGGTAAATTGCATGCAAATTGCTTTAATATTGTACCCTTTCACTCTTGGCTTAATTTACTCATATTACAGAGATATCCCTTTCGATAGTATTAAAATTTTAAGAAATTGGTTTAAAAATTTAAAATCAAAATATTAAGTATATGCTAGGAATTATCGTCGTCGTCGTAGCCATGCTCAAGCTCAAAGGCGCATACAACAGACTAAGCGACGCCAATCTTACTAGATACCTCTTACCATCTCCGGTTTCAAAAGTATTATATCCTAGGTCACAGCACATAATTTTTTAAAGGATTTTTGTAAAGTTAAATTGTTCTTTTACATTTTGTTATACAATTCCCAAAATTACATTCTATATTTTATATTTTTATAGTTCACTAGACTAAGAGTAATGCGTTTCAAAAATAACATCCTGGAAGTCAAAATTTTAACAGGACCTGGTTTCGGTGAAAATGTCATCATACCGAGGATCCCAATAATACCATCAGACTATCCGTTTCAGTTCAAAAGGGTACAATTTCCTGTTAAAAATTGTTTCGCTATGACAATTAACAAAGCCCAAGGTAAAACTTTTAAATGTGTCGGGATAGATCTCAGGGGAAACTGCTTTTCTCATGGTCAGCTATATGTTGGTCTTTCCCGTGTTGGGAGAAAAAGTGCGCAGCATATTCTTTTGCCAGAGAATAGGCAAACACATAATATAGTATACCCTGAAGTACTAAACTAATAAAACACATTCATCTAATCGCCGCTCACACTAATCGTCGCTCTCTCTCTAACATCGCCTTTTACCAAATTTAAAAACCATGTAAGCATAATTTTTATTTCTAAACGTTTGATTTTAAGAGCAACATTACCTTAAGCAAATTTAAGTATACAATTGTAATTAAAATTAAGTAATAAACACTACACTATATGCTGATTTTAAAATGCTTAAAGTTTTTCTTATACATCATATAAAAAGGGCTGGAGCAGTCAAGCATGAACGAGTTTCAAAAAAACATCGCCCGAATAGAATTTTACAAAAATTCTTTCATTGGTCTTCAAAAAGCGATGGCAGCAGCAGGTTAGTTTTTTGAATTTTATGTAGTTAAAAGATGTCTTTAATCCTAGATTTAGCTGAAAACATTTAAACACTTTTTTTTTTTTTAATAACGGGAATCAGGCTCAACATATACTTTTCCAAAAAAACAACAGCAGCAGCCACAACGACCACCACGGCAACAACAGCAGCCAGATCGACAACAACAGCAAATAAAGGAACGAATATCTAAATATTCAAAAGAATACCTTATGGAATTGTCCACATGTTCTTCTCTAAATTTCGACGAAAATGAATTTGAAGATTTCCAGGAAGTAATTGAAGAAAAGCCAATGCAAGAAACAAGCGACAAATTAGAGCACGAATCGGATTCGGAGTCGCTCAAAGAACTTTTAACCCTATAATTCGATTCGTGCTCTAATTTGTCGCTTATTGTTTCTTCATTGGGTTTCCTTCAGACGCTTCCTGCAAATCTTTAAATTCATTTTAATGTTATTGTAATAAAACAAAGATAAAAAATAATAAAATAAAATAAAGAAAAAAAAAAAAAAATTAGATTTTACTTCTTTGGATACTTCCAGCTTTGTAGGTAAGAAGCCTTGGCAAAAAGGAACCCGGGCAACGCCGGGTATTTTCGGCTAGTTATTATTATTTTAAACGTCATTTGGAATGTAAACAAAGGTTGGTAAGTTTTTTAAATTGTAAGATATCTTAGATAATTGTTATTTTTTAGGTTTTCAGTATAGCCTATAACCAAACCATGGTTATAGGCTACCGTATGGAATAATTTTCGGGCCAATTAAATAGGTAAGTTTAAAGATTTGTTCTTTCTTAGGATTTTTGGCGCGTGCAAACAAAAAAGCTACTTTATATAGTAATCAAGATTCTTGTATTATTCAATTTAATTAATTTTTAAAATTAATAATTTTAATGAAAAGGTCCTATTTCAACAACCAGGAGTCGTACCCTTCAACTGAATTGATCAAGACTAACTGGCTTTACATTTTCACTAGAGAATGCATTTACAAGCATTTCTCACAGTTGACCGAAACCAATTTTCAAAAACTACTACGAGCTAACTTCACCAGCGAAAAAGCATCTCTGGCCAAATTTTTTTCTAAGAAAAATCAAGCAGCTTTAGAAGGCCATCAAGAAATAAAGATTTTAAATAGCATTAGCTATTATCATTTCAAAGAAAATCTTGATTTTCTTATACAATCGTTTCCGGTAAGCAACCAATAAACAAAAACAAAATTTACATTAACATTTTTGATGTACTGGGCCAAACTATTGGATACTTCTACGCATTTAATATAGAATATCCGAAGGAAGTATCCCAAACGTTAGATTTTTTTGTAAGGTTCGTCCTTAATTACTACCCCGAAAAGCCTCGGGGTTCAAAAAAGAATGATACTGACCTTACAAAAATAAACACCCTCATTCGTAAACTTAACCAATACTAAAGGGTAAGTCGCATCTTAGTTATTCTTATTATGATATTTTAACTAAATAGCCTTATATCTTATTCTAATGTAAATTTTATTTTAATTTTCATTGACATAAACCATTGCTTTTCTTAGAGTGTAGGATTGCCGACAGCCCCCTTTTCCCAATCAGGCTAGGCTGACTTCAAGCGCATTAGCATCTGTAACGAGACCTCACACCTGAACATGATGGAAAAGGAATATTCTGTTCATGTAGCAGAACAGAGCATTATTGATAAATTCATGGAAATCGAATGTCTTAAGACTAAGGAATCGTATATCTCGAATTCAGATACAATCTCTAGCTCCGAGAACGCCAGGTCGCCATCGTGTACATCGTTTGATCAACAACACTTTAGAGTCTGGCCTCAGTGAATATCGAATGTCCATATTAATGGATCCTTTAGGAAACAATCCGATAGTTGTCCGAGATAGTCGGAACTGAATTTTGAAGTACAATTACTGGGTGTCTGACGATTTACATCATGTGATAGACAGACCGAATGGGATGTTTCTCCATAAAGGAAAGACGTCTTATCACAATTCTGATATCTTAGATTATCAGCATGCCTAAAGCAAAAAGTGATATTAAATGGTTTGATCACAATGCCTGTCCCTCATTCATTGAAAGACGGGACAGAGGCAATATATTCTAAGATTAAGCCGGGTCAAGATCCCCAGTGGTTTGACTTCCATTGGTCCTCCACATGGACTTGGTTCTCTTATATTTCCATGGGTATTATAGGATTGATCCTTTTAAGTGGTCTAATTAAGATGATCAGGATTATAGATTGGTCCGTATTGACTTGTTGTACAAAGAAAAAGAACCGACGAACAAACTACGAGATGACCGCCTTATTTACATATACTCTGCGTTGAAGAAGGCTTAAGAGTTTCGGATATTCAAATAAACCTGCTTTTACTCATCGTGTGTTTTTTTATTTATTAATATTATATATTATATATGTATGTAATATGTATATTGAAATGGAAAACGAATCATGATTCATGAACGATTTAATTGGATGGTCTACTATTTTTGTTCGATTTTTAGCGAAAAATAATTTATCCGACGCTAATTTTATTTGCATGAAAAAGTCTTTGAGTTAGTTGTCATTTATTAGTATAGCATTTGTGCTTTAAATCGTATAAAAGCAAAGCTGATGATCTATTGCAACAATTTCCATAATGGTAACTTCCTTTTCATTGCCGTCATACCAAAACGCATGAAGTAGATAAAAAGAATTGTTTTTTTTAATGAGCTACATAATATGTATTTTCTTCGTAATCATCTTTGGTTTCATTTCTGAATGTGATATGAGCATTAAAAAAGATTAACTATAAAAACATAATATAATTATTAAAAAAAATCAATTTAATGCGGCTATGACGGCCGTTACAGAAATTTGATGTTTTAATAACTAATTCATTAAAAGTAACATTACTTTTTTGTTTTGTATGACTAATATTTAAATTATAGGAACAGTCTGATTTTTTTCACTATTGTGAAAGAACGTATTTGTAGCGGATCTACATTATTAATAATAATAATAACAATTATGTAATCGTTTCAACCATAAAATTATGGCGAGCCAAAAGAAGCCGCTGCAAAATGAAAAGTGAAACGCAGCAGCATCTTATGTGAATGCGTCCATTCCACTCTCACGAAAATGTTTCGTCAAGGTAGTTGACGAAACAAATACATATGCATTTTGCTGTCGCCATTCCTTTTCCGGCATATAGATTTTCTTCTTGATTTGACACACGAACTTACCAGACGTGCCGGCATTAATCTATTGTTTGCTTTTTCACATTAAAGACTTATATGGTTTCGCAATTGAAAATTAATAGATTCACAGCTTAAAGTTGATTGAATTGTAATTAAAGTAAAATAAAGTAGATGTTGAAAAATAAATTTAATGCCTAAAAATAAGACAAACAAACTAAACTCATTTTCTGGATCTGGAGCAAGCGAGGAGGACAGGTAACCAGTACACCACACCAAGGTTTGTATACAGTTGGTTATATATTCCTAAAAAAAAAACGTATTCCAAAGAAGTCCCGCCAGGTCAAATCGAGCGAACAGAGGAACCAAGAAAAGTTTAGAAATAGGAGTCAGGATGAAGATGTGAAGGAGTCACAGCCAACGACCTCGTAATGAAATGCTCTATTATTACCATTAACAGGTTGTCAACCCTCGGCTGTACCTCGATATCCGATCCTCTCACATTCAGTCAAATGCATTACACTTGACTTGCATGTGTATCCATGTACTCGGAACAATATGATTCCCAACGGCAGGCCACTGCCAGCCGGCAGAAGTAATAAGGGATCATATTGCTTTGACTGCATGCGCTCTGTATATGTCACAGCAATAGTCTTTGGGTATGAGCATTTGTTTATGATATAGGTCATTGGCGCTCACCCAAAAGAATGTGATGATGAAGCGTTTTAATCGGATATCGAAGTGTAGTCGATTGTTCGATAACCAGAACTCGAGCATAGTAGCTTTATATAAATAGGGTATGAATTTGGAAATAAAGTCAGTTGTGATCGTGGAGTCGATCCGAAGAACACTCTAGTCTTATTATTTGATATATGGCTGTTAGCCTAAAAGTATAAGCTTGGACGTTTTCTTCTTTAGTCGTCTTCGGTACCACCCTCAACTTTGCAGTTAGTGCGAAAGAGGTTCGAGCGAAAGCAGTGAATGCTAAGCGATTGGTGCTGAAGTACAAGCGACTTCACAAAGAAAGACGACTTTCCGATATAGCAACCAAGTACGAGCTATTTAATACTGATGATGACACCAAACAATTGCAACAAGTTTCTAATTCAGTACAGTTGACTGTTCAGAAGAGAGCTGTACCAGACCACTAACCGTCACGACATGCGCAGTAGGATTTTCAAAAGCGATCTTTTATGGTCGTGCAGCGTCTACCTGGACACTAACAGCCATCGCAGAAATTGCGACTATACATCAAATGTACCTTGCGCAACAGATACAAGTGGAACCAACCACTATGAACGACGCGTTAGTTCGAACCTTCGTAAAAGATAAATATCGAGAGTTTGTCCAGACCGTGACTGAAGTCCCCAGTCTGATGTCTTTAATAATTATTAATTATAATAATTGATTCGATGGGGAGTGTCAATTCATGACTTTCTCACGGAAACGGCTTCCACTCCCCCCATGAACTTACGGCTTTTGCGACGTAGCTGTTCCAGCCCAAAACCTTGGTTTCATTTGTGAATGATATGCGCATTAGAAAAGATTAACTAGAAAAACATAGTATAATTATTAAAAAAAATCTATTTAATGCAGCTATGACTCGGATTACTATAAGTCATTCGGGCAAACTAGCGTTTTTATTGCTTATGATGATATCAAAATGATTAAAGCTACCACATTGCGTAACTTTCTTAGCGATAAACAGTATCGCAGCGATGTATTATATCGCAAAAAGAAATGGGATATTAGACCCACTTTTGACGTTACTTATGATGTCACTAATTATGATAGTTTTAGAAACCGATTTTGAATGAAGTAAAGTTATTTCGATGGTTTTCGGGGCGAATATGCCATACATTTCTGGAGTCTAGCTGTCAACCTATCTTGCCCTAATTCGAGAGTGTCTTAGGGAATTTGGCCCGTTGCGTATAGTAAGACTAAATAAACTAAACTAAATCTGACTAAATCAACTAGTCATAGGATTGAAAAAGAGATACTGGACCGCTTCCCAAACGAAAAACTTGAGTATTATCGCGTTGGAAAACGAAGAAAAATATATTCCAAATTTAATAATGCGAAAAGCAGTATGCGATCAAACTTAAAAAGGTCTCTAACTCCTGAAAGCTCAAAACCTGAATCTACAAAAAAAAAAAGTAGTTGCACTAATCCATTGAGTAAGATTATTTAACATTTCATTAAATGCGTATCTCATCCTTTGTATCTTTTTATATAGCACCCGAAGCAAATGCTGAGGATTACGTGACCACGCTAAAAAAAACGGCTATCTTTCAATCACAGAATTCGACAGCTGCTGGCAGGCTTCCTCCCATTACAGACTGCAGGAAATTAAACAAGCCAGTTCTTTGGATGATATATTTAAGAAGCGGCCGGAATACAAACGGCCTACTGGATACGTCTTGGTAATATTTCTGTTTTGTTCATTAAAATTGCATAACTTTTTCTTAACACTTATGTTCTCAAAAAAATTCATTATTATTTATATTAGCAATACCTATGTTTTTATATAGATGGAATTAAATATAGCTTCAATAGCTTCTAAACGGCTATTAACGCCTGTTTTAAGATCTTCCGCCTCTTTATTTTATAGTACGCTTTAGCTTGCGCACAGATTTGGATGTTCATCGAACACCATTTCCATAAAAACAATTTCTATGCCCAAGAATCATGAGTTTATAATATATAAGTGAAAATACGCTTTATAATACTTATTAATTTTTTATAGATAAAAATGGATATTGGTGTGCTGTTTGGAAATCGCACAGGGATTGTCAGCAGATGGACAGATCAAACCGTCCGATTGAAGTTGTTTTTGCTCCAAGAAAATCATTTAAGGGATAAGGAGATGAGAGGAATGCTGGAAAAAATAGACGAACCAGATGTAAATAGTGGTAAGTTTATTTTTCTTAGTCCATATATATATTTCAAAATACATTAAAAGTTCTAGCATATCATTTTCGACTTCCAAAAATGCATTTGTTTTATTGATTACCTACATTAAGAATACCTCGTTAAATATTTTCTACACAATTTATTGATTACACTCAAAAAATATTCCTGGTTCTGGTATTCTGATAAAATACACCAGAAGAAAAACTTATAAATGCTATCGTTTTCCTGATAAATGTTATCTTTTTTCATAGTAAACCTTTATTTATCTGGATCCTGGTAACCGGTACTAGAACCAGGAAAGTAAATTTTTTACCAGATTTCCTAATAAAAATTTTACCAGGAAAAATAAGGAGAAATAATGGTAGGTAATACCACATTTCTGATATATTTTATCGGTTTTACTGGTAAAGTATATTTTATCTGTATCCTGATAACCGGTATCGAGCCCGGCTAAAAACTCGTCTATCTGATTTTATGATACATATTACCAGAAGCTTCTGATATAAAATGCAACAACACAAATCCTGGAAAATAGAACCATCTTCCTGATCAATGTTATAAGTTTTTCGCTTATATCAATAAAAACAACATTTTGTTTTTCTGATAATCTAATTAATAGATAAGCATTCAATTCTTGAGTTCTTTTTTTAAGAACACAAACTCACAGGTTTTATACAATAGTTCATTACATTTTTTGTAATTTTGTACCCCCTTTAATGCTTAAATTTTATGCAACTATACTAAGGTATTATGACAAATTTACAATTTCACAAATAAATTTTGTTTATTTTTATTATGTACCTAACCAAAATGCATCTACGATCTACTTTAGCTGGAATATTAGACACATAGAACATATATTTGCATACTAAATTTCTTGATAGGTAGTAAACATACTGATAACTATTATATGACATTTCTGATACAAAATATTCTAACAGGAATCATGGTATATAATACCAGTTTTCTGGTAAATGTTTTCGTTTTTCTGACAAAAAAAAGTGTATCGAAGGCTGATAAATATGATCGGTAATGTTTACTACACAGATATCAAAATATTTAGTTTATTTTTCAATTTATAGGTAGTAATTTTTCAATTTATAGGTAGTAATTTTTCAATTTCAAAGACTGCATAAATGCAAAATCGTACCTAATGGAATTGGTGTTTCAATTCAGAAACATTTTATTAATGTTTGCAAGTATTTTGGATTTGTGGTCATTTTCATATTGC
This sequence comes from Melanostoma scalare, assembly GCA_949752695.1. Taxonomy (NCBI): domain Eukaryota; kingdom Metazoa; phylum Arthropoda; class Insecta; order Diptera; family Syrphidae; genus Melanostoma; species Melanostoma scalare. The sequence goes on along the minus strand of OX456986.1, from coordinate 181,042,938 downwards.
ATTCAATACTAAACTCTTAAAGACAAAATGTTAATTGGGTTTATAGTTGTTTTGAATTTGAATTCTGCTTTATAATACATATAAACATCAAAAATTAAAATTGGTATTGAACCAAAAATGCAAATATGTATGTTATCAGTTATCACAATTACAAAGTAAGAATCAAATTCAAAACAAATATAAACCCAATTTACATTTTGTCTTTAAGAGTTTAGTATTGAATGAAAAATGAAAATATTGAAAAAAGTATAATTATCAATTCTCAAGACTAAGGTAAATTTTAATGAGATTTCAAACAAGTCAGTAGCTTTATCATCAAATTATAAAAAAAAGAGATACCTAGCTTGCAAATATTTCTTTCGTTCTGTGTAGATCGAATCAGATTTCAGTAAAATGTTCGGGAATAAGGACATTGTCTTGGCGGGCCCAAAAATTACCGACTTCATTAATTTAATGATGCAATTCATTTTTTTGAAAAAAATATTAAATACAGAAGTCCGATTAAAACTACATGAATTCAACTTGAAGTGTTTATCCGATCCCAACTCGAACATTGTTTCAAAAAGTTTGTAATAATAATTTTAATGCATATTACATAATATAAACATTTAATATTAACATACTCGTATATAAAATTGCTTTTTATTAACAGTTTTCATACTTTTTCGTTTGCCTTATATTAAAAAGAAATTTCTTTTTATTATTAGACGCCAGAGCTGCAATGGTATTCACACACAGCCAAGTGGACGTGAAGGTAACAAACGCTTCTTCGTTTTTGACAGCCAAGATGCATCAGTTAGGTTGTTCGCACAGCAGCAAGACTATAAAGAACATCAAAATGCACTGGCTGCAAAACATTCACATTCGCAACCACCCGTAATTACGTTAATCGGTTCATTGGAAGAAATAGAAGAAATACATGTAGATTTCGACAACGCGCACTATAGGGTATTTACCTTCAACCGGGCACTCGACATTTGCATCAAAATATTTTTTACGCTAAATATAGCGTATCCAAAATCATGTCAACAATTTTGGGAATTTGTTGATAATTATTTTTACAAAATCGACAAATCAGCAACAAATTCCAAGGCACGAACTCTTTTAAAATTATTAAAATTGGCTGAAAGCGAAAGCAATAACCAATTGTAAATTGTTAATTTTTGATAAGAATTCGTTGATAGTTATTTTTACAAAAATAAATAATGTATAAAAATCATTAAAATTAGCTGAAAGCGAAAGAAGCAATACTGATTGTAAATTTGTACCTTCAAGCATTTCCAATAAAAAAAACCCATATTTTTAAAGAAATTAATAATATTTTATTTATTATAAGATCAATTTCTGGGGTGTCTTGTTATCAAGTTTGTATGGTCTTTTGTGGTTTTTTGTTTCAGATATTTGCTGAGTTTCCAGCAAATGGTAAGTAAAAATAAATAACATTCATTCAATAACAGGTACCAGGAAAACTACCCGATATATTGGTAAATTTTACCAGAACACAGGTAAATTTTACCAGGAAAAAAATAATATTCCTAGTAAATACTACCAGTATACTGGTAGCAGGTACCAGGAAAACTACCCGATATATTGGTAAATTTTACCAGAACACAGGTAAATTTTACCAGGAAAAAACGAATATTCCTAGTAAATACTACCAGTATACTGGTAGCAGGTACCAGGAAAACTACCAGATATATTGGTAGATTTTACTAGAATACAGCTACATTTTATCAGGAAAAAAATAATATCTCTAGTAAATACTACCAGTATACTGGTAGCAGGTACCAGGAAAATTACCCGGAGTCCTGGTAAATTGTACCAGAATACAGGTACATTCTATCAGGAAAAAAATAATATTCCTGGTAAATACTACCAGTATCCTGTTAGCTAGTATCAGGAAAATGATTATCTTTTCCTGTTAGATTGTATCAGGCAACTGGTACATGTTATCAGGAACTCTGATAATATTCTGTCGGAAGGGGAATTATTTTTCCTGGTACGGGCTACCAGGAGAGACCGATATATTCTATCAGACGACCTGGGAGAATCTCGTTATCAGTTTTTCCGATAGATTCTAACAAGAAATCTAATAAATAGAACCAGGATATTTTTTTGAGTGTATGGTTTAACTCTCCAACAAAGATAATTAAATCAGACTATTGGGATGCAAATCAATAGGTGTAAAAAAAAAAAAAAATTATGCGAATGTACAATGAATTCAAACAAGTAATCGAAGTGTCGCAAATTTAACTCGAAAATGTGGCCATTTTTTTATCTTGTTTCGGTAATTAAAAATTGTGGTTCGAGACACGCGCTTTTAGTTTTATAATAACGCAACGCAGTTTCATTTTGTTGCGAAAACTTTTTGTCGCTATTTAATTAATTTTCATTTTGGTTCGAGACACGTGGTTTTAGTTTCATTTTGTTTCGGTAGGTAATTGTCGCCATTGGCTATTAAAAATTTTCATTGTTTTTCGAGAGTCGAGACACGGGGGTTTTATCAAGAGAATATATATGTAGGTGCATATATTTATTAATTTAAATAAATATAAAAGAACTAAGGTATGTATATTTCTTTGAAATATTATTTTTCTTATTTTCTTAAATGTTAAAAGTGAAGTCAGACGAAAAACAGAATAAGCCACCTCAAAAAATTACGAGAAAAAATAGATTATCTTTCACAAGTTTTCCAGTCACTGTTAAACACATATGAAAGAAGGATTATCATTATTTTCGACAAACACGAATATCATAAATAGTTCTTTTTCGGCCTCTTGTTCACAACGTTTTTCTCCTCCAACCGTAACCTATGTTCCGAACAGAAGTCATCTACAAACGTAATCGACTTAACAGTGATCAGATCTTTGATAATTTAGTGTTTTCATATTCCATCCTTTTCCCCTTTTAATATATTGTTGTTCTTTTGTTATTAGTTAAAACAGATTCAGCTCTCAATTCAGGATGGCAGAAACCAATCAAGTTTTCTTCGTGTCTCAAGATGCCCCAGTTCCCATTCGAGCAGCCGCAGTAACAAAAACCTACTCACATCCCTCTACGTGGTTTGAAAATAACGCCAACCAGAAACCAAAGCTCTACGTAAAGAATAGGGTAGGAAATTCTATCACATTAGAGGTTATTAGGTCTTCCGTTTTCTCTGGCATACAAGATGCCAATATAGATCTGCAAGAGTCTATAATAATAAATATAAAGTTCCAAGTCCACGTCAACAAGAACAAATTGCACATGAAATTAACGAAATTTTTCCTACTGAGACAAAGGAAATATATTATATTCCTCGGAAAAAGGGTGAACGAGCAAATCCTTCCTACTGTTCAATAGATTTAACAACATAAACAGAAAACGCAAATCTCTAGACGTTTCGTTTCAGTCTATACCAGAGCAAAAGACACCCTCACCAGTTACTCCTTGCGAAAATGTAGATCAAATGATATCAATTCAAAATAAAATCAAGTTGATACAAAACGATGAAGGTGAGGCACTAGACCTATGGAAACAGACGTTTGAATCCCTCCGGCAAGATATAAAATCTCTTTGGAAAACAATTTGGAGGATTGGCCCTTTTATAAACAGTCGGGTTGTGAACGATTTGTAAGTATAATAAACAAGTTTTATTTTAATTATTAAAGAACCCCATTTCTATAAACAGATTAATTACGACTTTGCATGCCTGTTCCCAGCCAATCAATTTCTTCTCATCGATAAATGGGAAGGGAAAACTTAAGAAAGCAGCTATATGACTACTATGAGAAAAATATAAAAGACAAGCAGTATAAGGCTAAGGCCACGCAGTCAGCGATAAGCGAGCGAGCGATTGAACGATCAGCGATTAAGCGACAAAGTCGAGCGACGGGCCACTCGTTTCGTGAGCGACATTTCTTTAGCGATTAGTTGTTAAAATGCCGTTGTCAAGAGCCCTACGTTTATATTTGTTGTATCTTCTCTATCTGTTGCTCTTGACGCTAAGCGATAAACTAAAAATTAGAACAAGTTTGGTGACAGAGCGACGTCGTTCAGTCGCTTAAAAAAATCGCTCATCGCTCGCTCAATGCATGGCCAGTTCAATGTAATTTCATTTGTTTTAATTTTTTCATGTCGTTCAGTCGCTCGCTCGCTCGCTTATCGCTGACTGCGTGGCCTCGGCCTTAGGCATTGCTCAATAGTCTTAAAAATGAAACTGTCGATAAAAGTAAGAAATGGTTGAAGTTCTTTTTATTTCGAAAATATTGTTTCTTGGTTATCAATAACGAACTTTCAACTTGAAGTAAAATAATATATCAGACTACAAACACAGTTCCCTATAGATTAAATGCAATTTACCTTAAGAAATAGTTTTTTTTAGCAAAACAATATTTTTAACAAAAACATTTCATTTTTCAGATAGCCACGATTGTATCTTAATTATGCTGCTAAATGCAGCCTTAACACCTACGGCGAGATTAGTGTCCAAGGAAGAAGGAAAATCCTTGACTCAAAGAAGTACAATATCTGACGCCATCAACAGCATGATTGTTCATTTAACAACTATAAATGACTTGGAACTTGTGAAAACAAGGAAATTGCAGACATCAATCAAGAACAAAAACACAATTCAGCCTTATATTATCGTTGTGGGCACCGAACTAAGTGCTTTAAAATATTTTTATGTTAGTCTCGGTGAGCATTTCCTTAAATTTACATCATTTATTTGCGCCATTGATGCGTGTTTTAAAATATTTCAAATTTTCAACCTTGAGTATCCAAAAGAATCAGCCCTAGCCTGGCTTTTTCTTCAAACACATGTTTTTGAAATATCCACTATATTTGACAAAAAAAGTTCAAAACTATCTGAATTCATTCAAAATATTCAAAGTTCCTCTTAATTCGTTTGTTTAATGAACTTTCTTATTCTTGTTTATTTTGAATCTTATGTCATAAATCCAATCCTTTTCATCATGTCATTACATTGTTTTTTATGTAACACTCAATTCCATGATTTATCCTTACTTTGTAAACATTTTAAACTTATCCATGGTTTGGATTCCAATTGTGAGTTTAAATGTATTTTTTCTAACTGCAACCAACTTTTTTCCAATTTAAGTTCTTTTCAAAGACATTCTAAAAATCACTTTAAAAAAAAAACTCCCAACTGAAAATCCAAACAAAGAAAAACCACACAATATTAATTTTAAGAATTGTGATGTATCGTCCAGCAGAGCAACATCATTTTTAAGAAATATTCGCTTGGGCCTTCAGCCATTTTTTTTTGTTCTGAGTGGTTTTTCATTATAATTTTTTGTGTGGTCGGCAGATTCAATGGTGGTAACAAAAAGGCGTTCTTTTTCTTTGTGGACCAATTGATGGCGTGTTTTTCTCCAGGCAGCAGAATTCAAAGGGCGTAAGTGTGGTCATTTCTTCATTTGATCCGGCTCGAAGGACCACAAAATTATACATTTCACCCTTCTGGTCGCGAATCCTTTTATATTGTCAAGTAACAATTAAATTTCAATGAAATAAAACCCTACGTGAAAAAAAAATATAAAAATCCCAAAGGTGTGTTCATTTGTGGAGCAATTAATGCATGAAGTGTGGTCGATACAACACTATGTATGCGACGAGATATACCGAGTTCAACGATGGAAAGAGATTTAGAATCGGAGTCTCCCTATACACCGAAGGAGAACAAGGACGATCTTCGAAACCAAGTTTTTCAGTAGGCCTGTTATGCCCTCAAATTCCACACGTCACTTTGCCGCTCACACAATCTCACACTTTTCCTTTTCTTATTCCCAATCCCACGGTCATAAATAAGTACATATGTAGATACATACATACGAGTACATTTCATGATCAAATTCTATACTCAGTGTCGCTCGCATAAAGCGAGCTATCCTAAATAAACAAACCGATCTGTGGCCTGTGGGTATGATCGGTTTGTTTATTTAGGATAGCTCGCTAATAATGCTGGTTAATGCTGATAAGGCAAAATACACCAAATATAAACATTTCTTCATTCCAAGAAGAATCAACATTTTAACAATCGATCGTACCTACAGCTAATAATGCTGAGGAGATAAAATAGACACTTGAGTATATCTCTCATATTTCGTTTCCTCTTAACTTATCATAATCTCGTTCTTGTGTTGTTGGTGTGGCAAACGTTTCGCGTGTATATGTATATTTAGTTCTATGTAATGTGAGCAAAATGAGTGAATCGGACTGGGACATCTTTTTGAACGTTGCTCAAAAAGGCAGTCTCATAAAGTCCTCAGTGAAGTATAGTCATAAGTCCAAATAATAATAAAATAAACTATCAGTCAAAAAAGTGTCTTTCTAGAGAACTGGGAAAACTTCCTAAAATCTCTAAATGATAAACAAAACTGAATAAAATGTTAACTTCATATACAACAATTTAAACAAACTAAATGTTTAAGATCAACAAATCATCACCATACATTACATACATTATAGTAAATATGTTTCTGTTTGCCATACTGTTATTCATTAAATTCATTAGCTTTCAAGTCTATGAATAATTTTCTTTTGGGCAGTCAGCATAAACACGCTTAGTAATTAGGAATAAGCAATTTTTGTGTATAAAATAAAATGTTTGACAAATAAAGACTTTTCATATATGTACCTAGCTACGAAACAGAGACCAAGACTTTTCATTCGTTTCTTCCAGTGAGTATAGTGTACTACACTGATTCGATTGCTTTCTACACAGATACAACATTTTAAAAGAAATTGTTTTTATTTGTTTTGTTAAATAATGTTATGTTATATTGAAAAACTCAAAGAATTGCAATATTTTGTGCTACTGACTTACACTTTTTGTTTTGCTCTTGTAAATAATAAGTAAGAAACTAGTTTCTCTTTACTTATTCAATAAAGATATTCAATTAAATTGTGTTTTTTTATTTGGTCTGAAAAGATTTGATATTGGTGGTTTGAGTTATTGGTTGACCTACAGTAAGTATTGCAAAAGAATTCGAATGTAGTATGTAAGATAAAATGTGAAGCTGAAGTCGACAGTCAGTCGTAAACCGTAGTCACCACACCTGAACCAACTGCAAACCAAATATGTATGCATAATTGGTGAGATACGACCTGATTCCTTGATCAAAGAAACGGAATCAACATTCGGTATGTCTATATTTTTCTTACCGAACATGCTTAAAACAATACTATTATTGTAGCTTTTGTTATGTATTGCGCCCTCCGTCAGGCCAATACCCTCATTTTTAATACGCAAAAAGTGGACTGAAGAAATATATCGAGAACGATGATGTTATCATCTGCGTCCCCACACGGTAAAGTCATGGAAAAAGATTTAAAAAATATTATAGCTAAAAATTTAGGAAACGCTGCACAATGTAATCAAAATACTATGAATGGGTTTTTACCAGGGATCAGATCTAGATATAAACCAGGAGTACACTGGGTTGAAGAAGATTTTCAAGTAATACCTAAAAATATGAGTTTCGTTCAGGATCAACAGTCCCTCAGCAGCAACCACGACCTGGTGCTAACCCAGCTGGAGGAGAACCCCCTGCACCACCACCGGCACCACCCCTTCCTTATGTGCCACACGTCGGACTACACAACCTGTACGAAGAAAACCCGTGCCTCGGTGTCCTAGCCAAAGCAGTGATGCAATCTGTAAGCAACCTGCCGCCTGGACCATACGAATCAGACTTAACGTACAACAACCAGCAGCCAACGAGCAATTTGCTTGGTTTCCGACCATTAGGATATAGGAGAAGTGAGTCGAAGAATCTAGCTCTAGTTCACAACATAACTGAGCATTCCTTCCCATCCTACCCAACCAACACGGCATTGAATATGGAGTTCATATTCGCTGTGTCTAATGTACTCGCAACAACTAAGACATTCAAGATTAACAATATTGTCTTTCCTGTACTTGCTGAGAATGGACACCAATGCCCAACAGTAATAACTAATCCCATACTTTCACCGGGAATCACTGGCCTAAACGGAGAAATCCGTCCGGATTCACTTATTAAAGAAAAGGAATCCACCTTCGGCATGGCAGTATTTTTCTGCCCCAATTTGATGTGTGAAGGAGTCACAGCCAACGACCTCGTAATTAAATGCTCTACAACTATTAACAGGTTGTCAACCTTCGACTGTGCCTCGATATCCGATCCTCTCACATTCGGCTACATTGCATAGAAATACATAACACTTGACTTGCTTGTGTATCCATAGAGTGCATTGTACTCGGAACAATATGATTCCCAACGGCAGGCCACTGCCAGCCGACAGAAGTAATAAGGGATCATATTGCTTTGACTGCATGCGCGCTGTTTATGTCACAGCAATAGTCTTTGGGTATGAGCATTTGTTTATGATATAGGTCATTGGCGCTCACCCAAAAGAATGTGATGATGAAGCATTTTAATCGGATATCGAAGTGTGGTCGATGGTTCGATAGCCAGAAATGGAGCTTAATAAATTTGTATAAATAGGGAATGAATTTACAAATAAAATGTCATTAGTGATCGTGGACTCGATCTAGAACACTCTCTGGTTTTTGTTGATATAAGGCATTGAGCCGAAGGCAATTCCTGGGTAGTTCCAAGTTGTTTCCACTACCATCCCTCGACTTTGCAGTTAGTGCGAAGAGGTTTGAGCCTACAGCAGTGAATGCTTGGCGATTTGGTAGTTTGGAAACCAGTGAACTTTACATGGCGATCTTGCCAGGAGTCTTCTAAATCAACAGAAGCAGGAGCCAGGGAGAGTGTTTCATAAGACAAAGTTAAAGTCTTTTCCGCGCATACTAGTAAACAAGTAGTAGAACAAGTCAGAGTCTTTTAAAGCTGTTCGAAGTAGTTTTTTTTTTTTTTGCTCTTTCCGTAAAATCAACCTTTTAATGACCACACGAAGCGACCTAATAGCGGCCGCAGAGCACCTCGCAGAGGCGCAACTACTCCTTCAAACGAACCAAACAACTCCAGACCAAACTATTGGCCCGCGCCCTCTGTCCATAGAAGAGTACAGAAGGCGCACAAAGAAGACTCAGCCTCCAGTAAATCCGGTGCCCGAAAAGAAGCGTACCCGAGGGGGAAGAAGAGAAAGAACCAAGCAGGAACTGAGTAATCTGCACCGTTTGGCCAATATTCCTAACATAGGAACAGAGGAACGGCAGAAATTCCTCTCACAAATAAAAGAGCATAAACAACACCAACGAAACCAAAAACGAAGCCTAAAACAGCAGAATAGACAGGAAGAACAACGGTTCCAAAGTCTCTTCAAGAAGGTGGCGACCCAAATCAAGGAAGGAATACAGTGCCGCCAAACCTGGACTATTTAAACAAAATCAGCAGATATTATTATTTTAGGGTTAGAAATCATTTTAAGGGAATGGGAAAAACCCAGTCCAAAGAGGAGGTGGTTGTCAATAACAACGGCTCTTTAGACAACACCAACTCTACTCCAGTCCACTTTGGATTGGATGTTAAAACAATTCTCTATGTATTAGTAATTTGTATAATATTAAAATATACATGGAAACATCTAAAAAATAAGTTCAGGTCAAATGTTAGGCAGCAAATAATTCAAAGCAATGTTTCAAGGCGGAGAATGTCTGTATAAAATAGAATAAATAAAAAAAAAAAAAAAAATTTCCAAAAATTTTCCTTTTTACTCCTTCTTTTGACCATTGATATCGGGTTGAACGTACATAAAATTCTTAATGGACTTTAAACCACTAGAAGAGGCTTTAACAAATTTGAAAAATTTATATGAAAATTTAAAAAAAAGTCCGAATCGGAAGAGAAAACCAAAAGGAGCAAATTTAAAGCTAAATGAAATCTCTGATTTATTTGATGTCTTCATCAAAGAATTCACACTTTGTAACATAAACGACACCACCAAAGAAGAACACGAATATTTAACGCACTTAACCACTAAAGCAAATGAATACAAAGAGTTGTCGAAAACTATTGTTAATCAAAACATAAAAAAAAAAAGAAAGTCTCAATGCCGACCACTCCTCATGGAGTCTTTACCCAGCTATTCCTTGTTGTGTTTTTTGGGAAACGCAATAAGAGTTTCATAAAAAACTCAAACAACACAATAAACCATAACCCACCTCAAACTGATTCAAAAATAAAGTATACGAATCAAGGTCATCAAGCGGTTCGTTTGTAAACAAACAAACGAGCACGCTTGATAGACCATTAATAATTCACAAATGCCCGGTCATCGGTTTGTTGCCAAACCGAAATGGAAGGGTAAAAAGAATAATGAAAACCTAGTTGCTGGTTCATATGGCCACAATATAAAGCAACAACAGGTCAAAGACCTAATGCTGACGAGTTGAATTGCACTCATGAAAGTCGGGCAGTGACGAAATTCGGTTTTGCAAAGAACAAATTCTTGCAAAACAGTTAAAAGTAAATTCTTGACTTAGCAAAAAATGAATTGATGTCGATAACATCGATATCAATTCATTGACAATTAATTTTGTATAAATAGGCTTGAGAAACTAGTAATAAGGTATCAGTATTCTTACAACAATCAGTATAGTTACAACCATCGTACCAGTAATTTTACAACCAGGCAATCAGTATTTTGTATTCATCAGAAAATAAAGGCGTAAGTTCTCTTAACCAGTTCCTCCTGGAGGAGGACCGGGTAAGAAAGGGAATAACTCCCGTGACGCCCGAAGAATTTCGGCTTTCAATGAAAAGAAAGCAGAGAAAGGTACTTGGTCAAATCAGGTAGAAGTGGACGAGAAAAGTCAAGATGCACTAGCTCGTGTTCGGAATCCGAAAACCACATACAGACCAAAAGCCAAGGAACAGAAAGCAACTGTTGAGACCCCCCCCCCCCCCAAGATGGAATCCTCTATGAGGGTATATATTCAGGAGCTAAACCTCAAGTTGAGCAAAGCACCCAGAATATGGAATTCTCCAGTTTCCCTTTACTTGTAGAGCAGACTTACGACGCGATGGAAAAGACTGACGGACGATCGGCTCCGAAGACGGATGCCCTTTTGTATGTATCAACATTACATGACTGAGATTCTAACCGCGTATTTGATAAAACATTCAATCACTGAGAATGAAGACCAGCGCTTTGCAGGAGAGGCAGATCCCTTCCGAATTGTGAACGCAGAACGACTCCGTAACCACCTATATTTTTCTTACCGAACATGCTTAAAACAATACTATTATTGTAGCTTTTGTTATGTATTGCGCCCTCCGTCAGGCCAATACCCTCATTTTTAATACGCAAAAAGTGGACTGAAGAAATATATCGAGAACGATGATGTTATCATCTGCGTCCCCACACGGTAAAGTCATGGAAAAAGATTTAAAAAATATTATAGCTAAAAATTTAGGAAACGCTGCACAATGTAATCAAAATACTATGAATGGGTTTTTACCAGGGATCAGATCTAGATATAAACCAGGAGTACACTGGATTGAAGAAGATTTTCAAGTAATACCTGAAAATATGAGTTTCGTTCAGGATCAACAGTATACTGTAACACCGGGTCGACGACGTTTGGGGTTAAATATTTCGGGAAGTAATAATTTATCTACGTTGCATCTAATTGCTAATTATAAAAGGGTGTTCAAATCAGGTTATAGTTTAGATCGATCACGTTCGAATATTAGCCCATGTGACGTGTCTAATTACCATGTAGCTAGAACAGTGCATACATATTTTGAAAATACTACACTACCCGAATACAATCATAGCATAGAGTTTATAACTGTAAATTTAACACAAGAGGAAGATGATTGTATAGAAGTGGATGGTTTAGCTATATATGCTCCTCCCGGAAGCGGGAAAACTTTTGCTGCTAATTCTTCACTGTGCAGGTTTATAGATACAGATTTTATTTATGATCCTGATGCAGATTTAATGAACTATATGACTAAAATAAAGCCTATAATTTTTACTAATGATTATACATTAGTTATGCCCCATATTCCAACTGTAGCTTTTATTCCTAATAATGATATAGCGATAGATCGCATAGCCGCTAAAGTAACTAAGCCAGTTGAGGTTATAGCCAGTTGGATGTCCGACTTGAATAAATTTATTAGAGCCCTTGAAAAACAAGAAGAAGCTATAATTCAGAGAAATGAATGTGTTATTTTAGTTAGTGTAAGTAGTGAAGATTTTTATGTAAAAAACTTAACAATTTTTCTTTAAAATTCTTTTAATAAATTTTTAAATACTCTCCCATTTTAAATGTTTTAATTTTTTTTAGCTTAAGTATTTTGTTTCTTTTTTTTTTTTAATTTTTCAGATTCGAAAGATGCGGTGCTCATGAACATAATGCATGGCTACCTGACACCGACGGCGACGTAAAGAACTGTCGTCAAAGATAATACAGGGAAAAAATCCACTACCAAATATACAATAAAGGACTCGCAGGAGGCTTTCCTATATGTGTGCAAGTCTCCTCAAGAGATAGAACCTCATCTGGAACACCTAAGAAGCAGGTCAAGCTGCATCCAGCCCTTTTTGATAGCGATTGGTGATTCAATAACAGATTTAAAAGAATTTTACATTTTCTTTGACGGCATTAAATATGCATTCAAATCATTTTTAAGAGGGTTTGATGTTTTGTTCAAACTATTTCATTTGTTCAATTTAGAGTACCCTCTCGCGTGTACAAACTTTTATAATTTCTTTCAAGAATTTTTATACAAAATTAGATGTGAAAAAAAACCAGAAAAATTCCCTTATGGGTATCGCTATTTTACAATAAAATAATTACATTCATTGCACCATTTATATAATGTTTTTTTATTTACAACAGTTCTTCAATTTGTCGTTTATAGGTCAAAGGTCGTATTTTCACTTCGAATTGTTTCAACAATTTTCCATTTCTTTTCCCCAGATTTAGAGAAAGATAAAGGGCCTTTTACTATTAAAAAGGCCTCAAAGGACATTGTAACGAAGCATTAATAAAAGTTCGTTACATAAATGCTTTTTTTTAAGTAGATATGATTGGACGGACTTTAATCACATCAAGATAATTAAAAATAGATTTCCTAACTGTAGACATCTAATGTACAAACAACGAAAATCAATAATCCGTCCAGCTGCCGGTAAAGGAAGGGGCCCCTACTCATAAAAATATCACTGTATTTGTATTGTATATAATATATCCACTGGTCTGCTTTGTCTCATCGACAGCAACCAGCAAGCAGTCTAATTTGTATATCTAAAGAGATCGGACGTGTTAATAAAGTGGTTAAGTAAAAAAGATATACATTTGTTTTCATTTCAAGAAGTTGGATTAAACTAAAAAGACGAATATCGAGTGCTTACAAATCAGAAGTGGGATTAACCTATTGTGTTCAAAAGAAATAAATAGTTTTCATTTAAAAAAAAGTGAAAATAACTGCATATGGCTAATTTCGGAAAGGACGAAGTTATAATCAACAATACCAAAGTTGTTTCTTGCGATTTAGATATTCAGCCTGGTATTGCTAGCATAGTTGGCATTCCCAATAGTGCCTTTATTAATACGGATCCCTTTGAAGGGAATTTATCCTTACTATTTAAAACAACCCATATTTCTCCGCTGTTGCATCAAAAAAGAGTACAACCTATAGGAAATCAGTTCTCATTTAGTGACAGAAACCTTCAATCTAAGCAATGTCAAAACCGTCAACCTCAAGTGGAGCCACCAACAAACCCAACAGAGGGTATTGTCAGGGATGTGCTCCACAGACTGTTGAAGTTAAGTTAGGAACAATGTTTCCATATGCTAAATACAGCCACTCAAAAAAAAAATCTCTAACTGCAAGCAGTATGATATAAGAAACTCTTAGTCTAAACGGATAGCGTTTATTTTAATCAGTTATCGCTTGCCGTAGACAAGTAGCTCTTTATTTTTAATGCCTTACCTGAAATTCATGAAAATATCGTTTAAAACTATTACTAAAACCCATAGGCACAAGCGTTCTCCGATGATTATAAGAGAATAATCTATTACCCGATAACTACATTACCATTTATTACAAAACCAAATATCAACAATCTCAACCGAGAAAACTGATTGCTAACAATGCAAAAAACACTTGTCTTCATAGATAAAATCAATCACTGCAAACATCCTTCAGAAATTTGTGATTAAATCTTAAACCATTTACTGTAAACGGTATAACCAATCATGTGTATAGATTTTGCTCTTAATGATAAGGGTTAAAATGTACTTGATAGCAAACGCTCAAAGCGATTCTCAGAAGATATAAGTGTTTGCTACAAAAGGTAAAATCCCTTATTTTAAAAGGAAATACAAATCAGTGCGAAAGACTCTTTGTAATTCATGAATAACTCATATAGCATTAACCACAAACTTCATAATCGATGGTGGTTCAAGATTTAGGAATTTCAGGTAAGCGTGGAAGATATTTCGCTTCAAGAGGCCAAAGCGTCTCTCACAAGCGAAAAGTCGTTAGCTGCAAACGATTATAACGATTGTTTTTAAAGAAAAAAGAAATCATTTGTATTGATATAATGTAATTCACAAATAGCACTCAAAGCACTTGTCACAAACTATATAACTATACATCTTATGCAATCTTGTATATCGTTGTGTTTCAGGAGCACCTTCTGGATGCCCTATAACTACGATTTTAAATAATTTAGTTAATATGATGTACATACTTGTTGCATACAAATATTTTGTTAGAAGATCGATTATTTTAGATGATATTGTGTTTGATCATCTTAATTTTCATAATTATGTATGCGCTATCTTTTATGGTGATGATTTAATCATGACCGTTAAGGATAAAATACTTAGTAAATTTAATGCCAATCGAATTGGACAATTTCTCGAAAATTATGACATTAAATTTACTGATGTTTTAAAAACCGGAAACATTGCTTTGTGTACAAATTTGTATGACAAAGAAACCTCATTTCTTAAACGGAATATTAAGAGACATGAGTTCCGACCAGTCTATTGCGCCGCAATGGATAAACGTGCAATTGGAAGTTTAAAGGCCATATTGAACCGGAAGCAAGTATTATTGCTTGTGAATCCATGTTATTGAATGCACATGGAAATGGTTCAAAATATTATAACGAATTGAGAAGTAAAGTTATGCAATTTTGGCTTGGGCAAGGCGCACTCCCAAACATACCTATTTGGGAAGATGTAGATTGGCGTATTTATGAAGGTTCCTTCTGAACTTTCTTTTAAATCTTCTATTTCATTAGATGCTTAACATCTATTGAAATCATTCTTATTGTTATATTCAAACATTTGTTTGATTATTTTGATTCGTAATGTTAGACATTGGTACTATCTAGACGTAAACTGGGTGAAGTAAGGTTGACTTCATAATCGGGTAGTATTGACTAGTTTATCAAAAAAAAAAAAAAAAATATAATCGATTATCTTTCTAGATTAAGGAATTTAAGGCAAGCGTGAAGGATATTTCGCTTCAAGAGGCCAAAGCGTCCCTCACAAGCGAAAAGTCGTTAGCCACCAAAGACTAAAACGATTGTTTTTAAAGAAAAAACAAATCATTCGCATTGATATGCATTATTAGAGACAAACGCTTAAACCTCTTACGACAAGCTACAAAATCGATGGTATTCCTAGATTTAGGATTTAGAATAAACCCAACTATTCACACAAAAGAAAAAGATTCTGCTTCCAAACGGCAATACCATTAACCACAAACGATAAAAGTTATCATGAGAAAAGACATTATGTCTTTTGTGGTAAGAGTGAATGTATTTCATTTCAAGTGGTACAAACTATTATGCTAAGCAGATATAGCTTGCT
Organism: Melanostoma scalare; assembly: GCA_949752695.1. Taxonomy (NCBI): domain Eukaryota; kingdom Metazoa; phylum Arthropoda; class Insecta; order Diptera; family Syrphidae; genus Melanostoma; species Melanostoma scalare. Next base: position 181,027,139 of record OX456986.1, on the reverse strand, counting down.
ACAAAAGATTATAGCAATTATATTTGGAAAAAAAAATGCGGATGGGTTGAATATTTTTCTAGAAAAATATAAATACCTCAAAAAACATTTGTTTCATAAACTTTTATTAATTACTTTCAATTTCATGTTCAATAACAATGTGTGCCAGCCTTAATGCATTATTGTTGTGTAATCACTTTAAGGAATCAAATGTCTCAGTTCACGTCGTTCCACCTTAAGGAATCAAATGTCTCAGTTCACGTCGTTCCACTTTGGCGCGTCTGCAGCTGTCGGCTACAAAAGATGATGTCATGCATTTGCTTTGATAATTCCATTCTGAAAAGTTTTTTGTCGCGGATCGATTTTCGGTGTAAAATTTAGAATAAAAAATTAATAAAGTAAAGAAAAATTTAAAGTAAAAAGTTGAAAGCTAAAATAATAAATTAAAAAGCACAAAATATTGGAAAAGAACGAAAAACAAACGGAAAGTTAATATATTAACCCTCCAGTAGGCGCGTGGTCTACGATCGTAGACCATCCCTTTTTAAAATGCCGTCAATCGTAGAAATTTTTTTTTTTTGCACCATCCTTTACAATACCTGCATAGAATTCATTGTTCTACCTGATCAGTCTGCTTTTAGTGTTTGAGGAGGTCGTACGTCAGGTATATACGTTTTGAAAGTTGGTTGGTCTACGACCGTAGACCACGCGCCCACTGGTGTATGAAAAATTATTTTAATAATTTTTGTTATTGTAAGTAAAGAATAATACATTTTTAGCTACTTTTTCATTTCAAATTGTTAATTATAAACAGAATATGGCTTCAACAATCGCAGCAGGCAATTCTTGGCTCGGCGACCTGTCAAGTGGCGAGGAAAGTTTTTTTGACGAAGAAGACGAGGATGAGGGCGATGTAAGTATCAGTGAAAATGTTGAGCAAACCGAACACGACACGCAGTCTGAGCAGGAGTGGTCTGAAACAGACGAAGATAACTCTCTGCAAGAAGGGTCGAGTGGAATATATTTTATTGGAAAGGACAAGACAACAAAATGGAAAAAAACGAGACCGATTCTCCAGACGCGAGTACGATCGCACAACCTAATAAAACTGCTTCCTGGAACTAAGGGCGATGGTCTTCACGCTCGAACGGAAATTGAGTGCCTTTCGCTATTTATAAACGATGTCGTTATAAAAATTATTACATGCTGTACCAACATATTCATTGACAAAATTAAAAATGAATACGAAAGAGACAGAGATGCAAGGAGCACAAATGAAACAGAAATTCGCGCTGTCATTGGCATTCTTTTTTTAATTGGAACACGAAAAAGTTCAAGAAAAAACACCCACAAAATGTGGGATAACTCAAGAGGGAGCGGAATTGAAGCTTGTTATCTCGCAATGAGCGAAAAGAGATTTCGCTTCCTCTTGCGGAGCCTACGATTTGATGACTATCGGACAAGAGCTGGAAGAAAAGAAATAGATAAACTAGCACCGATAAGAGAACTATTCGAGATATTTGTCAATAATTTTCAAAAAAATTTCATTCCTAGTGAATATCTAACAGTTGACGAACAATTGCTTGCTTTTAGAGGACGATGTGGGTTCAAACAATATATACCCAGCAAGCCAGCAAAATATGGTGTAAAAATGTTCGCCTTAGTAGATGCAAAAACTTTTTACACTCTAAATCTTGAGCCATATGTTGGCAGTCAACCAGATGGCCCTTACAAGTTCAAAAACAATGGTGAAGAAATAACGCTGAGAATGGTTAAACCCGTTGAAGGAACCAGACGAAACATAACAGGGGACAACTGGTTCACTAGCCTTTCACTTGTAAACAAATTGAAGAGCAAAGAACTAACATACACTGGAACTATTCGGAAAAATAGGCGTGAAATTCCTTTTGAATTATTACCAAAAAAGAATAGAGAAGAGCACACATCGATTTTTGGATTCCAGGAAAACTGCACTATAGTTTCTTACTGCCAGAAAAAGAACAAAGCAGTTATATTATTGTCTTCAATGCACCACGACAGTGCAATCAACGCAGAAACTGAACACCTTAGAAAGCCAGAAATTATAACTGATTATAATCACACGAAAATTGGTGTTGATATGGTTGATCAATTATGCCAAAATTATGATTTATCTAGAAACACTCGCCGATGGCCAATGGTAATATTTTATGATCTTCTGAATATATCCGGCATAAATGCACTTTGTGTATACAAAGCAAACAACTATGAAAAGGTGGTAAAAAGGAGCAATTTTATTGAACAGTTTGCCTGGGATCTGATCCGTCCTCAAATCGAAGTAAGATCAAAAATCCAGCGATTGCCAAGGGCAATGCGTCAAAGAGCTTTTGCCCTTTTAGGAATCGTGGAAATAGTAAAACCTCCAATCCCTGAAACGTCTGGAAGCTACGTCGGACGTTGTGCAATTTGTCCACGCAAGAAAAATAAGTCGTCTAGAGTAAGGTGTGCAAAGTGCGGTAAATTTGCTTGTAAGGACCACATGAGAAGTCTTTGCACAGACTGTGAATACTAAAAAAATATTTTGTTTTGTTTTTGAACTTATATCTTTATTTGTTTTTTACGCTTATTTAATTTGTTTTGTTTGATAGTTTTAAAATGACAAAAAATGTGATCTCAAAAAATATGAATTTTTAAAGACTTATAACTTTTTGGTTTTTTGTAAAATGTTACTTTTTTTTTAATAACCTTAAAACTTGGTTACTTGTTGAATGTAAGCAATGTCTAACTTTGCTTTCATTTTTTTTTAAGTATTTTTTTTTTTTTTTAATAAAAAATATATATGAAAAATCCTAAAAAAGTGAGTTATTTCCAAGAAATTTTTTTTTTTTCAGTGTATCAATAACCGTTGCACTAAAAGCGATGAATATGAAAAATAATATGTTCCTTTATAATTTGACGCTGATTTGAATGCCTAAAACACCTTATCAAGAAATTTATTGACAAAATAAAATGGTCTACAATTGTAGACCACGCGCCCACTCGTGTAACTTTTACCCACGCGCCCACTGGAGGGTTAAAATAGAAAAAAAAAGTCAAGATCGGCAAAGCCAATACCCATCTATGTGAGTATCTACCATTTTGATTTTCATTAAATAAATATATTTTTCGTGTTTTGTAGCTTAGTTTGTTCATATTTTACATTATTTTTATTATTTCACACAAATCATATTTCGTGCGTGTATAATTTGGGAGGATACAGTGTCCAGACCCGAATAAAATCAATTTTTTTGGAATTTGTGTAGGTATATTGAAATTCAACCATTTTGGTTTTCAATGAATGCTTACTTTTTGCGTTTTTTGTTGGTTAGTTTTTCATATTTGCACATGCACATGCACATTATATTTCGTGGGTTTATAATTTAGGAGATACAGCCCATTTGAAACTCCAAATAATAAAAACAAAATCTATCTTGATCGCATGGTTCAATTTCCAATTGGGAAACACAACTTCATAAAGCTAGCCCTAAACGACAAACATGTTTGCCGAACATGCTTGTGCGCGCTATGAATTCGTCGTGTAGGGGTCAGTTTTGAGGGCATAGGTTAGGTTAGGTTGCCACAGCCACTATCTAGATACTATCGAAGAAGGGAGGAACTTTTAAAACAAACGGAAAGTGAATATATTAAAAAAGAAAAAATCTAAAGTCAAGATCGGCAAAGCCAATACCCATCTATGTGAGAATTTACCATTTTGATTTTCATTAAATAAATATATTTTTCGTGTTTTGTAGCTTAGTTTGTTCATATTTTACATTATTTTTATTATTTCACACAAATCATATTTCGTGAGTGTATAATTTGGGAGGATACAGTGTCCAGACCCGAATAAAATCAATTTTTTTGGAATTTGTGTAGGTATATTGAAATTCAACCATTTTGGTTTTCAATGAATGCATACTTTTTGCGTTTTTTGTTGGTTAGTTCTTTCATATTTGCACATGCACATGCACATTATATTTCGTGGGTTTATAATTTAGGAGATACAGCCCATTTGAAATTCGGATATACAGCCCATTTGAAATTAAAAAATTAATAAAGTAAAGAAAAATTTAAAGTAAAAAGTTGAAAGCTAAAATAATAAATTAAAAAGCACAAAATATTGGAAAAGAACGAAAAACAAACGGAAAGTTAATATATTAAAAAAAAAACAAAAAAATCTAAAGTCAAATCGGCAAAGCCAATACCCATCTATGTGAGTATCTACCATTTTGATTTTCATTAAATAAATATATTTTTCGTGTTTTGTAGCTTAGTTTGTTCATATTTTACATTATTTTTATTATTTCACACAAATCATATTTCGTGAGTGTATAATTTGGGAGGATACAGTGTCCAGACCCGAATAAAATCAATTTTTTTGGAATTTGTGTAGGTATATTGAAATTCAACCATTTTGGTTTTCAATGAATGCATACTTTTTGCGTTTTTTGTTGGTTAGTTTTTTCATATTTGCACATGCACATGCACATTATATTTCGTGGGTTTATAATTTAGGAGATACAGCCCATTTGAAATTCGGATATACAGCCCATTTGAAATTAAAAAATTAATAAAGTAAAGAAAAATTTAAAGTAAAAAGTTGAAAGCTAAAATAATAAATTAAAAAGCACAAAATATTGGAAAAGAACGAAAAACAAACGGAAAGTTAATATATTAAAAAAAAACAAAAAAATCTAAAGTCAAATCGGCAAAGCCAATACCCATCTATGTGAGTATCTACCATTTTGATTTTCATTAAATAAATATATTTTTCGTGTTTTGTAGCTTAGTTTGTTCATATTTTACATTATTTTTATTATTTCACACAAATCATATTTCGTGAGTGTATAATTTGGGAGGATACAGTGTCCAGACCCGAATAAAATCAATTTTTTTGGAATTTGTGTAGGTATATTGAAATTCAACCATTTTGGTTTTCAATGAATGCATACTTTTTGCGTTTTTTGTTGGTTAGTTTTTTCATATTTGCACATGCACATGCACATTATATTTCGTGGGTTTATAATTTAGGAGATACAGCCCATTTGAAATTCGGATATACAGCCCATTTGAAATTAAAAAATTAATAAAGTAAAGAAAAATTTAAAGTAAAAAGTTGAAAGCTAAAATAATAAATTAAAAAGCACAAAATATTGGAAAAGAACGAAAAACAAACGGAAAGTTAATATATTAAAAAAAAACAAAAAAATCTAAAGTCAAATCGGCAAAGCCAATACCCATCTATGTGAGTATCTACCATTTTGATTTTCATTAAATAAATATATTTTTCGTGTTTTGTAGCTTAGTTTGTTCATATTTTACATTATTTTTATTATTTCACACAAATCATATTTCGTGAGTGTATAATTTGGGAGGATACAGTGTCCAGACCCGAATAAAATCAATTTTTTTGGAATTTGTGTAGGTATATTGAAATTCAACCATTTTGGTTTTCAATGAATGCATACTTTTTGCGTTTTTTGTTGGTTAGTTTTTTCATATTTGCACATGCACATGCACATTATATTTCGTGGGTTTATAATTTAGGAGATACAGCCCATTTGAAATTCCAAATAATAAAAACAAAATCTATCTTGATCGCATGGTTCAATTTCCAATTGGGAAACACAACTTCATAACGCTAGCCCTAAACGACAAACATGTTTGCCGTACATGCTTGTGCGCGCTATGAATTCGTCGTGTAGGGGTCAGTTTTGAGGGCATAGGTTAGGTTAGGTTGCCACAGCCACTATCTAGATGCTATCGAAGAAGGGATTACCGAGATAGTTATTACAATGGAGAGTGCTTTACATGTAGGTACATACATACGAGGTGTGACAATTAAGTAATGAGACTGATTCCATAAAAACCGTATGCTTCAAAATTATTCTACAACTCTGCCTTCCCTTTCAAATTAGTCCGCTTGGGCAGCTATACAACGATTCCAGCGCATTTTCTATGCTTCGTAACATTTCTGGAACACTTCGACTGGGATGTCCGCGAGTACCCTCGTCACGGCCGCCTGGATGTCCTCAATCGGCTCAAAATGGGTTTCTTTGACCACCGATTTTGTTCTAGGGAACAAAAAAAAGTCACAGGGTGACATATCGGGCGAATAAGGCGGTTGTTGCAACACGGCGATCCCTTTAGAGGCCAAATGCCAAATTCAGATTACTTCCTTCCTACACTTCACTTAACTTTAATACAAATCAATATACTGAAGTTGTTAAGAATAGGTTGTCTGCGTTCAAATTGAGCCTAGGATACTCAGGAGTCTCGATCCCGAAGATCTCAAAAAAGTTAGTGGAACAAGACGTCTTGGACATGGCCAGTGAGATGGCGTATTATCCTAAATTCCGAGTGATGATAAACCAACTGGTTATATTGTCAACTGACAATATGTGTGCGCATATCAAGCAGATCCTGAGAGATTCCCAAATGACCATTTTAATCTTCATCTACAACTTCCTGACTAATGAGTCCAAGACCAAGCTGCATGTTCTATATCCTGTTCTAGTTGACACCTGCAAATGGTTAGCCAATTTTAAGAAACTTATTAGTGTTTATGGAGAAAATTGGAGATATTACAAGTTATTGGAACCTGAAGGAATGTTGACCAGTACAACTCAGATCAGAAATCTGGCATCAGCCGCAGTTTCATTCTCAGTCGTTAAAGGTCTATTAAGCCCTGACAACAACATCCAGGGCACTAAGGATAGGGAGAGTTATAAGAAAGCAGCTCTGCAAAATATTCCTGCAGTATATCTTGAAGGGAAAGCAAGAACTCTCTCAGAGGATATTCTTAAGCTCACGGAAGAGTTCCAGAATAGTCCTATTGAATGGGGTATTAACATTCAGGCGGCACTTGCTGATGCTAGTTGGCAGATCGAGTAATGAAACAGTCTCTTATTATCTAACCTATACTTTAACACAATTAATTATTGTTCTACTGACATATATATATATAAACCCGCTAGTTAACAATCATCGATATGCTGACTAGCGATTATATTTTGTTATCTATTATCTTGACCTTCTTATTGATTGTTTTTAGGATTTTATTTGAGTTATATCTCTTTGGACTGAGCACCCCCATCACAATAGCAACTGTTGTGAATGCTGCTTTTTATGGGGTTTTAAATTTGGTAGTTGATCCACTGAGCCTGGCCCCATCTTGGCTATTTAGTTTGTTTTGTTCTTTGTGTACTAGGGATCTATATCCTTAGCAAACATTTGTTAGACATCAAAGTTGAACAAACTCGAGAGATATGTGTTCAGCGTTTGATGCTTACTAACGAGCAAATGTTAAGAAATAATAGGAGATCAAGTAGACGAAGGTCGGGTAGACAGGATTGATCAACCTTGAGTTTATGTGGGTTTATCGAAACTTGAGTTTAAATCTTAGTTGTTTTTAGTATTTTTCCATTTTGTTAATTTTATGTTTACATCTTTAATTCGATAATTGAATCACCTCTAATGAGGTTGCATTTTAGAAAACTTCTTAACTTCTATGTGTCTATACTCAATATTTTTTCCCCGTCAAAGCTTTAAAGGCTAAGAAAGGTTCGACCACATCGAAACGTTCAACGAAAGCAGTTGGAGCAGCTAATTTCTTACCACTGTTCTCTACTGCTCATCAATTTTACACACAAAATGAAAACGTTTTAGAAAATGATTTCGATTGCTTCACTCAAAACTTCAGAAGTGACAGCTTTTCCAGTCCGTTGTTTTGAATGCGAAAAAAATTTGAAAACTTACTTCCCTACAGAAAACACTTGAGTACTCATACTCATAAATGTGTTTTATTTTATGTCCCACATTTTTGTCCTCATCCAATGGCTTAATAAAGCACATCAAAACAGTATCCATTACTGGAGAACCATTCAACTCAGTGCGGGAAGAGCGAGGAGTCGACTTAAGGTATAATGCTTGGGGGTGTTGGCAATAGCGTGTAAGTTGTTTATCGTTGTGTAGTATCAACAAAAGAGTTTAAAATAAGTCTCTATGTATTATATAACGTGATGATCAGGATAGAGATTTTCGTTTGTTTTAAACAACATTTCTTTTTAGAATAAGCATTTATATATATTGCCGCTAAAATATAAAGCTACTGCCACAGAAGCCCAAAATAGTTTACCATAAGCTATTTGCGACATTGGTCCTTTTTCCTCTTGTGGTTAGCGTTTTTCCCCTTGTGGTAAAGGATTATTTTTCTGTGTGTAGAGTTTATTAATTACACATTCAAAACCAACGTATAACACAAATTCAAACTTATCACGTACACGAACCCTATAAAAACCTCCACCAGATGTCTATCGCTATCAACCTACCTTACCCTAATCTTCGACAGTCAGCTGTTAGCTACTTGACATTTGCCAAAAAAAGTTTTCAAAATTAAAATTTTCAAGTCCGCATGGTTCATAGTTCATACTTGCGTCGATTACCAACAAAAAAAAAACGAAGAAAACCCTATAAGAAATAAACCTATGCGGCTGGCTATATGCCCAACAAAAATAAAACATAAGGACAGAAAAATAAACAACACAAAACATCAACAAATCACCCACAGGGCAGCTTTCACCCACAAGAAACCTCTGTGGTCCAGCCAGGTAAGTATTACCATGCTTTTTTCATATTTCTTAGGCGGTGCTGAGAGTAGGTCTCACTTACAACGAGTCACGCTTGATGACTCGGCGAAGAAATCTCTGCTCCCAGCCACCCCCTCAACCTTGGCAACCACTGCGCTGTAGCTTGCACGTCTGATTTCAAGACCATGCAAGAAAAGTCAGTGTTCCGGTTGTGTTTTCATTTAAATCTTCCCTGACTCACTTCTTTTCTTCCAGGAATTTCCTCGGCTCTTGCAGCGGCCATATATGCCACCATAAACAACCAAAACATCCCTTCAACTACCAAGGAAATCTACTGTGAGATATTATTCTTTTATTTTTTTAATCTTTATTGTGTATTCGTATGTCAGGATGTACTCAATTTAATTTTTTTTCTTCCTCCAGGTGACCGTAACAAGTTAGTAAAAAAAAAGTAAATCTACCCAAGCTCAGGTAAATAAACCTTTTATTTGTTGGTATTTTTCCACAGCTGCTTGTGTTCTCTCTTCTGTCTTGTGTACTTTTAAATGTACGCAGCGCATTTCGTTCGTACTACGCAGTTGCAGTTATCATCCAAACACCAAACGATCCGGCTGGCGGTTTTTTATAGTGAGCTACATATTTAGTGTGAAATAAATTTGTGAAAGTGAAAAATATCAAAAAGAATCGTGATCCTACATCCTAACAAAAGAAACTTTTTTAATATAAAACTAAATTTGTCAAATCCACAGAATTGAAAGGTGAGTACCAAAGAAATAAGAATAAGATTTTTATGTTGAATTCCTTTCAAAAAGTCAATCAAAAAGTACTGCTTCAGAAATTGATGTGAGTATTTTAAAAACACATAATAAATTAAATATAGGAAATTAAAGTAAGAGCCCCTGAAAAGTAAATATGTATACGATATTGTTTTGTCTTTCCTTAAAAATTTAAAGAAAATTATTATTTAGGTAATGGTCATCGATATACTGAACAAAACCGAGCAGGGCAAGGCTTTAATTGCAAACTATAAGGAAAAGAAGTACTTAAAGCCCGATGATCGGACCAATATTGTTCGAAAAATAGTCCAATTCTATACAGAACAGAACAAAAATCTTTCTGTTAAAAGATGTACTGAGCATGCAGATGAAATTGTAAACATTTTTCCTTCAGAGCAAAAGGTTGATCAAATTTGTTAAGTATTTAGAGGTTTTTTGTTTTTATAAAGCGCTTGATTCCAACACAGGCAACCTATTTTGTTCGAGGCGTTAATAGAGGTCCCGCGAAAGGCAAGCTATACGACAGATATAGCTTGCTTATAGAGGACAAAGGAGGGCGATGAAGAAAGTAAATGTTCATGAGTGTACTTCCAATCCCAGTTCCAAAAAAAAAAAACAAAACTTGATGAGGATACTGTCGCGAAAGGTAAGTGTTTGCTTATTTATATAGAATCTTTAAGCGAACTTGAGCTAATAAGCATTTGCAACCAACTTAAACACAACCGAAACTGGGAAATCGTGGTAAAAAAAAATGGTTTCAAACATTACGATTTCGTAGAACTATGATCGATACAAATAATGACTTCGGCCTTCACAAAATCTTTTTAGACTGGCCACTTTACAAATATTCAAGTCTCTTTTTTATTCTATGCAGATTGAAATAAACTACAATTTTATAAAGCCTGACAAAACCTTTAATTTGAAAAGTGGGACATTTTCTGCAAACACGCCGTAGATGTTTTTGAAGATAGAATTAAAATTGGATTTCTGAAGACCTCCTATTACCAAGAGTTCCTGAAGATGCTGAGAAAAAAGTGGATATACAGGTTAGACAATTCAAGCCTCATGACTCAACGATAATTCCTGGCCATACCTGTCATAAATCTCATTGGACACTGTCTGCAAAAGAGACACATGGTTTATAGACACAATAACTCATCAAATTCGAAATCTACATGTTACAGTAGACGAATGTAGATGGGAGGTGTCTTAGTATAAGAAAGGATTCACGACTCCTTTAGATTATAAGCCTGAGGTATGTCATTGGCGATCAACATCTCATTGGACACTGTCTGCTGTACGATTCTTATGACACAGTGATCAATTATGCCGATATAATGCACACAACCGGGTCGGTATTATACACCCCAATTGTTGTGCCCCACACCCAACAACTGTAAACCAAAAACCACTTTAACATTGGCGCAGCCGGTCCGCGAATCTCGTTTCTTTTATGTAAACTCGCGAATCTAAATTCAGAATAGTTTAAAAAAAAAAAAAAAAATTAATTAATCAAAGTGTGAAATCTAAATGTTTTAAAAAGAATCGCGTCGAATGGTGGGTTGTGTAGTGTTGTTGTGACATTAAAGTGAATGAAAAATAAAAAAATAATAACAAAGAGCAAAAAGTACATCTGAAAAAAAAAAAAAAAAAAAACCATCGCTGTGACAATTAAAAGTAGATACAAAGGGAGAAATACAGGTGAGTATACTTTAATGTATGTACCTATATTTTATTTTTTAGATCGTAAGTGACAAAGTTGTGTAGGTACCTATAAATTTTATTTATTTTTTTTTTCGGTTTAGTTTTTCAAGTCAAGTTCTTAGTCAAGTTTCGTTTCTTTCATTTGTTTTTCGTAGTAACTTTAGTTGAGGTGGTCGTTTGATTTTATTTGATTTAAAAAAGAAAAAAAATTAGATCTGTTGGTTGGCGTTAGTTAATGGCCCGCACCCAAATTGAAGCCCAACTTAACGATCTAATAGAGGAGTTAGAGTATTTTAAAAAAGAAAAGAAAGAAAATCGTTGTTTTGTTTTACTTGTGTTCTCCGGAATAACACAATGTTAACGGAGTGTAACACAGCGGTTGATGCTGATGGTGGCAGGTTTGTCGCGGCTGCGGCTGTCCACGATAACGACCGCATATCACCAGCCTATAGATTTGCATACTTAAGATCTTCTTCTCGTTGCAAAAGCTGCCCGCACGCTGGGAGAGTGGCAGCTAACCGAAAGAAGAAACTTCACAGTAAAAACTCCATAAGGATCGAAATTTACACCACTTTAGAGATATGGAAAACCTTAATCTCTAAATGATAAACAAAACTGAATAAAATCTTAATTTCATATACAACAATTTGTACAAACCAATTGTTGATTTGGAAATTAAATAATCAATGACCTAGCAATGCACTCCAAAAAAAATCTCTAACTGCAAGCAGTATGATATAAGAAACAAAACGATTATTGTTAAAGAAAAAACAAATCATTCGCATTGATATACATAATTTGAGACTAACTTTTAAACCTATTACCTCAAGCAAAAGAGCAAGAGAGCAAAAACCTACTTTAATTCAGAAACTTACATGGCAGTAGACCTAGATTCTTCAGAGTTCGACTCACCAGATTATCGAGATTTGATTTCAACCATCGAAAAAAACCAATCGAACTTTCCTGACATTAAAGTTGTAGATGAAAAATATGTTTATAAACGCGAATTTCCAAAAGAAGAAGATTTTTTGAAGAGTGAATGTGAATGGATACTGTGGATACCCATAGGGTTGACGCAATCCATCATCGAAAATTCACATAATCCACCAAATTGTTCCCATGGTGGAATGATAAAAACACTAGATAGAGTAAAGCGCTTTTACTACTGGCCAAACATGACTACTCAGATTCGAAACTTTGTTCAAAATTGCTCAATTTGTAAACAGACCAAATCGGTTAACAAAACTTTAAGACCACCTATGGTAACTCAAAAACAATTAGACAGACCATTTCAAAAAATTTTCATAGACTTTATGGGTCCATATCCTAGAAGCAAACGTGGCAAAGCATTTATTTTCGTAGTTTTAGATGGTTTTTCTAAATGTGTATTTTTAAAATCCATGCAAAAAGCAAATGTTAAATCTGTAATTGAATTTTTAGAACAAGCTGTTTTCAGTCAGTATGGAGTACCAGAAATCGTTCACAGTGATAATGGGAAACAATTCATTGCGAAAGATTTAAGATTTCCTAGCAAAATATGGTTGTAAGCACATGAGAAACGCAGTTTATTCGCCGCAATCAAATGCAGCTGAAAGAGTCAACCAATCGATTTTGTCTGCAGTACGTAGCTACATTAAAAATGATCATCGTGATTGGGACAAACATTTGATTGAGGTACAACAAGCTTTATGGACTTCGGTTCACCAGTCTACTGGAATGACTCCATTCTTTATTTTGTTTGGTAGACATATGGTTACTCATGCAAGCATGTATAATATACTTCGAAATCTCAATGCTCTAAATGAAAGTGAAATTCAGTGCTTACCTCAGCACAATAGACTAGAATTGATACGGCAAAAAGTTAAAGAAAATCTCCAATTAGCACATTCCAAAAACGAAAAGTCCTACAATCTGAGAAGCTCGAAACGCTTGTTATTACCAGGAACAGAATGCTATCGACGTAATTTCATTCTGAGCGATGCTTCTAAAAATCTAAATGCTAAATTATGTGATAAATTTGTGAAGTGCAGAATAATACGACAAATAGGTAATTCAATGTATGAGGTAGAGAACTTAGATGGAAAAAAGGTCGGCATTTATCATGCTAAAGACTTGCGATCGTAACTTAATCGGTAGAGCATGTTCTCAAGGTCATGGGTCGAGGCCACACGTTCTAAGAACAATCAAACTAAAATATGTACGTTCTTCAAGCCTTTTTAAATAAGGAATATTTGAAAAATTCTTGACTTTGTAGCGTACACCTTCAAAACAAATGCTTTAAGTTAAAATTAAATGTAAGCACCACATAAATAAAATGCATCATGTAAACAGCCATGTCAAACACACATAGTATCTTCGAATTCGGCAAGCCTAAACCTACAAAAGTTAAATCGAGTGTCGAACATCCACTGAACTAAAATCAATACATTTTTTTTTGGAAACTAACCCATCTTAGAATTTTCTCTTCCTAAGCGTGTCTTTCTAATCTCAACCTCCATAGTTGTAAGAAGTCCCGTATAAAATTGCTTCTTAAACAAAAAAAGGAATAATATACCTTTTAAGTTCCTAAGTCTCGGTTGTAGTACCCACCTTTAAAACTTGCTCATTAAAAATCAATTATCGAGCTTCGAGACAAATCAATTGACCCAACTTTGGTTTGAGACCCATGAAAGAAAGGGATCATCTTCAATCCCTATAGAAGATTTTTTTGTAAACCCCATATATAGCCAAATAAATTGAAAAGGTAATTTTTTCTATCAATTTTTATTTGTACTCATAATTCTAATTGACAAAATACGCCCACAGATAACTGCGGACGTAGCTTGTCAAAAGTGGATAAAGCTTTCATAAAAGCCACTAAAGTGCGTCCGCAAAATTTGGAGTAAATATTCTCCTGGTATCACCACACATTTATAATAATCTGCATTAAAAATCTGCAAAAGATCGAACAAGCTCGAAGAAATCACGTGCATGATCAATTGATCGCCTACATAACCTTAAATTTAAAAGTGCTAAAAAGTAATATTTTTCTTTATTAAATTTCTAAAAAGTTAAAACCTAATTTGCCACAGAAATTAAAACTAAATATTTAAGATCTTACATAAAACAAAAAAAAAAAAAGAAAGAAACAACAAGTTGAACAAAAATAAAACTTCAACACCCGCAGTCAACGAGGGAAATTGTGGCCACAACTTTCGCCGTGACGGGAAATTCACCTGTAAGTACCATATTGTACACATATTATATTTCTTTGGCAATCATATTTTTTTTTTCCTTTTTATTAAAACATATTACACAAAATATTATTACTTTTTAAAGTTAAAAAAAAAAAAAAAAAAAAACTTATCTAAAAATAAATAAAAAAAAAAAAAAAAAAAATCAAATCTAAATTTTATATGAAAAATCACCTAAACATACATAATATCAATACAAGCTAAACTACACAAAGATTGTAAAATACTTATTGAATTTCTTCATGCTTCGATCAATTTCAAATTTTCTCTTAAATTTTAATTTAATCATTTTTTTATTGTTAGAATATTTTGTACTAAGATACGAAAATGAATTCTCGTAAAATAAAAACAAGTTTAATCTAAAAGATAGATATCTAAAATGGTTTATCTGGAATAATTTATCTTTAGCTATTCAGGAATGATTTGGTAAAATAGTGAGAGGATTTTCGGTAAAGGGGTTATCTTAATTAAGCTGGGGAAGAGGATAACCAAGGTGTATCCAAAAATTAGATTTTGGGTGCAAAAGGGGAGGGTACTTCCAAATGTTTCGCAAAACCTGAAACATATAATAGCTGTGGTTCATTTGATTTCTCATTTATTTTCTTCTCTTCTTTAAACTTTTTACTTTCTCTTTATTTTCTTTCATTCTAACTTTCATCCTGTCCTCTTTTGATCATTTTAAAAAAAAACAAACATATAGGCACGACAACATGTGTGCTTAGGATATCTGCAGCAAGATCCCACCCCACCGTCGAGCTAATGCCTGTGCGATCGCAAGCGTGCCTACAAGCTGCAAAGGGATATAGGTCAAATTTCATCGTTCTTTCCATCAGACCCACCTACCTAAGTAGTCAATCACACATTTGAGTACTTGAGTACTTACGCCACTCGCAACATTTTCTAGGCTGTCAACATTAAGCAACGGGAATGCAATGCTATTCGAAACATGAGTAGTATTATCATTTCTCTGAAAAGTAGAAATTGTTGGAATGTTGCTATTAGCTGTCACAGTTGTTGTTGTTGTTGCTGATGCTGTATTATCAGCACAATACACTCTAATTTTACTCGGAGAGCGCATTTCTCTATTGGAATTATTTAAATTACTATTTACAAGAGGACGAAATTCGTTTCCATGAAGAGACAAGTCTTGGACTGAAGATGTTAAAGGGGAACGCTGTACAGGGTTTAGATTAGATCCAAAGCTTCTGTTGGCTATGTTGACTGGTGAATCAACGAGGTTGTCATTGTAAGAGCGTGTTTTGGGACCTCTCTTAGAAATAGGATTTCGCGTATTTTTCGGAATAGCTCCGTTAAGTGATTTATTATTATTACTCATTGTCTCTTTTAAAAATAATGATTTTATCAGAACAGTTAAGTTAATTTAAGAGTTTTTGTTTTGGTTTTTGTTTTATTTGCGGTTTTGCTATTCAGAAATGATCGATTTTTTTTTTGTGAGGGAGTTTAGTCAGCTGTGTGATGTGATGTTCAAATGAAAATAGAAAAGAAAATATAGAAAAAAAATAGTTAAGGTTGGAATTAAGTAATTTCTCCGGACTTTTAACTCATTTACTATTCTGCATAGACGAGGACTCAGAGAAACACATTAAAACAATTTAAATTATAATTTGTATCGAAAACGTTCATTCTACAATTCAATGATAAGTAGTTGTGTATTACACTCAAATAATGATCCAAGGCCATATGCCACAATAAATATAAATGGAACTGAAATCAAAGGTTTGTTAGACAGTGGTGCAACACTTTCGTGTTTAGGAGCCGACTCATTAGATTTTGTGAATCGTTTAAAAATTCCAATTCTTAAATTTAAGTCATCTATCAAAACCGCTGATGGCAAGTCTCAAGCTATTATAGGCAGAGTAAATGTTAAAGTTTCATACGGTGATCAAACTCACAACCAAGATTTATATATTATACCTTCACTTAATCAGCCATTATATCTTGGCATAGATTTTTGGCAAAAATTTAAAATCGCGCCAAACATCATAAGTGAAATAGCCAAAGATATAAACATTGACATACCAAAATCAAAACCTGAACCGCATGTCTTAACTAACGAACAATCCTTGTCACTTCAAAAAGTCATAAAGCAATTTCCATCTTTTTCCGAATTAGGTCTGGGAAGGACAAATGTTGGTATGCATGTTATTGAAACAAATGAGCCTGAGCCAATAAAACAAAGGCATTACCCTGTTTCGTTACCAATTCAAAACATAATTTTCAAAGAACTTGATAGGATGCTTGCCCTTGGAGTTATTGAAGAGAGCAACAGCGCCTGGAGTTCGCCCATAGTTTTAGTTCAGAAACCTGGTAAAGTTCGTCTCTGTTTGGACTCCAGGAAGCTGAACGCTCATACGAAAGGAAGTGCATATCCGATGCAAAATATTGAAGGAATAATTAGTCGTTTGAAAGATACTCATTTCATAAGCAGTGTTGACTTAAAAGATGCCTTCTGGCAAATACCTTTAGAGGAATCAGCAAAAGAGAAAACAGCATTCACTGTTCAAGGAAGACCACTGTATCAATTTACAGTTATGCCTTTCGGTTTGCGAAATGCAGCACAGACCATGTGTAAAGTAATTGATAAAGTGATCCCCAGTGAACTTAGAGAGTATGTTTTCCCTTATGTTGACGACCTACTCATAATTTCAAAGGATTTTGACACACATCTTCAAATTCTTGAAAAAGTAGCCGAACGATTGACAGCCGCAAATCTTACAATTAACGTCGAAAAATCACACTTTTGTTTCAAGGAACTCAAGTATTTAGGGTATATCGTTGGCCAAGGCAATATCAAACCTGACCCCGGGAAAGTTTCATGCATAAAAGAATTTCCCGTTCCAACTTCACAAAAACAGGTGCGGAGATTCTTAGGAATGTGCGGATGGTACCGGAGGTTCATTAGGAATTTCGCTGCTATAGCCAGTCCTTTAACGGACACACTTAAAAAGAGGAAAAGTCATAAAAGATTTTTTAATAAAAAGTTCTTTGATTTTCTTTATCATCTTCGGCAAATAATTCAAAACAAATTAAAATGGCAAACTTAACAACCATTCAAGGAATCACTTTGAGAATGGACTCTGATGTAGGTCTTCCTGCATTGGATAAATTATTAATACCCAAATTAATCAAAAAACCTTCAAATTATGAGCACACAACTTATGTAGAAGTAAGTTTTAATACCATAATCATCACTATATATGATGAAAAATACGTAACTAGTTTAGATTATAATATTTTACATGCTTCAACAATTAATGACTACGCTGTCCCTGTAGTGAAAGAAGCTAATAAGATTAAGTTTGTTGAAAACTATAAATTTTTAGTACAAAAACTCATGAAAATTCAAGATTCTGACGGGTCTATGGTCTTTTCTAATACAAAAGATTCAATGGCGATGTACATGATGTTCTTCACAATATATGAGGGTTTTGGGCCAGTGTACGACCGATATATGAGCGATCCGGATCCTATTGTGGAGAATGGAGGTGATGACCACAATACGGAAAGTGAAAAAACAGCTTATCCTTTAGTGTCAAGCGATATAAGAGCAACTGCCCATATTTTATTGTTACTAATGGCCAAAAATTTTACATCTCGGACACAAACGCCATCCGAACATGTCGCTAGATACTTGGAGAATAGACTAAAGGCTGTTAATCATATATTGTCTGTACCAGAGTCAAAAATCATGCTTGAAACCAAAAATATAGAAAGTATCTGCCAATACTGGAACATGTTCCCAAAACTTAAAAGAGAAGTTTTTAATTTCGCTTTCTCAAGAAAAGGAAAATATCCGGAATTGAGTGCAGCTTTTGTGTTGCTTGCTGAGTCATCTATGGTAACACTTCGTTGCATTGACCATTTCCTTTCTCCCCAGGTTACCACATATGCTCATGCTGAGCCCAAGATTTGGGAAGAAGCAGAAAAATTCCTTCAGAGATATGAAGAGTTGAAGGCTAAGATGGGAGCCTCCTTTGTTTATCTAAGGGTGTTGAACCCAAATGATATGACTTTAGCCGCAGCAACATTTCCAAATCTTTCTAAGGCTGCAGTAGTATATATGAAAACATTCATAAATACATCTGAGCAGTTTAAGAATGTGCAGGAAACAACAAAAGCGACCATCCCAAATCTTGACACTTTAGCATCTCAACGTGTCCTGCCAAATTATTGGCCGAGAAAAAATCTTTATCGTTAGAAACAATAGCTGTCCCATTACAAGAAATGGGTAAACGCTTCGGATTGGACCTTGCTCGTTGGGAAACTTCGAAGACTGTGAAAAAAGCTCTAGGAATGGATGAGCCAGAGGCTATGATGCAAACTTTCATGGAGACATTTGTAGCTAAATTGCGTGAAGTTAAACCATAAGACAAGATAGATTTTCTATTTCATTTCCATTATTATCTTTAATTATATTGTTCAGTTTTCCTTTTTAAAAACCCGTAGGAAAAATCATGCAAATTGCACTTTTATTGTATCCCATCACATTTGGCTTAATCTACTCCTATTACAGAGACATTTCTTTCGATAGTTTAAAAATTATTAAAAGAAGTTTTCAAAATTTAAGAGCAAAATATGAAGTATGTGCTCGCCATTATCGTCACCGTCGTCGCCGTCCTCAAGCTCAAAGGAGCTTACGACAAGTTAGACGACGCAAAACTTACTAAGTATTTGTTGCCCTCTCCAGTGTCCGAAGTCTTGTATCCTACCCAGAGTGATTACACTTTGGATTTATTGATTTGGACACTACTAATCCTTATAGTGGTGATTATTAGGAACTGGTTAGGGCATAGATATCCTAGAGCCAGGCATGTAATGAGAGACCAGCATATTATTTTCTGATTAGCTCTCATGTAATTGTTTCGCTTTAGATATTCTTTTGATTTTTTCCTACTTTTATTTTTATCATTTATGACTTCAATGATTTTACTCTATTTTTGAATTAAGTTTAATAAAAAAAAAAAAACCAAACAAAAGTTCATCTAAATATAAGTTTAATATCAAAACGCCTTGATATTTTGGCGGAAATTTTATTAGAACTTGCGTCAAAGAGCAAAAATACAACTCCGCTGCCCGTGCAAAAAGCCTACCCAAATTTGTACTCATTGCTACATCGTCTTAGTCTTCCCTATCGCAACGCAGTGGTTATACCCAAGATCAAGTACTTGTTGAAAGTCCTATCGAATACACATCCTCTGGCCAGGACACAAACCCTCAACCTGTATTTGCTGACTCTAAAAATCAGCATAACTGAGCTGACAGAGTATTGCTTTTTCCAAGCATACGATGGTTGCGCCAATGTTATGAATGGCGTAGATCAGAATTTAATCACAGCCAATATAATCAATACTGTACAACCATCTAGCTCCAAAATAAAATTAAAAAATAAAATAAATCGCTAAATAAAAGCGATTCTCAGAAGATATAAGTGTTTGCTTCAATAGGTAAAATCCCTTATTTTAAAAGGAAATACAAATCAGTGCGAAAGACTCTTTGTAGTTCACGAATAACTCATATAGCATTAACCACAAACTACATAATCGATGGTGGTTCAAGATTTAGGAATTTCAGGTAAGCGTGGAAGATATTTCGCTTCAAGAGGCCAAAGCGTCTCTCACAAGTGAAAAGACGTTAGCCACAAAAGATAAAAACGATTATTGTTAAAGAAAAAACAAATCATTCGCATTGATATGCATAATTTGAGACTAACTTTTAAACCTATTACCACAAGCTACAAAATCGATGGTGGTTCAATATTTGGAAATTTCAGGTAAGCGTAGAAGATATTTCGCTTCAAGAGACCAAAGCGTCTGTCATAAGCGAAAAGTCGTTACCTGCAAACGATTATAACGATTGTTTTTAAAGAAAAAAGAAATCATTTGTATTGATATAATGTAATTAACAAATAGCACTCAAAGCACTTGTCACAAACTATATAATCGATTATCTTTTCTTCGATCTAGGAATTTAAGGCAAGCGTGAAAGATATTTCGCTTCAAGAGGCCAAATCGTCTCTCACAAGTGAAAAGTCGTTAGCAACAAAAGATAAAAACGATTATTGTTAAAGAAAAAACAAATCATTCATATTGATATGCATAATTTGAGACTAACTTTTAAACCTATTACCACAAGCAAAAGAGCAAGAGAGCAAAAACCAAACAAAAGTTGATCTAAATATAAGTTTAATATCAAAACGCCTTGATATTTTAGCGGAAATTTTATTAGAATTTGCGTCAAAGAGCAAAAATACGGAATTGAAAAAGTGGTGGCTTCATTCTGAAGAGAACAAGGGAAATAAAGACAAGATTATATAGTACACTTTTAGAATAATACATTATAAATTATTTTTTTATTGTATATATCAGAATTGTGTACTATATTTGGGCTCCGTTCATTGCCATATTTTTTCCCCGTTAAAGCCTTAAAGGCTAAGAAAGGTTCGACCACATCGAAGCGTTCAACGAAAGCAGTTGGAGCAGCTAATTTCTTACCACTGTTCTCTACTGAGCAAGAGGCTCATCAATTTTATACACAAAATGAAATCGAGACGCCACGAATTCATCTAATTAGACAAGAAAAAGAGGTGACTAGTTTAATAACAGTTGGAAATATTGAGGATAAGCAATTCGTTTTCATTAGTTTTAAGAAAGCTTTTCAATTCTGTTTTGCAAGTTTTTTTGCATTAGATGTAGAATATCTTAATGCTTCTAGTAATTTTTGGATTTTAATACAACAGACCGCGTTTCAACTCTATCTTACACAAGATAGAAAGGGTGAGGTTTCAAGAAATATTTCACAAAGAAATTTTAAATGAATGGAAAAATAAAAACCCTGAAACTGATAACGTTTTAGAAAATGATTTCGATTGCTTCACTCAAATCTTCAGAAATGACAGCACTTCCAGTCCGTTGTTTTGAATGCGAAAAAAAATTTGAAAACCTATTTCTCTACAGAAAACACTTAATTACTCATAGCTCATACTGTATCGAACGACGAGAGCTGGCAACTCTCGTGTTCGATGATTGAAAAGAACGAAGATTATTCCTATCGAAAGTTTTTCTATAAATATGAGTTTTTGATCGAAAGTGTTAAGTTATATTTCAGACGGAGCAAAGGAAAGACCAAGTTGTTATTAGGGAAAGACTAAATACATATTATAAGGGGAAAGTAGATCCGTTGTATCAAATAAAATGGAATTGAAGTGGTTTTTCTATGTATTTTTCCATTATAAAATTAGTTTGTTTTATTTATTTTGTTATTAGCAAGAAAATCAATCTTTTTACATCGACGTCGAAACATTGGTCCATAACGAGACGGATATAGATCTAGTGCATATACATAAGGAAAGAAGTTACAATACAAGTAAGCGCAAAATCGGAAAGTTTCAGAGAATATGTAAGTACAAAATGAAATAATAAAATATTAAAGCGATAGAAGGAAAGAAGTACAATCCGCTACTCAGAAAAACAATGCTACATAAGGCACGTACGCCACGATGCTACATAAGGCACGTACGTACACACGGTCTGAATGTAAACATAAATTAAATTGGAAAGACGTAAATTTGGAAAGAAAATGGAAAAGGAGAATCACGAATACACCTTTAAGGCAGGATGCAATGCCATGTTCCGCATGGTGGCATTCGTGGAATGGGAGATGTTACCTTTGATAACGAACGGGAATCACTGTAGTGATCAAGTATATTAACTTTGAACCTCAACTATAAAATCGTTTGTGTTAACGATATTGCCATTCAGTTGGACTTTCTTTAGAGTTTGTGCTGATAGAAGTAAGTATTTGCCCTTAATAACAAATCTGCTTCCGAGCAACAACTTTACCTTTGAGGACGAACGGGAATCACTGTAGTGATCAAGTATATTAACTTTGAACCTCAACTATAAAACCGTTTGTGGTTAACGCTTTGTAAAAAAAAAAAAACAAATTATAGCCATTGAAATCTTTCTATTTGAGTGCTAGGATTGAATGAAGTAAGCACTATTAACTTTGACTCTCATCTACAAAGCGTTTGCAATCAACGCTTTATTAAAAGTCATACACGATATTGGTATTGGATTCAATCTTCTTTAGAGTTTGTTGTAAATGACATCCCCATAGAGCAGTTTGGATTGTGTGCCAGGCATGCGAATTTAATGTCAGGATGCACATACAGTCCCACACTACAGTCTAGTATGAAACAATCATTGGACCCAATGACCATCGCAATAAATTTGGCAATGCAGACAGACAGAACATATCAACGTGCTTGGAAACAAACATTTGTTAGTGTGTTCAAGCTGATTCCAAGAGTCAATGATATTGCTGAAATTATTGCTGTGTCAAAGCGTCAAAATGATTCGTTACTCAACATACTTGGTGACATAGCTCTATGTGGAACGACTAGATCTTCAAACAAAGCTGCGTTCCCAGTTGCTCTCTTGCTGGTAGTCCAACAGAAAAATGCTAATTATGCAAAGTTCTTTGAAGGAGACTGCCCAAACACTCCGATAATGGATGTCATGATAAGAGCTAGTGTGAAAGACATAGATTTTTCTGGGGTTGGAGCTTTCAGATTTTGGAATGATGCAGTAGACAAACAGTTCAGCATGAGAAGAGGCGAGGGAATGACGACAGCAATGATCTCTCAAGTGTTTTTCCACGCCGTTTGGGGCACTTACAAAGAAGATTTGGGCTTGCTTCAATGGATGACTGGAGTAGATTTCAAAACAAGAAGAGAAATCGGCTCCCATTTTCAAGGACGTGGAAGTTCAGCAGGAATAGGATTATTCAGCCTCATTAGATTCAGGAGAATCTGTAAACTGTCCCAACGCATCGCAAACTGATTTTTTGACAGGCGGCAAAGGCCAAATTTCTAGAGTGCCGATCTTCTCAGGAAAATGCTCGCAGCGTGTAGACTTGGAAGGAGAACTTTTTAAAACTCTTTTGGAGTCACGAGAGGATGTTGCGGCTGGAGTAGCTGACAAAGGGAAGATATTGTCAAGATTGGTCAGAGTGAAGGAAAATATAGCCAACAGAGTCAGAAAGGAGTCTGTTATAATGTTTGGCACGACAAGCTTCTATGAAAATGGCAATTTAGCTGAGGGTTATGGAACAAAAGTGCAAGAGGTTCCGACCATGTCAGGCAGATACTTCTATGGACAAGAAGACGAGATTTAATTTTTAAACAAGCTTTTCATATTTTAATATCAATTTTATGTTCTTTTTTTTTCATAATGTTTTAAATTGCTTTTAGTTTAACGTTTGCCACAAACGTTTTTCCAATTTACCTGAAGATACTTTAGAGTTAGAATTAATTTACATTCGCAATAGCGTGTAAGTTGTTTATCGTTGTGTAGTATCAACAAAAGAGTTTAAAATAAGTCTCTATGTATTATATAACGTGATTATCAGGATAAGAGATTTTCGTTTGTTTTAAACAACATTTTTTTTTAGAATAAGCATTTATATATATTGCCGCTAAAATATAAAGCTACTGCCACAGAAGCCCAAAATAGTTTAACATAAGCTATTTGCGACATTGGTCCTTTTTCCTCTTGTGGTTAGCGTTTTTCCCCTTGTGGTAAAGGATTATTTTTCTGTGTGTACTATGCTGTATAGGAAGTTATTAAATTATATTATAGGATATTACTCTAAAGCGCTTAGAGATGACGCTTTTTGTACAACTGTGCAAGCTCAATTTGCGAGCAAATTTAAATGTGTATTAGATTTCTTTTCACGAGGAACGTCTATGATACCCATAAAATCCCAGTTATTAACAGTAGAGAGGCAAAAGATGCCTTCGTTGCGTGTGTATTGGTGGCAATGTGAACAGAAACAAAATGCAACACAAGATGGTTGAATCTTGTGCTCCACCCTTGGAAAGAGATTTCTTCAAAGATTACTGTGAATTTTTAAACTTATCTCCGGGAGAGATAATTGTTATAACAGAGTTTAAAACTCACATATTTGGTCGCAATAAAATCAAACTAAGTAGCTTCATCCTTAGTGTTCAAACATTGAACACTAGTGATAAGATAAGTGGTATGCATTATGTTTGCTTAGGATATCTTTTCTAGCAAACATAAGCGCACATACAAATTGAGATAACAAGCAACTGATTACTTGCGCTTGGGCCCAGAATTTGTGTGTGTGTTTTTGTTATCTCTTATCGATATCACGAAAACAGTATGTATAAGCGTAGGTTAAGACTTTATATTTTAGTTTTGAATAAAACAGCATACCGACAGTACAACTAGGTGTTTTCTTTAAACTCGCGGTTCTGAAATTTCCCCCCATCAGAGGTAAGGAATTTATGAACACTCCTAGAAGACCCAGGGTTTACCCTTCTGTTAGGAGGCCTCCTTTGTTGTCTTCTACAACTCTAATAATCATGATCTTAGTTTTGATATTAGTTTTAACAGAGACTGATAATTAAAAGTTTAACAAAGATATCATGCAAATGATAATATTGTTTCTTTCTAGAGTCAATTCATTGCTATTTTAACAAAAACTATCGGAGATTTTGACAAATTGAGTAACGAACAGTTATTATTTAGTATTATATATCCAATTTCTGAGATATCTTCGCTCGCATTCGATAGATTTATATCTGTCGAAGGTGAAGGAGATACCTTAATATGTAGAAACAAAATTTATATACCTTAAACACCAATATAGACTTTGTCAAATGGAACTATAATATGAGAGAAGAGGAAGATTTCGATCATTTACATAAAATGACTAGACTGTGCACTACAGCTCATGAAATGTTTGACAGTCCTAAGTTAACAAAAAAAAAAAAAAAACAGTTACTTGGCAACAAAACTAGTGTTGACCAGTGTAATCATTTGTTACTGCTCTAATGGAGCTTGAAGCAGATAGTGTGAAATTCAAGAAGGATTTAATCAGAATGATCATATTGTTCTTGTCTAGAGATAATTCTATTCGCAATATGAAAAAGAGGTTGGGATCTGCAGGTAGATCAAATAAAAAAGATATTGATATAGCAAATGATAGAATAAAAAGAAAACAGATAAGATCGGCCAGATCCAGATCTATACAGAATATAAATGTAGGATTGAGTGAGTGACGAACAGACTCACAGAAGACATCGACAATGAGTACATACAATACATTACCCAACGGACGAACCAATACACACAATACATAAACCGACAGACGAACAAGCACATAACGAAACATGGGAAGGGGAAAACACAACCGCCTTAGAGTAGAGACCAGTGACCATGAACAGTCAATTTAGAATATCCAAAGTGTGTGGTCGCCTCGCTACCTAGAGTGTAAGAATTTATTCAATAAACTGTACTATTATTCATTAAAATAATTGAGCCAAGTGTTTGTTTTAATTGAACCCTACAAATTGGGAGCTCAACCGAGATTTGAGATTAGATTGAGTTTTGCATAGTAAGAAACAATTAATAGAAAAACGAGAAGCAATTTTAGCCACTAAGCTAAATTGTCATCGACGAGTGCACACATTATTTGTGTAGACAGTGGTTGTGTGAAAAAGAAAAATAAAAAGAAGAAAAGCAGAAAAAGGGCTTCTACCTTAAGCGGTGTGAATGTGCAAAAAATAAAAAGTACATAAAGACCACCGTGGTTGAATGCTCCAACATAAAAAAAAAAAAACGGAAAAATCAAACGGCAAGTAAAGAGAAGTAGCGTGGCTTGCCCAACGTGATCGAAAAACGGAAAAATCAAACGGCAAGTAAGGAGAAGTAGCGTGGCTTGCCCAACGTGATCGAAAACGGGAAATCCAAACGGCAAAGGAGGAGAAGCGGCTTGTGCGAAAGCGAACGGGAAACAAAAGCAAATACAAAGAGGAAAATAGCGGAGTTAACTGAAAATTTTAAAGAAGGTAAGCGAAGCGACCGTTTGTCTTGATTTTGTTTTACATAAATTTAATTGCTTTGGCACTGGTCGAGAATTTTGTTAAAATTATTGTGAGGGGTAAAGAAAGTAGCTTAAGATGGAAAGGCAGGAAATCTTAATGTTGACTGTAGACGCACTACGACGTAGACTGACGGATCTAGGACTAAGTACAGACGGACTGAAACGGACATTACAAGATAGGCTGCTCGAACATTTCGGATTAGAGGAGAATGAAGAAGAAAATGAAGAAAGCTACGAAGAAGCCAGGGGAGTAGTGGAAAGGGTGAGGGCGCTCGGTAGGTTCACGCTGAAAGATATTGAGGATTCGCTGACGCATTTCCATGGAAATGGAGACATTGACATTAATCAATGGATTCAAGAGGTTGAGGGGAATGCGGTAATAGTTGGATGGGACGATATCCAAACCTACATCTACGGGAAGCAACTAGTGAAGGGTGCAGCCAAGTCTTTTGTCAGAAGTCAGCCGCATATTAAAAGCTGGGACGCGCTCAAACAAGCCCTCATTAAAGAGTTTGGAATAAAGCTACCGTCCGCTGAAGTCCACCGCAGGCTGAGGGCGAGACAAAAGAAGTCGACCGAAACGTTATTGGAATACTTGTACGCACTTTTAGAAATAGGTAGCAAAATTGAGTTGGATGCCGAGAGTCTCATCGACTATTTTGTTGAGGGAATACCAGATGCGAAGCAAAACAAACTCATGTTGTACCAAGCAACAACGGTGGAAGAGCTGAAGGTGCAGATTAGGGTGTATGATAGAACGAGAGTTTCCCAGTCGCAGTCATCAAACTCAAGGGGACGATCGAGCTATACGTACACTCCTAGAGAAAACACTCCTACTCAGGTAGCAGTCAAGGACGAGAAAAAGAAATCGTGTTACCGGTGCGGAGATTCTACGCATCTTGCAAGGGAATGCCGAGGAACAGCGATGAAATGCTACAGGTGCAACAAACCAGGACATATGGCTCGTGACTGCAGAGGAACTGATATACGACCAAGTCAGCCGCGGGCTGAAAACCAGAGTGGGCGCACTGCAACAACAAGTGCTCACAACAATTTTTTGCCGGAAGCCAGAATGAACTTGGCCATTGGGACAAATCGAATTTTTAAAGACATCTCAGCTGGGGGATGTAAGTTTACCGCGCTGTTAGACACTGGAAGCGATTTATGTCTGCTAAGGTATGATGTCTTAATTATGATGGAATTCGTTGAACTCGGCAAAGAAAAAAGAAATTTGTTAGGCATAGGGCAACATAGGGTTACAACATTAGGTAACGTTAGGGTGGAGGTAGAGGTAGATGGAATCCCGTTAAACTTTAATTTCCATGTAGTAAAGGAGGGAGATATGCAGTATTCTGCGATAATCGGGAACGACGTTCTCGAGTATGTGGATCTAAAAATCACAAACGAGGGCGTGGAGTTTAAGCAGAAGCAGAATTCGAATGAAACACCAACGGAGTCATGGGCTCGGGCAAATGATGAGGATACTGATGGAGGAGTACGTGTTAATGCGGGTGCGATTAAAGAGGCACGAGAGGACGTTAAATTCGTCGATCATCATGAGAGCCATGGACGCAAGGCAAACGATCTGGGATCGAATGTTTTTGAACTGGAGGAGGTATTTGGAGAAATCTGTTTGGCTGCGGAGCAAGGCATGTTCGCGAGAGATCTGGATCTGAGTCACCTAGACGGCAACATACGCAAGGTGGTACTTCCGATCATCGAAGGTTATGTTCCCGAGGGAAAAGAGTGTTCACCTGTCACGATGAAACTCGTTTTAAAAGATGAGGTGCCTGTGTTTCAACGACCGAGGCGAATGGCGTATTCAGACCAAGTTTTGGTACGCGAGCAGATCAAGGAATGGCTGGAGCAGGGGATTATACAACCGAGTAAATCCGAATACGCATCACCGATCGTGCTGGTGGCGAAGAAGAATGGGACCAAGAGGTTGTGCTGTGACTATCGGAAGTTGAACGAGAAGGTCACCAGAGATAATTTCCCGATGGCACAGATGGACGAAGTGCTCGAGAGGTTGGAAGGAGCGAAGGTGTTTACGACGCTAGATTTGGTGAATGGGTTCTTCCATGTTCCGATGGATAAGGATTCCAGGAAGTATACAGCGTTCGTGACACAGGATGAGCAGTACGAGTTTTTGTACGTCCCTTTTGGAATCTCGAATTCACCAGCGGTATTCGCAAGATTTATAAATGCGATATACAGGAC
The DNA here is from genome assembly GCA_949752695.1 of Melanostoma scalare. Lineage (NCBI taxonomy): Eukaryota > Metazoa > Arthropoda > Insecta > Diptera > Syrphidae > Melanostoma > Melanostoma scalare. Next base: position 180,998,690 of record OX456986.1, on the reverse strand, counting down.
ATTAATCCAATCGCGAGTAGTCGAGGCGTACATGGATGATCTCATCATACCATCCAAGGATGAAGAGGAAGGTGTCGAGAAGCTGAAGTTAGTGCTGGAAGTTGCTTCAAGGTACGGATTACGCTTGAATTGGGGAAAATGTCAGTTCTTAAAGAGGAAGATTGAATTTCTTGGATATGTCGTCGAGAATAGCACCATTAAACCATCGATAGAGAAAACCAGAGCGGTGGCAGAGTATCCCGTGCCGAGGGACCCGAAGGCGCTTCAACGTTTTTTGGGCCTGACGTCGTATTTTAGAAGGTTCATTGAGGGATACGCTGTGGTGGCTAAATCTTTATCTGATATGTTACGAAAGGAGAGCAAATTCGAAATGGGTACGGAACAACTGATTACGTTTGAACAATTAAAAGCAGCACTAATCAAAGCGCCTGTGCTAAGACTATTCAATCCCAAAGCGGAGACGGAGATTCACGCGGATGCAAGTAAGTTTGGATACGGTGCCGTGTTGATGCAGAGAGACGGAGAAGACCAGACGTTTCATCCGGTACAATACATGAGCCGAAAGACCAGTAAGTCGGAAGAACAGTTCCCTTCGTATGAGTTGGAAGTTTTGGCAATCATCGAAGCGCTTAAGAAATGGCGAGTGTATGTACTAGGTATACCTTTCAAAATAGTCACCGATTGTAACGCGTTTACTCAAACGATGAAGAAGCAAGATGTTCCTCTCAGAGTAGCTCGCTGGGCGATGTTCCTGCAAGAATTCCATTATGAAATCGAACATCGGGCCGGCACGAAGATGAAGCATGTTGATGCTTTGAGCCGAGTATTCTGTTTGCTGATCGAAGATTCGCTAAGTCACCGGATTAAGGAGGCGCAGTTGACAGACGAGTGGATAAGAGCAGTTCGGAAGATTCTGGAGAAGGAGAGTTACGAGGACTACTTTATGAAGGCGGGGATATTATACAAGGATCCCACTAAGGAACTTGTCGTGATACCCACGGTCTTGGAAAAGGAGCTGATTGGAATCGCACATCAACAAGGGCATTTTTCCATTAAGAAAACCCAGGATGTGTTGGGGAAAACTTACTACATTCCAGAAGTCAGGAAGAAGGTCACAGAGGTGGTAAGAGGGTGCGTCAAGTGCATTATCACAGAATCCAAAGCCGGTAAGAAAGAAGGATTCCTGAGACCTATTAATAAAGAAGACAAGCCATTAGGGACCTACCACATTGACCACGTCGGACCAATGGAACAAACTCGGAAGTTGTATAACCACATTTTGGTCGTAGTTGATGCCTTCTCCAAATTCGTCTGGCTTTATCCAACGAAGAGTACGGGAACGGCTGAGGTGGTAGATAGGCTAAGTAAACAGGCCGCCATCTTTGGTAATCCTAGGCGAATAATATCCGACAGGGGGACAGCTTTCACTTCAACAGCGTTCGAGAACTATTGCAGAGAAGAGGACATCCAACATCTACAAATCGCGACAGGAGTACCTCGAGGAAACGGCCAGGTGGAAAGAATCCACAAGATCATTGTACCAATGTTAGCAAAGGCGTGTGTCGGGAACCCAACAAGCTGGTATAAGCATGTGGATAAGCTACAGCAGGTGATCAACAATTCACCGTCTAGGAGCACGAAGTTCACTCCGTTCCGAATTCTCACTGGCTTAGAGATGCGTACTGCTGATTGTCCGGATATGAGACGATGGCTGGATGAGGAAGCAATTGAAGACCTGCATACCGAGAGAGACTCAATCAGAGAAGAAGTGAGCCATAACATCGAATCCATTCAACGTGAGAACAAGCGGTCATTTGACAAGAATCGGATCGCTGAAATAGAGTACGAATTGAACGCACTAGTCGCCATTAAGCGCACGCAATTCGGTACTGGTATGAAACTCCGACCGAAATTCTTGGGACCCTACAAAATCGTGGAGAAACTCAATCACGGAAGATACAACGTGACGAAGGTTGGCGAGCATGAAGGGCCAAACAAGACGACGACCGTTGCGGAAAATATGAAGCCTTGGAACCCTTCATTCGGGGCGAATGGTTCGTAGGATAGCCGAGTTGTAGGATTGAGTGAGTGACGAACAGACTCACAGAAGACATCGACAATGAGTACATACAATACATTACCCAACGGACGAACCAATACACACAATACATAAACCGACAGACGAACAAGCACATAACGAAACATGGGAAGGGGAAAACACAACCGCCTTAGAGTAGAGACCAGTGACCATGAACAGTCAATTTAGAATATCCAAAGTGTGTGGTCGCCTCGCTACCTAGAGTGTAAGAATTTATTCAATAAACTGTACTATTATTCATTAAAATAATTGAGCCAAGTGTTTGTTTTAATTGAACCCTACATAAACATACCTCAATCTAATTTAAATATATATAGTGACATTAAATTAAAAAAAAGTGAAATAACTGCAGATGGCGAACTTTGGTAAAGACGAAATAATAATAAATAATACAAAGGTCGTTTCGTGTGATATTCAACCAGGCATATCGAGTGTAGTTGGTATACCAAACAGCGCTTTTATAGATACAGATCCCTTTGAGGGAAATTTTTCTCTTTTGTTCAAGACAGCTAATATTTCTCCCCTTTTACATCAGAAGAGGGTGCAACCAGTGGGAAACCAATTCTCGTTTAGCGATAGGAACCTCCAGTCAAAGCAATGCCAAAATCGGCTGCCACGAGTGGAGCAATCGACAGACTCGGCGGAGGGCATTGTAAGAGATGTGCTCCACAAGCTGTTGAAATTAAGTTAGGAACTAGGTTTCCATATGCCAATTATTGCGGATGTTCTATCTGCATAAATTTTGTAGCGGATTGCGTAAGTGTACGCAATATGGATTTAGCAAGAGTAAAAAAGTTCTTTTGCAGTCATATTTATACTGTAGATTATGATACACTGATGGCACTTACTTCATGGCTTGATCTCTTCTGAAGCCAAGCACCTCAGTCCCTTCTTCTCAACTTATTGTGGTTACACCCGACGTCTGATATCACCACCGCCAAACTACTTGGGGTGACTACCACATCCAACGTGAAAGGCAGCATTACAATCGGCTCCACTGTTCAAAGGAATCTCCAAACTCTCATACCTTCCATCACCCAGGCCACCAATCTAAACGTCAATGGCATTAAGTGCATGACAGCCGCCAGTTCTCAGGGCATGACTTTTGATACTAAGGTGAGTATAATCATGGATAAATCCTGGATTCGTTGTTCCCCTCAAATATCCTTCGATGCTTGCACACGATCTCGGAAAGGCCTTCATTTCGTTTTCGACAACATTAATTCAAATCGACAGTACGGAAACCATCCCGTTTTTGATTCATTACTTAGGAACCAACCCATCGATTATATCTCTCACTTTAGTTCTTCTCTGCATGGAGCCCACGTCATACGAGATCCCAATCGTCTCGACGAATTGGGACCTCACATTCTCTCTTCGCCTCACCTCACCGGCGGCTCAAGTTTCTCTTCTTGCAACAATCGTTATCACAGAATGACCTCTTTCAAGTTCGATCCTTACCATCCCCGGGCCATTAGGGGTCTTGACGAACCCCCTCCTGGCCCTGAGTCCACTGATGACGTTCTCCTGGATTTCAACGAAACGCATCAGGTTCCCCAGATCATACCTTCATTGAACACCAACCACCTACCGGAGACTCGACGACCCTTGCACCTCGATATCAATTGCGCCGTTCATGAGCCCGCAGATTTTGAGAGTTCCGAACCTTCAAGAGCCGACTTCGAGCCAGTCTATCCTGGCTTCAATTATGTGGTTCTCATCCCCGATTTGACTAGACCAGAAGATCTGTCTGATCTCGAAATCCGTCACAAAGGCGAACTGAGCAATCAATTCCCTCATATTAATCACGATTTCGAGCTTGGCGCTGAGACTTTCGGAGTTGTTGCCCCAGTCCACAATTCAAAAAAAGATCCAACTCTTCTCTTGGCCTCTATTTCCAAAAGACTCCATTTCCGTCCATCCTCATCTCCAGCTTTACCCTCCTCCAGTGACAATGTAGCTGGGACCATTCTTTATCGCTCCTATTGTGAAGCTTTGCACATTGATCCTAACACAGTGATACCTTTCGACCCTGAGTTATTCATCGACTGCATCAACGAAAACGAGTTTGCTCAGCTTTCTTCGAAAACCAAGGCGGTAATCATGGCCAATTCAGATCGATCTGACCCTGACTGGCGCCATTCAGTAGTCCGTATATTTTCCAAAACCCAACATAAAATAAACGAGGCTAGCCTTTTTTCTGGCTGGAAGGCTTGTCAGACTCTGGCCTTGATGCACGATGCTATCATATTGGCATTCGGACCCGTCAAGAAATACCAACGAGCCATTCTTCGTCGAGGATACAGCAATCCTAAGATTTTTGTTTATGCTGGACAATCTCCGTTTGACCTGTCCAGATTTGCACAAAACAATTTCCCTCGTTACTCCACCCGTTGCTGGAATGATTTCAGCGCATTTGATCAATCCCAAGGATGCGAAACCACCATTTTTGAAGTCCACAAAATGCAACGTGTGAGCATACCAGCCCCCCTCATAGACGCTCATCTTCACCTCAAGACCAACATAGAGAGCCAGTTCGGCCCGCTTACATCTATGCGCCTCACCGGAGAACCAGGCACTTACGATGACAACACAGTATAATATAGCCATTTCAAATCTCCGTTATAACATAGTCGATGTAGGAGGCATGTTCTCTGGCGATGATAGCGCTTTCCCAGTAGTCCCTCCTTCTCGAGAAACTTGGGAATTAAACAAAGAGCTTTTCCCAAACCTCCAATTCAAGACAGAGACTGGTCTCTACGCCACTTTCTGTGGTTACTATGTCGGCGAAAAAGGTGCCGTACGTTGTCCGAAGCCCCTAATCACAAAGTTGATGCTCGCCAGCGATGATGGCACCCTCCATGAGAAAATAGCCTCTTACGTTGCTGAATTCTCAGTCGGTCATTCACTTGGCGACGACATGTGGGAGGTTCTTCCAGTTGAACAAGTGATGTATCAGAGCGCTTGCTTCGACTTTATCTGCCGACATGCGCCTCGCGATATCAAACTAGTTCTGCGTCTTGGCGAGGCCCCTGAGGATGAAATTGCCTCTTGGACCTCAGTCCTGACCCGACCCATCTTCGCCATGTTAAATCGCTCTCAACGGATCCAGTATCTTCGCTCTCGCGCTCAACGCTTCGCTTCTTGGGCTGGTTCCTACCTACCATTTTAAATTGCTTTTCTCACTCAACGCCAATGCACATCAGACAATTACTTTTCCCTCTCGTTTGGCTCAGACGAAAGATTATTCTCCCTTCCGCCACCTTGTTATGGATAGCATTGACGTACATTCTCTGGAGAAGCTACCGGAGGCACTTGCCAACTTGACCACTGATCGACAGTCTCAATCTGGTCTAATAATTCCTTTCCAATTTACTCTCCACGACCATAAAGGAGAGAGTCACTTCCATTCCAAATCTGCCGCTGCATACCACAACATCCTCGATCTTACGAGGTACGGCCGAATTTGCACATTTCATTTCGTCAAGTCACCTCTGCCTTTCAACGACGCTCCTCGTCTCTCCTTCAACTGCTGGGCCAATCCCTCAGCCAACACCAAATACAAGTATCAGTTCATTCTCGCCACTGTGCTTTTAAGAGGCACTATTGAAATAACTCACCCAGCTATCGCCTCATCCACCAACAGCGACAACTCTTAATCATGATTCGCCTTTTCCGTCAACTCACCGGCTCCCTTGATCGTCAGTTCGTGACTTCCACCATAGCTAGGCAAATCGAAATAGCCAAGACCATTCGAGACCTGGACGACAAGAATCGAGTCTTGTTTTGCCCATCATTTCTGCCAGTCTCTACCGTTCGCATAGGCGACTTCACAGTCTCCGTTGACGAATCCGGTCGTGAAGCAGTACTCAGCGCTGCGGCCCAGAAATTGTTCACCGCTGATTATTATGGCAGATTTGTTGGTGATCATGGAGTCATTCGTGTCAAAGACACCTTTATACTACCTGCTCTCCAACTCCGTTGCCTCACTCACGATTCACCTCGTTGTGATTGCAATCAAGTTGCCATCCTTCGTTCCGATTGATTTTCCATCAATCAACTGATTACACCAGCTCACTTTAAAATGCTGGTTTTCACTTTCTTTTCTTTTCATTCCTGATTATAATGGCTCAGGTTAAAATGCCATTTCTTTTATACCTCCTGATTACGCTGGCTCAGGCTAAATTGCCAGTTTTCCTTTTCTTTTCTTTCGGCGTATGGTAGCAATACATAGCCGTTTTTGTTTATCAATTTTCAAAAAAAAAAAAAAAAAATGAAAAGTATAACCGAGGTTTTCGACGGGATATCGCAACTATCCCTAAGTCCGTCTTCTTCAACGGCATAAGAACCGCACCAATTGAAGAATACAAAAGCGCCATACAAAATGAGAAGAGAGAGAAGAAGTTCGACCCGCTACGAGTAAGGAGGAAACGCTACGCAACTTAAGCCAACCTAAAACTTTAATATACTTAAATATAATTACAATTGAATGATTAAACTGTTTTCCCCTTATCTGATTTACCTCGTGTTTTGTGCCAATTAAATACTTTGAATTAAAACTGAAATTTAATCTCAGGCGTTTTCATTGGTGATCCCCTTTTGGCCTTCCCAACCGAGATTTTCTTTTGTATAGCAAATTGCAAATTGCCAAACAAAACTAAAAAAACTAAAAACTATTATTGATTGTGAAGCAAGTTCTAGTATATTGTTTCTCTTTGTTCGGCTTCATAATGGAGAAATCGGGTATGGGTGTGGTTCTAAATGAGCGATTAATACCGCTCATGCTGCACATTTAGTCGGAGCTCAATGCTTCGTACCTAATAATGATTTTGAGACGACACATGAACGTTTATGGATGCTTTTTAACAAAGATGACTCCTACTTGGTATATAAACATACTTATAAATTTTCATATGATAGATATTTTAACGTTGGATTATTGTGCGATTTAACCTCTCTTGACGGTATTGACGCAATCGCTTTGCACGCTATCATTAGCTCCCGCATTAATAGCGCTGCCGAGTATATATATAAGTGTAACCAGTTACGTGATCATATCGCCTCAAATATGGCGTCAGGCTACAGATGGAACGGCGCTGAATTTGAAAGTATTTTTAATAAACATGTTATTTCTAGATATGGATATTTAACAGGACTTTTCGAAGGTGGTTTTTATTGGAACTCAGCGGGTACGTTGTTTAACAACGTGCTTACATTGGGGATTGAAGATCATATGCTATCTGCATATCAGACAGCTTCAGAATACGAATCTGGACAGGCCAAACTATTTACATTAATGTATGGTTTCGCTCGAGTCGTGATATTATTTATATAGATGCCAGTCCGGGTGAGGGGTGGCAGGCGGCTTTGGCACTAATACGCCCAGACATAACTGTGTATTCATTTGATCCAGTTCCTTTGTACCAAATTGATCCAACACAAGCAGTACATTCAAGGATGATGATTAAGAGTCCCGATGATATTTGGGACAATGTACCTGAACGGATATATGATTTTATTTGGGACGTTCGCGGTAATACGCAAGACGCATATTACAGAGATGCGAATGTCTTAGATATTGTAAAAGAAGAAATAGTAATTTTAAATGCTATTATGACTGATAGACGCTGGCGCTGGCGAACGAGAATATCTCGAGCAAACATAAAAATTGAATTAATTAATTCCTATCTCGTACATAATAACATTAGGTTCTATATGATGCCATTTACTATACGAGCTCGTGGTATATTACACGAATTGCGTGGTGTTTTTAGAGTTGCTATTGACCAGTTACCATTATGTGGTCTTTCAATTAATACTAACCAAATTATGAATGACATGGATGATTTTGATGCGATTAATTTTATGAAATATGACGAGTTATTATTTGCGAATGCGATGTTAATGCGCTATGATAATGAAAATTTCATATACTCTACCAATTTCAAGGGTTTGTCGTCCGACGTATCACTGTTTTGCTTGAACAGGAATACTGAACTCGATATTTAGATTTTGTTGTTGCTAATAAAATTCAAGTAATGGGTTCCTTTTTTCCCCGTCCACGTCTGGATGCTAATGAATTTGCCTTAAATGAACTTCTTCTCGTCAGGAGGTTTTTTGGAGTTATGGACTCTCGTGCTTTCATTCCAGCTAAGCTGCTAAGCTGAGATATTACTTATTCATTTCTGCTTTTAACTATAAATGGTACGGGCGAGAATTGATTTTCTCAGAAACTTTTAATGTGAAGCGTGTAGAGTATATTCTACGCAACGAAAATCTTATAGAACGATATGATATACTTAGAGATACTATATGTGCAGAACATGGGTATATATTTTACAAATTAAAAAAAAAAACAAAATATAATATATAATAAAATAGAAGTTACAGTAATTTAAATAGGTAGATACAATTCGGACCACGAACTTCCCGCGTAACAGGCATGCTAACCATTACGCTACTGGCACCACAAGTAAATGACTTAGTTTTTTAGAATTAGAAGTCTTTCTTTTCTTATATAACATTGCCCCTCCCGTATTAAGGGAGGGAAATACGTAGACCCTGTTCACGCACGAGTTTTTCTTAGCTCTACCCAACCTATTCGTCCTGGGCTATGTTTATATTTGTATATTCGATCTACAGAGAGACTGCAAATCAGAAATTTACGCAGAAAAATAAGTAAGAAAATCACACCAGCAATGAATGTCATTCTCGATTTGACAATTGTCAGCCACTTAAAAATGTTTTGTAGCCAATTCATTTGAAGTAATTAATTATTTCAACTTTTTTACACTTTGACAAGGATGATTACTTCACTCTTTACTTGAACTTTGCATTTTCTTCAATGTTCAATTCTTTCAAAACCATAAAATTGAAGGCTGTAATTCTTTTCGTTCCCATTTTAAAATTGTTTCCCTATATTTTTTGTGTTTAAATGGATTTATGTATTATGACAAAAAACTACTTAAATAACTGATTTTACCGATAACTCTTTCTCTCTATTGAGAAAAACAACAACAAAACATTCTAAAAAAACAAACCATTGCAATCATGGTATCGTTTCTTTCATAAACCTATTGCACCTTAAACAACTAAATCGCGCAATCTCAGATAGAAGTAATAAATAAATATTTTTGTATAAAATTTGATTTTTTCGGCTTTCAATTAGATCTAGTTCTTAAATATAAGTTTAACTTATCACTGCGTTGCTTTAATGTTTAATATTACTATTTTTTTTTGTATGTATGTATATATAAATCTAAAGCGTCTTTTTTTATCGATATATATGAATGAGGGGAGAAATGGGATATGGAACTTATGTATGTTTGGATTGGTTGGTTGTAAATGTGATGGTTAGCTTAGGCTGGTGGGTATTTGTGTAGTGTGAATAATATGAATACTATAGTAACTTTAAATTAGAGCTTACGGCTTGTCCAGTGGTGCATTTTTGTGTCTCTCTTTTGCTTTTTAATGAAGTTTTTAGTCTAATGCAATTCCTCGAATCCATGAACTTAGGTCACTTGTGTCGGATTCCATGATGATTTCTTCGGGTTCATCATTAAGTAGGATGTATTGTGCGGCAGTTCGTCCACTTAAGTAGGCACCATGTACGGTTGAGTAGAAATTTGAATGTGTATGTTCACCGGCAAATAGCACTGCAGGCTAAATTAAGATACAAAAACATAATATAAACTAAAACTCTGATCAACGGGAGGGAAATCGAAAAAATGACTCACTTTTATTTGATGTGGATTTGCGTAAAGGGGTTGTGCGAGATTTTCAATGTCCTCTTGAGTTGCTCCAACAGGTATCGATGTGTATGACCCTCGAGTGTATGGCTGTGTTTTCCAACTTGTGCTGCAACGATTAGAATTTTTTTTCTTCTTAAAATTAAATGTTTTATGTATGTATAGCATTTCTATATAATATTTTTTCCTTTTCTTCATTTGCAACGGGTTGAACTAGCCACGAGTTTGTTTAGATAAGAAGTGGCAATACACGTTAACTATCACGGATCTCATTGAGCAGGTAGGTAGACGTGGAGAGAAGAAGGAAGTAAATAAAAAATAAGTGAGGTTAAGGTGGCTGTCAGGAAAAAAAAACGCAATGAATTAGCCCAAAATGTGCCATCGAACTAGTTAACCAAGACCTAGAAGCCATTCAATGGCACCAGTGGCGTGATTAGCAATGTCTGTCTGTAAACCCTGAGGTTCGTGGTTCAAATCCAACAGAAGCAAAAATGTTTTTCCACGGGTATCCCCTTAGGCGAGGAATCGGCAAGTCGTCCGTTAGTAAATTGTCATGAAAAGCGCTTTCCCGATTAGCCGTTCGGAACCGGCAGAAAAAAGTAGGTCCCGTCCATTTCCTCATAAGGCATTGCAGTGAGAAATCCGTTTTAACCCTGTGGCTTCTCGCTCTGTTGCGCCACCCTGTTTATTTTTATATTTTATTTAGAAGCCATTCAATAGTGGGCTCGTAAACACAATTTTGACCTTGACAGCATTTTTACATGAGGTAATAAGTTAGAAATCAATGCTTCAAAAACAAAATGCAACAACCTTTTAGCGTTAAAGCCTAACATCCCTCATAGGCAGTATGCATCAATGGTACATGCATCGACTAAACTAAAAAGCTGTCAGTACTTGGTATGGGTTTAAATGGGCTTCGTGGTAATGACCATGCAGTTGCCATTGTCCACTGAAACAATTTAGCCGCAACATTTACCTCGGCAGGCTAGTTAGAAAAAAGTTAAATGGCTTTCAGCAAAACAACTGACACATTTAGATCAATATTAGGTCCATTGATACCATATAAAGTGAGTAAGTGTCTACCCAATCAACTAAACCATTTGGAGCTTTTGATAAAACGATAGATGTGAAGGGTATCTGTGATCACCAGATCGCTTGAATATTTGAGGAAGTATTCTTCTAGATGCAGTTTTCTTTTTAGGACATGAGCAGAGGTGTCTTGCGCGTTTTATATTTAATTTGGGCCGTTTCTGTTTCATTGCCACACAAGTAGTGGAGTTATTAAAGGGCGGCCGTGGTGCAGTGGTAGAGTGTTTAGTAGATAGGCCGGACGCGTGGGTTCGAATCCCGCTCTGGGCATCTACTTTTCTTTCAGCCTCCCAGTTTCATATGGACGCCGCCCTTGAGGTTATATATGTGAAATTACTAACAACTTATTTCTAACTACTGCAACACAAAAAAAAAAAAGGGAAAGGCTGCTACTCTGGTAGTACAATGGACCGGATATTAGGTCTGAGTTCTCCAGATTAGCATATAAGCCTCCTCTTTTTTTCAAAATTTAATTTTATTTTTAGTGGAGTTATTCCACCTGTTGAGCATGAGTTTCCATGCAGCGATTGGTATACCAATGCTCAACATGCTGATTCAGATCTCATTTATGGCGAGTTCAGTTCGAGAGAGATTTGCAGTTACCCAGGCACTCAAAAAAAGTGAATATAGAACTGTTCAGCCGTCTCAATGAGAGATAGTCGACGATTGAGGGCGGTTACTGAGTTCGTTGAAACAGCGCCGATTGATTGAAGGGCTGCTTGGCTGTCTGAGAAGATACGGATGTTCACTCCGGATAACACGTTTTCTTTTAGCAACCTCTTTAATCGCCAGAAAATACGCTACAGTGGTTTGGAATGCGGAATAAGATTACACACCGCAACCAACCCCTTCTTCGGTTTTTGAATCATCTGTATAAAAATGAGTTGAATCGTCTATCAAAAATTCTCGGTGGGATAGAGACTTGGAACTTGTTTTCAAAGACCAATTGGTGAATTGTGTAGTCGGAGTGATTTGAAATTGATCCGAAGTCACTCAGTATTGTTGAGTGACCAATGTTTTTATTGGTCTATTGGGAGATAGCTCTGATACGAATGGCTGCGCTGGCGACCATTAGTTTGCTGAACATATTTAGTAGGGGTGTGAGGTAAAAGAGTATGTTTAGGGCAGCTGAGGTTGTTGATCGGAGGTGGAGAAGGTGTGAGGAGATAGATAGCGGAGGATTGAGTTGGTGACTAGGTTATCGAGGTTGAGAGAATTCACTGAACATTTGAATTGAAAACTGAAAAAAAAAATTTTATGTCTTGAGCCGTGTCGACAGCGTATGGATAGAGGGTCTAATACATAGATTTCACTTGTTTCAGCTACCTCTGTCACTAATCAAAATTCACTGTTCTTCTCTTTCTTTTTGAAAATTGTTCGTACAAATGGACAACTCCAAGTCCCACACTAAGAACATCAGAGCCGGAGTCGCCCAAGGCTCAAAACTCGGTCCTTTTCTCCACAGCCTGATGACATCAGACCAGCCAACTCCAACTAGGTGCAAGAATCTTCTTTACGCTGATGACTCTCTAACATACGCCACATCGCTTCCACCATTGTTCGCTGTCAAGAAAATAGAAGCCTACGTCAGCAGACTCTACCACTTCTACAAGAAGTGGGGCATCGGGATAAACTCCTCTAAATCAGAACTGGTTTGTTTCAGGAGACTTGGCAGAGACGGACTGCCACCATATGAAAAAATTTAGTTCTGAAACTTCCTCATGGATGCACCATTCATTCCAAACCGTATGTGAAATACCTGGTAATCCATTTCAATGAGCCTCTTCAAATTCAACCCACACAGCAGGAAAGATCTCAAAAAAGCCAGCTGGGCTTTCAACCGCGTGCACCCTCTGCTGAAAAGAAGAACTGGACTAGGTCAACCGACAAAGCTACTGGTCTGCAACTTCTGCGACCTGTAAATTAGCTACTCCTTCCCTGTTCTCCATTTCGAAGACAGCCATGAAAGAACTCCAGATACTCAGGATGTGCACCGACTTTGACCGACGGCGACGAAAGCAACTGTACAAACAGGAACGAGCAACTGTACAAAGAAGCCAATATTACACCTTTGGACAGATACCTAATGCTCTTCACAAAGAAGCTAATTCAAAACGTCGCCAATCAGCCGAATCAGCTAATGAGAAAGTAGACCACAAAATAACGACATCCGGGCCTGGTATCTTCGTGTGATGAAAACTCTGAACGACGACATCATCAAGGACAACGAGGGATCTATTTCGTTCTACGCTGACACTGGGTCAGCACACCACCGTGGCTAAATTGCCAACCTCACCATTCAACTACAAACCCAACAGCGATAACCAGGAATGAAGTATGTACATGAGAGGACGACAAAGTCAACTGACTTCTTATTCTATTTTTTTTTTTACATGTAATTTGTATACCGTTCTATAATATTTTAAGCTAAGACAGTGTATATGGTTAGGCCCCCTATGTGCCAACAAAAGCCATTTCAAATTAAATTTTCCTAACCAATGCTCATCCGAACGAAATAATTCTAAAAATGATGTACCATCTAAATTTCAATCATTAATGTAAAAACATATTAATCGTACTTACCACACACATGTCTTCGGCTTTGGTACGTAGGGATCCTTAAGGAATACTTTCAATATTTCTGTACACTTATCAGCAACGGCTTCTTGTGAAAGAGTCTCCATATACTCCGCTTCCTTCCCAGATACCCATCCCAATAAAAGAGTATCGGTTACTTTGGCAAAAGAATATATCTTCTTGTACCAGTGTTTACTCAAATACTCATCCGAAGACCGGTCTTCCACAGTCAAATCACTTTCATATTTATCATCGTCCCACAATAGCATTACTTCACTTATTTGCGGACTTAAAAATGGTCTCTCGTATTCAAGAAAAATTTTATCCACTGTACCGTACATTAGATTCTCAATAGCTTCTTGTTTAAAGTGCGGCAGTTCAGGATCAAATAGTGTTTTCATTGTTTCTTTGAGTACACCCAAAGGTACTGTACATATCACATGATCGGCAAAAAATACCCTTCCATCATCACATATCACTCGAACGGGTGCTTCCACTGAATCAGCATCAAATGAACCTTCTCTACTGGATCTTTCTATAGATGCGGCTGCTGCCGTTGCACCATCTCCAGGTGGAAAATCAGTTACTGTTTTATCAGAATCATCAGATTGCGAGTCGTCATTTTCTTCATCTACCGTCTCTAAACCACTGCAGGTTTTCTTTCGTTTCCAGAAGATTTTCTTCACCGGACATCGGGTCACAATTGAGTCCGATGGAAGAGCCACAATAAGTGGTTTCAATATTGAACTGTAGCCAGACGGAGGTACAATATTGCCACCTTGTAATTCAGTATAACTACCTAATTCTAATAGATCTACTTCATCCATACTATGACAGCCGGTAATGCAGGTTTCACGTTTCAGCAAACAATTAAATATAAGCTTTTTCAGTCGCTTTTCTTTGGGATCATTCACAGAGCTAAGGTAGATTTCTATTTCATAGTTGATGTGCTCACCAACACTGTTGATATCAGGTGGTGGGCTGAACTGGCATAGAAAATATTCGTCGCAACGTCGCAGAAAACAAACATACGCTTCGTAGATTTCTTGGAGAATACCAAAAGGAACTTGTACACCATCTTCTGTTGTTGCCACCACCTTATGAGGTTTTGGTATGTTGACTATATTTACAAGTCCTTGTTGGACAGCCAATTCGAATATGGGGTTTCCAAGAACTCCATGAATCCAATTTGCCCCAAGTTCAACCTGAAAAATGAAATTATACAATTGTTTTTCTATTATTTATGTTGGACCGATAACAAAAAGAAAAAAGAAAAGTTGCTTGTCGCTGCAGAACGTCTCTGCTTGAATGACTTAAGCGAAGGTCTCTGACAAGTTTTGCAGTCTTCATATATTTTCTATGAGGGCACTAGAACCGAGTTCACAATTGGTCCTAATAGCATCCGTTAAGGTTCCACAAATATTTTCTACACTCAGGAAAGTAGATAGATATGTAGATAGATTCTTTATTACATCAATATTTGTAACAGTTAGTTTTCTTAAGAATAAGGACATGGTCTTACTTCCGTCTGCCTGAAGGAAAGTAGGACCGCATTTCAATCGACTTTTGCCTTATTTAATGGAATGAGGACCTAAATCCTCGTCTGGATCGGTTATACTAACTTCATTCAATCATTTCTGTGTGCCATGGCACAGTGACAATAAGGGTAACAGCAAACCCGATTAAATCGCCAGAAAGGGAATTTCGGCGCGATCTCAAAATGAGGACATATTTGGAAATCGGTAAGCATAGCTTCCATGACAAAACCTCCGATAACGTACTAATGCTAATCGATTTTGCTGTGGGGCCAAATCTTGTTGTAAGTAGTACACGCTTTTCGCATCTCAAAATTCATAAG
The DNA here is from genome assembly GCA_949752695.1 of Melanostoma scalare. Classification (NCBI taxonomy): domain Eukaryota; kingdom Metazoa; phylum Arthropoda; class Insecta; order Diptera; family Syrphidae; genus Melanostoma; species Melanostoma scalare. The sequence goes on along the minus strand of OX456986.1, from coordinate 180,983,320 downwards.
AGTACATGGAGATCCCCAGATCAATCAATCTTCAACCAAATTGACCATGTTGCAAGGCACTCTGCCAGTGTGATAGATGTCCGAACTTTCCGAGTGGTCATCTTTGACTCGAACCACTACCTGCATGTTGTAGCCAAGGTACGAATGAGGATATCTTGCTCACAACCCGCACGTACTAACGCTGTGAAGAGATATGACGTCGGAAAGCTACAATCGCAAGAGATTGAAAATGCCTTCTCCTGCCGCCCTCTCCTGCCGCCAGCATTAAGCATTGAAGACCAGTGGCAGCAATGCCAAGAAGCCATCAGAATCGCTGCCACTGAGGTTCTGGGTTTCACTCGGCAACCAAAACTAAGCCCATGGTTCGATGAAGAATGCAGACAGGCAAAAAGCACGTCAAATGCTGATGCAAAAAACGAACGAGGGCTGCTAACGATCAGTATAACGAGATTTACAAGGAGAAAAGAAGGGAGGAACACCGAATTCTCAAAAAGAAAAAGAAGCAGCATGAGAAGCGCTCGTTTGAGGAAATTGAGAGGTGCCATGACAGGAACGAGATTCGGAATTTTTACCAAAAGGTAAAAAGATCCTGCCAGGGTGGCAAACGCCAAACTCAAGCCTGTAAAGACCAGCAGGGAAACATAGTTGTAGAGTCACAGTCGCTACTGAGGATCTCGAAAGATCACTTCTGCAGACTGCTTAACGGCGATGAGGACACAAATTCCGCTGTCAGGCAGATTGCCCCATTCAGCTTGGACGATGATTAAGAATGCTGTCCTCCCGACCTAGAAGAAGTTAAGCTTGCAATATGCAAACTTAAATCAAATAAAACTACAGGTGCAGATGGCCTTTATGCCGAACTTTTCAAGGCAGCTGGAGATCGGTTGGAAAGAATCATGCACCAGCTGATATGGTCGGAAGAAAACATGCCTGATGGATGGAACCTCAGTATCGTATGCCCGATCCTAAAAAAGGGAGACCCTTACAATTGCGCCAATTATAGAGGGATAAGCCTCCTTCACGTCGCTTATAAGATCTTGTCTGATGTAATATGTGAACGTCTGAAACCCCACGTCAACAACTTGATAGGTCCTTATCAATGTGGTTTTAGACCAGAGAAGTCCACAATAGACCAAATTTTCACATTACGGCAGATCTTGGTAAAACCCGAGAACATAATATCATTATACACCATCTTTTCATCGATTTCAAGACCGCGTATGACGGTGTTTACAGAGACGAGTTGTACAGAGCCATGCCTAGTTTCGGCGTCCCTGCAAAACTCGTACGACTACGCACGATGACTTTGGAAAATTCGCGCTGCTCTGTCAAGGTCGGTAGAGAACTCACCGAGGCCTTTGATGTCGAAAAAGCCTTTAGACAAGGCGAGAAACTGTCATGCGATTTCTTCAACATAATACTTGAAAAGATTGGACAAAACTCAAACGTCAACACCAGAGGAACAATCTTTCAAAAGTCTGTACAATTAATTACTCGCCTACGCAGACGATATTGACGTAATGGGAAGAAAAAAGCGTGAAGTCTTAGGTGCTTTTGCGAGTATTGAAACAGAAGCGGCAAAAATGGGTTTGATGGTTAATGAGGGCAAAACGAAGTATATGTTGTCATCAAACAAGGAAACCGAACATCGACAAATTTTACAAAACGTCACAATAAACAGACATAACTTTGAGGTAGTACAGGACTTCGTCTACATAGGATTCGCTGTAGACACGGAAAACAACATCAGTGCGGAGATCAAACGGAGAATAACTCTTGCCAACCGTTGCTTCTTTGGGTGAAGAAGGCAATTGAGGAACAAAACCCTCTCCAGAAAAACCAAGGTAACCCTGTATAAGACCTTTATCATCCCAGTCCTGGTTTACGGCGCGGAAGCATGGAAAACAACGAAAGCGGATGAGGAAACCCTTGGTCGTTTCGAAAGAAAAATTCTCCGAATGATCTTTGGTCCAGTATGCAAAGACAATGTGTGGAGAAGAAGATACAACAACGAGCTGTATGAGCTGTACCGCTACATGGGCATAGACAGATGAGTACGCATCGCGAGGCTCCGATGATTGGGCCATGTAGAGCGGATGGACACCCAAACGCTCCGGCTCGACGGGTTTTCGAAAGCACATTGCGGTGAAATCGCGGCAGGGAAAGACGTCGTCTTAGGTGGCGCAATCAAGTGGAAGAAGACCTGAATCGACTTAGAGTGCAAAACTGGAGAGAGCTCGCCCGAGATCGAAGTCGTTACAGAAGCATGTTGCCCAGGTTCACCCCCAACTGTAATGCCCAACTTAGTAAGTAAGGACCTGTCAATTGGTATTGTTATGTACGTTGTGGAAGGAAAATCAATCAGCCTTATTATGAGTTTCACGTGAAATCATTCCCCTCGAAAAAGATCCCATTTCACTTTTCCCTTATTATGAGTTTCGGGGGAAAAATTTTCCACGTTCGAAAAATTTCCCTTATTATCAGCCTTATTATGAGTTTCACGTGAAATCATTCCCCCCGAAAAAGATCCCATTTCACTTTTCCCTTATTATGAGTTTCGGGGGAAAAATTTTCCACGTTCGAAAAATTTCCCTTATTACGAGTTTTTTTCCCCCGTGAAATGTGAAAACCTTGAGAGCAATTTATTTCACTTACTTTTGTGAGGTGAACAAGTGAACAACAAAAGCGGAAAAATTGTAAGTCTGGAATTTTGTTCAGGTGAAACTCATAATAGCTTTTAAAATTCCGGGCGAACAAAAATTTTCCGGGCGGAAAGCTGTTCACGTGAAACTCATAATAAGGCTGAATATATATATCTTGAATCTTGAACGTTTTAATTGAGAATAATAAAATAAATTATTATAAACATAAGTCTATGTAAACTTAGAATACAAACTAGGTGAATAAAGCCTGAGTGAATTAAATATTTACAACACTCCACCTTAATTCACAATCAAATACTAATAATAGATAATATTATATAAAGAAAATATTAATTTTTCAAGCCCATATTTTCAGTGTTGACATCTTTGATTATATAATTGAACTATCTGCTACTTTTTCTTTTATAAAATACCGAATAATTTTTCCACTTTTATCAGTCATTATTTTGAATATCCATTTTGAATTTACTGGTTTTCTATCATCAGGTAAATCTACCAATTCCCAAGTTTTGTTATCTATTAATGATTGAAATTCTTCATCCAGTGCTATCTTCCTTTCTTTACTGTTCAAATTTGAAACGGCTTAACTTAAAGACGTTGTTTCATTTATACTGTCTTTTGTAAAATATTGAACATAATTTAGTCTGCTGATTGGTTTCTTTGCTCGATTTGACCTTCTTAAAACTGCAGCTTCAGTGTCATCTGCTTTAATAATCTCCATTGAAATTGAGTTTGGATTTTCTTTTGGCTTATACATTCCTTTACAACTACTTTTTCTTCAGCACTACAATTTTCATTAGATAAATCATCAGAAAAAACTTGATCAAATGATGGTGTTTCTTCATCAGAAAAAATTTCTCCAAATAATGGTGTATCTTTATCATCTTTGTTTGTAACTGGCATAACCGGGTTATTGGTTTTTCAGATTCTAAGAAAATAACATCTCGGCTCTCTACCACCTTATTTGTTGTAGGATTTATTAATCGATATCCTTTGTTACCTAAACAATATCCAACAAATATATGTTCAACAGATTTTACCTCAAATTTCTTTCGCTTCTCACAGGGAACATGTACCATGGCAGATGAACCAAATATTCTGAAGTGAGACAAGTTTGGTTTCATTCCTGACCAAACTTCAATCGGTGATTTGTTTTCTAACACCCTTGAAGACGAATGATTTTTTATGTATGTTGCAGTTGCAATTGCTTCAGCCCAATACTTTTTACTCAACGATGCATCAGTTATCATGTCCTTCTCGACGATCGTTCACCTTGCCGTGGTGGGAGGGCTTAAGTAGTTGAATCTGAGAACTAACGAGCTATACCGGCGGTCTCAACTTGGGTTTACGACTAGAGTTGATTCCAGCAGGGTCACCCATGCCGGAAAGGTCGAAAGGGAGAAACAGCGAAACTAAGAGACGATCCAACCCCCTCTACCCTCTACCCTCTACCCCTTGCCCACTATCCCTCCACTCACCCTCTCCTTTATCCCCTTCTACCCAACCCCAATCCCTTCCTTTCCCATGGGCCGGCATCAAGGTGTCAACCGTACCGTGCCGATGATCTACTAGGCTGAGGGCCCATCTTAAATAGCTCAGTCACTAACGGTGTACTCTGGTTTTGCGGCGAATTCCAGTTTCATTTCAGTCTTATCCATGCATGCGGGGCTCTGTGTGGACGTACCCCATTATTTCCCTAGCTACTCGTGGGATCCAAAATAGACAATTTGAATACCAAACCCTGTGATGGAGAAGCAAGCAACTGCCTCTCTGTCTCTCAGCCACTGGCTGAACTACCAAGCCTTGCGGAACGGATAGACCGATCTGCAATGGTAACATCCGACAGCGACATAGAATCCGTCGGATATCAAAGCTCTGTCCTGACAGTGGAATCATACGGGAGCTGTGAAGCTCTCGGAGATGACACAGAAAAGACCCTAGAGCTTGACAAGCTCAACATTAAGCGGAGACGCCTAACCACGTCTCAAAAAAAGCACTTGAGAAGACTGCTAACGGAAAAACTGCCATACGACGCAGCGTTAGAGAAAGTTCTCTCAAGTCCGTCGAAAGACACCACAGACCCTTCCAACAAAAGAAGAAGGTCCGGACACGAAGTTCCTGAACCGAGCAAAAAAGCGAAAACCAACGCTCTCTTGTTCAATGAGGTTGCAGGAATGATTGTGGTTGGGATAGTCGCTGAGGATTACCCAAATAGCCATCTGGAAAGTGTGCAAATCACAGCAGTGGAAAATGCCATCCTTACTGAGCTGCATAAGATCACTGAGGAGGGTCCACAGATAAGATTTCTGGGCTGCTCGCACAAACCAGGATGGCTCACAATGAAATGTGCAGATGCGATTAGCAGAGACTGGTTGGCAAAAACAGTCAAGCTAATTTCGCCATTTAAAAATGCCAAGCTGCGAATGGTGGAGGGTGATGACCTTCCGAAACCATGTGTGGCAACTGCATACTTCCCTGGCCCAAACAACACACCAGAAGATGCTCTGAAACGGCTACGCATTCAGAACCAAGTGCTACCAACCAATGACTGGAAAGTCCTTCGGAAAGTAGCTAACTCTCAGGGTCTTGCCCTGACAATTTCAATGGATGAAAGATCGGTATCCCTACTGGAAGATCTGAACTGCCAACCGTTCTTTAATTTCAATAGGGTTCAATTCCGTATCAAAAAGAATCCTAGCCTGAGGCCGGAATCCGCCTCTGAGGCTAAAAACGATGCTAAGTCGGTAATACCACCTCCGTCCAACACCCAATCCTCCACCTCCAACCCCTCTCTTGCTCCCAATCCTACAAAACCTGTTCAGGAGACCGCAAGGCCAACTCCTGGACAGGCAAAATCATTCCTCCATCCCAGTAAGCTAAGTAATCCCGGCGCGTCAAAATCCACCCACCACCAAGACACGTCTCAAATTCGTGGAGCCCCAAGACCGGCATCGACGATGGCGAGAAGTTTCCGGAGGTCTCCCCAAGCCGGGAAAAGGGGTGAGAACAAAGGGAGCTCCTACTCTAGAGCTCCCATCCGAAAAAACTAGCATGGAGGTTGTCCAAATCAACCTCCAACACGCTAAGGCTGCTTCGGCGGTCTTAACTCACTCCTTGAGTAAATCAAAGCTAGACATTGCCCTCGTGCAGGAACCATGGATCAGCACGAGTGGTAAAATCCTCGGTCTAACTACACCTACAGGTAAAATATTATATTCAACCTCAGCCAGTAGACCTAGAACTTGTATTATTTTTAATAATAACCTGCCCTTCTTCCCATTAACAGCTTTTGTATCTGCTGATCTGACAGCAGCAATAGTGAGGATCGGTCACTCCAAGGAGATTATTGTTGCCTCAGCATATTTCCCTGGAGACATTACACCTTGCCCACCTCCACAGGTAGTAAAACTTTACGAGCACGCACAGAAAAACAAATTGGAAGTTATTCTGGGATGCGACGCAAATGCTCACCACACCCTGTGGGGAAGTAAGGATATAAACAAAAGAGGTGAGTCCCTTATTGATTATATTATTAAAGAAAATTTAAATATATGTAATATTGGCAATGAACCCACCTTTGTCACCAAAACTAGAAGAGAGGTTCTAGACATTACATTGTCTTCATCTCTCTCTAAAAACCTTGTCTATGACTGGAGGGTGTCCTCCGAACCATCCTGCTCTGATCATAGACACATACGCTTTAAACTAGACACAAACATAATATCTTGTTTAACATATCGTCCAAAGAGAAAAACAGATTGGGTCTCGTATAAAACAGATCTGGAAAACTCTCTAAAAGACAAAATCCCAAACATCAATAGCAAAGCTAAATTAGATTTCTTTGCGGACTACGCAAAAAACTCTATCATAACTGCCTTTGAGGACAACTGCCCTCTGAAAACAAGATCAACTAAAAGGCAAACCCCTTGGTGGAACAACAACCTCAAGAAATTGAGATCGAAAGTAAGGAAACTTTTCAACAAAGCAAAACGCAATGATGACTGGCAAACTTACTCTACTGCTCTCACCAAATACAATAATGAAATTAAAAAAGCCAAAAAGGCCTCTTTTAAACAATTTGTAGAAAGCATCTCTGACGTCTCATCTAGTTGCAGACTCCACAAAGTTCTCGCGTCCGACAAGCCGGCAAACCTAGGTACCCTTACCAAGGAAAACGGCTCTCAGACTAAGAATAAAATTGAAACTCTGCAACTCCTGATAGACACCCACTTTCCACAATCTATCATTATAGACCCAGCAATAAACCTATCTCCCCAAAGGGAACAGCATATGTTTCCATCTAGGGAAGACTGGACAACGGCCAGACAAATCTGCAACACCAATGTCATCAAATGGGCTATCTCCTCATTGAAACCATTCAAGGCCCCTGGGGAAGACGGCATCTTTCCGGCCCTACTGCAGAACGGGGCTGCCACAATTGCTCCCATTTTATCAAAACTGTTCACTTGCAGCCTTGCTTTTGGTCACATACCAGAAAGCTGGAGAAGAGTAACAGTTATCTACTTGCCAAAAGCAGGAAGGAATCTGGATCCAAGCCCTAAATCCTTTCGGCCAATCAGTCTAATGTCATTCATCCTTAAATGTATGGAGAAGGTCATTGATAGACACATCCGGGATAAGCAACTAGCTACCCACCCACTATCCGCATCACAATACGCATATCAACCAGGGAAATCAACGGAAACCGCGTTGAATGACCTAGTTACTAGGATCGAACTCTCTATCGATAAAAAGGAAATTTGCGTAGTGGCATTTCTTGACATAGAAGGAGCCTTCAACAACACTTCCTTTGTGTCTACAGACCGTGCTCTAAGGCACCACAACGTTCCACAAGTTATTCGCAAATGGATAATGTCAATGCTAAACAGCAGAATTATCCACAGCAATATCGAAGAAGTGGAAATCTCAGCACTAACAACAAGAGGCTGCCCACAAGGCGGAGTTCTCTCACCACTCATCTGGTCAATAGTTGTAGACAGCCTACTAAGATTACTTGCAACCCAAGGCATCTATGCAGTGGGCTTTGCAGATGATCTAGCAATTGTCATACAAGGTTCATCAGAAACACTAATATCAAGAAGACTTCAGACAGCTCTGAACACAGTACAAAGCTGGTGCTCAGATGAAGGTCTCTCTGTTAACCCACGTAAGACAGTTATTGTCCCATTTACAAAAAGAAGAAAACTAAATCTTCTAATACCCCCCAGTCTCTATGGGGAAACAATACCATTCTCCAAGGAATCAAAATACCTTGGGATAATCCTAGACAGCAAAATGTCTTGGAACCCTCAACTAGAACGCATTTCCAGCAGAGCAACCAAGTCTCTATGGACTTGTAGAAGCATATGCGGGAAAAACTGGGGTCTAAAACCTAAAATGGTGTACGACCTATATACGCTGGTAGTAAGACCAACAATAACGTACGCAGCTATTGTATGGTGGACAAAAACGAAAGAAGTAACGGCAATCCAAAAACTAGAAAAGATTCAAAGATTGGCAACAACATGCATTACGGGATGCATGCGTACAACACCAACATACGCTCTAAACGTCATTACAGGACTACCTCCAATTCACCTTTTCATAAAAATGGAAGCAAGACTGGCGACACACCGTCTTTTCCATCAAGGACACATAAAGTCACATCCATGCCCGAAGGGACATCTATCGATAATGGAAAGTTTAGAAAAACTTAACACCTTTAGTATGTGCTTGGATGCTACTATTCCCATGTACAACTTCAAACTCAACTTCTCCATTGTCATCCCCCCTAGGGAGGACTGGGAGAACACAAAACCTCATCCTTCAAGGCAAGATATGGTCTGGTATACGGACGGCTCAAAAATGGAAACTGGTACAGGTTCCGGCATTTTCAGCGACTGTCCCAGAACGAACTTCTCAGTAAGTATGGGCAGTCACTCGTCCATTTTCCAAGCCGAAGTCTTTGCCATTAACGAATGTTCGAGAATAATATGTTCATCGAACACAAAAAATAAAACAATATTCATTTTTTCAGACAGCCAAGCTGCACTAAAGGCGTTAAGCTCACCTGTCATAAGATCCAAACTAGTCCAAGAGACAGTCATGTCGCTCTCTGAACTAGCAAGGAAAAACACTGTAATCCTCCACTGGATCCCAGCACACAGAGGCTATGATGGTAACGAGAAGGCAGACATCTTAGCTAAAGACGGCGCATCTAAACCATTCGTCGGTCCCGAACCCTTCTGCGGTGTAAATAAAAGCACCTTCAAACATACTGCCAAGAACATCCTAATGGAGGAATCAAATAAAGCTTGGAGTAACTCATCTGGCCAAATCTGTTCAAAATACTTTTTGCCAGAATATACCGAAAAAACATCAAAATTCCTACTGAACCTCAATAGGAAAACCCTTAAAATTTGCACTGGACTACTAACCGGTCACTGCTCCTTAAACAAACATCTTCACCAAATGAGGCTAGTAGCGGATCCCATCTGCAGACTATGCCTCGAAAATGAAGAAACATCTCTGCACATTATTACAGAATGTCCAGCACTTTTCCGCCTTAGAAAGCAAATACTTGACTATGAGATTATCCCCTTAGATAAACTCAAACTCATTCATCCACAGAAGATTGCTAACTTCTGGTTCAATTCAGGAGCAGGAGAACTGCTCTGAAACCTCACATGGGCTGGCACAATAGGTTTCATTTAGACACCGCAGTGCCCGGAGCTGAGCAAGCTCTACCCGTCCCCCAATCTAATCTAATCTAATCTATCATACATAAAGCTCTCTCCGTTAAAGTTCGAATTGTTCTTTCTGCAAGTTCGTTTTGCTGTGGAGTATAAGGTGTTGAAGTTTGCCTTTCAATACCACAAACACTAAACAATTTGTCAAATTTCTTATTGCAAAATTCCGTTCCATTGTCTGAACGAAACTTTTTCAATTTCTTGCCAGTTTGGTTTTCGACATAGGCCTTAAAATCACAAAATCTTTCGAAAGCTTCATCTTTGGATTTCAAACAATAAGTAAAAGTCATTCTTGAAAAATCATCAATCAAAACAAAATAGTATCGACTTCCACCAATTGAAGGATTTATTGTTGGTCCTGCTAGGTCTGCATGAATAAGTTCCAAAACATTATTTGCTCTTGTCGCTGTGTGCTTAAAAGGAGACCTTGCTTGTTTACCTTGCAAACAGGTAACACATACCTCAGTAAACTTTTCTTCATTGAAAGTCGATCCAAGTCGATCAGCTATCCACCGTAGCCACACGCACCGCGCTTAGTGCCCGAATAATTCGTGACCTGTTCCACCTCCTACCACCCAAAAAAATCAAAATTAATAAAAAAAAAAAAAATCCAACTAAACCAACCAACAATAACAAATCTCTCCAGCCGCGCCGCGAAAACAAAATCGAGTGCAATTTTAATCAGTGCTGTGAAAGTGTTAAAAAAAAAAAAAAAGCCCATGTACTACTCAATAGCCTAAACACTAAGTGCGTTACCTGCCCATCGTCTCCTCCCCCACATCACTCTCGCAGTCCCAGTGACTGCACACATTTCTTTGATTTGATAATCTCTTATCTTATCTGGGCAGTGTGTGCAGTCAATGAGACTGCGTTTGTTAGGCGAATAGTCAATCAACGGTGTTGATCCCGTTGGTGAACTAAAGTCAAGTTGCTAGCTGGGCATAACACCGCTAGTAATTTGATTTTGTTTTCTAATAGGATATACACTTGTTGATTCGACTTAGTTAGCGTCTACGGTTGATATTTTGTTTTATGTGTTTTTGTGGATTGTAATGTCGGGTAGATTTCGGGTCGATTTTAGCAACATTAGGGGGTTGCGATCGAATTTCTTTGCTGTGTACGCTCACACTGCAAAATGCAGGCCAGCTGTTTTGGCACTAAGTGAAACACAGGTGGGTGTTGGTTCTGATCCCTCAGAATTCAACCTGCCTGGATATAGCTTAGTGCCACTATTCTTTTCCTCCCATGGCCTCGCCGTTTATGTTCGAAATGATATTGCTTACCAACTTCTACCACAATACGGCCTTTGTTCTAATACGAACTTTAATTTCATGTGGTTAAAATTCACTGTCCGTAAGCATATCATTCACTATTGTTTTATGTACAGAAGCCCCAATTTAGATAGCAATTCAACCTCCAACGAGTTTGATGCGCTATCTGAATCCATAATAAGAATTGTTTCCCTTTATCCTCACACTGAAATCGCAATTGCGGGCGATTTCAATGTACACAATTCAGGTTGGCTTCGACATTCTGGCCAGACAACACCCGAAGGAAAATATGTTGAGATCTTCGCTGAGTTTAACGAATTAACTCAACTTGTTGATGAGCCCACTCGAGTTCCAGATATTGAAGGCCATGCGGCCAACACTCTTGACTTATTTCTCACTTCTCATCCCGAAAAATACAGGGTTGTAGTATCATCTCCTTTAGGCAAATCAGACCATTGTGTCATATCGGTAGATTTTTCGTCTTCCGTCACGGTAAAAAAAGATAAAGTCCCCAAAAGAACTGTGTGGCAATACGAGAAAGCCAATTGGGACGGACTGAATAATTTCTTTCGAAATTTTAATTGGTCATTGTGCTTTCTCGACGGAAACGTTGATGCATCAGCTGATATGATATCTAACGTAATTCTCAACGGCATGAGAAATTTTGTTCCTCACAGAACAAAAAGTATCATCCCCAAAGAAAATTCGTGGTTTGATTCAAGCTGTAAGGAGGCGATTAGGGATCGGGAAAGTAGTTTTCGAAAATTTAAAGACAACCCGACTGTAGAAAACCGAAATTTGTTCAAACGGGCCAGAAATATCTGTAATGCTCAAATACAAAGGGCTAAGTTTTTACATGACCAAAAAGTAAGGCAAAAAATACTATTGTGTCCAAAAGGAAGTAAAAACTTTTGGTCTTTTGTGAAGAACATTAAGAACTCGACCACGTCATCGGTCCCAACGCTCGTCTTCAATGACTCTCCGTATGTCAGCTCCATCGACAAAGCCAATTTGCTGGCAGCTCAATTTGCTGCCAACTCGACACTTCCTCAAAGCATATTGGCTCCACCTGAGCTCGAGTCTGCAAATTCTTTGATGAAGCAGATATTTTTTCGAACTCGCTCGGTTGCGAGAGTCCTTAAAGATCTCAACATACATAAATCCGCTGGTCCAGATGCTATCCCCGCCGTTATTCTGAAGAGGTGTTCTTCTACGCTGGCAAAACCACTGCGTAAACTTTTCCATCTTTCCTATTCTGCTGGGATTTTTCCGAGCAGATGGAAAACTGCATTTGTTCAGCCCGTCCCTAAAAAAGGCGAATCTTCCTCCCCTTCCAATTACCGTCCAATTGCACTGACGTCCCTTCTTTCCAAGGTCATGGAAACGTTGATAAACCGTCAACTTATGAAATATCTTGAAGAACGAAAGCTTCTTAATGACCGTCAGTACGGCTTTCGTAGCAAACGGTCCACTGGTGATTTGATGGCTTATCTCACCGAAAAGTGGAACCAATCTTTACATTGTTTTGGAGAAAGTAAGATTATTGCGCTTGATATTTCAGTCCTTCTTGCCTTCAAGAATCAGTTTAATAAGATAAACATTAAAAACATTAAAAGTGTGTGCGGTGTATACCCCCATTAGAAAAAAGATTTTACAATTGAAAAGTGTTACACAAAGAAAGCTTGCATTTTATTTTCGTTTTTTTATTTCAAGTCATTTTGGTTTATAATTATTTATACGACTCATTCAAGTCAAAACATTTGTAAACTTAGAATACAAACTAGGTGAATAAAGCTTGAGTGAATTAAATATTTGCAACAATTGGCCACAAAGAAGTGATTATTTTCTTTGCGATTATGTGAAGTTGCTTGTCTACATCAACAAACCAGAAACGTTAGTGGGCATACGGCCTCAAATACTCGAAAAAGTGGTTCAAAACTGGACCTCCAGACTTGGCTTTATTCGAAATAACCGAAATCATAGTTAATGGCATAAAATTATCCAATAAACCCAAATTGATGGACATTAAAACGACTTTCTTGTGTTTTATTTCAATTCGAAGTTTTATACCTCTAAAAAAACACCCTCTAGAAAGCTCAGAATTTAGTCGCTCTTATGTGGTATCACAATCCCTTTAAGTGCGACGGAAGTGCATAATATGCAAACAAAAAATATTGAGATTAAATTTGTACGAACATTTAAAACAAAATAATAAAAATCACAAACTAACCGAGATGAATGTCAAAAGATAACAAGTCACCGACTCGACTTACTAAGCCAATAGTCACGAAAGCTGCAACCAGAAGCAAGATAAGCAACCAACTGAACATAATTATGTAGGGTAAACGCACTAGTAGCCGGACAGTGTTAGTAGCCGGACACATTGACCTTTTTTTGCGATTAATAGATACATCACTCAAAAAAATCCACAAACAACAACAAACATGGGTCCTTCAATGTGTCTTATACATGCATGCAAAGTTTCAGGTACTCGAAATGCGTACTTTAGGAACTACGCATCATTTTATTGTTTAAGGTTTGAAGGTGCGGTCTCGTTGTCGATTTGTGTAAGAAAAAAATAGTGCGAACACTTTTTAGTAGAAAGCAATTGAACAAGTAATAATTAATTTATTGTCATGGAAAGACATTGGTTTCGTTGGAAATATGACTAACTAAAACAATTTGCAAAAAAAAACATAATTTAATAAAATCTTTGCCATTATTTGTGGTGTCCGGGAACTAACACCAAAATTGAATATGTTTTTCAGTACCCAGACATGCTGTCCGGGTACTAACACAGTGCGATTATCATGCATATTCAGTACCCGGACAGGGGTTGTTTCTTAAAATAATTGTGTATGGATACTGAAACAAAAGCGTTCGGATACTAGATCAGTCATTTTAAGAGACTTAATCATTGAGAGATTTGATCATTTTTAGAGACAAGCCCTGTATGGATACAAAAAATGTGCGCTTGTCTTATATTTTCAGTACGCAGACATGGCTTGTCTCTTAAAATGATTGTGTACGGGTACTGAAACAAAGGCATCCGGGTACTAGATTTTGATGTACGGGTACTAACGCAAATGGAACTTTTCTGAATTGTTATTTTATTAATTTTAACAATGATCTCTTTGCAATTTACTTGAACGCCATATTATTGAGAAATGTCTATATTCTTACAATCAATAAAAGTTTCCGTGGTAGCATTTATGGTAACAAAATGGTTTGAAGTCAAAGTTGAGAAAAAAGTTAAGTGTCCGGGTACTAGTGCGTTTACCCTACATAGTTATTACTTGAAATGCTGATCGAGTCAAATAATTGAAGCTTCAGCAAAATCACCCGATAAGTTTTCCATCCGAATGCGAACGAATACTTAAACCGCAATAGCCGCCACATGAGCACTGATTCTAATCACACCCACAATGCAAAAACATATTTTTTTTGTCAGTTCGAAAATAAAAATATGTAAAAAAAAAAAGTAAAAGCCGAACCCACATTTTTCAAGGTTAACTTGTAACACAATAAATATACAAATCCAGAAAAAAATGAAAGAAGAAAATTTTCCGTCTCTTGGCGCATCTCGTCATCGGAGGTGACGAAACCAATATTACGATTTACGAGACTGCTACAGAGACACCCGAAGTATGAGTAGGTATCTGCTGGCAAAAATGAAATTATTTACTTGGCAGCCAACACCATTTTTGTATTTTCGTTTATTTAAGGAACAGGGAAGTGTGTACCAATTTCTGCTTAAAATTATAAATGAAAATTGCAACGCAATGCAAAAACACACACACACACCCATCCCTCAGGAATGGTTGAATGGTGCGTTGTTGCGCCGCTTACATAACTCTTTCCTAGCCTAGCCTCAAAGTGTAGAAGAAAAATAATCGCAAGTAAAAAAAAATGAAGAAAATGGAATCAAGAAAAAATAGTACTTACATTTTGCTGTGCCAAAGGAATAGAGACAATCCGTCCACCAACTCGCCCTCGAGCTTCCAGAATTTTGAAACTATCGCATCCATTTTGTAATAAGTGATTAGCAGCAGAAAGACCAGCCATTCCAGCACCAATTATGAGTACTTTAACTCGACTGCTTGAAGCAGCCCCACTATTCGAGGGCGTTGATTCATTATTTTGCTGTTGAATATCATTTTCAGTAGTTTTGCTCATTATTTCTTGTTTATTTGATTTTCTTGAATTTTTTCTTTATGTAGTACTTGAGCGGATGTTCCGAATCCGCATAAAAGGTGAACTAATTTTTCCAACTGCTGATTAACGTGTCGTTGTATCTGCCTTGGAAAAAGTTTTTTTTTTATATATTCAATAGACAGCAGCTGGTTTTATTTCTTTGGTTTTTGCGATGGCTACGCGTCGATTGAATGCGCATACACCGAAAGCCGGCGGATACGAAATTGTTAAATTCCTTACTTAAATTTTGTGAATAACATTTATTTGTGCGATTAGACTTTAATGTAGACATAATTTTATTTTATTTAAGTAAAAAATTGAATTATTTATTTACCAGAAATCTGCATTTGAATGGAGAATGGAGACTCTGTAGTCGAGAACAATCTTTATTGTCGACAAAACAAATAAAAGTGAGCTGAAAATGAAAACTACGCGTTGGAGTTTTGCTTTTGAAATTCAAAATGGCGACATGGAAAATGGCTTACTTTTTCGAGTCTCGAAACGAAAACTGCAATTACGGCAGTGTTTGTAGTTTCAACTTATTTTCTAAAGGCCATTTCAAATTGTAATGGTGGATCCACATGCATCTGCCAGTATAGAAGAATAAAAGAGGAAGATGCAAGATATAAAATTCATACTTGTCTCATAGAGAGAAGAGACACCAAGTGCAGACGTTTACACTTCCATAGTTATAGGATGCAAATGATGGGTGCAGATGAACATGTTCATGTGCTAATAATGCTGGATTTACATGCATCTGCTACTGCAGAAGTGCAGAAAAGTAAAGCGGGATGGATGAAGATTATAACTGGCTGAACACAATGCATACGCATACGCATACGGAACCGGAGCCGCAAGAGTTAAAATCAAGTTAACTTTTACGCTCCGTCTTGTGTTGTTTTTGTATTCGCTTGTATTTAGGGTGGTATTCACAAAGAAATCTTAAACTAAGTGCCTCATAAACCTATTCACCGACCACTATTAGTGCAGATTTATGAGCGCTCATAACACTTAAGAGTGGTCGCTACCACTCTTAAGTTATGAGCGGTTGTTGTTTTAAATAACTTCGAAAATTCGAAATTTACTGACAGCGTCATTTGTGGTTGTTATTCAAAAATCAAAATGGAAGGGGAAGGAGCGTTGAAAAAAATAAGAAATTCGAATTATGGTTTGCAAAACAGAGAATGAATTAATTTTACGTTCTACCTTTTCTTAAATTTCCGAAATTTTTTTCTGTTTTAGGTTTGCTTAACAGCTGATTTTGACAGTAATTGACACTGAAATTGTCCAAGTAGTTCGAAAAGTGTGCGTTCACAGGCTCAACACCCTTATTTTTCGAATATTCGAATTAGCTTAGACTAGACCCTATTATTGCTTGGTGAATAGCACATCCAAATTTAAAACTAAGAGCCTCTTAGCTTTAAGAGCGCTCTTAAGATTGTTTGGTGAATACCACCCTTAGTGTTTTGACATCTCTTGCGGCTGCGTTTCTTCAGCCATTGTGTTCACGCAGTAAAGCACAAAAGTTAAAAATAGAAACAAATAGAATTATAGCTGGATATGAAGAATTATGGGTGCAGATGAACAAGTTCATCATAGTGCATTCCCTCTCTATTAGACAAGTATTATGGTGGATTTACATGCATCTGCAAGTGCGGATGAAAATCGAACAAAGACACAAGATGTAAAATTCATACTTGTCTGATAGAGAGGGAACGAACTTCCTAGTTATGGTTGCAGATGAAAAATTATGGGTGCAGATGAACACGTTCATCTGCAACCATAATTTTTCATCTGCAACCATAATCCTATTCGTCTCTCTTTTTAACCTTTGTGCTTTGTAATCTTCATCCGTCTCGCTTTACTTTTCTGAACTTCCGCAGTTGCAGATGCATGTAAACCCAGCATTATGCTGAGTTTACATGCATCTGCAACTGCGGAAGTGCAGAAAAGTAAAGCGAGACGGATGAAGATTACAAAGCACAAAAGTTAAAAAGAGAGACGAATAGGATTATGGTTGCAGATGAAAAATTATGGTTGCAGATGAACAAGTTCACCTGCACCCATAATTTTTCATCTGCAACCATAACTAGGAAGTTCGTTCCCTCTCTATCAGACAAGTATGAATTTTCCATCTTGTGTCTTTTTCCGATTTTCATCTGCACTTGCAGATGCATGTAAATCCACCATTAAACAGAAACGGGAGTGAAAAAATCACTCCAAAAGTTGTCTCCGAACCGCATTTTGGGAAACAGTTGGGAGTGATTTGGAGGCTTTATCTGTCAGATCTGACATTCCAACTCTTTAATTCGCTCCGGATTTGGTTTTTGGAAATCGACATTAATGATGCCTGCTAAAAATCTCAGCCTGGCTAAATTTGACATAAAAAAAAAAACATGCAAATCAAACACACCTCCACCTCCGCAGTTGTAGAATCTGTGTTGCAATAAAAAGCAGCGAGCCTCGAAAAAGAAATTCCTTTTGCTTCTCTTGTCCCCAACCATTCGTAATTAATTTTCTACCTAAAACGTCAAAACAAGCAAAGTCCACATAAAAACAAAACAAAAACCGCTCACTCGCTCCACAAAAATAAAGAAAAAAGAAGTACCTACATAGAAAAATATAAAAACATAAAAAGAAAATATGTCGCGAATCAAAGACGACCACGCAAATTTTCCAACAACTCCTTCCAAAAAACTTCGCTTTCGTGGGGAGATAAATTTGCAAAATCGCATCGATGAAATCTTTGAAGATGTCACCGAACGCAGAAAACTAAAGACTGAAGAAAATGCCGATGAAGTTGAACAGAAACGAAAAAAAGGTAACTTTGATGAGCAAAACTTATCACAGCCTGAATCTGAGGTGCTCCACGATAATAGTTTTTTTTTACTTCTCCAGGAACGCCATCGTTTATGGATTTTGTGAAAGTGGAAATGACACGCGGCTATATCTTGGAGCACGACGAGGAACGCTACTCGGCCCGAAGGCAGAAAATATACTCCTTCATGAAAATTCCTCGTGAGGTGGAAAAGTTCATGGGCTACGGAGTGATTCAGTGTGCTGATTCATTTCTCTATATCCACACATTTTTGCCGATTCGATTTTTCCTGGCTGTATGGGCAGTAATGAGTCGTCCCATAGCCAATTGTTTGGGATTGCGGAGACGAACTCAGAAGCTACTGACACCTGCTGAAATCTGCGACCTGTTGAAGGGTGCCATATGGATCGCCTGCACGTATCTCATGCTTTCTGTGGACACAAATCGCGTTTATCACATCATCAAGTCACAGAGTATTATAAAATTGTATATATTCTACAACATGTTGGAGGTTGGTGACCGATTGTTGTCGGCATTTGGTCAGGACACCATAGACGCTCTTTTTTGGACAGCAACAGAGCCAAAGAATAAGAAGCGCGACCATTTCGGCCTCATTCCGCACATAATTTTTGCTCTAATTTACGTCATACTTCACAGTTTCCTGATAATGTTCCAAGCGACGACACTGAACGTGGCTGTAAACTCAAACAACAAGGGCCTGCTGACGATAATGATATCGAATAATTTTGTTGAGCTCAAGGGCAGTGTTTTCAAGAAGTTTGACAAGAACAATCTGTTCCAGCTGACCTGCAGCGACGTTCGCGAGAGGTTTCACTTGTCGGTGCTGCTGTTTATTGTGGTTATACAGACGATGAAGGAGTTCAATTGGAGTGCAACGCAGTTCTACGTTATGTTGCCCGATTGCATCTATGTGTTGCTAACAGAGATTCTGATTGACTGGGTGAAGCATGCATTCATAACAAGATTCAATGAGCTGCCGGTAGATGTGTACAGAGAATACACCATAAGCTTGGCCTACGACATGACCCAGACACGCCAGAAACACGCATTTTCTGACCATTCCGACCTGGTGGCCAGAAGAATGGGTTTCATACCGTTCCCTCTCGGGGTTGTGCTCATCAAAGCTATTTACAGTGCTGTGTCTTTTGATAACTGTGCTGCAATTGTGTTGTTCTTCATTGCCTACCTGACTCTGATGGGCTGTCGAATACTGAATACCATTTGCGCCCTAGGAAAGGCTTGCGAGCTTATGAAGCAGCATCAAGAGGACAAAAATAACTCAACTCCGAGTTCATCTGTTACAAATGTTTGTCCGGTTCCAGGTGGGTCAACAGTGACGAGCCCCACTCGACCAAAAGCCGAAACAGCCTCATCACCAAAACATCCACCGCCACTTCATCGTCTGCATACAAGTGATGCGCCTTCCATGGGTGCTACTTCGACTCCAAACAAATCAAAAGCAGAGGAATCAGATTCGGTGTTGGAAGTTAAGAACTCGCTGGAACTAGGTGCGACGGCATTGTTTTCTAATAGCGACGTTGACTTAGATGACGTATGTCTAAACGAAAAAGTGCTAGAAGCTGCTACAGCAGCTGGAAGTGATGAAGTGTTTGAGGAGGGAAAAGAGTTGACTCGTAGTGTTCCCGATTTGCAACAAGAGTCGAGTGGTGTTAGTAGTAATGTTTCATCAGAACGGCCACCAAAAAAGAAAGTAGTGCGAAGCCACAAACGCTCCGAGTCGGAGCCTTCCATGCAAAGTATCATGGGTGAGAAAGACAATCCAGCGTAGTGTGATGTTGATTTTGATTAAATTATTTTGTATTCGTTGAGCGACCACTCTAAGGTGTGTTGAACAAAAAAAGCCTTGCAATTCCACTTTATTAGATTAACCTAAGATTGTGTTGAAACTAAACTTATTTATAAAGCTATTGAGCTTACTTTATAAATTTTAAACAAAACACTTAGAATAGACAATAGTTAAATTTGTAAAAATGAAAGTTGAATAAAAATCTTTTGAAGAAATTTAGTTTAGAGTTGGACGAATGCGGAAATGAAAAAAGATGTCGATTTGGGTTCACTTTTATAATGGAATGGTTTTGGTATAAAATATTTACCAGCTAAGACGGGAACCAAATGGGTGAATTCAGCTTGCTGGTGGTTCACAGAGAAGAACCAGAGAGTCAACTGCGGTAAGGTAGTGCCATTTTGAATACAATCTAAATTAAATTGGGAACCATCGACTGGGAAGTGGGAACCCTCGTTCTCACTTTTTTGTCGGTTGGTTTAAGATTTAAGATAAAAAACGGAAATAGCCCCAAAAGGTCGGTTCACACTACACAATTAGTTGGATAGACTTACTATAGAGTAGGTAACACAGTAATGCATTCTTTTTTGCTTTCGATGTAACGCGATGCTGCATTGTCAAAATCAACGTTGTTGTTGTGTATGTTTGACTTTGTTACAAACAGTTACAAAATTATGATTTCATTTAAGAACGACTCGATATTACACTTTGCTGGTCTGTTAAAAATAAGAATAAAGTATTTCTCAAAATATAGACCCAGCTAAAGCAAACTCGTTTTTGTTGAAGAAAAAAGAGTTCTGGAATGAACAAGATTGAAAATTGTTACGGCTGTTGCATAGCACCACGTTACCCCAACCGAAAATTTGAAAAGTTAAGACACAAACCGGTGGTGATCTCAGAAAAAAAAACCTTCAAGAAAAATATTAGCTACTGATCATCTATTTGACATTTGGTGGTCGGTAGGGTAGGTTTTTGAAATTTGGGACACGGATACTAGGCCATTCAGGGGTTAGGTAGAGGCGGGGGAAATGCCAAGTGAAGCGGTCGGGGAACAGGAAGAGGGATAGCCAATGGGAAGAGAGGAAATAAGGAAAAACGGATGAGGAGGAATACGGCAAAATTGCGTGACCAAGTGGATTGAAATCCAACGGGTATCGAGTGGGCTCATCGATTAGCGGGAAAAACAGATTAGACGGAGGTAATAAATACCAGCTGATCGAGGGGGATCGTCATATAAACCTCAGTATCGGTGCCGTGTAGAGGCAGTTATAGAACAGAAAAATTATAACAAAAAAAGACAAAATTTCGGTTCACGGCCAAATCGGAAGCGGTTGCGAAAAATACGAGTAGAAGTTTAAATGTTAGTACGTTTCCTTTTTTTTGTTTAAATCGACGGGCGAGTTAAAATATAATAGTGCGATCGAAAAAAACCAAATACAGCCTTAAGACCCGCGAAAATAAAGAAAAAACAGAAAAAAGGGCTAGAAAAAAAAAATAGCCGAAAGGCAGTGATATAGAGGAAAAGGGTAAAGAAAAAAAAACCTGAAATTGAAACCTTTTAAAAGGAAAAGAACATTCTTTTTTGTGTACAAAAATAAAAGTTGATAGTGAGGTGCTATTTTTTTTGTTGCAAGAAGATACATAATA
Source organism: Melanostoma scalare (assembly GCA_949752695.1). Lineage (NCBI taxonomy): Eukaryota > Metazoa > Arthropoda > Insecta > Diptera > Syrphidae > Melanostoma > Melanostoma scalare. Next base: position 180,962,153 of record OX456986.1, on the reverse strand, counting down.
GCCGATAAGTTCCTGAAGGATTGAGCATTGATGAGAAGGTGGTGAAGCTAACTTTACTAAGCGAAACAAGAGAGGGGCCGGAAGCGAAGGCTAAATAAGGCGGCGGATACAGGCCAGGCAGAGGTCTGAACCGCCGAGTTTTTTTTTGGAAGAAGGAGAACTGGGCTGCTCAGGCAGCAGTTACTGGAGCCTGAAAGAGGCCTAAAGATAAAATTCAGGCGTGATATTTTTTTTGTATTCTCGTTTTTTTTTGTTAATCAAATTACCTTTTTTTTTGTATTATTATTCTTCTTTTTTTTGTAGTATAAGTTTGGTAGGGCGTAAGTGCGCTTATAGATTGCAAGATTTCGGTGAAGTATTGATAGTTCGGGATAGGGGTGGTTGCGGGAAAATTAACGACCCGTAGAGCCAATTTCTATAGTGCCATTCGTTTCTATCTTATATAACTTGGTGTTGGGGCGTGAAGAAATTTATAACACGACCAACGTATTCCTACAAAGAGCTCTTTTTAGGTAGTTTGTTTTTGCGTTAGCTTATAAGCCCAGAAAGGGGCAGTATTGAAAGGCAGTATAGGGAGTAGGTAACGGGAGCTAAGGCCCCAAAGCCAGACCCCACTGTGGCTTGCTCTAAAGCTACGTATAGATATATATAAATAAAAAAAAAAAAAAAATTTATAATAAAAGCGATAAACTTAAGCCCGCAATACGCCTTGTCAAATTCGAGGGTTGCCGTCATATCGTAAATCAATTTAGATCAACAATCAAAGCAAGTTATTCTTTAGAATAACTTCACATTCTTGGTTATTTTCTCTAATTTTTTTTTCTGTTATTTGTTAAGCCTTAGTGATAATAGTAAGGATTAATAAGTTTATTTGTTTAAGTGTAGGTCAGCTTTTGTTGTACTTTAAGCTCGGCGACCCATTTGTTCTGCATACGGTTCGTAAATGTATATAAATGATGATTGCTAAATAAAGTAAAAATTATTGTGAATCACGTCCTGTCAAGGGAAATATATAGTGCCTTTCATTGCGTGGCTTGAAAGAAGCTGCATGGCGTGCTGAGAAGATACCGAGGGGGTGGAAGATGGTGCGCTGACGATGTCCTTCAGTGAAGGGGGTTGAAGTTACTTTTTTTTTCAGGATCCAACGGAGAAGGGGGAGTTCTAGACACTGGCCACAGAATTCCTAGGTAGGGAGGGCGAACCAGGCCATGCTGCGCTACATCTGCAGCCCAAGCGTGTGGTGAGTCGAACTCAGGTGGTGGGAAAAAAAGGATGTTTTGTCTTGGCACGATTTATGTAATTTGTTGTAGGCGTTTTCTGCATGGAGAGGTAAGATCCCCCCCACATCCGGCGAGCTTAGCCGAGCTTAACGAGCGTGCCATTTCCTCTCGATGCAGATCATCCTGTTTCTCACAGCTCCCAATTCCAATCCGTCGTTTCCGTTCCTGTGGGTTTCCTTTTCCTTTCTCTCGTTTCCCTTTCCGATTACTGGTGTTTCCTAGTCCTGACCTGCAACAAAATTACTAACTGTTCAGAGAATTTTGAAAGATTAATGAAAGAATAACCAAAATTAATTTGAGTAACAACAATTTTGATGGTTTTGACAGATCAACATTGAAACTCAAGTCCCAGAGACGAGTTGGAAAAAGCTACGAAACAAAATAGTCTGACATTTTACATTTCGCACCTTTTTTTGCAATTAGGAACGACGAATGTCAGCAAATGTTACATCACGTAACATCGAAGGCAAAAAGGAGCGCATTACAAGGAATAAACTCGTATCCCTCCGAGACACCCGCTAATTTGACATTGTGATGTCGAGAAGAAGTACCGTCGCCATTTTTCTGTCGGTTGGTTTGAATTAAATTTAAAAATGCGAACGTGTTTTTGGTATTTTTGGGTTTGTTACAGTGAAGAACGTTGAAAGCTTCATTCAAAACAGTCATAGTAAACCTCATTTACCATCAAAGTAAAAACTACATAAAAAAGTGGAAGTAATGAATCTCAACAGCTGGATATAACCGTTAATTCAAATAAGACGCTTTGCTTTCCCTACAGAAGAAAAGAAATTTATGTGTGTTTCAGGCCAAGGGGGTACGAGTTGATTCTCTGCATTATCTACTCTGTATTGACGAGTTACGTAGGCAAACCGCAATATGCCAGCAATGCTAGGATTTCCAGCAATTTTTTTTGTGAGTTTGACCTGGTGTCGAATTACCGCACACGTGATCGAGTAATACGTGACTGAATTATGTGTTTTTGACATTACTTCTCAGATTACCAAAAACTTTAGTATCACAGTTTGATATTGGGGGCGTTCAATAATCGTATCCGGATAGCTTTTTGTTGTAGTTTACATCACAGAGTATAACTGTCTATATAATTAAAAAAAATAAGATTAATTAATTAATTAAAAAATATAATTATCTACTCTGTGGTTTACACGTAAGAACGTTTAGCAGAGTCACAAACCCATTCCTACTAAAAAGCTATCTAAAGGTATCCGAGTATTTTTGCTATACCATTCTATACAAGTGATCAGCTGATAGAAATTTTATTTATTCTCATGTTAACTTTTTGTTCTGGTGTGCATTTAATTTAGCACTAGAGTCTTTTAAAACGCATGGGGAATCGAAAAAAATTTATTATAATCGTCTAGCAAAGATGTTATGAATGTTTTTCTGTTTCCAAAAATTGAATTTTAATATTTCACAGCTGTCGTCTGCAGCAATCTGGAAAAGATATCTGAAGGCCTCGACCCATAGAATCCGTTGCGTCCATTCGCTGCCGGATACAACTGACAGCTCGATCAAATACACACGATCTTATGAGAGGTGATCCATAAGCATCGGATGCAACGGACGCAACGGAAAAAGTAGCCCAACTTCGGCCTTCAACCCATAGAATCCGTTGCGTCCGTTCGCTGCCGGATTCACCTGACAGCTCGATTAAATACTCACGATCTTATGAGAGGTGACCCATAAGCATCGGATGCAACGGACGCAACGCAAAAAGTAGCCCAACTTTTAACTTTTTGCGTCCGGCAGAAGAGAGACATGCGCATTAAGAACCAATTTGAAATTTTCTCTCTGATGACATGCGCAGTAAGAACCAATTTGAAATTTTCTCTTCTGCTAACATGAGTGGTCTTGTTGAGTTGAGACACCGCAACGGATTCTAAGGGTCACCCCAATCCGTTGTGTACGGTAAAACTCACAGCTGTCAGGTGAATCCGGCAGCGAACGGACGCAACTGATTCTATGGGTCGGGGCCTTTATAACTTTTGCGTCCGGCAGAACTGATGACATGCGCAGTCAAAACCAATTTGAAGTTTTCTCTTCACACCGCAACGGATTCAATGGGTCACCCCAATCCGTTGTGTCCGGTAAAACTCACTGCTGTCAGTTGAATCCGGCAGCGAACGGACGCAACGGATTCTATGGGTCGGGGCCTTGAATCGTTCAAAAAGGTATCTAAGATACGGCTATCCGAGATAGGCTATCCGATATGTTGAACGTGCCCATTCTTTCATCAGTATTTGACGGAATTGAATGAAGGCGAATTTTGAAATTAGATAGTACTCACTCGCTCGATCACTGATGCGGTAATTCGACCCTAATTTTACGTGTTTTCTGAATCTTAGCTTTGATTGATGGTTTTTTTTCTTAACACTTCTTTTCTTGTTAATCATTTCACATCCTTCCTTTAGAGAGCGATATGACAAAGCTGTCAATTTAAATGTTGCTCAAATAGCATCTCTGATGGCTTTGGAAATTTGACTTTCAACTCCGAAAAGTTTGTTTGTGTAAGTTAGATAATATGTGGGTGTTGTAAACGGCTTCAGCCTTTTTGACAACTGCAATTGCGTCTGCCTCGACTGCAAAAACGCTTTATGATTTAGGATGCCAACATCGCACCTCGACGAATAGTTCGCTTCTTCCTTTCCCATCTGTTGATTGATGACATGGAAGGAAGTTTTTGTCAAAACAAACAATATGTCAACTTAAAAAAGAAGGAAAAAGTTTCAAAAAAGGATAAATAATTGTGGCGTAGTTAAAGCTCAGTTTTTGTTAAGGTGCGAATAAATAGTCTCTCATCACACATCCGATTCTCAATTGCCAAGTCGTGCTATCAAGTTCTTCGATAGATGGCGCTGAACATCACGTTTTGTCAATTCGTCATAACTCAAAAACCAATCAGCCGATACACGATTCATTAATTTTAGTGCACGCTTCAATTAATATCTTATATACCCCGTCCAACAATTTATTGCGATTCCTTTCGTTCTCACGAAGAGTGAATATGGACGTTGCGTTGGCGTCCCTCGAATTTACGGTTAAAACTAAAACTCATAGGTACACACAAACACCCAATTAAAGACTTTATTTCAATAAGTAGGAATCATCTCATCAGCCTAATTACTAAACATTCGGCCATTCATAAGTCCCACTCAAAAATGACACATTATCTATCAACATCAAAATTAACGGTTGCTTTGTTACTGCCTTTCAATAAATCTACCACCCACAACTGGGGTAAAACTTTTTCATGCAAATTCACCCTGATTCAGTGAAACGAAGTCGGATTAACAAACTATATCCTGTATCCTTAACCAAAAAAGGATAAGCCCACATAAATGGTGACAATAATTTATTGTATTAAGCCTGCAAACACATCAAACTCAACTTGTTGTTCTGACCTATTCTCATTTTCAGATGCACCTGTTGTTTCAAGAACTCCCACTCAAATCTCACACCTTCAGACTGAATATGCTCGTATGTATACACTCATGTTCTTCAGTAGTCTATTGTAGTCGTCTTACCATGAAAGTGAGAACTTTTAACAGGGATTCCCCGAGGTTGACTTTTGGGAAAAGTTAGTGTTGTTTATGCGGTACACGATGGGGTAACTCTGTGGCTCCAAATGAATGTGCAGTTTAGACTTCTGTGATGTGGGTGTCGTTGAATATTTTTCATTAAGAGAATTCAGAATAAAGACACCTATGTACATAAGAGCCAAAGGATAAACATGCATTGAGGAAACGAATGTGAAGGACAGCGATTTCGCACAGCAGACAGGATTCGATTTCCTCCAACGACATGTGTCTGTATACGGATATACCGATACAAACACTCGTAGGTGGGATAAAGTTATTATTGGCTGCTGCAACTATATAATGTCCAATAAACACCCACGCGGTTTAAAAACTTAAATGCTACCGCCTGCCGCAAAAACCTTTGCATATAGGTTGTTGTTGTGCAGTTTTGCACAGTGATTTTGTTTGTGAAGCTGAAAGTTTAAAGGATGAAAGTAGATAAATGAGTAGACATTGTGATTTATTGTAATCCACATTCATTTTGGAGACTAGATTTATTCCCTTTGTGAAATGGAATTAGAAGACTAAAAACAGTAACACGATTAGAGGCGTACGTATGTAGAGACCTGATGGTACATAATATTAAACTGTTGAGGGTAAGTAAAACTCAGGGATTGCTGAATTCTTTGTTTAGTTCCAAACATCGAACTAAGCTATGGAAAGCTTATCCCAGCAGCAGCAGCTGGACGCTCTGTAGCACGGATCACACAGGGCTACTTGGCAGGTGCGCTTTTTACCTGCGGCTGGTAGTAGCAGAAGCAGTCAACCGCTGGCAGCCCGGCCAGGCTGCTACTCGCCAGCTTCTCTCACAAAATAGCTACAAAAAACCATACAAAAATTGCTTTTGAACTTTATTTCTAATTTTTAAGCCTTTTTATGATTTTTGACACAAATTTTGAATGAAAAATTTACTAAACAGAATGTTAAGCAGTATTTTTCTATTTCAGAAGCCGCCAAAAGCTGAACATGAGACTAAAAGCCCAATTCTGCCCGACATCACTGACATCACAAGGCACAACTCAGTTTCCCATTTCAATACATGCTTGCAGTTTTCAGTAAAAAACCGTGTTTTATTGGAGATCTATACTCACGTTCGCAAAATATCGCAAAACATCGCACATGCGAAAACAACAACGATTAGTGAACAACGATTAGTGAACATAAATAAGTCAGTGTTCAAAAGTGAACAACAGGGAAGGCTTGTAGATGGACACTCGTTAGTGAAGATGACTGTAAAATTCCCAATAAAACACGGCTAAAGTTGAGAATTCTGTTTATCCTTGACTTATTGTTTCCTATAAACCGTTGCTTCGCATGACTGACCAGAAAAAACCGTTATGGAACATAAATCTAATCGGTCGAGTCGCATTCATTACATAACACACACACCACATAATAGTAGAGATAATCAGCTAGTACCCCTTTTGCCTAAAATACACTGAAATTGTCAGATTGTTTCGTCAAGTTTTCGTTCACTTGTCTCACTAGCCACATTCAAACGTAATACAAAAGTGTAAAGTATTTTCTTGAGTGCGATTTGGGTAATCAGTCCGCTTGACGTGTGTTTAAACCTTTCGTTACTGATTTTGGCAATCATTGGTGGGATTTACTGTTGTCCTTTAAAAGAATGATATAAATTGAAAGCGACGATCTATTTGATTTGGTACTAAAACCTTCAAATACACGCACTTAATGCTCAACCTAGTAGTTTTTGTTGACTTTCGTTATATTTTCGTTGACTTTGAAGCATACACGTTACGCTCTCAACAGTGCCTTCCTATGAGTTTCGCTAGACATGCAATTTCAAGCAACTGTGGACACTTCTCTGCTCTCTCAAAACGGGCATTAAGAGTGTCATTGACAATGGCTGCTCTCATTCGAAAATTGGGTACATATTAGGTCCGTTCCTTGAACTTTCCCCAGGGTTGACCCAGGTTTTCTTGACAACCCTATGAGTTGTGAAAAAAGTCATTAAAATAAATACATGCCATTTGACAACCCTCAAATCGCCACAGCAAAAACCTAGGGCGAGTTGAGAGAAAACCTAGGTCAACCCTAGGGCTCAAAAAACACTCAATTTGGCATTCAGGGCGACTTTAGGTTTCTCAAAAAACGCTTTGTGGCGACCCCAGGGCGTTTGTTCAACAAACAAACTTATTAATCTAAAAAAGTACTGCCAATTATAAAAATCATGTCTTGCATTCAACGAATCTCAAATTCAAACTTGGGGTTTAGCATAAACATAAGTCCAATTGAGTTCAAACTTTCGTTAAGTGCTTATGAAATCACTGTGAACACGTAATCAAAATTGAAGGAAAGAGAAATCATTTCCGGAGTTTATATAAAAAGTGACAGTTAAGATAGCTAACTAGGAACTGTGGTTTACGTAAGAACATTAATACAATTAGAGAGTTCACTTTTCTTGTTCGCATTACTGACGTCATCACCGTTCTCAAATAAACCTCTTCGCTTTAAATAGCTTGCGCTAAAAAGTATGAAATTCGACTTCCCATTTAAATTTTTGTACTTGCTATGCACAGACACACAAATTCTTTCTAGGTATAGAGACAAATCGATTATGCATTTAAACAGCAAACTGTTCTTCCCAATTTTCCATAGTTGGCTATTGCCACTGCATCAACGATAATGTCAGGCGCCAATAAATCCGGAAGCCATTAAATTCCATGACAAAAAAAAAAAAAATATATACCAACATATATTTATATTTATGCTGTAGGCCAAAACTCTTCCGGGATGCAAAAATCCCACATGCATCACAGGCCCACTGCAGCCGCTATATAGCATCAATTCTCATTTCATTGCATGTACCCTGCATAACCTCCCTAACCCCTGAATCACCATACTTGTGGAGGTGGAAGAAACATGACAAGCACTGGGCGATACCGTAAAACTAACCTCGAGCTTAAATTCTCACCCCACATGAGAACCCACTATCGCACATTGTGGATGGTTCCGGCTAAATTGTGAATGGAATTCTCTCCATTGAATGGAAATTTTAAACCACCATCATGCGGCCTTGAGATATTTTACTGGCAAGGGTAGGGTCATGCTCATGCCTCAATTTAAACCAACTCATTCCATTCTTGGACTGAGTTTGCTTGGCACCATTTTTCTGTTCAACAAACACACGTGCCGCATTCTAAAAACGATTGTGTGAGTTTTGATGTTCGAAAATGGGGCACAAGGACTCTTTGCAGCAATTTCTCCGACGACACAAAATAGCTCGAAAAGCGTACCTTTGAATTCAGGAGGGGTTGGTTTTTATTTTGAATCACCAAGTGGAGCTTCCGCGCATCAAGGCCTGAATTTATGAATGAAATACAATCGGTCTGCAAAGGCGCAGTTTTCATGAATGAAATTGTTTTCGAGTTGTTCAAGGTCTTTTCTTTTAAGTTCGAGGATGAGACATCAGAATGAAAGCTGTATAAAGATACATGGCTATGTTGTGTATGGGATAGAGATGGAAAATACCAACTGCTTATGTAAAAATAAGGATTTCGTGAGGCACAACAATATGGCCGGTCATAAATCAATAAATTTTATCGTGTCTGTGTGTACCTTGTTTTTAGGGAAAATCAGGCAAGCTGTTGAATGCGGTTAAAGTTGGATTCAAGAGTTACGCAAGCCAGGACGAACTTCCATAAATGGGCATTTTGCAGGAAAAGTTTAAATTTGAATTTGACTGGAATGAAGTGGCCCCTTAAGTTAAGGATTGATGTAGGAATAGGTAACTGAAAGTTTTTTTTTCAAATTTAAATTTATAGAAGAAAAGGGATAGGTAGGCACCTAATGTGAAGGAAGCAATGATGACTTTGAAGCAAAATTTGTCAAGTTGAGGAGCGATACATTGCGTAATGATGTGAGTTGGTACGTAGTCTGTTGCGATAGAAAATGAAAACGAGTATGGCTTACAATTATTGTCTATTTGGTTTATTTAAGGAGATCGTAGGTGTGTACATGAGGGAAACTCTTCTCATCAAGCTGACGGACGTCATTAGTTTTGGAATGTATATTTGAGTGCATCTGTATTTTTTCAGTCATCTATCTCTTATGTCATTAACCAACAACAAAAAGCATTCACTGAGGAGGACAAGTAAAGTAGTTAACTCATTTTAAAGGTATGCATTTAGCAGTTTTGTGGTTCTTCCGGGGTAAGCTGTCACCTATCAGTAACCACGCCTTACACATCAAGAGACAGGTACCAAAACCAGCTTGAAGTTTTCATTATGAACACCAAAAAAGAATAAGGGGTAATACTGAAATTGAAATAGTTTATCCAAAATGATGCCACTCAACCTAATTGCGCAGAATGTGAACTTGACCTAATTTTCTTTTATGACGAGTCCCAAATAACCCATCGAAGTACCCAAGGAAATCAAACACTAGAAATAGTGAGTGCCAAATAGTGCATGGGAAACTTCAACAGTAGGACCAAAGGAAGGAAGAGACGTATGCAGTGGAAGCTAGGAGGTCTTAACCTAATAGGTTCACTAAAGTTAAAAAGCACGATGCGGGAAGGACGATCACTTCTCTAGTAGTTGTTCCGCTAAAAAGAATTGTTTCGGTTGTGGTGCTGAAGGTGTGAGACGCACCCTGACAATCATCGTCGGTGTTCGCTAATCGATATGCTACAAGTCCACAATTTTAAAATTTTAAACGGTTGCACTATCGGCGATACTGAAGGACAATTCACGTTTTATGGAGGTCAAGGCAAATCTGTCATCGACTATTGCGCGGTTAACAATATTTGGAATGAATTATGATTACAAGTTTTGAAGTACAGTGTAAGAACTTTCCTGACCACTTACCTATTACCGCCGAATGGACATGTCAACCAACAACACAACAACGGAATCTTCAACCGATACCCCGTCTCAAATGGAAGCAAGATGACGTTGTTTTCTTATCTACCAGAGAGAACTCAATAATAATATACTGAGCGCAATTATGGTCCCCGAGTCGGACCGAGTCAACTGAAGAACAGTGTAATGTACTTATTTCTTGTATAAGAAACTCTACAAGTATCGTAGTTCCAAAAAAAATAATGAAATTCAAACAGAAGTGGTTTGACAAAGAATGTCTTTAAAATTTCAATTCAATTCAAAACATTATTTCATAACTTACACAGTAAGATACATATCTCATTTGATAGTGCAAGCTTCAATGACAATTCTATTTGTAATATTTAAGTGTTTGTGTTACAATTTTAGATATAAGTAAATATTATTAAAAACTATTATTTTGACTTACAAAGAACTGTTATTATGTCTTCAAAAAAATCTTTAATTTACTGAGGAATACCAATTTCAGTAAGTTGTCCAAATCTAAAAATTTGGTATACTGAAGCAAATATTTTTTATACAAAATTATGTTCAAGAAAAAAAAAAACAGAGTTTGAAAACAATCAAGCGAAAAAACTTGGCCAAACAAAAGATTCGAAGGAGTTCTGGAAAATTACCAAAGAAATTAATATGACATAAACTTTTCAATAGGAACAAGAATATCTGCTGAAGTTCTTGCTATCCACTTCAAGAATCTGCTTCGTGACCAATCAAATCTTCATTTTTCATATGCTGAACCCCATTTTACTGATGAAATTCTAGACAGCACAATATCGTTGGCTGAAGTACAAGCTGCAATTCACAAATCCAAGAACGGAAAAGCACCAGGTGAAGATGGCGTTCCATACGAATATTTCAAAAATGCAACCCCAGAGTTTATTTCCAATCTCACATACTTTTTTAATAAATTTCACCAAAGTAAAGATATTTCATTACCCTTCAAAAGATCTGTCATATTCCCGATACATAAAAAAGGAGACATCAATAATCCTGAGAACTATCGAGGAATCTCATTTATGAACGTAATGGCAAAACTTTTTTGTAGTGTGCTTGCCAATAGATTGGAAGCATGGTTCATGGATAAAATTTAACAACATTCTTTCGGAATTTCAAGCCGGGTTTCGAAAAGGCTTTTCTACAATAGATAACATATTTGCCATCACCTCGATTGTTAAAGCTCAGCAAGCCAGGAACAAAAAAACGTACGCCTTTTTCATTGATTTCAAAGCCGCTTTTGATAATGTTAATCGTAACGCACTGTTTTACAAACTCTCACAACTACATAGGTCTATCCACAAAGTTCACAAATGTCGTAAAAAATATGTATACAAATTCGAAAGCAACATTATGGGATGGCTCACGTTACTCAGAATGGTTTGAAACTGACAATGGTGTTAAGCAGTGATGTTTACTCAGTACTCTATTGTTTTCACTTTTTATTAACGACGTAGTGACACACCTGCCGGGAGGCATCCGTATTGCTTACCAGAGAGTTAATGTTCTTATGTATGCTGACAATCTAGTACTTTTGTCAGAATCACCAGAAAATTTGCAATTGATGATTGATCGCTTAGCTGAGTACTGCATAAAATGGAGTCTCATCATTAATACCAGTAAATCCAAAGTTATGATATTCACGAGATCTAACCGAAATCAGTCCACCTGGAATTGGACGTTTAATGGCATTTGCTTAGAAATTGTTGACCAATGTAAATATCTCGGAGTTCAACTTAATAAGACCATTGATTTCTCAAAACACTTGATTGCAAAATCCAAAGCCTCACATTAGCCCTGTTCACACTGTACAATTAGTTGGACAGACTTCGTTTGATGGAAGTTGGATGGTCTGATGTAGTTTTCGTTCACACCTATCAAGCTTGTCGTCCAACTTTATGTCACATACCCTTCCACTTCATCCAACTTCTAGGTTTTCAAAAATTTTTGAAAACCATCTAACAAATTGGACAAGCGGTCGTATGAAGAGTTCACACTATCAAGCATTGGTTTGTCCAACTAATTGTACAGTGTGAACAGGGCTAATGCCTGCTTAATGTGTCTTCGAAAAATGTATTTGCAAACCAACGGATCATACTATCGGCAAAGTATAAAAATATTTAAGGCCGTTGTTGGATCTACACTTTGCTAGGGAGTTGATGAGTACGAACCGAATGAAAAATTTCATGGTAATTTTTTGAAGAAACTGTTTAACCTGCCACTGAATACTCCAAATTATGCGCTTTACGCTTTACCCCGAAACTGGTCATCCTAAGCTTTTTACAAGCACCCTGAAATCTCAAGCTGATTATTTAATTAAGGTACTGTCTAATCAGGACACCCGTCTTGGAAAACAAATAGCCCCTTTTGAGATACGGAACGAGGATTGGTTGATGGCGAAGTGGAAAAGTCTAGGAGAAGCATGTGGAGAAGTGTTGGTGCTCGATTCTAACAACTTAAGGGATTCAAAAGGGCAGTTTTATCGCATAATTCAGGCACACGAAGATAGTATACGAGACGCTTACAATTCTGAAAGTAGAATCTTATACTCGCAACTCAATTATAATTTGATGAAAAAGAACTACTTCGACGGTTCAATGAATTACAAAGAAATATCACTTATATTTAAAACCAGATGTGAACTCCTAAGTCTTAATGGGTGCCCGTATAACGGAAGTTTTAATCAGTTTTGTACACTTTGCAATTTAAAGGCCAAAGAGAATTGTTTTCACATCATTAGCATATGCCCCATCTATGCTCAACAACGTCTTATGTACTTCAAGAAGAGGACTATGACGATCAACGAGACAGTAAAAGTGCTTAATGAGACAGAATGGAAAATACTTCTAATATATATATAAATATAGAATGTTATTATACCACTAAAGTAGTAGTGGTTTTCCACACAATTTTACTAAACTACTGTTCAAATAGAAATATTTCTATACTTGTTGGATGACAGAAAAGATTATTTACCAACCGAAAAGGAGGGCGGCAGATGATCGATTTCTCGATACCAAACCGTCTCACATGTCAAAAGCAGAAGTAAAACCCCTTGAAGGACCATGTCTACGAAAACCAGGAAAATATCATCGTATAAATAGTACCTACGTTCGGTTTTAGACACAAGCACTCTATACTCTACACGCGCCCTTGAAGTCTCAAACAAACGAAACTGATTCCCTCAACAACCATCCAGTAAATGGGAAATGCCTTTTGGACATAAAAAAGGCTTTTTGACATTGGTTTCAAGAGTTGTCTTTGGAACTTTTATTTAAAAAGGAAAATCTAGATAAGTGCTAAATGGTTTAACATTTACACTTAAGCATTTTTCTGCAATCTTTCAGAGAACCCTTATAGTTGCCAATAACGGCCTGAAGGTTTATAAGTATCAGTAAGACAGAACTTTTGCTTCTCCAAGCAGCCAGTGACAATCATAACCATTTAAAGAAGAAGTATTGTCCAAGGAAGCTGCTCTACGAAACAGGAAGGGTATAGGTCTTACCGACCAGCACATAATAGTGCACCTGATCACCTGAGAATCAACACAAATTGGAAGGTTCTTAACTCTAAACTCAATAATTTAACAACAAGAAAACAACAATTAAACCTTTGACATTCCAACTCAATAGCCATCACCGATATAACGTTTAATAGAAATTTAACACTGTTCTTTAGTTGCTTGATTGCAAAAATTGATTAAAAAAAAAATCCCCCCAAAAAACTAGTACGAGAGCACAGTTTACCTCAATCGTTTAACTACAACGTTTCACTTAAAGCGTTCTTCTTCTTCTTCTTCTTTCCATTTCCGGCGTTACGAGTAGTGATCTTGAAGCGATCACAACTCTCCCACTTTTCTGCTTCACACTAGTGATCCGCCTGTGGGGTACGCCCGCCGCACAGTTTCACTTAAAGCGTTACAAGACCAAATGCTGGATAGCAGAAGTTAACTATCATAATGTGCTAATAAGTATGTCTTTTCGCATCACCAACCAGAATTTAATTTATTTTCACATTCCATATCATAAGATCAAGAAAATCTGTTGAAGGCACCAATCACCATTCACAAATCTATCCTTTAAATGGCGAATGAAATAATGAAATCTAACTGCGTCACATAAAAAGTAAGCGTCATACGAGGTGCCTGCTGAACAAAAACCGACTCGCCCTTTTAAGTTGTCTTTCTGTTCTTTTATTTTATTTTTTTACAAACGCAAAGCGAGTTTGAAGAAAAAGAAAAAATCCATTGAATTCAAATTTCAACACCATCCCCATAACCAACCGACCTCATTCACAACAGCATCAGCATACCCAACCACAATTCAAAACGAAGAGATTGTTGACAATTTCTCTACAACACCACCCTCACATCACCCATTATTGCATGCAACCGGTGTTTCTAAAATTAGAACCTCACACCCGACCAGCGCATCCCCCATCCGTGCTATTGTGTACCACTACCACCCTTTACAGTCACCATGATATTTTTCTTCGTCTTTTTTTTTCAAATAGAACTAAAATACATTGAAAGCGTTGTTTGTCCTGCAGTTTTCGTTAATTTTCTGCCTTTTTTCTGTAGTTGTTTTCCATTTAAATGCTCCCGGTTGCTGGTTTTCATTCCTTTTCTCCTGTTCCAACAACATGTCGTCTGTTGTGTGATAAGGCGTAGGCGTCAGTGCAAACTAACATACACAAACACATACATACAGATTTAACAGTTCTTATAGAATAATGTTTTTTCCATTTTGGTCATAGTTACCATTAGCCAAACTGTACAGTGTACAGCAAATAGCGAATGCTGATGCGCAAACTCGTAATTGAAAAAAAAAAAAATAAAAATAAAGCAAGAAATCCTTGTTCAAGGACAATGAGATTGACGTTTACCTATTGCCTTTTGCTGGGCCCCCTGTTCAGCTTGTTTCTTTAAAGCGGCATGGTGGCCTCTGACACTTGTTGCCGCGGGATTTTGCAAAAAACGGGAGAAAGCTTGTTTTCACTTTGCTTCACGCATTGTGATTACGTAATTAACGGAAAGTAACACTCTTCAAATAAGGGCGTTGGCTTTCCTCTTTCATTAAAAGTGTTTAATGTTTGCCGGATTAAGAACGCCCCATTCAAGCATTGTTTTGATTACCTTTTTCATGGAGGAAAAGCACTTAGCTCATGTCTTTTAAATGCCAGCGCACTTTACATTCAAATGCGGCAAACTTTAAATGTCACGGATGTTTTGCTCGCTGTGGGCATCCTTTGATATAAAGATGCTCCTTAAATCATTTTGGGTTCAAAATCGTTCCATAAACTTGACATGGTTGTAAAAAGGGCAAAAGTGTAAATTGGAGGTATGTATATTGTCACTTCACCCTTAAAATTATTCCCAGATACAGTGGTTCCTATAAAAAATGTTTTTTTTTAATATTCACCTACGTCTCCCCCTTCGTGAGATTAAACTATCAAATCAATCTCCTTACTTTTTTTTTAAGTAATAATACTTTCAAATATCAATTATGTAAGAGCATATCTGAATTCAGAATTCAACTTTCCACTTTCACATCCTTTTCCTCGTTAGCGACCTGCAGGACATAAATCACTTATCATATAAATAAAAGGATATTTGAATTGATTTTGGCATTTTCTGTTTAAAAAAATGGTTTGTGAAAACTTCTACGCGCCAGGCACTGCGCCATGACCTTGCTCCTTGTTATGTTGTTCCAAATTACTGTTGGATAACCGAGCCTCCAAAGATTTTACTGAAAACTCAGTGGGAACAGCTAGCTCTCCTTTAAACAGAAGAATCGCTGCTGCGGTTCCTTGATATTGAAGGTGCTATAAACTTAATGGCTAACCCTTAGCAATTCAATAAAACTCAAAACCAGAGCTCACAACTCCTCCTGGACTTGAAATGTTTTCTTCTAGAATAAAACTCAGCACAATATGGTATGGTGCACTATCAGTAGCTATGTATGTCTTCCTCTTCCTCTATCTTCTTGTTTTTCCTTTTTAATTTTTGAATCATCGACTATTGTAGTCCAAAAAGGATCACAACACAATTCTCCGACTTATCTGCGTCACACTAGTAATCCGCCCATGGGCTATTCCACCGTAGTCTCAGAAAGCGTTGAAGAACCTACATTCCTACAGGTTTGGGATTATTCGATGACTGACGTCAACTTTTTGCTGCTACAGTTGCATTTAGTTAGCATTTCTGCCTATTGGCCCAGAGGGTTGTGGCTCGAGTCCCAACAGAGGAAAAAATGTTTTTGCAGGGGCTTCGCCTTTCGCGAGGAATTTGGTAAGTCCTCCGTTAGTAAATTCATTGCCATGAAAAGCGCTATCTCGATTAGCCGCTCGGAACCGGCAGAAAATTATAGGTCCGCTCTATTCCCTCACTGCGCTAGGCCCAGGGGCTCCTCGCTCTGTTGCGCCACCCTATTTATTTTATTGAGTCCCATTTTTTTGAGAGAGAAGTTTTTTGGCCTGTCTTTTTCTACAGTGGAGTCCCTATTTTCTTGACGTGAAGAACTCCTCATGTGGTCATATGAATGGAGGTGCTTGTCTAACTAAATGGGTCAAACAGAGCCAATTGAAAACAATCTTCATAGAAATTTTTTAAAGACAGTTTTCCAAATAATTCATTCAAGAAGGTTTTGGAAGAACCCGTACCAATCGAATCAGAATGAGAGTAGAGATACTAAGTCGCATGTTTTCATTCAATCAGATATCAACCGTCTCACAAAAGTTCACTAGATTACGTGAACCCGACTAGAAGCATACAATTCACACTTCGTTAGGAACGAAAAAGCGCTTTTCATGGCATGAAATTACTATCGGAGAAATACCGAAGGACGACACCCGGAAAAACAGTTTTTCCTTGATGTTTCTGAGATGGTACAAATCTCAGACCACATTTGAGGCAGACAGACTAAGCACTACGCCATGGGCACCACCTTTACGCAGGAAGCCAGGCGATTTATAGTTAACACCAGGAACAGAAAACAAGACATGATCTTTCAAATACAACGGACAAGGAATGAGACAAGGTTGTGGGCGTATTCACTGCAGTTTGCCTTTGCGGTTCAGGAGCCGTTTTGGTTAACTTTTTCTCCTTGACAGATTCATTTCTGAAAGCCAATGAACAATACGAGTCTCTAGAAATAATGGTTTTGAGTTCAGACTCTGGTGAAGTGGCAACAAGTGATTTTTCGTCAACAATACAGATTTTAGATGCACCGGATCACCATTATAGCTTCTGCATCACCAACATCATCACTTGAAAACATTTATCCTGTTTCAATCTTTTCTGTTTCTACCCCTAAAAGAAAAGCAGTGGCTTCTGATCTCAATTCAACGAAAAAAATTAAGTTACATAAAACAAAAGCTGAAGAGAAAAACTTTGAGGAAAAAATTAAAACACTAAAATATTTCTTCTTCGTTGCCTCTTCGGTTTCAGAAGAGGCAACGAAGAAGAAAAGATCCGGAAAACTAATATTTTTTCATCTGAAGGCGATTTCGACGACATTACGCATACATCAAAGCCAGTGAACACGAAAAATTCGAAGTTTATCACCAACAGGGAACGGTTCGCGAACACAAACAAGTTCGGCGAGCATGCTCATCGTTTTCAAACGAAGTCAAACATCTCGGAGTAATCCTAGATAACAAGCTTCTTTGGCCTAAGCATGTCGAGTTAAAGACTGCTAAGGCACTACCAGTCTTCTGGCAATGTAAGAGAGCCTTTGGCAAGGCATGAGGTCTTTCACCGTAAAGGGTCAGTTGGATCCATACGGCTATGATAAGACGAATCGTCTCCTATGCGTCAGTTGTTTGGTGGGACGAGCTCTCGCGTAAATACGTTATTGCTTCGTTTGCCAAACTTCAAAGAACAATTTGTCTTGGCTGTACTGGGATCTTCCCAGCACTCTGGTACAGTTCGTACTGGAGTTTTGAGGAACTCCCAAGCAGCATATCTTATGACTCACGTCTTATGGATATGCCGTCTGACACGATGATCCCAAGGCTCAGACTGCGTCAAAAATACTCAGTTAACTTTCCTATGGTTCAGGACTTCGAATCTTCACAGTTGGTTCCAAAACCGACGAGGGATCTGGTGCTGGTGCCTTTGTGGAGAGCGATGACGTAAGACTGTATGCCTCTTTGGGCTCACAACGCATCCGTCTTCCAAGCGGCTACGTTACGAACAATGGCTAGATGGGGAGAAGTATCTGTGTTTGCAGCGACAGCCAAGCTGTGCTTAAGGCCCTTCTCAACCCTCTAACTCCTTCGAAAGTGATACAGGAATGCAAGAGTTTTCTAAATGCTGTCGGAAGACTAAATTCTTTGAGTCTCGTTTGGGTTCCAGACCATCACGGAATAACTGGAAATGAAATCGCCTATGAACTTGCTATAGGCATGGATCTCAGACAGCTTTTTCAAGACCTAAACCGTCGCTAGGTCTTCCATTGTCGTCAGTGAGGGCTTCAATCAACGATTAGATCTATCAAGAGCACAACCGTAGATGGCATACCTACATTGGATGCAGACAAACCAAACGTATGGTCCCCAACGTAAATAATTGGACTGCAACATTTTTGCTACCCCGTAGGGGAAAAGACTGTAGAAAACTTATTGGCGTTGTAACAGGGCACTTCCCTTTTACCAAACACTTAAACCTGTTAAACTAAATTCTGTGAATCTTGTGGAGAAGATGAGGACACCGCGGAGCACATCCTTTGTGAATGTCCTGCTTTTTCTCTCACGAGGTTACAGATACTCGGCGCAGACATGCTGAGAGCTGGTAACTTAGGCTCCTTACTATGGCAGCGTTTTTTGGATTTTCTACGAACATCTGGAAAGCTATAACAAAAAGAAGATTGCTATCTGGTAGTACAATGGACGGGTATGTTTAGGTCTGAGTGATCCAGCTGGTCTTTTAAAAACCTCCAACAGAGAAAAAAAGGATCTATTAAAATATTTACTAACAATTGTACAACACAAATCGCCTATCGCAATAAATAAGCGAGGAAAAGAAATATTGGAATGAAAGTCTCTAAGTACTCTTTAGTTTAATTTCAACATAAAAGAGGCCCATTCGGTTTACACAAAATAAACAATAAAAAAAACATCATAAATCTTTACGAGTCGTTTACACAAAAATATGCATTTGTATCCCCATCGGGCATCCGCGTCGTTAAATCACCAAAAGCCCAGCAGCCTTTAACTGCACCGGCATAAACTACTCAACGTTAAATTTCAATAATTGAAGTCCGAACAAACCGACGTAATTTCGGACATGAAAACCAACATCTATTACGTTGCTAATTTGCATGAGTATAACATTAGTGAATACAGTTTGTTAGATTTGCGCCAGCGTGCAACAAACCTCCTTCGAGCATTTTGGGTATGCGTTCGTCTGCTTGTTGTATTATTGATTTCTATCTAAACCTACTTTGCAATAAGTTAACACACAAGGCACGCGAGGCACATTCCAAACAGCAAATTAAGACCATTTCTACTGAGCCGACTCGGCGGGCATAAAGTGTGCATAAATGGATTTATGGTTTCATGGATACAATCCGTGTTTTTTTTTTTTTTAATTTTTCTTTCTTTTTATTTAAATATCAAAAAAAATGTAAACTCCGCTTTACAATAAAGATTCAATGGCACGTTCTTCAGATAGCATTTCATGGAATTCCGAAGCTTTGGTGCTCAAAGATGCGTTCAGAAATTAGCTCAATCGACATAATCATAAAGCAGAAGCAATACAAAATTTTTAGTGACCAGTTTTCTTCACATTTCGCATTTTTTCTTCTTCTAATTTTAGATTTAACAGTCTTCTAACGGCATCCCATGACATTCTCGGCAACAGATTGAGAACTTTAAAGTTGTGACATTAGCATTTCATTACCGGGCATCTGCGGGTCAGACGATGACGGACCTGACTTAATTGCGGCAGATTTTAAAGATTTCCTGATGGTTAGAATACAGATATACTAGAGAAGTGTAAGCCGGGTGAACAGTAGCGCCGCAGGTTTTTTTTCTTTATTTTATTAAACAAACCACGTATAGGACCCGATAAAGATTTAGAGAAAACGATAAGAGATTGTGATCAAATGTATCCCTGAGAGGTCTTTACGAGCCGATATTAATGAAGTATTTAGTTTAGGAGCTATCTTTTGCTATATAGTTGAGCGGGTAATTTACATTATTTTGGTGAACGATAGTTCCCGAGATGTTTATCTGAGTTTTAAAGAAAGATAAAAACTACACAGGGGTTCATTTGACTAATAGCGAGCGCATTTTTAGCCATCAAATTGAAAATGCATTTACACTATAATGAAGATATTAAAGCGCAAGAGATTTGTATCTAAATGGCTTTTAAGGGAGATATTTGGAGTGTGCGTTTACAAATGTTGTTACATATGGAACACAGTTATACACTTGAATATTGATGATGATGAGATTGATTGAGTTAACAGCAGGCCGCCCACTGTGGCATTTGACTTAAAGAAAAAAAGATCAGTTTCAGTGCATTTATCAACGATCATTAGGGGGGTTTTATTTGGAGAGAAAAGTCATAAAACTTTGCCAGAATAATGGTGTGCCTACATATTTTAAAGCCGACTTAGCATAATGGAGTCATTGATTTTATGGACTTTACTTTATTTTAGACTTAGGTAGGTAGGTGCATAATGACTTCTTGAACTTTTAAAATTGATGAACGAGGATGGCCAGGAACTTTAGATAAGTTTAGCAAACTAGAAGACCCATCAGAAAATCGACCGTGAATCATATGAGAGTAGCCACTGATATATTTAACTGATATATTTAACTTGGAAATCGCTCAATCATTTCTACACAATCAGGACGAAATTCGCAATTGAATGCGATCATCAAAGCCTTAGAAGATGAACAAGATCTTTAAAGTGAATGACGCAAAGCACTGTGAAGTCAACAAGGTGTTTCAGCTGCAGCAAATATGTTCCGACTGTGAAAATCTAAATCAAAAATTACTCTCCTAATGTACTGTTGGAAATTGAGAAACCGGCTAGTAAAAACTTAACTTCTGGGGCATGTAGCACAAAACTACAACTACCATTAAT
Source organism: Melanostoma scalare (assembly GCA_949752695.1). Classification (NCBI taxonomy): domain Eukaryota; kingdom Metazoa; phylum Arthropoda; class Insecta; order Diptera; family Syrphidae; genus Melanostoma; species Melanostoma scalare. The sequence goes on along the minus strand of OX456986.1, from coordinate 180,941,325 downwards.
GTTGGGTGTATTTTTTAGAGGTTGGTTTTTCGAATAGGAATAAAACTGACATATTTTTTCGAAAATAATGGTTCAGCTCGCGAAGTTTATAGCAAGCGCTGTCCATTTTATGATCGACATAATCGTCCATCAGAGCAATTAATTCGGTTAACCATGGATCGTTTTCGCACTACGTTTACTTTATGTGACAATACGCATCCGCAGAGACGTCGAATAGTGCGCACCGAAGAAACAATTGCCGCTGTATAGCAAAGTTTTGAAGAGGACCCGAATGAATCTATTCGCCACAACGCACAGCAATTGGAGCTTTGTCCATCAACTTTTTGGAGTATTTTGGGCAAAGATCTTGGGTTACGACCTTACTCCAGTTTGTGTAAGGATTAAAGCCGCGAGACCATGCAATGCGTCTTGATTTTGGTGCATGGGCCGAAAATGAGATTGATCTCGATGGTGATTTTCATCGCGAAATTTTGTTCAGTGATGAGGCTCATTTTTGGTTGAATGGTTACGTCAACAAGCAAAATTGCCGCATTTGGAGTGAAGAGAATCCACGTGAGTACCTTGGGACGCCATAACATCCACAAAAACTGACTGTTTGGTGTTCTCTATGGGAAATGGTGTTCTCTTCAGAAATGATGCTGGCGAGCCAGTTACCGTTATTGGAGACCGGTATAGTGCCAAGATAACCGATTTTTTTCCCGAATTCGACAAGACGGCGCGCCGGGCGTTACATGCCACACAGCGCACGTCACAATCGATTTATTGAAGGAAACATTCGATGAGCGCGTAATTTCGCGGAATGGACCAGTCAATTGGCCACCAAGATCGTGTGATTTGACACCATTGGATTATTTTCTTTGGCGATATGTAATGTCGCTCGTCTACGTCAACAATCCAGAAACGTAAGGTGGCTTGGAAGCCAGCATTCGTGGCGTTATTGTTAAAATGATTGAAAATGGGACCTCTAAACTTGGTTTTAGTCGAGCCAGCAGCGGCGGCTACATTCCCGAAATCAATTGATGGGCAATAAAAACGTTTTTCTTTTGTTTTATTCCAATTCAAAGTTGTTTATAGGTACATACCTCTAAAAAAACACCCTTAACTAATAAATCATGACAAGTGTAAAAAATTTCCATAACACAAAGCTATAAGCTTGCTTGCTCTTTGCAAGTGTGTTGGAAATAATTCTACAAGTGACTCTTGACTTGTAGATTTGTGTTACAGGCCCCGAGTTAAAAAATGACCTGATGGATGTTATTCAAAAAATTTTTGTTAGGGCGTTGTTAAATCTCCAGTTTTTGAGATTTTGGCAAGTAATAATCACACAGCTTGAGATTCAATAGAGCTACATTCCGGGTACTTGGGGACTGTCGCACAAATCTGCAAGTAGGTACTTGTAATGCAAGTGATTTATGACAAATGTACGAAATTTCTGTAACACAAAACTACAAGTTTTCTTGATCTTCTACAAGCGAAATGTACATAGTCCTACACTGAAAAAATTCCTTACGTAAATACAACGAAAAACTTCGTTGGGCCAATGAAATTTTTCGTACTTTTCAGCCGATGTAAAAATTAATTGGCCCAACGAAGTGGCCTTCATACTCTAATGAAGCGCTTTATCAGTCAACGAAACTTTCGTACTTTTAACGAAACTTTTAAATTGACGAAACTTTCATTGGGTTATGATTTTCTACATCGGCCTACGAAATTCTTTATCAACTAACGTGTAGAATTAATTAAACTATGATTTTTTAACGTTGAATCCATTATTTTTCTTCGTCAATTGATGGAAGACATTCCATCGAGTAATGATTTTTTTCATACCATTAATTAAGATTTACATTGGTTAACGTAGATGTATTTATTAATTTATAACACTTTTCGTTGCGCTAATCCTTTTTTTAATAAATTTATGAAAGATACATCCGTCAGCCTACGAATTTGTTTCATTATTTCATGAATATTTTTACGGGCTAACGTAATTAGTATCGTAGACTTATGAATTTTTTCCCACCATTCATGAACATTTTCATAAATCTACTAAACAAATAATCGTAATCTAACGAAACTTTTCGTTCTGTCAACGAATTTTTTGGTAGATTGATGTTATTTGAAATTGCTGGCTAACGAATTCTTTCGTACCATTGATGAATTTCTTAATATACCTACGAAAGATATATTCGTTGGCGTACGAAATTTTTCATTCTATTAACGAAAATTTTTTGTAGATTAATGTAATTTGAACTCGTTAGCTAATGAATTTTTTCGTTCACCTTATGAACATTTTAATACGCCTACGAAAGATATATTTGTTGGCTTACGAAACTTTTCGTTCTATTAACGAATATTTTTCGAAGATTAATGTAATTTGAACTCGTTAGCTAATGAATTTTTTCGTTCCCCTTATGAAAATTTTAATACTCCTACGAAATTTATATTCGTTGGCTTACGAAACTTTTCGTTCTATTAACGAATATTTTTCGTAGATTAATGTACTTTAAATTCGTTAGCTAATGAATTTTTGCTTACCATTCATTAACATTTTCATAAATCTACGAAAGATATATTCGTTCGCTTATGAAACCTTGCGTTCTGCTAACGAATAAATTTCGTAAATTCATGTAGGTATCTTACGAAATTCCTCATTTCATTTATGAATAATTTCATAAAGTGAAGCGATTTCTTACTCACCCATATTTGTCCTTTGAGGCCTTTTTAATAGTAAAAAGGCCCTTCATCTTTCTCTAAATCTGGGGAAAAGAAAATCGTTGAAACAATTTGAAGAGAAAACACGACCTGTGACCTATTAACGACAAATTGAAGAACTGTTGTAAATAAAAAAAACATTATATAAATAGTGCAATGAATGTAATTATTTTATTGTAAAATAGCGATACCCATAAGGGAATTTTTCTGGTTTTTTTTTTCACATCTAATTTTGTATAAAAATTCTTGAAAGAAATTATAAAAGTTTGTACACGCGAGAGGGTACTCTAAATTGAACAAATGAAATAGTTTGAACAAAACATCAAACCCTCTTAAAAATGATTTGAATGCATATTTAATGCCGTCAAAGAAAATGTAAAATTCTTTTAAATCTGTTATTGAATCACCAATCGCTATCAAAAAGGGCTGGATGCAGCTTGACCTGCTTCTTAGGTGTTCCAGATGAGGTTCTATCTCTTGAGGAGACTTGCACACATATAGGAAAGCCTCCTGCGAGTCCTTTATTGTATATTTGGTAGTGGATTTTTTCCCTGTATTATCTTTGACGACAGTTCTTTGCGTCGGTGTCAGGTAGCCATGCATTATGTACATGAGCACCGCATCTTTCGAATATGAAAAATTAAAAAAAAAAGAAACAAAATACTTAAACTAAGAAAAAAAAATTATAACATTTAAAATGGGAGAGTAATTAAAAATTTATTTAAAGAATTTTAGAGAAAATTGTTATAACTCCTACTTTCATCCAGTGTTTCATTCACCCACTTCTCAAGGAGAAGGACCAACCGCCTTTCTTTAATGTTTTGGTCTTTGGTCAAAAATGTACTGATTTTGGTGCGGTGCTCCGCCCAATTGTCCAGGAGAGAGCTGGCATCGGGACGAAGGACGCTAAAATCCATGTCAATCTAAACAAATACAATGAAATAAAATTTATTTATAGCTTTGTTGAAGAAACTATTAAAATAAAATAAAATGAAAATGAAGAAATATGGATAAATAAAAATTACCAGTCTGAAACCAAGTGGCTTCTTATACTGCGGCCATTTCTCAAGAGCCTCAGTTGTAGATTCGCAGGCTTTTATTTCATTTAAACGGTGCTTTGAGCATGCCTGCCAGTACCGATCAAAATCATCTGCTGACAACTTCTCAAATTTGAGAGTACGGACGATTTCCTCTGCATTTGCTTCAGAATCTTTAAGTGAAAATAAGTATAATTTAGTATTGTACAAAAAAATTAGTCTTAAACAAAATTACCTAAGTTTGCTTTCTTTTTGGTTTCGGTATGACCTGACCTGGGTGATTGGCGGAACAACTTTTTGTTGTTCGAAAATTTGTTATAAATTCGGCCCCTAGACGACGTTCGGTAGTATTCCTAAAAAATAATTAGGAAAAATTCGTTGAGAAATAGAAATAATAGAAATAGAAATAGTTTTTCAAGTGTTTTGATTAAGGAGAAAAAAATATTATCTTACAAGATTTTCAGTGGGAAATCTTTCCACAATTTCCTTCTCTATTCTCCGGCTATCCCTGAGGCTGAAAACACACTGTTTTTCCTCGAAATACGATACTATCGTATTTATCAGCAGTTTTCTTTGTTCCTCTCCAAACTTCTGAAAGGAATTATAATGGTTCGTCAAAAACTGTCCTTTTGCAGTTGTATTCAGGATCATTGCCAGATTAATATAGTTTCCAAACTCCTCTGACGACGGACCTGGACTAGGAGAGTGGGGCAATGGTGACGAAACTGACCGGTTACTTGTTGGAGTATTCATAGGTGGAATATATGTGTCAGTCAATTGGTCTCTTTCGAAAGGAATTCCGATCGATTCCCTCCACTTTTTCAACCTATATTCGAAGAAAATTTTGTCTCCGGTAGAAATGCTGTTAAAATACAGATGAATGTGTTTCCTCTCCATTATTTTTAGCACATCGACGAATACGTTTTGTTCTTTTTAAATAGAAACAACAATCAAGATAGTGGAAAGTTTAAAAACTGATTTCAATTTTCTTACCTATGAATTGGCTCAGTAAATAGCCTAATTTCCAGCTGTCAAGAAGTTCTTTTAACTCCTTTTCCTTTTCTGAAACTTCTTGGGAGTTTCCTTCTAAAATGTAGCTAGAATTAGTCATAGTGTCGCTACAATTGTCGTTTGGCAAGTTTGAGTATTCAATAATGGAAAGCGCTTGTGAGTTGATTATGTTACTGAAATTAATTTGTTCTGGGTCTTGTACATTTGAAGCATCTATTATTAGATTTATTAATTGAAGGTCACTATTGTTATTTATTTGACGTTGTTCATTTGAAGTTACCATTGGTGAATTATGGAAACTTATTTCATTGAACAGATCGTCATTATTAGTTAAATTATTTGATTTTGCTTGGTTCATCTTGGCTGTTGATTGTTGCTTTTTCTATATATTTAGACTATAGTACTCCTTAATCCTGATCATTGTTCTTCCCTCGGCAGTCCGAATACAATTTAATGGTGGGCCGACGAGATCTCCGAAACGAAGGATTGAAAATTCTCCCAGAATATCAGGTCTTATGTCGTTAGACAAAAAATGTGGATTGTAATGAATAGAGTTAATTTTTTGACAAAAAAGGAAATTTTGTAAATTATTTGGGTTGAAAATTTTTAAAATCGTATATATTTGGATGTCATTGGTAAAAATTGCAACATAATATCCATTCTGGTACAAATATCCATCATGTTTATATTTTTTAAGAAATTTGATTAATTTCATATCAATTTTAAGCATTTTAGATATAGTATTACTATATATGCTGTTATCGTCATTGTTCTCGTTGCTCAAATTAATTTAATTTTTAGAGTCAGCACTTATTAAATAAAATGCGAACTGTAATTGATACTTTTTTGCTAGAGTCACACATATATTTTTACGTGATGTGGTAGTATTAGAGTACAGTTTAAACTGCCTATGTTTTGACTCAAATCGAAAGCTCCAAAACGATCTGAGTGGGCCTGATTTTCTTAATACTGTTGGATAATGAGTCATATTATGATACTTAGCTTTAAGTGTGTCATTAAAAAGGCGAACGTACTCAGAATTATGTCTAGCAATTTTTTCACTCAAAAGTATTATGAAGTCTTCGTTTATAGCGTAGCAAAGGATCATGTCGATTATTTCTAGAAAGTTTAGAAGAAATGCCCAAACTTCATCATCTTCATGTATTAAGTCGCCCACCATTAAAGGAAAATAAGTAACAAATGTTTTCATTTCACGAGCAGACATTTTTAAATGTTTCTTTGATAAATGTATCGCTGTTATTTCACCACAAACATTATCTATTTCAATAGGCCCATAATCAAAATTCTTTTTTCTTGAATTAAGAGTTTCTAAGGTAAAATATTGAGCAGTTTCAATTAAATATTTTATTATATGACACATATTATAGTGACATACACCTTCGAAGATATCGTGCATTACGTCAACACTGTAGTTTTCAACTGTATGAAATGAAGGTATTTTATTAAATATTGATTCTTTCTGAATCCCGCTTTCTGTTGAATCTGCTTTATGAATATCATTTTCATAGTTTTTTCTATTTCGCATCAGAGAAACATTTTCAACACTTGCTGTTTGTGTGTCATTTTTCAACATTTTACATAATCTGCAAAAGCTTTTACTGATAAACGATCTGTTGAAATTCAGTAAAGAGTTAAGCCCAAGATTATCACCAAGTATTAAACCCAAAAGAAAGTGAACGTGAGTGGTACCTTTTTCTGTCGTAATATCAAGTCCATTAACTTCTAAAAAAGAAAGTTCGTCAACTAGGCTTTGCCAGCATTTTTCGTTACCAAAAGATTTAATGTCTTTAGCTTTAACAGTTGCTCCTAAATAAATGTTTTCCAATACCGATTCTTTCTCTCGCATGCAAGGAAACGAATAATATATGTTACTTATTGCGTGTTGACCACTGTGAGAGCCTAACGGGTTATTAATTTCAAAGTCGTCGTTATAAAGAAAATATGGAACTAGAATTTTGTTTGGATACATATCTGCTTTTTGTTTCCATAACTCACCCTGTACAAAATTTGTCACAACATTTGCTGATTTCAAAGTATTCATATTTGATAGAACGTCAGTAAGAAAACCTTTTCTTTCAAAAGTTTTTTTAAATTGAAAACGTAATGGCATTAAAACACCCGTCACTGTATGCTCTTTATAACTCAAGAACCCACCTTCATGAACAGCATTTATTGATTGATCGATAGTAAACTCTTCTATGTTTTGCAAATATTGTTCATCTTGAAGCCATTGAAATAAACGATATTCAGTTTTAGAAAGTTGGAATGGATCTCTACATACAGCAACCAAACTAAGGATTTCATTATGAGTCTCTGGGCAAGAATTTTGTAACTTTGCGGTTGATAATGTTTTAAACATATCCAAAAGTGGATCTGTTATAAATAGTTTTATGAGATCTTGAACTTCGCAAACATCTTTTCTGGTGAAATTATTATTGCTATGCAATTTTAAACAAAATGTACTAGCCGATCTTAAAAAACTTTCAAAGTTCTTGTAATTTATTTCTTTTGAGATTTCTTCCGTACCTGTTTCTTCAGATTGATTGAGTTCTAAACCCTTACTCAACGTAATGCACTCGTCGGAAATTTTCTTTTTTTTAGCTTCAACCCCGTCTTTTATTTCTTCAGTAGAAACTATATTTAGTTTATGTTTTCGAAGAAAATGTCTTTTGAAACTTGCCAAACTTTGGAAACTCTGATAACACGGATTTTCTACACATCTGAATAAACTATTGTTATTTAAGAAATGTTGTTCCTTAAAATGTTTAATAAGACTATCAATTTCAGAAAAAACATTCTTACATATATAGCAAGTCATATTTGCGAAGGGGACGAAGTCTGTAAATAATTTTGCGTTTAATATCAAGTTGAAATTAACTACTTTTCTTATTTACAAATAAGAAAGGTACATATTATTAATTATTTGAATTTGAAAAGATCTAGGTATAAGCTGTGACTGCCATTAGTATTCGGTTCTTGCTCATATATTTTTCCTAATGAAATATCTTGTTTAAAAACAAATGTATTGCAACTTTACTTTCAGTTGTGATAAAGAAAATTGTTTAGATGAAGTAGCCAAGTGACATTTTCAAAAATTTGAGTAAAATGCGTTCAAAGTTTCACCCCTATTACAGATGACAACCCAACTGAAAATTGGGTTGTGTGCCCGTGTTATATAAATGAGAAGACAACCCAATTTCAGTTGAGTTGTCATCCATAATAGGGGTATTTATTATCGACGAAATGCACAATTTAGCTTTAGTGAAATAACCTTTTTAGGCAAAATTGAGAATTGCGGATGATACAAGAATTTTATTTTTAAAACAAATACTTCATCTCAAAGAAAAAACGAAAAATTAAAAAAAAATGTCACTCAACACTTTGGTAGTCTTCAATTAAAACGCTGATCTGGACTAGTTAACAGGCGCGTTCATCACAATTCAGATTTTCAGATTAACTGAAAAACTTATTCAGTTTTGCGTTGAACGGTCTTCTAAATTTTTTGTCAGATTTGAATGGTATTGGGATTCACCTTTCAATTCTGCGAGGAAAGATTTGATAAGAAATAAATAATTTCTTGTAGTCGGTTCAAAATAGTACTAACTATAGTCCAAAGCATTTCTTTTCAATATTTGTGATTAGAAATATGCGCGTAACTACAATTTGAATAGACTTCGAACGAAAATGTAGCAAATAATTTTCTTAAAAATCTATTTCTTTTGTAAGGGTTTTCATTAATAACCTTTAATTATACGACAAATTGCCAAAAAATAAATTAGAGTTCAGTTTAATGAAAAAGTTCACTACAAAAATGTTTCCAAAAAAAGCTAACCGAAAAATACAAAGTAAAGTTCAATTGTCATGTAGGCTATTTATCGCATCTGACAGCTTAATAAACTAAATCTAGATTTTCAGACTGCTTTTCTTGACTGAAAAACTGAATCGGTAAAAACTAACAGCTGATGAGTTGTCAACTGAAAAACTTAACGTCTGGGGCCCTACTCTGTAATTCGATTCGAAAGCAAAAATTTCCGAAAACAAATATTTTGTACTCTTTATTTCTAAAGTGGATTCGAATTCGAAATGGCAAATCCGAAAACGATTTTTTTATATCATTTATTTATTTTTCAACTTGGTTGTAATTTGATTTGATATTATTTTTTTGCTTGATTTGATAGATTTCTGAGATATATTTCAAAACTCCGCAAATTTATTCCGTTAATGAAAATATTAACAAGTCCTTTTTTTCGATTCGAAAACGAAATACAGAGTACGAATTCATAATCGGATTGAAAATCACGTTCGAATAGACTTCCTTTTCGAAACGAAATACAGAGTAGGGCCCCTGGCCAATCAGAGGCCGAGAATAGTTAGTTAATCTGAAAATCTAACTTGTGATGAACGCGCCCAATGTTAAGGGAAACATTATAAACAAATAAAAATTTCAAAAAACCGAGTATAAATGCAGCGTTGAAAAAAATTTTTGATAAAAATTTGGCATAGAATGAATTATTAAGCGTTTGGGCTTGGATAAGACACAATATCTGCTTCTTCTTCTCTTGGAATGGGGGATGAAAACTACAGCAAAAGTAGTCAAAATCGTCTCACTGGACCTGTGTCCTGTACTGATTAAAAAAGCCAGTTTTGAATACACACAAAACACAAGCAACCCAGGTTGCGTAAAAATGTGGGCAGCGCAGAGAAGATCTTGTACAAGTAGGGAGAATTCTCACACACAAAAGCGCATCTGTGCATGTGCACAAGCCTATTTACCAAACAAAAATACTAAACTGTACCGTGTAGGTATGCGCATACGAAAAATATGTTTTCAAACGAGATTTGTCATAAACTTTGAATTAAATCTATTCAAAAAGGAAAACAGACTTTACTTTTTCTATTAACTAACATAATCAGTGAATGAGTTACACGTTAAGACACTATCAATAAACTAAGCAAAAATTAACACAGTTGATTTCAAAAAAGCGGACACTGGTCTTCATATGCAAATATTTTAATACGAATAGATATGCAGCAATTAAATTTTTTAAATAAATATCGTGAGGTCTTACCTTTTTTTAAAACGCTGGACTGCTAAAATATAAATTGGTATTTTTTAAAACACAACACTTTTACTTTTAATTACACTTGAAACAATACTGGCACAATACACTTGAAATTGAAATAAAACTCTGCTCTGCGTCTGCACAACCGGCACCTCCAAAGAACGAACTGAGAATGATAAAACAACAGACGCCGAAAAATAATGAAGCGCTTGAGTGTGTATGTAGTGTTTTGGTAAATAGAGGCTATTTTTTCTTATGGCTACGATTTTTTTTCGTAAGGTTATGTAGATTGTCGTAGCTTGAGGATATTATTCATTAGACAACGAATTATTGTAATAGAGGTAAGTAGACTAGAGTAGGTCTATGCAAAACATGGTTATGTGATGAGGTTTTTTCATAACATGACGAAGTTTTTTATGGGTTGATTAAAATTTTTAATGAAGTTTTAAAAAATGTTCATAATGGAAGCAAAGAATTCATACACACATGAATTTTCTACATTAACTCACGTTACAGGTTTACGAAAAAGTCAATGGTTTATTAACTTGTTTCGTAAAGCAATGACAAATTTTTTATAGACTAATGATGTTTTTCGTTGATAGATGAAAGGTTTAATAAAGCAAGTATTTATTTTAATTAAACGATGCATCATTGCGTTAATAAATGTAGAATTTCACACCGCAATTATTTTTATAAAGCAAGTGAGGTAGGTTACCACCTATACGATTTGAAGTTTGAGCAAGATAAATCTTTCTAATGAAATGTTGACACATTGGGATTTACATTAGAAAAACCAAAACAAATACACTTTTATAAAAAACAAGGTCGTTTTTATGAAAAACCAGGTGTCGTTAATTTTTGTAGAGTGATTATATTACAGTGACTCTAAGGGTGTAAGAAATTGAAATTTGGTCTTCAATTTACAACGCATTTTAAATTTCCCCTTTAATTTTCGGCATGAATTTAACTCCAATTTATAACAAAGATGGTGTATATGTATACCACATTATAATTTGATATTACGGCTTAAATCGTATTAGATATTAACAGTGAAAAAAGAAATAAAAATAAATACTAAGAAGTTAAAAAAGAATTTCAATGACAAAATTACTGAATACGGTTTTTTTCTGGCATTCTCATATTTCTACTAATTGTTTTGTCCAAGTTGGTAGAGAGCTCCAGAGCTTAATAACATGTACAAAAAAATTAACAGGATGAATTAAGGAGAGTGCAAGAATGTAAAATTCAATTAATTGTTCTTACAGACTACACAAAGCACAATTTATTAGTTTTTGCACATCTTGTTTCAAGAAATTTTTCTGTTTCGAAAAATATTAAGTTGATTGAGGGAAGTAGATGGAAAGTTTTCTTTTTTTAAATACAAAAAAGTTAGTCGAATCTGACGCTGTTTTTATTGTTTCAGTTGTGTTGAAACAGCTGTAACTTTTTCAATTTACAACATAATTCTTCGAAACAGAACATACTGTAAGGCTAGACTCAAACATTTTATTGACAAATTTTGATGGTTTTTCAGAACTGAATATGTAGTTTAAAACAAGCATAAAAAAAAACTTTCTTCCGAAAATTTTTAACATTTCCAATATTTTTTCTAGTTATTTCTTATTCGAAAATTTTAATTGCGATCACTGTGTTTTTCAAAAGTTTTTCAAAATAACGTCTATTTTACGATTTTTCCTATGAATTTTGCTTTGCAAACGCACACAAAGAATTTGAAGTACAGCTAAAACCATAGAGAATAAAAGAACAAGGCCGCAAACCTCACACACACAATTGCATCAGTCCTCAAGCTGACTTTACAAACACCACTCTATTTTCGGATTTCAAAACTAGTTTGAGATCCGAAAATAAAGTGGTATTTGTTATTTCACTAGCCCAGCTTTACACTTTTTTGTCTCTGGTTCTTTGTTTTCTTTTGAGCAGGTTTTTTCATCGATCTACACTTTTTTCGCTTGAATAGAGAAAGGATTGAAATGGATATACTTATACAATACACATATACATAGAAAGTTGCAATGATTCAATATCTACTGTTCTTTGTTTCTTTTGCTATTCATTAGTAGGTGCATTTCTTTTACATGCAAAAACAAAACCATAGCACAGCAAATGTGATCGAAACCTGTTTCTCGCGAAGAAAAGAGAAAGGCGTTAAAAAAATGTTTCAAGATTTGAGTTTTCTGTACTTTTGGTTTTTTTTTCTTCAATTCTATATGAAAAATGATTAGAGAGAGTAGTTGAAAAAGAAAACAAGTTTCTAGCACTGACGCTAAGACTCTTGGACCTGGGACTCTATACGGGAGATATATACACAATTCTATATGTGCTCAAAAAAGATTGGAGAGAGTACTTGAAAAAGAAAACAAGTTTCTGTTTCTGGCACTAACGCGACGCTCGGACGCTGAAACTTTATCCGAGGGAGAAATAAAAACAATCCCTGGTTTTTACTTTTATTGTGTTTCATTCGGTGTTCTTTTTGTTATACTTTAACCAGTATTAGGATTTGCAATTCATTTTACAATTTTATTAAACATTCTTTGCTCTACTTGCAAACGAAATTTCTTTTCCTTATTATGACGGCAACCCTTCGTCCTGACACCAATTTCGTTGAGCCATGCGTTTCGTTCATACTTTATTAAAATTTTTCAACAAATTATGAAGTTTTGCGTTCGAATACGATGCGACGATACTAGATTCGTAGGATAATAAATTAATTTTTCGTTATTCAATGAAAAAAGTATCGTTGATTATGTTGATTATGAAGTTTTGAGTTCAAATACGATGATCAGATTCTACGAAAGTTTTATGTAGAAATTCGTAGGATAATAAATTAATTTTTCGTTATTCAATGAAAAAAGTATCGTTGAGGTATGAATTTCGTTCATACTTTATTGAATTTTTTCGACAAATTATGAAGTTTTGAGTTCAAATACGATGATCAGATTCTACGAAAGTTTTATGTAGGAATTCGTAGGATAATAAATTAATTTTTCGTTATTCAATGAAAAAAGTATCGTTGAGGTATGAATTTCGTTCATACTTTATTGAATTTTTTCAACAAATTATGAAGTTTTGAGTTCAAATACGATGAGCCCATTCTACGAAAATCTTATGTAGAAATTCGTAGGATAATAAATTAATTTTTCGTTATTCAATGAAAAAAGTATCGTTGAGGTATGAATTTCGTTCATACTTTATTGAATTTTTTCAACATATTATGAAGTTTTGAGTTCAAATACGATGAGCCCATTCTACGAAAATCTTATGTAGAAATTCGTAGGATAATAAATTAATTTTTCGTTATTCAATGAAAAAAGTATCGTTGAGGTATGAATTTCGTTCATACTTTATTGAATTTTTTCAACAAATTATGAAGTTTTGAGTTCAAATACGATGATCAGATTCTACGAAAATTTTATGTAGAAATTCGTACGATAATAAATTAATTTTTCGTTATTCAGTGAAAAAAATTTCGTTGAGGTATGAATTTCGTTCATACTTTATTGAATTTTTTCAACATATTATGAAGTTTTGAGTTCAAATACGATGAGCCCATTCTACGAAAATCTTATGTAGAAATTCGTAGGATAATAAATTAATTTTTCGTTATTCAGTGAAAAAAATTTCGTTGAGGTATGAATTTCGTTCATACTTTATTGAATTTTTTCAACATATTATGAAGTTTTGAGTTCAAATACGATGAGCAGATTCTACAAAAATTTTATGTAGAAATTCGTAGGATAATAAATTAATTTTTCGTTATTCAGTGAAAAAAATTTCGTTGAGGTATGAATTTCGTTCATACTTTATTGAATTTTTTCAACATAATTATGAAGTTTTGAGTTCAAATACGATGAGCAGATTCTACAAAAATTTTATGTAGAAATTCGTAGGATAATAAATTAATTTTTTGTTATTCAGTGAAAAAAATTTCGTTGAGGTATGAATTTCGTTCATACTTTATTGAATTTTTTCAACAAATTATGAAGTTTTGCGTTCAAATACGATGAACTGATATTACGAAAATTCTATGTAAAAATTCGCAAAGGAATTAAATTTTTCGTCAAGGTATGAAGTGATATTTTGTATATCAGTGAAAAAATTTCATAGAGTAAAAAATTCTTTCCATTGGACTTTGTAATTTTTCGTAGGTCGAAGCAAAATTTTAGTAAATCTATTAATTATTTTAGTAATATGAAGGATTTTCGTAAGAAAAATGAAAAATTTCATCAGGTCATGAGAGAAATTCATTATTCAATGAGACGTTTTACGTATTATGCTCATTTACATAATTTTATGCAGTTTTTCGTTAAAATAACTATGAAAACGCTTCATTAAGTGATGAAACACTTAATCAAAACGTTTTTTTCAGCTCAAAACCGGCAAAAACAGCGTATGAAGCGTTTCGTTAAAGGAACACATTTTTCATTCTACGAAAAATTACATATTTTCGTTAGCCCAACGAAATTGGTCGTATTTTCAGTGTATGAAGCGAATTTCGTACTATTACGAAAAATATTTTTTTCAGTGTACATTTGGCTTTTGCCTTGTAGACTTGTAGCCTTTAGTTACAAGTACAAGCCTCAGGACATCACGAATGTAGTATGCTGCTTAGATATTCTCTCAAATGAAAAAAGTTTGTCGACAGATATACTTAAGCCTTTCAAGACCAATTCGGTAAAATTTCTTGAAATGTCACCGAAAGCTTGAAGAAAAATCTGAATATTTAATCCCTGAAGTCCACAACTGCTGTAACAACTGAAAGCTTCAAAGTTCGTTTACAGAAGGAATTCCACGTAGGATTAAAGAAATGTGTTGGCCTAGGTTAGGTTAGGTAGAATGGGCTGACGGTTGATCCTATTTCCGTGATTGTGATACCCTGGAGTACTATAACGTCCTAAAAACCTATGAGTTTATGGTTGGTCAGTTCTTAACCATTTTGTGGCCATAATGAAGTTCAACAGGTTGTTTCTGGGAGTGTCTGATAATTCTTCTAGTTCGTTGAAGAAGAAGTTGCCTAGAAATTTTTTCCTAGTTTGGCAGATTGCTGGGCAGTGACAAAGGAAGTGAGTTCATCTTGGTCAATGCATCCTCTGCACAGGTTATCGGTGCAAAGACCCTTTTTTTTGGTAGCCAGTAGGTTGTGTCCTGTTATGTAATGTAATGAAGGCCTATTCAAGAATAGTAGTTTTTCAGATCAGATCGTATTTCGGCCATAGTTTCCAGGAAGTAACACAGGAATTTAGGCATTCCCATCTTTCATTGGGTTTTTGTACTATTTTGTTACCAATGATCTGCTTAATTTCACAAGGTGGGACCCTGATTGATTGATCGATGAAAGAAGGGTCAAGTGCTGATCCTTTTCTCGCTAGTTCATCAGCTTTTTCGTTTACTGGTATATGCCACTGTGACCGGGAACCCAGCAGAGTCTAACGCTATCCTGTGTGCCAAGAACCCTTAGCTCTTCGCGATAGCAAGAAACAAACTTTGATTTGACAAGATTGGCTTTTATTGATGCTTGGCTATCAATGATAAAAGTTATATCAGCATGTGTTAGCGCCAAACTGCCAAGATTCTCGGTTTGGAACATACTGCTGTTATTTGGAAGTTTGAATGAACTGGCTAGGTTCAGGCTTTCTGAAAAGAAACCTGTGTTGACCTAACAGCTGCTCCAACTGGATCACGAGTTGAAAGAAGGGAATAAGTTCAAATCTACCAAATTGAATCTTCAATTCCTGATAGCTACGTCATCGAAACATCAAACCGAACGAAAAAATCGAAAAGAACATTCTCTTTTAAACATAATTTATAAGCATAACAGACAGACTCCATAGTAACATAAGCATCGTTATCTTTAAGAAGTTCGTCCATATCATTTGCCAATAAAAAATACGATACAACTGTCAAGTCCCAACGGAGTGCGTTCAATTAAAGAAAAATTAAATGAATATCTAATAGCATGACGGTTGGTTTGAAATCTTCAAATGACAATGACGTCAAATGTGAAAACACATCCTCATGACGTATTTTTACCATCATAGTGTAGAATCTCTAATCATTCACAAGAGTTCCATAATAACAGATGTGAAGCAGGGAAAAGCTTTAAACACACCATGCTGCTTTTATTTTTTTTCTTCCTTTTTTGTATAAAAGGTTACTCTAAAAATAGGAAAGATTACTTTCCCTCGATGTTGTTGTGCTAACCAGAATTCAGTGAGGCGAGCGAAACAGCACGCATGTTCCTCCAGGGCTACCATTTTAAAAGCAACCATTTAAATCGCAAGTGTTGCCATGACAATGGACTTCGAGGGAACTTGAACGCTTTCAATGTGCGTCAAGTGCAAGGTGAAAAACAAGGAGCAAGACTCCACCACCGCCGCTCCCGCTGCCTCCGCCGCCATCGGCCGGCCGGCCGGCTATAGTTGTTGAATATTTACACGTCCTGTACCTGTTTATGAGAGCATCGATGCAAAAGCATTTAACAAAGCTTTAAAGCTCAAATTTCATTCATCTGCGACCGGTGCGGTGCTTCTGTGCAGTGTTTTTGTATTAATTTAAGTAGGTATATAGAGAAAGCATTTACGTGTAGCTTATAATATCATCTCAGAACTGAGAATCCTTCTCTCGCCCAAGGACAATACGAACTTGCACTTGAACGATAAGTATTTTATACGAGCACTGATGTGCTGTTTATAGTTTCGAAGTTTAAGGTTGAGGACGATAGGCAAATTAATGTTATTCCCGTTCAGGGTTGGGGCATGAAGCTTTTTGGTGTTTGTTCCATGTGTTGACAAACAAGCTAGCTGCATAATGATAACGATACAAATATGTATTGTATATGCATATAGTTGAAGTAAACACGTAAATATTTTTCTTCTAAAAACCAATGGTAATGACAATGATGACGTAAGAACAAAACATATTGATTTTTGCTTTTGCCAAACACTAGAATACCTATACGATCTTTAAATAGAATGACACACGGTGGTATAGTCTTAGTCTTTCAAAATAAAACTGTAAACACTCACGGGTTTATTTACTCTAAAGTTGGTAAATGCGGTTTTTAATTAAAGGGACAGCTATCGAGGCGAAAGTTTGATTTCTTGATTTGCGGTTTTTCTGATGGCGAATAGAAGGACTGAGAGATGAACATTACATAAACATGTACTTCTATAGAATCCCTGTGATTTCAAATGAAGTCATGAAACGGAATTGCGTTACGATTTATTACATTAGACATTACTTTATATTCGCGGTCCCTTCATTTTGCGATTTTTCGTTGAGTGCCCGCTAAGCATATTCCATATGTATGAGCCTTGTGTAATGGGACAGGGGGTATATCTAAGCCCGAACGCTGAACGCAGGATTCGAAACCCAGTCATAAATTTAAAAAAATTTCAGTTAAGAACAAAAAGAAAATTTTTATCTTTTCTTTAAGAAAAAGTTTTTTTTAGCAAAGACTGGGCCATCTCATACCTTCTTTTACCACTATAGGCTATTATTTTGACACTGACAGCTGCTTCTCAGTATGAACTTATAACAGAAAGTGAGTATCATACCTCTGCGGAAGGAAATAAGTCGCTACATAAAAATGTGGAGCAACTACTTCCAAAGGTGAAAGAAGTTGTGGTTGAAGTGAAGCACCCAGTGCACCGGTGCGGTGTTAGTAAGCAAGTTTGTGCAGAAAATGATTTTAGTCCTGTCGTACGGTCTGCATAGACTGGAATTTGGCAGCTGTAGCCGAGAGTGTGAGACTCAGTCTTAGATCACGTTTCTACGCTCCGTTTTGATACTGACATGAACCACTTCCAATTGGTTGCCCGGAGATGCAGTTTGACCTCATTCTACGATTTTTTGTGGGGACTGTGAAGGACCGATGCTATGTCGAGAATTCGGGTACCATTCAAGCACGTATCAGCTTAAGTTGCCATGGAAAGCACCATCTCAATTAAATGTTTGAAATTTGCATAAAACGGTATATCCTTGGAATGCGCTAGGTCCCGAGGACCCCAGCTTTGTTGCAACCCCTTTTCATTTACTTATTTACAACTTTGCTCCGATCGGAGAAAGGTTTTAACGCTGGCTGAACCTCGTTGTAAGACTATCATTTTCCGTTTTTACTTTCCCTCTCTCTCTCTCTCTCTCTCTCTCTCTCTCTCTCTCTCTCTCTCTCTCTCTCTCTCTCTCTCTCTCTCTCTCTCTCTCTTTCACACACTCATTCACTCTCTTCTTCTGTTCTCTTCTCTCTCTCTCTCTCTTTCTCCCTCTCTCTCTCTTTCGCTCTCAGTGAAGTTGAGACCGTTTTGTCAGAACTGCACTCTACACTTGCTTGAAAAAAATTTTGCAATGTGTGTGCACAAAACATCATTCGAAAAAATCAATCTCTGGCTCAGGACTGGTTTCAGCCATAAATAAAATTGTCAACGAAAACTTTTCGAGCTGGCAACATCTTTTTTATTTCTCTAGCGCTGCGCAGAGAATGTCCACATAAGGCTGAAGATCAAAATTCAATAGATGTTCAAATGCAATAAAAAAGTCGTTTGTCTAAATACCAATCTCAATATTTTCGGAGCCCATGATTAGCCCTCATCTCGCCCTGTTGTAACCCTTTTGGTAACGAACATAACTGTCAAGTGTCGTTCATTTCTCTTCAAATGACATACAGATGTGGTAGTTTCGAAGTACACCGTTTTTTGAAAACCAAAAACAGCAGTCAAGTTTCGATTTCAACATAAAAAACTTCGAACTCAAACTGCCATATGGCTGTTCCTACACTTAGTTATAGCTTATTGACATCAAAGTGAGCGTCACCTGTAACATCTCAAAGCTCTACCTCTAGGGACTTACATGACTGGAGAACAGTGAATTATTGGTCAAACTGAGAAACGAAGTGCACAAGGGCTGAAAATATTTCAAAATACTACCCCGCTAGGCACTACCATTGCAAACGCATGGTATCCTATGGCCTGAACAGAAATACTATCATGGAGGTACGGTATTCTATTAACTGGGAATAGCCTGGAGAATATATAGTTAGTGTTTGCAAGTCACACGGTCTTATTGTGCTAAATACCATCATGATCATAAAAAATACCGTCATCTTGTTTCTTACTGCAATTTGACTGCTATTTGTTAGCCGGATTCATGAAGTCTCAAGGGTAAGACTGCAAATTGATACTGGGAGACTAAGAAAACAACGGCTCTTGGGACAAAGTTGCTATAGATCGAACCCTGACCCAGCACCGTCCCACTAATGTAGATAAAAGTGAACTTGAACAACAAGTTATAGACTAGATGGACAGATGTCCTTACATCCATCCTAAAATTAAGTAATAGTTCATAAAAATTATAAAAAAAAAATTGCTTTTTTACTACAATGCGACAGATATCATAATAAGTAGGCTAATCAAAGACCAAAACATTCTACTGAATTAATGACAGCATCTTGATATCCCGTGATTAGGCTGCCAACGTACATTCGTCGATAACAAATATAAACTTAATAGTGTCCCCGTACTTTAAATAATAATGTTTAATTTTTCCATAAAGTAAGTTTGGTACATGTCTTAAGTGTATAATATTTGTTTAACTAATCCCGAGTTGCTTTAATACGATGCCACGAAATTTAAGTAAAACTGCCTCTCCCTTTATGTCCTTCAAGGAATAAAACATATTTGAAATATTATCTTACAAAACAGGCACTAAATGAGTGGTAAATATGAGGTCATAATAATCTGTAGACATGAATCTTATTCTCTATCGCACTCATTAACGGCAATAATTGTTCCAGTGTTCGGCCAGACAATGAGATGTTTTTATACCATGAATTAAAATGCGCAATAACAATAAAAAGTTGTTTACGAAAGTAACATGATATGAGAAAAGCAATCCTAGGTAATGAAGTGCACATGAATTTCAGAGAAATCTTATGTCCTGGCTTTGAAAAGTAAATATTCTTTAAAGTACGAGTTTACCGTTTGCTAATAAAATTAATTTATAAATATACAGGTGCCTTGCAGTGGTGATCTTTCTTCAGTAAACAATAATAAGCAACACCCACCGCCGGAAAATCTAAGCCACCACAGCCTGTCAACGAGGACTTTCCACTTCAAAGATTATGCAATGGCCCACCCCCCACAATTTCAGTTTACAATGTAGTCAGCCCTAAACGACGAGCATTTTTTTTTTAACTTTTAAGTTTTTAAAATACAAGCTGGAGCACTCAGACCTAAACACCAGTCCATTGTACTACCAGATAGTAATCTTCAAAAGCCAAAAGACTCTGCCATAATAAGGAGCCTAAGTTACCAGCTCTCAGCATATCTGCGCAGAGTATCTGTAACCTCGTGCGAGAAAAAACAGGACATTCACAAAGGAAGTGCACCGCGGTGTCCTCATCTTCTCCACAAGATTCACAGAGTGTGGTTTCACTTCAGCCAAACACGTTTAAATATGCTTGGCTAAAAAGAAGTGCCTCATTGCAACGCCAATAAGTTTTCTACATTCTTTTCTACTACGGGATAGCAAAAATGTTGCAGTCTTCTTATTTATGTTGGGGATCATACGTTTGGTCTGTCTGCATCCAATGGAGGTGTGCCATCTACGGTTATGCTCTTCACAGATCCAATCGTTGATGGAAGCCCTCACTGACGACATCGGCAGACCTAGCGACGGTTCAGGTCCTGAAAAAGCTGTCTGAAATCCATGCCTAGCAAATCGATCGGCGATTTCATTTCCAGTAATTCCGTGATAGCCTGGAACCCAAACGAGACTCAAGGAATTTAGTCTTCCCACCGCATTTAGAAAGCTCTGGCCTTCCTGGATCACTTTCGAAGGAGTTAGAGGGTTGAGAAGGGCCTTAAGCACAGCTTGGCTGTCGCTGCAAACACAGATACTTATCCCCATCTAGCCATTGTTCGTAACGTAGCTTATAGCTATTTGGATAGCATACGCCTCCGCTTGGAAGACGGATGCGTTATGAGCACAAAGAGGCATACAGTCGTATGACATCGCTCTCCACGAAGGCACCAGTACCAGATCCATCATCCGTTTTGGAACCATCTGTGAAGATTCGATAACAATCCTTTCCTGTCTCAGATTCTGGAGTGGACCAGTCCTGAACCGGAGGAAAGTTGACTGCATTTTTGACGCAGTTTCAGACGTCCTTTAGACGTGAGTCAAATGACATACTGCTAGGGAGTTCATCAAAATTCAGTCTTGAGAGAAAATCCCATAATGTAGGTATCAAGGGAAGGAAGATTTAACAGTGCGTCGAGAGCAGAACCTGGAAAGCTCCAGTACAGCAAAGAAAAATTGTTCTTTGAAGTTTGGAGTACGAGACAATAACGTATTTACGCAAGAGCTTGTTCCACCAAACACGCATTGGAGGCGATTGGTCTTAATATAGTCGTATAGATCCAAAGGACCCTTTTCGGTGAAAGACACCAAGCCTTGCCAAAAGGCTCTCTTACATTAGCAGAAGACTGACAGCGCTTTAGTAGTTTTAGACTCGACAGTCGACATGTTTAATTGGTGCTTGTTACCTAGGATTACTCCGAGGTGTTTGACTTCGTTTGAAAATGGGATGTTGACGCCTTTAAGTGTAAGTTGGGTCAGACCAGTCAATTTTATACGTCTCGTGAAGAGGTTTTAAGGGGATTGACGGAGTAACCGTTCCTTGCACACCAGGTGTCAATTAAATTTAGCGCAGCCCGTGCTCTGGAACAGACAGCAGCTAGAAGGCTGAAACCATCCGAGAGCACGGCGACATCTTCTGCTTATGCTTGGGCGTATACGTTTAATCCATTGAGCATTACAAGTAGAGAGTCGATTAGTATATGCACCACAGAAGAGTAGATAGAACACCACCTCGTAGACAGCCCTCAGTCACTCCTGTTGCAACATATTGTCCACACTCTGCTTCAACGATCACGGCGGTTCTATTCATTAGCAATGCTTCAGTCTACAACACTAATGACTCGTCCACGCTATGTTATCTGGCGTCATTGCACATACTATCAAAGCTAGCATTGTCAAAAACACCTTGTATGTCGATAAAAATACCTACCGCAAAGTCTTTCCTGTCAAGCGCGCATTCAAACCTGCTATCGAAAGAAAAGGAGCCTGCTATCGTACTTTTTGGATGACAGATATTTCAATTTATTCACAAGTCTATATTTTAGAAGCTGAAAAAATCGTGGAGCCTCCAAGGCCTTGTTTCTTAACATTCTTTAAACTTTTGCAGATTCCAAAACACATTTTTTATCTCAACCCTACGCAAATTCTTGGGGGCAAGCAGATCACTATGATCCAATCTACTTATTTTCTATGTCTACACTCCTATACCCCAATAGTATATCAGGTCAAATTCGTCTTAACAAAGTACTACTCAGCGTTTGCTCTTAATCACCTGATCCATGCAGTGCCAGGCCGTTTTGTTAGCTTTGAGCTTTTCTGTTACAACGAACCCTGAGGAGTAATACCAGAGGGTTATTTAAAAAGAATTGCGTTCGCTATATACAACGTAAAAATGATCGAAAACGTTGTCAAAATAACAATGACTACCATGCCAACTGATTCCTCATCAGCTTCGTTTTAAATAAACCAAAAGAATGGAAATAAAATTCACCATCTCAGCTTCTACCTACCTCAACTCCTCAAGCCTGTTAGAAACGAAATAAGGAACACCCGTGTATACTCATAACATGTCCCATTAAAGTTGACAGAATCTTTTGCCATAATGATCAGTCAAGATCATAAGAGATCAAATCACATTTCTCCTGCCATTAATGAACCCATTAACCTGATCAAAGATATATACGTAGCCCAACGTTATGCTACTCAAGAAATCGTTTATCTACTGATTCGATTCGTACATCACCCTCACCTAAGAAACGAAACGATCACCAATAAAACAGACAAAATAAACAAAAAAAAAAAAAGAAGAAGAAGAAGAAACAATCTTTAGATC
Source organism: Melanostoma scalare (assembly GCA_949752695.1). Lineage (NCBI taxonomy): Eukaryota > Metazoa > Arthropoda > Insecta > Diptera > Syrphidae > Melanostoma > Melanostoma scalare. The sequence goes on along the minus strand of OX456986.1, from coordinate 180,918,499 downwards.
TGGGTTTGAGTCTGTGAGTCAGAATTGTCTGTCAGCCGTTCAGACGGCTCTTCAGCTTATTTTTCACTTTTTTGTTTTATTTTTGATTTTTATAGGACTTCTTTAAAGGAAAACGTTCGGAGAACTTCATCTTCATGATCACCATCCTCGTCATCCTGCACAGCAGATCGGACCAAACCTTCTTTCTATTTCCGGTCGTTTATTTTAGAATTTATCTTTATGTCGTGTAACAATTTTCTCCTTTTGCACCGCACCCTTTGTCAGAACCCCATAGGTGCACATATTCGTGGAGTGGAGAGACTCCACACATGCAAACTACGGGAGGAGGAGGACTACAAATGTGTTTCGCCATATCTTAAGCCAACCTGTTAAGGCAATTGAATGGAAGTCGATCATCGAGTGCCTCTTCATCTGCATATAGCCGAAAATGAAATTTTTAATGTTTTGGCACATGGAACTTCTTTTTCGAGATTTGTATCCGCGTAGTGTTATCTTAAGACCGTTCTTTGGGGGGAACGGATCGTGTACAGTTTTGTTTCCCTCTCTCCTCCATTTTTGCGATTCGGAGGTCATAGTCTGCGTATCTGTGATTTTCTGTTTACCTGATAGGTGCTGCTGTAGCTGCTTTGTCATCCTCAAGATCTCTCAGCTGGTGACTTTGAATAGGCGCGTGCTGTCCGCTTCGAGTTGGGGTATATCGTATATCGCATTATGTATGTTCTTTTGTGTCATATGCTGTATACGGAGATAAAAGTAATAGTTTTACTGTGGTTAGTAATTTTTTTTTGCCATCGCTTGTCGCTTATTATGGGCTCATTTGGGGTTGGGCACATCCGATTTTTTCACTGTGGAGATTGATGGGTGTGGAGTCATACCGGATTCGAATTAGATGGCTGTACTGAAAGGTTTACTAAGACATTTTACTTGACATTGGTCAATTAGGTAGTTTTTCATTGATAAATATTAAATTTTTTGCTGCTCTTTATTTGCAAATAAGAAAATAGAATTAAAACAACGTTTACCATTCCTATTTTTATTCGATTTGGTAAAGATTTGTGTTGAATTTAATGGATGAGGATCTTCAATGATCTTGTAACATTTTAACGTTCAGCGTAGTTTTACTAGCAGTTGTACATTGGTGCGACGTGAAAAAGAAAGAGTCAGCGCTCAGCGGGGATACCAACTAACATAACTAATCATCCTTTTTCGTATTTTAGGTTCGACATAAAAAAGGGCTAAGTGCACCTAAGCTTTGGATTCAAAAAAGGCATTGCTTATTTTTTGTCACTGTATCTGGGTGCTTTAGAAAGTTAGACTCGAGTAATTTGGAGATCCACTTATACTTTTAAAGTCTATTTTCAGCAACGAGAAGGTTAGTTTTGGCAATCCACATTCATTTTGTGCGACTCCGGATTGAGTCCATAAATTTGACAGTTCAGGGCAAAATCAAGGAAAATGAGGAGAGGCAACAAATACTTCGATGCGTTCGAGAGAAATAAATGTGTTTCACTATTTTCAACGCTTTATTTGGATTTTTACGAATCTAATACTCCACTGCACAATGCACTTAATGTCGATAAAAATGGCCTAGCCAGTAGTATCATACCCGACATTTTTTTATGAATCCAATATAAAAGTTGAAATTATTTATATAAAAGTTACCAAAACAATTAAGCATAGTCTGAGAAGTAATCGCCAACAAGGCATTATTTACTTTTTCAAAAAAAGAGTATTGAAAACAAAATAGAGCCTTGAGGCACACCATAATTACGATCAGTATAACGAGATTTATAAGGAGAAAAGAAGTGAAGAACACCGAATTCTCAAAAAGAAAAGGAAGCAGCATGAGAAGTGCTCGTTTGAGGAAACTGAGAGGTGCCACGGCAGGAACCAGATTCGAAAGTTTTACCAAAAGGTAAAAGATCCTCACAGGGTGGGAAGCCTCGAACTAAAGCCTGTAAAGACCAGCAGGGAAACATAGTAATAGAGTCACACTCGCTACTGAGGATCTGGAAAGATCACTTCTGCAGACTGCTTAACGCCGGTGAAGACACAAATTTCGCTGTCAGGCAGATTGCCCCATTCAGCTTGGGCGATGATCAAGAATACCGTCCTCCCGACCCGGAAGAAGTTAAGTTTGCAATTTCCAAACTTAAATCAAATAAGACTGCAGGTGCAGATGTCCTTGATGCCGAAATTTTCAAGGCAGCTGGAGACCAGTTGGAAAGGAGCATGGACCAGCTGATCTGCATGATATGGTCGGAAGAAAGCATTTTTTTTTTTTTTTTTTTTGGAGGTTTTTAAAATACCAGCTGGAGCACTCAGACCTAAAAGAAGAAAGCATGCCCGATGAATGGAACCTTCAGTATCGCGTGCCCGATCCTAAAGAAGGGAGACCCTCACAATTGCGCCAATTACAGAGGGATAAGCCTCCTTAACGTCGCTTATAAGATCTTGTCTGCTGTAATATGTGAACGTCTGAAACCTTACGTCAACAACTTGATAGGACCTAATCAATGTGGTTTTAGACCAGAGAAGTCCACAATAGACCAAATTTTCACATTACGGCAGATCTTGGAAAAACCCCGAAAATATAATATAGATACACACCATCTTTTTATCGATTTCAAGGCCGCGTATGACAGTATTTACAGAGACGAGCAAAGCTCGTACGACTATGCAGGATGACTTTGGAGAATTCACGCTGCTCCGTCAAGGTCGGAAAAGAACTCACCGAGACCTTTGATGTCGAAAAAGGCTTTAGGCAAGGCGACAAACTGTCATGCGATTTCTTCAAAAACATACTTGAAAAGATTGTACAAAACTCAAACGTCAACACCAGAGGAACAATCTTTCAAAAGTCTGTACAATTATTCGCCTAAGCAGACGATGGGAAGGAAAAATCGAGTAATGAAACAAAGACGGCAAAAATGGGTTTGATGGTTAATGGGGCAAAACGAAGTATGTGTTGTCATCATACAAGGACACAGAACATCAACGAATTGGACAAAACCTTACAACAGACAGATATAACTTCGAGGTAGTACAGGAGTTCATCTACCAAGAATCCGCTATAGCCACGGATAACAACATCAGTGCGGAAATCAAACAGAGAATAACTCTTAGCAACCGTTGCTTCTTTGGAAGACAATTGAGAAACAAAACCCTCTCTAGAAGAGCCAAGGTAACCTTGTACAAGACTTTGATCACCCCAGTCCTGCTTTACGGCGCGGAAGCATGGACCTTATCGAAAGTGGATGAGGAAACCCTTGGTCCCTTCGAAAGAAAAATTCTCCGAATGATCTTTGGTCCCGTATGTGAAGACAACGTGTCTAGAAGAAGATACAACAACGAGCTGTATGAGCTGTACCACGACATGGGCATAGCCAGAAGAGTACGTATCACGAGGTTACGATGGTTGGGCGGATGGACCCAAACGCTCCGGCGCGTCGGGTTTTCGAAAGCACATTGCAGGGAAATCGCGCAAGGGGAAGACCTCGTCTTAGGTGGCGCAATCAAGTGGATGAAGACCTCAACCAGGAGACCTCAAAACTGGAGAGAGCTCGCCCAAAATTGAAGTCGTTACAGAAGGATGTTGGTTGAGGCCCAGGTTCACCCCGAATTGTAATGCCCACCTAAAGTAAAAAAAACCATCGGTTCCAGGAATATAGGTACTCATCATTAAGATGATTTAACTTTTCTTCAATAAAATAGAAAGATCGTCCACAATTTGTTCTTAGAGTACGAACCTGTGGTTATACCAAGGTGCGGAAGTAGTATTTCGATGAAATGGATAAACGGTTGATAGACTTGGTACTTACAATGTGGCCTTGTGATAGCATAGTCCATTATTGGAAGTTTCGTAGTGTATTTTTCTTCATTGTGTTTCCAAATATATTTTTAGTCACTTCTGGTTGAACGGGAAAGGGACACAGGAACAGGAATCAAGTGGTTGTCATAAGGGGGTAAAGTTGATATGTATGGTCGTATCTATCAGGCGAACGCCAATCATTCACCCTTATTACGAATGGAGTTTTAATAAAACGCCAATAAAATGACTTATCTCTACGTGCCACAATTGCCGTTTAAATAAAATAACTTTTGAGGGAATGGTAAGAGCAATGAGGAACAGATAGAGGACTGAACTTATATTTTTATGAAAACAAAAATTATGGCGGCTTGAGCTCTGTCGTTTTAGTGAAACGCCTATCGCAATAAGGGTGATTGTCTCTTCTTCTTTTTCTCTAGAGCCCTGCCTTCAACAGTTTTCTTACAAAAATTGGCAAAAAAAAAGTAAATTGTACTTTTCATTCTCGTTTTCCAAAATCAATTTTTAACGCAATTTTTGTAACACACTACAGAACATGCGAAGAAAACATTAATTAAATAAAAAAATAGGGTGGCTCAATAGAACCCCAGGGCCTTTCGCATTTCCCTCAACCATGCAATGGGACGGAATGGAGGAAACCTACAATTTTCTGCCGGTTATGAATGGCTAATCGAGAAAGCGCTTTTCATGGCAATGAACTTACTAACGGAGGACTTGCCAGTTCCTCGCGAAAGGCTATACCCTTGGAAAATCATTTTTGCCTCTGCTGGGATTCGAACCACGAACCTCTGGTTTAACAGCAGACATGCTATGCTAACCACCACGCCACTGGTACCGCGTACGGGATAGCATTCGGATTCTTAATTTATACGAAAACATCAGCTCAGGTCTTTAAAAGTAAAAAAATTCTATGAATGAGAGGATTTGGTAAAAAAGTTCCACTCTTCCGAAAGAAGATTAAGTGACTAGAAACAGGAAATCAACTCAATTTAAATTAATTCCCTACAAAGGCCTTATCCCTAGTCAGAAAAACTTTGATTCGATTGATAAAATATACCAAGAAAGCCAACCTACCAACATAAAGTATCTTCACACGTCCCACTTCAACAAATTCTTGTTTTAAAATTGTGCCGCCTTTACGGAGCTTTCATTGATTGAGACTCCCCACAAAAAAGGTGTTAAATCTATAAACAACAGATTACACAAGATCTTTAGCTACCGTTTCCACAAGCAAAATGAAATATTTTCAATTCCACCACAGTGACAATGTCATCGCTTGATTACCTCCAAGAACCCAAAACTACAAAATCATTGTCTTAAGCATTGGTCTAATGCTATTCTTAAATCAATAAACTTCCAAAGAGAAGACTCTTTCACAAAGTCGTTTTCATTGATATTTTCCCTTGTATCGAATTCACTTAATACTTAAGCACCTGTTCCGCATGATTTTTTGAAATTTACCACGGTCGATATACTCAATAGCCAAATAAAAGCGCAATCGAATTCGATTTCCATTCTTCAACGCTATTAAGCCATTTCTTCTCATTTCCCTAATCCTGCCGAGCTCTATCCTTGACGCACACCGGAAAATCAAAAGCCTCTTGGCTTACCCATAATTCCCAAGGTCTTGCTAATTGACCTAACATTTTCACGGGAAGTAATTCTTTTTCTTTCTGCTTGGTGCCATCGCATGGTCGTTTGTCCTAGAAAAATTATTTAATATGATTTTAATCTGTCATTTAAATTATAAGTTACGGCCAATCTGTCAATAATTTTGGATTGGCTGTTAGATGCGCCGAACTACAAACGAATGACAAGTTTAGGTTTTCCTGCGAGTTGCGATCACTTGGATCTCACCTCAGAGATCCTAAAAAAAAAAATAAGAAAAACATTTAAAACAAAAACAAAAAATGAAAACCAAAGAAGCAAAAACAAAAGAAAAACAAATCCGATTAATTTGCATACCGTTTGGCACATCGTAAACTTGACTGCGTTTGCTCCGAGGTGTAGGTGTCTGGTCACTTACATGGTTGGCCAACACTCTTCCTATGGGCCAGCTGGTCATCGCATTGATCGGTGTTGGAGAGTTGGACTGGCGCCATTCAATGTCGGTTCTAGTTAGTGGTGATTTTGTGTTTTTTATTGTTGTTGTTTTTTTTTCCTGAACATAGCTTGTGAGTTCGTTCACAAACCATAATGCAATAAAAAACAACACCACTTACATGGTAAATGAAACGGAATTAAAATAAACGCACAAAAACTATGGAACACGGACAACCATCACAACAAGAAGTTGGATAAATAAATTTCAAAATAAAAGAAACTGAGTTTATTATAGCTAAGAACGACGCACGAGGGAAGGAGACAAAAAAAAAGAAGAATTAAACTCATTGGAGAAAACGAGTTTGAGTAAGGTACAGCAACAGAGTTGCCGCATACCTTGATCCATTTGAGTAGGAACAAAAAGTGGAAGAATCTTGAGAGATACTTTACTTCTTTCTGAATGGACAAGAAATTGCGAAGCACGAAGTGTTTGAGGCAACAAGTCTTTTGATACTTGGACGAACTTTCATTCCTGAAAGCGGTAAACTTTTTTCAGAGTTCTTACTTTGAAGAGTGGTTGATTCGAGCCACAAGAGTTCCTGCAGGTTCTTCAGAGCCATAGCCTTTCTTGTCAAAGGTCTGTCTGCTTAAGCACCGGAACAAAATCCTACTGAGTTCCGTGTGGATAGTTGTCTGACTCCTGTGGACCTACCAGACCTATTACCTTTAGTGCTTTGTGCTGTCCGAAGTTTCATTTTTTATTTATTCCTGCTGATCAACCAGAGCAACTTCCTGCTGATCCACTAGAGAATTTTCCTACTTTTCTTCACTGGTCGGTATGTTACGTACCGCAAAATTGCAGATCTTTTGCAGACTGTATCTTGCGCAGTTAAGCTCCGTCGCACCGCCCGCCGCATTACTTCCTGTTATTACCCTTGAAAAAGAGCATCTAACTGATGAGCCCACTGTCGTGCCTGGGGGAAAAGCACTTTTGGAGTTGAGGTCTCGCGGTCCTATTTACTTTGGAGTTTTATTTGCGAGCTCATCTCAGCCGCACTTATTCTTATTGATCTGAAAGGGCTTTTTCCAGCAGCCAGGGACCGTTTTATTAACTGAAAACCCACAAGACCTTCAATCCGTGATGTGTCGTGTACCATATTATATGTGGTTGGGGGTCGTGTTTTCTGTGATCTTCTTAGCTGTTAAAGACTGTATTGATTCCAGATTTCGACACTCCAACAAGTCTGCCTTTTTTGATCTACAAAATTACTTACGAAAATAATTATTCGTAGACTATTTCAGACATTACTATTACTATTGAAGCTCAGTACATTTCGACACGAAAACCTTGGTAATATTGGCAAGTGAGCTTTCGGTTGGAGAGCCAAAGGTTTTAAGACATTTTACTTTCGTTTTCTTGAAAAAATTAATTAGCACTCTGTGAAAAAGCCAGCGGCAACCCTAGTTCTACCAATCTACACTCATAAACACCTCCGAGGTTTATTTAACATTGTTTAAGCATAAAATAATAATAATAATCCGTGTCGTGTTATTATGATAACCTCGCGTGCCTTATGGAAATTCAAAAAGCAAACAAAAAATTGATTGCCACTCAGCCTCCCGAAGAATACCAAAAAAAAAAAAAAAACATACAACCAAAAAAATTTGGAGCATCAAAAATTTTAATAATCAAATAAACCAAGCAACGCTATCACTTGCAGGTGTAAAGACCTCGAACGAAGTGTGCTCTTAAGTTTGGACCTATTTTTCTCTGACTAAAAAAAAATGAAAATTAATTAAATCACAACTTGCCTGCGTTAAATGTTGGCCCAAAACAAGGCCTAATGGTTTTTCATTGATAATTATGGCCCAAAAAAGAATTGCTGACATGGTTTGTTGTGATCGTTATATAGGTACGAATGAAATGCCGCAAATCAATGAGACTGACCAACTGTGCGGGGCACCCCCCTGAGGTTGTTGTGGCAATATAAGTCCGGTCAGCATCCAAAGCAATTTGTTTTTGATGAAATGAGCCTCAAACCAGCGAGCTGAGATGCTGATTTTATGCTTCTTACGTTTAATAATAATTTTTTTTTTTTTAAATATATTTCTGTGTTTTATTTTGGAACAGTGGAAGAAGGCAGATGAACGAGACTCTGGTCTTAGCCACAGGATAGCATCCGGATATCGTTAAAGTGATTTAGTTAATGTGGTCAAGAGATCGGTTATGAATTTTGATTTTCAGTTTTAGGTCGAAGACGGCCGGCCGACGTGGCGCGGTGGACATTAAAGTGCATAAGACGGAGATGGTGTGAATACGAAGGTGTTAATAAGGGAATACTGAAGGTCAGATTTTTTAAAAGAGAAGCAGAAGTCGTTAAATGATATAAGTGATGGCGATTTGTCATGAGAGTTTGTAAATAGATTTTATGATGCTCCTGATGGTGCATAAGGCATAAAAATATGGGACTACAAATTGATTCTGAATAGGATATTCTGAGAAGTTGATTTTAGATTCTCTGCCACACCTTACCACTTGGAAAGGAGTTTATATGGTTGTTTTCTCGGCAATGGATGTTTCATATTTTACTCGCTTAACTATTTCAGAAGAGAAGGCTTTGCATTGTTGCATACTTTGTTGTATAGGTACTTAGTCGGAAAAGGAGTGTTTTGTGTCATTTGAGCAACTTGACAAGGAGTTTGGTATTGAGATACACTGTTAGTATTTGAGATGCAGAGGCTTCGATTACTGGGATTTTGGTCAAGTGAAACCAGCCAAGTTGTTACATGCTCCACAAATTTATACCTTACGTTTGAATAAACGATACAGTTTTTTTAAGAGTCTTCAGAAGGCATATAAGATGGCGAAATTGGACGAAAGATGCTTTCATTTTGACTTAATGTGTTTAATGTCATTTTGCCGTAGACAGAAACTACACTTACAATGGCAATAAGATTGCTTCTTCTACAAAGTCCTGAGAGTGCGCCATGCAGTATAGTGAAGTCTATAAGAATAAAAAATGGGTACTGCTGGGTCGTACTAACCTGTGATTGTGTGCTAGGTTAGGTTAGGTAAAATCGGCTGACGGTTGATCTTATTTCCGTCACACTTAGATCAATGTAGATCCATTGTGATACCCTGACGTATTGTAACGTCCTAGAAACCTATGATTTTATGTCTGTTCGGTATTTAACCATTTTGTGGCCTTGGTGAAGTTTAACAGGCTGCTTTTTGGAGCGTCTGATAATTCTTATAGTTCATTTAAAAAGTAATTTCCTGATGTGCTAAGTACAATATCGAAATCTTAAGGCTAGGTACAAGGCTTTAGTATTTGATTTTCACAGTATAAGACGTATAGAACTTGGAATTGAAATAAAACAAATCGTTTCAATGTCCAATAATTTAGTTTTATTGGAAAGATATTTTTATATGCCATTAATGTTAAAATATGATTTCGGGCTTGTGGCCGCCGTGGCTGGCTCGTATAAAGCCAAGTCTAGGGGTCCAATTTTCAACCACTTTTTCGAGCATTTCAGGCCGTATGTCGGCAATAACGCCACGAGTGTTGGCTTCCAGCCCCTATAACGTTTCTGATTTGTTGACGTAGACGAGCGACTTCACATATCCCTAAAGAAAATAGTCCAATGGTGTCAAATCACACGTCGTCGTGGCCAATTGACAGGTCATTTCTGCGAAACTATGCGCTCATCGAATGTTTCGTTCAATAAGTCGGTTGTGACATGTGCTGTGTGGCATGTAGCGTCGTCTTGTTGAAACCACATCTCATCCACATTCATGCCATCCAATTCGGGAACAAAAGAGTTGGTTATCAAGGCCTTATACCGGTCTACATTAACGGTAATTGGCACGCCAGCATAATTTCAGAAGAAGTATGGTTCAATGACTCCACCAGTCCATAGAGAACACCAAACAGTCAGTTTTGTGGATGTTAAGGCATCCCAAGGTACTCATGTTGATTCTCTTCACTCCAAATGCGGTAATTTTGTTTGTTGACGTAACCATTCAACCAAAAATGAGCCTCTTCACTGAACAAAATTTTTGCGATGAAAATCAGCATCATGGTCAACCTCATTTGCGGCCCATACACCAAAATCACGACGCATTGCATGGTCTCCCGGCTTTAATTCTTGCACAAGCTGGATCCTGTAAGGTCTTAAGCCAAGGTCTTGGAGCAAAATCTTCCATAAAGTTGATGGACAAAGCTCCATTTGCTGTGCCCTGTGGTGATTCGATTCATTCGGGTCTTCTTCAACACTTTGCTCTACAGCGGCAATTGTTTCATCGGTGAGCACCGTTCGACGTCTCTGCGGATGCGTATTATCACATAAAGTAAACGTAGTACGAAACCGATCCATGGTTAACCGAATTGATTGCTCTGATGATCGATTATGTCGACCTTAAAATGGACGGAGCTTGCTATAAACTTCGCGAGCTGAACAATTATTTTCGAAATAAATTTGCATGATTAGCAGGCGTTGGTCTTCTGTCAACCTGTTCATGATGAAATGGCAAACCAAACAGAACATAAATCACATTAGAGTTGGCAGATTCGACCACAAGATGTCAGTTTCATCCCTATTCGAAAAACCAAAAGCGGTCAGTGTCGTTGTCGTTTCCTGACTTCATTGAGTTGCTTTACTTAAAATGTCATGTTGAAAACCAATAATACCTGACCGTATAACCATGTACACATAATTGATCTTTTGATATTTCAAATAGTGGCTCTGTAAACAAGAAAAAGAAATCAGGCCTAAGTCTCTTGCTATTTTCAAAACAGAAGATTTATAGCGTGACTCGTGTTCTCTTCTACGAAAGTTTATGTTATACGAACCCACTTGAGTCAATTGAAGTGATGCAACGAGCGGTGAGTTTGTGTTGCACAAACTATTGAACTTGAATAAGTTCGTACTGCACGAAACAACTCGAATCACACGGTACTTCTTAGTCCCGAATGACTCGAATGAAGAACCAAAACGTTCAACACGAAAGAGCTTTCACCTTAAAAAATGGGGTGGGCTTGTGTTTGGTGCATATGCATAAAGGAAAAGAGAAACCTCTTCCTCCCCATACCACTATTCTTTGAAGAAAACTACGAGAGACAAATAAACTCAGGTAGTGACTTTCGTCCTTACAACATTCAGCTAATTTATTTTTGGCTTAGCATAAACAAATTGGTCCAACCTTGTCTTCTTTCAATTTAAATATGAAATTGCAAACGATGCCGACCATTGAAGCAATAAACATTTGTAGGGTTTTTATGACTTAAAGCGACAATTATGGCGACGATCAATTGCAGGCGCCTAATAAAATTCTTTTTGCAAATGTAAGCACATAAAACACTGAAACATCACAAATATCTTAAAATCAAAAGTAAAATAATAATAATTGCTTCTGTAAAAACCGTACAAATGTGGGTATTAGATTAGTTTAGTTAGAATCCGCTGTAAAAGAATTCATCCTACTTAGGGACGTTTTCTGCACTAGAAGTTGGCATTCAACGTTTTTTATTAAAGATGTCGATTTGAATTTTTTCATTTCAGAGTTAACTTTGGATTTTAAGATTGGAAAAAAGTGTAAGTTGATTCAAAAACACTGATTTCCGAACTATCGAAATAAATAAAGGAAGCCGTAGCGAGAAAAGACTCTTAATCAGCTCGTAGTGCACTGTGTAGACGGTGAGGAGGTTTTATTTTTCTCTTTAGAGATTGAGGAAAGGTGATTTGAGCCACTGGCATTTAACCTATTAGACCAACAAAACTTTAAGCATCTTATGGTATTCTACGAACATGAAATGGAGATGAGATCAGCTTTCAGAAATTGGCTTCGACTGTTTTCGTGAGAGTGATTTCCATCTTTAGTTTTCTTAATCTGGTTCTTAAGGCTTTGAAATGTTTCTTCTGCTAACGTACCTATTAGTTTTGATACTGGATACTGTAATTGTTGTACCCGTGGCGTTTATGGCTAGCATATCCGCCTGTTAGCCCTGAGGTTCGAAGTTTAAATCAAAACAGAGCCAAAATTGTTTTACCAATGGTTTCGCCTTTCGCGAAGAAATGTGCAAGTTTTCCGTTAGTAGATTCGTTGCCATGAAAAGAGCTTTTTTCGATTAGCCGTTCGGAACCAGCAGAAAACTGTAGGTCCCCTCCATTCCCTCTTAAAGCATGGTTGTCGGAAATGCGCCATGCCCTTGGGCTCCTCGTTCTGTTGCGTCACCCTATTTATTTATTCATTTTTACTGGAATACTGCACTTCGAAAACAAGTGCCTTTCCATTTCCAATTCTCAAAGTTCTTTTCTCGATGCTTGATGCCAGTACAAAATCGGGTTCCCCATCTGTGCAATCTGCACTTCTTGTCTTCTTGATCAGGATACATTAAACCATTTGCCAGCTTTATTGCTGCAACAATGCCCCTCAAGTTATCAAAATAAAAAAAATTAAAAATTATAAAGGAGTATAAATAATAATTACCAGCAATCTAGCGCAGATGTCATTCTTATTTCAAAGCCCTAGAACCACTCATTGATTATTTTGTTTCCACCTGTGTGCTGTAAAACATTCCTCTAGCCACCGGCCAAAACAACAACTCTGATGGCTTGAGTTTTGTTGTGCCTCCTTGCAAATACTTCCATGCCATAGCCTTTTCACCTACCGCAGGAATCTGATAAAAGCCACAAAAAAAAAATATTTTTGATTCGCTCCTGTTTGTTGAATTCCTTTGCAATGGATTTTGCCGGTTCACAACCAAATAAAGAAACTGAACTATAAAGCAAAAAAAAAAAACAGGAATAAAAACGATTAATTCGCCAACAATTCGCCTTCCGATTCGAAATAGATTTATTCAAATTGATAAACTGAATAACGACTTCTCCATAGCACGGGACACGGTTCAGCTCTTCGAAAGGCGCATGGCGCTATTATGAACATTTATTAATTTTTTTCCCGTCTTATTTTTCTTTTTTATACCAAGTGAGGTGTGTGCTTGGTGGGAAGGGTGCTGCTGGTGATTGTGGGGCTACCGCACAATTTCACATCTATCCGAACCATCTGTATTGTGTCGTGGGGCACTCATAAAGCGTGAACCAGTTTTAATTATAATGGAGATAATGGAGGATTATACACGGGAAAGGATTATGAATATTTTTCGCTTTCAAATAAGACACTATGAAGGACAGGTGAATTTCACAAGTAAGTCTGAGGAATTTGAAATATTTTTCCGTCATTTGTAGTACCGGCAGTGTAGTGTTTACAACACCAGGTTATTACGTGAGAGTTCGAGGCTTGAGTCCCAATGAAAATCATTGTGTTTTCTACAGATATAGTATCTCGTCTCTCGTGCGGAATTGACAAGTTCTGTCAGACAGTCAGTCCTTTTTAGAGTTCCACACAGGAATAGTTATTTATTGAAATAGTTACACGAAGCCTTCGGCTTCCCCGAACAGAAATAGAAGTGATGGAAGGATAGGGCGTATCAATCTCACAACTTCGAATCTACTCTACTAAGACCTCCTTTATAAGAGCTTATTTGTTTTTTCCCATAACAACAACTCTGCAAGTGAAATTCCCCTTCAAAGCTAACCAAAAAGATCAAAATCTTTGGCATCTCCCCGAATAGTCATAACTCCCAACCAAATGAAATCGAAATCGTGGCCAGTGCCTTAGTGCGGTGCTATTGCGGTTTACCGGTTCATAGACCTGGCCAAAACATATAGGTACCCAGATTCCGCACAATGATAGTGTGTCTAGTGTACACGCGCGTAGCAATAAGTATAAATTGATTGAAAGGAAATACACTCGGGAATTAGGATAATTTGTTTGTTTGCTCGGCATATAAAGCTGGGGTTACCTACAATGTTATGTTATGTTATAGAGTTGCCTCCGGAAAACCCGATGAGAGGTGTGGTTAATTCAATTTGTTATCGCAAAGATATTTACATATAATGCTCTCGCTCAGATTTCATTTTGCGAATAATCGTTCCGATGTTTGGTTTCGTTGAAATTAAATGAGGCTGTGTAGTGTGTTGTAGATTGTACTGCACCATCAATTGTATGGAGAGGGCATCTAAATTGAGAGGTTGTACACAGAGGTTAGTTCGTTTGTCGGACACAAAAAAAACAACAACAACAACAGAAAAAAACACTGCTCTTTGTTGTGGTAGCTGTTTGCCGAACATGGTAAGATGGCATTCGAGATATGGTAAGACAGAAGTGTGGTGATTTGTATACGGAACATACAATGAGTGTGATTGCTACATGCGGTGTGTCTTAATTGAAGGAGTTGTAATGAGTGCTGTTTCTAACAGTTGGATGATTGCTCCATCTATCGTCGGGTTTCGTAAAATGGCATGGTGTGTACGTCATTATATTTTAATGCCATCTTTCTTAAGAGGAGGAATCATTTAACCAAGTTTTTCTAGTTTTGTTAAACATTTTTTTTCAAATTGGAAAGAACAGGAATGGTTAGTGGATCCTCCAAGCTTCCTGAAAGTGGAAGCTGAGCCAGACGGTAGTTTTTCTCTCGTATTTTTGTATTTTTGTTTTAAATAGATGCAAAACCTTATGAGCTTTCTAGGCCTATGAATTGACTGAAACGTAGCCCTCCTCCAAAACACTGAATTCAAAATATTTTATACTGCTTATGAGTCCTGAGACTGATATCGTAGCTATATACAGGCCAATTCCGAGACGATCGCAACTTCTGGTTGGCGTGGAACATGGAACAATCTAAAACCTGGCAATTTACCGGATACATATTCGGTGGTCAGCGTGGTGTACCCGCCGAGCGGATCACTTTTGTGCAGCAGCTAAGTGAGAGAGCTCTGATCTCTTCCAGATCAAGGTGCTCTAAACGTTGAAAATGAAGAAGAAGTAGCACATTGTCAAAGAGAGAACATCGCAAACCCTCTCCGCACTATGAAATTATAGTGAACAACTTGTGGTGGTATAGCCGTGAGAGCGTCGCACTTCAGGGTTTGAGTCCATCTTTACCAAAAAAAGAGCAATTCTCACAACGGCACATACTAGAGGGTGACCATGGTGCAGTGATAGAGTGTTCAGTAGATTGGCCGGACACGTGGATTCGAATACCGCTCTGACGCTGCCTTTGAGGTTATTCGCAAACTTACAACATTCTTATTTCCATCTACTTAACCACGAAAAAGGAAGGCTGCTACCCTGACAATGGCCTGAGTTCTACAGACTAGCTTGAGGCTCCCATATTAACCTAGCAAAGAGTACTTTCCTTTTAAAGCTGAAGCTGAAAAACTGTCCCCGTGGTCTTAACGTCAACTTCAAAGTATTGATCACGTAAGGTGCGTTTCTGTCGTAACTCAGCAGTCCTTTAATCAGATCAGCAGCAGAAGTTCGAATAAAACGAGTTATTACTCAATAAAATTTCTAATCTCAAAAAAGTTGACTTATTTTTCAGTGTCAATCCAACCATTCAAGTGTCCCTCCAACTATCCTTCAATCTTATGCTGCCAGCATTAAACATTGAAGACCGGTGGCAGCAATGCCAAGAAGCCATCAGAACCACTGCGTCTGAGGTTCTTGGTTCAACTCGGCCCCCAAAACGAAACCCATGGTTCGATGAAGAATGCAGGCAGGCAAATGCAGCCAACAAAAGCACGACAAATGTTGATGCACAAGCGAACAAGGGCTGCTTTCAACCAGTATTACGAGATTTACAAGGTGAAAAAAAGAGAGGAATACCGAACTCTCGAAAAGAAAAAGAAGCAGCATGTTTGAGGAAATTGAGAGATGCCATGATGGGAATGAGGTTCGGAAGTTTTATTAAAAGGTAAAAAGATCTTCAAGGGTGGCAAAGCCCGAAGTCAAGTCTGCAAAGACCAGCAAGGAATCATAGTAATAGAGACGCAGTCGCTACAGAGGATCTGAAATGACTTCTTCTGCAGAATGCTTAACGGCGATGAGGAGAATAATTCCACTGTCAGGCAAAATGCCCCATTCATCTTGAATGATGATCGAGAATGCCATCCTCCTGACCTAAAAGAAGTTAAACTTGCCATATCTAAACTTAAATCAAGTAAAACTGCAGGTATAGATGGCCTTGATGCCGATCTTTTCAAGGCAGCTGGAAATCAGTGGAGAGGAAAGCATGCCCGATGAATGGAACCTCAGTATCGTATGCCCGATCTTGAAAAAGGGAGATTAGATCAGATCTAATCTGCTGTAATATGTAAACGTCTAAAACCCCTAGTCAACAACTTGATAGGTCCTTATCAATGTGGTTTTAGACCAGAGAAGTCCACAATAGACAAAATTTTCACATTACGGCAGATCTTGGAAAAACCCCGAGAATCGATTTCAAGGCCGCGTATGACAGTATTTACAGAGACGAGCTATGTAGAGCCATGTCTAGTTTCGTCATCCCTGCAAAACTCGTACGACTATATGCAGGATGACTTTGGAGAATTCACGCTGCTCCGTCAAGGTCGGTAAAGAACTCACCGAGACCTTTGATGTCGAAAAAGGGTTTAGGCAAGGTGACAAACTATCATGCGATTTCTTTAACATCATACTTGAAAAGATTGTACAAAACTCAGACGTCAACACCAGAGGAACAATCTTTCAAAGTGGACCAACCAAGTAAACATGGCGGTTTCGAAAAAGTTTGCCTCAGAACCTAACTAGAGCATGATTATGCCGGCCGTTATGATAGTTTACCGAACTGCCGAAATAATTTTTTTTAATTTAAAAATGCTCATGACGTATTGTCCTTCCATTAAAGCAGAGTAATCATGTTATGCACAAATCAGAAGCTAATCGAAAAAACCTCCCCAAGAAAGAAATTTAAGTGGCAAAGAAAAAACAAACCTACCTGTACTTTAAATCGCCTTAAGAAATTAATACTCTCAGATTGCCTATCCTGTTGAACCACTTTTGTATATCCTTTCATTTCCACCCGCTTAAATTAAATAAACCTCACTACAGACGATTGCAAATAAATTCCTCCCAGTTTCTTAATCCTGTATTCGCCGTGCAGTCCACAACTAAGTATGCAGGAGTTCCATTTTCGTACAACAAATAATGAACTAGTTTCGATTTATTACGCCAGAGGGCCATCTTAATTACTCCAGTTTACGAAAGAAGAACATCTTGAATATACCAGGTTCTCTGATATTTTTTTATATACTCAACCCATGTTGCCATGATCCAGAAAATCGTTTTCCATACCGACTACAACAAGTTTTGCCCAGTGCACCACCAACGAACGATTAGAGACACTAATTAACGGTATTGATTTGTTGACTGCTTTTGTCGTTGGCTCTGTTTGTGTGTGTGTGTATGAGTGCATCAGCATTGCACCCAATATCTTATGTGTCAACAACTTTGGCAATTAAAAAACATAACGTATTGAGACCTAAGGACGAGTGTTATTAATGGACTGGCCTATCTGACCCATTGCATCAGAGTGCCTGTTGCATATAAAAATTACAAATTTAAAGCCAGTGTCAAAAATAATGGTGAGCTTGATGGTAAAATGTCAGAATTATATTTCTCCTACATAAATGAGTTATGAGCCATGGAGGAACCAGCAGCTACTTGTGTTAAAGGGAAGTGAAGTTGTCAGTTATATCATCGAGGAATGGTGTTAAATATTATTTGTGATTGTGATGGTGTTAAATATTATTTGTGATTGTGGCTTAGTTGTGTCGGATGTCACTTTGAAATGGCTAAGGGATTAGTATTTTGAATGCAGAGAGTTAATTGCAAGTAAGGCCTTTTTTATTATGAGATTAAATGAAACTGACTTAAATGAAATTGAGAACACAAGAAACGTGTGGTCATCATGATTACTTCTCTACCGAGAGCTGTAATGAGTTCTACAACTCTTTTTAATGATGACTTTGGACAATAAGCGGAACAGCTTGTACAATGTACAGTGAACTGTGATTAGCCAAGAAATATCATCAAACAATTTTTTTCCGCTTAAACAAATTTTAAAATGTATGTTCTTGAGGGAAATATTGAAGAGCAGTAGGCGCTTCCTTTCTTTTGTGTAAAGATTGCAAGGCTTTCCATTGCGGCCCTATAGAATAGTGAAAATTTAATATTGGCACTTCTTTTTAATACTTCTTTTTAATGATCTTGGCACTAGATCCAGCGATGTACCTATCGAGAAGAGTAAGGTTTAGGACAAACAACTTCTAGGCTGGATCGTCGTTGGTATGTATACAAATAGGAGCTGACTTTAGATCCATTTCGGGTTGCCCTTATTCACTTAAGCTGCATCGTAATAGCATACTGTCTGTTAAACCGTACTAATACCACCTTACAACTGGTGGGGGATAGCAATAGCACAAAATAAAACCAAAATAAAAAGACCAGTGTTTACTGGTGTTCAGTCGTTGATGAACTCAAAAGAACATTTATTTTGCTTGAATTTACATACAAATTTTTTCATGACTCTGCGTTTGGCGATTTGGTCAGCTATAGTAACTGGAAGCATCTCATGTTTCCAACATCGTGGGATTGAAGTGAGTTGTATTTTTGCAACTTTGCATAAAAAGTTGTACTTGCACGTTTAAGTGCGTTCTCTCAAAATTTTCCGCGTTTTTAGTCAAGGCTGTCTTCGAAGTTTGTATTGCGCATTTAGTCCCTGATTTTTTATCCAAGAGTTCTTAGAACAAAAAAGGTAAGACTGATGGATCTAAGCTCTTGGCACGTGATTAGTCTTGTTTGCCAATTTGTGGTAGCGAGTCGAGGGTTGAGCTGAACCATTTGGAGCCCTTAGTAAATTTCAGGATGCTGTTCAATGGGATTTCAGACATTTCGCCCAGTTAGTCGAAGAAGTATTCTCCGAGGGCTTTTTTTTCTAGTGTGGGCCAAGCTAGGAAACTCACAGAGGAAGTGGATTGATCCTTCCTCTGCCTCTTCGTCTTGGCATCCTCTACATAAGTCGGATGTGCTAATGCCCATTCTCATCATGTGGGTACCTAAAGAGTTGTGGCCTGTGAGAATGCCAATCAACAGAGAGAGACCTCGGTTCTCTTCTAAGCTGAAGTAGAAATCCTTTTTTTTTTCTTAGAAATATCTGGTCAAATGATTCTGGAGACTCGGCATGTTGACATGTTGGCAAGATGACCACCTGTCATTGGCGGTTTTTAGAAAATAATGTTTGACTCTGTTTTTTTCTTGTTCTGGTGGCTTTAGAACTGAGGTGTTCGTTTCGCTGGACTCGTGTGGTGACCCGATTTGAGTGAGCTTATCCGCCATTTCATTACCGATTATGCCACGATGTACTGGAAGCCAGATAAAAGTTACGGTGTTTGTTGAGCTGAGCAGTCTAAGATTACTGCGACAGCTTTCTACTAATCTGGATTTTGTGACAATGGATGAGATAGCTTTTATGGCCGCCTGAGTGTCTATGAAGAAGTCAATAATTTTGTGGATCAAGTTTTGTGTACCCAGGTATTTTTAGGCTTCACACACTGCAAGTTCTTCTGTTTGGAAAACACTGTAGAAGTCGGGAAGTTTTACTGATCTATTCATAGTAGGGTAATCTGAGAAGATACCTGACCCTACCCCTTCGTCCGTTTTGGAACCTTCTGTGAAGACGGAAATGTGATTTTCTTTATAACCCTGTTTTCCTCCCAGCTTTCTCTTGTCGAAAAGGCTGTGGAATGAAATCAATACGCGCGGGGTTGTAGTCTGTTTGAATGTCAAAATCGGTAGGAAAGCAACATTCATTACAACATTTTCGTCAAGTGTTTGTGTTTGACGTCTAACAAATAGGAAAACAATTTGCTTTGAACACACAAAAAATATGTTGAAAACTCTGTTCTTATTAAACTAAGAACTTGGATCGAATATATGTGAAAGTGACTCATTAAGGACACAGCTGGGATGAAATTTTATTTGAATTGAATTTTTCCTTGCGTTTCTGTTAGGCGGTTTCAAGTAATTATTTCCTGTTCCAAACATTGCCAATATCTAAGCCACAAGAAGGGATACAGCTGAGAAGATGGTTGCTTCTCATGTTGCGTTTGTTGCCGCCCCAAACCCGGTTCGATTGTTTAGTTTAGTTCCAGGGGAAGTACGCTTACACAAAAAAAAAAGAGTTTACCACTCACAGTTCGTTACGTAGCTTACTGTCGTGGCTATCAAGTCTTTACTACAAAATTGATCAAAATTTGGTTGCTGTAATGCAGCTCGATATTCCAAAAAAAAGCCGAACAATAAGTCGCACAGGCCAAGATGGCGATCAAGTTATAGTGCTAGGTTCTTACCTCAGCTCTTTTGTTTAAAGAGACTCTCCCACTTGCACATTTCTTGAATAACTTCGTGAAGTGTGACTTATTTGACATCATTATAACTTTTACTCAGTTTTAAAGCATTGAATATCGCATCACTTCAAACAATCTTTGCATTTTTACAATGCTCCAGAAACTTTCTATAAAAATATGGCAAACGTCTTATGTTTCTCGCTCCTCATTGCCACACACCATAACCACATAAAATATTTCGTGATCCCGATAGTATCCGCAACTAATAAATTACACTAAATTTCAGTGGCCTCTTAAATCCTTTCAAGTGTTTTTTGAAGAAATAACAGAATTCGAATGCTTTGTGTTTGTCAACATCGCATAATTGATTTAGATTCGCTCTTGTGTTCTTTCCATTATTATTCTAAACACGTTTGAAAGTCGAGTATCACAGGTAGAAAAAGGAGCTGATATGGTCCGCGAGTAAAACCGATTTCGATGTTAAATGCAAATCGCAACAACCTGTGGGATACTCTCTTAACTCTCCACTGAATACATATACATAGTTATGTGCCTGGATGTGCAGTCATTGTCATCCTCATTCCGCTGTCAACATCATCAGCCAGTAGAGCACGCTCGTTAAAAAAAAAAAAAAAACACAGAAAAAAGAAAAACCAAACCTAACAACAGAGCAGAGTGAACACAATTACAAACACCATCACACCAGTCGAGGTGTGAAGCTGCAAGAGATCGGACACGGATGCATGGGTATAGTAAAATGCCTTAAAGCAAAAATTCAGGTTGCTAAAACGGACAGGAAAAACAAAAAAAATAAGAAAAAAGATTTATAATGAAAAACAAGAAAATCCAAGAAGAAGACTATATACATACATTCACTCTGCGATGAATGACATCACAGCACACAGAAGGAACACTACACACCAAGAACAGGATTAATTAATGATTCCAGTGTCATCATCCAATGTGTTATTATTTTTATCACCATCTCTCTGGGCCGGTCCAGTTTTTCTATTGCGCGAGGAACTGGATTTTGTGTCACTGTCACCTGGCATAAGTGGAAAATAATTTTCAATGTGATGTTGTGGAATTTCTTTTCTTCTTTTTTTCTTTCGCTACCACAAGCACAAATTGATATGAAGCACTTTTGGAAATCATAATTATCTTAAGAGATAATTTGACTAATAAGGGAATTGATGGGCAGTTCATTGAGTCTGATTTTTGCAGTGCGAAAATAACTAGCCTAATTTATGGTACAGAACTCGATAGAAATACAATTTCTATCGTTCCACACGACTTGTGTGGACTAGTTAAGACGTTCTTCACTTTCAAGACAAGTGCGATGTCCTTTTTATGCTGATTAAAAAAATACGTTATTTAAGATTTTCCCTATGCTAAGAATATTCATAAATTGTCTTAAATCGATAGAGATAGAGATAGAGATAGAGGGACCACCAGTAATTGATGTAGACTCACATAATCAACGCACGTCATTAACATAAGGCTAAATTTATCAAAAAAGTCTAAATGACATGGAGAATCATGAGATCCAGTGACCTCAACTCCACAAATTTAGCTTTTCATCAGGTAGATGCTGTCGTACCCTTCTAAGACCCAAATTTTGGTATTTGACATTTCAACAGTCATAGGTGAAGTGTAGTTTTAAGGTCAGGTCTATGTTTTTTAATTTATTTTGAAACTAAACTTAAAGTTAAACATCTGAATACATATTCAATCTATATAATCAAGTGCTCTTGACTCTGAGCACGCAAAGTTTTTCTGGCCTCAAACTATGCATTACGTTGTTTTTCAAAGATTGCAACTAAGCTAAAAATCACAAAAGTACGTTTTTGCTTACTATACGGTTTTCTATGAACCGCAAACGAAACTTAACAGAAATTTCAACCGAACATATTAGCAACTTAAAAAAATAATGTTTTGTTAATAATTCACCCGCAATGGAGGTAGGGAAACTTACAATAAATGAGTTGAAAAGTATTTTCAATGACACTTTGACCGATAAACTGAAAGATCAGGGACGATTTTCTTGCTCTTTCAAACAAGATCAGTTCACTGAAGACCATCAACAGTCAACACTCGGATCAACCAAGAATTATCAACGATGACCGAAAGATGTGAGCTTCTTGAACCTGAACTGTAGATTATATTACGCAAAACCACCGAAAAAAATATTGTTGTTCATGCCCCTTTGTATTCTGACACCGACGAAGTCCAAATAGCCAGGCAGGCGTGCAAAGGACTTCTGAAGCTAGATGTTGAACAAGAGGTAACAGTGAAAAGCTCACGGTACCAAAACGCACAAAGGAGGCCATTTTAATAGAGCTCAATTCAGCCGAAGATAACGGAAAAATTATATCCCTCACACACAATTTGAAAAGATCCGGAATAAGCATATTCGAAAAACAATCACTTTTGTTCCGAAAAAGAGGGGAACGTTGATTGGACTCAGAACGAAATTGCTTGAATTAAATCCAAACGCTAAAAGACGAAGAGAGACGAACTGCAAACCCACAACCATATTTTTATATAAATTTACACGAGGACTTGTTGTCAAATCACCAGCAGAAACGCCATTAATAATGCAAATGCTTGGTGACAGTTCAAGTGATTTTCTTAACTGTTACATGGGGTAAAAAAAACCGAGTAGAATTCAATGCTTCGAAAACTCAATGTTGTCACTGGTCGTTAAAGCTAAACATTCCCCCTCTACCATTATCCATGAATTGTACCTGCATCCAAGAAACCGAAAAGCTGACAGTACTTGTTATGTGTGTCAACGATGATCTTCGTTAGAATGACCACATATTCGAAGTAGCCAAAAATTATGCTAAATGCTTTTTTTTTTTTTTTATAATTAGCGCGCACATCAAGGGGTTATGACTACCCTTATAATGTTATTAAACACAGTGCGAGCATTTAGGAAAATAGGAGAGGATTTGAAAGGAGACACCGATGCACGTTGCTTTTGAATTTTTGTAAATCGTAATGCAGGGGAAACACAGAGCCAGGTAAAGCATTCCACATTCGGGTGGTGCGACTAAAATAAGAATCTCTATACTTGACTGTACGCCCGAAGTTGGGCTCAAGGCAGAACTGATGAGCATTCCTAGCGAGGCGGGTGTTGCGGCTAAATTGTTTCAAGGGAGGAATGCAGCTGGCTATTTCACTAGAGCACTGTTTGTGGAAAAAGCGATAAAAGAGAGAGAGACAGGTAACGTTTCGACGATGTCCAAGAGAATCAATCGATTCTACGATTGAACTATCACCTATCAATCTTAACGCTCTATTTTGTACCCTATCAAGTAGGCGCAAAGATGTTTGAGAAGCACCTGACCAGATATGAGAGTTATATTCCAGTTTTGGGCGGATGAAGGCCTTATAAATTGTAGCCAGATCAGAAGGGGTGAAGAACTTCCTGCATCGTCTCAAGAAACCTAAGCATTTAGCAGCGTTTTTGGCGACTTCAAATATGTGGTCGTTCCAACGAAGATCATCGTTTACATACATACCAAGTACTGACAGCTTTTCGGTTTCTTCGATGCAGGTACCATTCATGGATAATGGCAATGGGGGAATGTTAAGCTTCAACGACAAGAGACAGCATTGAGTTTTCGAAGCATTGAATTCTACTCGGTTCATAAGACCCCATGCAACAATGCTGTCAAGGTCAGAATTCAATGAGCTTATCATACGCAACCGTTCCAGTTCCACATCCGAAGAGCAGGGACGTGAATTTGGAAACGAATATGAAAAGCTGAGGGTCGAGTCGTCAGCAAAACAGTTGAGAGGATTAGAAGTTTCAGACAAGAGATCATTAATGAAAATGAGGAAGAGAGTCGGAGACAAAACGGAGCCCTGGGGCACACCAGCATTTATTAAGTGGGTATCAGACTTGAAGCCATCCAACACAACTTGTATTGAACGGTCGGAAAGGTAATTTCTAATTGCTTAGGTTTCCCTCAAAGGTGCAGGAAATTTTTCACCCCTTCTGATCTGGCTACTATTTATAAACACTACATCCGTTAGAGTACAATTCAAATATCTGGTCAGGTGCTCCTAAAACATCACTGAGCCTACTCGATAAGATTCAAAACAGAGCATTAAGAATGATAGGTGATAGTTCTATTGTAGAATCAATTGATTCCCTTGATCATCGTCGTAATGTTTCATATGTCTCTCTCTTTTCTATAGGTTTTTTTACAAACAATGCTCGGACGAAATAGCCAGTTGTATTCCTCCCCTTAAGCAATTTAACCGCAATACACGCCTCGCAAGGAATGCAATTCAGTTTTACCTTCAGCCCAATTTCGGACGTACAGTGAAATATAGAGATTCATTTTTTAGCCGTACTACTCGGGTGTATAATGCTTTACCTGACTCTATTTTTCCCTCTCATTGTAATACATAGGAGTTTAAGAACAACGTGCATCGGCACCTCCTTTCTAATCCTTTCCTTCCTTCTTAACCGCTCGCACTGTGTTAATAACATTATAAGGGTACTCACAACCCCTTGATGTGCGCGTATATTATATAAAAAAAAAAAAAAACTGTAGCCAGGGAGCGAAGCTAGCGCCGCTGCCGATTGCAAACGAATTGTCACAACCCATTGTTCAAACACCGGCAGCGGAATCTAGGATCCAGTTCGTGAAGAATATTAAAGAAGAGAATTCAATTATCTGGGTTTTTTGCTTAATTAAAATTTCAATATGGTTAAGCTCGCCCAAATGAAGAGCAACGAAGCCAAACTTGCTTCCAAACTTGATGTGACCAAAATTCTTTGCCAACCGGAGTATTGATCTGGCCTCCAAGTAACGTGTTTTTAAGCAAGTGTTTTCGTTTGCTTCTATTACCGAAGTCAACACCGAGCTATACGATATAAATGTCGAGTCAGGAATACCGCCTGCTTACATTCAAAACCTCCAAGAAAATGTAGACTGTACTTCTAAAGTTATGAACCGAGGTAATAAGAGTCTTCACAAGACGATTTTGATACAACTTCTTTATACAAATGCTACGCCATTCAATGATTGGAATGAGCCTGCGTTGTCGCATGATGCCGTTCTTTCGTTGGATAAGACCAATACTGATGTTTGGCAGAATAATTTCGCAGATGTGATCGCTAAAGTGAATGAAAAAAACGTTTGGATAAAGCATCTTCGTCTTTATTCAGAAGTGTGCACAAGAGCTTACATCACCAGTTGAGGTCTGATGAAAACTATCAGAAGAGATTTTTCAGTCGAAGTCGCAAGTGTTATTTTCAGAACGCGAGTCAAAATTTTATATCCGAACTACATATCATACAGAGAAGGCCTGCCACAAATCTGTGACTTATGTAAAAGAAGGGAACCGGTAAAGGTCCATCACTTCATTGCGATCTGCCCTATTTTACAAGAGATTCGGCGACTTTGCAACACAATATTCTCACGTTACAATTTCCCTATGAGGTACACAATGGGGCAGCTGCTTGGCTTAGTCTTATTCCCAGCAACAGTTTTCCTTAAACGAGTCAGTTATTTCAATTTAATTTAATTATTTTTCAAATCATTCTTTGCGTTCCTAAAAAAATTGTTTGAATCATCTTGATAATGTCATATCAGGCAGACGGCTAAACTGCCATGTCCTTAAACCTAAGTTTTCTATTTGTAAACTCTTTGATGAAATAATGAATTTATCTAAAAATCTACCTACTGCTATCTCTTATTGTATAGCTATCCGAATGACATGACTATAGTTACAAATAAAGGAATTCCTCAAGGTTCGGTACTAGGAACCTTATTAGTCTCTCTAGTGTTAATTTCCCTTTTTGACGTAACTCTCAGTTGCCGAACGCATCTGCATGCTGAGATGTATCACTAAACATATCTCGCCAACCGTTTGATGACTTAAACGGGGACTTATGCCATATTCCTGCTCGGTAAGAAACCTTATTCCACTAGTGTCATTTTGAAAATTCCTTAATGCCATCCACACAAAGAATGTCCCGAAACCCTTGGACGGAAACTCCTGCAACAATAAACTCTGCCTCAATATTACACAACATTGCAAAGCGATCATTTTAGTCATTAGTGTGTAGAACACGCTTCTACGTAAAAATCAACAAACCATTACAGCAGCTGGCTTTATTTAGAAGGATGCTTTTTTCTGCACTGAAAGGTGCATAGGTGTACTGCTTACTCCTTTATTCTCATTACTTCTTTTTCTCTATCTTGCAAACTATTTTTATATTGAAATGTTTATTTAAATAAGGTTGACTACAATGTTGTTATCTATCGATCTAATTTGCTTTCGAAGAATGAGGCAACCAGTCTTCAAAGCCCCAAAATGCTGGCCTTATTTACATCACAAGCATTTGGAAGCTTTTCTAGGCTCCTATTTCCACATTGTTCTTTGCCAACTGTTGGCTACCTTTTTGTCCAATCTTTCAAATCACTGATTTTAAAAAAGATCCTCTAGCCAATAGACTTCCCGGTTTGAGATTCTCTTTTAAAAATACTTTAAAGCTTCTATCTCCCGCAAGCAATCACGGAACCGGACTCAACATCATGCGGTATTCCAATGAAGATATGCTTCATCCTCCTTAAGCTAAAAAAAAAAAAAAGAAAGAAAGACTGGAATTCAAATAGAAATGGATGGATTCGTATATCTTGATCAGAGAAATATCAAGACAGCAATTTGCATATCTATTGTCCAAGACTGTGGAGAATGAAAACATCTCAAGATTTGATTTCATCCCGCTGGCTGGCGCGGTTTCCCTCCTTTAATTTGATTAAGGAATTCCATGAAAACTACCAGATGAAGATCTTCTTCATCATTTCTGTTTCTCCAACAAAGTTAAGATCCCAAAAACTACCTGTGTTACTCTCGACCATTAAAGGTGCGCGCACCATGTGCATTCCTACTACTGGACCCAAAGCGCCTATCAGTGTTTTGCATCAGTAAAAGACGGCACAAGTGTGCTTCGGGGTTTTTTTCTTTTTTTTGGGGCAAAGAGACCACAACAAACCATTCCAAAGACTCATGTGTCTGTCATAATTTTCTTGAAACGAAAAATGAAAAAAAAAGAAAAATATTAATAAAAAGAAAAATCAAACGCAGCCCAAACAGAAGCAGACAACAATCTAGAGATGATGCATCTGTTCGCAGACAAAGTCGAGAAGTCAAGGGCTCCTTGCTGTGTTTCCAGGGCTTTTATAGTCATCGTCAATTTACTCTGTGGCATACAAAAGATATATACACATAGACTTTCACACATATGCGACACGAATTATGAAGAACACGCTGGTGTCAGTGAGGAGATGCAAGATTTTTGTGATTTGATTTTGAGGTCTTTGTCGTGGTCCTCATCAAGGTGTAGTTAAGCTTCTGCAACAACGCTAAGACCGCAGTTTGTTTGTTGTATACCATAACGTCACTTTAAAGTGATGTCGTGCGTCGGGAAACATTGTAAAGTCAGTTAAATAGAACAAAAGAGGTCTTTTGATCATAAAGGCAAAAGATAGAAGAACCATTGTAGCAATGTTTGTACGTATTCTGCGGATGCTTTTGATTCAGCACAATTTGATAGAAATTCACCCGGTAGTAACTGGAGAGATTTGTTCCTAAGGATAGAGGTGTTGCCATGTATCTTTGCCTCTTTTTTTTAAGGAAAACATCAGTGTTCAACTTTTCAGTATCGTTCTCGCTTTAAGTTTCTTCAAGATTGAGGAGAGCACAGCAGTCGATGTGCACTTTGCCTTATTAGTTATGCTTAACAGATGTGCGCTACGCCCTCCCCGAGTTGTGTATTTTTCTATCTTTACTTCAAAACAAACCTTCTTTCAGGCACCTTATGAAGCTTAAAGCTAACACCTTCTTGCCAGTGTCATCAGGGTACATGACCAGGATCATGGTGAGGCAGCAGCATAGATGAACGCTAAGCTAGACCTTCTGTGGGTATTCTGATCTGTGAGGATTGACGTAGATTCAAGATCGTGAGCTGAAATTTCATGTCACTCCAAAGGTTAGGTTATGTTGGATGGAGGATGCAGCCACAAGTGTCAGCACCGCACTCGGATCTCAAGGATCCATTGTGCTCCTCGGGTAAACAAAGAATGAGGAAGCTGTAGGATTGAAGAGGTAGAGGGTTGGGCTGGTGGCTGGGTTATTGGGGTAGGGAAAACCCACTGAACCATTTGGAGCCCTGATTAAATTTTAGGATGCTGTTCAATGGGAGTTTAGAGATGTCGCCCAGTTCGTCGAAGAAGTATTCTCCGATGGCTTTTTTCCTAGTGTGGGACAAGCTAGGACACTCACAGAGGAAGTGGAAGGATCCTTCCTCTGTCTCTTCGGCTTGGCATCCTCCACAAAAGTCGGATGTTCTAATGCCCATTCTCATCATGTGGGTATCGAACGAGTTGCGGCCGAGGTCTGCTAAGCTGGAGCAGAATTTTGTTTCTTTTCATGGAAGTATCTGGCCAAAGGTTTCTGGAGACTCGGCATGTTTCTAATGATGACCACCTGGCATTGGCGGTTTACAGAAAATTGTATTTGATTCTGTTTTTTTGTTGTTCTAGTGGCTTTAGAGCTGAGGTGTTCGTTTAGATGGATTCGAGTGCTGACTCTTATCCAGCTTGTGCCAGCTTATCCGCCATTTCATTACCGATTATGTCACGATGTCCTGGAAGCCAGATAAAAGTTACGGTGTTTGTTGAGCTCAGCAATCTAAGATTACAGCGACAGCTTTACACTAATTTGGATTTTGTGATAATGGATGAGATAGCTTTAATGGCCGCCTGAAGATGCAAATATTTTTGCTGATCAAGTTTTGCGCAGCCAGGTGTTTTGCGGCTTCACACACTGCAAGTACTTCTGCTTGGAAGACACTTCAGAAGTCGGGAAGCTTTATTTATCTATTCATGGTAGATTAATCTGAGAAGATACCTGACCCTACTCCTTCGAATCATCAGTGAAGACGAATTTTTTTTTTCTTTTTTAACCCAGTTTTCCTCCGAGCTTTCTCTTGTCGGAAAGACTGTTAGGGCCACTAGAATGAAATCAATAAGCTGGGGGATGTAGTCTGTTTGAATATCTATATCGGTATGGTTCATGAGGTTCTAGGACCTGATATGCCTGTTTTTAAATTATTGCATTGTTTGAGTCGCAGGGGGCTTGGCCGCCATATCCTTAGTAAAAATGTCTAGGGGGGCTAGCGACCAGGAAGGTTTCCAGAGCTGCAGTTGGTGTCATTCTCATGGCACTTGTTGAGCCAATGCATGCAAACTTTTGGATTTAGGTCATAATGTAATGATAGACAGCGACAAAGGTTTTGACACTTTCCAAAACACTACCACCAACCTCTTGTTTGCCTGAGAAGAAAATATCCATAGTGTTGACAAACTGTCTCCAAGCTGATTGTCCCACTTTCACTTCAGTCTCCATCATCATGACCAAGCTAAGGGACATAGCAGCTGAGAAGCCCGAAGTCTGCAAGAATCCTGCATATGGATTTTGCGGAGTGAATGGGATGAATTTCGTAAGCTTCCCCACAGCAATCATTTAGATATTGTCAGCATTGGCCCCCTCTCCTTTAGTCTAGGCATTTGGATTGAATCTTGTACGCAATAAGTACGAATATAGCCCAACAAAACGTACAATAACAATAATAAATGGAAAGGACTATAGAGAGCACATATCACCTCTTCCGGTTGTTTTCTTCTCAAACTATTTACACATCTCATTGACCTCTTTCACCTTCTGCAATTAACTCTTCACCTCTGTCAATAGCTCAATGGACCATTGTCAAAATTCAACTTCAAAACGAATTTAATTTCTATAATTTGCTTATTTCTTCGTTTAAATAAATCTCAAAACGATGAATTGGTAAAAATAAGCCCCAACCAATTGGTAACACTAAACACAATGGCACGCCGACAGCTATAACCAAAACAACAAAATACTACATACACCAGAGCTCTAGCCTCTAGGTCTTTGTGGTTGGTTACCTCTGGTTATATGCCTCTAGGAAATTGATTGAGAGGCGAAAATGTCAGCCGGTAGCTGGAGTACCTTAACTCCTGCCCATCATAATCATCATTATCATCGTAAAGTGGTCGTAGTCATCATCGCGTTGCTTTTATCTGTTGCGTACTTTGGTACTTAGATATGCGGTTTGGACGCTACCTGTATTCATTGCTAGCTGCTGGTCGTGGTCTATCCCTCGATGGGTTCTATGGCAGCATATAAAAGTGAGGAGAGGATAAACTTCATTCAATGATTTTTATAAAATTTCAATTTCTATTCATTAAGAGGAACTCCTTTTGCGTTCGCCTTCTGCTTTACGCACGATTTGGCGTGCGCAATTTTGACATATTCGAGAGGCAAGTACCCATCGAGCGAGAGTAACAAAAAAAAAAGAGCATTTCATCTGCAAAAGCCATTAAGCTATAAAAGCGTTAAGAGTGCCATGGCACAAGGTGCATTCATCAGTGATGTTGTAAAGGGGCTTTCGATGGTCGTTGTGAGATCAAGTTGTTAGCTAGAAAATTTGCAAACTATGAATAGAATGACTATAAGGAAGGAAAACGTAGCTATTCAAAAAATATCCCATTGTCAAAGAAAAAGTGAGCAGTAATTTCGCCACTCATAAAACAACTTTGTAGGATTTTTTTTTTCTTCAGGAGACTTGACACCGTGATAAAGAAATTGCAGAAAGCCAACCGTGAAGTAGGAATTTGGTCCTGTAGGATGGAAAAAGAATTTAGCTTTCTTTAACATGCATCCAAACTTCTGCTCCACTTCGGCTCAAATCAATTCGACAAAGCGAATGCGAATGTTGGCCGTAGCCTCAAAGTCACCAAAGGCCACAAAGTCTCCTCAGCCCATCCAATGGCTCATCGTCATCATATATTCCTTCCTTTGAGTTGTACGCTTTAAGTGCAGTCAGAAACCCTGGCATCAGGGTCAACCCTTGGAGGTGAAAGAAATAAAACGCTACGTAAACAAAAACATTGAACATTTAATTACTGCAATCAGTTACAGCCAAGCGATGTGTTGTCTGTTGTGTCTGTCCTTTGGCAGCATGATTCTGCGGTGTCTCAAAGAAAAGCCATAACCACATTAAAACAAGAAAGTAAAAATCAAACAACGACAACGCTTAACCCCAATCGATTCATATCTCCGAATCGAACTTTTGAACAAAAATTATTACAACAGAAAAGAATATCCCAGATGCATTTTCGACTATAGATATGCACTAATTGCATTCCCAACGGTTCCCAAAAGTTATATACACAGATTCATAGACTCATGATTTTGATAATATTAATTAAAAAGCGATTCCCAAATTAATTTCTAATGTCCCCAGCACATGGCCATGGGGAGACGACACGGTTAATTAATCTGTTCTCCTCCTGGTGGGCCCGATTGAGAAGTGTCGATAAGGAGGTGCTTTACAGAATGGTTCCCTGCGGAACGACACACTAAAACCATACCAAAGACGTTTTGCCCCTGTTGTGAGGACACAGCGGTAATGACCAGCGGTCAGGTGTTAATCAAATTAATCATCAGCTAGCAGCTGTGCTGGGAATGTCCCAAGAAGCACAACCACAATGCAGAACAAAAATTCCACACTTATTATGGTCAACCCATAATTTTCAATCAGATAAGGATCAAGATTGAGCTTTTCCGCTTGCGCGTTTACATATATACGAGTGGCGCCAAATGTTGTATAGGAAATATTTGTTTTTTCCTTTTATTGGTTTTTTATTAATTTTTTATTATTTAAATCGTGGATGAAATGATAATTTCTATTTTGTATTAATAATGAATTAAAAACGCACCCGAGATAAGGATCTCGTTATATGCATCCATAGTTTGGTATGAGCTATGAGTGTCTGGATTACGGTAAAGATTGGCGTCTATTTTGAATGTTGAATGGAAAAAGAGGTTACTCTGTGGTACCCACAAGATTACCTCAGCTTTGACTCCCGCATCACACTGTGATAAAAGAACCCAACAAAAAAAATATGAAATTTTGAATAATTTTCATATTTCCTGAATGAGAGATTGTTAGGCACTGATTACAGTATTGAGCACAAGCCAGAAGCAATGTATTGAATTCGAACAGGTGTTGATGTCGCATGCCTTCGGGTATAAGGTGGAATCGTATGTGGCAACAAGTTAATGTATGATAAAATGGTCATTTAAGTCGTTTTTGGTAATTTTGAGTAATTTTAAAAACGAGGGAAATTTGAGTAAAACAGTTAGATCTCGACGTTGGTGGGCCAATATAAACAAGAGGTGTGCATATAGAATGTTGTTGGGTGGCCCATGGGTAATATGAGAAGGAATGTAGCTCGGTATCGACGGTTTGATAGGACCAATTTTGCCTATTGTATTACCACCGGGTATAGATTCAAATAAAATAACTTACACTTAACATGACATAATTGAGTTTCAATGAAGATTTGAGCTTTGGAATTGAGATTTTAGTGCTGTTGAGGGATCAATTTTGGGCAAGAATCACCTTGACTTGTCACAGCATTTCAAAACTTTTTGGTTGACATATTGGCAGTTTTATTGAATTTGCTTGGTGCTGGACACACTAATGAGTCAAATAAAGTATAATTAGATATTATTTGGAATTTGGTTGAAGTTTGAGTTTGAAAGAGCCACTGCATTTGATTTTGATCATTAAAATGGTCATGTTTCAGATGTGGTTTTTTTGGAAATCGAATTTCGTCATATTTTTGAATAATACCAAACAACAAACAGGTACACGATCTTTAAAATCGGTTCATTGATTATTACTTTGATTCTTTGACTGAGGCTGACGTTTGCTGTGAGTGTTTCTGTCAAGTATGCTTTTATAAACTGGAGTTATTATTTGGAATAATGATCAGTTGCTATATGAGGCTGCAGAGTCTTTACTATCCATTTAAATCTACACTCATAACAAAACAATAAAATTCCTTTCTGCACCTAGTCAATTTAAAGCCATACAATTGGGTTTGTTTTTGCCAGCGAAACAAGTTCAATTCCCTGTCGGCTCTTTACTCTGGATAAATATTTTCCTCTTCGTGATAAAAAGAATGTTACTTACATACCACTGGCGTTCATTTGGATTCATTTTTGTTGATATCACGTAAACATTCACGATGTGGTTTGTTCATTGTGTTTTTCTAGTGTTAAGTGGACTGAACTGGAGTCTTAGTGGTTGAATAGTTGTAACTTATTCGCTGTAATTTCTACTAACCGCAAGATTTATGATAACTCTCAAGAAAATCAAGCGTTGCATGCGACCACATCCAAAAGGTCTTCAAAGTTTTTTTTTTTCTTCTTCTTCTTCTTCTTCTTCAAAAGGTAAAGTAGGAAAGAAGGCCGAATAGCGCTTGTCTTAAGAAATTGAGAGATTCCATGATTGAAAAAACCAATTGTATGGCTTGAGCGATTGCATGTGATTCAAAAGTCTTACCAATACCATCCAATTCAAGCCTACAAAACCCATCCGATTAACACATTATAAGAAATGCAGTCGCTACTGAGGATGTGGAAAAACCACTCTTACAGACTGCTTATTAGCGATGAAACTGTAAATTCCGCTGCCAGGCAGAATGTCCTACTCAAATTGAACGATTATCAAGAATATCGTCCTCCCAACTTAGAAGAAGCTGAGTCTGCCATGTCTAAGTTAAAATGCAATAAAACTGCAGATGTGAAACTGTAGATGGTATTGTCACCGAACTTTTTCAAACCTGAAAGAGTGGAAAATACAATAGCTGATCTGCATGATATGGTCAGAGGAAAGTATCGTCGGTTAATGGGACTTCGGTATCGTATGTCTGATCCTGAAAGTAGAAAACCATTACAATTGCTTAAATTTATGTGAGGAGTTGGTCTTGTCTGCTGTTATATGGGAACTGCTGAAGCTCTACATCAACAATTTGAAAGAGTGACAGAACGAGGAGCCCCTGGGCCTAACACATTTCTCACAACCATGCATTATGAGGAGAGAATGTAGGGGACCTACAATTTTCTTCCGGTTCCGAAAAGCTAATCGTGAAAGCGGTTTTCATGGCAATGATTTACTGTCTGAGGACTTGCCAATTTCTCGCGAAAGCTGATACCCGTGGAGAAAAATTTTTGCCTCTGTTGGGAAACGAACCTCGAACCGCTGCACTGGCTGGGTTAACAGGCAGATATGCTAACCACTACGCCACGGGTACCACAATGTGGTTTAAACCGTGAAAGTCGACAATCTACCCAATCCTCACATTACCGCAGGCCTTGGAAAAGAACCGAGTATGTAGCATCGACAAACTCTATCTTTTCGTCGATTTTAAGACCGCGTATGGGATTTCGGAATCTTTCGTCAAGTTCCGTAAAGAACTTCTCGCGATTGAAGTTCATTAATGAACTCACCAAAAGTTTTGGCGTCTAAACAGACTTTCATCAAGGATCCACACAGCCATGCAGCTTTTTCAACTTCATAAGGCTGTGCACATCTCAAAGTAGGTACAACCTTTCAAGAACTCTTAGAACTACTTGCCCATGGAGACGATATTTTTTTTTTTTTTTTTTTTTTTTTTTTTTCACTATCAGAACAGCTTATTTCAAGCTTGTGAAACAATGTATCTTTTCTTCAAGAGTTTTTTCACCCTTAAGTACTTAGAAATATGTATCACTGTCATCATTTAGCGAGGTGTTAGTTGTTAGTAAGCAAAAATTAAGTCTAACACACTAAAGACAACAGAACTAAGAAATATTACAAAATTATTGATAAACATATACAAAAACAAATTAGATAGCTACATATAAACGTAAAATTAATTATTAAATATGACAATTATAAAGATATAAGAAACATAAAAAGAAACATAGTCAAGAGAGTGGAGCTCTGGTTCGAATTAAGGACTTTAACGTAGTTTTGCTAATATGAAAATCTACTAGATTTGAGTTTAGGTTCAAAATTTTTATCATACGAGTAATAGGCTCATTCAATCCATAATTAGTTCTATGATAAGGACAGTGAAGTAACTCCAAGTTGCGCAGTTGGTATGAGCCTCCCCAGTAGTTAAAACCTATGCATGCGAGCAAGTCAGGAGCATCAATTTGTCCTGTTATGAGCTGGTGAATAAAGACTAAATCATTATTTATTCGGCGATGCGAAAGCAGTTGCATCTGCAAAAGTTGAATACGATGCTCATACGGTGGAAGGTCATAAGGATCCGTCCAAGGAAGTCCCTTAAGAGCAAATCTAATAAATCTTCGCTGTATACTTTCTATTCTTGAATTGTGGACTGCATAATAAGGAGACCATACTTGAGAAGCATATTCTAGATGGGGTCGAACATGACAGTTATACAGCGAAAGAGTGACGTAGGGGTCCGTAAACTCCTTAGCCCATCTTTTAATAAAGCCAAGCATTGAATTTCCTTTACTAACAATGTAATTGATATGAGATGTAAATTCTAAATTGGAGCTAAAGTAAACGCCGAGGTCCTTAATACTGGACACCTTGCATAATATTTGTTGAGAAATCGAGTAATTATGCAAAGCCGGTGTACGTTTCTTCGAAAAAGTTATACTTTGACATTTGCTTGGATTGAGAATCAATCCATTTTTATCGCACCATGTGGCAAAATTTTCAACATCAGATTGTAAAATAAAACGATCTGCTGCGCAGTCTATTTTCTTGAAAATTTTCATATCATCCGCGAAGATCAAAATTTCGCTCGATGACAAGCTAAAAGTAACATCATTAATGGCTAGTATAAAGAGGATAGGATCAAGGTGACTACCTTGTGGTACTCCTGACTTCGCCTTAAAGGAGTCTGAAAGAATGCTTCTAAATTTTACTACATATGATCTATCGGTAAGGTACGATCTGATCCAATCAACGAAGGTCGAAGGGAATCCATATGCATTTAGTTTAAACAATCGTGAAATAGTTTATCGAAAGCCTTTGAAAAGTCAGTATATATACAATCTAACTCTTGCCCGCTTTCAAGCGCGTTTGAACATTTATGAAGGAAATATACAAGGTTTGTTACTGTTGATCTTTTCTGTACAAAACCATGCTGCTGTTTGCAAATTATATTTTTAATATCGAAAGTTAAGCTTTCACAAACAAGCTGTTCAAATAATTTGGGGATACACGAAAGCTTAGATATGGGTCTATAGTTAAGGATATCTGATTTAATACCTTTTTTAAATACAGGTGTAATAAAAGATCTTTTCCACAGTAAAGGGAATCGACCAGAATCTAACGATAATGAGAACAAATAATTAAGGGGAAATGCAATTTGGGACTTACACTTTTTTAAAATTATTGGAGGGATGCCATCAGGGCCAGCAGAGTAATCATCGTTCAAAGATGAAATATTGTTAAGGACTCTTTCTAGGATAATTGGAACATTATTAAAATTAACTTTAGGACATTTACGTAGAAACTCGAAGTAACTACGATCTATCTCAACAATAGAATCAGAGAAGGAATTACAAAAATTTTGAGCAAAAGCGTTGCAAATGTCGGATGTTTTTGTCAATGTGTCATTACCATATGTAAAGTTATCTGGGTATCCATCCGAATCTTTCTTTGAATTGACAAAGTTCCAGAAACTTTTTGGATCATCCCTTAATGAGTTGCCCATTCTGTGAACATAACTTGAGTACAGAGTTTTTGATAGTGATTTAAATTCATCAAAAAAAAAGATGTAAGAAAGGTGATCAGATTCAGAATGCGTCTTAATGTAAGTCCGCCAAGCACTATTTCTTTTGTTGCGAAGCTTTTTTAGTTCCTTAGTGTACCATGGGTGATTAGAGCTCACATTCTTTGAAATCTTGAGGGGTATAGCTTTGTTCATGCAGTCGTTAAGAATAAAATAAAAGTAACTAACTGCTTCGTCAATATTATTGAAAGCTGATATATTATTAATATTAGATCTACTTAGTTCATCAGAAAGCATTTGAAAGTTAGTCTTTCGATAGTCAAATATATGCGAGCAGTCATATGAATTACTATAACTATGAATGTGACCGCTTAGGTCAAGGAAAATGTCTAGAGGAGGGTGATAGTCATCTACATTAGTAATGCCGGAATTAGATTTAAGAACGACAGTACTAACAGCGTCAGAGGTAAAGACTAAATCGAGATTTCGATTTAAAGAGTTTTTAATACAACTCACTTGTTGTAAGTCAGTAGAAATTAGATAATCCAATAAGATAAGCTCTTGTTGAGAGGATTCCAAGGAAGCTTTCTGAAATGAACAGTCAATTGATGGAGACCAATCTATATAAGATAGATTAAAGTCACCCAGCAGTAAAATATTTATTTCTAAAGAAGACAGATTGTTTAAATAATCTAACACTAAAGCCACTTCATTGTAGGCAGGGGCAGAACTTTTTGGGGGAATGTACGTGCCAATTACATAGACTGTCTTAGACTCAAAGGTAACTTCAATGCAAATTAGATCTATTGTTAAAGTAAAAGGAAAAGTGATATTAGAAGACAAAAAGCTATTGCGACAAGCTATGAGAACACCACCTCCTACGTCTGCGTCTACATGAGAATGGCGGTCCTTTCTAAATACTTGAAACTCTGAGTTAAAAAGTTCTGTATCCAGAATGCCTGAATGAAGCCAGGTTTCTGTAAGAACAAAAATATCATGGGCAAAAGCTTGAGAATTAATAAAAAAATCAGTAGTTTTACTACGAAGCCCCCTTACATTCTGGTAAAATAGGGAAAGTCTTATTAGTTTTTTGAAACATTATTGACGGTACTATTTTCAACACGTTTCTTCTTGGAAGAACCAACAAATTCTTTTAAAAGAGTGCCTGAAGGCCAGAAATTCGGGCTGCAAAGATAATCAAACTGTGACGGAGGGACAAACATTTTAAAGGACGAAACAAAACTGTTAGGTTTACTTATTTTGGTACATCTAATAATTAAGTCATTAGATATGTTGTGGTTCAAAGTTAGATGGGATATAATATCATTGGATGTTAAATCGGGTTTAAGGCGGGATACAAAAATTTGTTTAGGCTTGGGAACTGATTCTACTTGTTTGGGAATTGGAAATGGTTCAATAGGAGGATAATTCACATTAATGGTTTCGGGAACTGATTCGACTTGTTTGGGGATTTGAGGTAGTTCGGTAATTTGATTATCAACATTAGAAGGCCTACTAGAAACAACAGCTAAATCGACAGTTGTCGTTTCATTGTTATTATTTGTAGGACCAACACAGCTCCTGAGACATAAACGTTTTTCGGAAGAGTGAGTATCTTGCTTTTTCTTTTTAGACTTATTATGTTTAGAAATATCTGAAGTAGACTGCACTAATAAGTCGATTGTTTTTGATGAGACATTAGGCAGAGGAGTATGCGGCTCTTCCAAATCATCAGTTGAGGTTGATATGTCAACCGAAAACTTGGGGGCTGAAAAGTTATTGAGGTTTGAAACCGCATCATTAAAATTATTACAGAGTTCATCTAATCCTTTCTTGATTTTGGTTATATCAGTCTTGAATGACGACATTTTAAATGCAAGTTGGGATAGAGAGATTTTCCTGCAATCAGGACAGAACCAAACTGCAATTTTTGATGCGTCAACCTTTTCTATAAATAAGGTGGTTGACCCAACGCATTTAGCATGGTAAAACTTCCCACAAGGGCCGTAACATGCAAAAAGGCATGCATTAGGGGAAGAATCAAGACATTTCACCGCTGAGCATTCCATTTTAATTTAAAAATTTGAAAAAAAAGTAAAAAAAAGAAAAAGAAAACAGTAAAGAGATTTAGAAGAAGAAAAAAAAAAAAATTTTGTTGTAAATTTGCAATTAAAAAAAAAAAGTTTCCTGGGAAGTTTGTGATATGAACCTGAGATGCTTGATACAACTATCTACGCTCTAACCAACTACGCCGTGGAGCAATTTAAAATTTGCACCGCAAAAGTAATAATTTAAAACACAAAAATTATGGTTATAAAACACAAAAAAAAGCTTTCATACAGTAATTATGATAGTTCAAGTAGCGTAAAGTGCTCAAGAGACTTGCACTTGAATTATCACTCAATTAAGGTTACGGATTTTTTTTTTTTTATGTTCTAATGAACGAGAGAATTACACCGCTTACCAAAACTAAACACAATTTATTTATTGGCAAAAATTAAGATATTAAACACAATTTCACTGCACAATGTTGTAAACTAAGAATATGGACTTAAAAGTACACAAATAAACTATGAGACACATATAAATCACAGTGGAAATTGAAAAAAAATAAAGAAAATCTAAGGAGTATTATGGTACACAACCAACACTATGGTAACCAGAGCTGCCACTGATTGCGGTAAAGATATCATAGATGTTTTGCGATCATTGAAACATAAGTGAAAAGAATGGGTTTAATAGAGAATGAGGGCAAAGCGAAGTATATGATGTCATCAAACAAAGCTCTCGGAGGATCTAATACTGAGGAAGATGAAGAAGTTTTGCAGGAAAAATAACACCATCCCAGACATACAGTTCGGCTTCCAGGAAAAGTATTCAACCCTACATCCGTTGATGAAACTGCACAAAAACGTCATCGCAGCCCTCAAGAGCCATCGGGTCACCGTTGTTTGCTTTTTGGATGTCGAAAAATAATTCCACAGCGTATAGATTGATGCTTTCGTCCATAAACTCCACCTATTAAACTTTTCAGTTCCGCTAGTAAAAATAATTTTTTCTCTTCTCTCCCACAGCAACTTCTTCGTTCAAGTCGGAAGCGCGAAATCAGCCACCAAAAGCATTAGAGCAGGAGTTGCTCAAGGATCGAAGCAAGGGCCATTCCTGTTCAGCATAATGAATGACGTCGGAACAGCCTACTCCAAGAGACTGCGAAAACTTGTTTTACGCTGACGACTCTCTTACATACATCTCATATTGCCATGCATAGCTGACATAGCTGTGGAAACTCGCATCCACAGAATATAATATGCCTTTTATAATAAGTGGGGTGCACCGGTTAACTCAGCAAAATCAGAGCTCGCCTGCTTCAGAAAGCCAGGAATCAGACTGACTGCCCAACTGAACGCGAAGTATCTATATGTACGAGGTTCTTATATTCAACCCGCACTCACGTGCTGTTCTGAAGAGGGCCAATTTCACCGACTTTACCCTTTGATGAGAAGAAAAACAGGACGAAGGAAGTCAGTCAACGAACTTCTGATGTACAAGCAACTGATGAGACCCGTCGTCAACTATGACAGCCCAGTCTGGTTAACTATCTATTTTTATCTGGTTAACTATCTATTTTTATCTGGTTAACTATCTTTTTTATTTTTTTTCTCCTATCTTCAAGACAGCGATGAAGGAGCTCCTACTTTTTGAAAGGAAAATTCTGAGACTCTGCACTGGCCTCACTTTCGACCACAAGCGGCAAAGATACTACATCAACCACCTTGTGTACGAGAAATCCAAAATGGTACCCTTAGATCAATACGTGTTATTGACAGTAAAGAAAACGGCTACGCAGATGTCAACAACCACCCGAATCATTTGGTGAGAAGAATTACCAGTGAGGACTAACACTCCGAGCCAAAATACCTAAGAGTGATGAACACTTTGGACGAAGAAATAATACCATCCAACGACGAAGCCACCTGACCCTGGGTCAGCATATTTCCTTGGCTAATGCCACCCCCACAACCTCCCCATGCAGAGGGACGCCAGCGAAAACCTGGACGGAACATCCCGAGATCACCCAAGCCAACCGGCTTATAATTAAAATTTTTCCTTCTTTTCAGCTGTATAATTTGTAGTTATTATTTTAATTCTAGAAAATGTATTTGGTTAGGTCCAACATTCAGTAGTCATCAAACAAAGACGAGTTGGACAAAGCGTCACAGTCGGCAGACACGACTTTGAGGTAGTACAGGACTTCGTCTAACTATGGCCCGCTGATACAGGAGAGACATTGAGGTGATCAAACGGAAAATTTATATTGCCAATGGCTGCAGCTTTGGGTAAAGAAGGCAACTGAAAATTATAGCCAACTCTAGAAATACCAAAGTAGCTTTTTACTAGGCCTTGATCATCCTCGTTCTGCTATACAGCGCAGAAGCGCTTTCTTTATTGAAAGCGTATGAGGAGACCCTTCGTAGTTTCGAAAGAAAAATACTCCGCATGATATTTTGTCCCATTCGTGAAGACGAGCTATGAGCTACTCCGCTAGAAGGGTATTCATTGAGAGACTACGGATAGAAACTCTACACCGTTTGGACGGGCTTTGAAAAGAACACTGCAGGCAAGTCACGGAGCATTCTTTTCCTTTCATCTTAAACAACTCAATCAAGTCGAAAAGGACATCAACCTACCTAGAGTGCACAGCTAGTGAAAGCTGTCCCGAGACCGAATTTGTTGGCGAGAGGTGTTGGTTTGGGACCAGGCTTACCTCGAACTGTATACCTACTGTAATATCAACCTAAGTAACAAAGTAAGTAGGGATCTACGAACTTTTCCATCACACAAACAGCTTTCCTTCAAAGTTTTTGAAGCCACAGGTCTATGCAAACCAATCACAGACCTTAGTGGTGACTCTTCCACAACAAGTGACTCTATTCAATACAATCGACGTATCTGAAACAAGAAACAGTTTCTTCTCGAGAGTGCAATGTGCGTACTAAATTCAACTAAACAAACCACCCAGTCTGATATTTGCTGGTTCTCTCTACTGCAGCAAAGGGCTTCTCGCTTCCTCTAGGACCTAGACGTTTTTTTAAAAAACTTTTGAATAACACCCTATCCGGGTTGATTTATTTCGAACTGCAATCCGCAACATGGTAGGTGATTTATTTCCGACAGTGGCGTGTGGAAAACCTTTGAATGGTGGAAACAAACTCCACAGCCCCGCACCAAACAAAATGCAACACGAAACAAATCAAACAAAACTAATGTGTGCAACCATACAAAGAACAAATCCATAGAACCGTCTACAATCCTCTTTGACACACACAATAGCCATTTAGCCTTCATCGCACTCATCCCCATCAGTCTTGGGTTGGAACGTTCCACTTCACGTTCTCTCTGCGGCTGCGGCTGTGCATAAGAGGATTTAAAATGTGAAAAATAATTAATTTGTATCTTTAAAAAAATCCATGTCAAACTATTAGTTAGCATTAAGACGGCATGCGACTGAGTGGTTTAGTTGCTCTATAGCCCCACCTTTAGTGCAAAGCTAGAAATCCCAAAACAGAGTACATGCGATGGACGAACTTGGAGTTATAGAGAGGATAATATATAATTTAGTGTGCACGCGGATGAGGATGATGCGCGAGCGCGAACGCACAATCAAATTAAATGGAACCCGTGTAAAGATGACATTTTGTCTGACACGAAATGGACAAAAAGTCATCATTTGTTACATTGCGATGCGATGGTTGGAACGAGTGCGTTTGTGCACTCGCACTCCTTTACTCGTAAAGTGCAACAATTAACCAGAAAAGGTGCGTCTTGGTTATTGTGGTGTTTGGTGGGCTTTCTCCCTAGAGTCAAGTCAAGAAATAGTTTGAGGAGGAGGAGGTCATGTTGGAGTAGTTGCCTGCTATCGAATAAATTGACTGAATTCATGAGTGGTTATCTAAACACGCTTTTGACACTCCTTGACGTTGTAACATGCTGATGTGTATGAGGACGTGCGTCGCGTGGATCGTAAATGTCAGTTGTATAACGTTCGATTGACAAGCACAATAGGTGGCATTAATGAATATGTTACTTTTGTACGACAGTGGGAAACGTATCTTTTGGATATCGTAACTCAAATAAAGTAAATTTGTTATTTTCGGACATTCAGATGCTCGAATGTGTCACAGTCCGCTCTTTAAAAGCTCTTCTCTTCTTTCCATTTCGGCGTTACGAGTAGTGATCTTGAAGCGATCACAGCTCTCCCACTTTTCTGCTTCACACATCACACTCTTTAAAAGCTCTCCCCCTTATTATTCGGGGATCAAATTTGATGTCTTCGCTTTTCCATTAAAAATATGTTAAAGCAAATGCCACCACCAAACAGCATTGCGGCACAAGCCTTCCATATAATCTTCGACCGAGATCACTCATTGCGTTTATTTAGTTCCTCACTCAAACCACAATTGTCGCTTCTTCTTCAGTTCTTAGTTTATGACCAATTTTCAATGTTCACCATGGCACAGCTGCTTCCTAAAACGACGACGTGTTCCATTTCTTCAGACAAAACCGCCAACTTGCAACCACCGCAAAGTGTGGCAGAAATCAAAAGAACCAACAACACCACTCATCCTTTCTGTCTGTCGGCAAATATTTTATGTCCTTCCAAGTGTTTTGTTGTCTTGTCATCGTTAAAAGCAAAATGTTTCTTCTTCACTTTAAGTGCGTCCACCTCAAAGCCATTCTGTTTTGACCGTTGACCACTCTAATAATATGGTTAAACATGTTTACGCGTTTTGTTAATTAATTGTCAGCGGTTGAGCGAGTGAGATGATTTAATGGCTTAACATCCGACTACAAGGTTTTTTTTTGTGGCTGGTGACCCTTCAAATTGGAACCATGCGGCATCGCCAACCAAACAATTTTAATTAACCTTCTTGGATTTTCATATAAAAAAAAAAAAATCAAAAGAGAAAAGAAATAAACAAAAATTCCATAATTCCCAATCCACCTGTCCGGATAGTCTCTTGCTCCACATGACATTAACAAATTGTCATATGCAGATGATGTTCGATCAAAAATTTGTTCGGCCATTATTGTGACCACCTACAAGCTTGTTAGCACATCTTTGGTGTAAGAGGAAGAGTCTCTGGGTTTCTTCTTCTTCTTCTTCTCTATGATGTCTATTGCGCAATAGGTGGAGGTATAAAGATATTTAAATTCGGGACATTGACTAAATCCATGGACATCATGCTGTTGGCCACATCGTCTGTGGAATCGTCTGGCGAACATCTTTGTCGTCGTCACATAAAGGAGCAATTCTTACGTTTTATTTGTTTTTTTTTCGTAAATTTGTTTACTTTTTATTTTTTTTATGACGGATGAGCGCACATGCTGTGCTCACTTAGGCTAAGCGTGTGCACTTTC
This sequence comes from Melanostoma scalare, assembly GCA_949752695.1. Lineage (NCBI taxonomy): Eukaryota > Metazoa > Arthropoda > Insecta > Diptera > Syrphidae > Melanostoma > Melanostoma scalare. The sequence goes on along the minus strand of OX456986.1, from coordinate 180,874,276 downwards.
CAGCGAATTTCTAGCGGAATGTGTGGAGAGCACCGCAACGGTGTGCGGTATAAGAACTTTTCACGTTTGGACAGATAGATAATAAGTTATTAATAAGTTGTTGTGGGGGTTCTGAGTTCAATGAAAGATCAAACTGCGCTGCTAATAGAAACATTTCCACAAGTTTCCTTCTTTTTAGGCGGTGCGCGGTGCGCGGTGCAGGTAAATAGGCAGATACTTTGAGGAATTGAGGTTCAGCCGACATGTTGAACCGCTAATGGGTTTTCGGTCTCCTGGATGGGTGCGCACGCAACGTGAGGTCTATGGATCGGGATAGCATACTTTTGTGATTTCTTTTTTTTTCTTGGTTCCGAAACCAACTATGACTATAAGTTCGTGCTCATGTATGATGCGAAACTGAGTGTGTAATGCGGGTGATTAAGTGTGAGAAAGAGGTTCACTGTGTAGGTAAGGACATTGTTAGACGAAAATGTAGAAATGATGCCAAATTGTTTGGAAGTACAAAACTAGACACATAAGAAATAACGACTGCTTTGCAGATCGATATCAAATGTAACCAAAGTAACTGGAATCAATACTGTTGAGGGTTATTAACTACCCTTCAGCCTAAAACAAGATTTATTGTTATCTATGTAAGTATTGCTATATTAAAGGCGTAATTGATTTGACTTATTCGGCAATTAATAGCAAGATCTAAATTGTCAAACATGGGAAAGTTTATCCTTTGGTTATGTTCTAATTAAACTACCAGCCACATGATGCAACAGTTCGAAATAGTCACACAAATTTGTGACGTGACGCCAAGAATCACCGCCATCACCAATCGAGTCCCAACTTTAAAACTTGAATATCTCACTTATCATCATCACAGAGATAAGCCGTGGAATAGAATATCATCGCCATCCCAGCCAGAAGTCATAGTCGTACCTTTCTTCACTGGAGGAGAGAGTCTGAGCCTACGTCATGCAAAGCTATTTTGAAGTTTATGCGTTATCCTTTATGCAAAAATGAAATTTGTTTCAAACTTGAAGAAGCTCTATCCAGAGTTTACTGACATATTGGTTTTTAGATAAAGCCCTTATCAATCATCGCTTTATACATCAACTCATGTATGCTGGAACGGAAACAGGTAAGGTGTTAATCATTTATTGTTTGTAAATTGGTATTTCCGCTTTCAAACTGTCTTCAAATGACAGTTGTTTAGGTGTCGTCGTTTCAACAAGACTTAGCCCTGTAGCAAAATCGATAAGCCTGAGTCCGTTTTCGGATAGGTTTTGTCATGGAGGAGATGTGGTTTCAACAAGACGGCGCTACATGCCACATAGCGAACGTCACAGTCGATTTATTGAAGGAAACATTCGAAGAGCGCATAATTTCGCTGGACCTGTCAATTGGATCGTGTAACTCGAAGCAGCAACATCATCGACGGGACCAAACAGGAAGAAAGTTAAAGGAAGAACCAATAATGCAACCAGTTTATGGAAATAAAGCGATTGCACCAACTTCAATGAGTGCTCTACAATTGATGTTTAATTTTCGAAGGTTGCTGAAGCTCTTCCAACAACAGCTGTCTCTATGTAAAGCCAATCCCCATTCCCCACTACTCAAGAGTCATTAATTTGCCAGAGTAGAAATCAACATTTGTTCCGATTAAAGTTTCATAGATAAATAGGTAAAAATTTGCCGAATAATTGATCAAGATTCCTGTCGTATTCCATTCAAACTCACACATACACCAGATCCTGATACATCGATCTGCCCAAAAACAAAAACCACAAATAGAAACAAACCAACACAGCCTCTATATAATCTCATGTCTTGGCGTGGAAATTTTCACACCAAAGACCAGCTTCTTCTTGTGTGTTACCTTAAAACCAAACGCCATAGAGTCACCATTTGGCCTGATGGGACAGACATCGTGTTGTTCATCAGCTTACATTGGAACAACAACAACAAAATGCAAAACAAGAAGAAGAAGCAAAATCTGTGTTGTTTTCCATGTCCATCCATGTTGCAATTTTAATTGAACCAGCCATTAATTAATTTCTACATTTTTCTTAGTCAGCCTTCAATTTATTGCTTGGAGAGTAGAAACGCGTACAATTTTTCGCCACTATATTGCCACTGACTTGAGAGAAAAGCCAACCTTGGCTTTTGGGATTTATATTTATATACATTTATAGTATGAAAATGAGGAAGATGCTCCTCTTTGCACTTGACCACCATCACTGTGTTACACACAAGAGGGTTCAGATGTTTTTACAGATTTTGATTTTTTTTATTTGCTGGTCATTTTTGAGGACGCGCCTCTAAGCTTCTGTAATACCATGATGTGGAGTTGTTATGTTTGGGAGAATTATACTGCGACGGGAATCGTAGATGGAGCATGTTCGGATTGTGGTCTTGACACACGATGTGGTGCAAATTAATGCTGAATGTTGTTATGCTACATGTGCGGGCTAACTTGAGGAATATTGATTTACAACTGAAATGTAGCAGCTACCGCTACCGATTGACACGCCCGGCAATGAGAGAGGAGTCTCTCTATTCAAATCCAAACTGGACACGGTTTATCTAGTTTCATTCCCATTTGATACAGCGTGTTTCGAAAGAAATGGGCATTCGTTAGTATTCTGAGAGAAATTGTAGTGAAGAAATTTGTGTAACTTCTACGTTGGGAACCGATTGCATTCGTTTCTCAGAATCAATAACGTGGTTAGTTATGCTCCGGCCTTGTTAAGAACGCTAGCCAAGTGAGTCATTTGTTTAATAATATTCCTATTTATCCCTCTCATCAACGTGAGACGTGAGTAAGTAAAGTGTCAGCTGTGGCTTACCTGAAGCCTTTGTCAAGACTGATTTACTTCCTCGAAGAGCTTTAGGCAGCGTAGATCGTATGAGTAGGAATATGCCAATTTAGTGAGTCACACTTCTGGGAACATCAATTCACAGCGCAGCGAGTCGCAAGCGGAGCGATTGTAGCGTCAACTTTTGCATCAAACCAAATTTGCATATGATAGCCACCTGACTATTTGTTGAATTCTGAAACAGAAACACCGAGTAATTGTGGAACATTCAAAATTTCCTGTGAAAGAAATTGTTTTTATTGTGAAAGAAAAAACTCATAACAGCGTACATCTCGCTTTGACGCTGCATTGTGAATTATGCACACACTAAGTGAATAGAGAGGTTCAAGAGTTCTTTAAGAGTTTCAATTTTTAGTACATTGTTTCTCATCTTGTATATTGCAACAGCTTAAAATTTCATTTACTTCCCCAGCATTTGCTACCGCCATTTGCTCTCAACCTGCAAGACATACTGTAACCATATCTGATCAATTAAAGACCAAATGAAATACTGAGCACTTAGAAAATAAACGTTTTAAATAAAAACCACCTTATAGTCATCGTGTAATGAGCTTGCAACTGTAACTTGTCTACCTGTCCTGCCAATTTTCTTCTTCTATTCAGCATCTCTTGGCAATACCCTCCTTCACCGAATTTAAATGAGGGGCAGCTTAATCCCCTCCCATCGCCAATCGCTATAGCAAAGCAAGTCCTTAATGATCGGTTTAAGTCGATGAGTTATTATTAAACTACCGGTGGTGTTTGTGCGCACGTTCATCTCTCCAATTGGAGCTTGATGCCGCTGTGATGCTCTGGCTATACACAGAGTAATACACTGTTTAAAATTGTATTGGCAATTGGCAGTGGCGACGGCAGGAGCGCCGCGCCGGCCGTGCGCCACAGCAGCCCAACCCCACTTATGCTTGTCGCACAATTTACAATTGATTGACTGTAATTTTTGTCATTCACATTGCATTTTGCCATCACAAATGACTGTGATCAGTGTGAAGTTAGGTGCAATTTATTTTGTCGATGCGTGCGAGAGCATTCGGCACACGGACCGGCCGATCAATCACAAGGAACGGCAGCCTTTTAGCACTAAGTATAGGGTTGCTACTGTTTTGGGTGTTTTTTCGGGCAAGTCTGTATTCTTGCGGCCTATTAAGACTCATTAGCACACCTTTGAAAGAAATGAGCGCTCCTTCGTTAGCTTGACTTTTAATCGAAACGTTTATACTTGTTGAGGCCTTAAGGTCTGCAAGGCGGAGTTTTTATTCTTCCTGTCGTTTTGTTGATGGGTTAATTGGGTGCCGACATCTGCCAGAAAACAAGAAGCTCGATGCTAATTTGGTACTCATTATGGAGGGTTTATAATTTTGAAAAGGTTGTTCTTTGATATTGTCGGGGCATTAGGATGGAAATTGATAGGCGTGAATTTAATGAAACTGTTTAAATTGGCTTAGGCGTTTTCATCACCTTGGCTCATGAAGAACTGAGGGAAGTTTCAAGTTGAGGCAGGCATTTTTGTCCCAAAATATTCAATTAATTATGAATGCTTTCTGGTTTAGTGGTGGGTAAGACAAGCGTATTGATACTGACTTAGTAAGACAGTTAAACCCATCACCCTGTTCTTTATCTATCGCCTCAATGAAATGTGGTCATAAACGGTAGGTAGAAGATGGATCGAAATTTCACGAATTTAGTAGAATCTCGTTTCTGTTTCGATGTTATCGATGCGATATTGCAGAGCAGGAGAACAGATTCTTAGAGTTTAAAAGGATGGAGTTGGATGGTTAGGTTAGGTCTGCCTTTAAGGTTGAGCATATAAAATTAAGTATAACTAATTGTTTGTTGTATTCTTCTCACCAGACTATACATCGTTTTCTGACGAGGTAAATGCCAATGCTGTTGCACTGAATGGCAGGAACGGGACGATGAGGATTTGATACAGTGTATCCTTGAATCCTCAACAATGCTCCATTGTTCAATTACTTACCAGTCTAAAAACGCAGCGATTAGCAATAGTAACTTAATTTACGTTTACTTTTCGTACTTATGTTGTTTTCTGTGCTCACGACAGTGCCCAAGTAGACAAATTCACTGACAACTTCGATCTTATTTGTAATGTTTACGACTCTGGTGGGATTTTGAATTTTTGTGTACATACATTTACCTTAACTCCACGGCAATGAAGGCTATTTTCACTGACTTCTCGCTTTTTCTTCTTGTCGAGGCAATTTCGTCTGATAAATCCGACGTAATTGACATTGACTATTTTGGATAGTGTCTTCATGGTGTTGTTAGCATCGAATGCGTATCTATTATACAGTCCTCCCATCATCACACTTGCTTAGCCCAGGGCGGCTTGTAAACACTGATGCTGATGGTTTATCCATTTTTTTGAAGATTTTGAATCGAGGTGGTCTTCTTTTTCCTCCTGAGTAAATGATCCTCTTTGTTTAACAATGTGCTTGTCTATGGATATTAGGGCTTTAGCCAGAGGCTTTTTGGATGTAGTGGCTAAAAAAACGCTTCTGACAGAGTCAGCAACGACTGTAGCCGTTCAAAGTTGAATTGGATATTCGTAGAGTGATCTGAGTCGATGTTCTCCGAATATTTTCACTATGCTGTAGAAGTACCTTTTGTGAATTAAAAAGCACTCTGAAAAGTGATCTCCAGATATACCATGTGCCCTCGAAGATGCCAAAGTGTGTTAGTATAGGCTGTCTTTTCCGATCGTCCTTTTGCTTTTAAAATACTAATTAGAGCACTCAGATCAAAATGTCCGTCTACTGTACGACGAGGTAGTCAAATAAATAAAAATAAATAGGGTGGCGCTACAGAGCAAGGAGCCCCTGGGCCTAGCGCATTTCTCACAACCATGCCTTGTGGGGGAATGGAGGGGACCTACAATTTTCTGCCGGTTCCGAACGGCTAATCGAGAAAGCGCTTTTCATGGCAATGAATAGTAACGGAGGACTTGCCAATTCCTCGCGAAAGGCGATACCCGTGGAAAAAACATTTTTGCCTCTGTTGGGATTCGAACTCGAATGTCTGGATTAACAGGCGGACATGCTATCCATCCCACCACGGGTACCACACGACGAGGTAGTCGTCGGAGCTAAAATTGGCAAAACGGATAGTTCGGACATCCAAAATATTAAAGGAGTGCGTCTTACAGCGATCACAACGTGATTCAGTTAAGGTGATTGATCTGGGGATGGTAATGTACGCTTGAAAGCGTGAGCTGTAAGCAGCTAGATTAACCAGCAGTAACATTGACTGCCTATATTGAGTCCGTTTTTGGAGTTTTTGTCATTCAAACTACGCGTGGTAATAGTGTTTCTAAAGATGTCGTCTGTTCCTAGTTTAGCGTAATTATCACCTAAGAGGTCTTCAAGTCATGTCTAGGAGTAATGCTCCCCTAATTTATTTTTGTATCCAAATAATTTTGTAAAACCCGCGCAAATTAAGAACTAGGCAGTCTGGTATCAGTTCCCTTCTACAGTGTTTTTTGTGTGCTGCTATTTATTCAGCCGAAGCTCGTCCACCATCACCGTCTCTTTTTCAATAATTCGCCCTAGTATTGAAAGATTCATCTCTGCTTTGTGACTGCTGATGTCCACCGTTGATTCTGATACTCGAATTTATCCAAAGTAGCATTTTCAGTGAGCACAGGTTCGGTTAGTTAGTCTAGTCATACATTACCATAGCTGGGCGCAATAGTTTTGCTCTTTCTTCGTTGGCCAGCACTCTAAAAATTTTGGCAAGTCATCGTTTGTTAGGTGAAATCTTAGCTCAGTGCAACATTTGGGTATTACAAGCGTGCCGTCGCCGTGGCCAAGTTGACATTTATACATTTATAATCAGAGCCTACTCAAATAGTACACGTCCTTGTGGAGAGCGCCTCAATCGGTTGATTTTCATATCAGAGTATCAGTCTTTTAGAACAACACAAGTTCACAACTTCAATCTCTGCGGAAACTGGAACTAGAAGTTTTAGTTCTGAAAATGTAAACAGATCTACAAATCATTCGCATCGGTCACAACACTTGTTAATTACACAGAGAAAAATTTAACCTACTGAAGAATCCTGCACTGGACTGAGTCTCTCTACAAACCTCTCTCACGCTTTCACTCTTGCTTTAGTCCAACTAAGTCCACCACGGATTCAGTTCCCAGCAAATTCTCAAGTTAAACCCTCTTAAATAAACATTCCACATAAACACTTGCCATCAACGATGCCACTAGTTATACAAATATCTAAATAAAATACAATTCTGATACTTTCATTAAATAAGTCTTCTGAGATATTGACCCAAGACAATCCTCTCTGCGAGTACACCAAGGGGGATGAGTTGCCGTACTAAATTCCACTTGCAAAGTATCTACTTCAAAATGTCAATACTTACAAGCTTTATATCGTTTGGTCTCTTATACCACGATGCTCGATGAACATTTGCTCCTGGAGAGACAAGAAACCTGCTTCAAGCACCCGGAAAAATTCACTCCTCTTATCCAGTAGTCCCCACCTCGAGTCGAGTGTCAGATATTTTCAATAAATAATAATTTTCAATTTCAGTTGGCGCAGCTTCATTGCTGCGATGGTCCCACTAAAATATAGTCCACGGCGTTTGCAAACAAATTAAATTGCCAGCTTATTAAATGTGATATTTTGTGTTAACAGGATGATGCAGAGAGAAGTGTCCAGTCATCTCAAGATGTTGGAAGGCAGAGCCAATGTCTGGCAAGTGCCAACAGCAGCTTTGCTGCTGCCATCTCTTGGCTTTGGCAATAAATAATTATTTTTTAATGAAAATTCCTATGCACTACGAGGATCGTTTGGTCAAGATCATGGAACTCGTGCTATTATAGCGCCCAGTCACCACTTCTAATGGCTATGACAAAATGGAGTGTGGATTGCCGCAGATCCCTGATACACACAGAAGTCTCTCATCATGGTCGTCACCCATTTAAGCTGGGCTTACATCGAAACAAACAAAAGGCTACGCAACGCACATCGTGCGTCGTCTTCGTCGTCGAAGGTGAAAGTCAGCCATTCTAATCGAAATGATCCATCATGAGATGTGAGGCTGCGATGACGCCGCATCATGCGGTGGTTCCTCTATACTAGCTACTCAAAGATGACGTTATTCTGGTTTCATTTTCGCTGTGGATAAAAATGTGAGCCCTCCATTTAGACCCATTAGTGCGTTAGTGGAAGCTCTGCGCCAGCGAATTCTATCGCCGAACGATATTTCATCTGAGTCAGTTCAGCTAAGGCTGAGTGAGCTGGATTGCTCCATCCCAAAAAATTAATACATAGTATAGTCCGCCGCATTGGCGATCAGACGAATTCAAAACATAATAAACGAAAATGATATTTAGGACTGTGCTGATTAATTTGCCAACGATATTGAACTGGCGGACATTTATTAATGTCATCATTCAGTCCTCGTCGCCGGCCGCGCTGCACAGCGGTGTGTCTCTTGGGAGTCGGAGGCTACATTCTGTCATTCCATTTGTTTGTTTTTTGACATTGCAGTTCATTTGTTTTGTTGGTGCCTTAGGGCTCGATGCATAACCAGGTTTATAACTATATTGCCGCTAGAAATAAAAACAAAAATAATAAAAAAACAAACAAACTTCTATGTGAGTTATGTTGTTCATTAGTTTGGCTGGTCGGTGTGTCTATTTTTACCCAATCTATCTAAGGTATGTGGCGGCTTGGATTTTCTGGAGCAAATGCAAACATTCCACAACTAAACAGAGTATGGTTGGAGTCTTTTGACCCTGTCCCACTACTGGGGACTACTTCTTGTATATCGCCACGACAACAGAACGACTATTATGGTGGTGGCGGGAAATCAAAAACAAAGAGCAAACAGAAGGAGCACAAGGAGTTCAATGCACATGGTGATTCCAGTTTTGCACCCAAAACAAATGGAGCACGTCACACAATTGGATCGAGGCTATATAGAGCTGAATATAGATAGATGCACACTTGTATAGTGTACGATCCCATTTGGAATGGAATATCTTAATCTGCTCTGGGAGAGTGAAAAAAGAGGTAAACTTGAAGTGACATGTGAGACTTGTTGTCCTTTTGTGCCAATGGACATGCCAAATTAGAACAGTGGCAGTCAGAGGAAATATGTATTTTTCTTTTCATAAACATAAAGGGTCCAAATGGCCTCACTTGTGGTACTTCTTCTTTGAATTCGATCACAATTGACGATGCGATAGTGTGTACTCAGGTAAAGTGAAAGTTATGTCTTAACAAAAATAGGAGTCTATTTATGACCGATTTGGTATCTCATTCAAGCTTTTCGCTGCTCATAACTGCAAAACTCTTCCACGTTTATACCTGCCCCGGATATTTCTTCTTTTTTTCTGCAGGGCTATTCGCCTGTCCTCACTGTTAACATTTTTTTAGAGGATACTTAAAACAAAACGAAGAACCAAATAAATTTATCTGTCGATATTTGGTCCAAACAATGACGGCATTAACGCAAAATACAACAAAAATTATTATGGATAGCATGCAAATGCCAGCAACAAGCAAAGCATTTCCTCTTTCAGATAAATCTTGAACTCGTTTGTTTTTCAATGTCATGTTTGGAGTTCTTGTTGCACATCGTCAAGGAGTATTACATTTTCATACAACATGTTTGTGAGGTAAGTTCCTTTATATTTAGGTGTTAATGACATTCCGATAGCACAAAGGTTTCAATTTAGTTGTTTATCTTAGATGAAGCCACATGCAATACCATAAAGAGTTAGTCATAAGAACGTTGGGGAAAAGCAATGAACTGAATGAGGATGACCAAAGTGTACACAATCTTCAACTTGAACACTGGTTGAACAAATAAGTAATTTGATGTAATCATTACTCATTATAGGAATTCAGACAATGGAAAACGGGTGTGACGTGTGTCTCCAAACAAATCTTCAAATTCAAAGTGTTGTTGGTCTTATTTTAAATTTGACAAATCCAGATTCAATTGATAGGTCTTAGCAAGTTAGTATTCCAATCAATTGAAATAAGTGGAAGTGAAAGTTGAGGGCGTCCGTGGTGCAGTGGTAGAGTGTTCAGTATAGATAGACGCTTGGGTTCGAATCCCGCTCTGGGCATCTACTTTTCTTTCAGCCTGCCAATTTCATGTGGACGCCGCCCTTGAGGTTTCATGTGAAATTACTAACATCTTATTTCCAACTACTGCAACACAAAAAAGGGAAGGCTGCTACCCTAACAGTACAATGGTCCGGAAATTAGGTCTGAGTTCTCCGGATTAGCATATAAGCCTCCTCTTTCTTATTAAAAAAAAAAAAAAGTGAAAGTAGGTAAGTAGTAAATCAAAACAAGCTCATTAGTTGAACATCACTATTTCTCTAAATTGTCGGAAATATAATTAGCAATGTTATAATACTGGTAGTACCCGTGGTGTGATGGTTAGCATGTCTACCTGTTTACCCAGAGGTTCGAATCCCAACAGAGGCAAAAATGTTTTTTCCACGAGTATCGCATTTGGCGAGGAATTTCCAAGTCCTCCGACATCAAAATCATTGCCATGAAAAGCACTTTCTCGATTAGCCGTTTGGAACCGGAGAAAATTGTAGGTCCCCTCCATTACCTCACAAGGCATGGTCGTGAGACAGACTTGGTTTGATGGATGTTTGATGTTCGGATATATGACGTTTGCGTTCAGACTGCAAAATCTTCTTAAAAGTTGATGGACAAAGCTCCAATTCCTGTGAACGGTGGCGAATCGATTCATTCAGGTCCTCTTCAAAACTTTGCTTTACAACGGCAATTGTTTCTTCGATGCCCACTGCTCGACATCTCTGCGGATGCATATTATCAAATAAAGTAAACGTAGTGCGAAAACGATCTATGGTTAACCGAATTAATTGCTCTGATTGACGATTATGTCGATCATGAAATGGACGGAGTTTGCGGTTAAGGTCAACGCATTTCTTTACTTTTTGGACATTTACGCCCTTTCAGAGAGTTTCTGAGCCAGGGTCTGAACAATACGCATGCTTATTGAGTGATTCACATGTTGCTCTTTACTGTATTACCATAAAACAAATGATTCACATTTATATACTGTTCATGATTAAAGACATTTATTTGTTCCGCTTCGGCTTTTTTAATCTTTTGAACACAGACGTAAAGCTCAAAGAGACTTCCTAAGCAAAACTTTTAAATCAATGACATTTTACCTCGTTCACCGAGGAGAATTTTATAACCGACTAGGTGGTGCCAGTAACTTATTGGCTTCATGATAAAAGATAACACATTTGACTTAATTTCTAACTGACATCCATGAAATCATAAAAATAAGTCCACAAGAAAAAGCTTGATAAATACTTTCCATTTAGCCCGAAACCGCAAGCTCTAAAAACTAAAACGATCTTCAGTTGATGTGTAGATTAGAATATTGAATCAATTAGCCTTCCACAAGACGATTGATACTTTTGTGTACACAGTGCCGGATTAAGCCAGCGCGGGGCCTGTAGCAAATTCTGTCAAGGGGCCCTTGCTTTGCTTTAGGTTCTCAAGTTTAGGGTATTAAATAAAACAAAATTGTTACAAATAAACTTTTCTGGACTTAATATGGGCAAATTTAGAGATAACACTTTCAATATCGACTTCTTTAAGCAAATCATGCTCTATATTCAACAAAGTGAGATGATTAAGACGTTCTTGGCCCATCGTGTTCGTTAATTCATTTTTAATACGTTTTAATGTTGAAAAAGAACGTTCGCCACTGCAGTTAGTGATCATGAGAGACAAGTAAATGCGCAAGGCAATTTCTAAGTTTGGGAAACACGATTCCAAAGAATTATTTAATAAAAGTTTATAAAATTGCTGTTCCAGAGGCTCCTGTTTCGTGCTGTCAATAACAGTAGCCACATCTGTTTTCAGCAGCTCTGCGAACTGCACTAACTCGCCACCTAGGCTGTTCTCCAAATCATCTTCGTAAGCACTGACCATACTTGAGGATTTTTCCAAAATCTCTTCTGTTGTAAGAGATTTTAGCTGTCGAAATACTTCAAAAACACTAGTAATCTTATGATATGCCTTCATACGTTTAGTTAAAGCAGACAGTACGTTATCAATAATGACAATAAACACCTGAATTTCGAAACGTTGTCCAGGTGTTTGATTTTCAACAAAGTCGTCGAGTGTAGTAGAGCCGCTGAAATGGTCGTACTTTGTATTTCGCTTGATTCGTCTTGATGTCTGTTGCTGGTATTCTTCACAGTTGGTCAGATCTTTGGCTCTTACCTCAATATCTGAAAATGTGGATCGCATTGCTTGGACATAGCTATATAATGATTCATAAAGGGCGTATCCCGTATTAAGGTCTTGATCAGACGACTGCAGCGAAGCACTAGTCGCTTGCAAGCGTTCTAGGATTCCATTCCATGTAATTGTCATTATTCCCGTTTCTAGCTTATTCATCGTTGAAACTAGTCCGTAAGCTTTATTACGGCACTCCGCTTTTTGATCCACGTCGTTGAAAATGTCTTCCAAAACTTGCTTAATAGTAATAAAACCACATAAAAGTGCTTTCGTAGCATCAGCTCGGGCTGACCACCTAGTGTCCGATAACCGTTTCAAAATCTGAATTTTTAAGGTAGAATCTTTAAGTGCGTTCGTAAGACGACTCCATCGATAGGTAGAAGCGGAAAAAAATGTATAGAGATTTTCAATGAAATCGAAGAAAAGTAATGCTTCTGTACAGCAGTCTGCAGCGCACTTAGCAACCAAATTTAATGAATGTGCAAGACAGGGAATGTATTCGGCGTACTTATTTATTTCCTTAACTCTGGCTTGTAAGCCGATGTATTTGCCACTCATGTTGCTGGCATTATCGTAGCTTTGCCCACGACAATCTTTGATATCAATGCCACTCTCACTTAAGAAATCTAGTAAACTTTGAGCGAGTTGTTCAGCAGTATGACCTTCCATGTCCAAGAACTTAACAAATATTTCCACTGGTCCAGATGGCAGAACATAGCGCACTATCAGAGTCAGTTGGTCTACATGCGATATATCTGGAGTAGAATCCAATGAAACTGAGTAGTAATTTTTTTTTTTTTTTTTAATTTTGCAATTGTTTGCGTTCAATCGAATAATATTTTCAATAATACAGATTTGTAATAAGTTATTTACACAATAAAAAGAACTATTTTAATTTTACTTTTAAGGAGCTATGTGTAGTAGTATTTGCATCTCTTAATTTCGCAAATAATTTGATCTAGTATGCTTGATGCAATTAGATGAATAAATTCCTCACAAGTTGTTTTTGATAAATATGACGTATGCCCCTTTCCTTTATTAGCATGATTTTGTATATGTTGAGCCATAAAAGCGTCAAATTGGGCTATTAATTCTAGCAAGCCTAAATAATTTCCATTGTGAGGTGAACCAACAATTTCGTCACTTCCTCGAAACGCAAGACCTCGTTCTGCTAAAAACTTTATTACTGCAATGATTCGTTTTAATTATTTTTAGGTTCCTATCTAAATTTTTTTTTTTTACGATCAGATAGGAGTTGGAGCGCGGCCGCGCGGGGCCCCCCCAATGCGCGGGGCCCGTAGCATTTGCTACTCCTGCTATATGGCTAATCCGGCACTGTGTGTACACAATTTACGACCTGACCGGATTCAGTTAGCTAATAAAGTTCGGACCTCATAAGAATGACAGATTTCAATCATGAAGACATGCTAATGGAAGCTCTTCTAATGCGTTTTCTCTATTCATCGTGTTTTCGTGGGAGCTGTGTGTCCAAATTGCACTGAAACCTTTTATTTATTTATAGACATAAAACTTGATTTGAAAAGTTAAAACAAGCCATTCAAGGAGTGGAACAATTAATTTAGATAATTGGGGGCACTGTCACAGTAGAGACGATTAAAGATAATCTGAGTGTCTGTTGAGCTAGCTATAGCTATAGCCCTGCTATACCTTCAGAGCTTCGGTTGGAGACTTATGGATTTGTATAATGAAATAGCTATTCAAGATAAGAATTCAAATTGTGATGCTTTACGTTGACCCAGAATGTTTTGTTTGGATGAAATGTGTAATGGGGTGCAAATGGACCAATAAGTTGTTCAAATCGAAAAGGGAGCGGCTTCTTTAGATACAGATGGTCTGTCAACAGGCATATCGACATACTAACGACATGTTTGTTGTATTAATCAGCCATAAATACTCTGACGAAGATGCATATTTAATTCAAATCTATGGACTTATCTTCTATCGAAATTGATGCAGTATTTTGTAAATCAGAATTTTCAGAGGTGTTAGGTGTGCGTCGTCGGTCGTTATCAGTTTTTTGAAACAAATACTTTTTATCAGAAAACGACCTGGAAACCAGAAGTTATCACATCACTTAACAAAACACAAATAGACTAGGCCAATTGACAGGGCACGTCGTAAACTAAAAAGTTTGACCGCCATTTGAATTGTTTCAAAGGCAAGCTAAGGAAAATACTCGTATATTTTACAGCTGGAATTTTGTAAAACAGTTTCATAAAAGGCCTTATTTTGACTATCAAAATAATAAGTCAGCATTCATCAAAGGCTATGTGAAGAAGCTTTTTGTAATGATTATGTTAGTGTATAACTCAGTTATTCAACATGCAGAGATGAAAGCATTCTCATGGAAGAGTCTAGATGCTAAAGTTTAAGCACATATTTACGTAACGTAGTGTAATACCATTCATATTACTGAGATAAGACTGCACTTTGATGTAACGTTAGATGCCGGGTTCTATTTCTTCAACTTACTCTTCTTGTTTCCTTGTTTTCAGAATCCGCGTCAGATACATGCCTCCAACTCTCCTCGTCTCTCAGCATCTCCTAGATGATATTATTTGGTCTAAAGTGTCCGATAATTCTGTTTATATCCTGGACAGAGAGGATCCCATCTCCTCCACTTGAACACTGTATGATAAGCGTCGCCTGTCAGCGAGTCTCCGTATTGGCACGAAGAGTTTCTTCTTTTCCCAATCTTGTGAAGGAAAGCGTTAAACACCCGTGTCAGGTGAGGAGCTGTGTGACGTAGTAGTTAACTTCACCGTGTTTCTGGTTACTCCATTCGCTTCGGTCTCCAATCAGCCTAGCAGTCCAGCGCCGACTGCTTTCCTACTCCCAGCGTTATTGCTCATTTCTGCTGCGGATCACTTTCGCCTCCGTGTTCGTCGCTTCCACGCCGATTTCTGCTTCCTTTATGTTGCGACAAGGTCAATTGGTACGACACCTACAACTACAGGAGCTGCTAGCTCATTCACTGTGCAATACGCGCTCGCTATTCGCAAGGCACCGCGCCTCAGTACCGATGCTAGTTGTGGCATGTAACCTTGGATGCGCGCTCAGCAGCCTTTCGTATCTGGTCCTAAAAGCTCAGTTTCGTGTCGAGCAGGTATTTTTCCATGTTTATGCTTTTCAAAAGTTCGGTTTGGATGTGGAAGTCGATAACCGCGGGAAATCGTTTTTTTCTAAGAAATACTACTTCAGTATTCTCGGTAGCCAGGGACAGCACATGTTCATCCATCCAGGAATTTATCCTTCGCATCACTTGGTTAAATTTTTTCTGTGCCTTTTCGGCGTCCCTTGCAGTTATCACCGCAGCAACATCATTAGCATATCCAACTAGAAAGCAGCCATCGGGCGTTTCCATACAGAGAATGTCATCGTAGGAGATGTTCCAGAGGTCTGGTGCAATGATAGATCCCTGTGCTGCTCCAGCTGTGATATCTTTTCTTATCATTCCTTCAGTGGTTCGGTAGATAAGTTCTCGGTCTTTGAAATAATCTTTTATCATCCGTAGGCGATACTCTTCACTTTGGAATCTTCTTTCAAGTACATCATCCATATTTGACCATCCAGCTGAATTAAAAGCGTTTCGGACATCAAGCGTTGCCAGCAGCACGATTTGCTTGGCTCCCATGTTGAACATTTTTGACAGCCCTTATAACTTCTTCAATTGCTCATATTGTAGAGCACCCCTTCCTGGTGCCATATTGTCTTTCAGACAAGTCTCCCGATTTTTGAATAACGTCGTGATTCCAATAGCTTTTCTAGGAGCTTTCCTGGAGCTTGCACAGAGGCCTTTATAACATTAATACCTCATAAAATCAGTTTAAAATTGATCACACGACGTTACGTTAAGGACTTTACGTTACGTGCTCAATTCATTGTACTCGGAGATGCCTCTACTTAAGGCACAAATACTCTTTGGCTACGGTGTCGTTACATTTATTCGCTTTGAGTGCGCTTTGTGTTTGCTATTCTCTATTTACATTACTGTGAATCATAAAAGCGAGAATAAGTCTGAATAATTTATTTAATAAATAAATAAACCAACGTAATGTAGAACCAAAATCGACATTGGGATAGGATGTATAGATTTCTGATATTTGAACTCGCAAACATCAAGCCAAACCAACCTGCACTGAAAAATAAATACCGGTTCTTCGTACTACCTGACTCCAGATAGCAAGCAACCCTATTTTGCTCCATTTTTTCAGATGTTCCCAAAAGACGCTGCCATGATAAGAACCCTAGGCTACCAGGACCCAACATGTCCAAATGTTGCACGGTGTCATCTTTTTCTGCACCGGATTCACCGAATGTGGTACCATTTTAGTCTAACAAGGTTAAATTGTTGGTGATGTTACACTCTTTTCTGCTAGGGGATAGCAAACAAGTTGCAGATTTATTTTGACGAAACGCAACGGTGGGATCTAAACGTTTAATCTGTCTAAATCCTAAGGAGGCATTCCATCTACGGTAGTGCTCCTGACAGACCCAACCGTTTATGGTTGTCTGAGGTCCTTGCCCAACAAGTTCATCTGTGATCTCATTTCCAGTTATGTCAAGATTGCCAGAAACTCACGCGAAACACTCAAAGAATTCAGTCTTCCAATTGAATTCAGAGAGGTCTAGTATTCGAAGTAATTGGAGCGTTGCGGAGGGCCAGGGCCTTCTTTCCATCAGTAACGTGATGTTAATGTGCTGTAACGTTATTTGTCATTGACAAGTTAAGGCCTAAGCCATAAAGAACTTCATTAACTGTCGCCTCGTTCCAACACAGTAACTTTTGTTCATTTCTAAGGAGAAAAAGGCTCTCAGCCAACAAACTTCTATAGGCAATGCACAACCACCATCATAGTAAAATTCCCACGAATTGCCGACCACATTGATGAAAAGACAACATTAGTTCAAATAAAAGTAAATACTAAAATTTGCTTCCAATAGATTCTGCATTTCTTTAAAAAAATATCCATCATCCTTATCAATTGTGTCACATTGACAAACCACTTTGTCAAACTAAATCCAAATCAATCCTCAATACAAAAAACAATAAAAAAACAAAAATTCGTCTCGGAAAGATAAAAAAATTCACCAAAAATGAAAAGAGCACTCCTTGTTTACCATTTGCATTTGTCCGATTATGTCCACTTTTTATTTACTTAAATTTATTTCGGCAAAAAAAAAAACAACAACATAAAATAGCTCATCCCTCACTCCTTAAGCGATCAACCAACCGTCCCCCGAGGAACACAAATTGAACACCTCAATCACAGGTACTAAATATTATCAATTTTTTTTAGCTCGTAAAAGTGATGCTCACACAGATGGTTCAATAATGCACTTCAGATAGTGTTTTCTCCCTGTCTGATCATTTAAAATGCCAAGAAATCCAAAATGAAAAAAAAAATTACACCGAAGAAAAGATGCGCGCCCTAAAAATCGGGAGAACCCACAACACACACAACAGTTCTTTTCTTTCGTTGGAAGACGATAAGAGAGGGGAGGGTAGAAAGAAAAGAAAAAACAACAAGAAATCCCAAATGAATTGGACCTGATTCTGTCTCGGATTGATTTCGTTATATTGAAATTTTGGGACAATCTGGACAGACAGGTCCTACCAAAACAAACATATACAATATACCCAGATCCCAGAGGACATAACCAACAACGAAAAAAGTAAAATCAGGCAACATCAGATCGGAATCTCGTTTGACAAATATTTTAACAAGCATTCTTTGTCGCCTGTTTTTTTGTTGGATCCATTTTTTTTTTTTGAGAATTGGGAATCGATCGTTGTGGATTCTCTTGGAGGTGTATTAATCCATTGAATACGAATTCTGAATAAAGACGAAGAAAAAGAAAGAATGTTTGGTTTAATTCAAGTGCAACTTGGAGAGAATTTTATTGACCTAGTGGCGGAGTTAATTTGGTTAAAAATAAAACCTATTTCAATCTGGATTCAGAAAAGAAGACTCAACGACGGATAATTAATTGGCGTTTAGCTCGATTGCTCAATAGAAGCTCCAATAAAAATGACTCTACACTTGCTTTGCAGATTTCAGAGAGGCATGGTTAATTTAAACGTTTTTTTTTTTTCAAATTATACAGCCTTGGAATTTTTCCAAACCTGATTCAAAGACTGCGCAGAATCAAGAACTTAAAATAAAAGTAATATTTCAAAATTGCAAATCTTAGTCTTTACCGAGTGTAAGGAAGGGTTGCTGCATAGGTCCTTTGCCTCTTGTACTCTGTCGAATATCTAGTTTATTAGATAGAGTAGAGATAAGTGGTGTAAGGTTAACATGATCATTTGTGCTGAGTCGCTATCACCACTTCAAAAAATCATCAATAAAGTAATTAACTATTGGAAGCTTTGAGGATTGGAATCGAATACCTGATATTTTTAAACGATTTAGGAAGATTAGTCTAAAATAAAGGGTTGAAAGCGCTGTTCAAGTTCAAGGCTTGAAAGTACTAAACAGGTACGACAATCTGGGAATGGAGATGACACTTAATTTAAATTTAGACTTTCATCTGAAAATAGAACCCAACGAAACAGCTATAGGCTCAAATCAACACAAATGAAGTTTTTGTTTTTTAGTTCTGAAGAGTGAACTGAGACGCCGAAAGAGTTTTTTAGATCAGTGTCATCTGAAAGCGTCAACTTCATTTGTTTTCCTTTCGAAACACTTCCATTTGTGCTCAAAATGAAATAACGGGTTTGAACCGAGTAAGCGACTAAACGCACCCAATTATTACGCTCAGTTCAGGATGCGTTCACTACTCTAAATCGTTTTAATTGTAATAAAAATAAATCAACTCATTCGCTCCAATAAAAAGGAACAACATATTGCATTTGGTTACTGTAAAAGTTTATAAATTAAATTATAATTGAAAACAATTTTCTACGTTGTATATGAGATTGAAACTTTAGTACTTGCCATGTATAAAGTAGCAGATCTAAGAAGTAATAGGGTTTAAGGCCTGGCGCATCCTCCTCGACCACACTTTAGCGAGAAATGGAAATAACCTTCAACATTTCCCTACTCCGAATGTGTTGAGGAAAAAGAGCTTTTCATGGCAAGGTAATTGCTCTTGGGTGACTTTCCAAATTCATGTAAATGGTGATACCTGTGAAAAAGTGATTGGATGTTTCCTAGGCTCAATCCTCAAACTTCCACGTAACAGGCTGACATGCTTACCTTTACGCCACTAAAAGACTTGTCTGAAAGACTATATGTCTTTAGGTAAAGGCGCTCTACAATAGAAACAAATGAAAAAAAGGTGAGGGCTGTCGAAAATGCACAGCAAAGAAGCCAACACACCAAGGATATCGTTCTGTTGGATGTTCAAAACGCCTTCAATTTAGTTCCAGTTCCATGGCCTAATATGATTGATGTGCCTGAGAGAAGATTCCAAATTCCAGAGTATCTCTTACGGATGACAAAGGACTATCTCAAAGAACGAGAACTTATCTGCTAACCCACAGAAGGAATGAGACGAAAGGACATCGCAGCTGAAGCAGCGCAGGGATCTATCACAGCGCCAAACCTCTGGAATATCTCTTAGTCTGTAGGTATGTAGATGCCAAAAGGTTTCTTCTAGTTGAATACGCTAAGGATGTTAGTGCGGTGATAACTGCAAGAGACACCGATCTTATCTACCAAACCACAGAAGGAATGAGACGGAAAAACATCACAGCTGGAGCAGCACAGAAATCTTTCATTGGAACAAACCTCTGGAATATCTCCCACTCTGTATAGAGATGGCCGAAGGCTGCTCCTGGATGAATACGCTGATGATGTTGAAGCAATGATAACGACAAGACACACTGAGAGCTGAACCAAGTGATGCGGAGAACAAATTCCAGGATGGAAGAACATGAGCTGTCCCTGACTTCTAAGAAGACTGAAGTAGTACTAAAAAGAACGCCCACGGCTATCGACTTCCACATCGAGGCCGAAGTTATAAAGAGTAAAAGAAGTGGTAAAATACCAGGGAATGAAGCTTGATAATAAACTGAGCTTTTGGGACCAGATTCGGACGGTAGCTGATCGCGCATCCAAAGTCACAAGCTATCTATCCAGGCTGATGGCAAATGTGCGAGCAAACAGAGACTTCTTTTTGCAACAACACACTCAATTCTACTGCAGGGAATTGAGGTTTGGGGTGAAGCACTAGAACTAGAAAAGTATACCGGAAACAGCTGGCATCGGTACAGAGGCGCGGTGCCTTGCAAATAGCGAAGAATTTTGTTTTAAGTGGCATACCGCATTGTAACTAAATCAGCAGTATTTGAAGTTGCTGGTCTCCTCCTCACAACACCACGAAAGTACATATATATGAAGAGCAAACAGAAGTAAGCTGGGAGCCGTGAAATAAGCGCTTACACAGCGGCAGTGGCAGGGACAAGGGTAGTCGGAGTGCACATCAGGGCGCTTTACAGCTAGGCTGATCGGATACCTGGGCAAATGGAGTAAATGGTAACACGTTGAAGTGAATTACTACGTGACACAGTTCCTCATGTACTTCAACGCTTTTCCATACAAAAATGGAAAAGAAGCCTTTCGTACAAATACTGTGATTCGTTGACAGACGACGGTTATTACACAGTGTTCAAGTACAGTTTCTTCGTCAGGAAATAAACAGGAGTACCGGAGAAATCAGCCAAAATAACATCACCCAGAAGATGTTCAAAGCCGAAGAGCACGAAAGCGAATTACCAAGTTTCTGATGCAGATCCTGAAAAACAAAAAAAACGAGGAAAGGTAGATGAGGAAAGAGAACCCGCATCTTAAACTTGGAACCCCTCTCGAAAAAATGCAGAAGTGCTCCCAAGGGGAGCTTATCAGGGAGAGAGTTTTATATTTTGCCAATTGCCACTGACACCATCTACGACACTCGCTTCCTTCTAAAACACTCAGTCATACAACAAGCGCTCGTTGGACGGACGGAGGATCCTTGCTTATGAAAGCTGAATAATCAACGAAATTTCAAAATTTAAATTGTTTGGCTTTTTGGAGTCCCAAACAATTAATTTTAAATATTTAAATATTATTTTATTTTAACAGCGGTTTTTGCAATAAGCATCGAATTATTTTTTTTTATCAGAAAGTTCAGACCTGTGTAGTAAATTACAAAAAAACTTTATGGTCACTAACCGAAGTGCGTGACAAATCAACTGGTTTACTTGCTGCTCATAACATCTAACTGTGAGCGGTGTGATAAAAGGATAACATCTCATTATTCATATAATTTACTTACAAAGCCGAAAGATTAAATGAAACAATGAAATTTAAATTCCTCAGAATTCACCCTTTTGAACACAAATACAAAAATGTAAAGTCACACATATTAGCCACATTTTGCAAATCACAAAAAGATCATCTATTACTTGGTTCCACCTCAAAAATTCCAAAATATTCACTTTGCAGTGATTGCCGGGGATTATCCCAAAATAACGGTCCATTGTGTCATCTAATTGAATACAAAAACCAATGAAGGGCTTATTCTTCTTGGGATCAGCTCTTGTAAATCGATTATTGAAGGTAAATGTTTTGGTTTGTTCGACACACACAAAATAAAAAAGGATCTCAGTTTTTAAGGTCCTTTTTCTATGATCACCCATAAAGCAAATATTTACTTAGGCAGCGGTCTACCTGTAAGTAATTTGAAACGGTAGCCACCATAAGATTAGGTACATTGTATCCTTTGAGAACGAAGTGTTGTTATTTGTTGTAAGACTAATGTTTGTCTAACCAATACAGGTACTTTGCCCAGTACCTATGTAGATTGACTCTTTGGCACTGGGTAAAATATTTTATGACGCAGAAAAGTGGAAAAATGAATGAGAAGAAGGATTTCACCAAAAAGAGAGGTACTTGTAGTCTCTAAAGAACTTCGACTTCGAAAGATATGAGCACCAAATCTGTCATACATCAAACTGCTTCCATCAATTATAGTCCATCCATTTTTCGGCAAAAAACTTAGAGTGTAAACCTATAGTGATCAACTAACTACTAAAGTAGACGTTACAGTCCAGGGTGAACCTGAGATCAGAAAACTTCTAACGCAAACAATTTCGATTTCGGACGAGCTCTCTCCAGTTCTGCTCTCCAAGCCGGTTAAAGTCTTCTTCCACTTGATTGAGACCTTAAAACGAAGTCTTACCCTTCTGTAATTTCAATGCCACCCACCGAGCCGGAGCGTTGAGGTCCATCCGCTCTACATGGCCCAACCCAGGCTTTTGAGAAACTATTCCTCTGGTGGAGCTCGACCGAAATCGTTAGAGAAAGATGTTGATTGAAGCCCAGTTTCACCCCGAATTGCATTGCCCACCAAAGTAAATCTTGTCAAAAACATAAATTTTATCAATTGCTATCCTTGAGAAATTCACCTTGTAAAATGCACTTAACCATGCTACATTTCTAAGAGGAATTCCAAGATTCCTTGTGCTTGTTCTGTGTCAAGTTCGGTGAATGTCACGACCGCAACAAGTACTCAATCTTTGATGAGCTCATCAAAATCAGGCAGCCTTATCAGATCATCCATTAGACTGGGAATGAACATTTTTCGGAAGAGAAGACGTCTCCCTATTTACTTTTTTTGTTCTTGTAACGCCTTATCAGTTTTGATGATGATTGCCCCTCGAGTCTCGGTGTTGTGTGTGGAACGAATTTTTTTTAATGGCTTTTCCCCCATCATGAATTTGAATAAATTTGTACAGACCCAAAGCCGCTGGAGAGTCTATACTATAATATCGTTGAATAAATCACCAATCTCAACATTTATTGATCTCTGATTTCGTCGAGATCGAGCGATGGAGCTTGCGATAATTATCTCTCTGGATGCTGACTGTGATTCTAGTTCAGTGATCATATTACTGCACCTCATTCGTTCGTAGAAAGCCTGCACAGAGAGACATAGTGGCAGGAGATGATCGTTTAACGATCCTTGTTGGTTTTGTTCTTTTTTTTGTGTGTGTTTTGTTTTTGCTTTTTTACGAACTCCCATACGAGATTGGTACTTTAGTCTTGTAATCGATACGGGTTTCGTTTTTGGTCGCAAAGATTGGCGGGAGGATTGGGGAAGTGTTCAGAGTTCAGTGTTTGAGACAATTTAAATTCCTACTGCTTCATGAGCAGTGAGTTTAACTGAAATACTGGAGCCTAGTCGATATTGGTCGTTAAATAAAGTGTTAACTAGGCTCAGGAGATTTATGCACGATCAGCATTAGGAGAATTGGTAGATGTAATTAAGACGAGCTTGATATTTATTTAACGAACTCTAATCGGATTACGTGTGTGAGATGTTGTTTTTTTTTGGAGTAAATTGAGTAGTTCTGTTTGTTTTATTGCACTTCGACTTCTTGAGGGTTTATTACTGAGAGACAATCGACTCAAACAAAAATTCATTATTAATGAGAATGGTTCGTTTACAACCTAATGGCGTTTGAGGGGCTCAGACGTCATAGTTTAACGTTTAGACAGATGGAAGGAATATAATACGGGATAAAAGGAATACCTTAGGTCAAATAGGTAAATGATCAAGATATAGCTTGTGAGAATTGTAAGGCCTTTTCTATGGTTGATTAAGGGACTTAAAAATATGAAATTTTAAGTAGGATTATGATCTTGTCCTTTACCTCCCAAATGTGCCAACCACAAGAGATTTCCCCTTTGTTGCTTTTGCTGGCAAAACATAATCTGTCTCGTTCCAGCATTGCGCCTTGCGAATTACGGCCAAGTATTTGTGGGCATGGGCATGATGGGCCTAATTCACTTCTCTGAAGTACCTACTTAACAGTAATTTGAAAGCCCAAATTGAAGCCGGCAACTGAGTAGAAAAGGCTTTGATTGATTAAAAGAGGAACTGCAAAAGCAACGTATAGTAATAAAATACGAGGAGATCCCTCGTCAAACGTCGACCATCTTAGGCGGTACTGGCATTCAAAAGCAGGGATCTTGAGGCTCCCATAAGAAGAGCAATAAATTCCATTTTCCAAAGCATTCAACTAAAAGGAGAAGAGGCAACTGAAGCACTCAAGGTAGTAATTTCACTGCCACAAAAGCTCGGGAAGAGAACTGCAGTTCGAGAAGTGAACTGCAGTTCGAGAAGTGAACTGCAGTTCGAGAAGTGAACTGCAGTTCGAGAAATGAACTGCAGTTCGGGAAGTGAACTGCAGTTCGGGAAGTGAACTGCAGTTTGGAAAGTGAACTGCAGGACGAGAAGTGAACTGCAGTTCGGAAAGTGAACTGCAGGACGAGAAGTTCGAGAAGTGAACTGCAGTTTCAGAAATGGACTTTAATATATTCTAAGTAGCTGGGAGAAACAAAAATTGTGTGGTAAAAATGAGCAAAGGGGGGACCTAACGCACTTGACTGCCATCGTTTTTCTTATAGGAATTTCCTAATTTCGCGGGTTTGCATAGTCCATAAGTCAATTTCTTTTTATTTGGTTGGTATTCTCGGTCCTGAAGGAACATAAAATTTAGAGTTGTATTTTGCTAATTTTTTGAGGCACGCGCTAAGGGTTGATTGCTATGACCTCGGTGATTTTCGTTTCTTGAAAGAAAGGGATCAAGAATTTGTTTCAAATTTTGGGTAAAAAATGAAGTAATGTGTAAAAAAGTGTGTGAAATATTAACAAAGGCCTATAGTGAGTTTATTATGAGTAAAACAAGAGCTTATGAGGGGTATAAGCGTTTTTAAGGTTGCCGTGAAGACGTTGAAGATTTCGAACTCCCCGGACTGAAAATTTTATGATTCCTTAGGCATATGTTGTATACCAGGCTTTCGAGACATTCCAGTTGTTTTCAGTTGTTGTGACTTGTGAGCACATCTCGTACAAGTCATAAGAATAGCGAAAAGTGTTGGTGTAGGTGTATACAGCAGCAATGCTGATCTGGCATGCTTGCTCCAACCACTCGCACCGTCTTCAAGTCCTTGCAAGAGCTGCATTCCTAGTGCAATATTTGCAAGGGCAGAAAAGGTTCATACAGAGGAAGGTCGGGAAAAGAACTTGTTGGATGATAAGTAACACTTGATAAAGACCAAGCCTAGTCACACCTTCTTAAAATCAAAGCCTACAAGGACAAAAAGGGATGCAGAGGGGTATGTACTTGACTAACTAGACACAAATGCTTAATTTTATATTTGAATTACATAAATAGAGAGGGTGGCACAAAATAGCTCGGGCTGGCGTCAAGGCCTGACGCTTTCATTTTATTCATACCTTGATAGAAAAGGAGGGAACCTACAAATTTTTGTTGATTACGAAAGGCTACGTGAGAAAGCCAATTCACTTCCAAAGGAGGTTTCCTCTTCTGACGTGGTGGAGTTATGCAAGCAGCTTTATCGCACAGGGATCACAACTCCCACAAAACTGCTTCACACCAGTGATCCACCCGTTTGGTGCGCTTCATGAAAGGTGATACCCTCGGAAAAACACTGTGGATGATTTTGGCATTCGAGGCTTGAATTATAACACCGAAAAAGGCAGTCATTTGCTGCAACAGCTCAGGGAAAACACGTGGTAGCATTGATCTCGAAAGACTAAAATAAGGACGAACCAGTGGAAACTGAGTTGGTAAACGAATCTGAAAAGCTTAAGAAATCTGAGGATCGTGATCAATCTGAGGAGGAACTTACCAAAACTGAGAAAGATCATGAAAAACATTTTAAAAAGCGATATGGAAAAAAGAAGTGCTAGACTTATAATTAATTAAACATTATTTTGAAAAGGTAATTATTCTGTTATTTGTTATTTTACTAAGCCTTCACTCCCTACATATCTCCTCACATAAATTTTTTCAAACGATCGAGAAGCATTTGCATAAAAAAACATTTTTCAAACCAATATCGTCTACAGCGTCATTGTGATCTGACAATCTTGCACAGCATCACACTTGTTTGAGCTTCTAAAATTTCAAAAAAAATTCCATATCTCTTTTTAACTGACCAACTCTTGTCTATGGAAAGGTCTAACCAACATAAGAACTTTCATCTCAAATATCAATCACAATAAAATTCAATTGTGTTTACAAAAGCCGACTTATTTTCCTATACCAATTGTCATAAATTACTTATGTCCCGTCTTGAGTATGGGCATTTGCATATTTTGACATAGAAAAGTACCAATTAAACATTTTTCTATAGACTATAGTAGGTACCTACAGCCGCCCCACCGTCACGTGATATAACCACCACGGTCAAGTGGTCCTTCAGAATAGTGGAACTCCATACATCTACTTCAGTTTGCTTGCTAACTTCCGACATGAAATGCTCTCGAAACCTTCATATTTCATTTATCGTCAGCAGCAGCGCCTCGGATGCCAAAAGCGAAGACGCCAGTATAACAACAACAACAAGAACAACTGTGGCCACAACTACCGGCTATCGATGGTCATAAAGGTAGGTTGGAATAGGCCAGTAAATAATTTGTAACAAACTACAGCTCTCGTTATGGTCTATGCAAATTCAGCACCGCACGCGCCACAGCACCACTGGCTTTTTCCTTTTCAATTTTTTTTTCTTCAATTTTTTGAGAGCACTTTCGAACCAAAATCCGGAACGCTACCGCCTGGAATGAAAAAAAAAAAAAAAAAATAGGTATCCACATCGGTAATAATAATAATAAATGGAAAATTATGGAACAAGAAATTCAGGAAATTTTCCGCACCAGTTAATGGTGGTAGTGGTGCAATCCAGAAGGAGCTCAGGAGGAGTGCAACTCTGTTTTGTGTATAGTCTCATAACCGTTTGCTGCTGCTGGCTGCTTACAAATGTTATGACAGGCGAAAACGAAGTGATTTTTTCGCCCTGGATAACGCGTTATTTCGTGTTACAAAGCGCGGATGAATCAGGAACTGAACACTCCACTCTTGTCTTGTACCTATGATAGAAAAACTGATGGCTGGGACTGCATCTTGTTTTCTTCCATTCGCATAAGGAGTGAGATTAAAACTAAAAAGCAAAACAAAGAAACAAAAAATATGCAACAAAAAAGAAGCAACATCGCAACAAATAAAAGATGAAGATTTTCAAAGGAGATCTCTCGGCTTCTTAGCCAAGATTGTAGGTATTAGCACGATTATTGATGTCATAATGATGGCTTAATGGGATGAGGATGGGACATTGGCGATGGTGGCCGGTGGTGACCCGGACACTATCACAAATTGGTTTCCATAAAATCTTGTTTATCGATTTGGATTTACTATAGACTGGCACTTAATGCATATGAGTCCATGACAAGGCTTAGAGTTGCCATAGTATTTTTTCGAGACTCAAGGGATGTACATTTGATTTGTGGAATCTTTACGTATTGTGAACAAAAAAGTAAATAGATCAGTTGCTCTAGTCTAGAAGAATAAACGTACAACATTTCAATACTCTCTTTCTTAATTAAGTGTAAGAGACGATATGTCAGCAGTGCAGCAATGGCTCGAAATCGTGGTGAACCTATAAATGTACCTCAACTGCCGCTTGTAGTATTGAGCAGTTGTTTCAAAAACTTAAACCCTACAAATGTAGCCCAATTCATCTTGTCTCCTATCGTTGTGAGAGAGACTAAGTCAGTGCTTCATAAGTGTCATATGCTGGGTTTATTAGGAACTCTAGATCCTGACTTGTAAAACCCTACAAATGTTACTTGTCTATCTTTACTTATACGAGAGAAAATGTAGGACTAGAGAGAATGTAGGATTGGTGAAATTAATCTTGTCTTTGTGATGCGTAACTCCTATCAAAATGTAGCTTTTCAACGGGAAATTTTGAACAATCTTTTGAAACTAATTACGAACGGTGTACACATTTAGAAATACGCTCATTATCGACATCCAGACATTGCAATGACTCTCTCAAACCACAGAGTTTTGTCGCCAACCAACAAATGTGTTGAAACGCGGTGTCATTCTTGAGGCGTCAGTTTATAAATCGCTTCGTTTTGTGGAAGCCTTTATTACAGTCCTTAACTTACCCACAGATTAGAAGGCTGCCAATGCTGAGCCTAGAAAATGAAGCACATCACCAATGAAACGAAGAAGACTTGAAGGAAGTTAAGCAGTGTTAGTCAAAGTCGAAGTCTTCAAAATTTATTCAGATAATGCAAATGTTTTTTTTGATTTACAAAAATTATTCAACATACCTATTATTTGCATAAAATTTTAATCGTTATACAGAAATGCCTTTCACAATAACAGAGCTTAAAACAGTACTCAATGAGGTGACGGAATCCAAAGCACCGGAGGAAGATCTCATAACACACGAGTTCTATAAGTACTCTACCGAGGAGTTCGCCACCCTCCTTCTACAGCTTTCTAACAATCTGTATGAGATTGAAGGAAGTATACCGCCAAGTTTTGACTCAGTTTTCAAAAAAAGGAGACCGAAACTTGGCTAAAAATTATAGAGGAATCTTATTGCTGAATACAGTTCGAAAGGTTTTTGGAAGTATCCTGCTTAAAAAGTTGTTGAACTGGGTGGATACAAATGACATACTTAGCGAGTTTCTGGCATGGATACTTAACTGTAGACAAAATTTTTACCCTTAGCACTCTCGTTGATATTTATTAGCCGTGCTCAAGGTTCAAAAATATATGCTTTGGTACTTTGTAGATTTTAAAGCAGCCTGTGATGCTTCTTTTGCTAGGCTGGGGTATGACTCAGGGTGTCCAGGGTCTACCCAAGGAAGCGTCGTAAGACTTGGGTTTCGGCGGTCCAACTTCTCAAAATGAAGACGCGGAAACGATCGGTTTAAATTACAACTTTAAATTTATTACAAAAAGAAAATTTTCTTCAGGATAAAGTTTACAAATGTTTACAATTTTGACAAGGTTTTACGAGATTAATAATTTCTTGCACGACGTATGTTTATGATGTCACTCCAGGGGAAGGGGGGGGGGGGGGGGGCGGCTGGTACCGATCCTCAGCGATGATTTCTTCTGGATACGGCTGCTGTGCCCTATGGCTGCTGTTTCCTCGGTGCGGCGGCGGTAACTTCTTGGCTGGTTCTGCGTTAGGCAGGACGCTCTATCGGCAGCAGCGGATGTCGTGGAAAAGGTCTGCGTTGTAGGCAAGGCAGAGCAATTTATCGGCGGCTGTGGACTGCGTAGGAAGCGCCTGCTTTTTGTCGTACGGCAGGACAATCTATCGGCGGCGGCGGACTTCGTGGAAAGTGCTCGCGTCGGCTTAGAGGCACCACACTTTGTCGGCGGCGCGGACTTCGTGGAAAATGTCTGCGGTTGGATAACAAGGAGAGTTTAGCTCGAACAATTCGGAGTAGTTCAATTACCCTCTACGGTGACTAAAAGTCAAAGACGACACCAAATGTTCAGCTAAGATAGCCAGGGCGATTGGAGTTTCTTTGCACGGAGACTGTAACAAGTCCAAAAGTAGAATAATAAAGACAATACCAAATGCTCGGCTAAGATAGCCAGGGCGATTGGAATTTCTTTTCCCGGAGACTGTAAAAAGTCCAAAAATAGAATAATAAAGACAATACCAAATGCTCGGCTAAGATAGCCAGGGCGATTGGAATTTCTTTTCACGGAGACTGTAAAAAGTCCAAAAAGTTAATTTGTAAAGATGACACCAAATGCTCAGCTCAGATAACCAGGGCAAGTGGAGTCCAGCGTTGCCGCAGTAAAATTTTTTAAGGTGCCATTTTCGGTAACCAAAGGTGCCAACTGGGTGCCACCAGCCCTTCAAAGGCAGAGAGATATTTAAAAACACAAAAAACAAATACTTTCCCATAAAGCATCATTACGATTATTTGGGCATGAATTAGTATTCACACACACAATATGTATGTTTCACTACTTGAAGAAAAAACATTCCTTTCAGTCTTTTTTGAATGACTTTATTAAGTTTTCTTCATTAAAATGTATCAAGCTCTTAAGGTGCCAAATGAGAGCTAAAGGTGCCAAGGTGCCAATCGAGACTGAAGGGTGCCAAAATGGCACAATTGTGCCACTTCGGTAACGCTGGTGGAGTCTCTTTTCACGGAGACTGTAAAAAGTCCAAAAAGTTGAATTGTAAAGAGGACACCAAATGCTCAGCTCAGATAACCAGGGCAAGTGGAGTCTCTTTTCACGGAGACTGTAAAAAGTCAAAAAAAGTTAAATTGTAAAGATGACACCAAATGCTCAGCTCAGATAACCAGGGCAAGTGGAGTCTCTTTTCACGGAGACTGTAAAAAGTCCAAAAAGTTAAATCGTATAAGTAACCCCAAATGCTCAGCTCAGATAACCAGGGTCCAGGGCGATTGGAGTTTCTTTACGGCGGAAAGGGAGAAAGTGATTTGGTCAATTTCTTTTATTCAGCTCTGATAGCCTGAATAAATAGAACTCGGTAAAACTCTTTCTGATTTTCGGTGATTACTTCACCCCTATTCATAGATTTTGCTACAGAAACAAAATGTGAATTATAATTCAATGACAATTTTCCATATAAAAATTTGATGGCAATTGCCAATGCATTTCTCAATAAGAAAATGCACATGAAGAGATACGGCGCAGAAAGGTAAACAAGGTTTGGCCTTGGAATGTGTGTTCACCATATGTTAGTACACTAAAAGTGTATTGTTTTAGTGTGGCCTTTTGGGTCGGAGAAAGAAATTGTGACGCTTCGTCACAAGCCTTTGATAGCGTTGATCGAGATTTAATGTTTTTCAAACTATCTGCTTTGGGAATACCTACCAAGATGTTGAAAACCTTAAAAAAGTTGTATAAAAACTGTGTAGCAAAAGTTTGGTATGGGAGCAGCATGTCAGAAACGTTTACAAGATCCACAGGGTTAAAACAAGGATGCACACTGAGTACGCTTTGTTCTTGAACGATATAGTGACATATTTGAATGGAGGTATTGAATTGCGTGATATTTTAGAATAAAAGTATTGATGTATGCAGATGACATTAGCTGATACTCCAATTTAACTCCAAATGATGACCACGAAACTCGAAGAATACTGCAAAAGGTGGAATCTCACAGAAAATCGGAGTAAATCCCAAATAATGGTCGCCGGCAGAGGAAAGAGGCAGAGACATGGGAATTATG
Source organism: Melanostoma scalare (assembly GCA_949752695.1). Lineage (NCBI taxonomy): Eukaryota > Metazoa > Arthropoda > Insecta > Diptera > Syrphidae > Melanostoma > Melanostoma scalare. The sequence goes on along the minus strand of OX456986.1, from coordinate 180,843,044 downwards.
TGTGGAGGTACGAAAGAGAACCAGTTAAGATAGTGGAGCGCTATAAATATTTTGGACTAACATTAACCCGAAATTACAACATGAAGGTGCATTTAGATGAAAAACTAAAGAACGCCTACTACACGCCTACTTAGGATTCTGGCAACAATTGCCACTTACTTAGTTACTTTTAGATAGAGATATATTTGCACATTTTTGTGCATTAAGTTTTTGTTTTCGGATATTGAGGTCCAAAACTTCCAATTTTGTATATCCTTTTAACTGCACAATTTGTGTAACTCTAGCCCTTACTTTAGTCAACTTTCAAAGGTCAAAAGACTTTCGATGGTGAGGCTATGAAATAAATTTAAAAATAATGAGAGTTCGATAAGGATTGAGAGTCTTTTACGTTTATTTTAGTATTTGTCTAAATATATAAAGGTAGTAGTAGAAAACAGGTCGCATTGCCGACCTTCAATAGAAAGTGCATGCAACGACAAATGAAATTACACCGAATCTTAGGCTGGAATGCCGAATGGCTTGGTATCTTTCGAAATGACTTTCAGCTTCATTGAAATTCGTGAATTGTTCTTGTAGGAGGAAGATTATTTCGACCTTTGAGGTACTACTACAGGCCTTAACCGACTGAAATACGGAATCGAGCGTACAGCACACTTAGTCTAATCTTGATCCTAATTTCATTCTTTTGAAGTCACAACTACTACTGGATCTGCAAAAAAAGTTGGCTAAGAAGCACTTTATCCCCTGCATCGATTTACTAAAACCCTGCTTGTTGGCAACCATACTCCACTCCTACCACCACTTTCTCTATGCAGTTTGTTTAGAAAAAACCCTCCATCGTCAATTTTTGTTTTATTGCCATTTAATCGCACAAACATTGAGGTGAGTCTTATCCAATGTTTTCATTACGACTAGACAATAAAAATAGAGATTTTCAATCTAAAAGAGCTCATTCCTACCAAAGGATGTCAATAAAGATGCGACACACAGACCCACCCTCATACGAGTATTCCAATGTGGACTCTATATCAGATTAACTACGCAAATTCCCGGAAAGACTAGGCTAATTTCCACCAACACTTATCGGCCATTGCCAGCAGAGCAATTTTAGTACCGAACACCAAGAGTGGTTTTCTGCATAGGATGAACCTGTCCTATTGCAGATAAAAAAAAAAGTTTAACAACAAAAAACAAATGAATTCAAGACGCACACACATCATCATCAGCATCTATGTGGCGCACGCTTTCGATTTTTCATCATCTCAGTTGTTGTTGTTGTTGCCCAGCAAGGACTGAAGGAGTCTTGAACTCCAGCTGGGAGAATCTGCATGGATGCATATTTCAGAAAATCGAGAATATAAATCAAAATTAACGAGCACACGCGGACCTGTTGCACAGTGGAGCAAGCAAGAATAAAAAAAAAAAAATCAAATAATGAGACCCACAGAGCCATGCACGCGTATACAACAGAGAACACGTTTATAGCTCCGCGAAAAACAAGAAATACACATCCAAGGATCGTACGTGATTGATATGGGAAATAAGAGCAGAACACTCATTTTTTTCTTCCATAAACTTAGACTTGGACCGTTCCAACGGTCAGCTTATATGACGTTATAGGTAATGCACGGCTAAAAGGTAGCCAAAAATTACAAGGCATCATCAGAGAGGATGTTTGTTTTATTAATCAGAAGAGAAACTCCCAAAAAAAAAAGAAGTTACGATCTTATGGCTGGACAAAGGATGTGCCGACTTCACACGCGCATGCGATTGTGCGAGGGATAATTCTTTGGTCCGGATGACGTTTTCGGTAACTGTGAAAAAGGGTGATTTATTTCAATTGCCGGTATAAGACCTTCAGTAGAAGGAAAATAAAAATTCGAACAAGAAAGTAGTTTGTGGAACCAATCCACAGCCGCTACACGGCACACTATTTCTACTTTCTACGATTTCGAAAACTAAAGTCAATAAATTTATAAATATTTTGGTAGCACCGAATTTTGGATGAACCAGGGGACCAGGGCCCATTGCATTGCTCTTAAACTCTCCTAGGAGGCAATGAAGGGAAACATAATTTTTCTGCTGGAATTGAATTCCCAGGTGAGGATTCTATTCATTAAAGTCCTGTCAATTTCTTCACTGACGGAAATCTATGTCGAATTTAATTATCAACTTCAGTAGAGAGCTTGACATAAAAGGATAGTGACTTCTTCCTTCTCGACCTATAAGTTATCATCGGAAGTTGTGGTTGATTACTGAGTTCATGGAAAAAGCTGACTCGGCAAGCTTCTTGGCTCTCTGTGAAGATACGGACATCCAATGTGGATACCACGTTATCTGAGATCCACAATAAGCCCTCCATTGCCAGAATAAGGAGGGTTCTATCGTGACACTGAATCCTCAGTTTGTGGAAGCTTTACTGAATGATTAAAGGGCTGCTTTGCTATCTTAGAAGATGCGGCTAACCTTTCTTTTAAGGCACGAATATTTCACGTTGGGCGCCAGCTAGCAATTCGCGTTGCTGGTTGGTTGCCGGGTAGTTTGGTGTTCTTTGTTGATTCTGCATGTAAAGAGATCTTATTCTAATTTCATCCTGAACAATGTTAAAGGGATTCGCTGGATACCATTTACAAGAAATCTAGCTTTACCAACTCCAAGCTTTACCAACTCTAACTTTACCAACTTGCCAACCATCCCAGAATTTGGTAACCTTCCACTTCCTAGTGAATCCCCAACATTTCCATAACCATTCGTTGATTATTATTCAAGACTTGGGTAAACTCAAATATAGAACAGTCCAAAACTCCGGAGGATCACTTGTGTCTAGCAGTGCTTGAGCTGGTGAATCCTTCGAAATCACGATGCTCGTAACGCCGTGATGGAAGAAGAAGAGAAGAAGGAGGAGGCAGAGAAGTATGAGCAGGATAAAAGTAGAACAAGAAAAGAAGAAAAAGAAGAAGAGTAATAAGAAGAAGACGAAGAATATGAAGAAGAAGAAGAAGGAAAGAAAGAGGAAGAAGAAAAAGAAGAAGAAGAAGAAGAAAATTTCAGGATGTGGATTTTTTGAGAAGAAAAAAATGTGAACGAATAATAAGACAAACAAACAAACAAACAAATCAAAATGATGCTTTTTGATTCTCTACCTATGCATTTTTTTATGTTTACTCTTCCTTTCAAATACATAAATGTATCGTTGTTTCTTATTGCCTCATAAAGAGTCAAACATTGTTTGTTCTGTTCAAGTATCAAGTGGTGGTCTTCTTAAATATTCGCTCTAGCAAACGGATCCATCACCAGCACACCACATTACAAGAAATCTCCAGATGGACATTCTCGGAATGTCAAAACATTATTCTTACAACCTTACACCATCGACTTTAATTAATCGCGCTCCCGCTTCCCTTAAAACAAGCCGCCTCAATCAAATATTCATTAGCCTAACCCGAAACACTGTTCCGCTTCTGTTACAATGTTAGCAATGCACATGTGTTAAAAACCAATTAATTCACTACCTATACAATTTTGTTAATTTCAATGGCCCTCGATGATTGGAAAATTATACAAAACATGCAGTATTCGAAAAGAATTTCCTCCAAAGCAACAATTCTCTTCGACTCTTCGAGTCTAAAATTCAAATTGTAAGGGCAAGCAATTTGACAGAAAATTCTCTCTGCTAATCAAACGTCATTAAGATTTTCCTTTCAAAAGTCCGGTAGCGCATTCGCTTCGTACACAGACTAGAGAAAGAGAAAAGAATATCAAACTGATTGTCCTCTATAGCAATCGAAATATTCACGTCTTGAAAAAAAAAAAAAAAAAAAAAAAATGAAAAGAGAAAAACAATTAACAATTGTTTCTTGTTTGACATATTTTATGGCGCAACTTTTCTGATTTTATATACCAAGCCCCTTTTGCGTTTGTCACTATTTTTTGTTTTGTTATGTTAATTGTGTATGTGGTGACTTAGAACAGGTGGATAGATAAGCTTTCCAGATTTTAAAAATAAAATTAATTAATTTAGGTTTCGGTTGTCCGTTCTGTTTTCTCCTCACTCCTGATCGAAGAGACCGAGGCCGAGGCCGTGGCCGAGACGGAGACCGTAACAAAACACTAATTTTGTTGGAGGAAGGGTCTTGTGTTAACAAAATACCGATTAATGACAGTTGGTTGGGGGGGTGTCAGTGCTTCCATTCTAAATGACGTTTCGAAAAGAATTCCAAACAGAAAACAGAACTATCTAATAATTCAAGCTGTCATCGATGACAGTGGTGGGGGTTAGTTTCAAAAAGGAACGACTAAGCGAGTATTATCGGAGCGAGTCGCGAAATTAGTTAATCTTCTTTTTTTATTCTTATGTGATGCCGCATCTGATGACGTCTTGATTTAGATAGAAGCAAGATAATAATTCGGAGGCGTTACTGTAGTTTTGAATGGGACTTGTTGAGTTTTCCGAAAGATTGATTAAGTATTGTTTTTAGATTAAAACATTTTTAAGAGATTAATGCGATTTGTATGGTGATTAGTGGATTAAGACCAGTTGCATTGTTTGTTTTTAAATAAGTCTTTAAGCCATCTAATGAGCTTGATGTGTTTTGGAAGCGTTTAGGTTTCGTTGATTGGGATATTTGTCGAAAATGGGTAATTGCTTTCGACATGTGTCAAAATTGAATTATTGTGTCTTTGTATATGTGGCAAAGGGCTTAATTGTTTAACACTAAAGATTCAATCAGGCTGTCTTTACTGGCCTAAAGGCAAGTCAGCCTGTTAACATAGCCACAAACAATTTTGTTCCATTCTTGCATCGTTTAAAAAAGTGGTGGAAAGAAAAACAGTTGTTTTCTGTTTTCAAACTGCTCCAAATTGATTGCAAATGCAAATTCTCAAAGGATTGCTTTATAAATCGTATACATCATCAGGTAGGCCATGTTAAGGTACTTGAACAGAAAGTGGTATTTACATTATCTTAAGATCTTTTAAGTTTCAATCGAATATTACCATTTTTCAAAACATTGCGCTTTATTTCCCGTTTGAAGATTAACAGTGAATAAAAACATCATGGTAGTCACTCAAACATGGCTGTCGCTCGTATCTATACGTCGACAAATCAATACCAGAAAGTTTTCGAGGACGAGCTAAGGCTTTATATACCCACCGTCAACTTTATTGAAAACCAATACCAATGAAATTTATTTCATTTCAGCAGCCCTCGTTTGTCGAAAAATTTTACAAAACGTGTTATATTTGAAACAAATTATTTCCATTAGGGCAGTTCACACTATACAATTGTTTGGAGAGGCTTTAGTCTGAACGACCAATTGATGATGTGAACACTCAAAAGACCGCTTGTCCAACTTGTTGGACATTAAATGCTTTTGATTATTTTATTAAACGCAAACTTATTCGGATCATCAAACATCCGTCAGACGAAATCTGTTTAACTAATTGGACAGTGTGAATCGTCTTATTCTCAAATTCAAATTGACAGGCAGGCAATATGACAGCAAATCCTCAAAACAACTAGAACATATGAAGCCCACTGCTTTGCATCAACATTATGCTTTTCAGCCCCATCTATTGGGTGGGGAACTAAAATTTTTTGCCGATTTCCAACGGCTAATCGAAAAGACAATTTTTATGGTCCTGAATTTACTAACCGAGAACTTGCCATTTTCTCGCGATGCCATGTGGAAAATATTTTAGCATCTGTTGGTTTTCGAACCAAAAACTTCTGGTTTCACAGGCTAATAAACTACTCATTACGCCACGTGTACTACATTTAGTATACTCACATAAAAACCAAAAATAACAACCTTAAAACGGAACACGGTCTGTGTCTTAAGGGCTAAATTTAGCGCGTTTACACTTGCAGCACTAGGCGGCATAGTGTGTCTCCCGACGAAGTATTGCGTTCACACGGGCCATTTCAATTTCCTTCGTAAGTGATGTGTGTATGCATGATGCATGTGTATAGTGTTGTGTAAGTGATATCCTGTATGGTGTATTGATGTGTGTGAATGATTATTAGCCTAAGTGATGATATGTACGAAGGATAATATGTATGAATGAGGGTATGTGTAAATGATATGTAACTGATGATAACGACGTTAATGTTTGTGATTGATGAGGGGTATGAATGGTGAGGTATGTGAATGATGATGTAGAACATTCAATTTAAGATTATTGTATGCGAATCTATGGATTCTTCTGGCTCGACAGTCGACATACTAAAAGCTGACATCAGTTCAGCTTGTCCGCTGAATACGACACGCACCTATTTTTTCATATGCTCCAAGCTATGTATCGATCACACTGCTGAGAGCAAACAACGGAAGATTGGTGGGGCGAAGAAGTGATAGGGAGGGTTCGAGGAAAACTGAGGGATATCGAAATGAAAAAAAACAGTTGTAGAAAAGGCTTTCGCTGCGGGATAATTTACCTTAACAAAGCAATAATCACTATCGCAAATTTAGTCTTTTAAAACCGCCTTAAAATGAACCTTATTGCAGTACCTACAAGCTTAAGATAACTCTTGAATCAATTTAAAGCTGATTTTAAATAATTTCACACTTCAAACCAAAGGCTCTATCAGGCTAATGCTAGTACATTTATAAGGGGGTTTTCAACGGGGACGCTACAAGAATAGAGCGACAGGGACAGCAAACGACGCCATATTTCTTGCCGCCATACTTTTAACATTCCTCTTCAGTATGGTTTGCCATTTTCTGATGGAAAGATATACGAGCCAACAATGAATTGAAATTATTTAAGTTTACTATCGAGATTCGGAGTCAGTGAACTCAACGTTAAGAGCGCTACGTCCAATTTATGGTCGTCATAATGGTCCTAGCAGATCAACAATTGAGCGTCTAGTGGAAAAATTTGAATCCACAGGCACAGTACAAAATGTTCTGTGCCAGTAGGACAAAGAATTGCCCGTAGTGTCGAGAATATTGCTGCCGCTGAGGCTTCAGTTGCTTAAAGCCCAAATGTGTCTCTCACACGTCGTTCTCAAGCGTTGGGCATCTCTGTGACGTGTCGTTGTGGCGAATTTTGCGAAAAGATCTTGGCCTACATCCCTACAAGACTAAATTGACGAAAGAATTGAAGCCGCTTGACCACCAAAAGCGTAGTATGTTCGTGAATTGAGCTGAGCAACAACTTGAAAATGATTCGGATTTTCATCGAAAAATCATCTTCAGCGATGAGGCTGATTTCTGGCTGAATGACTTCGTCAATAAACAAAATATGCGGTATTGGTCAGGCAGCAATCCACACGTACTCCATGAGTCGTCAGTGCATCCCGAAAAAATTACGGTTGGATATGGTTTATTGGCCGGCGGCGTCATTGGACCGTTATTCTTCCGTGATGATCAAGACCGGCACGTTACTGTGAATGAGGATCACTACCGTTCAATGATAACCGAATATTTTTGGTCCCAATTGGATGATATGGACTTGGAGGACATGTGGTTCCAACAGGACGGCACCGGCGCACAGTGGTGCTCTTTGTATGGGAGAGCGGAAAAAAATCCGTAAAGTCTGAACCATGAAGTGGAATCGAATGAAATTTTGCAGACTTGCTTTGAAGTGGCGAACACACATTTTGACAAATTTTGGTTGAAAAAGAATCATTAAAAGAAAAGTTATTGACATTTTTCGGATTTGCAGCGTTTATTGACATGATCGAAATTTTTTTAATTATGATAATATTAACGTAATATTAATGTTAATAAGTTTTTTAGTTAATTCAAGGGCTTCTTCACTCAAAGAAAAAGGTTTTTTCCTCGGTTCAGATATTAATTGAGTTATATATGGATCGGATGATATCAGGATCATATGCAATATATCCTCATTCGTCGATAACCGGGAGAACTTCCTTGAGTAATGGGTCCTATAGTACTTGTAGTCCTTGTTCCTGCATTTTTGAGCAGTGATCCAACTGGCAAGGATGCAATTTCTATTACTTCCGTTCAGTGAAGTAAAATTTTGTGAACAGTTGCGGGCATGCCAAGGGTATAACGATATCGCGAGATTAGCTGTCTCTTCAGTATAGATCTTACATTTTTAGGTATCGATTGAAAAATTGCTGCAAATAACTTCTAATATAGAAGGATTTTGGTTGAGGCCCAGCTTCACCCCGAACTGTAATGCCCACCTAAGTAAGTAAGCTGCTTCCAATATGACTGCAGTCTGGTTATTAGTCTTTTCTCTACTTTTGTAATATATGCAGCAGGAGTGGTACGGAATCCCCTAAAAAAAATCCCCATCGGTTAAAATCCCCAAAAATTAAAATCCAACTTGCTAATATCCCCACAGACATATTGCACATGGATGAAATCCACACCTACATAATCTTTTTTGCCAAAATCCCCACGAAATATACAAATCCCCAGTGTCCGTGTACATCTAAATTATGTGCATTTGTTTTTCAAAAAAATCTCATTAAATTATCTTCTTGTGCAGTGTTCTGTCTTAGTTAGAAACTAAATATTTTTTCATTATAAAACATTAAGAATGAAGAGATACTTTTTTTTGAAATATTCTTTTCGTTTCATTTAAAACTTTGAAATGGACCTTAATTTTAAACATAATACGTTTTTGAATATTTTTTATTAACTTACAAATTTTGAAAATGTATTTTCATTTCAATAAACATAACAAATTTTATAAAGAATTTTATGTTTACTCTTTGTATTACATTTTCCTGCAAACATCCCCAAAACAAATATGTTCAAGTAGTGAATCATGCGATAAGATCGTGGCGATTTTATTGCATGATTCACTACTTAAACATATTTGTTTAGGGCATATTGGTTTGGAGATTTTCGTTTTGTAGATTTCAGAGCTGGGGATTTTAATTTGGGGATTTTGCGTTTGGGAATTTCCGTTTGGGGCAAACGTCCCCAACCCATGCAGCTACATTTGGATTTACAAATAATCTTCTCGAACTATTCCTATCGTTTGTTGTTACAGTTCCTTGTTTCACAACGTCTACTCTTATTCGAACCTTTGAGAGGAATTCCACTTGAATTATTTTTTTTTCGTCTTCTTTGATAGCACGAGTAGTCTCATTGACTCTCCACGCTTTATAAAGCTGAAGTTATTTCCCAGCTGCAATATGTACTCCATAAATCAAATTCGTGAATGCAATAATGACATTCCTAGAACAAGAGTTTCTTCATTCAGGATCTTAGATTGCCATTTGGATAAGTCATTCGATTAAATAATCCGTAATAAGTTAACATAGACCAACAATTTAGCATTTGGGCTCGCAGATCAGACATTTGTCAAAGGATTAATTATATCTTATTTTTTAATGAAAAATATAAATTTTTGTCAAAAATAAAATCCTGGCGCCAATCTTTCCAACGATTACTGTCTACGAAATTGCATCTTTTGCAACATGATCAAAGTCAAAATCGTGATTCTTAAATTGGATTCAGTGAAACAAATTTGTACACTACGTTCAAGATCGGATCAGAACGGATACGAATCTTTCAAAAAAAGTTAGTAGAATATTGTAGCTTTCCAAAAATAGTAACCACTAGACGTAGCTTAGTGTAGCTAAAACTGTAGCTCTAGGGAAAGAACATTAAATTATTTATTCGAGGGCACTCAGTCTAAGCCCAACTAAATGCGGAAAAAACAAAATTTTTTACAATTTTTTTTTTTTTTTCCAAAGCTTAATAGCGTATTTTTATAAAAAAAATTTATTTTTTACAAATAGTTACCAAAATGCTACTCTTCATTAGAAAGAAGTAAATGCAAGAAATTATATACTTTTCAAAACCAAAAGATAGGGGATATTTAGAGCGCTGTATCTCCCATATTCCTTGATATAAATGTCCCAAATTTTGGAAAAAGATACAACGGTTATATTTCTATGAAAATATAAATCAAACAAATCCGTATTCGAAATTTCATTTTTTGCATTTATTTCCGCAGAAGCACCACTGTGCGGCGCCTCAAGCCACACAGCGAATGTCACAATCAATTTATTTGAAACCAAATTTGGAATACGTGTTATCTCACGAAATGGTTCAGTCGTTGGCCGCCTCGGTCGTGCGATTTGAAGCCGTTAGGCTATTTCCTTTGGGGTTACGTTAAGTCAATGGTCTATGCCAACAAGCCAGCGACGATTGATGAACTTCGTACGAATATCGAACGCGAAATTACAGCAGTATCCGCCGATTTATACTTGTAAACCGTCGAAAATTGGGTTCAGAGTCTGGACTACTGCAAGCGTGCCCGTGGCAGCCATGCAAAAGAAATTGAGTTCCATACATAAAGGGATCAAACGTACTTTCACAGGAATAAAGAATTTTATTGATATTCGAAACCGTTTTTGTTAAAAAAAAACTTTTGTAGCGCTCTTATTGAAAAACCCAATATTAATGATTAAATGTATTTACATATACAGGGAAGGTATACTACTTTGTTTTGCTGCCATTTTGGTAACATTAGTCTCGACAGTTTATATTTGACAGTCATAAAATATTCGATAAACCAGCCAACGTGTGATAACTGTGAAAAAATCATAATGAGTGACGAGACACATTTTCATTTGAATGGATATGTGAATAAACAGAATAGTCAGTTTTGGGCATTGTGAAATCCTCAAATTATTCATCAGTCACCTTTCCATCCATTGGAAGTAACAGTCTGGTGTGCAGATTGGTCAGGAGGAATCATTGCAAATTACTTCTTTGAAAACGAAAAAGTCGTAACAGTAACTGTGAATTGGGAGTCGGGAGTGATATCGTGATATGATTGAAAACTTTTTAACGACACAACTGCATGCTTTGGGCTTGACTAATATATCTGGTATCAACAAAGCGAACGGTGCCATTCGCATACAGTTAGTATTACAATGGAATTACTGCGAGATCTCTTTCCACAACAAGTTATTTCATGAAATGGTGATATTGATTGGCCACCACGGTTGCCTGATTTGACTGCTCCGGACTTCTTTTTGTGGGAATATCAAAAGACAAGGTTTATGTAAACAAACCAGAAAAAACTAGCAACTCAAACAAAATATACGTGATGAAATTATTGAAATACCGCGTGAAATATATGAGAATGTAATGAAAAATGTTCTCAAAAGGGCTCACATTTATAAGGCTAACAGAGGCGGACATTTACCTGATATTGTTCATACATAATTGTCGTAATTAAATAAAACATTTGTCAATATAATCCGTTCTATTTCATTTAATCAGAAATCATAAACAAACAGAGGAAAATATACTAAAGGGTTTTTCAATAGGTATGATATGATTTTGCAGTGGCGTTTCGCCCATTTGTGGTATGTCATGATCTGTCATTTGTTTTTTATTGCATTCAGAAGTGTCTACAATTTCACCATGCAGAGATAGATATACGCAAGAATAACGGTTACAAATTATTCAATTTTATTATCAAAATAATCGTTCTCTAAATGCAACTTTTTTTCCGATGAGGCTCCCTTTCATTTGACTGATGTGGTAAATAAACAAAACTGTCGATTCTGGTCCGATGAAAATCCACAAAATATTCATGAAAAACCATTACATTCACATAAATTGGCAGTGTGGTGTGGTTTTAGGGCTGGTGGAATCCCTCGGTCCCTACGTCTTTCAAAATGAAGCTGATAACACCATTACTGTCAATGGAGAGCGGTATAGATCGATGATAACCAACTCTTTATGGGCGAAATTGGAAGAAATTGATTTTGACAACATTTGGTTTCAACAAGACGGGGCTAGGTGTCACACAGCAAATGCAACAATTGAATTATTGCGAGAAAAGTTTAGAGATTCGATTATTTCAAGAAACTGTGATATTGAATGGCCTCCAAGAAGTCGTGATTTAACACCATTAGACTATTTCTTGAAGGGTTATTTGAAGTCATTGGTCTTTCAAAATGAGCCAGATTCTCTTCAAGCTTTACAAGTCAATATACGACTTGATTTAGTGGAAAAAGTGCTCAAAAATAGGGTTTATCGAATTTGTTGCTGCAGAAGAAGTCGTGGTGGCCATTTGAATGACGTTTCATTTCAAACTTAATTGTATTGATTGAACTGCACATTAAATAAAAAATATATGAATTTCCTTATCAACAAGTGTGTTTTTTTTTTTTTAAAGAAATCATATGACTCTTATTCGAAAACCCTTTATTTCCCGGCGGACACCCTGTATAAAGTAGTAATAAACTTCAAACTTTTTTAGAGTCACTCTAAATCTTATTCACCTGACGTTTCTCATTTGTTTAACATTTTCAGTTATTTTTTTCGAATTTGTCTGAATCAAGCATTTCTAGAAAAAACTAAATTTTAATTCCACATGTGCGTTTTCAAGCAAAACTCATGCTGTTTTTCACTAATGAGCTTATTTTTTTACTTTTAAAATGTGTTACTTTCCTTCATTTGCATGAACGTCGAGTGTTCCAATTTATTTTAACCAAGTTCATTTTCACTAGCTTGAGAAACGTTTATAAATCGTATGTATTCATGACCATATTTTAAAAATAGAGCGTTATTAACTAGAGCCGTCACTTTTCTTAAAAACCCGCTGACTATAGATTGGCAATAATGACTTTAAAATATAAGCAGAAAACTAAATACAATGTAGATAGGTTGCTTATAAAATCAATTAAGCTTTGATTAAGAGTGAACATACCATCGCCACCTCACCACTCACCAGTACCCAAACGGGTACATTACACCCTTCTTATGATTTTGTAATACACCAAAGTTTCCAAAACCAGCCTCTAAAATTGATTCTAATCGCAAATAAATAAAATTGAACTTTAAAGTTAAACACTTGCAAAGGTTCAAAAAAGTTCTGATCCATGAAAAGAAAAAATTGAAAGCTCATTTTTTAGACAATTTTATTTTTAAGACAAAATTTAAAATTTTACTTTCATAATCATATCCATTAAAATATTTCATTCAATAAACACCATCTTACCTTTCTACATGTACACCAAAACATTTTATTTAATTTCTATATATATTTCTAAAAAGTATATTATCTAAGTAACAAAATATATATAGATACAGATAGTAGATTATTTTCTAAACTAAACTTTAAACGTCAACATAATTTTCAAATATTTTATGCTTTGTTTTTTTTTGTCTTCAATTCTAGAGTAAAAGAATTTCCCCCTTTTATGTAATTAAAGGACAGTCAAAAGGTTAAATAGCACAGATCATACAAAAGAGTTATTATTTTTATGTTTTGTTAAGTTTAATTTTAAAGTAGATATTTTGTTTTTTTTATTTTAAGTACACATTACATCGAAGTATCTATATTTTATAGGCTTTCTTTGTTTTGTTTTCTTATTCTTATACATTTTTCGTTTTTCATTTAATTGTAATTGTCTGTGACAATAAATTTATATTTCAAAGACAAACTAAGGAAGATTATAATATGAAAATTAACTCAGTCCAAAGGGGATATCTGTATTATTTAAATACGCAAGTACATAGATCACATGTTTTTCTTTTGTTTTTTTTCTTTATCTTATATAATATCGAAGAGTACAACTAAAATAAGTGTGGTTGGCTTTTGCTGCAAGCAAACATTTGAATTTAATTATGAAAATTAATTCTCCTCCAAATTTTCTCTAGCCTATCTATAATATTCAGCATAAATGTTTTTTTTTATAGTTTTTTCTTTATTTATATTAATTTTATTGAGTACCTTATGCAATTCAGCATTGTATTCAAAATTTGTATGTATATTTAAATTTTCTCACTCTGAAGTATGATTGAAATCATAAAACAAAACGATTTAGTTTAAGACAAAAGTTTAAAGCTATTTTTCGTTTTATCTTTCGCTTTGCATATATACAAAAGTTCAATCAGCTGACATGAGAGAAACATAGATGCGATGTTGATATAGAGTCTATGTTTCACAATGCTTCACTAAAATCAAAGTGAAAATAATGTAGTAAAAGTGAAGCGGAGACCATATATTCTTCATAAATTTTATATTTAAAGACTACTTTTAGTTTTTGAAAAACTTTTACTTCACTACATTTCAGAACATCTACATTGTCAAAAACACTTTTCGTCTAAAATAGGAGCATATACATTTATTCGCTAAATATAATCCCATGTTGTATACATAAATATATTCTTCATCCTATCTGATTAAAGAGTGAACAAGGCCATTTCAAAACCTGTTTTTTGTTTTCATAAAAAAGACAACGACATTGAAGGTAATTTCTATTGAAAGTATATTTTTTATTTTATTTTATTTTATCTGCAAATGAATTTGCAGTTTTCAAGGTCACGATCATAAGATACGAGCACACTAAATAATTTTTACAATATCTAAATTTTTACTTTCAATAAATTTAATACTAATTTGTGATTTTACGTGCGGCTATTAAATATAGTTGTATTTTTATATTTTAGCTCATGTCAAAAGACATAAGCTAAATCACTAAAAATTGTACTATATTTATAGTTTTCATTTTAATTTTTGTTTAAACTTATTTGTCATAGTTTGAATGTTTTACATAAATTTTTAACAATACCTTACTTTCCATATACTTAGTACCAAGAATGTACACTTCTTACATAAATATCTAATTTAATTGTCAGACAACACATTTCTGCTTGTCTATGTCCATCCATTCATTAGTTCGTTGAATTGTATTCGAAGATCACTTTCGTTTCTTAAAAACACTTGTTTCAAACTTTTGTTTTTCTATCTTTGGGATAACTACATAATGTTTTATTTAAATTTGTTTATTTTTATTTTTTCTATTTTGTTAAAGTGGGATTTTATCTTTTTATTTTTTTTCTATCTAGTTTTGATTTTTCGTGTGAATTTGTAAGGCCCTTTCTATTTTATTTAAGTTCAAGTCACCACTGATGAATGACGTTCGGAACGTTATCCTTCAAACCATAGACGATTTCAATTTCATATGATTTTCTTTTTTTTTATCTACTGAAACACTTTTTGTAAGTTATATTTAAATATTTTATATAAAAAGACGCTTTTTTAAGCAGAATCTTCATTAAATTTTCTCCAATATTTTGAGCATATCGATATAATTTTTGTCTAATTACGTATATGAAAGAAAAATGAATTAAACAGTGGCAATTACGTGTCTATCTCAGTGATATGTAAATAATATGAAACTAAGTATTGATATGCCAATCGATATCAAAGGCTTATACGTTAATGTTTGGTAAAATAAATTTTAAAAAAGATTATAAATGCTCTTGTTGTCCTCTTTGTTCATTGAGCATCAGAGAATGAGTTTATATTTGGAGACTAGCGTGCTAATTAAAAATATAGTTCAAAATATTTGTAAAAAATTAAGTTTTAATTGTAATTCTATTCAACAATATGTCAAAAGCTGGTTTGTCCTAATAAGTGTCTTGTGCATGTTGTGAAATATTATATTATTAAAAATCATTAAATGCTGAAAAATAATTAAAAAACTTATGTGAATTAATGTGAAAGACGGAATATAATGAATGTGGAAGCTAAGTGTGAAAATAGCGAATTCATCTCAAGCATTTGTCGATAAACAGGATATCACTAGGTTGTCCTTGTGATGAGGCAGTATTTTTTGTTATTCTTTGTTGGATACATTAAAAGAAGATTTGGATATCAGAACTACCAAGTCTTCTTCGAGTTGCATTGAGCTTTGCTCCTTTACCGTTTAAGTTAATTAGTATCTCTTTTATTATGATCTTGCAAGGCTATGAATTTGTAAAAATATGATAAAATCAGGCAAATGCATGTCAAAGAACCGATAAAACGTTTCCTAGTTAGTTTTTTCGACTATTTAGACGAAATAGTTGAGATAATTCACGTGTTTCTTATTTATTATAAATGAAAAAATTAGATGGAAGCATTACTTCCGAATTGTGCATTTGAGGAAATATAAAAAGTTTTTAGGTCATAAAAAATACTCGAAATATCGAAAGTAATCGAAATACTCGAAAGAGCAAAATGAGAAAGAAATATGGGCTTGGTTTCTGTTTTTAATATATCAACAAAATATTTATGTTTTTTTAAATAAAAGAAAATTAATAGGGTGGGGCCACAGAGCGCAGAGCTTGGGTCTTAGCGCATTTCTCACAGCCATTGCCTTTGGGAGGGAATGTAGCAGACCAACGATTTTCTGCCGATTTGGGAGAGGATAATTGAGAAAGCGCTTTTCATTGCAATTAATTCACTATCGGAGGGCTTGTCATTTCCTCGCGAAATTCGATACCCGTAAAAAACTGTTTTGCTTCTGTGAAGATTTTTTTTTTTTTTTTTGTAATTGCAACAAATAGAGTTGAAGTACAAAGGGTCTTGTAACGTAT
The DNA here is from genome assembly GCA_949752695.1 of Melanostoma scalare. NCBI lineage: Eukaryota > Metazoa > Arthropoda > Insecta > Diptera > Syrphidae > Melanostoma > Melanostoma scalare. The sequence goes on along the minus strand of OX456986.1, from coordinate 180,826,725 downwards.
TCCACATTCGGATCGCTATAGAGTGAAGCGGGAAAGTGGAAGAGGTGTAATCCATTTGATATTATACAATGCTCAAAGCGCAGTTGAGGAAAAAGAAGTGGAAGATACTGGTTCTTGCAAAGCAACATCAATAATTTGTGTGAACAAAGATGAGCTTATAGCGTATTTCATTGACGAAAAGAGTTACTCTTAGTGAAAAGATTAAGTCCTTTCCAATTGTCTATGACTTACTGAAAAAAAGTGTAATTCTGGAGTTACTCAAAACGCGAGAGGTCTACTTGTTTAAGATATAAATACTCATAATTCACGCATACATGTAAAAATATCTGCCAATTTTTGAATGAACAATAGTTTGCTCATTGGAAGTGTGCGGTGCCAGCATTAGGCTGAACAAACTGCTGTAAGTTATTTAGAAACCTTTAAAAAAAAAATTAAATTTGTTGAAAGAAAAGTCATTACAAAACATGAATTGCTTCATGTGAACTTCAACTTTAAGAGAATAAATAAGTTAAAAAATGATTCTATTGTTTTTCAAGGACCTGTAGTTTTATGTTGACTCCGAACGGCTAAGAGAGAAATCGAAATTTAGTGGCTTTCTAGCGAAAGCCTTTACCCGTGGAAAGTGTTTTTCATGACAATGAAGTTATCATCGGTGGATTTGACCATTTTTAGCGAAAGGTGATACCCCTGGAAAACAGTTATAATATTTTCTGTTGGGATTTCAACCTCGAATATCCCACTTGACAGGCGACTTGTTAACCATTACGTCACGGGCACCTCAATTATTAGAAAAGTGCTAGGATATAATAGTTAGACATGGCGGTGTTGTAGGATAACGCAAATATTATAAAAAAAAGTATTGGGAAAGGTATGACTTTTATTTCGACTATCAGACTTTTATCCGGCTTAAAAAAGAAAATTTGCAGTGGGTCATTAGCTGATTTAAATGTAACCAACTTTGTCTGATATCTGAGCAGAGAATGGTGAAATTTTTGAGATTTTGGGAGTCAGTAATAGTGGAATGGAAAACAACTCAAGAAAAACTTTCAATTGGAACACAAACCATGCTTTTTTTTGATTTGAAGAACAAATGCAATAACAACCGATTGCAAATCAATCAAAGGATTCTTTCGCAATTCTCATTTAAATAAAAATTTTCTAGAAGAATTGAATTTTTCTAGTTTTTTGACCAAGTTCCAATTTACATTTCAGCTAATTGTAGTTGCAGCTTAGGTAGAACGAATGGCTTCAGTTATTTGCGTTGAATTTTCCACATGTATTGCAGTAATTCGAAGCATTCTCTGCTAATAGCTCTTAATTTATATGGTTACATGCTTGATGACTTTATCCAATAGCTGGAATTGATACTTCTAGCTCTTGGATAATGCTTGACGTTTTTGTATTAAGCGTAATCTTTGTGTTTCATAAAAACAAATCTATCCCACAAGTTGAATAGTGCTAAGCCCCTTACTGTGAATTTTTCCAAAACGACACTACCAGTCGTATTTATAATCCCATTCCAAAGTATGTCTAACTTTGGACAGCTCTTAGAACAATGTCCAACTCCAAATCGTATTTATAAACACTTTCATCGCTGTCTAAGGAACGTCTAACTTTAGACACCGAAATTGGTTGTCTAAACTATGGCTAAAGTGGCATTTGCTACAGCAAAAAACAATTTTGTTGAATATGTTATAAAACACTGTTGAGAGCTCGAAGATCGAAAAAAATAAGAAGTTTGAGGTGCAAAAACACTACTTTCAACAATTTAATTTATAAATTGCACAAATTTCATCGTTTTATGAGATTTGGAAAAGCTGTAACTCAAAGTCAAATCAGCTGCTTTTTTGGTCTGGTTCAAGTGCTACGCCACACTCTTTCAGAGCCATTTAGTTGTTGCACTCGTATATCAAAATACAAAAAATGGTACTGCACGGATACATCATGAACGCCACCAGTTAGTTTTTCATTCGAAGTTGACAGTTTGAGGGGTTGTTTAGACAACTGTTGGAATGAATTTATAAATACGAAATTGGCTAAGGGTTGTCCAACTCCTTAGACACCGTCTAGTTGGACAGTTGTCTAAGGATGTTCTAAGCAAATTTTATAAATACGACTGTACGTCTATAAGAAAATATGAGCATTCCAATTAGAAAACTTGAGAAAAAAAAAACTTGAAACGCACTTATCCAACTTTACTTTTGACTTGCTTTTGTTGTTCCCTTTGTCGCTATGGCTAAATTTCCTGTCTGTTTGGTATGAGTTCGTGGCTGAGAACCCAGGGACCGTTTTACGAATTTCGAAAGGTGGGACAAAAAACAAAACGAGATCCAAAACAACGGATAGTCACGAGAGTAAGTCCATTTAAATGTTACAACGATTGCCAAAAGTAGTCGCAAATAACAGCGAGTATCGTGAACGTAATCGCAACGTAACGATAACGAGAGTTTTTTCGATATGGACCCAGAAACACTGTTTCTCCAGGGCATCGTTTTCGATAAACTGTTCCTGGACTCCGTAGCTTGACGACTACCTTCTGAATTCTATGTAATAAAAATCGTGTATAAAACCTTCAAAAGCTACCAAAATTTTTCAGTCCTTGAAATCAAAGTTCCATGAAACAATATTCTGACAATACAATCGACAATGGACGACTTGACGATAATCGTCTTAAAAGTTTTGAAATTCAGGCTCTGTTATAAGTACCTAATAACCAACAATCAAAAATATAGTAACGATTAACGATTGTATTAAATTCGGAATGAGTCTACCCATAGCTTGAGTCCATATTACGATGAATACAACACAATAGTCCTCTCTAACTACTTAAGTTATATTTATTTGGTTTAATTTCACCTTAGACATCTACGACTCGTTGTTCAAATACATTATACATTTTTAAGTGGAAAGCGCTGATGCCACACGAAGTGCAGCCTTAATCAATATGAAGCTTCTGATAAAATTAAAATCCTTAGATGTCCTCGCAAATCTGTTTTATAGCACCCTAAAGCGGTTTGTTATGGACTTTTTCAATTCGAAAAATTCAAAACGCATTTGAATTAATCAACTTCACTTATAATGGGTTTATTTGTGGAAGCCCTGAGCTTGTTCTCCACAAGAGTAGTCCTTGGTTTTTCCTGGATCAAGTTCAGGTAACGAATAGGGCAGTCAAATGGCATTCATTTTTATCAAAATGACACCCTGGTTTTCTTTGACAGTTTATAGCGTTGCCAATTAAACGTGGGTCATGGGTCAACCATGAGGAAAGTTCAACGAACGAATCTAGCTTTAGTCGATTTTACGCTGAACAGTAAACGAGTCTTAGTTTCGAATCCTCAAACACTAATTTCAATGTCTGCACAGGAATCTTAAAATTCGAGAAAACGTTTTATATGCGCAACCAGACCTTATAAGTTATGAGAACGCCTAGCATCATCAGAAAATCGAGATCAAATATATTATTAATTATATTGAAATATATTATACTAGTTTCCAGGGGCTAGCATGCCTGCTTATACCTGGGACTTCAAGGTTCGAATCCCAGAAAAATCTACATAATTGTTTTTCCACGGGTATCACGACAAATTGAAGAGTTCTATATGATTTCACTGCCATGAAAAGTACTATACGATCTCATCGCTCGGAATTGGCAACTAATTCAAGGTCGCTTCTACTCCCCACAAGTTAGTCTTGAGAAAAATGATCAAAGTCCCGGCTCTCTCCGGGGTTTATGCGCCCGTTTATCTTCATTCATTTATAGAATCTATTTTAAACTTCCGACAAGTGCAGAACGGGAATGTTGTTTGTCGACTTTTGATTTATCTTTGGTGTAGTGACAAAATGAGTGTTGGAAGTCAAAACCTCAACTCATAAAAAAAAGACAACCAAATCGACCAAAGAAAAAGACAAAAACAAAAGAGAAAAAGAAAACAAACACGGTCAAACCAAAGAAACAAATTTTAAAATGAAACAAAATCGTGTTGAGTTATCATTAAAAAATAAATATTTATTTTTGTTTCAATTTTATTCTTCGTTTTTTTCTCTATCTTCTGTCTCTTGCCCTCCTATTCTAATTTTAGTTGTAGTGTAATTGAATTATGTTGTTTTTTCATCTGTGAATCGAAAACTATAAACAAAAACAAATCAAATATCAAATAAAACAAAAAGAAAATTTAAATTTTACGCATTAAGTTTATTTTTTGTATTTATAATTTCGTTGATTTTAAAAATCAAATAAGGAAGTTTTACTAGCACTTATTCTTAGTTTTAATCCTTTCTTTCTTTCTCTTACAAAAAAATCAATCTACATACACAATGTCTAGTGTTAATTTATTCATTTTTCTTTTTAAATTTATATATATAAATAAATATGATTTAATCATATTCAAATAGCCTAGCCTAGTGTTAGATAATTTAATAAGAATTAAATGTATAGCTAAATTTTGTGTATATTCTTATTTTGTGTGTTGTTCCAATGGAAATTAGTAGAAAAAATAGCTGATTACAAAATCATGTATAATAATATTAAAACAAAAATAAAAATCGTATTAATGTTTATAAAAGTTTAAAATTATTTATATATACAAAAAAATTACACATGAGATCACAGTATTAGAGATATAAGTTTTAATTTTCTTTTAATTATTAAATATTATAAAATTATATTTAAGGAAAAATTAAATTAATAAAGTTTAATTGTTTAGAAAGATAAAAGAAGGGTTAATAATTTATGAAGCTTATTTGTTATTAGTTTGCTTGTTTTTTTTTTGTTTTAAATTTTATAGTTAACAGGTATTAGCACAAGTTTTTTTTTTTTACTTCAGTTTTTATTTTTAATTAGTTTTTCTTTTTAACTTTCTTCTTTGTCTAGATAAAAATGTCTTAAATATTTTTTGTTTCTTTTTTGCTTATTTTAAGAATATGTTAACAACCATTTTTTTTGTTTTGTTCATTTTGTTTTTATCGATTGATTCAATATGAGCAGCTGTATATTTTAAAACGATTGCGGAGCAAAGCTTAAGATGTAGGTATCTGTGATTTATTTTTTTTAATTAAATATCGTTCCTATGGAGTTGGGATTTTTACACTTTGATTGACTAAATGCTTGTTGTAAATTGATTATTATTTTGAAAATGTATTTGTTTAATGAACCTGATAAAGTACAATATGATTATTATTTTTCGTTTATGGCAATTGATGTTTATTTTTTTTTATAAATCTTTTTGGCATGCATTAAGACAATTGTTGGTGGCTTTTTTAGTTTCAGAGATGCATTGTGAGAGACTGTTAACTAAGTTGTGTTCCAGAAAACTCTGCTAAGGGTATGAGACTGCCTCAAACATCTGCATCGGCAATGACATGGAAGAACAAGATCAAGTTGAACACTCCAAATCAATCATCCGGCAAACTCAAGTTAAACTTTTTCTTTTTTCATATGAAATTCACAACAAAGTATGAGATTGTCTGGTATGGAAAAATAAATGGCTAAACGAGATATTCAAATGCGCCATCATTTATCACCCTGAGGCAAAAGTTGTTCTAACACTTCTTAGACAAAGACCCGCGCTGTTTTCCTCTATTTTTTCCTGGTGACACATTTCAAAACTAATCAATGTCTGCGATCAGGAAAAAAAAAAATACTGAAACTTGTACTAAACTCTTACGCGTACTGGGTCTTCAAGAGTGCTGCGCTCTCTGAAGGTCTACTAGTCGGTGTGATCGTTCAACAACGACGTTCGGCAATAACCTCAACAGCTATGCGAGAGGTGTTACTTTAAAATTAAATAAAACTTTGTCTTTTACAATTACTTCTTTCCTCTTTTATTATTATTGAAACCATTACTTTTATAGTCAGGCAGAAATATTTTTATTGCTGTGAAGATTATAGTTTGAGATGATCATGAGTGAGCAGCCCGTATTAGGTGTTGAACTCAGGCGATAGGTTTGCATACCAGCTGCAGAAGCCTTTTAAAAGGAAAATATATAGTCGCACTTTAATTTCTTGATAAAAGCGTCAAGTTTTGTCATTAAATGGAAATTAAAAAATGAAGTCTCAGGGTGTTTAAATTAGATGAAATGCGTTGCGTTGCTATGTTTTTCCTCATTTGAACCTTTTAATAGAGTAGGTAATAACTGAAAAGCAAATGATCTTCTACAAGCCTTCAAATCACTGAGGTTATCTTCTAAAAATGAAGCCGATCTTCTAAAACCTAAAGGCTTTTTGAAAAACTGTACGCAACTCCCAAAAAACAAGGTATTTTTTCAAAATACTAAAGTGATCTTAAAGAACCATAGGTGGTCATCAAGAACTTGTAATCATATTGAAGGACCGAAGATGATCCGATTAAAGGTTATGCGATCTTCAATGATCTTGAAAAACTTAAAGTGAAGTCTAAATTTTAGAATTCTGATCTATTTGAACACTTCAGCATAAAGGAATACAAATAAAGAGTGGTGATCCTCCGTTCTAGAGGTGATCAAAGACCGAAGGTGATCCGATTAAAGGTTATGCGATGTTCAAGTATAAAATGATCTTCAAAAACATTTGATGATTTTGACAAATTTAAAGTAAGCGCTAAATTTTAGAATCCTGATCTACTTAAACACTTCAGCATAAAAGAATGCTTATATAGAGTTGTGATACTCAGCTCAAGAGGTGATCTTAAGAAATTTTCGATATTTTGAGGATTTTGAAATGTAAATACAATAAATTGCCAAGCACTATTATTTCTGTTACCAAATCTGAGAACTTTTCATAAACAATTAAGTCAAAAAATTGTGATATTTCACTGAATTGTGATCTTCCCACTCCAAAAGTGATCTTCAAAGATCTGAAGTTGCTTTAAAAAACTGAGCTTGTCCGTTTGCCTGTTCTGGAAGTTAACTAATTTCTTCAGTTTTCACATTTTGCACAATACAATCGATCAGTGATCTTCATCCAAAAGCTACAAGACTTTCTTCAAGTTAAGGAGGAAATAGATTTTTTGCATCGCCACCGATAAAGTGGCGTTAACCAAGTTTTCTAGAACACACTTTTCATAATTTACAAACTTTTGCCCCCAAAAAGTCTCTCTCACACTTTGCTTTGTTTTTCAAATTATTACTTTTCAAAAAACATACCAACCTACTGCGTTAAAAGTAGAATAAGCCAGTCTCTATTATTGTTATTGTTACGAGCTAATATGGTAACAGGGATGCTCGTACTGGTTGCATTTTCAACATCTGAAGTGGAAGTACCAACAGAAACTGTTTCAACAGGCGCCTTTAATGCTGTTAATGTTGATGCATCCTTGCAGTTAATGTCTTCGATCTCTTGAGCCTTTTTTGTCTCATCATCATCATCGTCGTCAGCATTATCAAAATCTTTCCATGTAGTTTCGATGGGAAAATTTACTAAAGAATCAATCGACGACAGACTTTCCTGAACCTACAAACTTGTAGCGCTTGTTGTCACAATAGATAGGTCACTGGAATGCAACATGTGATGGGCGTGTTGCTGTTGGTGGTGGTGTTGAGCTGCTGCCGCCGCTGCTGCTGCTGCCTGTTGCTGTTGTTGCTGTTGTTGCTGCTGGCTAAGTTTACTCTCTTTCTTAATGCGTTGTTTGAGATGGACTTTGGCGTGACGTTTCTTTTCGTCGGAGCGCGCGAATTTACGTCCGCAAATGTCGCAGGAGAAGGGCTTCTCGCCAGTGTGTGTTCGAATGTGTGTCGTGAGGTGATCAGATCGGCTGAAGGATCGCATGCAGATACGGCACTGAAATGGCTTTTGGCCAGTATGGATACGAATATGGCGGGTGAGTTCATCGGAGCGGGAAAACCTACGATCACAGTTTTCCACGGGACATGCGTACGGTCGTTCGTGAACTGGTGTTTTGCTTGGCCGGTTTGGATACTTGCGTGGCTTGACTGGCACAAGTTTGAGTGGTAAGGTGCTCTGTTGGTAGACCTGAGATAGGATTTCATGACCCTTGCTGGTGGAAGGACTGTATTCAGCTAGTTGAACAACAGAATAGCCAGACTGTGAGCCTGTGGGAGTTTGCATGTGATGGTCGCTGTAAGCTTCTTGCTTGGGAATCAATCCTGAGGCGGAAGAAGCTGACGATGAAGGACCGGGAACCACAAGAGACTGTTGCGGACTGCCATATTCCGCTGGAGAGTCTAACCATTGGTATTTGGAAGCGGTCATCTGCTGGCGGGCGTATTGGTTGAGATCTTGGCTAGACTGGCTTTGCTGAAGGTCCATGCTGGACACACATCCGCTGCTGTAACTGGGAGGAGGCTGCTTCAGAATTATGCTTGAGCAGTCCATGTTTAGACCGAGCAGTTCAACATGCTGTGGGTTGCGTTCATCGGCGTACGCAGAGTGCATGTGATGTGATGATGGTGATGGACTGCTGGTAGACGTATTTTGTGGGGCGTAATGAGCTTGGGCGTTGGTATTTTGAGGACCTGGCCCTAAGAGTCCAAACATTGGTGGCTGAAACAGCGTCTTATCGGGACTGGGAAGACCCCAGCTACTTCCGAGACCAGCCGACGGTGGTGACATCTGACTGGGTAGCACGCTCAACTGTGGTGAGTTTAGTTGTGTTGCTGATGCTGCTGCCGCGGCTGATAGTCCACCCATGGATGGATTACCTGTAGTGGTGAAAATGCCACGATATGATATTTTACCACTACTTTGGTGTTGTTGTTGTGATTGTTGGTGCTGTTGCTGTTGGTGGTGTTGTTGCTGTTGATGGTGTTGTTGTTGTTGTTGATGGTGTTGTTGTTGTTGGTGGTGTTGTTGTTGCTGTTGGTGATGGTGTTGTGTATTGTGATTGTGATGTTGTTGTAGTTGTTGTTGTTGGTGTAACTGACTCTGGTGGTGTATTTGGTTTTGTTGTTGGTGTTGTTGGTTCATATGTTGACTGTGTTGCTGTTGTATGCTATGATGATGGTGTGGTGAACTATTGCCATGTTGGCCATGCCGATGGTGATGGTGATTCGTGTTACTATTACTATTACTGGCACTTGTTGAGTTATTATTATTGTGTGTATTGCTATTATTGCCTAATGTTGTTGTTGATGTTGTTTGACTATTTGTAAGATGTGTTGGATACATTGTACAACTATTATTACTTGTTTCTTCCTTAACTATCAGTGTGGGCGGTGTGCTGCGTTCCTCTTTCAATGGGCTACACAACACCGGGCTGGATACGGTCTGTGGTTCAAGGGAGAGATCCTCAGACGCAATTGAACCTGCAAAACAAATTAAAAACAAAAATTATTAGCTTCCGATTTGCCAAGGCAATATGAAGAAGATGATGAGATGAGAAGTGAGATCAGATTTATGAAATTCCCCATAAAATAAACAAAGAATGACTAATGACACTGCTCTCTGCATTAAAATGTCAAGGATAAACAAATTCAAATTTCTTATCAGCAGTGACACTGTGCAATATCGAGTTCTTGTCAAAAGATTCTCCAAGAACTGCCATACAGCCACAAAGCAAAAAATAAAGGAAAACAAAAAAAAAAGAGGAGAGAACAACCAACAACAAGTGGCAAAGTCTTCTTCTATACATTGGCTTTGTTTACATTTCCCAATAATCAACACAGAAGATCATACTGCGAGCACCAGCTACCTACCGGATTGCTGCCAGTGCCAAGCAATTCTACGGAAAACCCCTGGGGAGTCCACCGAACCGCCACGGCCACCGGCTATAGTCTGATTCCAGGCTCAGCTGCGAAAAATGCATACCAAGACTAATTACCCAGCATTACCAGACACGCTGCATGATGTGATGCCGTTGCTGCCATCAATATAACCAACCGACGAGCGACGACTCCTTTCTCTCTCATGCACATGCACGAATACAATTGTTTCAGAAAAGCGCGACACTCGCACACAATCGCACAGTGCAGAGAGGTATTGGCGTTAAATCAAAAGTTGCAATCTCTGAAGGGTATCGCGCAAGCTTAGCTGGCACCAGCACTGGCACTGGCACACAAAAACAGTGGCATGCAAATTAAATCTGGAATGCTTCTTGACTTAAAAAAAAAAAAAAAACTCAAGAGAGTAAATTGCTGCGCTTTGACATTTGAAATAGTGGTTTTTATTTTTGCTTTTTATCTCAAGCTTTTGTTATCATTCTTAGGAATTACTTCTCGTAGCGGGATGCTTACGTAGCGCATTCAGTTTTTTTTTTTTTTTAAGGCATGCCGCTTACATAAAGCGATTGTTTTGATGAAGGCTATCGCCGGCATATAAGCTTCATATAAACTTGGAATAAATCATAACGGGAGAGAAAAGATCGCCATAGACACAAACCAGGCTTAAGCCTTTTAACATAAATTACAGATAAAAATTGAGATTTGCTTAGGCATGTGACACCGGTGGACGGCCGGCGTCAGACGGATTTGTTTGTTTGATGATTTTTATTTTTTTGAAGTAACCGTATACGCGTAAGGCGAAGGTGTGTATATGAAGGTCAGTGACTGAGAATCAGTAATTTTTTTCTAGGAAGAGAATTGTTTTCGTAGTTCATTTGGGTAGTGAAAAGAGCGAAAGAAGAGAATTCTAGACATGCTTGTGACTTTATCCAACACCTTCTTCTATCTTTACAAACTTTTGTTTCGTTCTTGTTGCTTCTCATTGAAGCGGAGACCCTAGTATGAGAATTGTTGTGAAGATGATCGAGGCGATGAACGTAGATTTGTGAATGAAGGTCTTTCTGAGTAATGGAATTATGAAACAGCCAAAAAATGGCTGATTATTTTGCCATCCGGTTGCTGTATCTTAAGGTAAATTGGTTGCTGTAATGAAGAAGAACTAATTTCTTTGCAGTTGACGAGTTGTCTTTGTACTTGATTCATGTAGTTTGACGGGTACATTATAGCAGTTCAAGTCATGTCTTCAATGATATACAACACTTTCTTCTCTTACATCACAAAAACTTGCATCGTTCTTGTTGATTCTCATCGAAACGTGTCACTTAAATTTTTTTTTGCAGTAGGTGAAGCGTGAAGGAAATGGTGGCGTTTGGAAGGTTTTTGGAGGAAGTTTTTGTAAACAAAATATTTTATTATTATTTTATAACTTCAAAGAAAATTCAACAAAATGAGACCTGCAGATCGCTCGACTTGAAGGCACATCGTAGGTGTGGTGAAAAACTTACTTTGTGGATGAAGACAATTGACTCTTTCAGGTGAAATTGTGGAAGACAATACTACAACGTACTATAAGAACGAACTGTCGTTAAAGGGCGCCTCCACAAAACAAACTAGAAATTTTCAAAAACATTTGCAACCATACCCCGTTGCATTTTCAAATCAACGAATCTCGATGTCTGCAAGTGGGTAACAAATTCGCCATACCAAATAAATCACAAAAGTACTAGTGGAGAAGTCCTCGGTTCCTATAAATTCTTGAAATATAATTTTCAAACTAATACAATCCTACGCACTTTCCGTTCTCTTTCTATCTCTCTATGAGCCAAATCCAATGGTTTTATCTTTCGAAAATTGCAAAATATAATAATACATTCACCAAAATGATGAATGGCCATCTCCATTCAAGCCAAATAAAAATCTCCCTTTAGCCAAACTAAACGCATAATGTAGTCAAACACAAATGATATATTTACATGACAACCAAATAGACAATGAAGCCAATTTAAGTCCTTCACAATTGAAATGATAAACTACCGTTTGATGACCATATTTGGCACTAGTAGAGGGACATAATATTGTCTCAAGTTTGTGGAAATGCATTTTTTGTGCCGTCTTCACCAGAAACAAACAAGAAAACACAAATCACAAAAGTTTCTTGTAATTATAACATCCGCAGATGATTTATAAAGGAAGAAAAAGGGTTCATCTTAAGATTTGAGAGAGCATAAAAAAATTCCACTCCAATAGATAAACAGACAGAGCTCATAAATAAAAACGAGCTGAAGACAAGTGGAAGCAAATTAGCTGTCATACAATGTTCCGACATTTATGATTGTTGATTGGCAAGCAAATTGTCAGACCAAAAGTCTGAGTATTTACAAATATTTTTTTATGAACTGTAAAATGTATCGAAGAAGCAATTAAAATCAACGCCTTTTCATATTCAAAGACGTGAAATTGGAAATTTTCTTAGACCCGCACAATTATTGTAAATATAAGAAATGGAAAGATTTTTCAAACAATCACGTACGACTACATATCTCGTGGGACGTTAAGTTGTCAAACTTTACAATTTAAGATCACCTATGTATGTTTGTGAAATGAAAAGGAATTTATTTCATCTTCTTGTTTACTATTGATGATGTGGTTCTTTGTTCGATCGGTGCGGGTGGTATGTGTTGTATAGTCTACCTGTTGCGCTTGCGGAATCTGTTTGATTTAGCATAATAATCTGACTTAACATCCATTTATGTATATTGTTGCAAGAGATTCGAACAAGTTTGACACTTCTACACTCTTTGACACTTTTGGGTTACGATTTTCTTATTCATGTTTCCTTTTTTATTAGTTGTTTTGTATTGGGATTGATAGGCCATAATATTTAGACAAGAGATTCGAACAAAACACCGCGCACACGGGATAAAATATTCGGAAAGTCAATTAAAAATTCATTTGACACAGCTGTGTCATCGATTTGGTGGGCAAAGATTTATGTTTGTTTGGTGCTTCAACAGCCCGTTGCTCTTGTTTGGTGTCAGTTTTTAGTTATTTTTGTGGTCAATTTACTGCACCTGTGTGGGACTCCTGTTGTGCAAATGATTAACATACAAACACACATATCGGTGAAGTGGTGAAATGGTGGTGGAGTAGAAAATGAGAAAAAAAAGGTTAACAGTTGAACGGGAAAATTTATTTTAAGTGGTTAGGAGTTTGTTTATTTGACAGTATGCCTGATAGTCATGTTTTATCGGTAAAAAACATTCTCGAACCCAAAAACAAAACCCGATATTGGTTTCTATGTTTTCGAATAAAAATGCGCGAATTGTTAAGTAGGTGGATATACGATGGCTTTTTAAATCATTCAGGAAGAATAAATTTGTTTAGTTATGTATACTAATTGACCGGATGAAATTTCACACGTGCTTAATAAATTATGCTGAGCTTATAAATTTCATTCACAAAACACCCCAAACCGGTAGTTTGAGAGGAGAGGTTAGAGTGCTTGGAATCTAGTCGATCGAATTGAGGGTTATGCCTTGGTTTTGCTTACATTTATTCGTTCATTCAAGTTTAACGATTTGAATTTGTAGCAAAAGATCTTAATTAAAAAGTCTAAATGAAGCGATGTAAAGGTTTTTCATTCTGACATCCGACCCCTGCTAAAATCGATTCTCAGCGGTGTGAGTAGAAGATTCGTCAGTGAAGTGCAGTCATTCAAGGTTTATATGATGAAGAATTGCCAGGAACAGAAAAAACAATTGTTACAAGGATGATCATGGTAACTGATCGTGTTTTATTAAAAAAAATATACCCTATACTCAACAACTGTAAATAAAGGCATTGAAATAATGAAAACTTTCTACTAAACTTTCAAAGTGTTTAGCAAATTCGTCACAAACAGAAGATCATTTCTAGATCTTTAAAATTTTTCTGACAAGATCACTCAGCCTCCAAAGAAATGTTTCGATTCCGACTTCATTAGAGATACATAAAGGTAAGTAGTGCCAAAAGACGTCTGTTTTAAGGTCTGAGCGTGATCACTGATCGTTGTGCATAAAATAAGATCTGTTTCGTGCAAATTTGACTCAAAATAATCCGACTTGTTTTGGAAATTGAAGAACAGAAAAATTATATTTTCTATTAATAAAAAAAAAAAAACAGTTGTAGATCAGTTCTAAGTGATTTTTGTCATAAGGAAGAAACCAGCCCCAGTGGGTTTAGAATCTGATCAGAATGTTCAAGGAAATACATCACCTAAGATATTTTCGGCGACATACTCATAAATGTATGATGAATCCTCAGATAGACAGATTTAATCTAAAAGGGGATAATGATCACTGATCGCTTAAAAGAAATCATCGTGTCTAGGTGGCCTACACAGAATGACTTTATTGACAGCTATATAAACCAATACTTAAGAAATGTTTAAAATAATTCTTTCTGACAAGATCACTGGATCTCCAAGGAAATGTTCTGATTCCAACTTCATTAGAGACACATTTAGGTTTGTTATGCGAAAGGATTTCCGTTTTGAGAACTTGCGCATGATCACTGATCATTTTGCATAAAATAAGATCTGTTTTGTGCAAATTTGACTCAAAATAATCAGACTTGTTTTGGAAATTGAGGAACAGAAAAATAATATATTCTGAAGATAGGGTGCGTTGAGATGATCCGTTCTAAGTGATTTTTGTCATATGTGCGATTAGAACCATTTGAACATGATCAGCCTGTTCAAAGAAATACATCGTCTAAGATACCTTCGACGACATTCTCATAAATGTATGATGAATCCTCCGATGGACAGATTTCATCTAGAAGATGGTAATGATCACTGATCACGTTTCACTTCCAAAAAATTATAGTGTCTTGGTTTGCTCTACCCCCAATTGTCTTCATTGGCAGCTATACTACCCAATATTAAAGAAATGTGTAAGATAATTTGTCACAAAGAGAATGTTAGTTCTCACTCTCAGTTTCTCTAACAAGATCACTTTGAACGCAGATTTTTCAACCAAAACTTTATCAGTGACGATGTACTCGTGTTGATTTATGTCTCAGAGTTGGTCAAGATCACGGATCACATTGTTTAGTTTTGAATAAACTCCATACTAGAAAAAATTAGACAAGACTCACAAATATCATAAAATTAGCATTTCAATAATGGAAAAGTCACTTTAAATAATAAAAAATAAAATAAAATAGTTCCATACAAAGATCTGTTCCAAGTGAAAAATCATTCAGGCTAGATCAATGCACATCGAGAAAAATGTATCGACTTGATCATTATATGTGACAGATCACGTTGTCCCCGAGAGACTTTTGCTTCTAAGTTAATCAAGATCAATGATCATGATCCATCAACACAAACTCCATCAGGTGTTTTATCCAAAACATGCAAACAAGCCTCTGAATAGAAGTCTACGACGAAGCTTCTATACACGAGTAGGTTCTTCCGAAGTATAAAATTTAAACTAAAAGCCACAATGACAATTCGTTTGTCATTCGATATCAGCTCTATTCTTCCGTTGAAGTGCTTGAAAACACCTCGTTTCTATAGCCCTTAAAGATACTACCTTATCCCAAATTTGAATATAAATGAAGTATTTCCCTCTTCTGGTTGTTGTTAAACATTGCCGATGTATGTAATCGTTCAAAATAAAATAACAAACAAAAACTTTACCACAAAAACGATTTAAAAAAAAAAGAATCAGTTGGTAATTTTGTGTTTACACGATCATTTCCATGGCCATCAATAAAATGCAAAGCAGATTTTATACGCCGTCGTATTTACGACGAATGGGTTCATAAATTTGTCCGCTTGTCATGTTTGCCGGAACAATAAAAACCCCGAATAAGATCATATTGTATATTTCACGATCACTTTGGAAGTTTGTGACCAAAATCTGGTTAAAATGTCTGCCGCATAGGTAAATAATTTACAGCCTCAAAGTTTGGTGGTAAGCTCAACCAGCGAATTCTTAAAAATCTTCTGCTAGAGAGACCAAAAATGATCTGCATTTCTAATTAAATTCCGATATCGTGTCTCTACATGTGTAATTACAAAATCTTTGAATCAAACACAAAAAGAAAAGCAACGGATTGTTCCCATGTTTTCATCTTTTTAGTGAAGTTTTTTATGGGTGATTACCTTCAATAAAGAAAAAATGTTGAGTCCAAAGAAAAGAAGCGCGACGCGTCGGCGATGCGTATCTCTCAACACGGGGTATTCAGACGCATATGTCAAATATGTGTAATATAGATATTTTTATCTAAATTCATCTAAAATGGATGTTTAGATACAATTTTTTACATCTTAATCACATGCGGTTCCGTGGTGCGCGTGAGGTCGGCTTCGATTTATTTGAACGAAGATTCTCGGTGGTGGAAACTTAATGAGCTTCAGCATCGTCTATTGCGGTATACAAAAATAATTAAATTCTGATAACATCTCCCTCAAGATGAAAAAGAACTTCAGTCCAAGAGAAATCTATGAAATCAATTTAAACGATCGCTTATCGCATCACTGCGATCAAATCAGAGAAAGACAGGGAGAGAGAGATAGAGATGATCTCTGATCTGTTGAAAAGATTTGTTTACAGCGGATAACATTGTGTGTTATGTATATTTGGCTGGATTGTGATTTATGACTAATTAAATGAGATAAATGCGTTGAGAATTTGATCTTTTAATTGCATTTAATTATGTTGATGTATTGGAGATTCTCATGTTGTCTTTTTCTACTTCTTCTACACGACATTTATCATTCAATTGATGCGGTGATCTTCGCTTCTGGGTATCATCACATATAACAATGCGTACCATCATAGATCGTATTGTATCTACGTATCCGTTGGTTTTTTTAAATTTTTTTTTTCCATTCTCAATGATAGCCATCAAAATTTTGTAAGACACTCAAACACAAACACCACTGCAAAGAGCTAATTTAATTAAAACTGCTTTTTTTTCTGTCTTATTTTTCATTCTTAAAAGCAAGTGATGTGACTGGATGTGATGTGCTCTAAATTGGAAAATTAAAAAATTGCAATTATTAAAAGCAGTTAAAAGCCATGATCGTGTGATTGTGTTTTATTTTCAGTGATCGTGTCACACACGAGTTTTGGTGGCATGATTGCTTATAACAACGAGATGAAGGATGGTTATGTATTTCCAGAGTGACCAGTGGAAGAGATTGTAGAATATATTGACGATCATTCAATCGACAAGATCACTTTTACTGCAAGAAAAATTAGGAAATTGATTATTTTGAAGATCATTTACATGACAAAATGACCAACAGAGACAGAAAAATAGAAAGATAGGGTTTTGATTTGAGGATCTAGTTTTGAGGATTTTCACAACAGATCACTTAATAAATCAGAAAAATATAAGGACGTGTATTCGATGATCTTTTACACGGCAGCATCACAAAAAAATTCAGGAGACTAAAGTAGTAGGCCATATAATTTGAAGAAATTCTACACGAAAACGTGAAGCAAATAAAGAAATTTCTGGTTCAAAAACTAGTTTAAAAAATTGGGCTAGTTTTTTTGCTAGTTAGTTTCGGCAGAAATGATTACATTTTTTTTGAATTTCCATTACTTAAACAGTGAGATGGCCGCAAGGTTCACAAAAAACTCACAAAAGTAGATATTTTTAACTCGAATCATCGAAATGAAGCCCTGTTAATGGCCACAAAATTTTAGAAGCTACATAACTTAAAGAAAGTGGCAGAGAATCGAATGAAAAACAAATGAAAGAGGAGAATAATTTAAGCACAAACTCACCTGTAATTGGGGGCGGTTCCACAACAGTAGATGGCCCGAAGAACGACGGTATATCACTAGATGTCGTTACGGGTGTATTCAAATCACCAGTTTGTGCGTCCTCACAATCCTGTCCAGGATGATGCTGCAGATGCGAATGCGTTTGCTGTTGCGATTGCGAATGCTGATGATGATGCTTAACACCCTCACCAGAGTTCGTATTCAACAAACTTAGATGTGAGGCTGAACTTCTGCCTGAACCACTGCTGTTGGATCCACTTGCTGTGCTAGTGGTTGTTGTCTGAGCTGATGCACAAGTGCTACTTATTATGCCCGACGGTGTTGAGTTTCGACTGATGCTGGTATTCTGGCTACTAACGTTTGCCACACTACCCGACACAGTACTCTGTGGCTGCTGATGATGTTGCTGCTGGTGATGACTGTGATGTTGGGAATTACTAGTGCTATTGGTTTGGTTTTGTTGATGTGATGACGACGATGACAAGCTGTAGTGCAACAATGTTTGTGCACCCAAACCGCTGCCAAAGCTCGACGGATTTGATAAATATGAAGCAGCTGATGACACTGAGACGGGTGCTGTTGATGGACTGGTCTGAGCGGTTGTTTTGAATAAGCATGTATCGAAGCTCAATACATTAAAATGAGCTGCCGCTGCGGACTCAGTGAGCAGGAATGCGTGATGCGATGGCGCCACAAGGGTTTCAAGCCCTTCCATGATCATGGCCGCTGATGGGGTTCCAGGGGCTACGCCGCCTATAAAAAGAAAAGAAAGAGGAAATTAGTTAATTTGATTGAAACTGTTTGCGGTTATCAAAATATTTTATGTACAACTATTTCAAATTGACATTTAAGGAATCAAAGAGATTTCAATTTAAAACAGCTTGCGTTTGTCTTGTTGATTACTCAAGTGATCTTCAAATGGATTGAGGATCACCTAAGAGTAGTGAATATTTTTTGTGCTTCCCAAACGAAGATCACTTGCCCCTCGGTGCGTTGGTTCTCATTGATGTTTTACAAATGACCCTTAAATAATAATTTTGATCAATAATACAAATTTCAAAACGAGCAATGAGTAGACCGATTGTTTGAATATTACAGAAATTTGTGGATGCAACACTCTAAACCTCAGCTTTGTGGGCCTTATTTTAGTGAAGAAAGCGACTGTTTCTATGGAACCCAATGAAACAAAAACTATGCTTCATGTTAACATGGAAGATCAGTGATCGCTTTTTCAGACTCTCGCTGAAGTCTTTTAACTCCTTTGCCTCAAACCAAACACAGTAATCTTAAAAACACTACAAGATCATTAAATAACTTATGTTTTAAAGAGTGATATTTACTTTATTTGCTTTTTAAGTGACTGCTTCTGTCGAATTTGATCAGATTTAAACTCTGGTTTTTGTTAACCTGAAAGTGATCATTATTTCAAATTGTCACCAAAATGAAAGTCTTTATTAAATAGGTGTTTAAAAATACGATCGTCCTTTTGAAAGATAAAAACATCATAAAAAGTAAGCTCACTTTGTGTAAATTTGGAGGATCTGTGATCCTTTCACTACAGTGTTAAAGAAAAGAAGGTTCCTATTATTAAATGAAAGAAAACTTGACAAGATCACCTCATTATTAGTGATCTCCTTACCACCATTGAAGATTTTCGCGGCTTTATTTCTAGAAAAGGTGACCTAAATCTATGACTCAAACTTTCACATCACTTGTTTAATAAATGTAATTCTCTAAGTAATTGCGTCACTTGAAAATATTTTCTAAACTAATAATTTCCACATATACGAACGTACTAAGAAGTTGCGAACGACATCCAATTGTAACACAAGCTTTCCGAGTATTTCTTTTTCTTTTGCTAAATCTAGCTTTCTCTTAAAACCACCGAAAATGATCGATTGTATCTTACATTCAAGACAGCACACGTCCAACTGCAAAAGACCACCTTAGTTACCCCCTTCAGTTGCCTCTCTAAAAATACGTTGTGGCTTTAGTAAGCGGGCAAAAAGACACATCAACTGAACACAATTGAGACAAAGTGGATATTAATGAAGTTTCGAGTGTGATGATGTGTTTTTTCTTTTTTCAATGGCTTTGTACGTATATTTTTTTTTCTCTCAATCGATCTCTAACACCCATTCAAATATCTGTCAGAGGTGAGACTTATAGACATCACACACATATTGATATTATTCCTCCCGCTATACTTCACCGCAAGTTTTTATAGAATAAGAGCGCAAAAAAGCCAGCGTGTTTAAGTGAAATTCAATTAAGATACTTTACCATCGGGTAGCGCGGGAGTTGTGGTTTGAAAACAATAATTGATGTCAGAGCTCTGAGACTCAATACAGACTTTGGAGAACATTGAAATGAATGAATGAGGTTCAGAGAATGGCATTTGGGGGTTATAGAGTATTTATGTAGTATTTGATTTCCTAACTTTGAAGCAAGGAAATTATTCTTTTTTATGACAGTCTCGTTGAGAGTTTGGGTTCATAACTACTTTTTACTCTGGAGAACTATTGGATTGAGTTCGGGAAGAGCTGTTCCGAGAGGATTTATTATTTCTCTCTCATAAGAAACATGATTGAGTGAAAACACTCAACCTAAGAAGAGATTCCCTGCACAAACTTGAACATTATAGCATTTCCGTAGCTCACAAACTTGCAAATGACAAGATTTCTATAGTATTCAATCCAGGTGTGTTTTAGTGCGACAACCAGGAATCTACAATTTTGAACGCATTCCATGGGGATTTGCAAAGTCATATTCATCATTAATAATAATCAGTTTTACCTGAGAAATTAATGCATTTTTTCGGCAGCTGTATACCGTACTTCTCGAATAAGAATTGTATTAGGCCAAAAATTATCAAATATGACTCCGAGTCATTAATCAAAATTCTCTTGGTACCTACATTGAAGGCTAATGATTATTGCCAAGGCAGTTATACATTTCATTTGCAAGCTGTGAGCAAGGGTGTTCCTGTTTCGATCTGCTTCTTAGAACGATACATGTTCATGTGCTTCTGAGGATAACCATGGACAACATGAGTTAGAAACTGAATTCTCAACTGAACTCTATGAAGTCATTTTTCAAAAAGTGTTTACAATCTTTATGTCATTTTAATAAGAAAACTCACCTAAGTTAAGCTTCTGAAGCCAAAATGGGGATTATTTTTGTGATCTGCCGCATAGAAATAGGTGTTGGGATAATAAGGCATAACATTTAGAAAAGAGAAAGTTTTGTAAACGGCGTAAATAAAGAGGAACGATCGGTGATCTTTGCTGATGTTTATCCAAAAATCGACTGCTGAACGTGTTCTTATTTTGGGAGAAGAAGTTACTGTTTCTGTAAGCAATTTAAGAGAAAATTTCACCGAATGTAGCATTCCAAATAACGACTTATACAGTTTTCAAGTTCTTACTGATCTACTACTTGAAAACCAAACCAAAGATATCTACAACGCAAGATTAGTAATTAAATTGATTTAATTGAAAAAAATTAACTGACAAGATCGTTCAATTCAATCTTAGCTTAAGAGAATCAAAAAAAGAGTATTTCAGAAGAAGAAGGTGTCTCATGTTAATGATCTACCACTCAGAAGCCGGTTAGTGGAACGAAAATAGGACAGTTTTTTTGCAGGAGATGCACTGAACGGGCGTTAGGAATAATGACGATCAGCAGTGTGGCTTCTCTGCAACAAACTGCTCGGTGTTGATGCCAAAAATAAAGACGTTTAATTATTGAACATTACATTTAATTTCATTTTATTCACTGATCAGTCACACGATCACCAATCACTAAAGTCAATCAAATAAAATTATATCCACCAGCAAGATCACCAAATTCAATCGCCTTCCATAAAAACTGACAAGAAACAAAAACAAAAAACTCATAAATTATATCCCAATTCATTAACTTTTGTCCTTCCCTGTTGAACGCTGTTCGTTATTGTCGTATGCCATTCACTAACCCAACTTGACATTGGTTAATTGTCATCTTTATGACATTTAATTTGATAACTGATCGTACATGTATTTGTCTTGCTGTACAAATGTGGGGATACCCAAGACTGCGTGATATATGGGTCAGTGGAGTAATTTTATTTTCATTTCTTCACACGCCAAGTATTTTCGTATTTGAGGTACAACTTTTATCGATATTTTTTGAGTCTCTCATTCAATTAAAAAATTAAACTCATTTCCAATTGTTTGTTGGTATTTTTTCTTAATTTTTAATTGATTTCGTTTGATCAAAAAATGTCATTTTCCTCGTTAAACATTTTTGTAAATTAATTGAAAAGCGATTGTGTCATTGTTGAAGTTGATTGATAAATAATAAAACGCGACACGACCCACCACCACTTGGACAGATGGTTTATCTTAAACTACATTGGTATGATCGAACATATGTCATTTTGTTTGTTTAAGCGCACGACAAAATGACACATGACATAAGCCGGGGAAGAATAAATTTTAATCATATTCAAGTGTAGAGGTCAAACTTTGCATTGCACTATACAAACACCTAATCAAATGCAATCCTTGTGGTTTGTCAACAACGAGATACTTCAATTCCTATCCGCTTGAGTAAAGCTGACTGGATGGCTGGCTGGAAGAAGGTGAAGAAAAGTTATTTATTTTTGTCTCTGCCTTTTAAAAGGATGCATTTCAATTTTGTTTGGCTGTCGGCTTCGTGGATTGTCTGCATGAATTTTAAATGCAGTTGAGTGACTATGTGACACTCCCACAAAAATTCGAACTCACTTAAACATCAGTTGTTGTTTTATTTTTTATTTGTTTTGTGGAATGTGACCGGTTTATCTTGAAACTCTTTAGTACTCTGATGGACTCAAGGTGTTGCGGCTGCTGCTATATTTTATTTCATTTGTCTCTTTTTTATTATATATCAACTCGGAAATCTGCATAGAAATTTGGTGCAAAACAAAGCAAATCGTCAAAGTTTCTTGGGACAAGTTTATAGATTTTAAATTCAACACGCTATTGAGTATGCTGGAATTTTTGAATGCTCTCTGTGTGCTACGCTCGCAATGAAAACCAGAATTAAGATGGGGTCGTTTTTAATGAACGATCTTGTAATGACAATTATTCAATTGGATTCTCTGGCTCCGAAGGGCGAGGTGGCCAGATAGATCACTTCTGATCTGATGGACTATTTTTATTTTTCGGCCGTTCCCACTTCTGCAGGGGGAGGAAATCTGTGATCGTGCAAGCGAATTTTATTCAGACATTGTAAATAGAAGTAAAGTAAAGAAAAAGAGTAGTAAAAAGCCCAAAAACAGGCTGGCAGATCACTGATTAAAAGGCAGTTAAATGCTAAATTACGAGCATATTAACATAATCTAGACATATTGACTATGAGAAAATACGATAATCCGGCTTATGTCTTGTTAGCTACTGTTCACCAATGTCTGCAAATTAAAGTCTTTTTCAGTTTCACTGTAGTAAGTATTTTTCAATCAAGAGAAAAATGCAATAAAAAAGAAGATTTACTAAACGCGTTTCAATTTGTGGCTCTTGTTATGCAAACAAAGGCTTAGTTTTATGATCATTTTTTTTTGGCTTGTAAAATTGGGTGTGTTCCTCTTGATCATAAAAGTAGACACACCTGTTGCAATAAAATGAAAAACATATACACAACTTGAAAGAGCATCTCAACCAAGGAAATAGTTGGAAAAGTGACAAATTTACCCGAACAAGAGCGACTGCAAAAATATTTGCACACAGCATGAAATTCATAAATTAATTTAACGCATAATAAAAATTTCTTCACCATGTTATTGCCCGAGCAGTTATATCAAGCATCACTAGACTGATTTGTATTATATATACATATAGGAATACATATGTTCATTCCAACAGAAAAGTACTTTGTCAATGTCTCCTACAAAAAGGTACACATATGAACGATGGACGTACCATTTCACATAAATTGTTACATTTGCTTTCAAGAAGTGTGGAACACTAAATAAACAAAAATATAAAAAAATTTAAAACATCTCAATTATTATTTCGTGTATAAGTAAGGGAAGTAGACAAGGTAGATCTTCAACGGGCACAGCGCGGGTGGTTCTGTTGAGAGACAAATATTAATAACTTTTTATATATACGTTTTCAATTAGCTTTCGGTAAGCAAGCGGTTCGGTATAAAAGATTTGAATTACTAAGTAGATGCTGCTGCTGAGTGGTGGTTAATAGTTTGTTTTGTATATTGTTGACTCTTTGGATACACATCACTGAAAATGTGAGAAATTTCAAAGAAAAGAAACAAGAAACTCTCAGCAGAAGTCATTAGGCACCTTCTTGGACAGTAGTGACAGAAATTTTGGGGATCTGTTAGTATCTACTCAAACAATTAGTGCAGTACTGTTTGAGTATGAAGTATGGTTGCTGCTTGGGAAAAAAACATATTTGGATCGGGGGAAGTGGGGCAAACGAATTCAGTTTTTTTTTGTGATCTGACAAGTCAATATCTCAGATGAATGAGAATGCTGTTATGCCCATTATTTGATGTTTATACCTAATGTGTTTTTAAATTTGCTTGCACGGTCAATATAGTGATTCTCCTATAAATTTAACGAAGATTAAGCGGCAGATAGCAATAAGGCACTTCTATTAGAATTTGCAATCTTTCCTTGCTGATCAGTCACGTCAGTATCTGAGATAGATACAAGTTAGTCAACACCCCTTTTCGGAGGCACAAAGGTCTTTCAAAATTTGTATGCAAGATCATCGGTGTATCTTCCATTCGCCTTGAACAACCGATCATAGAGATGTTTCAAATATGGAAGTCCTTGAAAATAATTTTTTTGTGCTACTGATCTGCCACTTGCATACTTGACTTGCAAACAAAACAATACATGGCTCGCCTTAAGGTCGTATTGCTTTGTAGAAATCGATTGGCAAGATCACTCTTGATCGATTTATCAAATTAAAACAACTTACAAACGTGGTTAAAAGGTTTGAGCGAAATAAGGAAACCGAGCGTGGATTTCTCGTTTTTTAATTTTATTCAAATTGATTTGTCATATCGAAAATTTATAAGGCAAGCAATTGAATCCGCCCACAAATTGTTTTTGTTTGTTTTTGATTATAAAATAGTAACGATCACTATCTGATTGGAATGTGTTACGATATTGAAGGAATATACGTAGATATGTTAAGAGCAATAAAAAAGTTTTATTGTCAAGAATCTCGTGGAAAAGCGCATCACCAAATTATTTTCATTAAAGATCGTGGAAAATAATACCATAAAATAAAATAAAAATAGAATTTGGAAGCTATTGCGTGTGCCTAAAGCAGAATTGAAAACAAAACACAACAACAAAAGCGTCGGACGATTTTGTGCACAAAAAAAGAAGAGAAAACACTTTTCTTTTTATTGTGTGTGGATCTTTTAATAGGTTAATAGACTTTGTGTAGTTTGAGTAGAAACACTGAATTTTTCCTAGACTTTTAGTTTTTTTGAAGAAAATTTATTCTTTCACAGAACCAATTTTAGTTTTGTCAGCTCTCAGATTCAGCTTCAATTTGGTAGAAATGCCGAAAAATGGTTGGAATATTTGTAATAAGTGACATGATCAGTTAAACGATTCTATAATTGAAAAGACCACAATGATCAATAGACATGCCTTTATTAAAAAAAAAACCCCCTTTTCAATGGCTCATGATGTGTTAGCTTTTAACCTCCGATGGAAGTATGTTTATTAATAACAACTCAGCCTTAAGGATACACAACATGACAAATTTGTTTTTTTTTACAGCTTTTAAATTAGCGCCACGCATTTTGTAAAATTGAAATTAAGAAGCCATAAAGTAAAAAATTCCAGGCGTATTTCCTTCAAAAAAGGGAAGAAAAACTTTGTTTTTTTTTAAATTTTACTGATTAGTCACGCCAGCTTTTGAGACGACTTTCATAGCTATATTAAATCTTTCTTCTAGTTTAAGAACTTCCTTATTCTGGAAAGAAGATCGTCTTTAAAAGTTCGCATACCTAGTCACTGAATAGCCAAACCCACTGAGAAAGAGCAGTAGTACCATGTAGCACTTCTTTAGTTTTTTATTAGTTAAAGTGGACTTAGTTGGTGGTAATTAAAGATACAAGTTCAAAAACTCTGTGCCTATTTTCATCATACAGGAAGCAGGCTTACAAATTACTAGAAAACTTTAGAGTATTTGGGAGCTTAAGCCTCTGTCTTAAACGATGTTTTAAATGTTATAGTATGGTAAGATAAGGCCTTGGCAATGGTTTCTGGACCAAATTGATGGAATCGAGAAAGAAATAACAAAAGAAACGTACTCGTGGAAAAAGTACGAAAAAGTAATTTTAATTTGTCTAAGCTAGTTTGAAAAGTGATCTGCCATGAAAATCTTCGAAATAAGCTAAAAAGAACGGCTAGACATATTCTGAACTGCCAAACTCTTTATATTTCTAGTGGCGAGATCACTTTTGAAAACCAGAAAGAAATAACAAAAGAGACTTTTACTCTAGGTACGAAAAAGATATTTTGATTTTTGTTATTTAGTCGAGGCAAGCTGAAAACAATGCCTAGACATTTTTTTGAATCCTTATATTTCTAGTGGCAAAATCACTTTTTATCAAGTTAGTTTATATTAAAAAAAAAATAAAATAAAAATAAAGCAGTATGAAGAAAACAGCATTTGGTGTTTTGGTTTGGTTTTGTCGGTATATTTCAGAAATCGATGTCTTGTTGAGTTTGTCCTCAGACGAAGGTGACAAAATAACAACCTTTTTCCTATTGAACTCAACTATACGTTGTCTCGGAACACTTTGCGTTTTACACTTTGTTCTCTTCGGTTACGATAATATTTTTTAAGGTATATTTATAGAATTCACTCTTACAAGTTCTTCTTCGCGAAATTAAAGCATTCTCTAAAGTAGGTATCCTCACAAAGCTACTTGTTGCCTGAAAATTCCAAAGATTGGTATAACAACTCCAGTCAATGCAATCGATGTAAGTAGGTGCAAATAAGAAACGGAAATATATACATATAAATAAAATAGGGGTACAACAATCCTCAGGCATTTTAAATACCTAAAACCTTTTCAAGACTCAGAACGTCTAAATGAAAAAATGCTTTCCTGACAGTATGACTCTCAGAGGACTTTCAATTCCTCGCTGAAAGCGACGTTTCCGTGAAAATTTTTGAATGAAACTGGATCCACGAAGTCAAACTTAATAAGCAAACATATCAACCATTACGCCGCACAACAACACAACGGATATTTAGGCTCCAAAAAAAGGAAGCTTGTGTCTCAAAAGCCATATAGCTGACTCATTTCCAGACACTACGTTTTCTTGAGCTTTTCTCTAAGTATAGATAAAAATATCACTTTTCTATCAATGGAGTACCCTACCCAGTCTCGAGACATCATTCCCCACGATCAGCTCGTTGAAGGACCATTCCGTAGTTACTTAGTGCAGCGAAGTGTTCCTTAGGACAAGCTCTGGATTTTTGAAATTTTTTTAGAAAACACAAAAGGCGCTCAACTGATCTACCATGCCAAATAAGGAGATATACTCAAAACAAAAACCGCATCTCTCTTGAATTGATAAATCCTTTCTATTTTTGCTGGCTAGATCACTTATCAAAGAGTTTGAAGCAAGGATATGAAGATTTACAGCATCATTGCATATCTAAGATTTGCAATTTTCAGCCTAAACTTACAGAAAAAAATTCGTTGGCGTTTTAGTTTGGATGACTAGGTATACAAAGTTATGTAAAATTCAAGTTCTGATTCACTTTAGTTGTACCTACTAATAGAAGAGTACCTATCCCACTTTCGATTCGTTTTCGACCGTGAAAATGTTCTGTCTAGGTTTCTTCACAGAATCAAATTAGTTTGGGTAGTAACTCTACCTATAGCTTAACTTGGCTTTATTCTAACGCAAGTTAGTAATCTATTTGCTTTTAGTATCGTGTCCTGCACTTTGTCATTGAATATGTCGGGAACCAAATTTTAGAAAATAAACTCGAAACCCACCAGAAACACTTCAGAACTAAAGTCTCCAACTATACACCCTAAAAACAAAAAAACTAACATCAAATAATTGCAACAAATTTCCACGAGTCTCCCAATAACTTAATGAAAATAAAACACATTTCTCTCGTGTTTTTTAAATATCAAATAATGTCAAGCACTTATCTAACAAAAAATCGTTGATAAAAACTAAATATAACAAACCTCAACGTCATGGATATACGAACGATAGAAAAAAAGTTTTAATTTTCAACACACTATAAATAATAAAACATACAAAAAATATACGACGAACGGCGAAAAAATTCTTATCTAAAAATAACCCCATGAACCACATCACACTCTACTCCTATGTATTTCAATTTCCACCCGCAAAACACAACAAAATGAAATCAAAAAAAAAAAAAAAGAATTCAAGAAAATTGTATATTTCAAATCGTACCTGGATATAAATGGCACGTTGAGATTAAGAAGAATTCAACAAATGTACAAAACCACCTTGCGGCGGTTTTTCACAAATATGTTGTTGTGTTGCTGGAAGAAGTAAATTTCTCTATGATCCGCACAAGGTTCACTCTCGGATGTAAAAATCGTTTTCTTTTTCTTTAAAAATTTTTCAAACACTCAATATGGCACACTGAGGAAGAATTTCCGTATCCTTCTTACATTTAAAACTTTTTATGTCACAAAATATTTTGTATTCTGTTTAAGACGAATAGACGACCGTTGGATTGTTTTGCTGTTATTTTTGCACAAAATTTATGTAAAAAATCCTTGAATGGATATCTGATGACGGACGACTAAGTGTGTAAGGAGGGTGGCTATCATTTGATGAATGAACCATTAAAATTGAAAGCCTCGAGTACCTATGGTGATAGCACAGGGCGTGTGTGTCTTTGATTATAGGTAGGTAGGTAGGTAGGTAATGTTGACAGTGATTTTCTGTGTATCTTCTAACACTCGCGCACTTCGCAACACATTAAATCACACTAGTTTCGAAAGGTACTTTTTTTAACTTGTTTTTTTTTCGGTTTTTCTATTTTTGAACAAAAATCCTTTGAAAGCTTTTTTAATCCTTTCTTAAATTCTTTTTTTGGTGTATATCAGAAGCTTTTCGGTGTTTATTTATTTTTCACACTAATAATATCTTTTGACGACACTAAATATCCGCGTAGGTACTATTTTTATCCACTGTCACTAGAATATCTCGTAGGTATTTGTCGTGTGCTCTCGCTCTGCTTTCTGGTCAATTTTTCTTTTTTTTAATTTGTTGTTGTTGCTCGCTTTAGAAAAAAGCTCGGTTATAATTTACTGGGAAGTATATCTTTGTTTTTCAGGAGAGAACCAACCGGCGCGATTGTTCGAACACAACTGAAGCACGAGATGAGCATACATTTGGTTTTTATGAATGAAAAGCTGAATGATTTTTATTTAGATACATTCCTATGCATACGTAAGCACACAACCACTACACCGGCATTTAGATACCGATATATAGGTGCGTCAGAAAATAAGATACACAAAACGAGAGAGGTGCTAAGTTTCTGGATGAATGAATGAAAACCACTTGTGCACAACACATAGAGATGGTGCAAAGTCATGTCAGGTAGGAGCAACAAAGTGGCGGGGAATGGATTGTGGTGCTTCTGCCAATGGGACTGCTCGAAACCTCCTCGGTTTGCAGCCATTTTCGAGTATCAGTTGGATGTAGGGGCTGGCGCAAGCGCATTTGCACCAATCAAATGGTTGTTTTCCCCTCTCATTTGGAAAGGGGGAATGATTTTCGAATGTATGACGTAGGGATTTTCGAAAATGCTCACCAAAACACCTCATAGATACTTTTGTATCTTTTATGCTCGTGTAAGTAAGAACTTGCATTTGTGTGTGTCGAGCTGCCGGCTTTTGTATTATGGATGGGGTTTGTGTTGGTATGTATTTATTTGTATGCTCCATGCTCCAACCTTTGTGTATTTCTAAGCTAGGCCTGTAGCGTAGATTCATTCAAGCCAACTTATACTCACTTCTTTGCCCTTCTTCATTCTAACAAGCTCCTAAGACTCGTGCGAAGTGTGGGGAATTTTGACCTTTTTTCTGTAGCAAATGTTGTTTCTTCGGTGTTTTTCTACGTAGGACGTGGTGAGATTGCCATAGTGTGACAGACGGCACGCGTCTTGGCTTGGTTCTTGGGGCTCTCCCAATCTCCCATAGTCAAAGACACCTATACACCTTCCTACACTTTTTATTTTTCCTTGTCTTTGATATAATGTTGTGTGTATCTTCGATTTGATGATGTTCGATTTCTTTTGTTGTTGATTTTTATTTCTATCTTTCTTTTGTGTTATGAAACACTTGTTGACTGCGAGGGGCTTACACTAGATAGGTAGGTTCAGTTTACCTATACAAGACTAGACTGTGGAACGACTTGACTAGGTAAACGTGAAGTTCCCTCCCATTTTATGATTGTTTTTTTTTGGTATTCATTTTTGTATGCGATTCTGAGGTCTTAAAGTTGATTTAATGCCGCAAAAAGACAGTTTGTAATGAGATTAAGTATCTTTTACGTGCTCCAATCGCAAAATTGAATGGGAATAAATCTGCGTTCATTTGTCAACTTCTCAGGTGTGTTTTTATTGGGGTTTGCTAAGCGATAGGCATGGTAGGTATATTGGCTACTATGCCTACCTACATCTTTCTCTGTCTTTTTGTTTTTGACTTTTGAAGAATTTGTGGGAGGTTTTTGTGAATTTTTTTTCCTTGAGGGGCTTTCGAATTGATATTTAATAAAATATGAATTTTGAATAAATGTTGTTGGATTATAAACGGGATCATTTAGAAATTTGTTTGAACCAAATTCAAATTGAAATAAGCTTTTTTTCGCCCACAGATTTGATTTGAGTCGATGCTTGGACTAATTTGGTTGGCTATAAACAGGACGGGTATTCAAATAGGAAACGTTTGTGTAATGAGATAAAAATTGTTTGAAATGCTGTAGGAACCTATAGCTCTTGCTTTTGCTTGAGAGCAAACGATTTTCATTGAAAGTCAATAATTGTAGCTTATTAGGATATGTGTTCTATGTGTCTGCCACTTACCATACATAAATGTCCTACAAAATGAGAGTAGGTAGGAAGAAGATAAGTTTTATATTCGGCTTTTCTCAGTTTCTAGCCAATGAAGTTGGTAGAGTCACATAGAACATAGAGTGCATCGCAATTCATACCTATGTTCCTCAACAAAGAGCTTAAAAGACTTCAGTTTCTTAGATTTAAAATAAGAAAATGTTCAAAATGATAGATGACTATTCAGTCCATTTTTGCGTAAGCAGAAGAATATGGCTCAGGTAGGGGTTAAAGCGTGGAAAGGTGAATCCAGTTGTTTATCGATCAACTGCCCCCAAAATGTTATCTAGTTCACGAAAAAGCATGCCTCGTTGCTGGTGAATCACAGCACCAAAGCTTACAGCTAACTGGTTAGCTTTTCAAAAGGAAGTGTTCTTTTCAAGCCAGCAAATAGGTACCTAGTTCATTAATTATCTTTTCGTTGAACAACAAGGAAATGTTTTTTGCTGTCGAAAAGTTTGTAATATTGAAATGAAGATACTGGGTGTTTTGGTATGGTTTCGCATGGTCAATTGGTTGAATAAAAGCTAGCATCTCAGTACTCCAATATAAACGCCATCTTAAAAATTTGATTGATGTTAAGGACTTGGAAATTCTTATATTAATTTATTTTAATACTAAATTTGAAAGTCTTTGAAGCTTTTGGATATGGGACTGGTATCGCCTTGCACGAAAAATTCGCATAAGTCCTCCTTTAGTAAGTTCATTTTCATGAAAAGCGCTTTCACGACTTGCCATTCGGAACCGACGGAAAATTGCAGGACAATCCTTTCCATCATAAGGCATGGTTGTAAGAAATGCGCCAGGCCCTGGGGCTCCTCGCTCTGCTGCGCCAGCCTATTTCTTATTCTTATTTTTATTTTTAGATATTTGTGGCTTTCTATACTAGTTCGATAGTCTCAGAGTGGCGTAGCGAGGGGGGGGCGGGGGGGGCGGTCCGCCCCGGGCGGCAGTTTTTAGGGGGCGGCAAAATTTAACAATAAGTAATAAAAAATATTTTGTAAATACTTGAACTATTTTATATTTTTATCGCAACTACAAATTCGGACCGATTGAAAAGAGCACGGCACGGAGTTTTCAATTACTTATTTTGTGACGAATTCGACACACAATTGTTGCCTCAACATTATTAGCGTTTGGCTACAGAACTACATTACCTGCATGTATCTCGCTATTTGTTTCCTGATTAAGTCGAATTGTTATATCATTTCAAAGATGAGAAATTAATTAGATGCCCAACTTTACACACACATTGAAACCTGCCTTCAAGCAGATTTACGAATATATATACCGAAATTTACCCCTTCTACTATAAGTACAGCTTCCACCATTTACTTTACACAAAATCTCACTACTACCACTTTGAATACAGCTTCCATCACTGATTCTTATGAAATTCCACCTTAAGGCCACGTCTGGCTGACTTTTTGAATTTTGAAAGTGTTTCAAAACTTTTTGTGAAAAATTTTGTTTTCATTTTCGAAATTCCACTTTTCAATATTCTTTTCTTTAAAATATCAGATCAACAAATGTTCGTTTGATGATAAAAGATTCAATAAGAATAGGGAGTGTATTCTAGCACTGCAGTTATCATTTAGTCTTCATTGCATTTTATTTCAAACAAACAACCTGTTGGCAACAACAACTAATAGTTTTCTCTTAGAATTGTGTTAAATAGGTATGCTAAAGCTAAAATAAGAGCAATTATTATTATTATTATTACTAGCATTCCTAGAGAGCTGTTACAAAACACTAAACACGAAAAAGTAGCATTAATCAAAAATCAAAACAGTAACAGTTAAGTTCTGTGCATAAAAAGCATTGACATATACAACACATATGCACTGACTGCCAGTACCCAAATTCATGCCTTTTCAAAAATTTAACAAACATTTCGAAATTAATTTAAATTCCACTTTTGCATACAAGTTTTGATTCATAGCTTTGAAATAAGTTCATGAATAAGGCTGTTAGATTGATTGAAAAGAAAAAGTACTAATAAAAATCTTAATACAGCAATAATATTAAGTTCACTAAAAAAATCAAAAACTGTTACTCCCAGTTTCGAAAAACTACGGGAGCGAATTTTTCAGTTTTTCACAGAAGCTAACTAATGTCTAGCTCTACCTTCAGCTTTTGCTTTTGCAGCCATTTTTTATCCGAATATAAATTGTAATCTCACTAATACTAATTTTTATTCTGCTGAATATGTGTATCACAGATAAATCTAGTATTACAAAAGCAACTATGTAAGTAAATGGAAGCTGTGGCAAGAGAAGTAAGTGGTTGTCGTCTTGTTCTATACCACTCTATGCATCCAGCCATGTTTGTTCAAAAAGTTGAACAGTGTGAACTGGGCTAATAAAAAACTACTAAAACGTCAAATGAAAATAAACTCACCTCACACATACTTTAATAAAATTTTCGCGCCATTTTTTTCACTTTTAACATTATCAGGCGCGAAAAATTTATGAAAGCATGTGTGAGGTGAGTTTATTTTATTATAATGTTCCGAATATTTTTCACTGTTGCCATAAGTAATGCCAGCTGTGAGAGAAGTTTTTCAAAATTTAAATTGATTAAAAATTATTTAAGATCGACAATGAGTTCTCTAAGACTAACTAACTTGGCTATTTTGTCTATTGAGCAAGAGGTGTGTGATGCGATGGACATTGACCGGGTAATAAAAGACTTTGCTCTTAAAAAAAGTAGACGTGTAAATTTTTAATTTAATAAATTTTAATTCAATTCTAACAAATACTCATATTACTTTTCAGTAAAAATAAGAATATACCATTTTAGTATACTTCTTGTTCTAATCAAAAAATGAATTTATTTAATCTTGTCGATCCGATTTACCTAAGTTTTAAGTTATATCAATTACCTAGTGGTTAAAGTAAAAGAACTTTGAATTAATAAACGTGATTGTAAAACTTAGATAAACTTTTTTATTTAAAATCTAATCTGTATACAGCGCTCCTGCAAAAAGTATTTCTTAGGTTTTGCTATCTTTTATGTGCAATTAACCGGGAAAGTTAGTTATTGAAACCCGGTTGCGTGCCTGATAAAAGGACCCGCTTTAATACCTTAAAAGCGTTCGTAACCGAGGAAGTATGTAGTATTGTTTGTGTTTTTGTTGGACATTGATGACATTTCAATTGCTGTGAAGTCAGTTGTGCTCCTGTGCTGATTTTGAAACAAAACAAAGAAAATTTTATTTTTATTTTGTGTAAGTAAGGTAGTTATCTGAAAAAAATGCGTACTTATTTGATAAACATGTTGATAAAAAGAGGGCGTTAAGCGGGTTGGGTAAATATAGGTATTTAACAGGGTTAATTTGTGAGCAATATCAAACAAAATAACAAGCGTAGAAGAAGATTGCTTACATAAACGGGTTGTGCATCAAAGCGGGGAGGTAAATAAACGGGAACTACTGTAATGCAAAATAATGATGACTACTCTCACCGAAAAGTTCTCTATAATTAGTGTATGTAATGTATAGTATACATTAAATTAAAATACCTAAATAAAAGGGCGGCAAAATTGTCTTCCGCCCCGGGCGGCAGACACTCACGCTACGCCACTGAGTCTCACTTGGTGTACTATACGGCATTGAGAATTATTCAAATATATTCTGCTCTGTGTGGATTTAAATTGTGAACCTCACCTCATCTCAAGGCGTTGTCGTGGCACCATTTTACTGCAGCATTAAACTACTCCAGCAATATCGGCTCGTATCCAGAGACCTAGGAATGACTGCAATTGCAGTATCGTCAGTAAAAGTAAAGGGAATGGCCTGCTTAAAGATGCGAAGTAACTCATTTGTGTAAAGAATGAAGAGCATCGGACCGAGCTTAGACCCTTGAGGAACATCATAGTGAACGCTCCTATGCTCACTCATCACTGCATTAATTTTGACACAGAACAGCCAGCTATGCAGTCAGACATTAATCCTCTAATATTCTTCCGTCGAAGTGTTTGTATTAATTTCGCATGGTTAGGTGTGCTGAAAGCTTTACTGAAGTCCTTAGGGATAGGGCAAATTCACTTTTATTCAAGCCTATCATTCACCCAGTTAACAAATTCCCTCACTAGTATTTTTATTTTTCTGTAATCCATACTGACTTTTGTGTGTTAGAGAAATACACAAATACTTTAACATCAACTTGAATGATGAACGAGCTACTCGCTTTTAAAAATCATAAAAATTAACGGATCACGGATCTGAAATCTTAAAGGAATTTGTTACTTCTTTTGCATGTTTTCATTGAAGAAGTATACTTTTAATGATGGGCTGCTTCCTTCATTGTATGTGTTTTTCAAGATCTTGTACAAGTCGTAAGCATAGACAGACAACTTTCGGATGGTAGAAGCTTTGTTGTCCCATTAGCTCCTATCCCAAAAACTGTATGTGATCTCCGGATCAGCTGACTGGATTGATGTATGAGTAAAAACTTCGAAAGCATTCTTCAATACTTGTTTCTCCATGTCCAAAGAATTAGACGAAGCGAGTGATTCCTCGAAGTTCAAGGTCTTTGTTGAGCAAGCAGGTGGGGCATTTAGTATAAGGTTTGGGACTTCTTGTAATTTTAGTTTGAAGTCTGCAGCTCCTCTGCGCTTGGCAACATATTTGATCCACATAATTGAGTTTTCAAAATCCTTGTCGGACAGAGAGTGGAAGAGTTTCATGAGTACTGAAAGATTTTTCTGATAAGAAAGAAGAATGATCTCAAGAGTATGTTGTTGCCAGTTGTTGGTTGGCATAGTTTTGTAGGCTGGGTTTGATATGAGCAATAAGCCCAAATTGCGAACTACATTTGGGGAAATTCTTCTTCGTTTCGGGGCTGACATCACTTACTCCTTCTGCGGCATTGTAGCACACATTCTGGATCGATGGTGACAACGTCGATTATCAATACAGACTCAATGGCTATTGGAACTCTCATTTTAATGTTTTTGTTATTTTCTGATGTATTTCAACAAATTTCAATTTGTAAGTTGAATGACGCATGCTAAACATTGAATGTTCCTCCCACCCAAACCGATTGAGTAAATCGTTGATTTGACCACGGTTTCTATTTTGAACCAAAATTACGTACATTTGAGCCTTTGCTGGTTTCAAGCCACTTCTTTTTTTCTGTTTTTTTAAATTTTGTCTTCAATTCAGTTACAGATGAGTGATCGCGATAGTGATCGTGAGGGATTATCGCTTTCCAATTTAAATTCTGTTTCTCCGTAGTGATCTGCCATGGGATACGCCGTGTTGACCTCAGAATGCGTTGGCAAGCTTCCAACTTCAACTGGAGTGTTTTGGTCTGCATTTCTTTCCTTTTTTTTGTATGATGTTATGTTGCTACAGGGAAACTCAACCATGTAGCCCATAATTTTTTTCGTATCACAATTACTCAAGAACCAGCACATTTACACTGGCTCAAAACTTACTTATCGACATCTTTTACCCACAATTTCGATTTTGGGTCAGCTCTCTCAAGTTTTGCGTCGTTGTCGGTTGAGGTCTTCTTCCACTTGATTGCGTATCTAAGACGAGGTTCACCTTCCGCGATTTTTCTGTAATCTGCTTTCGAAAACCCGTCGAGCCGGAGAGTAGATATCGCTCTACAAATCCCAACCATCCCAGTCTCGCGTTGCGTGCTTCTTCCTTTCTCGCGCTCATACCGCTCGTTGCTGGATCTATCTTCTTCTTCACGCCTTGAAGCCAGTGTTCATAATCGTAGTTTGTTTCTATAGAAAGTAATTTTTAAAATGCGAATACAATGAAACCATACAAATGTTGAACTCACTGTAGACATCTTTGCATTTTTCATATTTTTATATTTATATTCATTTGTATTTCATTAGAGAGATAAGCAAAACATCTTTGAGTAGTTACACTGCTTCTAAGAACCCTTTTTCTCAATTAATCGTTTGGTATCAGCAAACAATTGTGGGTCCCTCCATTCTTCACAAGGAACAAGGTATCGTTGAGAGAAATGCTCTCGGCCGCGGTGTTCTCCAATCCACCGGTTTTATACATTTAAGTGAATCACATTTTTTAGGTTTTGGAGTAGGGATTAATTTTACCAGGGGCAGATGAGCGCATTGGCCAGGTATTTAAAAAAGAGTGATAGCATCTGTGGTGTATCGCATTTTGGAGTTAAGGTCTTTTTACCATTGTTAGGATTTAACCCAAATATCTTAAAAGTGAACGCTCTTAATCGTTCAAGCTTTGTTATTCCAAGTGATATAGGGAGTATCATTGTTCCAAATGACGTCAATTAGCTATCATGCCATCCCTACATCCTTTTTATTTGGACTCATAAGCCTTCAATGAGCTTTTACTACACGAGCCCATGTAAGTGAATCGGTAGCTGAATATTTGTGGGGGTTTTCTTATGATGCCTTCATCAGAACCAAAAAATAATTGATGCATTTTGGAGCCCGTGGCTTCAACTTCCAGTAGTCAAAGATTATTACTCCAAGGAATTTCTGGCAAATTTCATATTATATATTCAACTTTTGTCACTATTTCCTGAGCTGTATGCTCGCACAGTTGCGCATTGAGGTCCTTCTCTCGATCATTATGGAGCGCTGCATTTTCCAATGGCCACCATACTAGATTCCGTGACTAACTTTTAAACACCTTCGCTCTTGAATTTACATAAAAAATCTTCCGAATTCTAGGACAAATTACCTTGTTTTGCCAAAGCGATGCTTTGGAAAGCGATGCTTTGGACAGCATCCTACGGATGAAAGTCCTTTTTGGTGACCCCTGATCAGACAGCTAAATTATTTTTGGAGTTCTGAATTACTACACGAAATTTTTTAAAGCTGTTTGTTCGAAAGACCATCGAAATACTGTCCCCCAATATGCAGAGATTTGTCGGTATCCACAAGTAGCTATCCTTGAACATCGTCAGTGAACTTTTGACAGCCGAATCTCCTGAGCGTTAGTCCATTTCGAGGGTTTTTTTTTGAATACAGTTGCGTCCTTTTGCAATGATCGATTTCCGACAGCGTATAGTTATAAGTATGATCGATTTACTTACAGAGCCTTCTTAGGTCCTCTTCTTCCCATTAGGTCTTTCATCATTGTCTTTCAAATTGAAATAAAAGATACTCTAGGTATTATCTCCCACAAAAATGTCTATATACCTCTGGCAACGGTTTTGAATAATGGACACATTTAATAAAACGTTATCCACCTCATTAATTTACCTCTACCTTTTTTCACTTAATAAACTAGAACACAAGCTTTTCCCCAAAACTAACACACTCAATCAGTTCATTTCAGCTCGCAAATTACATTCAATTAATTTTTATTTTCATCGAAATCATTTTTAAATTTGGTCCACACATAAAGTATTCCGTTGCACCTCAAGCCGCCAGATGCCTCCTCCACCAAGTGATTGTCAGAGCCACTAGCACTAAATTTAGACTAACAAGTATGGCACTCTAAAAATGTATCCCCACATCGGCGATCATCTTGGCGGTCGGCAGTAGTACAGAATATAGATATGTGCACGCGCACCATTACACAAATGCGCAAACGCCAGTGGTCGAGTTTCGTGTACTATGGCTGGCTTTGGCTGGCGTCACACACATCACAGGTTCCTATATGAGTGCTCCACCGTTCTGCAGGGATATTTATAAAGATAGACTAGCGGCATGATTTAGACGAGATAATGCACTACGTGATCACCGCAGGTACACAAGGGGTAATTAAAATCTCGACCCAGCACGGGTTAGATAGGAAAAAATTCCTCAATTATTTCGTGTGCCGTTATTTTTAGCTAGATGTCTAATTGCAGGTAGATACATAACATACGGCTTATAACGGTGGGTGGCTAGGTTAGAGGATCTATTTTAAAACAAAGATCGTTCATGATCGGAGTGTATATTCGTTTTTGCGTGTGACCCAGTGGAGAATGGCCAATGCAAACAGATGTTTTATTAGTGTTTGAACATTTTTCAATTTTAATTGAATGTTTTTTTATTTTTGTGTAATGAATCATAATCTATTATGTTTACCTGTATCCCTACAAACAGCGTTTAGCAGAGAAACCATTGCATTCCGACCTTGTCCTTAAACTTCATTTGCATAATTTAAATGGAGAAATAAGTCGTTTTACGGATTGTATGCAATGATCTTGAAGTCATGTTACAGAACGATCAGTTATGTTTACATGAGTGCTGTGCTGCGCACTGGGAAAATAAACAATTCGTAGCCGCTGCCGCTGGGAAAAAATGCAGTCTGGCAATCGTTGCAGATTAATTGTTCGCAGATTGGATTGGATGAATTTTGAAAATTTAAATAGATCTTGGAAAGTGTTGTTGGTACTGAGATTGACTGGTGCTCCAAGTGTTTTGGGAATTTAATTGGCTTGTCGATGAAGATGTCATTGCTCACAGCGATTGAATAATCAATGCCTGTAATGAAGTTTAGAACTCTTTTCAACCAAAAAGGGTTTTTAGCGCTGGGCACCTCACATCGCTAGTATAAGGCTGACTATCGGAAGGCTGTGATCCCTTTGAGATAGTATACTGAGGCATGCTTTAAAAAGTGCACATTTCAACAATGTTCGAGATCATAAACACAAAATAAAATATAGTTTGTTGGCGGTGACATATGCACCATATGACATGACATGTGTACCATATGATGACATATGTACCAACCATCATACTGCCAAACGCGTACATTTGTGGTGGATGTTTAAAAAATATTTCTTTCTTTCTACTCTTTCAATAAATCCCAGAAGCTTTGCAATTTGGTTGGATAAAAAACCTTGCTTAACAAAACTAAACTAAACTAAATATGAAAATGATTGAAGATCGCAACAATCTCCTCATATTCACGATTAATAACCAAGTCCTTGGAGTTTTTAGTTTGGTAACCATTTGGATATTTTCTTTCCTCAAATTTTATAAGCTACTCACTGAAATGATTAAGATGACTAACACCCCTGTTATTGAGCAAAAATATTTATTTTGAGATCACAGTGGTTGGAATATGGAATATTTTAGAATATCCTTCAAAAAAATTGCTTTTTATATTGACCTTGACTCACATGTACATTGCAGGCGACACTGTGGACGACAAGTTAGCCTTTAGACAAAACCAGTTTTTTTAGTTGGTGCAATAGAAGTTTGAAAGTGCCGTGATATTAGTGTCGCAACGAAGAAGATCACAGCAGCTGCAAGGCAGAAGTGAGGTAGGAGTACATTCAATCAAAAGCATACAGCACGCAGGCATATGTCGGAAACGTGAAAAAAATCTCTGAAATAAGAAGAAAATCTCAAGAGGTTCGTTCTCTTTCTCTTGCATATAACCACAGAACTCTGCACAGACAACGGCAGTTTCCTCGACGACATTCCACGACAGCGAAAAAGTGTGTTAGACTCTTAAGAGTTCTAAAAAAGGCAAAGCAATAAGGTCGTTCTGAGCTTTTGATAAAATAAAGCCTCTATAGGAGGTCACCACGTGACTATCAATAAAGGTGAAAGCTAAATTCCTCCAATGAGCAAAGAATTTACGCAGATAAAGCTGATATCATACACATTAAAGATTGTCGAGCATATATTCGGTAGCTGTCTGCCATTTGTACGTAAGGTGTCTGAACACCAATAAGTTTATTGCGGATAAGATGCAACTGCAAGTATAAGAACAAGAGGAAGTGATCTTGTGTCAGTTAAGCTCATGGTCTTGAATAAGTAACTTGGAAAGTCTCAAGAATTTCTACTATTGACTGAAATTGCGATTTAGTGCCACGACATTTTAGTGTCACAAACGATGATGCACATGAAACTCTTGTCAAAAACTGTTTGACTGCATCTCTAAGTCTCTTATGATGACACTAAGGTCATATGGCGACATTTCACTTCCATGATGTTGGCGACACCCGGGCTAGCTATCATGGCACTTTGCAATAATTTCAATGAAACGTTCTGATTTATTTCGATGCAAGTGCCACAGTTTCATAATGGTACAAATGGAAATTCTCAAAATTATTCATACATTTCGAGGCATTCAATTTCCAAAAACTTTTTTTATAAATTGCTTCCAAAATCTGTCAACTTCAAGTTTCGATTACTTTTTGGTAGAATTTTAATGTCAGAAAGTGTTCCGAGTGCATATCATCAAAATTCTTAATAGCGACACAGAATTGCACGTTTTACTGTTAGAAATTATATAATATATACAAGTGTCACCAGCCAGCAAAGCTTTTATTCCAAATTATAGTTAATTTAACCCTATCGCTTTAACGCTGGTTTAATGTCGTACCCATCGTGTAATGGTTAACATGTTTGGCTGTTATCCGGGAGGTTCGTGGTTCAATCCTGACAGAGAGAAGAGGAAAAATCAGGAGATTATTCCAAAGAAAACCTCTTAAAGCAAATCGAAAGCGCTGAATATTTGCAATTCTTGAAATGTGAACTTGTTGGAAAGAGGACCAAATTTGGCAGGCGTATTGAAGGAGTAGGCGAACAAAAGTAATGTACAGAGATTTGGTTACGTAAGGAAAGGATCGGAGAATTCCTTTGACCAACGTTTAATGAAACTATTAAATAAAGCTATTGCTCATAACTCTTAACAAACTACTTAGAACTTTCAAACAGGGATTGAATTTTCTTACTTCAGAAAAAGTGTCACGACAATTTAGAACCACAATTGCTTATTCTCTCAAAATGTGACCGCAAAACTATCCATTATTTAATGGAATTCATCATCTACAATTCTCCTATGGAAGTTTTTGAACAAAAACATTTCCGTTGTTTGAACTTAATTTGTCGAAACTACTATCACGACATTTCAGTGCCGCAAATGACGACACTGAAGACCTGTGATGACATTTTCATGCCGTGCCACCAAGGTTCTTTGTTAGTGATTTGGAACAGCAAGCGGTGAAAAGATTTGACGTTATTTCAGAATTTTACTAGTGACACAATATAAAATATTGCTGACGAAAATGTAGCAAGACTCTTACACTAAAATTTGGTTGAGAATTCCGGATTCAATCATCACATCAGTGAGCGATCACTGGCTGCCTTTTTTCTAGGAATATTTGTAGGTGCTCTTCTTTAATGACACTAAACTTACAGTGTCGCCTATTTCATCGCCATAAAAGTTTCAACTAGAATGATGCTAATATTGCCAATGTTTGATCTCATTACTCTTTGTAGTCTGATTCAGAATTCTTACCCAGTGCCAGTGAAAGATTTCAAAACCTTAGCCATATCTAAGTGACAGAACAGAAATACTTGTGGAACTTACTTTTCAATTTAAACATTCGTATTCGAAATCATTCAACAGAACACTTCTTTCTTTAGTAACTGTTAAGATTAAAATATTTGATAGCTTTTTTTAATGACGGTACTGAACTTCCCTTTTTTGTCATGTAAATGCTGAAAATATGAATTTGACTATTGAGCAGTGACTAAGAATTTTTGTTGGCAATTAGACGCTGGAATTCCAATTGGTTTCACGACTTAAAGTATCAAAAGGAGCTTCAATCTTGTAGCTTTTTTAGGTGTATATTCGTGCTGAAGTTTGTACCTACTATTAAGATTCGTGATATTAATCAGGTTTC
This sequence comes from Melanostoma scalare, assembly GCA_949752695.1. Classification (NCBI taxonomy): domain Eukaryota; kingdom Metazoa; phylum Arthropoda; class Insecta; order Diptera; family Syrphidae; genus Melanostoma; species Melanostoma scalare. The sequence continues at coordinate 180,784,554 of OX456986.1, read as the reverse complement.
CCAAAATCAGTTCCTGGATTAATTATTGTGATTCGAGGTACTTTTTGCAATTCAAGCACTAATGTTCGTTTTCCTCCCTCTTTTTGGAGTAGCGACCATCGTGATCTTGAAAAGATATCATCTGCTTCCCGCTAGTCATCCGCCCGTGGACTACGTCCTTATACTATACTTATACTACGATCAGGTGCATAAAAACGTATGTATATAAAACGATTAGGGCCGCTTTTTTCACTAAAACTTCATTTTTTGTTATTAACTTACGGAAATTGTGAAATTTACAAGTTTAAATAAACTATTTAACCTTTTCCTTTTAAAGTCAAAAGTAGATTTGGAACTTCGTTCAGTGAAAAATACCCAAATTAATAGTCAACTTTTAGTTAAGAATCTGAGCCTGAGGAGGACATACTTAACACATTTTTGAGGATTCAGCACAATAAGCTTGTCTATTCCTTGATGATCGTTCAGGCTGCAAGGAGTGCTGCTATGCTCAGAGTAACCCTGTTCAATGTGAGATTTTTCCACCATAAAACAAAGACACCACATTACTTTTAATGAATACACGGCCATATATACCACATTTATACTAAAAAACGATTTCCTAATGGAGCTTCTTATTTCTATGCAATGTTTACAGAAACCATATCCTCATACCTATAGAAACACTTCAATTCCCGTAGGCAATCCAATTGCTTAATCAGTTCTTAGAGAATTAAAAACACTTAATGTCCAATTACCCCAATCGAACAGTCATTATAATAGCAATTTGCCAACTACTTTCGCAGCACTCCCTGCTGATCGACCTAACTACATCGACGAATGATATAATTACCTGACTTTGTTTTACTATACAACAGAGGTAATTTTATTTTACTCATACATTCCACACATGTAGAGTACATGCATAGTTCGTTTGATATAAACAAAAACATCTTGCTCAAGTGTTATTTTCAATCGTCTGACTAAGTCTGACTGATGCTTTGCTGAAAGACCAAACAGAGATGAATTCGCCACGCTACAATTTATCTCTGGCTTTTTAACAAACATCGTCATCACATTCAATCTCATAATAGTTTTGCATTTAAATGCGTCTAAAAATAACAGCAAAGTTATTTTTTATACCCCCAACCCTCGGGGAGCATCCAGGTTTCACGAATGTAAACAAACAAGGAATCAGTCATGGTAAGTATACCCCTGACTGTTTGTGCCTTTATCCATCATCGGCCAGGCCAAATGACCCTGACTTTGGCATTCATTACAATTTTATCAAAAATTTCAAATGAAATGGCCAGAGAGAGAGGAGCATTCTATTTCTGTTCAGATATGCGTCTTGACTAATTACTAAAATTATTTTGAATGTACGTTCTGTAGGTATAGGTGTCGGTGTTGTGTTGTCCGAAAACAGAACACAGCATCATCAATTTTAAAGTCCCACGAATATCCAAATAAATCTAAAATTATCCGGACGAATTGTTTCTAAAATAGACTCTCGACCATGTGATCTTGGCCCACCCCAAAAAAGGGTGGGTGGTCGCGTTGTCTTGCTTGGAAATAATACCTACTATGCTTGTCATTCTCCTCACCCTCCTCTGCCTCTGTACACAAAACACTTGTTTGTTACGTCAATGTTGTTATTTTGGCCGGCTTCCGATTTTTTGAAAGATTTTTCAATACTTAATCAGCTGAATAAATTTGGGGCTCGTTGAGGTAGTACGAATGAACTTATCGATATTATTACACTCCCAACCAATAGTTAGACACGGGGGTGTAGTTTGTATAGAGAAGATATTCATACAATCACTTGGTGGCTGTGACGTCAAAACAGGAGGAGGATATTGACCGACTTCATCGAAAGCAACTTACGTCTTGTGTCTAAAAAGAAACGATGAACACGCGAATTTATTTAAATTTTTTTCTTCAGTGTTTGTGTTTTTGCTTCTGAAGAAGAGAAAAACAGATCATTTGCTGATTTTTGTAAACACAAAATTTTTGTGTGAATTTTAATTTTAGGCAAGCAAATCATGCTCCCAGATCAGATGAGTGTAGAGAAAAAAGAGCCCATGGTTGGTCTCGGTATTAGCGCAGGTTTGTTGTTCTCCAATAGAGAAACTGGCTAAAAATGGTCATACCGGATGGTAAGACTTTTCGTTGATTGTTTTCGTTTTCGTTTGTAAATGTGGCCTACGAGTCAGGTTGTTTTAAAAGGTGGTCACGACTTAAAGGGTAGGCTCTTAAGACTAATACGTGATTGGCAACACTGGCTACATTGATAGAACTGTTATCGATTACTTCCACGTTGCTGCTTTGCGGTTAACTTGAGTCATACTTCTAGAGGCGGCCGTGATGCAGAGGTATAGTTTTGAGTAGGTAGGCCGGACGCATAGGTTCGAATCCCTGTCTGGGTATCTACTTTTCTTTCAGCCTCCCAGTTTCAACTGTACGCCGTCCTTGAGATCATATACGAAACTACAACCACCTTATTACAATTTACTGCACACGCTGGTACAATGGACCGGCAATTAGGTTTTTGGAGGACTTATCCACATTAACATAAACCTCGTATTAAAAAAAACTTCTTAGAGTGTGGCTGTCTTAGGAAAAGGAAAACTGGAACATGCTACAACCGGATGATACGATGAACCTTCTCTCTGAGGTTGACTCATTAAGACTGAGGACTCTCAATTGCAGTCAACTTAAGAGTAAGAAGGAAGCCTTTTCTTGTTCTTCCAATGTGAAAACGGCCATGCTTGTTGAAAAGTGTTGCCTTTTTTTCGAGCATCGTAGAAATGTAGAGTTGGTTGTTGTTTGCAGTTAGAAAAAGACCAGGCTTAAAAAGAGCAGTAGTGATGTAAATAGTATATAGCTTAGGGGATAAGAAAGACGCGTGGGTTCAAACCTGGCGCGTTTGATCTTGGTGCTGTTTACACGATCGAGTTTTTTTTTTACTACTGCTGTCATAAGGAGCATGTTGGTCACAGGTCGCAGCTGCTTTCAACTTTAGTGAATGAATAAATTAATAGGGTGGTGCAATAGAGCGAGTAACCTTTGCCTTTGTAAGGGAATGGAGGGGACCTACAGCTTTCTGCCGATTCCGAACGGCTAATCGCGAAAGCTTTTTTCATGGCAATGAATTTGCTGTCGGAGGACTTGCCAATTTCTCGCGGAAGGCGATACCCGTGGAAAAACATTTTTTGTTTTCTGTTGTTGGGTTTCGAGCCTCGAACCTTCCGCGTAGCAGGTAGACATGATGACCATCACGCCACGGGTACCACTGCCGTCAACTTAATCTAATACTTTGTGTACATTGTCCATTTCATCCACTTTGCGCTCACTCGATGATTAATGTTGCTTTACTTCTGGTCATAAATCGCAGTTATTTAAAGGGCAACACAAATACTAATTCATTGTTCTACATATACGGTACGGAATATCGTTACCTTTTATTACCCCTGCGGTAAGTAGTCCTCGCTTAAAATGGCTCGTCGTCAGCAAAAAACAGTTGATGTACTTTCATTACATTTACATTTACATACTCCACACATAAATCTGCGGAGTAGGGGGTTTTGCAGCCGGGCGACAAAGACCATTTGGCTGATACACCACAAGACTAACTACACAAATACTACATAGAACAAATAACACATGAAAACAGCACGCAGTAGTAACGGACGGTCCCCCATCTTGTCACTACAATTCCGTTATCATGTACTTTCATATTATGTACTTTATATTTTAGCAGGCAGTTAAGGGTAATAATAAAGAGCAAAGGTCTAAAGACGCTCCCTTGGTGCGCACATACTATGACTTGAATTGCTTCAGTCTTCGGTGCCTCTACTAACTTTTGTCACTTCTCCTTCATACATATCCTTGATTATCCGTTAATGGGCCTCTGAAGTTGTTTTTACTTACCCTGAGGACTTGCAATTGCTGTCAACTTAACGATCGACAGTAAAGAACAGTTGATGTGCTTTCGTGTTCTGTACTTTATCTTCTAGCAGGCAGTCAGGGACTATAGTAAAAAGCACAGATCCCAAGACGCTTCCTTGGTGTAAGCCTACTGTTACTTGGAATTCTTCAGTGTCTCCAGCTGGGTAATCTTACCTTCATCACTGCTCCTTCATACATATCCTTGATCATCCGTTCGTAGGCTTCTGTTCTGGAATTATTCCTTGTCTAGTTGAATGATTTTTTTGAGGTTGTTTCACTGATTCTGAGGACTTTCAATTGCTGTCAACCTAACCGTCATCAGCAAAGAACATTTGATGTGCTTTCGTGTTCTGTACTTCATCTCTTAACAGGCATTTAAGGGCTGTAATAAAAAGCAAAGGTCTCAAGACGCTCCCTTTGTGTACCTACACCTATACTGTGACTAGGAATGCTTCAGTGACTCCAGCTATCCAAACTTTGGGATATCTATTTCCTGAGTTGTTCTGAGCTTGAGTTATGAATACGACTGGTGTTCGCTTCACCATACTCATAAAGTTCAAGGATTCGTCACTGCATAAGTACATAAATGAGCTTCCGTATTTCGTATTTAAAATTAAATCGTCTTATTTGAAGCTCAATACATAAGCTCTCCGATTACTAATCGCAAGCAAGTATACCAACGCCTTCAGCCTTAAAAGAATTGATTTCATTACTCATTTTATCACCTAACGTTTAATTAAAGTAAATTTGTTATAATTTTGTTTCTTTTATTGAAAACCACCCAATTCGCTGTTTCACAACACAACAGACTATAAAATTAAATAATTCAACTCTTTGGCTTTCGTTCTGAGATGTGAAACAATTGTTTTCTTGTTTTACAGCCGCAAAACCGTTGATAAAAATCAAATTAAAATAAAAAAAAGAAGAAAAAAGAGAGAGGAAATCTCTTCCACTAACCAAACTTGGCCATAAGGGAAACTTTTTTGTTCAACAAAGAAATCAACAAACAACATCTGTGTCCAAATTTGGGAGTTCATAGCCAAATCAGGTAAAATAGCAATAATTGTGGTTTAGACTGTCGCCAGTCTGGCAGCCCATACAGCGGATGGTGAATGCGTGTGCCACTAAAATTGGGAAATGACGAAATCTTTGTTTCTTAATGAAATTTAAGATTAAGATGAAAGAAACTATATGTGGTTTTGTATCATAAGTTCTGCTGTGCGGTCACAGTGGTATAAGTAATTAATTAACATATCCTCACTTTTTATTTTAAATTTAAATATGATTTTGGACACATATGAATGAGGATTGAGCTTCTGTAAATGGGTATTCATTTCAAGATTAATCATGAAAGTTGGACAGTGTTCGTGTTTTATTCTTCGTTGCGCTTGGTGTCTAGACGAAGAAATTAAATGAATTTGGGACATTGTTTGCGATATGCAAATGAAAAGTGTTGATGTCTTTAATAGCAAGTCTTTTACGAGAAACTTTTTAAAGCTGCTGTCGAGTGTATAGCCAGTTGTACTGAATTCGATGAAAGTAGTAATTTTTTGCCTTGCAAATTTAATTCAGCAATCTCCTCCCATTAAACATTCAAAGACAACCTCCTTGAAATGAACGTGTCCTCTTCACGACAACATTTTGAAGTGATAAAAAACGTCCCCCACAACCCTTTTTGGGGTAACTCCGTTTCAAGACAACCTCTTCTGCCAGAAAAGGCTTGGCCTTAAGACAAATGTGATAGTCCGACTGCATAGTACCTATATTTTGCATTTCCATAAAGATGCAACGGAGTATAAACTTAATGAAAATAAAGTAAATTTTTCTAACGTTGTACTTCCAGACAACCTCTTTGAAAGAAGCATATTCAATTTACAACTGTTGCTTTTAACAAAATATATTTACTCTCTAAAACAAGTCTCCCTTTGTATGTGCGGTGTGTCGAAAGACAAATCTGAGACGTGTTTTCTGAAGAGATTGCCAACCTATTTATAGGACGAAAGACAGGAGATGTCTTTGTCCATATTTAAACAATTTGTGAGTTCCTCGCGCTAGCAACAGGAATTTTAGTCTTGCGGATAACTTTGGGGATCTGAGCCTTCCAATTACTTTTCCCTTTAAGCATTGCATATGACTCTTTTTGTATAACATTATGACTTGCTCTACCATCGTCAACAAAATCACGAGACGGTAGTTAATGAGATCCAACAGATGCTGTTTGTAGCTAGATTTCGAACTGTGCTTACGACTGTTGGCAGAAACTTTAACGCTGCAGCACAACCATTTGCAGCCACAAATGATGACTGCAAGAACATCAGCATTTTTTCGTCTATTTTCGTTCTTTTGGATCAATGCTGATCGCCAACTTGAAAAAAATTGAGATGAGATACAGGGTCCTATTAATACGCCTTACAACACGCGCAATGCACATCGAAGCTGCACATTCCCTGACCAAGGATTCGTGCATACTTAATGCTTCTTTGTAGTTTCTGGCACGACGAGGAGCCTGAGAGAGCTGTTAAGTGACAATGGAGCCAATTCCAGAGGAGCTGGTACAGAATTAAAGCAAGCACATCAAAGAATTGACAAAGAGAAGCTTACGCAAACTTTTTACCCTAGCTAACACCAAGTGGGACTTTATTACTATACCAGGTCCACTCACATGAAAGGAAACTTGGAGCACCTTGAACGTTTCGTGAAGACTGTTTTGAATCAAATCGATCCAAACCGAACCCTTTAAGATGAGTTGCTGAGAAGTATGCTTCTTAAGGTTGAAAATATCGTCAACTGTCTAACATACCTCTCTACCACCATAATGAGAATGAAGAAGCTTTTATACCTAACCTCATTCTTTTGGGTTCTTCTAATAGCTCCAAGTCTTGGGTTGTATCCAACAATCAGCGGAAGTCTTCAGGAAAAATAGGTATGCTTCACAATATTTCTGTCGGCGCTGCGGTTAGGAGTACGAGGTTACCATAACGTGACGTATGAAGTGTTTCCTTCCAGTTGAGCCCATTTGAATACATGACATCGTGTTGATTGTGGATCCTGCGAGCTCTCGCAATTACTGGCATAAAAAAAGAGTCTTAGACACGAAAGTTTCCACCGACGGGTAAGTAGGAAGTACAACCGTTTTAACCAAAACAGATACCTGTGAACGATTGTCAAGCTGCTGCTCCGGACCTTCGAAAAGACACTAAGGTAAGCCGACTAGTAAACATACCAGAAAGGGATGTTCTTCGTGCACAACATCACTTATATGTAAACCACGTCAAACTTTACTTCAAAGTCAACTTCGTCCACCAAACGCCATTTTGCTTTCTTTCTTTTTCAACTTGTAGTGTGTGTGATCGAGATCATCGACTGGGGAAGCTGAAAGGTGAAGGAAGAACTAATTTTGTAATCAATACATTACGACACGAAAGAAACGGGTTCGCTCTCAAAAGTTTTTGTCTTTTGCTTATTGAAGTACGTAGGTTTCGAAAAACAGATAAAGAAACAACTTGTTCTATTTAGCCAAGTTCAATTAGAGACAACCTTTCTTCTTTCGAAGAGCTAGCTTTTCAAATAACTTCATAAACGTAATAAACCTCCACCATAACTTCCTTCTATTATTGACTTTTGTATTGAGACAATCATTTTGAAATAAACTGGTTGACTTGAAGACAACCTCTTTAAATAAAAGCGATTTGTTACTTTTTGAAAGGAATATTAAAGAAAGTCTAACGCAGGTAAGACCTTAATCCTTCCACAAGCAAGCACTATACCTGTTTCTCTCAACAGTTTCTTCCAATTGTTCTACGCGATCACCTTTAAAGCCAAATCTTTTGTTTTTCAACTTTTTGGAATACAAAAGAAGGAATCACATAGCCAGCTTTCTCCATACATCCGTTTGCAGCACTAAATCTCGGTGTGCTAATGAGTTCCTATCTTGTTGAGTTCGGTTGTCATAACATTGGGCTTATCCTGGTGCTTCCGTAACTCAGAACACTGATTTATATCCGATCAGTCGATGAACACCACTCATAACGGCTTCCAACTAAGGTCTTCCAACTGAAACTGACTCTGACTGTTTGTCTCTCCACACCTCCTTATACTCAATTTCACTTCGCCATAAGCTTGATTAATAACCATGGCGCCTCCGAAGTCGATGTCAATGCCTCATAAAAGTATACGGATTACAGTGGCATATAAGAACATACATCATCCATACCAAATATCGTCTAACAGATACTTCTAATTGCATGCGCGTAATCTCACTTAATCGCGAGTGTTCTTGCATCGAATACAGTTTATTGCCCCTCCCTTCCTCCTCCCAGTAACCCCTGCCTCATATAACAAATGGCAAATATGTAGCATTAATCTTTGCAAAAACCCTCTTTCTCTCTGCACGATCGGAGGTGAATGGCAAAAACAACAACAACAACACAAGAATAAAAAAAAATAAACAATTTTCCTCTCTCTCTCTGTAAGGAACATGAAAATTTTGTCCCGTCCGTCGTGTCGCCCGGGCCCGTTGTCCCGCTTGGCAGTGATTTAGTGGAGCATTTTTGTGATGCCGTTTAGGTAGTCCATCATTTGATTGCAGTGACGGCGACGGACAACTACAACGACGTAGGCGTCGCATGCTTATACGCATCCCCAGAAATGATAAACTGGCGAATTATGATGTCATGAAAACATTTCGTTCGCCGCATGGGGTCTCTTCTCTAGCAAAGCTAGAGCCAGAGCTGGCCATGGAACAAGATGGGTCTCATGGGATAAAATAGAAGTGTTGCACTCCACAGCGAGCCCCATAAAGATGCGATGATTATGCGGTGACTCTTCCATGCGACACATCTCAACAAGAAGAAGACAAAAAACACATTTTGGTACTTATATTCGCACAGCGTTAGACGCTCGTGCGAGATAGATTCACCCAGAAAAGCGCCCCAAAACCAGCACTTGTCCGAGGCACACATGCCGTGTGGGGTCATCAACTGCAAGTGGTGTTGTATACAGTGCACATGCGAAGCATAGCATTTTCCCAGACTATAGTTAGATTCATGGATGCCATATAGCCAGGTGATGTTAGCTGCTGTGAGGCGCAGCTTTTCCCCCGCCCAAAATGATGTTCGACCGTGTTGACTTATGTCCATCGTGTTAAGAGCACTTGTTTTTGCACGAAGATTACACCATGCCATCTTCGCTCAGGGTGCAGAAGGTGAGTGCCTTAACTAGTTCCAGGCTAATAGGTTCCCTAGATTAGTTTCGCTTAAGTTTCACATTGTGCGTTATTAAAAGCGATTTCTAGAACATGAACAGCAAGGCCTAAACAAGAAGCTCATGTTGGGAGGGACCTGCCGCGCTGTCCCGCCGGCATTTAATTGCGGCATTCGACTTGGTATGTGTCCATTACAAACCAGAGTAAGGAAATCCCCTACAAGGAATTTTGCAAGAGTGTCACTTTGCATCGAGAACGGTGCGTATTTATGGAAGTATCCACAGGGAAGTCATCTTGTTACACACGGCGCGGCAGGTTGATGAAGTATTTGTTTTCGCTGTATCCGAGTCGGGGTCTTAGTTTAATTAAGATGTGATCGCAAGTGGCTTGGCATGATGATATGTTTGGTACACGAAAAATACATTACTGAGGGGTGTGCTGTTTACTTGCTGAGAGTTCAGATGTCAGTTGTAATGAGATGAAACTGACAGGACTCCGGCACGATGTGACAGGGTGATTCTTTTTTCTTTGAATGCTGTGGTGTGACACAACTAATAGTGACTATGAAGATGTTGAAGGTGAAGTATTGCTATGGAAATTCTTTGGTGACATTTTGCCACCCACAATATTTAAGATAGACACCACAGCATTGGGCGAATTGCCACGAGTTTTTCAGAATGTTAGCGAGCTATCCCCTCTTTGAAAGGTGAAAAATGATTGATTCTTAAGGCAGAATCTATGGCCATACGTGGTTCCTAAAGTGTAAGGAGAGCCACACTTAGTTAAAACTATGTCTTTACTCTACTTAGAGTGCTTATCAAAGCAAAGCTTAGTCCTTCTCTTTAGAAATTGAAAAAAACATTTCTTCTAGTCTCGAAAGACCTTACCCTTATTTCCGATTTGATACATTTCGGCACTTGAAAAAAACTTGTCTTGCTTCCCGTTGGGCGCCATTCTTTTTTTTAATTTTGGACTTGACTTTCACGCTTTAGATGGTAGAAAATGACATGAAAAAAATTAAAGTCTTAGTGTTGTGATCTAAGCTAACTTCCAAAACGAACTCTTCTCAGAGCTACGATTAATATTTGAGCACAACAGCTACAATTCATGGGAGGAATTGATGGAACTTATAACATTTTTGCCAATTGCTATTAAGTTCGTGTAGCTTTCCTTGCAAAGATAGATTAGTGGATAGAAAATAACCTGTGATGTAACGCCATCCAGAATTTATGCCAACAACTATCCTATATTTTTCATTAGAACATACATATCCGCAAAAAGGCTTCAATCAACGTAGCTAACAATTTAGCTAACCAACTCGAACGTTTCTCTGCCATAAAAAGTTTTTCATAACTGTTCAAAACCAGTAGAAAATTGTAGTTTTCTTAAATTCTTCAGAGGTTAGGAAAATGGACTAGACTTTGGCCAACAACGATCTTTTTGCACTTAAAGTTTGTTTCTTTATTTTCGCATATAACGCAGCATCTCTAGGTGACAGTTTGCCTAATCAATGGAGGGAAAGTTTTCTCCTTCCAATGTACAAGGGAAAGGGAGATACCAGAAGCTGTGACAACTATCGTTCGATCAAGTTGATGTCCCACACTATGAAGATCGTTGAGCGGGTCTTGGATAGCCGACTGCGGAAAATAATAAGGCTTTCTGATGACCAATGCGGGTTTGTCGCTGGTAAGTCAACTACAGACGCAATCCAAAGTATAAGGATCATTATGGAAAAACACCGAGATGCCTTAGAGGATTTGCATATTGTGTTGGTTGACTTCGAAAAAGCATTCGATCGACAACCACGAGATCTGATATGGGTGGCCCTCAGACACCGAGGAGTTCCTGAAGCCTATGTGCGAATAATTATGGACATGTACGAGGGAGCAGTTACAAAAGTGAGATGCCCAGCTGGAATCACCGAAGAATTCCAAATAACAGTAGGTGTACATCAGGGAAGTGTCTTGAGTCCACTGCTCTTTATTGCTGTTCTGGATTATTTGCTCGAAGGAAAAGTAACGGACAATAAAGTACAACAATTATTCTTTGCTGACGATGGAGCCATCATAAGCGAGGATCCTACATCCCTGCAACGAGCACTTGACGTTTGGATTGATGTTCTGGAAGGAAATGGGTACCGTATTAGCGCTAAAAAGACTGAATACCTGTGCTGCCCTTTTTCTGATCCAGACAAGCCTATTCCAGACATTTATTTGAATGGAAATGTGCTTCCCAAGTGTGAAAAGTTTAAATATCTGGGATCTATGATCAATAGTGAAGCAACTTGTGATGACGACATCAATCATCGAGTAAGCGTAGGGTGGATGAAGTGGCGAGAAAACTCCGCTATCTTCTGTGATAAGGGCGGCCGTGGTGCAGTGGTAGAGTGTTTGGTAGAGAGGCCGGATGCGTGGGTTCGAATCCCGCTCTGGGCATCTACTTTTCTTTCAGCCTCCCAGTTTCATATGGACGCCGCCCTTGAGGTTATATATGTGAAATGACTAACAACTTATTTCCAACTACTGCAACACAAAAAAAAGGGAAGGCTGCTAATCTGGTAGTACAATGGACTGGATATTAGGTCTGAGTTCTCCAGATTAGCATAAGGCTCCTCTTTTTTATTAAAAAAAAAAAAAAAATATCTTCTGTGATCGAAAAATGCCCCCTAAGCTGAAGGGAAGACTCTACACAGCAGCTGTCCGTCCAGCTCTGACATACGGTTCACAATGTTGGACAATGTACAAAAAGTATGAGAGCAAATTGACGGCAGCCGAAATGAAGATGCTTCGGATGACAGTAGGAGTAACAAAGCTTGATCGAATTAGAAGTACTAAGATCCGTGGAAGCCTTCATGTCAAAAGTACCATCTTGGACAAAATTCAGCACAACCGGCTCAGTTGGTATTGTCGTGTTCAAAGGAGAGATCCGCAGAACCCCGTCCAAAAGGCAATATCGTACAACGTTTCAACAAATTCGCGACGAAAAAGAAAAGGCAGGCCAAAACACTCCTGGTACAAGCAAATGCAAAAACAGCAGCATTTGGTTGGCCTCAGACATGGAACAATCCAAAACCGGGAGGCTTGCCGACGCTTTCTGAGGTCAACGCGGCGTACCCCACAGGCGGATCACTAGTGTGAAGCAGAAAAGTGGGAGAGTTGTGATCGCTTCAAGATCACTACTCGTAACGCCAGAAATGGAAAGAAGAAGAACGCAGCAATCACAAAGCGTGTCATGATGCAAATCACTCTGAGCAAAGTATTTCAGTTTAGGATGAACTGGGTTTCAACTAAAATGTTCCATTTCGAACAAGGCCTCTCCAGTTTTGGGCTGTTAATCTAAGTCTAAGTTTGTTGAAACTCCATTTATACGTGTTCTTCAAGAACGGTACCAAAGATAACCCGGAAATAAAAAGAAATCAGTTGATGTCATAACGAATAAATACCCAATAGTATTTTCACCTAGAAACCATTTTGATTTTAGGATCAAGTAAACTCAGTACCTGAATATCTGAATGACATCAGAAGAAGTAAGCTCAGTCATAAACCATGCGTGGACAAGGTCATCACAAAGGCCATACCAGTGAGTTTTGGGGTTGTTCTAAAACTTATTGGTTAAGAGTTGGAACTCAGACCTAAGACAATTTACTAGACTTGCCTTACAATTATCTCTCTATCATCGCCTTCGTATGTGTCGTTCGTTTGCTATCCAAAATCCAAAGAAATTTTTGTAAAGAAAACATTAAAAAAGCAACAAAGATTAGCCTGAGCTGGTTGGTTTGCCTCTGTTGGGATTCGAACCACGAACCTCTAGGTTAACAGGCAGAAACCTTGCTTGAACAACACCATGCTAAAATCTTTATTTCGTTCAGGGCCACATTTTACTAGAGCCAATGGGAAAGAACTTGCTTGATTATAACAATGCATCTCTATAACTAGCTAACGACCCGAAAGCCTTCGAAATTTTTTACCTTACGATCAAGAAAGACACTGCCTTGAGCAAAACAATGATTCATGTTTTCAATAGTTTCCAGGATAAACGTTTACGAGGACATACGAACATTCTATTCTATCAGCGTACCAAACAAAGGCAGATCACTTGTGTTGAGCTGACGATTAGGAGGATTTTGATCCCGTTGAAATGATTCTAGTATTTTCAGAGAGAAAGTAGGAGTACGAAAATTTTACAGGTGGTAAAATAATATCAGTAATATCATCGCCTGGATTTCAACATTCAGACTATAGAGTCTTTCAATTGGCCTTGTCACTTAGAAGCCATTTGTTTGCTTTGTATGAAGAACGCGTGCTGTTGTCATTCTCTTTATAAAGTGTCTGTTTTGTAGGTATCAATTTTTGTAATATTTCAGACATGGTCTTTTGGAACCCGTTTTGTAACCTTCCTTTTCAATAAAAATTTCCTAACCGTCCAGAATAGGAGAACCTTTAGTAAATATACAAACTCTTCAGCCTTAATAAGCCGTAAATAAGGCCACCATTGAAAACCATCTTTGACCTATGGCAGCATAAACGCTGCAGTTAAAATAAAGATCCTTGCGGGCCTTAATGATATCTTGCAGTCTACACTAGAATATACTTTCGACAAAGATTCCGTATATCACGCCAATTAATTTTTTTTAAATTTCGGTGATTCATTGATTCCATTACTGTCCTTAGCCGATCCAGGTTATCAATTTTGTCCAAACGAATTCAGCAAATATTTACATACATACATACAAAAGGTATCGCAACAGAGCGGGGATCCCCGAGGCCTGGCGTGTTCTCACAGCCATGGCTTGTGTGAGAAGGGAGGGGACCTACAACCTAATACGACTAATCGAGAATGCGCTTTTCATGGCAATGAATTTACCAATTCCTAGCGAAAGGCGATAACCGAGGAAAAACATTTTTCTGTTGGGATTCAAATATTCAAATATTCAAATTCAAATAGTAGTTTATTATTACATAACTTACACAGTAAGATACAGTATCTTTTGAAATAGTGCAAGCTTCGACTAAAGTTCAATTATAATTTATAATTTTAAGTGAAATATGTTACATTGAATCATTGACAACTTTCCTTTATACAGTAAAACTTAATTTTTTAAAGACTAGTTCTATATTTCAAGTTTCATCGATTATCTAGAAAATCTAATCTGATTTTAAGTAAATGTTTTAATTCTTAATTTACATATTTACATAAGAGAAGAAGGAAATGATAGAAAAGAAAGAAAAAGGAGATAAGAAAGGGAAAAGAGTAATGGGAGGGAAAGGAAGAGAAATTCAAAATCCAGTCATCGTCCCGGTGTCATCAGGAATTGCTTTAGTTTATATTTGAACAGAGCTGTGCCGCTTATAAGTCTTATAACTCGAGGAATGGAATTCCATAGACGTAACGCGTGGACAAAAAACTGTCGTTCGGAAATCAAGAAATTGTAACGGATAGGAATGAGATCAAGAGATCTACTGGATTGAGCAAAACGGATCCTGTTGAACAGTGTCATTGGTTGACGCGTCTGCATGACGCTGTGAAGCAAGGTCAGTGTTTTCATTTTAAAGATATTTTCCAAGTCAAGACCAAAAATTGATTTTGAGAAAGGTGAAATGTGGTTATGCCTTCTTATGCCAAAAATATAACGTGCTGTGCTGTTATAAGCTACTATGAGTTTGCGCTTATGTTCAGAATCACAGTTATTAAAAATTTCGCAACCGTAAAGCATTATTGGTATAATAAGCGTTTTAGCTAAAATTAGTCTTGTTTTTAAAGGTGTTACCGAATGTGTGGACCAGAGAGTTCGTAGACCGGCATAAACCCTACCCAAAGTAACCCTAATGTGGTCATTCCAGGAAAGTGTTCTATTAAAAACAACACCAAGGTTTCTTGCGGAATCAACAAAATCGATAACACTGTTATTCAAGTATATGTTTGGAAGACAGGACGTATCAACTGGTTTCCTGGAAATTACCAAACATTTTGATTTTTTTGGGTTTAGGCAGAGACCATTCCTACGAGACCACTGAGATATTCTGTACAGATCTTCATTGATTTCACACACAGCGTTCTCCACAAGGCCTAAGGGGAAACTCAACCGCATCTGCACGTCATCCGCATACAAATCAGCCGAGGAATGCAATAAACATTTCGGTAAATCATTGATGTACATTGTGAAAAATATTGGTCCTAGGATCGAGCCTTGGGGAACACCTGAGCTTAACGAAAGGAAATCAGAGACGGAATTTTCCAGAACAACCGCCTGGGATCTGTTGCATAGGTATGAGGCTATAAGTTTTGTGGACGGAGAGGAAAAATTAAACTGAGTCCGGATTTTGGTACACAGAACATCATGATTTACTGTATCAAAAGCCTTTGAGAAGTCAAGCAGGACTAGAAAGGTCACTTTATCCTGATCAACAGCTTGTCTGATATCTTCTGTCACATTTAATAAGGCAGTTGTGCAACTATGTTTTGGTCGGAAACCAGATTGATTATCACATAATAGCTTATTGTTCTGAATATATTTTTGTATCTGAGAGCTCATCATTTTTTCAAGCACTTTAGAGAGAAACGGCAAAATAGCAATTGGTCTGAACTCATTATTGTTTTTGGGTACTGGGATTATTTTAGCGCGTTTCCAGGTCAGGGGAAAAACTCCAGTCGTGAGAACTGAATTGAATGTGTATGTTATATATTTCAATATATAGGGTAAAATAAGCTTAATAAAAACTGGACTTATATCGTCCAAACCAGTCGCTTTGGACTTTACAGATAGTATGCTGCTTAAGACGTCCGCCTCATCTACAACTGAAAAGCTGAAATTAGGAATTGAATTAAGACTATCTGAACTGACTTCGCCGTATGGATAGTTCATATTACCAGGGGTACTACCAATAAGGGAGGAAACTGAGGCAAACGATTTATTTAATTCATTACAATCAATATTGGCAGCATTGCTCTTTATTTTCTTACCTATCCCGATTTCTCTTAAATTTTTCCAAAGATTATGTTTAGCTTGTGTTGGATCCAAGCGAGGAGCATAAAAACGTCGTTTTGACTCCCGTATCTGGCAAGTAACCCTATTTCTTAGTACACGATAATTATTGTACAATATGTCAATCCGAAACCTTTTCCATCGATTGTACGCCTTGTCCCTTTGATTAATTAGTTTTTTAATATCGGTATTTAGCCAAGGACATGCGTATTCTCTGGGTTTGATTAATTTGGTTATGAGTGGAACATGAATATTAAAAAGATTTCTAATGTTATCTTGTAAGAAATTAGCTTGATCATCTACATAGGGCATTCTATATATTCTATCCCAATCCACAACAGAAACGTCTAATTCCAATTGGTCAATGTTAATTTCGAGTTTGAAACTCCGGCATTACAGGGAGACATGCTTACCTTCACGCCACATGTACCACTCAGCAAGCGAAAGAACGAAAATGTTTTAAATAATTTGCCAAATTCTACACCCCATAGAATAAAAACTTATCTAGTTATCTATGCGTTGAGTTCAACTAAACTCAACTGTACACCATTTCACCACAACTCTTTATTGCTTGGACATAAAAATTGTCTGATGCCATTTCCTGTTAATTTGGACAAACCCCAAGCCATATTAATCATAATCTAAAAGCGTGAATACACTCACCACAGCTAGATCCGAGTTCTATAATAAAATCATTCGCATACAATACAAAGTCCTGATTTGACGTAATGCATAGCAAATAAACACTGGGTTTTCGTCATTTTCAATATGATTTTGCAAAAATTGATAGCCAGGGCGAACCCACAATAAATAACAACTTAGCAAGCCCGTCTGCACATCAAGGCAGAGCTAATATCAAACGTCAATAAAAAATACACAAGCACTCTAGTTCTCATGCGTAGTATTTGTCTTTGTCTGTCGTCAATGTGTCAATAAAATTTTTGCCATTTAACCAGCAAACAGCAACAACAATGTAACGTGTGGTGTAATATCCCAGGATATTTCAAGAACACCTGGCACCAGCAAAGCTCGTAGACTAGCTGACTTTTGTTATCTCTGTCTTCAAGCGTGTATATAGATACGTATGTACATATATTTTCCGTAGATACAAAAAAGAATACGCTTGGCCGTAGGAATTTAATTAGAGCCATCAGCCCTACAAGTTCCTCGTTTTCCATGACGATCCAACTACAGTCAATGAAAGTGTTTGTATTGGAATCAGTCTTTGACACAATTAGCAGAAAATTGTCTCATTGAGAGTTTTCCCTCCTCTTTTGTGTATAGCAACCGATAACATAATATCACGATAGTCACATTTCGCTTGGAAGCCTTCAATACCTGTGCTTAGATTCAGATATTGACGTCATCCGCAAAACACTCGATATCATCCACTCCTAAGTTGCCACGAAAAAGGTGCAAAGTAGAAAAAAACTCTATCTCTACGATAGCAACGTTTTATTCACACGGTTCCGGCCGGTCGGCCGGCGCAATGTATCAAATAAATTTCCCACCCCTGTCACAGGCAAAAGAGAGACAGGGTGAGAAAAAAAATGTTACGCATACGACCCGTAGTCCTGACGTAATTTCATTCATAAAAATAATCGCAAGTGTCATACTTTGCCATGTGCGACGGAGAAGCTGGCCATCCTGCTCTATCGGCCATTTTTGATGAGGGACTGATATGTTTTATTTTTTTTTCATTTCCTTCAGAAAATACGTAGAAACGTCCCGAAAGGAAGTAATGAAGGCAAACAACCAAACCATAGCGAACCTCCTTCCTACCCACCTGTTGTGAAGAGCAACCAAACGGTAGTTTTGCCTTAACCATTTCCCAAAAGAAGGACGAAGTGTGAAATGGACGGTTTCATTCATAAAATGGAAAATTTTACGCTCGTTGTATTTCCCCTATGCCCTTTCTCAAACATCACCACCCAATGGGGACAGTTTTTATTAATGAATATATTTTTTTTCCCAAGAACTGTGACGTAGGGGTTGTTTTCGAAATTTAGCTTAAGGGGAGTGTATTTTGTTTGGTGTTTTGGTGGTGAAGAGGATAGATTTTGCTTAACTAGAGCTCGATCGATTTTTCGTGCAGAGTTTTATGGAACATGTGCGAGACACGGGAAAGGGAGCTGTGTTGGTTTTGCTCTAGGGAAAGTCTATAGAGTAAACTTGACTTTGAATATTCATGGTTGGAGTTCCAGGGGGTTGATGGTTTTTAGAGTGGTATAGTCATGAACTTGATATTTATGCTTCAACGAGGGTAGTTTGCAACTGTTCCAGAAATGCTGTTATGCAGTTCCGCCAAACGATTGGTAATGAAAAAAAAAAACTTTTCAGGGTCGTCGAAAGCTTCTGCTGGCAGAGAATATCCATACTTTGGTTTGCTTGAATGGAGTCTGAGAAAGTTCCAATTCTTATTGTGAGGATTTGTTGGAAATAACTCACATGTAATAATGAACTTCTGTTTTCAGATAGAAGGACTCATTTTATTTACTTGAAATAAGACAGAGAAAAAGTTAAAAAAAATGGAACTGGTGAAGTTTGTAGTATTTAAATGATGATCAATTTTTCAATTTAAATTTCCGAAAGAAGAGATTGGAATTATACTAAGGTGTTTCAAGCTACAAACGTCTCTTATACCGAACAATTTAGCGAAAGTGTCCTGTGAAAAGACATCTTTCGATTGACCGAAACTCGAGGTAGTTTGATAAAACAAGAACCCCATAAATGCTTCAATTTCTCCCTCACTAATACGAAGTACCCGTGGCGTGATGTTTAGCATGTTTGCCTGTTACGCAAGAGGTTCGTGGTTCAAATCACAATAGAAACCAAAAATGTTTTTCCATGGGTATCGCCTTTTGCTAGGAATCAGCAAATCATCCGAGAGTGAAATTCATCGTCATGAAAAGCGCTTTCTCAATTAGCTGTCTGGAATCGGCAGAAAATTGTAGGTTCCTTCCTATAGTAGGTTCCCTAAATAGTACGACTTCAGGCGGATCAGATGTAGCTTAATCGAGGAATGGTTGCACCTACTAAGAAAGAATACCATGCTGTCAATATAAACGATACAAAGCCAACCCAACTGAGGAAAACCGAAAAAAGCTTAAACATGACAGGAAAGCCAGCAGCGTCCATATTTGACGAACGAAATTTTTACATAGTCAAAAATTAAGTCAAAAAATACTACAATGTAGTAAACATTTTCGGTCGTTTGTTAAAAACATCCGAAACAAAACATCATCTTTGGTTCCAACTCTTGTTTCTAACGACACTCTTTTTGTTAGCTCAATTTAAAAAGCTAACCTTTTTGCGAATTGCCGCTAGCTTCCAGAAACTGTCATGGCTCCTCAGTAATTGAGCGCATAAATGATTACATGGAACCATTCTACTTTTGCAATCGTACAGTGGTAAGAGTCTTGAAAGATCTCGATATACATAAATCCGCTGGCCCGGATGGTATACCTGCTATTGATCTGAATGGGTGTTATTCCACGCTGTCAAAGCCACTGCGTAAGCTTTTCCATTTGTCCTACTATACAGGTCTCTTCCCGAGTGAATGGAAAATAGCATTTGTCCAGCTAGTAGTCTCTAAAAGAGGCGAATCTTCCTAACTACAGCCCAATTGCACTTACTTCAATTCTTTCTAAGGTCATGGAAACGCTGATCAATTATCAGCTTAAGAAATATCTTGAAGAACGAAAGCTTCTTAATGGCCGGCAGTATGGCTTTCGTTGCAATAGGTCCACTGGTGATTTGATGGTTCGAGTATATCTCACCGAACAGGGCACAAGTCTTTGCATCGATTTGGTGAAAGTAAGATTATTGCGCTTGATATTTCAAAAGCTTTTGATAGAGTTTGGCATCAAGTTCTTTTGGTTTTGATGAGTTTCTTCTTCGGTGGATTAATAGCTACCTTTATAACCGTTCATTACAAGTCGTTTCGGCTATAAGTCTGAAACCCACAAAATAAATGCTGGTGTGCCACAGGGTTCCGTTTCTTCTCCGACACTTTTTCTCATTTTTATTAACGATCTTCTGTCTGAAACTACTAATCAACTAAATTGTTTTGCCGACGACAGAACCTCCAGCTTTTCATAATCGTTTTTAGGTTCACATTCCTCGTCTTCGGACATGGAACATGCCGCCCTAGTGGCAAAGTATGTCAAGCTCATTAAATTCTGATCTTGACGGCATTGTCCAATGAGGAATAAAAAACCGTGTAGAATTTAACGCTTCAGAAACTCAATGCTGTCTTTTGTCGTTGAAGCGAAACTTACTTAACTTGCCACTTTCCAAGAGTGGCTTTAGCATCACCGAAACAGAACAGCTTTCAATCCCCGGTATGTGCATTACCAAACCAACCACCTATTGTGGAACAACCATATACTTGACATCGTCAAAAATGCTGCAAAGTGCTTAGGTTTTCTTCGACGATGTAAGAAATTTTTCACCCAATGACCTGGCAGTCATCTACAAAACGTACATTCATCCTAAAATGGAGTATAAACTCCCAAATTTTTTTTGCAGGTGCTCGTTCAACTCACTTGAATCTTTTGGACAGTGTTCGGTGAAGAGCCCTTAAATTGATTGGCGATAGGAACATTGAAACTTTTACGACACTCGAACATCGTCGGAATGTTTATGGTTTCTCCTTATTTTATCGTTTTTTTTTTAAAAAGGCAGTGCTCTTGTGAGATTGCCAGTTGCGTTCCTCCTTTTAAACAATTCAACCTTAATACTCGGCTTCTTGGAACTCCCATCAGTTTACCCTTGAGCCCAATTTCAGACGTACAGAGATTCCTTCTTCAGCCGTACCACGCGAATGTGGAACGTATTGCCCAGTTCTATTTTTCCCTCTCATTACAATCTCCAGAAATTTAAAACTAATGTGCATCGGTATCTTTCGTATCCTTTCAAACACTCTCTTTTTTTCCTAACGCTCGTACAGTGTTACTTAACATTTTAAGGCTAGTCACAACCCCTTGAGTGCGTGCAAATTATAAAAAAAGAGAAAAACTCTTTGTTGTTTATACCCAGTCTCATGCCAATAAGGACAAACATTTGATTCATTTATCAAACAAAGTCGTACTTAAAACACCGCCTTGTGGAACACCAGGTTTTTTAAGGTAGAAATTTAACTTGCTGGTGTCACCAATAGTATTGACGATTGTAAGTTAGTAAAATTTGTCTAAATAATTAAAGGAAAAGATGCAGTTTTCATTAGCGCTCCAGATGTTCGTAGAAAAGCCAGAAGAGGCTGTGTGATAACGAGCCTAGATCAGCTCTCACCATGTCTGCTAGGAGTATCTGTAGGCAGGACATCAAACTACTGGGACATTTACCTTCAAAGGCCTTAGGGCATGGCCATGCTTCATTCTGAAGCCTATAGACAAGAAAGGATAGGAACTTGATCGTTCTAAATGGAAGCAACAAGCTGTTCAACATAAACGCCTACATTTCTAGAATCCTCAAAATAAGAGTGACGATATTGAATGGGTTCAATAGGTGAAAGATATGGAACCTGATTGTGAGCATCTTAGTAATTTAAACACAACAAACCTAAATTCAAACTCATATCAATTCCATGTTGTTGAGAGAGACACTTTCCCACCTTCACACTACCATTTCCCGTCGAAAGACAAATAATATTCTGAGTCACAACGACCGGCCGCACAAGGTCAATCCACTTTCCTCAATTTCCTGAACTTGTTCCAAACACAACATAACAATGGTAGCCAACGACTGAACGCCTCTTCACAGTCGCACTTCCAGACGACGATGCGATACTCAGTTACAAAAATATATTGAATATAATTCAATTAAGGGTAGGCGAGACCCCGGATCTGGTAGCCACTAATCGCGTGCAATCAAATTTCCCACACCCCCATAGAACGCGCCAAGTACCGTCGCTGCGGCTGGCTGCCGCGCTGTTGCGTTGGTTGTCGTCCAATGTTGGCTCACAATGATCAGTGATCATGATCACCCATGATCTTGGCTAATTAACTGGGCATTCGAAATGTTTGGATGCAAAGTAGATGCATATCGAAAACGGTGCTCTAGACACATCCGTTCAAAGCACAAGATCATCTCGCCCCGGTGTGTGATCGTGAGCACGATCGGGGGCGTTCTTTTTTTTTCTTCAGTCTGCATTGGTGTGTGTTCTTTCTTCTGCTTGTTCTGAGTCTGCTCCTCCACAATCGACAATAAATGGGTAAAAATCTTTACAACCCCCGCATGAGCTACAAAGCCATGGGAATTGGCACAAAAAGCAGAAGACGACACCTGTATCGTGCAAGGTCATGGTCAGTATGGCGTGCGCCACTGCCATCCACCGCCATCATATTACCGTGGGTGCAAAATGGCAAGACGTAAACACTGGGCGGACAGATTGGCGCTTCGCCCCCTTAATTCTTCAAAAGCGATCAAGTGTCGCGTGGCATCCATCCCCCAGATGATACACGTCGCGTCGATGTCGACGTCGTTGACTCGCATAAGAAATGCGGGAAAAATGAATCTTTTCCAATGGAAGTCCGTCCAAAGTGTCGTGTGGCATTACATCCTCCGCATGAAAAAAACACACAGTGATTTCTTCAAGAAGTGTGCGGATCTAAGAATTGGCGTATAAATACTATCGGTTCGCCAGTCAAGTCGCCTCCTCAAAAATGAATTTTTCAATATTTTTCCTTCCCTCTATGGATTTTTAGTGGATGTGATATTTTAGCAGCTCTGATTGCTTTATTTTTTTTCTGATTTGTGTTTTTTTTTTTTTTTTTTGGATCAAGTTTTGTGTGTGTGGCAGAGAATTTATTTGTTTTTCACGTCACTTTTTACGGTTTCGTGCCTCCGTGCTGTCAAATCGGTGGTTGGAGTTTAATTTTCGATTTTTCGGTTTATTTTGATTATTTGACATTTTTTGCTGATATTTGTTTGGTTTGGTTTGGTTGTGGCTGTAATGATACTCTTGCGCCTGCATTTTGAACTCGAAGTGGAATAAGAGTGTTTTCTTGTGTTGGCGTTTAGCGACGCCACATCCACCCGGCTCTTTGTTGTTGTAAGCGTATATATAGGCTAATATATGTTTTATATTGTAAGCCATTTGAGAGCAACAGGCAATTTAGTTGTGCGGCCTACTTGCAAACATAAATTATGTCGAATAAATTTGTCGTTTGTCGTTGGCCATGTGGCTGTCGCTTGGATCAGATTTTTAACTTATTTTTAATTTTTTGTCTTTTTTTTTCTTGAGTTTTGCGTTGAAGGACTGAAAATGGAGCTGTTTTTTTGTGTGCAGGTTGACGATTTCTGCAGCCATTGCAGCCTCAAAACAAGGAAACATCAGTTTTTTGGGGAAAGTATCAAATTAATTGGGGGTGACCTTCTCAAAAATCTCAAAGCGGACAAAAGAAGTCGAGTGGTTGAGGATTTACGAGGCGATAACATGGAAAACTTTTCAAAACCGAGTGATACATCTTAAATACTGCTTTTGTTACCCACTTATGAAGTCATAAATCGAGATAGTTGTGCTGTTCATTGAGTACTCCACGCTCCTTGCACTATTATGAATCTAATTTCCCGACTTCAATGCCAAGGACGAGCATCTTCTTTATGAGTGAGAAACTCCCCAAATGGCTTACTAACTGTCCTTTTAGCATTTGATGCTTTAGCTGGCACCAAGCGTTTTTCATTCAAGGAATTTCTCAACTCATCAAGTCTCAATGGAACTTTTTTGTTTGCAAAACTCCAGAAGGTTAAGTCGTAGGTGAAACCATAAAACAGAGAAAGAATGAGAGAAATTGGGAAGGAGGAAGAACAAGGAAAATTCTTACGAATAAACGGCAAGATAATTTCAATTTTATTTTTATTAGTTTTCTCTTGGAAAAGCCTTGATCAAAAGTATGTATCTCATCTCTCATGACTGTACGAGACGGTTTACTTTAGCCTTGGGACACTTTAAACAATAGGACACACGTCAATTGTTTGAAGCTGATTGGCGTGGC
The DNA here is from genome assembly GCA_949752695.1 of Melanostoma scalare. Lineage (NCBI taxonomy): Eukaryota > Metazoa > Arthropoda > Insecta > Diptera > Syrphidae > Melanostoma > Melanostoma scalare. The sequence continues at coordinate 180,760,448 of OX456986.1, read as the reverse complement.
TTTTTTGATTCTATTCTATTCTTCCATCGAATTTAAACGCCATGTCATAACAAACGCATATACATTTTTTGTATCGCCAAATGGCAAGGACTAGCTAAAGGTTTTCGACCTTTTGGCATTTGGATTTAAATTCATAAAAATAAGAAGGTGAGTGATTATGATGGAAAAAGGATACAAGCTGTGTGTTTGAGTTATGTAAATCAATGGGAAGAGATGGATTGCTTGAGGGGGAAAAATATGTCTCTATTGAGCTTCCTACAAATGGTGTTTTAGGAAAAGTGAACGTTACGTTGTTGAATGTTATTTAAGTGAGTTACAGATGGTTTCCTGGTAAAATTATGGTCCCCATGAAGTATTTTTATAAAACAGAGAAATTTGAATTTGTGTATTACGCAACTTTTATTATTTCGTAACGATCTGGAGGTGACATTTAGGGGAACGGAGTTGTTGATTTAGTGTAAAAATGTCATAGGGTGTTTACTCTAATGGAAGTGTCTTAAATCGTTTAAGTTTACAATAAGGTTTTAATTTCAAACAAACAATTAAAAATATTCTCTAGTGATGATGTGTTGCCTTTGCCTTCTTCAAGTATGCGCCATGGCATTTCACTGTGGCACAGATCTTTGAGACATCCAACTAGCAATGTGGTGAGAGTCACCCAAAACTTAAAGCATGAATATTTACCGAAAAGTGATGCTTCTCGGTTGACTATATTAGACTACAGGTTTGAAAGAAGAAATCAACTCTAAACGGCTGAAACACCTTTAGATTATCGGCCCTCCCAAATAGAGACAGTTTTTTTGTCAGGAAATTAGATACAAAGATAAACACGACAGAGAAGGGGAGCTAGAATCTATTGCATATTTCCGAAATCATTTCTTCAAGCGCCTGAGCTAGTTATTGGCTCTTGGTAGCCGGTGTTATACGAGGTTTAGCTGTCATCGAGTCTCATATCTGATTCTGAGTCATACCTCATTAGGTGTACCTATACTATAAGATGACGACGTTGACGTGGTGTGTTCACGGTCGATGATCGAGTAAAATATTTGTCTGATGAAGTGCGATATTAGTCAATAAGAAACTCTTTTTACTTTACTTTACTTTTTACTGCAAATCGTCTTTGTTCCTCAGCGTATCTCAACAGAATTTCACTTTTGGTCTTAAGCGGGAATAGCTGCAAAGAATTTCGTCGTAAATTTGATCGGATCAATATTTGTGAGCTCGTAGATGCATTTTTGGAAAATATGAATCGAAAAAAAGAGGGCAAAATACAAAGTGAGGAAAGGAGATATTGAAAGATATGAGAAAAAGACAAATAGAGAGCTTAGGAGAGAGGAAAAGAGAGAGGGTGATAGAGGGAGAGAGGGGAAGGTAAGGGAGAGATAGGGAGGGAGGGAGAGAGAGGGAAGGAAGGAAGAGACAAGAAGAGAGAGGGAGATAATGGGAGATATAGGGGGAGTGAGTGAGAAAGGAGTAAACAGAAATGGAAGTACTGAAAGTAGGAATAAGAGAGAGGTCGATGACAACAGGAATGCAGATAGACATATAGGGAGAAAGACAAACAAATAAGAGGAGAGTGAGATAGTTAGGCACAGAGACAGAGAGCCAGAAGCAGACACAGAGATATAGAGAGACAGAAAGTCAGAGAAAACTAGCAGTGTAATGTGTAATAGACATAGAAAGTCAGTCGATAAAATACAATACAGCCGGTTAACCACCTGCTAGTCGAACCACGCTGAACTTTTAATGTATTTTGAAAGACCTTAAAGGTCTTCTTCATTCATGCAGCTTCTGCAGAAACCATTGAAATATACATCAAGTCTTTTGGCGTGTCTTCCTATTAGACAGTGTCCAGTTAGAGCACCTATGGTAAAACCTAGATACAGGTGGTTTAAGGTTAACAAACTTTAAACCCTCAAATTAATTTTTGTTGAGAAAGCTTTGAATTATTCTTCTGTGTGATTGCATTCAGACTTTCTGCCGCTGCGTATTTCGTATACTTTCTCTCTTTTCACTTTTTTTCTTCTTTTCACTTTTTTTCGCACTTATTCGCATCTTCCTAAGAACGACTGAGTGTAATAAAATAATATCCAATGACAACAAACAGGGTAATGTAGAGTCAGTTTTCGTTGTATTGATAATAAAAACATCGAACATAATTCGAAGCTAAAAATCTTTCATGCAACCTCAGCTTCAATATTGCTTTATGGTGCCCAAGCTTGGGGATGCTGCCAGTTCGAAGAAGTAGAAAGGTTCCTAAGGTACTTCTTAAAACGTATTTTCCGATTACCACTTACCACGCCAAACTATTTGTTACATTTGGAAACAACAGAACCGCCATTATTTCTAAGGACCCTGAAGCTGCATTTTGATTATGTAGTGAAGGTGATGGAGATGGATGAAAGAAGGCTGCCTAAGCAAATCCTTAAGAGAGATATATTATTCAAGGGAGATATCGTAAGTAAATGGGAGGAGCTGGCGCTCCATATTGGTGAAAACCTCTGTTTTTTGCCCGACATGAACCCATCGGACTTGAAACAAAAGTTTGGAAGATTATTACAGAGTGTAAGTCATTTCACTTATGAAAGGTTTAAGCAAGAAACGCAGTCCTCACAATACCGATTGATCTACAGTCAACTCAATATGGATCTACGAGAAGACACATATTTGCTTAATCGCTACCACGTGAATATGTTGAACGTCATATTTCGAGTAAGAGGTGAACTAATTCATTTAAATTATATCCCACACCGACCCGACCTGCCGATCCTGTGCGACCTGTGCAACCTGAAGGAGAGGGAAGATGTATTTCATTTTATTGCCAGATGTCCCATCTTGAAGGAGTTCCGTGTGAGGTACTTTGGAGCAGCATCGATTGAATTTAAAGATGCGCTGGACATACTGAATGGTAAAGTAGGCTGGGATCGTTTATATTATTACACCACTTCTGCACTCAGTTACAGGCAACGCATACTTGAGGGAGACTTTTAAATCAAGTGAAATAGTATATTAAAGTTAATTTTTGTCAATCTGGTAGACGGCCACTGGCCAAACCATATTAAACTTAAAGTAATCAAATTGTAAATTGTAAAATAAGCTGCATTTTAAATAAAGTTTTGTAACTAACTAACTAACCAGAGTCAGTTTTGAAGTCCTCTTTAGGTAAGCATTTGAGAAAAGCCCAAGTTGTAGACGGACAAATTATAAAGCGATCTTGTTAAGGAAGCCCCACGGCACCCATATAAAATTTTTCAAAAGAGGTAGGGGTGTATCTACAGATATTTTTAGTGGCTTGTCGAAAAAAAGAAAAGGCACAGAATTTTTCTATTATTTAACATAAATGGAATAATTGTTACGACGCTAAGTGCGTCCGCTGTACAAATTTGAGTTTATATACTTTGGTAGGCAGCACAGTTATGAATGAACCCGGAATCAACATTTTTCGTCAATTATTTGGATCTTGGGCAGTTTCCCTTCTGTGTGCTTTTAAAAACTCGTTGAACTGAAGAACGGATGCTCATCCGCCAGACCATACTCATGTACCAAACCGTAGAAGTATCGCAGTGAATACTCTTCTGGGTTACTTTCTGGGTTTTATTTCCCACTTGCCTTCTTATACCAAAGTAACAACGATTGGCAAAAGCGATTCTCCGTTTAATCTCCACGCTGAAACTATTTAACGCTTTTCTCTATAGCTCAGTATACGTAGACCAAGTCTTGGACTAAATACTACTAAGTTAAGATACCTTTTAGGTAAGACGTTTTCTTGGACTTGTCCATGTTCACTCTGATGAGAGAATGAACTTCGTTTTATCCTCTTCAATAAAATTGATAAATTTATTCTTGTAGCTTCCATAATGTCATGCTTCCTTTTCGCCGTTACGTCAAAATCGTCTGGGTGAGCCAGGGGCGAACGCAGGGGGGGGGGTTTTGGGGGTTGAAACCCCCCCCGAAATTTTTGAAATAAAAAATAACCACTAGTTTTTTAAAACAAAAATCAAAATTTAAAACATGGAAGCATAAAATTCATCTGAAAATTTCATTCTGTCAAAAATTTTTGAAAAAATCCTTCCAAATGCGGAATCCATTTCTATCGATAAGTTAATTTGCAGGTAGTTCATATGTTTTGGAATGACTTTTTGGTTTTGGTGTGTTTTTAGCATGATCACCCTTTTCTAGGGTAAGTAAATTTCATATGTTGATGTGGAGGTAGTATTGGGTCGTATAAAATGGGGCCTGCGATAGAAATATATGAAAATTCACTTTCCTACTTATATTTGCAAACACATCGCATTAGTCGCTTCAAAACTAACGAAAATTAAAATTTTATCACACATACTAAAAAGCAGTCGCTCTGGCTCTGTATAAGAATGGGATCGACAATGGCAACTAGGAAAGGGTATACTTGTGTATGAATAAAGCAGAATATGCATACCAATGAACATTGCTTGAGTATGCCAAAATGAAAATACCCCAGCAACTTTATAGACACCTTAAATGTGTGCGATTCGTCCCTATATAAAACAGTTCATTATTTTATGCAAATCGGTGCCACACTTCCGGTATCCGTAGCTTCAAGCGAGCGATCTTTTCATTTATCTGCGAGGAGCAACTGAACGTTTTGCTGTTGCTGAACATCTATAAAAGTATTGAGGCTCACTATGAGGACTTTATAAATATAAAAATGGCAAAAGTTCCAAGGCGCATTGATTTAATTTTATAAAATACTTGCTGACTTTCGGCAGCAATTTCAATTCTTCAGTAACCTATCTTCTTACTTTTTTCATATTTTGCCAAATAGTATTGTTTACTTACAAGTAGTAAGTACAAGTAAGTCCCATGGGAATAATGAAACAAAGAAAAAAAACAGACAGATTTAATTTTGGAATATTTGGAATATTAGTAACTACTCCCGTTCCCGAGGGAATATGGTGATTGTTCTCATAGGAATATGGGAATGAGTTAAAGCTTATGTTACTCGCTCGGGGATAGTAGAGCATTCTAAAGGTGGAAGAATTTTTGAAATCGGTGCAGTAGTTTCTAAGTTCTCGTTTACGTTCCCGTAGAAATTGGGATAAAAAATAATGTCTATGTCTTTCCTGAGGTCTTAGACTACCTCTGTACAAAATTTCATTTGAATTGGTTCAGTTGTTTGGGCGGGATGACCAGACAGAGCTACTTTTGCATTTATAATATTAGTAAAAACCGGTTCCCGTGGGAATATTCGGATGAATTGAAGTCTATGTCCTTCTAGATCATCTCTGTATAAAATTTTACTTAAATTGACTTAGTGGTTTGGGCGGCAGATTCTTTCGTATTTGTTATAGTAGTAAGGACTCTTGTTCCTGTAGGAATATGGGGATGAGTTGAAGTTTATGTTACTTGAGGATAAGTAAGGCGGTGGAAGAATTATTAAAATCGGTGCTGTAGTTTCTAGGTTCCTGTATACGTTCCCGTTCTCATTAGAATAAAGGGATAAAATGCATAGCCTATGTCCTTTCTCAGGTTCTAGGCTATCTATGTACCAAATTTCATTCAAATCGGTTGAGTAGTTTAACGGGAGACGGTAACATAGAAAGCTGGACAGACAGAATTACACATTACACATTTATAACATTTGTTAGGATTCCTTCTAGCAATGTATTTTACGAATCAATACAGAGTAAAAAAAAAGCATAAAAATGTTAAAAACAAATTGTTCGTTAATATTTAATATATTTTTTCAAAACCCCCCCGAAAAATTTTTCTGCGTTCGCCCCTGGGGTGAGCTATTAATTCTTCAGATTTTTGAAAGACTGCGCCTCACAGTTCATTTTGAGTTTGATGATGGAAAAATTGAATGATTGTGCTTTTGGAGTCAATATGTGACAGAAAAGGGCTTTAAACATTTTCAAATTCATAAATAAATCACATTGCTCCTCAAAAAACAAATAGTTTTAAAAAAATATTGTGTCAAGTTGAAGGGCTGTGTTCAAATACTAGGCCATTTATCTTGTCCCAAAAAGCTTGAAGTACAACAAATAATATCATTACATGTGAAGATTCTTACATCAACAAACAAGGAGCACAGCTCTCCTACTTGAATGCTTCACATAAAGGATCCGTCTGTAGGATACACAAACGCGTGTATAAGCCTCCAAACCTTAAATTATTTATATTTTTTTTTTCTCCAAATCTTCTACGTAGGGAATCAAAAATATCGAAAACAAATCAAAAAAATTGCACAATCTCCCCCAATATCGAATCAAATTAATATTTTGACAAAATCGTTTGCCTTCAAAAAACCGACGTTTAGACATCGGGTGGTGACACATCTGTCACAGTATACCAAAGCTCTTAATTAAAAGTCACTCATGATCATCAGTATTTCTTTTTTCATCCATTTTCCCCTCCAAAAGCACCGTGTCCAAATCAATAACTCTGCCTGGTTAATCCCCCAATGAAAAGAAATATAAAAAAAAAAAATGTAAACGGTCGTCTTTTAAAAAACGAACTAAGCATTTTCTCGAAATAAAAACAACAAACAGAAATATCAAAAACAAACCGCTGAACTAAAATGAAAAAATTCGAATTAATTAAGCAATCTCCGATTTTATTTACCACTTCGTGCAAAGGGAGGCAACCAATTAAATAAAAAAAAACCGCTCATCTTAACTTCATGTATTTTTGGACATTCGTTGACACAAAAATAACAAATCGAAAACGTGGCGCGTTTGACACAGTTTCGAATAAGCGATGGAAATTTTGCTTTTTTTTTATTCTTTCGGTTCGGTAACGAGAAAGTCTGGAAATTTGTTCATGATGAAACGAAAGGCAAGCAAAAGTGTGCCGAGAATTGGAGAAATAAGTAAAGAGACGATCTTTGAGTGGAAAACCGATTTTGAAAAGTATTTCCCTCTGAAATGATCTTGATGAAAAATGACAGAATCTTCGAAATGAGCTCTTGTGTTAGTTGTCACCTTTGTGCATTTTTAAGCACTCATTGCCACTGATTGGGATTATTGGGCTTTTGATTTCTCAGAACACCAAATGTTCGGTTTTTTGAGAAATAAATTTAGAATTCATTGTAGGGGGCAGCTGACTGCTGTCAATCAAGATGAGGACTCAATTATAGAAAAGTTTTGGTCGTTTCAGGTCGTGAAATCGACAAGCGTTCCAAATTTTATCAAAGACTCTTATGAGATATTGCGAAAGGAGAAAATGGTTTGTGAGCTGAAGAGATACTCGTTTTTATCTCCAACTTAGTTTGTCTAAAAATTGGACACATATGTTAGCTTTTGGCTTGATGTGTCCAACTTGTAGATAGATTTAGATGCAAATAAATTCTAAAAAAGTATTTAAGAACTACGCATAAAAGTCAGAAGTAAAATTACTCTATTCTTTTGGAAGGTAGAGAAGATTGGAAGTTCACTCACTGACTTTAATTTTGATTCTTAGTTTCTGGTACAATTTCATATTATTAGATACAAACACGAACGCATTGCGAGTAGGTCCATAAACTTGACGCAACTTTAAACGGCTTAAGACGTTTCAATCGAAAGCCCAACCCCTCACCCAGCCAAACCAGCTCCATTCATAAAACTATACCTAGTCAATTACAAATCCCCACCTTTCAGCTTCATTGTTATTGCCTTCAAACGACAGGAAGTTGATGTGCACTTTTATTCGCCTCTTTTCAAAACAATAAGTAAAACAACATCAAAAAATTATAACCATGTGGGTTTGGTGGATGCACAAATATGGCAAAGAGGTGAGAAAAGTCGTGGCACCTCGGTATGTGGTTAAATATGAGCCAATGTGGGTGGCTTGACATACTAGACCGGTTGTAAAGCATTCAAATCAAAACACTATAATTCGAAATAAGCAGAAAAAAACAACTGACAAACTTATGAATGAAACTTCGAATTGTAAATTGCCGCCAAAAGTCCAAACAGCAGCAGCTGCTGGTCGACAGCGAGCGTCGCAAGTTTACCTAACTCGAAGCCAACATTTTTAAGGTCAAATCACAATAATGACACTCAGCACTCGATTTCATTCAAACTACATTACGTGCTTCGATTTAGTAAATCTGATTGGAATCAACATAAATCGGCAGTATGTTGGCGTTGTTGGGTCTCTAAATCGCTTTGACAATGAACATTGAACGCATCCGATGCGATGCGTGTGGGTTGCGTAAAATAGCAATAAAAACACGCCATCATACATTGCCAACTCGCATAGTGACGCAATGTGTTGTAAGACTCTAACCAACACAAAGTCTGGCTCATAGCCTAGTTGGACCCGCAGTTGTGCCGACGAATCTATGAATGAAACTGTCATCAGATACAATCGATGACAGCAAAAAAGGCAAAAAAAAAACAAAAGAGTTAAAAAAAACGAGTAAAAGACAAATCGTTATCGATTGCAATGGAAATCGATGTCGCTGTCGTATACTCTTCACTTTCATTCATGACAATTTCCAGTTGAGTGGTATATGAATGGCAGAAGATACTCTGATAGTTAGATGGCTTTTTGGCTCCCATCAGTGGTTCCACGTGTACGTGTGTGTATGAGAATTTGCGGTTCAAGGTACTCCTCAAGTCTGCTGTGTGCTGCAAGTTTTCAATCTTCCCACGCAAAGGTGAGTTCAGTTCCCTTTTCAAATGCATGCAATAGCAACAGTGACATGCATAGACTTTCAAGATAACGTCGCTGTCTGTTAAGAACAATTAGTTTTGAAATATTTTTTTATTTTTGAGTATCTTTTTTTTTGGCGGTAAGAGTGACTCGCCTTTCTTGCGATGGGAAGGTAGACCACCAAATCATTAATAAGAATTAACATCCCAAAAATATTCTCCACTCCACAGTGACATAAGAACTTCAAAAGCAACAAATGAGGACTAGCGGCTTAAGGACACGTTCGGGTAAGTGCAGGTAATCCTTGCACACACAGATATGATTAATGAACAAAGAATATAACAGTAAAACTACTAATGTTTAGAACCGAAAAAAAGGGCAAGCATGGTGGGAATGTCTGCCTGGCGGATAGTGTAATCATTAGCCGACACCAAAAAAACCATAAGAACAATTGAAAAGATGCCGACAGAAATGGTTGTTGATACGGTGGGCATTGTTGTGGTTGTCGCAACCATAAATCAAATTTATTTTGTGTGGCTTTGGAGTTATATTTTTGTTGTATTTTGAGTTTTAGCAGAGTCTTAACGGATTTCAAGGTTAAATTGTGTGACAAAGTGTCATAATTTGCGGCATGTCCTAGTGTGACAATTCACTGATTAGGATAATTCAGATGTTAAAAAGGACGAGGACATTTTTACTGCTTTTGTATGAAGTAAGAAAACAAATGAAGCCATCTGGCAGAATAAATTTTTCAGCACGCACGGCGTAAGGATCGAGATTCGAGAGCGCCTGAATAACCGAATCTCACAAACTTTTCAACAGGAAACATTTTTCTGACGTTTTAATTAAAAGCCATCTGAAAGCAGTCGGTTAGAGTGTTTGAACTCAATAGATTCATTCAACACTATTGAGTTCAAACTTTCTTACCGACTTACGAGATTTTATAGTTTTATGTTAAAAAATTGGAACATTATTTGGTTTTAGTTTGTTTTTATTTAAGAAGATCTTAACAAGAACTTTACTAATATTGTGGGTATTTGTGAAGATGCTTTTTATGAGAACAATGGGATGAGAACGACACCAATGAGTTGGAGAGAAGTTGAAGTTTTATTCATTCCAACAGCCGGTAAGCACTTGCACACTGAACAAAAAAAGCTTAAAACAATAAGCCTAAAGTCTTTTCTGCTCAAGACTCTAGAAAGATTTATAAAAACGCATATCCGAACAAAACTGAATAATGAGAACAACCCAACATGCATATATAAATGGCAAATCGTTTGAGACTTCACTTTTCATGAAGTATTCGGAACTATTGAATAATGAATCCAGAATAAAGAATGCATGTTAGCTGCATTCCTCGATATAGAGGCGGTCTTCAACTATGTTGAATCCAGTGTCATTCGTCTGGCACTATAAGCTCCATAAATATCGAGCCAACATTGTTAAATCGTGGTACCCGTGGAGCGATGGTTAGCATGACCGCCTGTTAAGGGAGCGTTCAAGTATTACGTAACGCAATTTTTGAAGATTTTTGACCACCCCCTTCTCCTCCCCTTGTAACGCACCGTAACGTTTTCATGTACCCCCTCCCTCCCCCTCTCTAAACGTTACTTAACACTCAAGTGACCATTTTTACCCTAAAGTCGCTAAAAGTTATGTTTTCATCCTTGGTATACTTGGTATAATGCGAGGGATTCCCCTTAACACGTAAATGAAAAGGGTTGCCAATTTGGGAGTTTTTATTCCCTAATTTAAAAAAAAATGTTACGTAACGAGTTTTAAGAAAGATCCCCTCCCGCCCCTGTAACGCATTGTAACGTTTTACGAGACCCCCCCTCCCCCCAAATTGCGTTACGTATTACTTGAACGCTATGCTATGGGCTAAACCTATAGGCTCGTGGTTCGAATCCCAACAGAGGCAAAAATGTTTTTCCAAGGGTAACGACTTTTAGAGAGGAAGGGGCAAGTCCTCCGTTCATTGCTTTTAAAAGCACTTTCGGAACCGGCAGAAAATTATAGGTCCACTTCATTCCCTCACAAGACATGGTTGTGAGAAATGCGATAGACCCTGTGGCATGGGCTCCTCGTTCTGATGCGTCACCGTGTGTACGTATATGTTACGATACCAAATTGCCATTGGATCGATCCATGGTATAAACAAGAAAAGTAAAAGCAGAAATGGGTGAAAACACCCCAAAAGTCAGAACTTGTAATGGTAGAACGCAATTGGTAGTTTTATGGCCGCTACTTTGGCTCCTAGTAGTTAACCAGATCATGGGTTAACTAGACCTAAACTGAATATAAGCTGTTGCTTATGCCGATGACACTGTTATCAAGACTTTGAGAAAAATCACAACAACACTTTGTGAGCTCCTCCAGGTAGATCTAGATAAGCTCATCAGCTGGGCAAAAAACAGCGGACGAAGCGTAATCAATGCAAAAACAGAACTTGTATACTTATCACAAGAAAGCGTAATATTCCAGGCATACTTCCACCTACCATAAACGATATACCAATAAACTTATCTAAACTCAACTGGAAAAAAAATTTAGAAGAAAGAGAAAGGAAAGCCCTAATCACATAATCAACACATGTACTAGAATTGTTGGGGAAAAAATGGGGACCCGGTTCCAAAACTATTCACTGGATGTACACATCCATAACAATGCGAATTCCCATATACAAATACATATACGTCTGTTTAGTTTAGTGGCCATCATTGGCGTCAAACCCAAAGACCACAATCAAAAGCTGGGATAGTTATTGGCTCAACCAGTGATATAAGAACGACGCCAACGACAGCTCTGGAATCTTTCCTGTCTCTAGCTCCCCTGGATCATTTTACTAAGGAGATGGCGACCAAAAACGCACTGCGAATCAAACAATGCAATAACTAGAAAAAAGCTTATCAGCTGACAGAACCTTACGCATACTGCTAACGAAATGGCTGATAAGGTGTCCAAAATCGGGTAGTTCTTCGAATCTAGCAACCTCTGTACACAAGCCACTAGAGCTAGAAAGAAGCAAATTGCAACGAAGCTTCCTAAAACCACCAATGACGAATGCCCTTCTTCAGAAACACGCCATTTTTTCAAGAACCTATTGCCAGGTATTTCTAAAAAAAGATCAAATTTTCGACTCTAGATTCCAGGGCCCGGGCTCTCTCTGTAGTCAGGCAAGTTCTCACAGGTCACAACTCATTGCGTATTCACATGATGAGATTACATCCGAATTATGTAGAGGATGCAAAGAGGAAGAGCCGCAAGAAGGATCTTTCCAGTTCTTCTCTTTGTGGTAAAGCGTGACTCACACTAGAAAATAAGCATTCGGAGTATACATCTTTAACAAATTGGGCGACATCTCTAACCTCGCACTGAACAGCATCCTCAATTTCATTCCGAGCCCCCTCCTTCACCTCGTTACCCCCTGCTGTCGTGGACATTGGATCCTTGAAAGTCAAGTAAGGTGTTGTAGCTTGCGGCTGCGCACCCCATCCAACCGAACCTAACAAAAGCTCATCGGATCCAAGGCTTACTAAAGACGCAGTAAAATTAAAGTTTATTGAAGTTATAGTTTTATTATGATGTTCTTAAAAACAAGATTATTCCAATCAAGCCCAAGCTGAACAAATGCTGTAAGACGATACGACGCAATGTCGTAAAGCTAGCGTCGTTAGCGAAATCCAGTGCATATACTTAAACATGGTCCTGAAACCTATGCCGGCAGCTTCAATAATCAAAGGCCAATGGTAACAATGATAGGAACCCATCAGAGTAGAGCCTTTCTCAACTCCCAGAACCATTATTCAATGCGTAGGCAAATGCAGCCAAACAGTTGCAGTTGCGAGGATTGAAACGGAAGAAGTGAGAAAGGGCTTGATGGTAAACAAGGGTAAAACAAAGTATATGCTTTCGTCAAACAAGGGCATTAAACAATGATGAATTGGGCAAGCCTTCACAAAAGATTAAAAGTTATACTCTGATTCTTTTACGCTTATGGTGTAATTAGCATGTCTGCCTGTTGGGTGGAAGTTCGAAGTGTGAGTCCTAGAAACATCCCAACCTTTCCAATGTTATTGCCCTTGCAACTGCCATGAAAAGCGCTTTCTCACCTGACTTTTAAGAATCGCTTGAATTTGTAGGTCAATTCTAGTCCTCGAAGGGTATGGTTGAGAGAAATGGGCTAGGACCCGGTGCTTCACGAGCTTTGTAATTTCCGGGATTCGGTCCCCTAGTAAGTAGACGCACATGGTAACCACTATGCTACGGGCACATAGCAAAGGGGAATTGCGGAAGAGAGAATTTAGTCTTTGGAGCAATTAAGTTTTAGAAAAACTTTGGAATTTAAAAAATTTATCGAAAAGACTTATTAGGGGAAAGCTGTGCTCAGTTCAAACTCAACATTTTTTATTGGAACTCAGGGAAGCTCAGCAAGAAATTCGAAAAATCTGACCTGGACTTTTCTGTATTGGAATTCGTTTCCTTGTGCCTAAAAATTCCAACCAATCATTTGAGGGGTATGTCGTTGACTTGTTCAGAAAATGAGTTAGTTAATAAACTGAACATGCATTTTAGGTTCTTTTTGAATTCAAAGTCTTTTAAGAGTAAGGAAATAAGAACCTTGTATTAATTTCTGTCACAATTTATTTTCACTTGATTGAGAATGTGTTTTTCGAGTTCTTATGCATACAGGATTTTTTGGGCCAATCTTTCCTTATCAAAAATTGTCTGTTAAAGCTTTTAAAACTTTGCTTAGCTGATTTAATTGAATCGGATGATGCAAATGGAGTGAACAGAAGGAACATGAATGGTCCAAAAACACTTCTTTGCGGAACACCAGCACTTCCAATGCAATGAAAAAACTTTCTTACTCAGCAGTTCAGAATCGGCGAAAAATTGTAGTCTATTTCATTTTTCATAGCTATGGTTGAAAGAATATACAATATTTTTAAACTCCTTACGATGCCTCTTAGCAAAAAACTTTGTTTCATTCAATTTACTTAGTGTTGCAAGAACAACAGAAATTTAAAGCAGAAAAAAGCTCAGCAGAAACTATGTTGGAGAGGCAGAAAGAACCTAACGAACAAAACGCAACCATTTACAAAACACCATTCCCTCCGTATCAGGTACATCTCGAGAACCGCGATTTTCTTATCCTAAAACACAAAACGTTTTCCCATTTAATCGTTAACCAAAGTGCAAAGTGCGCTCCAGCCCATCATCGATTCATTCATCATAGCCTGTTGCCACCAATCGAATCGTAATTGAATTTGACGCAAACAATTTATTATCCAATCGGAGAAGATACGACGTCTCCAAGCTATTCCGCTTCATTGAACATTGAACAAGCACGCGTTTAATAAGCCCAACAAAACCAAACGAATTTCACTCACACACGGGAGGACGGGCACAACATGTCATCACGTCGTCATCACTCTTCAGTAACGACGACGACGATGTGCTGCTCCTACTGCTGCGGGCAGCTCTGAGCATTTTCCAATTTCGAAATCTAATCGGAAATGTTTGTCCGCCTCCACAGAAGTATATACTCGTATGTATACGTACGGGCACCCAGAGGTGCGTTCTGTAGGCAATTGAAAAAGGTCACAATCACAAGCACTAAGCCAGCCAGCGAGGCGGACTTGGCTTTTTTTTCTAGTCCTCGATGGGTCCTGATAAACTTATCAAAACCGTTCTGTGTCCACTGTACCCTCAGCATCACTTTATGCAGCAGTGACATTGCGGACCAAAGAGATCCATAAATCGAGGCTTCAAATGGCACAACGAATGCAGAACGCCATTTCTGTCGTCTGCCTCAAGACTTAGAATCTCATCAGAGCGCCCCCGCATTATGACGTTTCACATATGACGACTTGGCGAATGAGTATCTCTTGCATTTTATTATGAAAACAGTGTTCAACTGAAGTAACAAAATTGTTGCACAACTTCCTCGGAGGTCTCGCTTTGACGCAGACGCAGAGTTTTCTGTCTCTCGTGATAGGATGGGCGACAGTGCGCAGTGGCAGAGCCAAATATCGAAACCAGTTCCTGTCAAGATCATGATTGTTTCAAATCTAAAGATAGAGGTGATGGAGCTGAAGCTGAAGAGAACACTTCCAAACTGGGCCAGCACCAGAAACAACACCAACACAACACAAACATGGCACAAGAAAACAGCAACAGTAACGACTTTGAGCAAAATTTCCATACAACCCAGTTGACAGCTGAAACTCAGCTGGAAACGCTGTCAGTTGGCAGCAACCACAGTGACAAAGATTAGTTTCTGCCACCTGGTTAAACTGACTTCAAAAGGGGAGCACTGAAGTGAGAAGAGCTGCTCGTTTTGTTTGTAGCCCCTTGGGCGGCAGCGGCACAGCAGCTTGTTCTCAGTTTATGAATGGCGGCGGTGAATTTGGTGCTCGTCAAGAGCGCGTGGGCAGACTCATTCACTTTGAGCTTTTCGTAGGTGAAAAACGATCGATGGGATGCGAAATTTCGTGTGTCTCTTGCTGCAGCTGTATAAATGGCTTCTGGAGTCCGAATCAAGTCGAGCCGAAAAACAACTCTGGCCTCAGAAGTAGGCCACCAGCCAACAAACTCATTGTATGGGGGTGTGTGTAAGCATGCGAATTTTTTCAGTTTAATTCGCACGCACAGCGGTATAATGGCGGCATTTGTTCAGAAATCGAAAATCACTTTGACGTGTGACTGAACAGCAGCAGCACTTCAGTGTCGGCGGAGGTGGTTTGGTTATTTTTTTTTTGTAGCAAATTTAGGTGGGCAGTCGCAGTATCCGAGAAGTGTGACCAGAAGGCAGACAGAGCGCTAAGGTGGGTGAGATAAACATTTTGATTTCGTATGTGGTGAGAATGGATCCGGGAGAACATGTGGTCAGATCGTATTTTTCATCGAAACCCATGTATTACGAGACGTGTGTCCATGTCCATGCGACTTTGTAATTTCTCAAAGACATGGAGTGGACTGGCAATCGATTATTTCTGATAATTGATTGCCAGGAATTTGATTGAACTGCAAGTACGGCCTTCGAAGAGTTTCTTTGTTTGCAATGCCCAAAGACGCGAGTGACTGTTTTGGTGTGTCTGGGATTAAATGGGACTCGCAATACAAATCTACAAGTGCTCTCAAAATAGGTCCTTGCAGGGTTAGGTGCATTACATTTGTAGAAGAGCAAGCAAACTTGTATCTTTGTGCTTCAAAAATTTTTAAGCTGGTCATAATTCATTTGTTTTAAAAGTACTTGTAGCCATCAGAGGCCTGTAACACAAAACTACAAGTGCTAGTAATGCAAGTGAACTATGACAAGGGTAGAAAATGTCCGTAACACAAAACTAGAAATCTGCCTCACCTTCTACAAGTGCAACGGACATAATCATACAAGTAGCTCTTGACTTTTAAACTGGTAGCTTTGTGTAACTGGACCCCGGGGCATATTATATAAAAATGCAAGTGCTTGTAAAATAAAAAAAAAAATAAGGTGGCGCAACAGAGCGAAGAGCCCCTGGGCCTAGCGCGTTTCTCACAACCATGCCTTGTGAGGGAATGGAGGGAACCTACAATTGTATGCGGGTTCCGAACGGCTAATCGAGAAAGCGCTTTTCATGGCAGTGAATACTAACGAAGGACTTGCCAATTCCTCGCGAAAGGCGATACCCGTAGAAAAACATTTGTGCCTCTGCTGGGATTCGAACCTCGAACATCTGGGTTAGCAGGTGGACATGCTAAGTGCTTGTAGTGCAAGTAAATTACGAAAAGTGTAAGAAATTTTTGTAACACAAAGCTACAAGTTTGACTGATCTTCTACAAATGTAATAAACATTGTCCTGCAAATGGCTCTTGACTTGTGGACTTATAGCTTTGTGTTACAGGCCCTTGATGACCCATCCATCAACATAGCCCTAAAAACTAGACAAAAGAATTTTCCAGGATCCAGGCGGTGCTTCGAAAACGTAGTACAGCAGAAATTGAGGCCACCAGAGAACTAACCAGCTTAAGTCGACGATAACCTTTCATACTTTTATGTAAGAAGTAAGTAATGTTAGCTCTAAACCTTCTTTAATTAAAATGTATAAAAACATAAGAAAGTAGAGTTCCCTTCTATGCTTGCAGGATTAAGAGCAAACAACGACATGTTGGTCCTAGAAGTTAGAATTGCAAATACCAAACATGGTAAGATCAATAGCCTTCAATAAAAACTGCATTCTAACGATCCTTTCTAAATGTGACTTAAGGGTGTCTACAGTGCTATCTCAAAGTAAGACTGCTTAAGAAAATGAAACAAAAATGTTAGCATACGATGCTTAGACCAGGCCTTAAGTTAATAAATCATATTAAGAACCAAGATAGCCTTATACCAGACCCAAGCCGTACTTTCAGGAAACTTACTTCAGAAACACTGAGAATATGAACCAGAACATGAACCACCAATGTACGTAAACGAATCTTTAGCCATGACTAAGGTTAAGAGATCGTCTTCCAAACCAACATCATCCAGTCTAGCTTTGAACCAGACCCCAGCCGTACTTTCAGGAACCTTCGAGAGCTCTGAGAACATAAAGCATCAATGTTGGCCTACGATCCATAGACCAAGCCTTAAGTTAAGAGATCATCTTCCGAACCAAGATAGCCCTAAGCCAGACCCAATCCGTACTTTCAAAAACTTTCAAAAACTATGCGAACATGAACCAGAACAATCGGTCGTGATCAACATAGCCCGGTATCATTCGCAACACCAGCCTTATATTAAAACCGGGCCGTCCTTTCTGTAGCCACCATTAGCGGATATAAGACCCTTGAGCCGAACTTTAGGACGAAGACTCAGATATTTGGTTGATAGCCGAACTACTTTCCTGATGTACGTTATGAGTTACCAATAAAACCAGGATATTTTCAGTTGCATATTGGGAGAGTTTTTAGAAAAATTTCCGATAAACCAAATTTTGTTGCGTCTTCCAATACCCGAACCCAATGAGCTTCCCTCAGCTTAAGTTAGAAAAAACTTTTAGCTGTATTGATAGAGCTGTGCACTGTGAGTTCTATTTTACAAGTTTTTTAGATATTATGTATTTTAATTTTTTCGGGGAGACAGACAGGATAACTCTGGTATTACTGAAAGAAATCATATGAGCTTAAATAGCCTCTGTTTGTACACTCTGCTCTTGCTCAACTAAGGCTGTTAATGGAGAGAAGCTGTGCGAAACCACGACACTTAACGCATTTGCCAGGACCTACAATTTTTTTACGAAGCTAGGTTAGAAAACGTTTTTCACTTTAACTTTTCCTCTCCAAAAGCGACACTATTTAAATTTTTTTTTGACGTTTCTGGGATTTGAACCTCCAACCTCCAACGTAACAGGTAGACATGCTACCCATTAAACCACCAAGGCTCCCATTATCAAAAATCATCGAAAAAGAGACTTCTTCTTTCAATTTCCGGCGTTACGAGTAGTGATCTTGAAGCGATCACAACTCTCCCACTTTTCTGCTTCACACTAGTGATCCGCCTGTGGGGTACACCGCATCGAAAAAGAGACTAAACTAAAAGAAAGTGAGAAAACGCTTTTTGCTGCTTAAAAGGAGACTAGCTTTTGATGGAAGCGGGAGAAATTCACAAACACCCACTTCAACCTCAGTTGGTTAAGCCGATGTTATAATATTTTGTTTGATCATTTAATCGCTAAGATTAGAGTATACACTGCTGTTCACTTAATTAGACGCACAAATTTTTTTTTACATAAACCTAATTTTTTTGTAAGTGTGGGTAGCAATTGTCAAACAATTGTATTTATTTGAAAGCTTATTAAATTCTCAACAAAATAACACTAAAAAGTCCAAGGTGAGTGGAAGTAAACGAACATTTTTTTTCACTTTTGTCTATGCTCCAAGAAAAAGTACATTTTTTTTGTTCACATGATTAGATGCACCTGTAAAATTAGTTAGTTGGTTGCGATCTGTTACGTGGATTACAGATAGCTGCAAAGTTCAAGCAATAAAAAAGTGTTTGCCACAGATTTCAGCCCAAAATGTTGGAAAAAAAAGTTTTAGCTGCAGAAGAAAAAGGGAAAATTGACGTGTTGCAATCCGAAGAGTTTTCAATGAGAAGAATTGCAAAAAAAAATAGGCCAAAGTTACCATGTTGTGAGGAATTTTATTAAAACCAGTGATTCATACGATAAAAACTGCAAAGGAAGGACAAAAACGGCTTTAACTCCTCAGGATAAGAGAAAAATTTTAAAAACTGCATCAAATTCAGCTCTGTCTAGCAGCAAAATAAAGGAAAAAACGGGGGTAACAGCCAGCACATTAACTGTTCGTCGAGCTATTTTAGGTGCAGACCATCTTCAATTAAAAATTACAAAAAAAAAAATGCCTCCACTAAACGCCATAAGAGCAAACAGAGGTTGGAGTTCGCACGCGTTCACATGACCTGGGATAGCAACTTTGGAAATGAGCTAAATTGGCAAAATGCGGTTTTTCTGACCAAAAAAATAATCACGGGAACATTGGTTGTATCCATCAGGACCATCTAGGTTAATTTTTTTTGGTCAGAAAAACCGCATTTTGCCAATTTAGCTCATTTCCAAAGTTGCTATCCCAGGTCATGTGAACGCGTGCGAACTCCAATTGGATTTTTGTAACCCATTCTCTTTATTGTACTCTTGAGTTGGCTGTCGTGAAAGAAGTGAAAGAAAGTCCAAAGCACTCCTAGTATTAACTTATGTCGAAATCGTAATTAGTTGGCCTAAAAAATGGAATAATTCAAAACCGGGGGTGCTGCATACGCATTCTGAAGCCAACGTGGCATACCCCACGACGGTATCACTAGAGTGAAGCAGTTAAGTGAGAGAGCTGTGAACTCCTTGAAGATCGCGATGCTAGCTCGTAGCTCCGAAAAGGGAAGAGAAAAAGGTGACATGAGTTTTTTTTCTTTTACTGATTCGGTAAAATCAAGATTACCTACGTTTAAGTCTTTTTATAGTATCCGTGATGCGATCGTTAGCATGTCTACCTGTCAACCGGGAGGTTCGTGGGCCGAATCCCAAACAGAAGCAAAATGTTTTCGCACGGGTATCGCCTTTTGTGAGAATTTGGCAAGTCTTCCGTTAATAAATTCACTGCCATGAAAAGCGCTTTCTCTATTAGACCTTCGAAATCGGCGAGAAACTGAAGGTTCCTTCCATTCTCTCACAAAGGCAATGGTTGTGAGATATCTATACGCTAGGCCCTTTAGCTCCTCCCTCTGTCACGCCACCCTACTTACTATTTTAAATCTTCATTGTAGCGATGCTTTCCTCAACTTCCGCTTTTCAACCAAAAATTATTAGAACCTCAAACATCTCTTCCTCCAAGTTCTAACAAGCCTCTAATAAATCAATAAAGTCAACCCAGCCAACTCTTCTACGCGGTCTACGATTATATTCATAAATTACCCGTTTAATAGACTGCAAGTGGCTTAGGTAATTAAATTCAAACTGCAATATAATTTTGCCCATATAAACATCATAATAGCCACAGCCGTAGGTGTGTTATTATCATATGCACTCCCAATCAACCACAATATTAAAATAAAAAAAACTATCATTCGTACCTTGATCTGCCTTGCGCGAGCAGCAACAACCAAGTATAAGACTCCAGCGGAAATCCATTTGACACCGTGATTTATGTTAAGCAACAACACCCAGCGAAATGAATGAAAAATTAATTTTCCATTCATAAGCCACCTACATTGAGAATACAAACCACAAAGACTGATATATTAATCAAGCTCCTTAAAGTGCGATCCAACTTTAAGCTCATTCATTAGAAGCGAAACAAGAAGACGACCTCATTCTGCTTTTCTGTTCTTTTTTTCGGTTTCAAAGACTCTTAAAAGCTATCGGTGCGCTTACTCAGCCAAGGCTGATGAGTCTACCCACTGAAACAAAAACCCTTTCCCCATTTGAGCAGCAAGCACTTTAATTAAAAATCAATATCACGACCACAAGGTGTTTGAAAATCTAAAGACACACCGGTTGCTGATATGCTGTTTGATATGTCAACCTGGCGCCAAATCCAACGTAGGCCGGCCACGACGCACTTCCACACGACGAAGTTTGATGCGATTGCATCATTGATCTGAAAATACATATTTTCCGTCAAATTTACCAGTCTCAATCAATCGATGCTGGAGATGGTGGTGGTGGTGGTGGTGGTGGTGGTAGCAGTGTGTCCAACCTACACGCGCCAGTTACCACCGCAGATACTTCGAATGAATTGCCAACCGCAAAATTATCATTTTACTGCCAGAAAAGTATCTAAGCCGCACAGCGAGCAAGATTACTGGCGATTGCGGTCCATTAGCATGGAGCCGGGTTGGTCATTTCATTCATAAAAATCGAAAGTAGCTTCGCTGGCAGCAGAGCATTGCCAGCCAGCTCCAGTACTCCGCCACGTCACGTCGGTTTTCACAACAACACTCACTACCACCTAACTAACGCTTATACAGGTGGTGTGTGTACCACAGTGTCGCGTGCCTCACTCACCTTTCTGGGGGCGATGACAACAGCTATACAACTGAGATAACAGCAGCGGCAGCACCTAGTCACAGCTCCTTTTCATAGTACGATTGGTGCGACCTCTTTGGCTTGCAGACCGAACTCATAGATCAAAAGGATATTTGACTCTCCTCTCACCTCTCACTCAACGAAGCTTTCCTCAACAGTACAGTGCCGGAACAGTAACAACAACAAGTTAGATAAAAGATCTACAGATCGATAAGTATCTAGATACACGATAGAGATAAATCGGTTGTGGCGCGTTTCACTACCAAAAAAGGTTCGTTTGCTTGCCGAGCAAAGTTTTGCGAGTGGGCTCACACTCGCCTCCTCAAATCAACAGAGTTGTTCTCGAGCTATACGCTCGCGCTCCCAAAGATCTATCTTTACGTGTGATTAAGTTCTGATTTCATCTTAAGTATCTGTGTATCCATACGATACACAACACATTCTTTTGTGCATTAAAAAGATGAATTTTTAATTTACCTCCATCAACTACTGCTGCTGCTACCCACATTTGCAGCACACTTCTTGTGTTACTATGGCTCAACAGAAGAGAAAAATAAAAGTATCTTTCTACGAGTTGATTTAGTCCACGAGATAGATATTTATTTTGTTGCGCTACATGAGGTGGCGCATTGTTGTTTGCTGGTTGTTGTGCTCTGTACATTGGATTTTATTTTGTTGTTTGGTCCAGATAAATCATGTAACGTCAATTGAGTTATTTTATTGGAACAGCGTTTAGATTGCTAACGCCCACTTCTTCTTTGAAGACTGAATGATTTTCGTTTGTGAAATCTTTATTTGGTTGTTTGGGACAAGTTGTCATCTTTGGACGTGTCAAAAAAAATCTGTTGAAAAGGAAAAAAACTCTTTTTTTTTTTGTTTCTGATCGTAAGCGCTGAGTGGGGGTTGCCATAATAGGAAGGGTTCAACTTTTGACAAAATAAATGATTTTGTGCCGATTTGTTTTTGTGGTTAAATTCGTGGTGCTATGTTTAAC
This sequence comes from Melanostoma scalare, assembly GCA_949752695.1. Classification (NCBI taxonomy): domain Eukaryota; kingdom Metazoa; phylum Arthropoda; class Insecta; order Diptera; family Syrphidae; genus Melanostoma; species Melanostoma scalare. Next base: position 180,738,278 of record OX456986.1, on the reverse strand, counting down.
ACATCGCAAAGATTGTAATAAAGATTTTTTTGTTCTTAATTTTGAAAAATATTTAATAGATTCTCCTTTTCTGTGTAGGGGTGTGTTCGAGGAAACTTTTATTGGTTGAAAATGAGCAACTTGTTTTTAATTGAATTTGAAGCTGATCTATTCATAATTTTTGGTGTTAATTGAATGCTGATGCTGATCGGAGAGTAAACATCTACAATCTACAACAAGGTTTTGGCAAAGCAATATATGTATGTATTTTCAAACAAATTTACTGCTGCGAAAATGATTGACGTAAGTGTGTAGATAACACTTGCTCTAGAGACTGTCGCAGACGACTAATCACTGCTCACGTGGCTACTAGCTTTAGAAATGAAATACTTTGTTAGTTACTGAAATAGTAACAATAACACTAGGGAAATAGCTTTATAGTCAGTAGAAATAAAGGCTCCTCTGACCCAAACAGTTTTGGCTGCTTTACTAGCGGTACTTTGGCTATACGTGCCAACGTTACAATCTTCCCGAGGGTACACTTAAAATGAAAGGCAGATAGCATAGCAAACAGATTAATAATAAGATTGGAAAACAAAAATTTATTACGGCTGATTTGCAATTTTTTTAACGTATTTTATTAGCAAGCCATGTATTTTTTGTCCAATCCCCTTCCACTGGTGGGGTAGACACAGTAGTACGAAATTATTACTTAAATAGGACCACAAACGATGACTTTGCATAGTTCGCATCCAGCCACTCTGATTTTGGTATTATTTATTCCAGCAGCTAACTTGGCCTGAAAATACGTCTGTTCCCTTCCATTTCCACTGTTTGGTGTTGGAAAAGCAAAAGCAAGCCAAATGTGCATTGTGTCCTTGTTTTTACTAATTTAAATTCTAATGTACATTTCGAAGATAACTGAGAGTATTTCTTCTTCTACATGCTGCCTCCATTTGGCCGAAAAAGGTTTCTATGCACGAAACAAAATATTACACTGAAATTTTGTTGTCCTGAAAAGAGGTCCTCCTCCTGGATACTAAGCGTGACTGTTTCTTTTTTTTCTGGTTATGAAAAGCACTGTCGTGATTAGCCGTTCGGAACCGGCAGAAAATTGTAGGTACCTTCCATCCGTCACAAGGCATAAATATAAGAAATTCGCTAGGCTCTGGAGCAACTCTGTCTCTAGTGGCGCCAGCCTATTTATTTATTTATTTATTTATGCGTCATTGTTTTAGCTATGAATTGTGTAGTTATGCACTCAGCTGCTTTACTCATCGTGAGGTCTAAAAAGTCAAACTGAGAGTTGATGAATATTTCAGAGGATGTGTCTGGCATCTTAGGTCTTTCAGTTCAAATAGCTACAATTTTAAGCTCAACAATATAGATGTAAGATAGCAGGCCTTTACTTCCAAAAGAGTTTCGTTCAGAGTTTAGTAGAGTTTTTCACAGAATCGGAAGAATTAGGTGAATGCCGAATTTTTGTAGAAGTGGCAACATCCTTATAGTGTTTTTACGAATCCGTCAGAAGCTTCACTCAATTTTGGTGCTGCAATCAGTTGTACAGAGTGAAATATTCTCATTAGCAGTTTTTCAAGAATATCTCAATTTCTAAGAACCGGGGAAATTCTTGACTTTTTTTCATAAAAATAAACCTTTTTGAAATATTTGCACGATTTGCTTCTATGAAAGGAACTCTTTGCTAGGGAAAGTACAGGGTCTTCCAAGAAAAGGAATCATTTCGATATTTACCTACAAAAATTAGTATCTTTTAAACGAAATCACTTAATTTACTTCATTATTTCAAGAGAAGGCTATGTCCTTAATCGTAAAAAACAAAATCATATCAAATAGCCGCTACGTGCGCACTTAAAGCCTTGCAGGAATATCAAACCTTACTTTACCGATTCTCAGATTTGTTGGTTTATGTAATCGATAACTTGACATCTCTGCCTTGAATCGGCAAACCTGGAGTTCATCTTTAACGGAGCACTAAAAAAGTGGTGACATTAGAAGAACTCCATCTAACCAATTAGGATCGCCTCTTTGAGTGATCGAACGGTAAGGAAGCTTTTCACGCCAAAGGGCGCTGTTATCGTTGCTTGTTGAAGCACGTGGCACCTTTTTGTTAAAAACAAACGATATTCTCATAAATATCCTACGATTCCATCTAAACGATATCATTAATTTCATCGTTCGATACCGCAGTCCATTCAGTAAATCAATTGCTCTTTCTTAGTTTTGCAAAAATGTGTGGCCCATACTTCTACTTCAACTCATTCTTCTTTTTCTTCTTTTCATCTTCTTTTTCTTTTTCCTTTTTTTCTTCTTCTTCTTATTCTTTGTATTCTTCTTCTCTCCTTTTCGTTCTCCTTCATCATTTTCTTGTTCATTTTCTTCTTCTCTATCTTTTTTTTTCTGTTTCTTCTAATGTTTTTTTTTCTTCTTCCTCTTCTTCCCCTTCTTTTTCTTCTACTTCTTCTTCTCTTCATCTAATTTTTCCAGTTTTACGATCATCATAAAGTCAAAGAAATCACAGCTCTCTCACCACCTTAGTGATCCGCTCGTGGAGAACACCGCGTTGGCCCAGTGATCACGCCAGTTCGTTTACGATGGAGTTTTCCGGGTTTACCAAGCTTCAAATGTGACAATTTTGTTTGCTAACCTAACCCCCAATGTAAAAATGGATTCAACTCTCAAAACGGCTTGTCGATGAAATTTCGGATCATTTTGACTCAAGGATCAAGGGCCGAAGGGCTCGATTCTGTTGATATTCGACAGGCTGTAATTCTGGTGTCAAATATACTTTGAATGCCTTGACATCTCAGTTTTAAATGAAACTTAGTGTGAGGTCGTATGTGAGAAGGCCAACTCTAAGGATCGACAAGAATATTTAACAAACCTGGGTTTTCCCCGATTCTGTGATCTGTCACAGAAATTCTCTCAGTTTTTCTTGTGCAACGTGAACGAGTTCGATTCGCCACGTCAGTAAATTGTCCCAACTCTTCAAATTACTTCACCATCTTCACAATTTATTGTTGGCCGAGATAGTGCTGCAACGACACGACGAGCCAAAAATGCTTTAGCCTTGCTAATTTTTAATTTAAGCATCCTCATCGGAAAGTGAAAACTTGAGTCAATCTCTGAATCTTTCATAACATTGACTATGACGAAATTGTTTCAAATATTCACTAATGAGTTAACATGCATGAGTTTTCTGTTTGAATCCAAAGTTTTCCAAAGACGTAAAACCCCAAAAAATGGCAGCAGCACTTGCTAATACCTTAAAACCCCTCAATGACACTTTTGCAATGAATTTTATAAATGATCTGAATAAAAAACTATGAAGATGAACTTGGCACTTAAAAAAATCAGTGGAATGAGTAGGGAAGATTAAACAAATCAAAAAGAGGCACAAAACTAATAATAATTTTAGATAAAAGAAGTCATGGTTTACAGCCTTTGGAAGAGAAAAGATAGTCGTCTATTTAACATACAATCATTTTATGGCAACGTCAGCATGCGACTACAACGATAGCCTTGAACAGAAGAGCTGACTTTGAAAAAAACCGTGTGTTATTGAAACCTTGGAGGTTTTAACAGAGGACCTTGTATTGAAAATTGAACGGCCTGCTTTATCTGTTCGACCGTTTCAAGTCTCCAAATTAACAACTTCGCAAAGAGTTAAGAGCTTAATCTTGCATCCAAATGCAGACTGGAAAAACCAAAGAGCTCTTGTTTTGATTCACTAACCTACAAACTCAAGGTTCACAAGAATTCACCTGTCTTTTGCTTACGAAGCTTAAAGAAGCTCCATCTTCATTTCATATGTAAAATGATTTCCGTGTTAACCTGCTTCCCAGCTATGCCCAAAAACTACACTGCTTCACATCATCTCACTAATAAACCCCATCCAAGTTGAATGCCAAACTGACCTGTTATCCCAAGATGGCAAGCCCAAAATAAAGTTTTATCTTTTTCTCTTTTGCTTCCACAAAAACCGCAAAAGATTCCATTCGGCATGGAGATTGAAAAACATCCAAACAACCAAAATCACACAAAAGAACAACCATCAGAACAACCAAAGAAAGCAGGAACAAGTTCAAAACCAATGACTCTATACCAGAAGAGATACTTTCCGCATGCAAATAGCTTTGGAATAAACATCTAGCAACTGGCTGAATGGCGATGTGTTACCAGGTGAACCTAATCCATTTGTGAAAAACGGTCAATAGCACCAAAAATGGCAAGCTCAACCAGACACAATTTGAATTTCGTCTTTTGAGGTTCATGGCTGCTACCAAAGTATGTGTAGATGTGCTTACCTTACAACCAAAAAAACAACAAAGCATTAATGCGCAATCAAACAACCATGGATACCTATGTATATAGCTGCCAGAGAGTATAACAACACAGTCAGAGTCGTCCAGAATTATCGAAGAACGAGAAACATTTACAAACAAAATGTTGAATTTCCTTCCGTGGAGAAGTTGCTGGCCAAAAAAAGAGTTCCACGATCTGCCAGATTTGGTCAAAGTGAATTTGTGACGATGTCTCAACAGTAAACAGTTGTTCTCATATACTCGTACATCGAGTGGGATGATGGTGCGCGTGGCGACTATAATATTTTTTTGTACGCAGTTCCTTCTTTCCTCAAAGGGGAAGGACACAACTTGGCTTTCCAGAGCAGATTCTTGGAGTTGATAAATATATGTGAGTGGGTCACTTACTTGAGGAATTCGGTGATCATTTTTTGTAGCTTCTGAACAGCATCACTGATCTGTTTGATGTCGACGCTCTTGGAGGTAAGGAGAATTCTATCAACCACCTTATTGGAACTATGGCGAAGGTAGAAACTTTGTCGAGATGCTTACAATGGCTCTTCTGGTCTGACCTAGCTACTGTTGTACCGAACCAAAGAAAGTCAAACTGAATAAGTATTTCGACCGAGTCAACCTATGGGCAATTTCAACAGCTTATAGTAATTATTCCATCCGAAGAAGACTCGCGTTTGTATGTAGAATCAGTACTCATGCGCGCTCCAAGTGAAAATCTCTCTTGCAAGTCGCTTGGACGTCATTGTGTCTCCGAATCCAAAACAAAAATTCATCTTAAATACACAGCAAAGCTCATTTCAACTACCCTACTTGGAGAGGAAGAATTCTATTGTGACGCTTTACCAATGATTTCGTATCCGCGATCGGTGGCAGTCTTTTCTAAATTTAGAGTGCGAGCAGGGATATCCATGCCAAACAACAAGAAGATTGACGTTGACAGTGTGTGGCGGGTGGCGGCGGTAGCGGTGGCGTTTAGTAGTCAATCCAATTGTGTATCCATGACTCTGTTCGTCGGGCATCGAGCACACAACAAGGACGTCACTCTCGCTTCTAAAACTAAATATAAAACACCAAAGCATCTATTTCGGTCAACGAGCGAAAATAGTTCACTCGATGTCGTCAATGTTTTCGCTTTCGTCGTTTTAAGTTTGTAGCATCAGCATCACCGAAAAATGAGTTGGCGTGATAATTGTGGATCGTGATAAATACGCCCAGGCGAGCAACGACGACGGCAACTATCAACAACAACAACGCAACAGTAGCACCAAATTTAGTGCGATGAGAAATGCCTGCAATTCAGATGGGCAATGCGCGCAACAGGTGGACTGTCACATCCAATATCACTTTGACAGCTCTCGCAGTTCAAAGTGTGTCACCTTTGTGCGGACAAATATCAGGCATTCGGCAAGCAAATGAAAATATTTGTGTAACTTTGTCGTTGTGTAGCAGCACCTTTGGACGTGATCCTCGATCGGTTTGTTGTTCTTCCTCTTCATCGAATTAAAATCCAAAATAAAAGAAAGAAAATATTTTCTCGTTCTGGGTGGAATTTAAAAAACTCGAAGATCGAGGACAATGTTGGCAGTTTGCCGCCGCCGCCCGTATCGGACACGATTCGACAGCATAAATGCGATAAATTTCCACTTCTCTGTTGCATTTTTTGAATTAAATTTTTCTGTTTTTTTTTTAAATTTTTTTTATCCGGTGAGTTTGAGAGGTTTGAGGAGATATCGCACCACGACGTACGAACTTGCACAGGAAAAACAGAGAGCACAAGAGAAAAAGGAACTGAGCGGACAACTTGCGAATTGTGTTACCTGTCAAATGACAATCGCATTAAAAATTGCAAAATGTGTGTGACAACAATGTGGCAATGTGTCGCACTGATAGGGTGTGTTCGACTGTGTGTGCGGTGGTACTGCATATTGACACCGAATGTCGTGTATGGTGTGACGATAGTGTCAAGACGAGAATGAGATATCTATGTTTGGCCAGCGATTGACGTTGGGTAGAAAATGGCGCTTGTTCTAGTTAATCGCTGTCATTGGATTTAGATAAGCCAAAGTCTTGGGCTGAACGAGAAACACTTGGGGAAAGGAGCCAAGGTTACTGTTGGATGGATATGGGCAGGTTGTTTCACATGGAAAGTCATTTTACCAATGAGAATTTGAGGCATATAAGGCATCGGGTTGGGATAAAGTCCTCGGATCTCTTATGCTTGATTTAAGAAATTCAAACCTATTTACTTGAGGTGTAGCTTGCTGTTCAGGAGGGACCACGGAAAATCTCTGAAAATTTGCCAGACTAGTGCGTGGTTTTCGAAAAACTACAGTGACATAATTTTTAAATTAAATTGGGACAGATCGCATAGTTTCGCCGAATGGAACAGGACCAGGGTGATCATAGCTTCTTTTGCAGTTTCCTAGTGATTTGGGAGACGGGCCGCTTCCTCGGCCGATGCATGTACTGGGATTTTCTACTGATTTTCTTTGGATTGATTTCCTCTTCTTCTGCTTCCCTTTTGAAGCACTATTTCAAAGGGATCACAGCTCTTCCACTCAACTGCTCGAGGGGTAGGTTGTAATAATGACATTGTCTGAGGTAAAAATGGTTGAAAATGTCTTCGAAAACTTCTAAGGAAAAGAGATTACTTGAAGGTTTTTGTTGAGCTGCGTTCTCTGCTGACTTCAACTGCCGCAAGTCCCTTTTCCATGTCTCGCAGTCAAAAATAAAAATACATAAATAGGGTGGCGCAACAGAGCCAGGAGACCCGGGGCCTAGCGCACTTCTCAGAACCATTCTTTGAGAGGAAATGGAGGGGACCTACAATTTTCTGCCGGGTCCGAACGGCTAATCGAGAAACCACTATTCATGGCAATGAATCTACTAATGGAGGACTTGCCTATTCTTCGCGAAAGGCGATACCCATGGAGTTACTTTGCTTCTGTTAGGATTTGTAACACGAACCTCTGGGTTAACAGGGGGACATGGTAACCATTCCGCCACGGGTCTCGCATTCCAAGCCCCATTTCTGCCACCTCAGCTTTAATAAATATTCTTGATTGCTCCCCTGACAACTCGCTTCCGGTTCTCCAGTATCATCATTCTGTAAAAAAGCTTCCAAAAATGATTTTAAAGAAGTCATGTGAGGCTGAGTCATTTTACTTAAAGCCTTAACCATCATCAAGGGAGAATCATCTGGAAGAGTAAAACACTTCACTCGAACGAGACGTCTATATCAATTTATAGCGACGCACGTCTCGAAAACGGAAGTTGGGGTAGGTGGAGGTTGCTTTTCAGCCTCAACCTTGTCAGTTCCTTCAAACTTCCCAATCACAGCAGTGTCTTCCAAGCCTAGATCTTGGCAGTTTCAAAAGCTGCAAAACAGGTGTCCGTGACCATAATGGCGCTATCACATGCTGATATCACTTTTTTCGTTGATAGCCAAGCATCAATGAAAGCGATTTCTGCCAGTCATATCAAACCAGAGCTTGTTTCAGGCTGTTGCGAAGAGCTAAGGTTTCTTGACGTGCAGCATAACGTTGACTGTGCTGGGTTCCCGGTCATAGTGGCATACCGAGCAACGAAAAAGCGGACGATCTGACGAGAAAAGGCTCAACACTTTACGATCCTCTCATATAGACAAATCAATCAAAATCCCACCCTGTGCAACTAAACAGATCATTGGTAACAAAACAAACACGATAGTCAAATGAATGTTGGGAATGCCTAAGATCCTGTGTCATCTCCAGGAAACTATGACCAAAATAGGAACAGATCTGAAAGACTTCTATCCAAAATAGACCTTCATTACGATCTCTTATCAGTATTCTAACAGGACATAACCTAGGCAACCACAAAAATAAAGTGGGTCTCTGCACCGACTTTCTTAGAAGGTGCAGAAGATGCACTCACGTCCTTAGTCACTGCCCAGCAATCTGCCACAAGCGGGATCAAATTTCTGGGCAGTTACTTCTTAAACGAGGTATAGAAGAGTTATCAGATACTCCGGGCAATAGCCAGTTGAACTTCATTAAGGACACAAAATGTTTTAAAATTGACCAACCAAAAACTCATAGGTTCTTAGCTTTGTAGGACGTTACAACACTCCAGGGTGTTAGTGTTGTAAACCATCAGTCCATTCTACCAAGCCTAACTTGTAATCGAAGGAATCGGTGGTAATCCTGTTGCCTTTGATGGTGCAAGGAGAACCTCCACAGTCCAGTTTGAAAAGGATGCCTATACTATGCATGGAATTGTAAGACACTCGTTTTTTGAAAGACTTTAAAAGCCTTTATAGGGGACTCTTAAGTCGATTAAAAGACGATGTGAATCGACTAGGAGCTCTTTCGTCTTTTAACCAATTCGACTTTGTCAACGGTTGATTTCAAAGATGTTCACAAGTTCACATAGAGAAGCTAGAACGATTTTCTGCATGTAATGGAAGCTTATCGACGGTTAAAGCAGTTCAACGTGTTTCCATTCTTGTTCAACTGCAAGAAAGTGCTATCGTCGCACTAAGATTTGCAAATATTTTGGTGTATGCTGCAAGTCAAGTCATCTGTAGCTGCTTTGAAGATCTCAATTGGGGCACCACATGTTGCTTGTGCGACTTAAGTCCTAACATTGGAGTCACGATTTCTTGCTGTAGGAAGCTTTAGTCTACCCTCGAATGAACCGTAATACTAGAAAGAGGTGGATACCTACTATCGCAGTTGAGTATCTGGCAAAAGTTTTCTTCTAACATCATCTGCACAGCTTCTTAATTCGTAAAGAATCGTTTTTCCACTTCGCGTTTCCTCGACTTCGGTCGCTCTAAATTTTACATTCAATAGTCTTTTCATACAGAACAAGGTCCACATTTGGAACACAACTATATCTACCCGACGCGAAGAAGGAAATTATTGCAGTTTGTGAAAAACATCCAGCAGCCGCAAACCCTGTGGCTTAACGTTGGGCGCCATTTTTACAACTTTTTTGTTTAACTCCAGTTCAATTTATCTTTTTTCAATTGATTTAAGTTCTATTTGCCTTTCTTTCTGCACAAAAATCAACACAAATTCCTGAAACTACAACATTTCCACCAATCGTCAGATGACAAACGTCAATCCAAGCGAATACCATCTACACTTGAGAATCAAATTCAAAGCGACAGCAATTCGGAAACAATTAGCAAATACCCCCTGTCTGTCAGCGGATCTATCGTGTGCGCCGCTGATTTCCAACTCAATCGACACCGAAACGACACGCGCGATTCAGAACGAACAGCAGCTCCTCTGAGGGTGGGCGCAGACAGCAGCAGCCACAGCAACCCCACAACTACAACCGGAGCCTCCATACCAAGCAGCCATGCTATTAAACTTTCCTGCAATTGCAGCTCACTTCTGTTAGGCCAGTCTATCTCTTAGCCAGCCGACTGTCATCGACACGACATTGCTGCTAATTATCGCCACACTGCGCGACAGAATATTTATTTTCACTTGAAATCGTTCTAATTGAATTGAAGTATGCATCGCGACATATGATTAACTGCTGCACGGGCCGCAACCGCTAACATACCAACAAATCAACATGCCACGCGATTGACTGAATATCCTTTTGGTGTGATTACATTTCGGCTAGAAATAGATGAAGCACTGGAAGAGAGATGTCGAAATGTAAGAAACTAAAAAAAGAAAAAAAAGTGATAAAAATAGTTGGCCTTTTAAAAAATTATTTCTATTTCTCTTTTTGTTATTTTTTGGGAGGAAGAGGCGTGAATCGCGTTGTCGTCTTCCATACGTTGTATGGTAATGAAAATCTAGAACCTGAGAGGACGACAACTTCAAAAAGTGGGCTGAACTTGATCCGTTTGTAATCGTGTGTCACATCTCTATAATCCCGCTGTGGCGCGACAATTATTTTACTCTTTATGGCATTTCGTTTTGTTTTACACTCACTTTAGAGGCACTGGTGATGGTGATATGGGTATAAGCCCACGAGATTTGGTGATGATGATGAAGGAACCTATAAAACAGGATACACCGGAACATAGGACATGAGTCCTAATGATTGCATATGCGAGTATGTAGAATTCAAAGAGAAGTACCTATGCAGTAGAATGTTGCGAAAGAACAAAATGGTAGACAAATTGATTTATGGCACACCACATTGCACATTCAAATTTGTTGTTTCCCTGCACAAGGTAAAAACACTTTTCGAATGAAACTTCAGTTGACGTGGTTCCAGTTTAAAGAGGCGTTCCTGTGGGGATTGGTTTTTTAATTGAAATAGATTTCTTGGAGAGGTTTTTGTTTTTCGACAGATCTCCTCCGACTAAACAGCACTTTTTAAAACTGATTCACTTTAGCGAGGCCACTTTATTTTGCTTCCCAAGGACGTGGCTTACTTCAATGAAATAGGAACACCCCCACAACTCATAAAACAGTCTGTATCATTAAGAACAGCAATAAAAAGTAAAACTTCCAGCCTTTGGCTGCGAAGATCATCCTACGATCCCCAATTTCCCAGTAAATTCAATCAAACTCAATTCTCATAAAATAGTTGTCAACCTTTGACCCAATCCTTTTCCACGCTGAACATCTTGATTAGCTTGCAAACAAATACAAATCATTAATCTCCATTCCATGCCAAACTCCATAACGTCATCCCCTTCATCATCATCATAAGTCACAGGCGCACAATTTAACGCCGTCGTCACATCATGATCTCTAAATAATTAACTCAACACCATCACGTGAGCAAAGATTTCCGTTGGGAGAGCACTGAACAGTGAACATCGTGCAAACAGCTCAGTTCACACCTGAGCTATAGCCACTATGCAGCAGTCAGCAGCTCCAAGACAACATGTCAAAGTCAGTCACACAGAGTCATAGTATATTCCGTGTGACTCCTTCCAATCGTTCACCATCGAGTTAATTAACAATCAATGAATATACGAGTGAGCCTTCTTCTCCTCAGAGCCTCTGAAAGATTAGCCTTAAGCAACACACATTCAGTGTGGCATTTCCGTTCGGCACGATCTTGCTGATGCTCGACGAAGACTACGACGACGATGACGACAACGACGATCACCCAAGAAGGTCAAACCTGTGCAGAAGCGAATGTGTGACAATCTCTGCATAGAGCTGCACACCGGAAGGCCAGTGCCCTTTGATAATTAAGGCCCTTCCGATTCAATTACAATTACAGTTCGAAACGTAATCTGGAATCTCGGCTATGACTCCAAAGATGACCCCATACAGGATTTTGCGCAATCACATGAGAGTCGCAGAAACCAAACAAAGTCTGAAAATAACTTTAATGAAGATTAATTGCTGGCAGGCACTCATTGTGGAGCTGAAAACTTGCCTAGAATCCTCCCCCTGCTAATGTACACACAGAGATGACAATTGGACAAGCCACGATCATTTGGCGGACCTACATCTGAGATTTTGTCCAGCTCGTTCTTCATTAGAGCCTTGGGCCTAAGGAAAAAAAAGTATCTCTGCCACGCCATACGGATCACTATGCCACCACCGTCGAACTTGATGCAGTTGTCCATGACGGCAACCACGACGCCAGTCGTCGTCTTTGTGGGCCTTAATTACTTAATAAGTCAATAGTTGTGCGCTCATAGGTCACCGTCAGTCACAAACACAGCCAGCACACTGGAGCTGGAGACTGAAGTCGCAAAAAGGCAAACAACAAACCATGAGATGGACAGACAAACAGACAGCTAGACTCGGTGTGTGGAGCAATTAGTGATGGAGAGACTATGTGCAGTCCTGGCAGAAGCCCATATAGTCCACTGGTCATTAGTGTAGTGGTTACAAGGCCTCTTGGACCACCACTAGGACTCCAAGGATGTCGTCTCTTTACTAGTAGAGGGAGACGTCACTGAGCTGTTGTTTGACATACCTTCGACTTGGACTACCCGCAATGAGGCGGCGAAATGTCGCATTTGCATTCGAATGACAGCGTCTCTATCTCTAGGTAGGTACTACTGCGCACTGGTACTCACGAACTTGTACTCTCTCACCACACAAAGACCAAAACAAAAAAACACATACAACGGCACTAATTAAATGACACAAAGATCCATTAACGAGAGAATATGGAATGGAGCTTTATAAGATTGATGCGGTTTCCGGTCGATTAGGGTCGCACAGCGCAAAGATCTACGCGCACTCAAAAGAGGCTTCCTGTTTTACATTTGTTAATTGTTTGGTGACCAAACGATCATCATGATGACGAAATTCTACATCTACACTTCTGTCGATGCTGTGCAATGCTGTGTTCCAGTAATTAAAGTTAAAACAAAGAAAAAATCAAATACACCATCAAGTCGTGGACAGAACGGAGCTATACAGAGACGAAGACGAAGACGACATACTATGTGCATGGGGAATTGGTCAATTAAACGTGATATGATGATGATCTACATGGGGAGATGGACGTGAATTGAGCGATAGAGATTGGCAAATTGATTATAATTGCTGATTTCATTAGAAATTCCAGTACTTAAAACGAACCGAGGGAAAATGTCATCTGGGACAGTGGTTTTTGCTATGTCTTCACTGGACAAGGGCAAGTGTGTGACACTTTGTGGGTAATTGAGATAATTTGTTTGGGGATTCTGTTGACCGAGAGACGTTAGTTAGTTTTTTTTTTTTTTGACTCTGTGAAGGGAATGAAGTCTTCTTCTCAACATCTTTTAGTTTTCAGAAAGTATTGTGCGAACTGAAATAGGTTTGGTATGCTGCTTGACCTACAATAGGTTGTAGGTACGCCTAATACCTGAGCACCATTCATTCTGCACAGAGGAAGCTCATTTGTGTCATTACCTGCGTTATCAAGTAAACCCTCCAAGGAAGTCATATGCATTCGAGAAAGCAATCATAGTTTGGGACTTGGTGTGTAAGTAATGTGTGTCTTTAGGTAGATATGCTCGTAGTGAGTTGACGACATATGCTTCAAGGACGCTTTGGGCTATAAAATAAAAAAATTGGCATCATTTATTTGCTGTGAAGTTTTTATCGCTCAAATGTTACAGGATGTTTCCATTACTTTTCGATGAAAGTCATTTAGAGCTCGGTTATTTGTCGTCAATTCAAAGTATCGTGAGAGGTGTCAAGCCTCGAAGTTCGGTTCTCGATGTGTTTAATCTATAGGTACTGACTTCTGCAATGTGGTTTATCTGTAAGACGCTTCTTTGTCGACAAGACAAAATTGAGTGAACAGTTTTCAGATTTTTATATGATTTTGATGGCATTGCTAGACATTATGTATCATGACACTTGCAATCCATACTATTTTTAGTAATTGAGCTCAGTAAGTTATCGATAAGCCGCGTCATTATCTAGGTTAGGTTAGGTTAGATGTAGTTGTCAGTTCACGGGGGCCGACACACTTAGACCATATAGGGTTCATTGTGATACCACTTAGACCAGAAGTTTCATCAACCTGTGGGCCCTATCTAGGGAATCAGAGAGTCGAAACACCCTCTTATCGAACCTGGAGTTCGTTGATAAACAGTTAGTCAAACCACTCAGAACTTCGTACGAAAAGGGAGAGACTTTGATAGCTAAATCGCTAGTGTTGTCTAAAAAGTATTCAGCTAGGTGAGTTTTCCGTCTGTAAGCAGGGGCATCAGCTAAGGATTTGTTGGATTGTCTCGTCTTCCGCCAAGACCAAATCTTTCGGCGTGTCTACCTATTAGGCAGTGTCCTGTAAGGACACCTTTAATGGAACTAATATGCATACGATTTCGATTCAATAAGCTCTATGAACATTTCGAGTTCACACATGGCCAGATTTATTAAGTCATAAGACACTTATTAACTCTTCAATTTGCCGCCAATAGCTTTCTTACATGAGAAAAGTGCAATGTCAGCTTTATTTACTCTTTACTCTATATTGGTTTTCCAGGTTCGTTTTTTATCGAAAACTACACCTAGATATTTAGCTTGATTCACTAGGGTGAGAGTTACACCACTAATGGCTGGAAGTCTGAAATCTGGGATTTTGTAATTTCAAGTGAAGAGAACAAGCTTCGTTATAAGGGTGTTGATACTCAATCCGCGAACTTCAGCCCAGTGATTGAGTTTATTTAGAGCTGTTTGCATCAGCTCTGCTAGAGTTTGTGAGTGTTTGCCTGAGACAGGAACTCGCCACATGACCTTGAAACCAGCTTCTTCTAGATCGTTTAGTTTTTAGTAGTTCGTTGACGACAAAGTTCCAGAGAAAAAGGAGAGTATTCCTCCTTGTGGAGTTACTCTATTGACTGTTACGTCGTTATATAAGTTCTAACTGGAAAATTTAAGGACTGAAAAATTGAAGAGGGAACTGAAATGGACGAAATAACTAAATTTGAGCTTTCTCCGTACTTTTCTGGTAAGCAAAAATTTGTAAGACAAATGCTTGAAAATATAAGAACTGGTTTCTTCCACTACTTCGGCACAAGCGAATCTTATACTCAAGTTCATAGTTTGCAAGGGACAGTGTCATCATTACCTTTGATAAAAATTATATCAATATTCCGTTGGAGAAGTACCCAAATGAAGGGCTTTTGAGACACCTTATAAATCACCAGAACTTTACAACATTGTGTTTCGTTTAAAACGACATTAGCTACTATAAATATTGATGAGCCAAATCGTTTTAAAATGTCTGTGTGATTGATATCACTAACCAGGATATGCAACAAAATCCTTAGCCTTATCCAGCGCCTACTTGCAGTTCTTATAATTTAAAACCTACTATGCCCAAATAAATTAGCTGGCATTGTCATTTTGGACGGAATGTTGGGTGCACGTTTTGGTCATTCTCCACAAAATGACATCGTTCAGAGTTAAATCTAAGGAAATTCAATATTGCAGAATTAAGTATCCAGTTACTTCTGTGCAGTGATAGTTAAACCGAACAAAGTGGCGAGTTTCTACGTCCTCAACAAGGACAAAAGGGAAGGGCTGATTCGTTCCCCAGTGCTTGAATTCTCAAGAAGTTAATTTATTTTTTTTGTAATAGAAGTTATGTAGAGGGTGTTTTTTTTAAGGCGTTTGGCTCTCAATCTAACAAAATTTTTTCAGAGTTGGTTCTTTTGACAGCTGTCACTTGATGTATGCTCAATTTGTTTTTTCATAACATCGTGGGACAATTGAAGCCGTACGACTACCGGGTACTACGTACGTTCGGTAAATTGTCTGGAAACGAAATCGCTGTTAACGCCAAATTTTATATTATTTCGAGTTTTGAACCTAAAAGTTACTTACAAGACCGGGCGACCAACGGACGTAAAAGCCCAAGGCGATTGACACCTTCCAAAAATATCTGAAAGGCAGTTTTTTGTCGGAGCCATTCGACTGTGGAACTCGTTACCTATTTATCTCAGACGTATAGGCAATGAAAAACAGTTCTCTAAAGAACTACGTTCTTTTTACTCTTAGCCAGAAACGATAAGCGTTCAAGAGATTTGACACTGACATAGGCATAGAGAATAATGATGATTTTAAAATTTTGTATCTAAATCAAATCATTGTACTAAGTATTGAAGATCAAACTCCATTTTTTTGCTTTCTTTTTTTTCTCAAAGAATTATATAAACTTTAAATTAAGTAGCTTTCTTGCTTTTTTCTTATTTTTTCCTTGTTTTTTTTTTTCTCATAACATATTTGTAAATTCTTACTTGTTTAATATCTAGCTTATCACTAACTTATAAGATATATTATCTTACGGTGTAAGCTTTCAATGAATAAATAAATACTAAATACTAAAATACTATGACCCCAAATGCTTCAAAAAGAGGTTGAAAATTGGTCCTTTTGGCTGGAATGCGTTTAGTATCTTCTTGAAAACCACACGCTTAAAATAACACCCTTTAAAACATATATGAGGCAGGGACACATACATAAATGTGTGGTTATAAGAATGGAGCATATATGTATGAACGTGAAATTGATATATTAAATCCAATAAAAAGTGGCTGTAAACAAGAGCTAAATGGACGACTCATCGGATGGTCATAGACCTATAGACCGTGGCACAGAAAGTATGAATCTTCGTGCATGCCTCGTAAACGGTGAGCACACAGCAGTATTACTTCCTTGCAAAAGACGTTGTAGTTGGAATTCATGCAGCTCCAGCAGTTTACTTTACCGCTCTATTCATGAACTAAGAACTTTATAATTTGGTGTAGGACTACCTGATTTATTTCCCTTTTAAGAATTCATATCTGTCTCAAGCCAATAAAAGTTTCAATGAGACTTATTTTTCTATGAAGAGGTCCATGTGCTCCTATTCCAATTCTCCCATATCCAAAAATAATCATTTTTCTCGGATCTGAACCTCGAACTTTCACGCAACGGCCAGAGATTCGAACCATTACGCTACGGGAACCAGCTACTTTTTTAGCTTTAAAAATTAGAGGACTTAAGACTTAGCCTTGTGGTATACGAATAAAATTGACATGTTGTTTTTTAGTGGGATCTATATTCAATTAAAACAAACACTTGAAAGCTAAAAACCCGCCCAATTGACGCTAGGTATAGGTACGTTGAGTCTGAAGTTAGAAATAGTGGGTTTATCTACGTTGTTAGTCAGAATTTAAAGATCGATACTAATTTCTTTAATTTACACCTCACTTTACATCATTCAGAAGTCTCCATCTTAGAATAGACGAACGTTACAACTTTTTACTCAGAAACTTGATTTAATGTGAATGAAGCTGTCTATCGAAGAACTCCTTTCTTTAAAAGAGAGAAGAACAGAAATTGTTCCTTTTCTTGACATTAAGGACGAATTTAGACTAAATCAAAATCTTGAAATGAAAAATAAACGAAATCAAGCAAAATAATGGAAACCAAAAGAATTGCATGAAAGAATCACTCGAAAAAGGTACAAATACCAAGAGCTGGCTTTCTATTCCATGTGCCTACATATTATCTTACCAATCATTTTCCTCAATGCCTTGTAAGAGCAATCTTAACTCAAATTTGTGTCAGGGCTCAAGTCTGGAATTTAATTGAGCTTCTCGCCTTCAAAACCTGTCACTATAATGATCAGGTTTTTCGTAATTTATCTACGATTACGTATGTTGTCATTTTCAATAGTAGATAACAAATAGCTTTTAACGTAATTTCACAAGCCTAATTCTATTAGATTATTTCCACAAAACGCCAAAAGTAAAGAATGAGAAAAAAAAAGAAAAATTTACCAAAGGCGAAAATTGGCGACACTTGCTCTCAGACTAATAAAAATGTCCGCTCTAAATCTAAAACGTCCATTGGTCAATTGCTAATTGAGTTATGTCTCCATTCAGTGCTCAGTGTTTCGCAATGTTTAAGTCTATCGCAGATAATAAATCCATCGTCCATTTACACTTAAACCGAAAAACCTTTTTTTTCTTCTTTTCTCTCTTCTCAACAAACTGAGCCCCTCTATCGCTAAGCCAATCACAAAGTGGCCCCAAAAAGACTCATGCAAGGCGAGAACGGCTCACCAACTGAACTAAATTATTTATTAATTGAATTCTCTTAACAGCAACCCAAAAAGTAAAAGAATAAATAAATATTTATAAGAAAAAATATATTGGGGACGCCAATAAAGATAAAATATCTGCAGAAAGATACTTTACCCATACGTCCGCCAACGGAAGGCTCAAAAAGACACTTTTTTTAGATTTTTTTGTTTTGTCTGTAAGGGGTTTGGCTTGTTAAGTTAAGCGTATTAATACCCGCACGTCTAAAGTATACTCATGTACGATTGAACGTACACTACTTCCATGAACAACAAATAAATTCCTCAAAATCACAAAGCCAACAAGTGAGTGAGAGTATTTGTGATTGTTTTTGCTATTGTATCGTATGATTGTGCCTGTTAAGGTGATTGCTGTGAAAATAATTTAATTCATTCGATGTTTGTTGCCGCAGTCGACAAATAAGGCTGACTACAAGTCCAAAAAGTCCGCCTCCTTAAATTTGTCTGTATAGCAACACAAAGTATAAGTTATGAGAAAAAAATAAATCAAAGCTTTAACAACTCTTGAGCGTGTCGGATCATTGTTCTTTTAGGTTGAGTATACTGAGATGGGGACGTTCTTCGATGGGTAGGTAGTTATAGAGAACATAAGTTACAAGAAAAGTTCAAGTTTTTGGAACTGAGAAGTCATAGAAGTCGTAAATTCAATCACTTCTGAAAAAAACAATTTGTTTGGGTTGAATTTGAAGAGGGTTTGTCACAACCCCTAACAGAAGAGCAACAATGACCACTAGTAGGTAGATGCTTCGATGGAAAGTGCTACTAGTCACTGCAGAAAGTGGAAATAAAATAAAATAAATAGGGTGGCGCAACAGAACGAGAGCCCTATGGCCTAATGCATTTATCCCTAAAATGCCTTGTGACGGAATGGAGGGGGCCTACAATTTTCTACCGGTTCCTGACGGCTAATCGAGAAAACCCTTTTCATGGCAGTGAGTTTAATAACGGAGGACTTGCCAATTCTTCTCGAAATGCGATACCCGTAAGAAAATTTTTTGCCTCTGTTGGGATTTGAACCAAGAATCCCGGTTAACAGGCAGACTTTTTAAAGATCACACCACGGATACCACGCAGAGGGTTGAAGCTAACTTGAAAGCTGTATAGGGCTTCAGAATTTATTGATGTCTTTGAGCACTAGCTGAGAACACTGACTTTAAATTGGCTCCTCGAATTTTGTTTTATACCATACAAAGGCACTTAAGATTACGTACAAATATGCAATGGTTCTGCCTTCTTCTAGAGTGACTTCATAATCAATAGCTTAAAGTATATATTTTGGCAACGATACAACTGCGTATTGATCAAGTAGATACACATTCAAATCGACTTTTTTTTATCTTCTGGAACTTATGTTTGGAAAATCAAACGATCGGACGAAACTCAATAGCTTTGTCTTAAGTAATCTTTGTTTTCATAAGGAAGGTTGGGTGAACGGACCCAGGAGTTGAGCTTTTCTGCTTGAAATAGAAAAATAATGAGATTATTTATGATCTTTCGTCCTGTTCAAACTGCGATTGCAGACAGTCTCTAGATAAATAACTGATACCCTGGAGTGTTGTAACGTCTTAAGCTAAATACCTGTGAGTCTATGGTTGGCCCATTTGTAACCATTTTGTGGCCTTGATGAAGTCAGATATCTCTTCTAGCTCGTTGAAGAAGTAACTGCCCAGAAATTTTGGGCAGTTACTTTGGGTAGTGACGAAGGAAGTGAGTGGTAACCTCATGTTGGTCTTCCTCACTGCATCTTCTAAATAAGTCGGTGCAAAGACCTACTTTCTTTTTGTGGTAACCAAGTACATATAGGTTATGTCCTATTATTATACTGATAACTGATCGTCTTGGAGGCCTATTCTGGCATAGAAACCTTTCAGACCAGTTGCTATAGCGTAGTTCACACTGTACAATTAGTTGGACAATCTTTGGCTTGGACGACCAATGTTTGATAATGTGAACCCTCAGACGACTGCTTGTCCAACTTATTGGATGGTTATCAAATATTTTTGAAAATTTTGAAGTTGGACGGAGCAGAGGAACATATGACACAAAGCTGGACGACAAATCTGATAAGTCTGAACGCAAACTACATCCGACCATCCAACATCCATCAAACAAAGTCTGTCCAACTAATTGTACAGTGTGAACTCGGTTCATCGTATTTTTTCGAACTGTTTTGTTAAGAATGATCTGTTTAATGGCACAGGGTGGAATTTGGATTGAGTGGTCTATGAGAGAAGGGTCAAGTGTTGAGCCCTTTCTAGCCAGTTCGCCCGCTTTTTCGTTGCCCAGGTTCCCCGGTGTGCCACTATGACCAGAAACCTAGCAGGTTTGAACTTTAAGCTGCATACCAAGAACGTTTAGCTTTTCGCGACATCATGAAACAGGCTTTGGTTTGATTAGAGTGGCAGAAATAGCCTTCATTGATGATTGGCGATCAATATAGAAGTCGTATCAGAATGTGATAGCACCATCATGGTAACCTGTTTTGCAGCGTTTGTAACTGCCAAGAACTCGGCTTGGAAGACGCTGCTGTGATTTCGAAGAACGAACTGGCTTGGTTCAGGCATTCTGAAAAGAAACCTGCACCTGCTCCAACTTCCATTTTCAGGCCGTTGCAACGCGTTGGTATAAATTAATATAGACGTCTCCCTCATATGAATAAGTGTTTCATTTTCCCAACCATGTCTATTAGGGAAGCTGGTTGTAAAGGTCTCATTAAAATGCAGATATGGAGCTATGAAGTCCGTACAGATATTGTTATCTGATAAGATCCGTGCTTGTCCTATTTGACTGATTTCGAACTCACTTACTAATATAACAATGCGTCAAGAATTCTTCAGATTAAGTTTACAAGTATCTTTCGTTACCACAGCTCAATGTTCAAAAGAAATTCGACTTTGCAAGATTTTATTAAACTGAACATCATTTGAGCGTCCCGAGGTTTCAGGGTCATTGCTGATCAGCAGTGGCATAATTCAAACATGGTAGGATATCGAGCTTGCGTCATGGAACTCGACTAATGGAGGTGAGGTGTGCGCACTGGCCTTGAAGTCACGGACGGGCCGTCTAGCCTAACATATTGTATCCGAGAAATTGCACCATCTCACAGGTCTAACGTTGGCAGATCCAAATATCTTCGTTCCTGTGTTGATTAGACCAACTTTTAGTAGCAACTTTTGTGCTAATAATATGCTCTATAAAGAAGTTAGAAGACCTGCAGATGGAGTCAGACTAACCGCTCTGAAGACGCACTTAGGGTGTATTCTATAGGGAAAATTCAAGCAGAACATCATTAGTAAATACCCAGTTTTGTGCAGACTACCGATTAGGGCTCTAAGTTTGGAAAAATTCTGGGAAATGGAAGAATTGCGTTTCAGAGACATGAAACTGAGAAGCATACGGGGCGATTTCCCGAGGTGCGTTGTGAATTGAAGCGGTCGTTCAAGAGTGGATGATCCTGTATCTTAAGCGGTCAAGTGGCTTGATCTCTCTCAAAATAAATCACATTAGTGCGACGATTTGTGTCATCACAGGACAC
The DNA here is from genome assembly GCA_949752695.1 of Melanostoma scalare. NCBI lineage: Eukaryota > Metazoa > Arthropoda > Insecta > Diptera > Syrphidae > Melanostoma > Melanostoma scalare. The sequence goes on along the minus strand of OX456986.1, from coordinate 180,716,912 downwards.
TGTCTAATTGGAGGACATGCCGTACGGCTAGGAGGCGTCTCAAACGATTTTTGCAGAAACTGTATGGATGAGGAGGAGGAGGAAACTATTTCCCAGCTTCTCTGTTTGTGCCCAGCTTCAGCTCAAAAACGTAGGATACACCTAGGTTCGTATTTCTTTGATGACCCTAGTGATTTTACTCATATCGACGCTCTGCGTTTTCCCGCTTCATTGTAAACTCGAAATGGTTTCATTAGGATGAGGATACATTAGATCCATTGTGGTATCATAATGGGCCTAACAGGTCTAAGTCTGTTAGTCGATTTTACAGCCACTTAAACCTAACCTAACCTATGGGATCCGGTAAGCAGAGTGCGGCCCAATCATCCCTATACTTTTAGAAGAGACTGGAGGCAAACCCGACTCTTCGGGGAGATTATGCCAATAAAACTGGAGTATCTAAGAAATTTCCGTCGGCGACTCGGTCTTGTCAACACCTAACCACTTATTTAAATCTCACCACGCAGCTTTTAACGAGCTTGATTCTCCCACGAAACTGAGGGTCGTATTCGACAGAGGAGCGACGACTTTGGATATGAGTTCGCCAATAAGTTACCGACTTCTGGTGAACCCAAAATTACAGGCTAGAATCACAGATCTTGATCTTCGATGGCGAACGCACAGAATCACGTTTATGGCCGACATCGAAAAGATGAATACAGAAATATTTTTGGGTGTACCGGATGCCTTCTATCAGCTGATTTTGTGGAGAAACAATCGTGCATCTCCAATGAAGACGTACCGATACGAAACTATAACATTTAGCAGGTTTGTACGAGGAAGAGGTGGAGGAGGAAATTTCTGATTTGAAGCCGCCAAAAACACTTATGTTCACTATCAGAAAGAAAACTGATTTAATTTTTTTTTGAAAGAACTTCATGCCACCTTCCAACAAAATCTTCAGGGAGGTCAAAAGAATCGTTCGTTTTTCAAGGAATAAAGAAGGATTCATGTATGTATTTACTCCTTTTCACTATATAAGCGTAGAAAACCTTCTCTTTAGAACGATAGGATCAATACTATATGAATGCCAGCGGTCTTGTGTAGGCCAATACCTTTTCAAAATTAGTATTTTTCAAACTCACCGTGCGTTGAATGCGAGCGTTGAGAGGGGCTCTGTGCATGCTTTGGATGCGTATAAATAAAACAACCTCAAAATTCAAAAGCAAAGTTTAAACAACCGGTTTCTGGTTTTTGGCTATGAAAACAGAAAAATTTATTCCATTAATCTGTTAAGTGAGCAAGGTCTTCGTTTAGATGAAAGAGGGCCGCATGAATTGCGAAGGAAATTGTAAATTGGAAGTGTTCTATAAACCAGATGGAAGCATTTACATCGGACAGGGAAACACAAAAGTCTTAGCTGCTGTATGTGGACCGCATCAGGCTTCCTCGAAAAAAATCTTACGTACTTACTTGATACTGAAGTCTATGTTTCAATTCACTTTTCATTTGAATTATGCAACAAATTTTCAAATGACAGGACATCTGCGACTGAGGCACACTGTTTTATTACAAAAAAGGTTATCTATCTTTGGCTTGTTTCGTAACTCTGATAAACTAACCCACCTGTCGTTCAATTTAAGAAAGCAGATACTTCCTTACGCCAGATTTCCTGGCAATGTCTGTCTTTGAAATTGATTATGTATGAAGTTACATAATGTTTGCTTTTTTTTCCTGGCAAAATGTTGACATAAAGAAATAAAGCCAACATATGGTTAACCCCATTGTTTTCCTAGAAATTTTACCGGACTTCACAACGCTGTTGGCTGAGACAGATTATGTGACCATAACTGATATTTAAGCTTGTGTAACTTTTATTACGAAAATCCTTTGCAGTAAAAATTTATATATATTTTCTTATATTCAAGAACTGAGCATAATGATTGTTGCGACATTGTGCGTGCATAATTCTCTTCCTGATTATGCTCGGTAAGTTTTATAAGAATTGAAATCTGTGCTCTCTGGCCTTAAACGGTGCACATTCTTCGTGCTCCTTCGTCTGCTGGCTAAGAATTCTGTATGTCGACGATTTAAAGAATTGTTTGATTTGTTCTTTAAGAAGGGAACTTTTGTCTCCATTCGAAGAATTGTTCGATGTTTTGTTAGTAAGGTCCACTTAATTCAATGGTTAGTGGAAAAAATGTGATCTTTTTGAACGCACCTGATCCATTGCTGCCGAACCAAAGAGCAACGAGATCTTCATTTGGCGAAGTGTGGTAATGATTGCCGTACAAATATGGGCTGGGATAGTCTAACAAAACTCGACGAGATGAAGGGGATTCAGCTAAATTAAGATGGAACAAGAGAAGATGTAAGCGGATTTTCAAACACAACAAAAAAGGATTTAACCACTGAACTGCTTTTGCACTCACCTTGAATTTGAGCAGCGTAATCGGAAGCCTTCTGCAAGTTGAGTCTCGGTCTTGGAAGTGGTTTGAGAAGCGATTGCGAACTGGAAGTTGTAGCAGTTGAGGTTGTGTTTCCTCCTGAGTTACCCGACGAAGAATCTAAAAGCAGCTGCTGTACTTGAAGAATATCGACGTATTCATCAAGTCCACTTCCAGACGTGTGAGATAGTCCCGAACGACTTGTACTTGTAAGTGGAGGTGGTGGCGGTGCTATATGATGATGATGATGGGAATGAGAATGAAGATAGCTTCCACTTGAGCCGGGACTGCTATAGAAACCGTATTGTGGTGCTGGAAGTTGTGAAGCTGTCGATGTTGGTGGATGAGTAGGTGCTGATAGATTGGCAGCCAATGAGGATGCTAATGTCGTTTGGGCTGTTGCACCGACTTGTTGCTGATCTTGGTCTTCGTGTAATTGATTCTGATGATGGAGGACGCCACTTGGATGATCAGTTTCACGACGCATTGCTAACAACATTTTCTCCGTAGCTGAGGTAGTTTTGAGGTAATTGTTGCTTTAAGACACAAAATGGAAAAGAAGTCCTTGTCAATGAAGTGCACAACTCCATTGATATAATCAAATAAAAGCTTTATCAACGCTTTGTTGTTTAAAATGTGAATTCGATTGTTTGACTTTGATGGTGAGACCACACGAGTTCTGAAAAGAAGAAGAACAAACATTTTGTTAAAAACTATAGTCTCAAAAATTATTGCGACTTAAAGAACATTTTAAAAAAATGGGCACGACTGGGTCGCACGAACTTGCGATTGTGTTCTAAATACGATATCAAAATCTAAAGGCTGAGTTAAAGGTTTTGGTATTAGCTCTTCATAATATATTTTGTGGTACAGGGTTGCCAACTACACATTAATTATGGAAATTGAATTAAATCACGCAAAATAATGAAAAAATTAAATTAAATATTCCAAAGGTTTCAAGCAAAAATCTAAAAACGCCATTCTTTTGCAATCGCTAATACACATGAATGATGAAAATTTAATCAAAATCGTTGGAGCAGTTTTCCCAAAAAACGGTTTTTTATTTTTCACTTTTTTTTAAAAACTGTTTTTTAAAAGTCGAGTATGCAAAGTTCTAGATCTTAACAGGAGTTATTTTGACAACAAATTTGAAAAAAATAAAAGTTATGGTTTCGAAGTTACTTTCAAAAATCAAAATTTTTTTAAAAAATTTATAAAAATTTCCAAAACTAAGTTTTTTTAAATATTGATATGCAGTCTTTCTTTAACAGCTTACGACTTTTTAAATCCAAAATTTCGTCGAGATCGTGTCAGCCATTAACGAGAAAGTCGGTTTTAAAAAAAACGGTACTATGGGAGGTACCGTTTTTAGGCCTTTTCCAAAACAATTTCTTACATCATAGGAAAGATAATTGAAAAATAATACTTTACATACAATTTTATTGAAATCGTTAGAGCCGTTTTCTAGAATTTCTAGAAAATTATTATTATTTAGGCTGTATGGCAGGTACCTAGAAACCCAATTCCAAAAACCCTTCTGTAGGCTACTCTACACATCCTAACTGCAAATTTTGAAGAAAATCGGTCAAGCGGTTCAGGCTGTAGACGCATATACGGACATACAGACAGACAGACATACAGACAGACACACACACAGAAATACAGACAGACAGATTTGCAGGACCCATTTTTTCGAATTATCTATCATCGTAATGTCATGTTTAGTTATTGTTATCTCAACTTTTTTTTTCTGCACGATTGCAAAACTTGCTTTATAGTACCTATAATCGCAAGTAAGAAACACAATATGGACGTGTCAGTAATCAATTTAGTCATTATTTATATACTCCAAGTATGTACCTCAAACTTTCTCCGATTAATATACCTATTTTTATATTCACTTAAATTCATGCTTTTATGGTAGTTGACCAAATTTTTTTAAATAAAAGATAGAAATACCCACTCATGATGTATGTTGAAGGTATTGCAGATTCGTCAACTGCTTCGACATATTTTATTCAGCTGTACCTAAATCATTTGTTTTGAGATTGTTATGAAAGGTATATTGTTTCCTAAGTTTTTGAAATTTGACGTTAACAAGCAATTGGAGAGACGGATTTTTTTTTTTTGCTATTGATCTCTTTTACAAACGAGTTGCTTTTTTTTAAGCTTTTGCTTCAATATTTCAGTGTTTAAGTATTTGCTCTTCTTAATATATTTGCCAGTATAGGGTTGCCAACCACACATTAATTGTGAAAATTTAATTAAATTGAGCTAAATATTGAAAAAAATTAAAATAAATATTCTAAAAGATTCAAACAAAAATCTAAAAACGCCATCCTTTAGCAGTTGGTAAAACATGTAAACGCTGAAAATTTAACTAAAATCGTTAGAGCCGTTTTCTAAAAAACCGGTTTTTTATTTTTCATTTTTTAAAAAAAAAAGTTTTTGAAAAGCGTGGTATGCAAATTTTAAGTTATTAATGTATGATGTTTTGACAAAAAATTTGAAATAAATATGCAATACCATTTTGAAAAAATTCAAAAAACTAAAATTTTTTTTAAAAAATTAATAAAAATTTCAAAATTTGAAATTTTCCAATTGTTAATATGCAATCTTTTAAAAGTCACCAACGACTTCTTAAAAATTAAATTTCGTCAAAATCGTGTCAGCCATTAACGAAGAAGTCGGTTTTGAAAAAAACGGTACTATGGGGGGTACCGTTTTTAGACTCTTTGCAAAAATTTTTTTTACATCATTAGAACAGTTATTTAAAAATAATACCTCACGTAAAATTTTATAAAAATCGTTAGAGCCGTTTTCGAGGAAAACAGGTATTATTATATCGGTTGTATGGCAGGTACCGTTATTTCAAGACCTAGAGACCCAATTCCAAAAACCCCTCTGTAGGCTACTCCAGAGACCATAACTGCAAATTTTGAAGAAAATCGGTCTATTGGTTCAGGCTGTAGATCCATATACGGACATACAGACAGACAGACAGACAGACACACAGACACACAGACAGACAGACAGAATTGCAGGACCCACTTTTTTCGTATTCTCTATCATCGTAATGTCATGTTTAATTGTTATCTCAAAATTTTTTTTCTGCACGATTGCAAGACTTGCCTTATAGTACCTATAATCGCAAGTAAAAAAGGGCAAACAGGAAAGCAGAAGTTTTCTAATAAAAATACTGTGTTTGCAGTGGAAATATGATGATGTTCCCCAAGGTTGTATATAAGGGCCTGTTTTATTTACTTTTTTGCAGATTGTTCTTCACAAGTTATATGATTGATGTGGGGGCTTGCTTGCTCAGACGGCCTTTATGCAATGAATAAAAAAAAAGAATGAAAAAGATATACAATGCAGAAGATCGCATTCTTGGCTGCAGAAGGGAAGCCACAGAAATTGATGAAAGTTTTTCAGAGAACTTCATGGAATTTACCGACTCCGATGATGGAGATAGTGGAAGTGGTGGACGTGAGATAACGTCAGAATAGGAACATCGCGACGATATTATCAATCATTCGCCAGCTCTGCGACTCTATTGTGAACGTCATGCTGGCCGAAAACCCTGACCTAAAGCGAACAGAGGCCAAAAGAGGCGAATACCTGGCGAAAAACGAAAATTCAGCCAAAGTGACCTCAACGCCAAACAGGGGTCCAGAAAAGTGTGCACCGACCAAAGTCTGCGGTGATAAAGCCCCACCCAAAACCCATCGCTTATTAGAGCCAGCTAAGGGTAAAAGCGCTGATCCGTGGGTGGAGAACAGGGAAGATGCCCTAGACCAGGGTCAAAAAAGGCTAGAAAATGCCAGAAGAACAGTGAGAAGATACGGCAAAAGTGACCCTTCACCGTTGTATTTTCGGGCCTGAAAACGCCTAAGCTGGGCTAGGAGATAAATTATGAAAATGGAAGCCAAGAACCTACCCTTGGCTTAAACCGGAGGCAGAGTAACGAATCAAGACCCAAAAAAAGAAATCAAAAGTCAAAGATTGCGGTGTCCTAAACAACACCAGGGAGACCACCACTGGATGGTCCTAAAACCGAAAGGGTTCAAAAACCCGAAGAAAACAGTCAAAGAAAAAGAGTCAGACATATAACAACTCGACTCTTGTGAGAGTGTCCATTTTCAATGAGGAGAATCCAGAAAAAAGGCTAAGCGAGGAAAACTGCGGACTCGAGTGGAAATAAGACTACTGGATTGCATGACTGACAAGCTTCCCAGGGCACGTTGCCTGATTTCTGACCAATCTCGACGTTAAAGGGTTTCAAGTATCTCACTTCCTGTGATAAATTTACCCTGAACTGGCTCAAATCCAAGATATCCGAGATTTTGGATTTTATAGAAGGAGTAAAAGCCCTGCTTTTTGCTGATGATTTTGCCATACTGGCCTGCTCGCCCGAATCGCTGCAACTAATGCTTAACAAGCCTTATGAATATTGTAAGCTGTGGAATCTCGTGGTTAATACTGACAAAACGAAAGTCATGATAATAAAGAAGGGCGGAGGCAGAAAAAGCAGGAAAGAAAAATGGTGGTATGACGGAGAAACAGTTGAGGTTGTAAATGAATACAAATATCTCGGGTTACTATTCACGCACAATATGAAAATGGAAAAACACCTTAACGAAAAATTAGCTAAAGCGAAAACTGCAATAAATGCTTCTTGGAAAAACTGTTTTAACAACAAACATATAAAGCACAGTAGCAAATATCGTGTTTTCGAAACTGTAGCAGAATCAATCCGGCATGGGTGTGGGGAAGTGTTGAATACGAGACGGTGGAAAAACTTTTAAGATACTACCTCAAAAGAATATTCCATAGACTTTCAAACTACAAATCGATTACGTACTACGGGTAATGAGGATGCCAGAGCACCGACTGCCTAAAAAGGTGGCCATTCAAATGATGCAAAACAAACGAGGTTTTTTTAAAGACTGGCAAGATGTAACTGAAAAATGAAAAATTCTTACCTTTTCAGTAGACCACAAATCCGCGGCTCTACTGAAAACCAAAAAAGAAGTCATAGACTTTAGGTTTGGCGATGTTCAACTCCGCCATCCTAAAGTGACTCACAAAACTGGCGCCCCCAAACCCCCACCTAACTCCCCTGTCAAGACAGCCTGTACGACTCTGACGACAGGTAATAGTGCTCCACAGCCTTCACCAACGTCAGATCTACAAAACAGGCTGACAGCTCCAATAACCCTAGATCCTCCCCCCTCAGTTGTTATTGCCACAACTACCTTACCAAAGGAGTCAGCCGTGAGGCCCTCCTCACCAAAAGGTACCTCTGGCAATGCAACAACAACTCCCCCCCTCCCTGCTCAACTACCGTTGCCAAACCATCACCAAAAAGCGGTGATGCAACACCAGCTGCAAAAAGCAGCATAGCCAAATTCATGGTTTAAAAACGGGACCCCAGGCCCAAAGGTAAAGCTCGGCAGAGGCTATTAAAAGCACCAGCGAGCTTTACCTCAACCCCAAAATCAAAATGAATTACACCACCCTAAAATTCCTGCAGATAAATCTCATGCACGCCAAAGCTGCCTCAGCTGCGGCAAGCAGGGAATTTATCAAGCAGGATCTGGACTGCTTACTAGTCCAGGAACCATGGGTGGTAAGAGGCCAAATAAAAGGCCTTCCAACACAATCGTGTAAGTTAATATACGACAACACGCAACTCCAACCACGAGCTGCGCTTCTTATCCATAAAAGAACTAACTTTCTTCCCATTCCAGAATTCATCACAAATGATCTCGTTGCGGTACTAGCTGAGATCCCCACGGCAAGAGGCTTACAAAACATTGTAATAGCCTCAGCCTACTACCCGTTTGATACTACCTCCGCACCACCTGAAGAGGTTAAAAAACTTGTTAGCTACTGCAACGCAAGGGGAAGACAGCTACTACTTGGTTGTGATGCCAACTCCCATCACACCATATGGAGTAGCAAAGACATCAACAAAAGAGGTGAGTCACTTTTAGATTTTCTCATGCACTCAAACTTAGATATTCTAAATAAGGGAAATGAACCTACTTTTGTCACCTCCACTAGGAAAGAAGTGTTGGATATGACAGTGGCAAGTTTTGCCATAGCTAACAACATTCTCAATTGGCATGTCTCGAAAGAGTTATCATTCTCGGACCACCGGCACATCAGATTTGATCTGTTAAGGCCGAATCACAACATTATAGAAAACAATAGGGTACCAAGACACACGGACTGGAATCTCTACACAGAGACACTTCGTTGTGAATTTGAACCATCCTATCCAAACATTGACTCTCCTTATCAACTTGAAAGGGAAGCAACACGCTTAAGCTCACAAATCACAAGCGCATACGAGTCCAGCTGTCGTATTAGACAGTCCAACTCAAATCGCGATGTTCCCTGGTGGAACAGTGAATTGGAGAAGTTAAAAAGAAAGCTTCGAAAGATGTTCAACAAAGCTAAACGAACCAATTCGTGGAGCGAATATCGAACAACTCTAACGACTTACAACTCGTTGATAAGAAGGCAAAAACGACTTACCTGGAAAAACTTCTGTGAAAGTATCGATAACTTGCCTTCTTCAATTAGAGTTCAAAAAGCCTTAGCTAAAGATCATAACAATGGTATTGGTCTCTTAAAAAAATCGGATGGTAGTTTTACCCAAAGTTACAGTGAAACTCTGAGCCTACTTTTGGCCACTCATTTTCCTGACTGTATACATACCACTGATCAATCACTAACCACAAATGTGAGTTACACTACACCTAACAGCACAACAAGAAGTCTAGCTAGAAAAATTTTTAACGAAGACTCCATTAAATGGGCAATATCCTCCCAACAGCCTTTCAAGGCGCCCGGGGAAGATGGTATCTTTCCTGCTCTCTTGCAGTATGGAATTGATACCATAATCTGCTCACTTATACTTATCTATAGGTCCAGTTTTGAATTAAGCTACATCCCTCAAACTTGGAGAAAGGTGAGAGTTGTATTCATACCAAAAGCTGGCAATAGATCAAACTCAGACCCAAAATCCTTCAGACCAATCAGTCTCACATCTTTCTTTCTAAAGGTCATGGAAAAAGTGATTGATTTACACATTCGCAGTACGGCCTTAATAGCAAATCCTCTCAATGCTAACCAATTCGCTTACCAAACGGGTAAATCTACTGTTACAGCTCTCCATCAGCTTGTAAGCAAAATTGAGACTGCGTTTGCTAAGAAAGACATCATACTCTGCTCGTTTCTTGATATTTCTGGCGCCTTTGACAATACTACGTATTTGTCAATTCAAACCGCTGCAACTGTCAAAGGAATTGACACACCAACCATTAAATGGATTGACTCTATGTTAAGTGGCAGAATCATCTCCACCACACTAGGTCAAACATCAATAACAGTTAATGCTGTTAAAGGCTGTCCCCAAGGGGGTGTTTTATCTCCCCTGCTCTGGTCAATAGTAATAGATCAGCTCTTGGATGACCTCAATAAGCTGGACCTTGATACACAAGGCTACGCTGATGACTTAGTCATCTCTATTCAAGGCAATCAAGAAGCACAGGTCACAAACCGTATGCAAAGGGCCCTGAACAAAGTTAATGACTGGTGCAACAAAGAAGGGCTTAAGGTCAACCCCACCAAAACAGTCATCATCCCATTCACCAGGAGACGAAAAATCGATCTCCAAACACTATCCCTAAATAGTGTTCAAATTAATTTTTCCAAAGAGGTCAAATATCTAGGAGTAACCCTGGATAATAAACTCAATTGGAAACCACATCTAGACAAAACCATAGCAAAAGCAACAAATGCTTTCTGGGCCTGTTCTAGACTTTTTGGTAAAAAGTGGGGGCTTAGGCCAAAAATGATTTACTGGACTTACCTCACTATTATCACACCCATCATAACCTATGCTTCGCTGGTCTGGTGGCAAAAAACAGAACAAGTTTATGCCCGCAAATCATTGCAAAAGTTACAAAGACTAACCTGTGTAGGTATCACAGGTGCAATGCGCACCTGCCCAACTTTAGCGTTAGAAAGTTTATTAAATTTTCCTCCGCTACATCTAAGAGTAAAGAAGACTGCTGCACTGAGCGGACTAAAGCTTCATCTCACTAACTACTCAAGAAAGGAAAACTTACAAGGCCATATGAGTATTCTGCAGGTGCTCCCAATACTGAAATCGCCTGCAGCACACTCCTCGGACTTTATGCCTAAACGCATAATGTTACACCACCCCTTTGAAGTAATCTTTCCAAACCGCTCAGCATGGAAGAACCCTGTAATTCTTACAAATAACTTCCAATACATCTGGTATACTGACGGTTCAAAAACAAACAACGGTGTAGGTGCAGGGATTTACGGTCCCAACTTTTAATCATCTACATCCCTTGGTAACACAACTACTATCTTTCAGGCAGAGGTAATGGCTATAGAATTCTGTATTAGAGAATGCATTAGAAGAAACCTCCGAAGATCAAGCATCCTAATCTGCTCTGACAGTCAGGCAGCACTAAAGGCGCTGTCCTCGAACAAAATCGAATCCAAACTAGTTTGGAACTGCCTGACTTGTTTACTTCAATTAGCTACTCACAATAAAATAACTCTTTCATGGGTGCCTGGTCATGAAGGCGTACCGGGTAACGAAGAGGCTGACCGACTTGCTAGACTTGGCTCTCAGTCTCAATTCAAAGGCCCTGAACCCTACTGTGGTCTCCCAATAAGTAGCCTAAAAAACGAATTAGCTACCTGGGAACGACAGAACATGATCAGCACCTGGAACAACTCAAATGGCCATCGTCAGTCAAAACTATTCATTGACTTATCCCACAAACGTATGAAAGAAATTCTTGACATGAGCAAACGTGACGCAAAGTTACTTACGGACTTCTTCACTGGACACTGCTCTCTCAAGTATCATCTTAAAAACATGGGCATCAGCCAAGACGACACCTGTCGTCTCTGTCTTGAAGACATAGAAACAGCTGAACACATTTTATGCGAATGCCCTGCCTTAGCTAGATCCAGGCTTAAAATATTCAATAAAGGGTTCCCCTGTCCCCTTGATATCAAAAACACCTCTTCCTCGAAGGTTCTTAGGTTCTTACATGACCTCAGCTTCGAATGAACAAACCTATACACTACGTGTATTTAAACCTAAAGGGAACAGCACAAAAGATCTTTCAGGTCGACGTGCTTGTAAAGGTAATTTTCACCTTCACCCTATTTAATTTAAAAAAAAAAAAAAAAAAAAAAAAACTGAAAAATGTGGAACCGAAATAAACCTCAGCATGGGTGAAATCAATACCTGGAAGTTAACCATGTACGAAGTAGTTAAAAAAGTTGACCTTCAATACAGGACCAAATTTGAGGACAAAGCTAAGGGATCTCTTCACCGCATGATTTATAGTCGTCTAAATTATTCCTTGAATTGAAGCAACTATTTCAGAGATGAAAACAACATAGAAAAAATTTCAATATTGTTTCGTCTACGAGCAGAATTGCTACAACTCAATTATATACCGCATAGAAGTGATTTGCCGATATTATGTGACCTATGCAACATGAATGAACGAGAAGACGTTTTACATTTCCTAGGGTGCTGCCCTGTATTTCGTGAGACAAGAAGAAATATATTTGGAAACGACATCTTAACAAACGAATATTGTATATTTTTACTTAATGAAATGAATGAGGATAAACTATGCGCATTCCTGGAAATTGCTTTAAATTATAGGAACAGAATCAAGAATGGTGATTTTTAAAACAAATAAAATAGTAATTAAATATAAATAAATAGAAAAAATAATTATCGTTATCGAAGCAGATTAAAGAGTAATGATTATAGTAGTAATTGCTTTAAACTTATATAGAAATGATTGTCAATCTGGCAGACGGCAAAGCCATTCTTAAAAGATTTTATGTAATGTAAATTGTATTTTCTAACAATTAAAGTGAACAATAAAACCCTAATCTAATCTAATCTAATATAGAAGGAGTAGCATTGAAAGTTGCTCTCAAACAAGACCTCCTCACCAAAGTCCGAATAAACATACCGGGACCGCGCTTGAGAAAGGAAGCAATTGAGCTTTTCCTACGAAAATTAAATCTGAGTTTCCCAAGGGCCGACTGGAAAGTTCTGGAAATGGAAGAGCCTACGAGCACAGGCCAAGAAGTCTTAGTCATGCTTAATCCTGAATCAATGGCTATGCTTCCAGAAAAGGGCTTAATAATGACTCAATGGCTATGCTTCCAGAAAGGGTCGCCAATCGGAACGCGTCGCGTCGCTGACCCTCGAATTGCACGATAAAGTAGAGTACCGCAGTCACGCACTGTTCGAATGACTATAAAGTGGCAACAACGATGAGACATTTGGTTAAGTTCTTCGATTACTACTATTCTACTATTTTTGCATCCAGCTTACTTCACTCTTTCCCCAGATTAGAAAGTCCTAAGTCCTAACCACTCAATTGCCGATATAAAAACTTTCCACATGTGCCGTTAAAACTAAACTTCCCATCTGTTACTTTGTCTACCCCCAGGTGATAAGTACAACTACAAGTTACTATAATCATTTTGCCCCGACACTCATCATCACACACGGGTCGGGAGAACACCATCTTTGTATAACATTGGTGTTGACGACAATGATGATGATGATGGCTAAGTTGACGCGCAAGTGATTCGGTGATGGCAATGATAGTCGTCGCATCTCCCTGATGCATGATAATTACAAATCGTTTTTCTACTTCTTGTTAAAAATTTATTGTAAGTGTATGTTATTTCCATAAATGGTCGTTACTCATTGAGAGGTGCATTTCAGATACCTAAACGAAAAGAGATGCGATTTAATCAAAATGATGCAATTTATGACAAGCAGCTCGCATGATACGAGTAGGTACCAACTGCAGGTCTCCTCTATTCAGATTGATCTCAGATTTCCATTCGTCGGTGTCTGCGCTATGCTGACAACTTGACTTGTTGTTTTGGTTTAAGTGTCCCAGAATAAGTAAAAAGCTATAAAAGTACACAAACAGTTGTGTATGTGTGTGTCAAATAGTGAGTATGGAAATGAATGAGGTGATGTGAAAGTAAATGATTTTTATGTTGAATTATTCATTGAAGGTTGGTCGTTTCTATAAGGAAAAACCGTTAATTTATCGACACATAAGCTTTGTTTTCATAATTAAAACATATCAATTGATAGTAATATAATTTAATGTCCTGAATTATATTAATTATGTGACCAGTGGGTACAATAATGAGGCAGACAGTATACCTGTCGACAGAATATGTTTGACGTTTTGTAGTTTATATTTATACGTCTGCCGCTTGTGAAACTAAAATAAAACAAATACATGAATCAGTGCACAAAGCGTGGGAGAGCCAATGACGACTAACGGCATCAGTCGATTGTGTTTATCAATGGGAATGTGTCCTGATTGGCTACTGACTTTGTTATTGAATTAGCTCACAACACAATCGTGACGTGTATGGTATTGAGCTATCTCTCCCTTTACATGGGAGGAAGCTACTCTGACAATAAGGTGAAAGTAAAGAAATTGGACATCTGTGGGCATCCAAGCCACAATCATTAGGTTCGTTCGTTGAAGTCTTCTGGTCGCCACAAAGCATTTTTCGAAAAATCTAAACTCGTCCTGAACGTCAAATTGAGGGTTTTTTGAAACTTGAGTTTGCCCTGGGTTTTCCCTCAACTCGCCCTAGGTTTTTGCTAGGGCGATTTTAGACAATGAACATTGCTGTCGAATTCTATGTAATATTTTTGTTTAACGTTATTTGAGAACTGGAAACAATGGTTTTTTGACAACTCTTGTGGTTGTCAAGGAAGCCTGGGTCAACCCTGGGGTAAAGTTCAACGAACGAACTTATTGGGAGCTGCTTACAGAGCACCAAAACGAATATTTGAGGTCTGTTATACAAATCAACAAGTAGTTGCAATGCAATAGAGTTATGACAAGTGATAAAAATTTCTTTAACACAAAGCTGCAAGTTTGCCAAACCTGTGTTTCAGCACAGCTTCTTAACGCTGTTACAAATAATACCCTCTTAAAAGTCCTGTCATTATTTTAAATCGTACTTTTATTTTATGCCTCTAACTGCAGGAGATATTTTTCGTGCGTTTTCTCTTTGCAATAAACGTATGTCGGCGGTGTCATGAGTTATCTGCTGTTCGCTATCTGCTATCTGTCATTAGCCCCATGTCATCTCCCATCTCCCATCTGTCATATCTCATCTGTCATCTGTCATCTGTCAACTGTCATCTGTCATCTGTCATCTGTCATCTGTCATCTGTCATCTGTCATCTGTCATCTATCATCTTTCATCCGTCATATGTCATCTCGCATTCGACATCTGCCATCCCTCATCTATTATCACACATCTGCCATCTGACAACTTCCATACTCCATCTGTCATTGGCCATCGGCCATTTATTGTTAGGTCTGTTTTTTAACCGGAATTCACCGAAAATAAGTTTAATCATATTCCCGCATAGCGATTTTTCGTAGTTGTGGACAGAAAGACAGTGCTCACAAGGGAGTAAAAAATGTCCCCACCCTATCAATGATTGACATCTCTGTGGACGAAAACCGTGCACAGCCAAAACAAATATAACAACTGTCAAACAGACATTTTTTCAAGCGCTGCTGTGAATGTCTTTTTCAAGAAGTTTCTTAACCTTTCAGGCAATTACGCTATTTCGGAGAGTTTCTGAGAGAAATCCAACCCACACCATTAAAATATGACAGATGGAGAATTTCTGTGCACAAAGTAAAGAAACAGACCTATCATCATTGTGGTGCCGTTTGGAATTAGCAAAAAATTTAGGTCCGTTTCATTCACTCATAAATGATGCTTGCGAGAAAAGCGCAAGGCCCTGGAGCTTCCCGCTCTATTGCTCCAACCTACTTACTTATTTTATTTATTCATTTGTCACCTGTCATCTCTTATCTTTCATCTGTCAACTGTGATCTGTAATCTGTCATCTCGCCACCTGAGAGTATAAGTGCCCCATAGACCACTTTTTCGGGAAACTGAGTTAATGATGCAGTTATACTAATTCGAATATTCTCTATCGTTTGGTCCTATTCCCATTGCTCTATCTCTATTATTAACAGAGTTACGAAACCCACTTTTGCTCTACAGACCACACATTTTTGGGTTCTCTTAGTGCTTATTTGCCTTATATCCAAAATTTGTACTACGTGAGGCAATTTTTGTAGAGAAGTTGAAATAACAAACACTTAGTGCTTAAATGCCCTATAGCAATGGGCAATGGATATAGAGCAAATTCAATTAAAATATATTGTCAGTGCTTAATTACCCCATATCCACAGGAGCTAGGATATAGAGCATTTAAGCTCACATAATATATTACAATTAAGTAAACATTTAAGTGCTTATTTGCTCCATATCCATGGACAAATGTGCAGTCAGCTTGAAAAGTATAAATAGAAGCATAATTTTCGCGATCATTTCAGTAGCCAGAAGACAAAGTTGCTGTTCTACAAACAGCTCCTCAGACCAATCATCACTTACTGCTTCCCTGCTTGGTTTAGTATATCCAAAACCAGCATGAAAAAACTCGGAGCATTTGAGAGGAAAATTCTGAGGATTTGCACAGGACTCAACTTTGACCGTCAACGACAGAGGTATTTCAGTAACAAAAAGCTCTACGAATCATCAGGAATCCTTCCCCTCAACAGATTCCTTTTGAACAGTGCAAGGAAAATAACTAACAACCTGAGCAACCATCCCAATCCACTGGTGAGAAGCTTTACAACCGAAGAGAGACATCCCGAGCCGCGATACTTAGATATAATGGCACTACTGGGCGAAGAAATCATTTCAATCAATGACGAAGAGGCAATACCCTTTTACGAGGTAGCAGCCTCAGCTTACCACCGTGGCTAGAGGCCACACAAACCCCCTTCAACATAAAGACAACCAGATCTGAACAACCCGAGATTTTTTAAATCACCTTATAAATTTATATATTTTTCTTATCATAGGCAATAATTATAATTATTTTAGCAAACAAATCAATATTTAAAGTTAGGCCCCTTCTGTGCCAACAAAACAAAATATATCTAAATGTTATGTAATCTTAGAATTAAGAACCAATTGTATATATACCTGTTCAATAAAAATAGTTAAACAGTTAAACAGCGATCATTTCAGTTGGTTTCGTGCTCTCGTGGAGTAAAGTTCAAAGGAGGAAAAAAAAATATGATGATGACATAATGAAAAGTTCTTAATTTCATTTTAATGTTTTTTTTTTAATTAAAATATTTTATTTTTATTTTATAACTTGAATTATAATTTTCTTTTTTTATTTAATAAAATGTTTGATAAAAAACACAAAAAACAGTCTTTGTTTCAAATCTATTTGTTGACTATGCTTTGATATTTCAGTTTTGGTGGGAATCTTCTTCAAAGACGAAATTGTAATCGTCTATCTCTGATTTTTTCAAAAAAGCAGCCATTAAAAACAATATGTTTTTAAAATATTGCAAAAAAAATAGAAAACGAGGTAAACAACAGGAAACAAATTTATTTTATGTAAGTAGAACTATTTAGCTTCACGTTGTCATACTACATAACGGAGTTAAATGTAGTTTTTTCTGACTTTTTAATTTTTATATTAAAGCATTTTTTTTTTTTTTTTAATAAACTGGACAAAAACAAAATTGGTGAAAAAAAATAAAAAAAAAAATATAATAAATAATCCCCTAATAAAGGAAGCTTCTACGAATGTTGAAGTATTTTAGTAACCCATTCCAAATAAAATTAAATGTATTTTTCTAGAAAATTTAACGGACCAAAAGTAGTTTTAAGTATTTTTCCTAATTTAGTGTTAAAAAAATGTGTCATTTTGAAAGGTTTCTCATTGACTTAAAAATAAGCTTATGTGATATAAGGAAGGACATACCCAAAGTATTTATACTAATGTTTATTTTATATTTCTATCACTAAAAATAAAATTTTAAAAATTAATAATCCTAGTAATTTTGAATTTTTTTAGTATTCTTGTTTTCTTTGACATTCCAATGTTTAGTGCACAAATGTCCTATATCCCATGGAAAAATGGAGTTTGGTTTTGATTCATTCACCCATCGTATGGAACAGGGTCCTATATCCATTTCTGACTTTTTTCGAACTTTTTTTTTTCTTTTTTTTACCGTAACAGTTTTCGACCCAAGGTTCACAAATTACAAAAGAGAAATGTTCAATTAGTATGTATAAACATTCAAAAGTCATATTAGTTAAGTAGAAAGTAACGCAATTATTTTTCAAACCTTAAAATTCGTTTTCTGAGGAATAATTTCAATGGATATGAGGCACTTAAACTCTCAGGTGGCGACTGTCATCTGCAATATTATTCTCATAAAATATTTGGTGTAACGGCGAGCGAAAGTAAACCATATCGGGCTTTTTGCTGTGAGTTAGAGTCTCTCCCTCTCTCTCAAAGCCAAAGCAACATTGTGATGAAATGTGCTGTTCCCCCGTGATTGAGCTCATAAACATCAGACAACACCAAACCTTGACTGGCATTGTGGTTCAGGCATAAGAAAAATATTGTACCTACTTGTATCATTTTGTTCAATGTCGTTTTTCAAATTTCATATCTTCTGTCATTTTCTGCAAATGAAATTTTATCATTTTGTAAAATTGGTACCCTGGTTCGCACTTCTGCGTACACACAAGTTTGAAGGTGATAAGTGGGAGAGCTGCGATCTCTTCGCGATCACGAATGGAAGAACCAGAAGGCTCCATTGGCTGAATTGGTACAGCTGTAGGTATGTCTCCACAGCACATATCAATTCACTTGGGTACGCTGGGCGTGCGAAAACTAGAATCCTACATCAATAAGATTCATAGTCAGAAACGTTCCACAAGCAGAATTATCCACAGCAAAGTCGAAGAAGTGGAAATTTCAGCACTAACAACAAGAGGCTGCCCACAAGATGGAGTCCTCTCACCACTCATCTGGTCAATAGTTGTAGACAGCCTACTAAGATTACTTGCAACCCAAGCATCTATGCAGTGGGCTTTGGAGATGATCTAGCAATTGTCATACAAGGCTCATCAGACACACTAATATCAAGAAGACTTCAGACAGCTCTGAACACAGTACAAAGCTGGTGCTCAGATGAAGGTCTCTCTGTCAATCCCCGTAAGACGGTTATTGTCCCATTTACAAAAATAAGAAAACTAAATCTTCTAATAATCCCCAATCTCTATGGGGAAAACAATACCATTTTCCAAGGAATCAAAATACATTGGGATCATCCTAGACAGCAAAATGTCATGGAACCCTCAACTAGAAACGCATTTCCAGCAGAGCAACCAAGTCCCTATAAAAGAACTGGGGCCTAAAACCTAAAATGATGTACGACCTATATACGCTGGTAGTCAGACCAACAATAACGTACGCAGCCCGTTGTATGGTGGACAAAAACAAAAGAAATAACGGCAATCCAAAAATTTGAAAAGATTCAAAGATTGGCAAACAACATGCATTACTGGATGCATGCGTATAACACCAACATACGCTCTAAACGTCATTGTAGGACTACCTCCAATTCACCTCTTCATAAAAATGGAAGCAAGACTGGCGACACACCGTCTTTTCCATCAAGGACACATAAAATCACATCCATACCCGAAAGGACATCTGTCGATAATGGAAAGCCTAGAAAAACTTAATACCTTTAGTATGTGCTTGGATACTATTATTCCCATGTACAACTTCAAACTCAACTTCTCCATTGTCACCATCCCTAGGGAAGACTGGGAGAACACAAAACCTCATCCTTCAAGGCAAGATATGGTCTGGTATACGGACGGCTCAAAAATGGAAACTGGTACAGGTTCCGGCATTTTCAGCGACTGCCCCAGAACGAATTTCTCAGTAAGTTTAGGCAGTCACTCGTCCATTTTCCAAGCTGAAGTCTTTGCCATTAACGAATGTTCGAGAATAATATGTTCATCCATTAAGGAAGCAGCTACACTAACACGGTAGTAATTATCGTCGCCATCTATATCAAATAAAAAGAAGTAGCCCACTCCATTCTTTCTTTATTAAAATGAGGGTATGAGTAGTCCTCCTTCTTATTTGAAATCGATGTTTTTAATTATGTTAGACGTCATCAAAGAACGTAAGAAGGGTCTTCTTAATGTTGAAATTCAATTGCAGTGAATATCATTAACAATAGAATTTTATATTTCCGATCTTTTCCCCCAAAAAAATTATAATTAACGGAAAAATGCAAATCTTTTTCAGAAATAAACAAACATGTTTTACCGTCGGCAAATCCAATTCTTTAAATTTAATTCAATCTTCGAATAAATAGAAAATAAAGCAAAGCAAAACGATATTTAGATGAACTTTAAAGATAAAGAGACAAGAGGGCAGTTGAGGTACAACCAGTCTATCATCTACTCTCACCTGTTGCACTTGACGTCGCCAGTTGTTCAAAAATGTCAACTGTTCTATTTTAGAACTTTTCATTCACTTAAAGTAGGTTAATAGAAAAAACTATTTTAGAAAAATTTCTATTTGACGATACTATCAACACGAAAATATCACAACACGAAGAGAACACACAAAAAGACACAAACTGTCGAAAACTTTCAACAAACACAAAATAAAAAAAAATTTGCTTCCGAAAATAAATTACTTCGGAAAGTGTAAGTCCCAAAATTAAGGGACGCACTACAAAATCACTACCGGTGGCATCATAACGAAAAAATAAAAAACAAATAAACAAAAACAGTAAAAATTGTTTTCCTTTTCACACAACACCGCACCGTGCAGAATCAACCAAACACTTTTGATTATTTCTAAGTACTTTCGACGAATTTATGAGTTTAATTCATTTGATTTTGAAAAAAAGGCGGTCGGCGGTCCGCCTATACGAAGATGAAAACCGCCACTGATCGAAAGGAAAAAAGCCAAGGGAACAGCGCTTTTCGCCCGCTGATTTCCTTGATTTTCAGTTTTCTATTTGCGATTCTTTATATTCCTCGTATAAGCGGCTTCGGATTTTCCGGCGACATTCTGCTACAACGCGACGCGGTGAATTTTTTTTTTAACTTGTCGTGGTGCCTATAGGAAAAGAAAACACACACGACTCGCAATAACTCAGCCAGACTTGTGTTCGAATAATGTGAAAGTGAAAATCAACGAAAATATTTCAATGAATCACAATACAACACGAACAACCACCCAGCGGAGAGCTCTTGTAGGGGGAGTGAAATTTTCATAATATAATTTTAATGAGAACATAGAAATGATAAAATATAGATTTGCTCTTTATTGAAAGAGAACATTTGCTTTACCTTTAATTTTTACGTTCATACACTTGTTGTCATCCTAGGCACTGATTTATGGAATAGAGAATTGCCGGTATGAATTATTTGTAACATAACTTGCCCGCCACCCACACGCCACACGTACTCATCTGTTGAGCATGCAAAGAAGAGCGAGTGAAATGGAAAAAGAGAAAACTGTTGATCCAATTCATATAAGAGGGTTGTTTATGGAGGCATGGCCGCAGCTACCAAGAAAAGGCCCCTTGTGCTTTTTCGACCGTTTGAATCGTAGAACCCTTCTATAACCAAACTGGGATTTAAAAAACCATAAGAGAAGACCAGATGATGATAATGAAGAAAAGAAGAAGTGGTAGGAGAGGAAAAAAAAGAAAAAAAGAAGAGGAAGCAGAGAAAAAGAAGGAGTGTGAGATGGAGAAGGAGAAAGCGAAGAAAGCGAAGATGAAGAAGACGAAGGCGAAGACGAA